>JARGCV010000031.1:1552500-2935000 GCA_034064705.1 Bothrops alternatus | reverse complement strand
ACCTGCCTGGCACCTCTAAGCACTTACCCGACCTGTGCTGCACTTTCATGCACTCTGACATCCTTGTTCACCCTCCCCAATCTGCACAGTGTCTCTTGTACACCCCATGCACCCTCCCTGACACACCGAGTGCCTCCCCTGCATCCCCATAACCCCGTCTCTCACTCCCGCACCCAGCAGCAGCCACTTATCTATAGTGATTGCTCTGTGATGCACCATTTTGCCCAATTAAAGGTTACAAACGGAGGTTTAGTAATATGAAAACAGATGGACAGGATGTGTTGGAATAAGGTCAACCATATGATGGAGCTGCAGATATGAGTGAATTGTATATTGGTGTCTAAGCTAAAATATACCATAGCATCCAAAAGCTACATATGTCCATTTTGCTGCCTACAATTTCATTCTGAATAATGCCATGTTAGTTGTCCCAGTAGTGAGAAAATTAGTTGCAGTTGTGTAATGTATATATATATAGTTTATCAACCACCATAATCATGTGTGTGTGTGTGTGTGTTATGTGTGTGTTGTAGAACTTCTTATAATGGAATCTATTTCTGTTAACAAGTTTACTGATAACATCACATGCTTACTTTTTTAAAAAAATCACACCTTTGATAGTGACAGCTGCAGAGAGGGTATTATTTCAACATAAACATATAAAAAGCTACTTGGAAAGCAACATTTATAAGAATGTCTAAGTGGTTTGAGGGGAAAATATGCTGTTCTCAGCAGAGAATGAGATGCCATAACACTAGATATTCCAATCAGTATATTTGCAGATCAAAAGGCATGAAATAAACACTTTTGAGTGATCTATTACAGCCCTGCTGTCATGGTCCTCATATGCACAGAGCCAGGGATTACAGAGTTACACTGGGCCTCCATCTCTGTTCTGTGGGGGTCAAAGAGCTCTATACAACACACAAATACAGTACAGATGCTCTGACCAGCCCAGACACAAGAAGAGAGGGAAAATAGCAGTTTGATTTATCCTATTTCCTACATGCCTGCATGAATGATAAGCTGCTGCTGTTTTAATTTTTAAAGGTTTACTTTGGTTGTTAGCTTAAGCTCTTGTTTATTATTATTGCACTCTGTTCATATTCTCGGTCAGCATAAGGGGTGCCTGTTACCCTATGGCTCTAGACCTAATGCTACTGTCTATTGATGAGTATGAAATGAAGAGAAGTTTCATGGATAAAATTGGCGAGGAACAGTGGAAAGATTAAATTAAAACCACCCTATTAATAATCAATCAACTGGAGAGCCAGTTTGGTATAGTGTTGCGGCTTCAGATTAGAAACAGGGAAACCATGACTTCTAGTCCCATCTTAGGCACAAAGCCAGCTGGGTGACCTTGGGCCAGTCACTCTCTCCCAGACCTAAAAAGGAGGCAATGGCAAACCACTTCTGAAAAACATTGCCAAGAAAACTGCAGCAATTTGGCCAAAAATCAGACATAATTCAACCAAAGTCAAGAAAGGTCATTCTAGAAACTTAGTAATAATAACCTTAATGACCAACTTTATACCCTAGTGTGCAATTAAACCAGTTGATTTTGAACTATTTAAAATATCCACTGTATAATTAGCATGCTAACTCAGTTTTAGGACTTTAGCTTCTTAACCTGCCAAGTTTCTTAGAACACTCACCAATCTTGATTGCCATTTATTTATTCGTATAAAATATGCAGCATTCCAGAGAGGCAAAATCTATTATACTTTTACTTTCTTTAATTTTTGTTCCTTTACATATAATTGCTGTCACTTAGTATTCATTTGTACATGAACAAATATATTAAACAAACAAGCCTAAAGCTACAAGGTTTTTTTTTGTTTTCTTAATTTTTATTGCGGGTCTCAGTGCCAAGGCATTAATTGTTTATTTAAAGACAAAACTTGCTCCCCATGAAGTCATTGTTGCTGTTTCAATTACATGAACTTAAACCTGCTATGTTTGCATTCTATACTTGTGGAATATCTACTTGTGTCCCATGTTTATGATCATCAATTTGTCAGCCTATACTTATTGTAATAATACTTATAAATTCCAAAATAGTGCAAAAAAGAAGCATTCATAGGCAATGGCTAACAGAAAATGAGAATTAATAATGTGTTATTTAATTTGATCATAGATTTCTGCAGTGCGTGCGTGCGTGTGTGTGTGTGTGTATGTATGTATGTATGTATACACACACATACATACATACACAGAGATTGGCTGCATTTAATGAATTCTCATCAGGTTGCTGCTTGCACAATTTTTATCTCTCCTTTTTCTCACTGCAACCTTTTGGATTTCCAAGACTCTCTCCCAGGTATTGGAGGACTCTCTATAGCAGGGGTGTCAAACTGCTGGTCTGCGGGCTGGTTGCGTCATGCGGAGGCCGCGCCCACCTCAGGTCCAGCAATGGAAAAAAAGTCACAATATGTCGTGACACATCACATGACGCAGCGAGTTTGACACCCGTGCTCTATAGCATTTGTTTGATGAAGTGTAAGGGACTGTAGCTGCAAGGTACAAGTGTTACAAACTGATATATTCCCATTTTCTCAGTATTGCATAAGGTCTGCAATATCTCTGTATTTGGAAGGTCATTCATTTCTTTTAAAAATTAATAATGTTAATCTTGTTTATTTATGTTTTCATGTTGTTGTTGCTAAACACCACGATTGCCCAAGTCCTGTTATAATGCTCTGTTTGTGTGTGTGTGTGTGTGTGTGTCTGTCTCTCTGTGTGTGTGTGTGTGTGTGTGTCTTCCTGAGAGGGATCAGTGATGAATGCTATGAAATGGCAAGAGTATATAATCCCAAGGTGCGAAGGTCATCCCCACTGTCCAGCTAAAGCAAGCAGGCACCTATATACTGTAGGACAGCAACAAACTAGGAAGATGTTGGAGGCAAGCAGTCATTTTAGAAAGCAATAGTAAGCCATCTGTATTTTACCAAGAACATAACATTGATTGGAATCATAAATCAATCATAAAATGATTGATGATATGGTGCCAGTAATGGACTCCTCCAGTCAGATGGCATTCAACATGTTACTGAGGAAAGTCGGAGGCTCTTTCAGAATATTAATGGTGTTTGTGATGTATAAATTAAATTAAAATTAAAGCCTTAGAGTGTAATAAGCTATGAGAATAGTCTTGAGAATGACAATGGTCAGATAAAACAATCTAAGTAAAAGCAGTGATGTAATTTGACAAAGCATCTCAGACTTAACCCTCCCTTGTTCTCTTTAGAATAAAGGCTGGGGGAAGCAAGAGGCACATTCAGACTGCAAGTTCCTGTTTCTGTAACTCTAAAAGAGTTGTATTAGCAATCATAACTTTGGTTTCCTTGTGTGGTTTACCTCAAAGGACTGAGATAGGAACTGTGGAATAAACTAAATGAAGTAGGTAAGAATGAATATGAAAAGAGACTGCTAAAGATGAAGAAATTGAAGAAAGCATACTGGATGTCAAAACATCTATTGTTATTCTCATAGTATCGGTGACAGTAAGAGAAAGTGATTCAGAGAACTTTGATATCCTCAGGAAGAACACTCCTGTATATTTATGGGACTCTGATTCACTATCATAGGTTACATCCATACATTGCCCCAAACTTTGGGTCTTTCATTGTTCTTGAGCAACTTCTCAAGATGCAGCCGTCCTTTTATCCCCACTTAGCTTTGTATTTCTCTGATCCAGTGTTACAGTGAAACTTTTTCTCCTGTGCGATGCTTCAACAGCAATTGTAATGAAGACGAGGCAGGTGCTGGGATTTGCCAAGTCCTGTTTCCTATTTTTGGCTGCTGCAGGCACAGTCCCCCCATTGATTCTACTCAGTGGCCATCTTAGCTGGAAATGATGCTAGTTAGACATTGCAAGGATTCCTGACCTATATAGATCTAGTGGTCTCAGGAGAAATTATTTATAATGTGTAAAAAATGAGTCCATCCTTCCGTTAGATAGAGAGGAATGAGCAACTGCAAGGAAAAGCATAAGGATTGACAGGCAAGAAAGAGAAAATGCAAGTGAGAGATCAAAAGAAAGAGTAAGGGGAAGAAAAGAAGAAGAAAAGAATTAGAGCAAGAAAGATGAGTGAGTGATGAGTAATATATCAAGAGAAAGTCAATGGATTGGATCAATGGATTAGTGATGGAGTGGTATGGATTTCCTCATAAACTAAAATAGGTGAGTATCTTCTACTATACCAGGAAGTCCCAAACCACCTTGTAGATCAACTCCCAAGCATGATCTGTGGACTGGGACTTCCCAATAAACCAGGAGAGGCAGAAAACCTCCTACAGCCAGGTGGCAAAACTTGTCAAAACTCATCCAACCCACTTCACATTACGGAGAACAACTAATGAATGTTTTTACAACCAGCAGGAAGTACGTCAATTGCTAAACCTCAATTTGCCCAAAGTAGTACCAGTCTGAGGCAGAATAGAGACCACATATACAGGCAAGGCAAATTATGCTGGCGTACTTTTATGCTGCATTAAGGATTGTAGGCAGGCATTTTAAACCAGTGGTTTGGATAACTTCCAAATGAAGGCATGACTACTATGGAAAGAAATTATAGAAATCTTGGAGTATTTCTGTCCAATACTACTATTTCCAAGCACATTGTTAATCAAGTATCAGATTAAAATACACCTGATGACTGGTCTCATCTTAGTATACATATACATCTCATTTTAAAGATGAATTTCAGTTTTCAGCCAGATAACTTTACATTGCAGATTATCCAAAGATCATTATTTTCGTCAATAATATGCATTAAAGATAATATTCAGGTACTAATGCAACCATGATAGTTCCTTTCTGCAAGTCAGTCCCTCAGATCATCACCTGAGCAGCCATCCCCCAATTTTAGAATACAGGTTCAGAAATAGTCATTGTCACAGTTTGTGTAAATAGCCAGATAGACAGGATGGATGTGTTTAGTCATTGATTACAATGTAATGAAATTAAGAAATCCTGGAAATAATATAGGTTGCTAGGTATAATAGGGACTTCAAGGTAGCTCTTTCTGAAATGCTGCATTTTCCTTACCAACTGCTCTTCAGGCATAAACATGGAATTCAAAAAGAGTTTTAGAGCCAAACCAATTTCTGAACCAGTGGAGCCTTATCTAGAGGCTGAATTAAATATTTTCTGTCTTCCCCTGATTTTCAAGCTGGCATAAACTCTTTCCCACTGCCTACTCAATCCTGAGCCTTAGGGGGATTGATCAAGATTGGGATGAATTGCTTGTCCAGAATGATGGTTGTGTCAGAATGTTGTAGCTGACACTGCAGCTGCCACTCACCTGAACTTCTCAGAAGGAAATAATTCTTTTTCTTCTGATTTTTGCAATGGGGTTGGATGGGAAATAAAATATCACAGGCTTTCATATAAAAGAGGGAGGATGGGAAGTACGAGATATACCGGTAGTTGCAACATTATGTCACTATAGCCAATCTAAATAAAAATAATTTTTAGTCTTCCATGGAGTCTCTTTCTTGGTCTGGCCTACTTCATAAGGATGACTGCTCTCATCAAACAGTTCTGTACATTCTAAAAGATTTTTGAATTTGAATTTATATGTGTAAAGAACTTAAGTGATGGGCCGTGGTCAATTCTTCTCTGCATTGAAAACACATAATAGTCCGTGTTTTTGGGTGGGCAGCCAATCTGTAGAATATTGGACAAAAATCTTTAAGATCCCACTGAATATTCTTCATTAAAGAAATAATAAAACTAGGTCCTTGTATGTGCTAAACATACAACACAAGTGCTCTATCTTGGCCTCTCATATTCTGTAGCTATAACATATATTTCTGCCTTCAAATCTGTCTTGTTGTTCTGTGTTGTTCAGTTTCCCATAATTATAGAACAATGCACATTCCTTAAAATTGGGACAATTTCTGTGCTTGTAATGTCCACAGTAACTTTAAGGTGCTAGTTCTGAGATAAATAATCAGAATTTATGGACAATGCATATAGATCTATGCGTGAAAAGCATATTGACTAGATGCTATACAGGAATTTTACCCTGGCTAATAAATTGAAATTAATTTGTAAATATTTTTATCCACTGAAGGTGATACATATGGGGTGGGTGAATGAGAGACTCCAGGGAGAAGATTCCCCCCAACTGTATACATTCAAGTTCCTGGCACTGAAGGGCTCATCATTCTATATTTTCAGCACCCCACCGGTAAGCAGCTATTTTTTTTTTAAGTGTGACAGTTATTGTTTTTGTCAGCTAAAAGGTTCCCCTTCATTTTCCATTGGATAATGAAGCAAACTGTAATTTAGTGAAGAACGTTCACAGTAACTCTTTCAGACACCTTTAATCCTTCCCTCTCATGCATAAAACATTGAGATCAATGAGGACTGGATGATTTCATAGGACATTTCTTTATTTTGTTGCTCAGTTTGGAGCTCCGATGGCTTCAGACCTAAAGAGTTACCAAACATTCCATTATACTGGAATTTGAGGCAGATATGCCAGCTTCAAATTTAAAAGATATTTTTAATAAGCAGGTTTTCTTACCTTTTCCCCATAACTGCATTGCATCTTGACAAATTCTCAAAAATGCTGTTAGGAAGTAGTGTTGCATGTAAATCTTATATAGATTTAAGGGACAGAACTCAACTATCAGCTATAGAACCATTTAAACAACAAGGTTCATGAAAGCTGTGGTATATGTTTTTTTTAAAAAAAGGCTTAACACAATTTCCTAACGAAAAGCATGACTCCCATCTGACCCCCCCCATCACTGACCCATCCACATCTTTACTCACTATGTATCTTTGCCTGCCCACTGTCCCTTGCCCCTTGCCCCCAAAATACCAAGTTCTAATGACAGTGAAAGGTTGTCAGCCCTATTTAAAGAAAGGAAAGACAAGCTAAAATGGTGAGTAAAAATATGCTGAGCTGAAATAGTTCTAGTTCATTATATTTTATTTTTTAACTTAATAAATGTATAGGGAAATATTAGACAGAAACATTTGTTGCTATGAATGTTAGGGAAGCCATTGTTTTATAGATGTAATCAAAAGAAGTCAACTCCCACATTTAAGAAATCAAAATTTTCTTTTTGTAAGATAAATAAGCATATCATAAAAAGCCACTAAATGATAAAAATAAGCTTATTCTATATTGTTACATATGTATGTATGTATGTATCTTATACATATATAAGAATATCTTCTGCTTTGAATCTGAAGATAAACGTTATGCTGTAATAGCTGTATTTGTGGAGGAGTTACAGACACTACAGTTAAAAACATGATATAAATCTAAGGAAAAGCTGGGTAGATATTGAGAAGTAGGTAGATATTAGCACTTTCACTGCATATCAGAGCTAGAAACTAAAAGAGCAAAATAAAATACAAAGCTGCTTTAACAATCCAAAGAGGTTTCTTTACATATCCAGCCACATGTTACAGAGTTTGACTTTGTACAGAGCTAGAAAACACATAAAACCTATAATATCTTTCTGAAAATTTCCAAAAGTATATTGAAAATTATAAGAGCTAGAACCTTATCAATCCATGTCTAGGATAAAAAGGAAAGCAAATAGTATGAGAATAGGACTGTGGGAAATTTCACTTCTGCTGGCCAAATGTGACAATTTTTTAATTTTTTTTAATTGGTTTCCATTATATACAAACAAAACTAGAATCTTAGTTTGTACTCATAATATAGTTAAACATTTTTGAAGTGTAGGTGAGCAGGGAGGAAAGCAACGTTTTGGAGGAAAAACACATTTCAATTTATAAAACAAGGCATATTTTGTAACTAAGGTTAGGGTAATGGTATGTTTTTAATACTCTTAAATAAAAAGCATAAAATAAAATGGGATGTTAAATAAAGTGGGGTGGTGGATTATTCCACAATTTAGAAAAGAATGTTTGATTGATCAGTAGGTGGCAGCACCTAGCTGTGGTTGCCTGATCTTTGAAGCTAAGCAGGGTCAACCCCATGTAATACTTGGAAGGGAGATAGTTTGGAAATTTCAAGGCTATGAGTTGTTTTGGGTAGTTTAAATTTTTTTTTAAAAAAAATCACCTAGCTGGAAGAAAACTATTGCAGATCACCTTTGCATGGTTGCAAGTAATGCTGCACAATGAATCACCAGGAGTTGAGGTCTGAGTCCATTTTTTATTTACACTGTAAGTAAGTAAGGATAACTTATCCACAAGATAAATGGGTTAGAAGTGCATTTGACTTTAAGTTAGAGTGCCATGTATGTTATATAAGAAAAAAAATTTCATTGAAATAAATGGGACATCCCTCAAAATGCTTGTGCAGATTTGCAGGCTTCAGCTTTGTTAATGCAACAATAAAATACAAACTATATTTCTAGAATATTATAATACAAACTATGTTTCTAGAATAATATATTTATTAATATATTATTATATAATATATTATATATTATTAATATACAAGTTTATGTAAATAATTTTAACCAACTAAATACTGTAATCAAGTCATTATTCAAAATGCAAAAGTAACCAAACTATTTAAAGGATAAGGTAAGCAATAGATGTAAGAAAAGAAACAAATACAGCAACACAACAGACATTTTCTTCTGGTGCCTATAATTCATTTAGCTGTTAAGCAGAGGCACTAAGAATGTAAACAGTTTTTGCCATTGATCTTGCTGGGGATGGATTGGAGCTTTTCCATCCTGTCCTACGGCAGAATGAACAATAACAGAAACAGTCACCTAGCATACATTTTTTGCCAGGCAAACAAACAAAACACTAAATTCTGTTTTGAAAATATGTGAGCTTACTAAAACTCTTAACCACTATTAATACTGTAGCATATTTTATGAAAATAAATTTTATTCAGAATGTACTCAAGTATTTCAGGCAACAAATGAAAAAATCCATATTTTAATATTCCCCTTCCACAAACCAAGTACCTGCAAGGAAAAAAACAAACTGTGATTCAGAGAGTACAGCGTAGATAATAATTTTACTCAAATGCTAGGAACTAAAAAGAATGTAGAGATAGCTAGGTGTTCTTTTTTTAACATTTAAAAAAATGAAATTTCCTGTTTTGTATATTGAAATTATGGGCTTCGATCCAGGAGAATGTTTCCATAACCTCATTAGGAAGACTTAGCCAGTGCATTTTTTATACATACATTTTCACAATTTGTCTTCACCAAACACTTGCTATGTTTTGCAGACATCAGACAAGATCCTCTGATATATTGTTAACTAATTAAAAGGTAGGACAATGTGCTACTGAAGGTATTATAAATACAGTTATCCTGTAGAGTCTTCAAATCGTGTGTGTGTGTGTATGTGAGAGAGAGAGAGAGGGAGAGAGGGAGAGAGAGAGAGAGAGAGAGAGAGGGTGGGAGGGGGAGGGAGAGGAAGAGGGAGAGAGGGAGAGGGAGAGAGAGAGAGGGTGGGAGGGAGAGAGAGAGGGAGAGAGCGTGGGAGGGAGAGGGAGAGGGAGAGAGAGAGGGAGAGAGAGAGAGAGGGTGGGAGGGAGAGGGAGAGGGAGAGAGAGAGGGAGAGAGAGAGGGTGGGAGGGAGAGGGAGAGAGGGGGGGGAGAGAGAGAGGGTGGGAGGGAGAGGGAGAGGGAGAGAGAGAGGGAGAGAGAGAGGGTGGGAGGGAGAGGGAGAGAGAGAGGGTGGGAGGGAGAGAGAGAGAGAGGGTGAGAGGGGGGGAGAGAGAGAGAGGGTGGGAGGGAGAGGGAGAGAGAGAGAGAGGGTGGGAGGGAGGGAGAGGGAGAGGGAGAGAGGCTTAAGAAGGAGACCTGTGCTTTGATAATATATTTGGCAGGATTAAAGCATGAAGAGAAAACATAGAAGCTCTTACAGATTTTAGTCTAAGGCTTCAGTTCAGTGAAGAGAACAACTGTTTTTCTATATACAGTATTGATCATAACTCAGCAGTCTTTCTTTTTAGGTACAATTTCATATCACAGCAGTCACATACAAATCAGCATTTAGGCTGTTAAGTCCCTGTCCTTTTGTGCTGTATACCTGTGACCGAGGAAGCTTTTCTCGTGTGGTGGCTCAATATTTAATATAGTCCCTAAAAAAATAAATTCACTCTGGTATTTCATTTTTAGCGTGTAACCAGGATAGGTACAGCAGCAATAGAAAGATTTTGACCTCTTGAGCACAATTACACACTATATTGCTTTCTGAATTCATGGTTCGTAGTTCTTTCTCCATTGTTAGCAATCTGTAGAGATTGCCAATATTTGAAGCCCAATACTGAAAACTGACACAACAAATCTTGACTGGAATTTTTCATTGCTTTAAAAATATTTATTCATTTTGCAGTAATCTTCCCTTAGTAATGCCGTTATATTAGATTGTATCAGAATAATTACTGAATTATAATCACTGTTTTAAATCAAAAGGAAAAAATGGTTAAAATAAGCAATTTAATTCTACACTTTATCAAATTGAATATTTACATTGCATTTATATCATTCAAATACACGTTTCTTCTGTTTACTGAGCAAGCATTAACAGAAATTGGTAATAGAATTCCTAAAGCATTTGTTTTATGATCAGAAATACATAACCTGCTACTAACTAATAAGGCTGTTGTGCTGCAATAATTGAAAACATACTTTATAATAAAATATATACAAATGCACATCTGCAACTATTGAACAAAAGAAGTAATAGGCAATATTACGGCTATAACTTCAGTGGTATATCCACAACTTCTGAAGGCAATCCGTTCCACCGGTTAATTGTTCTAACTGTTCTAATTTCTCCTTAGTTCTAGGTTGGTTCTCTCCTTGATTAGTTTCCATCCATTGCATCTAGTCCTGCCTTCAGATGCTTTGGAGAATAGACCCCTCTTCGTTGTGGCAGCCCCTCAAATATTGGAAGACTGCTATCATGTGACCCAATTCTTGCAACTGTTCTTCATATGTTTTAGCTTCCAGTTCCCTAATCATCTTTTTTGCTCATCTCTTCACTTTTTCTAAAGTCTCAACATCTTTTTTTTAATCATGACAACCAGAACTGGCTGCACTATTCCAAGTGCAGTCTTACCAAAACATTATAAAGTGGTGTTAACACTTTATCTGATCTTGATTCTGTCCTTCTATTAATGCAACCTAGGACTGTGTTGATTTTTTTGACAGCTGCAGCACACTGCTGGATTCACTTCTGATTGTAGGGAATTCTGAGAAATGGAAAGCAGGCAGAGGAGAAAGAGTTGAGTTGGGCTAGGTGGGCAGCCTTCACATAAAGTTTCCCATGTTGCATCCTCCAAATGATTTTTGTGCTCTCAAATATCCAAGGACGAAAAAACTCTTCTCATATATAGATCTTTTTAAGACTGAGTTACATTTTTAAAAAGAAATATTTTTGTAGAATGGTTTGATATCTCTACTCAATATCAAAGGGGCTCTTCTTACCAAGATCAGTCTTTTCAAGAATTCAAATTACAGGGACAAAGCAGAAACTCAGCCTTGACAGGCTTGATGGGCTAAACCAGTCAGTCTATTATTTAAGAACTGCATAAATATTTCACTAAAAACAGTCGACATAAAAGAAAGACTTTGATCATAATGGAACCTTTCAAACAAAACTGACGTATCAGAAAGGTTTAATCAATTTTCTTCAGTTACAGTCTTAGTTAGTCCCTTATCCAAAAAAATCTATTATTTTAAGAGTGAGCTCACAGAAGCTGCCATAACGATGATGGAAATTACTTTTGTAGAGTATGATCAAAAGGTTATGATGGTTTTGCTTTTCTAAAAGGAGTAGTGCTTGTTCTAAATTGTATAAACAAAGTCAGTAATGGTGCAGTGTTTCTTAAAGACCATGGAAACCAAACAATGTATTTCTAAATAGGAACATTTATGATTCTTTCTGTAAATATCTGCATATTGAATCATGCTTATGCATTTATACATACATGTTCTCCAGCATGATTGGATGGAGAATCCACAAATGGGTTGTCTTAATCTTCCTGCTCCAATAAGACTAAGTCTGAAGTATTAGTATGCCTCTGCTGTGCAAGAGCACCCCAGTTTTAGACTTAGTCTCTTGCTCTACAGACGCATTTTTGATTACTCAGACTATAGCAGGTTGTATAACCCATTTGTGGAATTTCCTTTCCTTCATCCTGGACTTTAGTTAATAATATTATTTACAAAAACAAGAAGGGAAACCTTTGATTAGTAATTTAGCCTTCTGGCAGGAAAGCCTTCTTTGTAGGGATTCCCTGCAGGCAGCTGCCTGCTTGAATTGGGAGGGCTCTCCCTCACGAGAGCATTCCTCCCTCATTAACATTCCAAAGACTTTGACAGCAGAAAATATTGGCTTTCCCTCATTAACATTCCAAAGACTTTTTTTAAAAAAAGTATTGGCTTTCACAGCTAACCGGCACGGGGCCCAGAGCCTTCAGCTTGGCTGAGGGGATTCAGCACGAGATGCAGATTGCTTCTAACTTTTTAAAATATTGACTTTACTGCCCGGCGGGATGCAGTAAGGATCAGAGGCTCCCGCAGCAGTGCCAGCCAGCCGATCGGTGCGAAGCGCAGATCGGCAATTGGGCCAGATTCCAGGTACTTCGGGCGGCCGTTTAGGCATGAAAATCGTGTGGCTGCCATTTTGATCATGGCAGCTTCAGGGGTTTTCCTGACAGCCTAATTTGTGAAGATCTGGGTGTGGCTGCCATTTTGGATGGGGCACAACAGCTAGGCTTCTCTCAGCCTCAGAGCCCAAGGGACAGTTGTTTTTGGCATGCTTGAATCACGGCCGCCATTTTGATAGCCGCGCCTAACAGGAATCACTTTACCCTTCTGTTTGCTGCCTGGGCATTCACTCAGCACTTGGGGAGGGCAAGCTCATCCCCACAAGGATGCATTGCCTCACCAGTCGACCCCCACCACCCTTCCCTCATCTAAATTCCTATCTACACCTCAGAATTGTATTCCTAGAAGGAGGTGTTTCTCTTCAGTGGTCAATTACAGCGCTTGAGGGGGGCGCCTAACCACTTGAGTTGAACCGTCAGAATGCCTGCCATCTCAGCCTCATTGGGAACATTAGCCAGATGATTCCCTTAGCCAAATTACAGTTGACAGGGGAATTTACCTAGCAGGATGGCAGATAATTCCTTCCCTCTGTCCTCACAGGACAGTACTGACCCCCCCGCCAGAAAGAAGCATAAGGCCTCTACAGAGGCGGCGGGGAAGATCATATCAAAGGCCACAGCCCAGCCCTCCAAAAAGCCTAGGACAGCTGGCAGGGAGGCCAACAGGCATCATCAGGCCTTAGAAGGAGAAATCCCCAGGGCAAGGTCAATGGCTCCAGGTGAAGCACAGGCCAATACTCCACCGGGGGGATCTATATTTGAGTCCCAGTCGGCCCATTGTAATTTAGCCCAAGGGGCCTCCCAGGGAGGTGACGCAAGTAGAACCTATCATATCAGGGCTAAACCTAGAAGCACAAGGGGATACCGCACAGGCTCTATCTGGACCACAGGCTACCTTTATGCCCACTGCAGCAGGGCTTCATCCCCCTGAACCACAGACACTACAGCCTGAACAGTTTCAGGCTATGATAACTCAGGCCTTTGCCCAGTTCATGGCCTCATCGATCTCCCAATGACCTCTACAAGCTCCCGACGTGCCTCCACGATTGCTCCTCCACCCTGGAACACCAGACTTCACACAGGAGGTTTCCTCAGAATCGGATTCTGCGGGCATTGATCCTTCAGGCCTGCTCCTGTCGGACGACAAGGACGTCTCAACTCTGGACCCGACACCCCCCACTGGTCTTTTTGATCAATACCTCTTCAGCTCCTTGCTGCTCAAGGCCTGCACGACAGCTAACATCACCCCGGAGCAGGAGGCCCAGCCAACTCCATCTACATCTAAGGACCCCAATCTGCTTTATGCTGAACCAGTGGTACCACAAAAGCATGTTCCCTGCCCCCCTTCTTCTGCAACACAGTGCAGAAGCAGTGGGGTAACCTGGGGACTATCTCCAATCTGGGGACTTCAGAGGAAAGTTTATTTAATGTGGCTCCCTCTTTCGCCTCCTTACTGGAGATCCCTCAAATTGATGAGTCACTTAACTCTCTCTTTTCTAACACAAATATTCCAGGAGACATGGCCGAAGCGCTTAAGGCAGAGGACAAAAAATTTCAGGCTGGCTTGCACAGATCGCATCAGGCATCGGCTTGGGCAGTCAAGGCCTTTACTTCCATGGCCTTCTTCACTCGGGCCTCCCTACTGTGGCTCCGTGAACTCCAGGACATGATCCCTCCTGACCAGGTTTGTGTTCACCAGAACCTGGGTAAGTTGGTGGC
The DNA here is from genome assembly GCA_034064705.1 of Bothrops alternatus. Taxonomy (NCBI): domain Eukaryota; kingdom Metazoa; phylum Chordata; class Lepidosauria; order Squamata; family Viperidae; genus Bothrops; species Bothrops alternatus. The sequence goes on along the minus strand of JARGCV010000031.1, from coordinate 2,920,694 downwards.
CACATCCCAATATATGGCTGACGCCTCCCTCCATGCCGCCAGATACTCTTCATGAGCCATAGTGGCAGACATTTCAGCCCGTAGACTTTTGTGACTCAAAAACTGGCGGGCGGACCTAAAGGCTGAGTGGTGCTTGGCTACTAAGCCTTATGCTGGGGGACACCTCTTTGGTGAAGCCCTCAACCCTTACTTGATAGGGCAAGGACAAACAAAAGACTCTCATTAACACCACTAAGAGGGGGGATAAGCGTTCAGGGGGTGGGGCATCACAGAACTATTATCGTAGGCAGTCCTTTTGGCCAGCCTAAAACTGGGACTGTCCCCAGACCTCTCATCTTTTCTATCAGAGATCAGAGCGCCAGCAGGACCATACCGCATCAAGGGCCTGGCCACAATTCCAGTCCAAGCGGCCCTTTCGAGGCTCAGGAGGACGCTCTTTTGAATGAGGGAAGTGACTCCAGGGACAATCCACCCATAGGAGGCCAGCTGTCTCTTTATTCCAACATATGGGCAGCCACCACCACGGACTCATGGGTCTTAAACACCATAGCTCAAGGTCTAATGCTGGAATTTTGGTCCAGCCCACCGGATCGCTTCCGGACTTGTCCCACCCCCACAGAGCGGCCCTCATGTCAGAGGCCATCTCCCACCTGTCACCGTTACAGGCCTAGAGCCAGTGCCGGGGCACCAGAAGAGACGGGGTTTTACTCCACTCTCTTCATCATCCCGAAGGCATCGGGGGGCTGGAGGGCAATTTTAGATTTAAAGGGTCTAAATTACTATTTGATGTACAGGAAGTTCAAAATGCAGTCGCTACAATCAATCTTAGCCAGCATCAGAAAAGGGGACTTCCTGACATCAATAGACCTGACAGAGACATATTTACATATCTCCATTCTCCCTGGGCATCGCAAATTTCTCAGGTTTTGTTATGCCTGCCAGCACTATCAGTACAGGGCCCTCCCATTCGGCCTCTCTTCAGCCCCCAGATTATTCACAAAGATACTGGCAGTGCTAGATGCCCACCTGAGACAGACTCCGATCAGAATTCAGTGCTATCTGGACGACATACTGATACAGTCCTCCTCCATCCAGAGGGCTTGGTCAGATCTCGCCCTCGCTGTCAGGATCTTTCAAGAGCATGGGTTTTCTGTTAATTTTCAGAAAAGCCATACAGTGCCCTCAACCCAGCTCTTGCATCTAGGGGCAGTCATAGACACAAACAATTGCACAGTCTATCTGTCACAGGACCAACAGGACAGCATTCGGGCCCTTGTTCATCAAATCCGGAGAGACAGGGTGGTCACCTTAGTCTTGTCACAACTCCTGGGGAAGATGGTGTCCTGTATACAAATCGCTCCGTGGGCATGTCTTCATGCCCGGGAGCTGCAGTGGCTTCTACTTCCATTTCAGAGGCTACGCATTAGCGCTTCCAACCAGAAGGTTCGAGTTCCGCGTCCGGCATTGAACTCCCTTCGATGGTGGGCCTCCCCAGCTATGTCAAGGGGTATGGAGTTCAAGGAGCCAGCCAGAATCACCTTGACCACGGACGCCAGCCTGTTCGGCTAGGGAGCGCATCTCCAGTCACATTGGGCTCAGGGTCGGTGGTCCCAAGAGGAATTGAAAAACAATATAAACTGGCTAGAACTCAGGGCCATACGTCTGGCCTTATGACATTTCAGCAGCAGGGTAGCAGGACACATGTCTTGGTACTTACAAACAACATTGCTGCAAAGGCCCACGTGAACAGACGGGGGGGACCAGGTCCAGGCCTCTCATGGAGGAGGCCCAATTGTTGGGGTCTTGGGCAGAAATCAATCTTGCCTCCATCAGGGCGGAGCATATATCCAGAGTGGCCAACCAGCAGGCAGACTCATTGAACAGAGCAACTGTGGACCATCCTGAATGGCGTCTGGACCCGGGATTGTTTAGGGAGATTGTGGACAGGTTTGGCCCCCCAACCTTAGACCTATTTGCTTCCCCAGCCAACTCCCGAGATTCTTTTCCAGGTTCCCGTCTCCAACAGCAGAAGGGATGGATGCCCTCCACAGTCCCTGGCCCAGGGAACTGCTTTACACTTTTCCTCCCTTACCACTCCTCCCCGCGACGATCTGCAAGATCCTACACAAATGAGCGGAGATCCTCCTGATTGCACCATGTTGGCCAAGACGTCCGTGATTCACCGACCCGGTAGAGCTCTCCATCTCCCCTCCATGGAGGATTCCAGCAGGTCGTATTACTCTTACTCTGGGTACTTCAGCACCCGGACCCACAGTGGCTCCAACTAACTGTTTGGCACTTGAGAGGCGGACCTTGACCCGAGACTCATATTCGTCGAGGGTGATTGCCATGATTCAACAATCCACGCAACCCTCAACGAAATAGGATCTATGATGCCACATGGAGGAGCTTCTGTACCTGGTGCTCTGGTCGTAAGGTGGAGCTTTCGGACATTTCTGTTCTGGTTGTGTTGGAATTCCTTATGGATCGGTTGGACAAGGGACTATCCCCGAGCACCATCTGCAGACAGGTCGCAGCTCTATCTACGGTACTCATGTGTGACAATTCCGCTCCCTTGGCATACCACCCTATGGTGCGTTCCTTTTTAAAGGGAGCGACTAACTCCAGGCCACCAGCGGTTCACCATTATCCTTCTTGGGACTTACACCGGGTCTTACAGGCCCTCATTTCACCACCCTTCGAGCCTATTACCACATGTTCGCTTAAGCTATTATCTATGAAGGTGAAATATCTCGTGGCGGTCACGTCGGCCAAGCAAATTTCAGAACTGGCTGCTCTCTCTGTCAGAGAGGACCTGTGCATCTTCCATGCAGACAGGGTAACCTTCAGACTAGACCCTTCCTTTATTCCCAAGATAAATTCTTTGTACCATAAGTCCCAGGAGGTGGTTTTACCACATTTCTGTCCTAATCCTTCCCATGATCTCGAGAAGCAGTGGCATACTCTTGACATTCGCAGGGCTCTGCGACGTTACATCAAACGGACTTCGGCCTTCCATAAATCCGAAGCATTGTTTGTGTCTTTTCAACCTCCCTCCATTGGTCAGAAGGTCTCTTCCTCAATGATAGGGAGATGAATTAGGGCTTGCATCACCCTCGTATACAAGGCACAATCATTGACAGTTCCTGGACACATCATGGCCCATTCCACCCATGGTGCTGCTACTTCGGCGGCCTGGGCAACCCAGGCACCTATTGGGGAGATTTGTAGGGCGGCAACATGGTCCTTGCCTTCGTCCTTTATTCGACACTACAAAATTGACAAATATGCCTCCTCAGATGCCTCCTTTGGTCGCAGGGTTTTGCTACATGTATTATCATCCGGTGGAACCCAGGCCCAAACTACTTCCCCCCCTTAGGGACACAGGGCTTTGGTATGTCCCATTTGTGGATTCTCCATCCAATCATGCTGGAGAAGGGGTGTTGTCTTACCTGAACGCCTTTTCTCAGCGTGATGATGGAGAATCCACTCCCTCCCATCTAGGGTCAGTTTGGCCCTGGTTCCAGTGATAGGAAAGCACACGCATCGGACTAACGTCTGTGTATCGCCTTAGTCTCAAACTGGGGTGCTCTTGCACAGCAGAGGCGTACTTACACTTCAGACTTAGTCTTATTGGAGCAGGAAGATTAAGACAACCCATTTGTGGATTCTCCATCATCATGCTGAGAAAAGGCGTTCAGGTAAGACAGCGCCCCTTCTCAACTGTTAAATAGAGCTAGCAGTGTCTGAACTCAGTTTCAGGCCACAGTGTGAAAATGCTACTGTGTTTCTCTGAAAATAAGGATCACCCAGAAAATAAGCCCTAGCCTGATTTTTAAGTGTGCGCCTAATATAAGCCCTACCCCATGGTTGTGGACAGCACAGGAGGCAGTGAGTGCACAGGGTCGACGGTGTCCATCAGCAGCCACAGCCTACACAGTGCAGGTAAGTCCAAACGTGGATGCAGAGGTGGGGAGACAGGTGATCCGGTCATGCTGCACAGCTGCCTGGCTCGTGGGAGGATTGCAGGAAGCTTGCATGGTGGCACCAGTAACAGGCAGAGGCTCGAGGGGCAGGCAAGCGATTCTGATACTCCTCCTGCTCCATCTCACCATCTCGGCTTGCCCAAAACAATGTCAGGGCTGGCAGCCACGCAGCACATCTGGATCGCCTGCCTGTCCCCCATTCCTCTGCCTGCTGCTGGTGCTGCCATGTGAGCCTCCCACGAGCCATGCAGCCACACAGCATGTCCGGATAGCCTGCCTCCCCCCCGCCTCTAACTCCATACTCAAACTTCCCTGTGCTGTGCCAAGGGCTGTAACTGCTGCTGGACACTGTTGGCTCCCGCACACTTGCCGCCTCTTGTGTATGCACTGGTGGTGGGCTGATCACCATGATACCATGTTTGCCCCAAAATAAGCTGTAATGCATCTTTTGGAGCATATATATATATATATAAGACCGGGTCTTATTTTTGGGGAAACACAGTAGCTACTAGAAAAAGAGCCCTATTATTCTTTTTGCTAATATTGTGCTTCTGCACTGGCCCAAGCACAAAATCTGAAGTAGCTCTGTTCAGACACAGTCTGAGCAGCTAACAGGTAGCATTGTGGGTAGCTGAGAGGTGTGTTCTACAAAATATAGTTTCAGAAATAATATAGCATAGCAGACTTGCACACCCAACTATTTATTTCTATCACACTTCTATTACTTTTACACATAACTCAAGTTGACAAACATATCCAACACATCTTCCTCCTATTATCACCACAATAACCCTATGTAGTGAGTTGGACTGAGAAAGAGTGATTGGCCCAAGTTCGCCCAACTTATTTTCATGGCTAAGGCAGGGCTCACAATCTCCCAGTTTCTAGCCTGGTGCTTTAACCACTACACCAAAGTGTCTCTCTTTATATTCTTCTAATCAGATCCCAGTCAATAAACCTGCTCTCTGCAAAGTAGCTTCCAGTATGTAAATCACTTTGTCTTAAATTCTGATCTCATGCTCATTTTATGCACAGATCATCCTAATGGGGAACTGAATGATGTAAAACAGAGTAAAACAAGGCTGGAAGTAATAAAATTCAAATGCTTTTTAAAACAAAAGTGAATATGAGTGTAGAGACAAAACCTGACTTTTTCTGTAAGATCTTTTGAAGCTGAGGTGCCACTAATTAGGCTCTACATCAAATATATAATGCTATGCTTTCAAAATTACTTTCAGAGAAGGAATAAAATAGAGAGATGTCGAAAGGATTGGTAGAGACACCATGTATAGCATAGTGGGTGGATTTTACGTTCTTAGATAAAAAGCAGAAACCCATAACTTCAGGACTGAACTTCAGTTTGGAAGACAAAATCTGGGACCTCTTCATTCATGATAGATATATACAGTATTTGCTTCTAATAAGGCAAAGAAATTGCATGGAGAAAGGGGTGGTTTTTTTAATATTCAGTAATTCCCTTTACCTTTAGAATATGAGCTATCCACAAGTGGAAGTTATTTAAAGATCAGAGCAAAAGGCAGTAGATAATTGAGTGAGAATCCATTGCCATGACAGGATAAAGAAAGAAATACACCAGTTAAAAATATTTTTCATTTACAATAGCTTCATTTGCCAGCTTGAATGACACTATTCTTGAGTTCTTGTTGTCCTCAGAGCTTCCTTGTTTTTCTGCAGAGGCTTTGTTACTATTTTAGATAACATCAATGCATGGGAGGGCAAAATTTGCTGATTGTTTATATGTATGTTTCACACTGGAGAAGTGCAGCCAGATGGTAATCAAAAAAGGGAAAATAGTTAAGATTGACATGGAAGAACTACCAGTGAGCCACATAGCAACCTTCAGACCAACTAAAGTATCTTGGTATCCCATAGTCACATGGGAACCATGGTGAAGAGCCAAGGAAGACAGCAACATCCAAGGTCCTGAAGAACAAGTTCATTGAGAAGAATAAAACCCACACCATCAACACGAATCCCCTGTAGTCATCAGATATCCTACCACTATAATGTGCTGGCCACAGGAGGGCATAAAATTTGCTGATGTGAAGTTCTGGAAGGTCTCGCTATGTATGGAGGTTTCCATACTTAGTCCAACAACTAGAGTCTGCACACAAGCCAGAAAGAGGGGGTCAAAGCTGTTGTCCTGAATGAAACCAAGAGCATCAATGCGTACATCATTCATGGCATCACACCCAAGATGGCATCCAAAGATGATCTCCTGAGACAATGCCTGAGGCAACAGCAGACATGGAAGGAAGCTCAAGCACAGGAAGTGCCATGACAAACAAGATTCTCCATGGGATATACTATTGACAGATGAGTGAGGTGGCTGACATTGAGAAATTGCAGCAAAGATTGGGCTAAGAACAGCATCAAGGCACTGATCATATTAGCACAAGAACTACCGGTAAGCATCAAATCTATACAAGTAGGGGTCTATCACACTAGACTGGACGCAAGATGCAGATTATGCAGAAAGTCTTTGAAGACGGTCCAACACATAATACTTACACGGGTGTAAGATGCAAGCAGGAACAGCATACAATGAACAGCACAACCAAGTAGCTGGCATTGTATACAGGAACATATGCACAGTGTATGGGTGAGATCCTCCCAATTCCACATAGGAGATTCCACAGAAGATTACAGAGAACAACAGGATTAAGATCCTTTGAGACTTCCAGATCCAGACAGCCAGGTACTGACCAATCAACCAGACCTTGTGGTAGTAGAAGGGACCAGAAAACAGCAGTAGTGATAGCAGCATAAGATGACAGCAATATAAGGATGGAGGATGAGAATAAGGGCCTGAAGGAGGACCAGGAGAGGAAGTGGAAAATAAAGTGCTCCCAGAGGTGATAGGAGCACTTGGGGCTGTGACTCCTAAGCCAGGAGAATGGCTCCAACTCATCCCAAGAACAACCTCAAAGCACTCTATCCAGAAGAGCGCATTGTTAGGAGTAGCTAAAATACAGCGCAGAACCCTCAAACTCCCAGGTTTCTGGGAGGTTCCTGATCCTTTATCCGGTTCTGTGTCCTGTTTATTGAGTGTTGGCTGCTGGAGAGGATGTATGTTAGACCACTTCCTTTCTTCCTAGGCTTTTGATTGTATCTTTTAAATGGTATGTGAGTGAGTTTTATCAGTATATCTGTTGATGAGTGATTTGTTAGAATGCCTCCATGAACTCACACAAGCCAGGAACTCACTAGCATTTTTAGATCTTGTTTTATCTAAAAGGTGACACTTTTCTAGCTGAAATAATTTTGAATTCATCAGTGGGTAGAGAGATTAATGAATTTTCATCATGTCTTCTAATGGCCAGTTTTATTCAGGGATGTATCTTATCATTCTAGTAATTAATAGTATGAAATCAAAAATGATGGGTTTTGGCAGGAAAGGAAGCTATATAAGTGATTTTAAAATTCCTATAAAATAAGACAGGTTGGATATTTTCTTTATCTCAGTATTTCTCAGATAAAAAGGGACTAGCTGAAGGCAATTGCACATCTTTACATTTTGAACAGGTTGTTTAATTAAAGGGATCTAGGTTCATTTAAATCAGTCATGAAGACTTCTAAGGCAAAGATGCTGTTCTTGCTGACCTTTAGTGTCAAATATGGAGTTTTGCTACAATTAAGGGAATTGAAACAGTCCAAAATCATTTTCTATATTTAATCTTAGGAACATCAAGAGCTTCCCTAGCAATGCCATCAAAGCTAAACTCAGATTGCCTACTAAGATGAACTCAGAAGCCCACTGTTTTATTCTATTTAATTACTGGGTCAGGTTAATCCAAATAATTGGAGTTATGCTTCCTCCGATTTGTTTAAATGAGCAGATGGTTAAAAAACCTTGACAAGTCCTAATTGCATAATATTCTCCAAACTGACACTACCAGATGGCTCTAGTATGGAGATCTTTCACTGTATCTATCATTAATATATACTGCTCAAAAAAATAAAGGGAACACAAACATATAGGATCCTATATGTTTGTGTTCCCTTTTTTTTGAGCAGTATATATTTTCAGACAAAGAATATTAGATATTAAAGGACAGATAGACATAGAAGTTCTTTTGGTTAGGAAATCAATGAAATGGCTAGCTAGAATTAAATGCAATAGAAGAGAATATTCAGAATTGAATTGTGAGGTTCTTGGTGATCTTTGACCTTGGCTGTTTTCTTGCAAACATTTCGTTATCCTGCTAAGTAACATCATCAGTACTTCAAAGGAGAGGGGTTTGCTCTCTGTTTATATACAAGTGGTGTGAGTGTTCTTGGTGATTCCTTGATTAAGCTGTTGTTTACTATTTGAAATAAGCAATGCCCCAATTACAGAAATTGGTAGTTCCTTGATTGGGGTACTGCTTATTGCTTGATTCTTGGTCTAGTATTAATCTTGGTGTTAATCTCTGCTTATCTACGATGATTGCTGGCAAGGAGGTATAATGGACTTTTAGTTTTTATTGTCTCTTTTGAATGGTATGTAGAAGTTGTTTATCTCTATTGATGGCTGATTTGTCTGAGTGCCAGACTTCCGGTCTACTGGTATAGCATTTTTGGACTTAGCCTGGTCTAAGGAATTATCAACTCACAAACAAACAGTAAACAGCAGCCTAATCAAGGAACCACCAAGAACACACCCACCCACGCTGACAGGGCAAGTCACTTGTATATAAACAGAAAGCAAACCCCACTCCCTTCTAACACTGATGATATAGGGCAGGCATGTCAAACTCACAATATCATGTGACGTCATGTGACATATCGGGCCTTTTTTCCCATTGCCGGTAATGGGGTAGGCGCTGTTTAAACGTGACGCATCCAGGCTGTGGGCCAACAGTTTGACCTGCCTGATATACTGTAGGGTAATGGGTACCTGGGTATTGAAACATCTGCAAGAAAACAACCAACCTCAGAGAGCACCAAGGACTTCACAAGAATTAAGTCCCAATTTCAAGAAGAAAAGTATTTGTCCTTTCAATAAAAAGTGATGATCATATAACCTTTACCTATGTCTGATTTGAGCAAATGTGTACAATGATGCAAAAAGGCAAATTCTCAGTTATCCCATTGCAAGATAGATTCTGCATTTGCAAACCAGGTGAAATAGAACACCTGCCACATTACACATTAGAATGCTGGTTGTAAGCTAAGTATAGGGATCATTAATTATTTTTGTTCCTTGATGATATGAGGAATTGGAATGTTAAAAGTACATTGAATTTCCTGTTAAAGGTACCAACTCGATTGTGACACAACGATTGCAGTTAGGGCAGCCAGGTTAAAGGGAAAAGTGAATCTGCCCAACATGACAAATTACATAATTCCTGTATGTTCTAAGAATTTGATTTGGAGCAAGTTTTTATACTATTTAGTTAGCTATTTTAAAGAATTAAGTCATAGGTTAAAATATTTTAGACCTATTTATTTTGTAATTTATTAGTTTTGGAACATTTAATAATCTTCTGTTTTGAAATGTATGAGTATATTACCCAGAAATTGTCTGGAGATTTATTCAGTAAACAATTTGCTTGCTGGCCAGTGTTCTATCCTTTTGTCCTGTGTAGTGGCTATTATAGTCCTTATACTGTTATGATAGATGATTTCTTTTGATTCTTTTCTGCTAACTAGATTTTTCAGTTTGCTTAAGTTCCTTTTTTTGGGGAGGGGAAGGGAGGAATTTCATTGGTTTGTCTGCTACAGTGACCAGTACAAAAACTTTTTAATAGTCCATTGGTTATCTCGGAGATGCTTTTGATAAATGGGAAAGTTATCCTTTTCATAGGTTGTGTGCTAGGCCCTTTTAAATAAAGTTGCCTCAGTATCCATTGTATATAAATAGTCTGCTTTCTTTGGAGTACTGCAGTGTGTTTTTGCTTGACCGAATAATGTTCTTATGCAGCTCTTTTTGTGTTGTTTTGGTAGTGAAACACTTGGTTACAATGCACTATTTTTCGATATATTTGGGGTTGTTGCCTGCCATGGTTTCCTCTGCTGATGACAATATCCAGGAAGAATAGTTCTTGTTGTCTTCTTCTCTTGCAAAAGTTATTCCTATGAAGGCAAAAGTCCCCCCCCAAAAAAGAGGAAACCAGCTAGAAAGAGTAAGTAGCTGTTGATGGTAACCTTGGCTACTCCAGACCCAAATCTAACTTGGGAGCAAGAATCCAAGCATAGAAATAGCAATAGCAAGCTCTCCTCTTATCTGCAGAAAGGTAAGCTTCAATTGTTGCAGTAGGTGATGTTTCCACCTACTCTTCCTATTGCTGATTTCTTTAATTATTCCAATTTGTAAATTAGGGGATGAATCACCACAGTATGTTTGGTGATTTGACTGTTGCCCAAGGCACATCAGATCACGCTGAACAAAAAACTAATGTAATGATCATTACATTTACAACTAATTCAGGTCATGTGCAAAATTACCTCTCAGTTCAGAATTAAACACAATAAAAGGATCCAAATTTTACAATTTGACTCCAGACTCTCATATATTTATTCAGAACTAGATCCCACATGAATCCAATAAAATGTTAATGTTAAGCTTGCAGTCCTCTCTATAAGCTTATCTGTAAATGAAGCCATTGGAATTCAAGAGTGCTTCTGTGCAAGTGGGTCGTAGAATAGCATTCAAAGTGTTTTAGGAATATGCAATTTTCACAGTATTTTCTTTACACTTGATTCATGTTCTCACTGTGATTCAAATGTAATTAAAAGTTCAGATGCCGCAAAGTTGTAAATCTGTAATTTGCTCAGACTAAATTGGCAAAAGGTGTTTAAACAATGAAGTTGGCTGGTGATAAACAGCAACCTAATGTTTCCTACTTTGACTTTTTTTCAGAACCAGTAGGGAAATTAAATTAATTCCTCTAGTTGCAGCTTTAATAATTCTAATGAGCTGACTTTAAAATCAATTATATATTTATATCAGCTTTGGAAAAAAAATCACTAATGTAAGAAAGTGCTTTCTTCTACAGCTTTAATTTAGCCTTGCTTACGTTTTGAATTGTTCACCCATCAATCAAACTACTAAAATGGAGTCTCATTTGTATATTAATTATAAAAGCTCACAGGTTTAGTGATATCAGGTTCTGTTTTGCCTTTGTAGGAAGTTAAAATTATGGCATTTCTTATAAATGGGATTGAACAGGACTCTGTAGGAATACACAACTTTTCAAGAATTAAGTAGGTATAATCTTTACAATTATTTTGCAACCATGATTGCTCAAGAGACTAATTAGGGATTGAAAATTAAGTTTTATGCTTTTGTCTTGTTGCCAGCAAAAGTCTTTCAGACTATTGACCTCTAGATTCTATCATGTTAAATAAACAGTGAACTGAGAATGTTCCCTATAAGCTATTACCAGGCATTTCCCACTTCTAATTCATTTTAATTATGTTTACTTTTAGAAGATTTTAAATTTGATAGTAATGGAAAAATTCTGGGAGATTTGTTTTATAGGCAAGTTTCAGTGGTCTGCAGATAATACATTAACAAGATAAAGAATACCGAGTTCAAGCCCCTTGAAATAAGGATATTCAGAATATCTTAAAAATTATAAAATATGATAATTAGCAAATCATTTTGGAGAGATGATGTAAGGAATTTTTTCATTTTCCTTGAGCTCTACTAGTGTTATATGTCAGAAACACTGAAAGTATTTGCATTTGGACACATAAACTATAATTCTGAAATCATAAATGAATAATTATCGCTTTACTAAATATGCAGTATGCAGCATACTTACTTGGAAATCCTATTGTATTCAGGAGAGCTTATTCCCTAGACTTTCAAATTTGGAGACATATATTTTCTTAGTTTCTTGTTGACTAGAAACACACACAAATGCACACCCACAAACATTATTGCATAGTGCCTTGAGTAGAATTCTATAACTTGGAAAAGTATGACAGTCTTCAGCAGTGGTGGGATTCAAATATGTGAACAACCGGTTCTCTGTGTGGATGTCGCTTCCGGAACTCCATTCTGGGCCTGGGCAACAAAAAATTAGCTACCGATTCTGCCGAAGTGGTACATACCGGCTGAATCCCACCACTGGGCTTCAGGGGGAAAAATGCATATACTGTCAATTTCATTTTTAGTTTTCTCTCTACTGTATTATGAGTGTTTGAGAGCTTATAAAACATCACCGGTGTACTAATGTTAACCATACATAACTAACACAAGTTTCACTATTTTGTTCATTTTTTTAGTACTATTTATACAATACTTAGAAAATCCTTTATTTAGAATATTTATTTTTGCCTCAATCACCTTTAAATGAGCGTGCAGATAAAAATGATCCTAAATGCACTAGGTAATCTTTTATTGTGTTAAGCCTAGCAATAAAGAAAGAAATTTATATAAGTCAACTACAACTCTATCACCCAAAACTGAGAGTGAAAAATATGTTCCTCCAATCTATAGTTCAATATGCCAAAAACAGATCAACTTGAAGGAATGACATCCAGAGACTCTTCCTGCTTTCATCGGCTTGTGTTGCAATATTGCAAAAACCAGTGTGTCACTCTGACCCACACCCAACCCCTCACCAGAAGCTCCTGAACTGAAGACATTCCATTACTTTCCCCCTAACTAGTTTATACAAAGCATTTTGGTTTCAGTTATTTAATAGTGGCTCATTCTGTATTAAAAAAAATATATCTAATGGTAGCAGTACCAGAGCAAAAAAACTACTTCTCTTTCTGCTGTTGTAACCACGATGAAAGAAACTGAACTCTGAATTAAGATCTGAATAAATATGACCATGTGGGGTTTTAAGTATTATCAGAAATACAGCATACATTCATCAAAAATTCAGGTTTATGGAATGAAGCTAATATAAAAACTGTGACACAATATTGAGGCGGTGCTGGGTGTAACTATACTATGAGCATATGGAGGGTATCCTCAAATATACCTTCCTATTTTCCGCTAGTTACATAGTTACATAATTCATCATATGAATCTAGCCCTCGCTGTTACTGTTTTTCCAGAAAATAATCCATGGAAGCATAATACTATCCCGGTGTTAAAACAAACACAGCTAAGTCAGCTAAGGAACTTCTATTTGGCAAATGAAACAGTTTCACAAAAGAAGAATAGGACATGTGCGTAAATAATATATAAGGCCCAGATTTTCCACTTACTTCTATATTTGTGTTCTTCCTGTATAAAGATGGGATACAATTAGTGTAACTTCAGGATAAATAACATATATGGAATTATATATCCACAAGTTCTCTGCTTTTTTAAAAAAATACATGTGGAAGGTTTGTTTTCTTTTTAATTTACAGATTAATTTGATCTTGTTTTTAAAAAATGAAGGAATGAAAAAGTGAACAAACAAGTGAAAGGAGAAAAAGAATATTTTACGCAGAGATATAATACAGTATCAGTGAGTGTACAAAAGGATTGTTGAGATTGTACAGATAGTGCTCAGTATATCATTGAAAATAGTAATAAACAAAGCACAAAGAATTTGAATCTCCTAGCTAAGTCAAAATCTCCACTATTTTTCATTTTTTAAAAAAAGGAAAAACTATTAAAACGTTACAAATACTAGTTTCTAACTTCATGTTCATCTCTTGTTGAAAGAACTTAATGCACAGCCTTCAGCTAACTAGTGTACACAAATGTAAAGATTAACAATTTTGCAAAGAAATGGAAAAAACACTATATAATAGCGGGAGAATTTTTTGTTAAGCAAAAAAAAGTATGAAACTGTAATAACATTTTCTTTTGGCTGTACAGGTAAGCACATTAGACTGGATACGGGCTGAAAAAACCTATAACCTCTGTGAGGTTCTATTTAAAATTCACAAGGTAGGTAAGTTATGAATAATAAAACATTCAATATAGAAGATTATGTTAATTATTTACTGAATTAAACCTAGTCAGAATAAATTTAGCTAAATTAGCAGTAAATTGTTGTGGTTTTGTATAATGCAAAAGTGACATTGCCCTTTTCTATCGCTTTCATCTGGTTTTATCCACAGCTTATTTCTAGAAAAATGTTTCATGCAAAATTTCTCACTGTTGATGGTATTTCTGGGCAAAAGAGTCTCATGTAAACTGAAGAACTAAGAGAATAGTTGCCAATCAGAATAAATAGGGTAGAGTTTCCAACAGAAAAGACAGAACATTTTCTGAATTGCCTCATTGGTAACCCATGTGATAATATTGATCATTTAAACATCACATGATCTATGGATTGCTTTGAATTTTACATTTATATGGTCATAACTGTTTTTAATTCTAATTTGGATACTTATTTTGTTCAAATCATGCATATATGTAATGTGTTACCATTAAAAACGAACCTAGAGTAGGGATCTTTTTGCCACTGGACTTAAATTAACTTCATAAAGTAATATGTAGAAATGCCATGCTGATAAGAAATGGGGGAAAATTAGGAATGTGTAAAATGTTTCAAGTCTGAAATTCTTTAAATGTATAATTCTCCATTTTGATATCAAAACTGCTTTTTCTGATCTTATTGAAAGTGAAAACTGATAAAAATAGTATTTTAAGCTCAAAACACCAAAAAAAGTTCAAACATTTGTGGAAAGTTCGTAAGAATATCAGGGTTCTTATAATAAAGCCAGAACAGCTTTTAAAATTGGAACACAGCGTTTTGAATTGGAACATTTCAAATAAAGTGTTTTGTAAAGCATTTAAATACTGTAAAACAAAATCCATATCAAAGCCACCAATTTATGCAATAATTGCAAACTGAGTTTCCAAAAGCTTTTCATTGAGCATGATTATGAAAATTCCAGGATAGAAGGAGGAAAATCAACAATTATTTTGTTCTTCTTTGGATGAATATAACTTAATAATACAGTACTACAACAAATATCACCTAGCTTGCATGACAGACTTAAATAAATTATTTAAGATTGTAAAACACTAAAACAGTTAATAGCACCAATACATCTGCTTTTCCATTGTGTTATTTTTTTCTGGGTTTCTTTAACCACTTAGCTAGATGAAAACCTTCTGGAAACTTAAAAATTACAAAAATTCTGTAACCTGTTTGCTAGTATAGATTTTAGATTTATAAAGGGAGAAATGAAAGATTAAACTTTATACTCAGAATATTAGCAATTCTTCTTCTAAACTGCTTCCCCATGAATGCTTCAGAAGCCATTAGCAGATCAGTTGACCTCTTTTTAAAAATATACATAATTTTCCATATTTTTTCATGCTACCTGACTGCCTACGTATTTGGCAAAGTTAATAACAACATAATAAAAGAAAATTCTAACACTGGATGTTATTTTGGTGAGAGAAAAAAATCGAAATAAATTGCTCAGCATTCAGTAGTTTGTGTATCTGACATTTTAATAAATGAATACTGAATTGTCAGTCTTCATGAATACATTAACTGAAATACAAAAGTGTCAATGTGCAACTTTAGCCTCTGTTCCGTTAACATTTCAGTATAAATGATAATGAAAGAAACTTAAAGCAAATCAATTAAGTTGGGGTAAATGTGGTTTTCAAGAAAGATTAAGGTTTCCCCATTACAAATTCAAAGATTCCATTTACTCTTTTAAGCTGTTTTCTGTTCTGAGTAAGAAGCTGATCTGTCCTCTGCAAACCAACTTTTGATTGAATTCCTGGTGGACCCTGAATATCTCCAACTGCTCCTCCCCCCCCCAGCCCTTTGCAGACAGTTATAGAGGCTCTTTAGCTGTGGAATTTCTCATTGGCAGTTCAGCAATATATAGTATGATCTCCGTTTCTCTACCAGTCATGAAATAGCAGTGCACTAAATCTCTGAGAATCTGTCCTCCCCATAATTCTTCTGCTATTGACTGCTAGAGGTGAAGGCTCCTTCAAGTGATGGTTGACTTTGGTGTCTTCATGGATACATTCAAACAGCTTTCTAGGTAACCCTACAAAAGTTGTTGAATTGCTTTTTTTTCTGAGATATTTTTTTCACTTCTTAGTCTAGCTCAGAGGTCCCCAACCTTTTGGGCACCAAGAACTGGTTCCGTGGAGAGAAGTTTTTCCATGGACCAGAGGGTGCTTGGTTTTGTGCTCTGCCTGCATCTCACAGATGGGGCTTTGCTTGTTTGTCCGGACTGGTTGCTGGCATGCCATGGCTCAGTACTGGTCCACAGACTGGGGGTTGAGGACTCCTGGTCTAGCTGACATCTCTGTTACTCTTGCATCCATCTATAAGCAGTTTCTAACTCAGCCAATTGATGCCACCTATTCTACTAAATCCATTGGTGATTTTGGCATATCTTATTGTTAGTACCTTCATATGACTATTCCATGGCTAATGGTTCTTTCCCCTGTCCCATGACTCTCTCCCAAAATAATAATTTGAACCCCTCCCATGTTCAAATTAGAACATATTCCGATCCTTAATGTTTAATATTACAGTATACAGTATTTAGCATTATTCAGAAACACGTATACAGTGGCTAAAATACATCTTTAGAACAGACAACACTGCAAATGTATCTTTCCAAATATATTCTAGTCAATGAGTATCATGAGGGAGAAATTATGGCCTAGGGCCACATAATTTTGCTGAATTTATTAATTTGAGTGGCCCCCAATGTAGTCAGTGGTGAGGAATGTTGGAAACTGTAGTTCATTTCCAGAGTACCATAATAGATTCTTCACTGCATCATTAATTTACTAGTGTCTTAAAACCAGTGAATAGTAAAAGTCGTTTTAACTCTAACTGAACGTGTTGAGATCTCTGGTATTAGGGTTCTCTGCTCATTATCACATATTGTTAAGCTTAATTCTGACAATCTTTATCATTAAGGGTCATCAAGATTAGTCAACTTGTAATATTTATTTCAGCTCTATTTATAATGTTTCATAAATCTTTTCCATTATTTTTAAGGCCTTGGCCTTAAGTTAGCATACGTATGCTTCATGAAATGGGGCCTGGAAATAGGAATGAGTCTCTTTTCTGTCCTGTTTCCAAAAGCATGGCACTTTAAAACTGAAGAAGTGGAAATACTGAAAATATGGCTTGAAGTAATTTGAAGGGTGATTTGTTCTTGGTTTTTGAAATCAAACCTAGTGTTTCAAGTTGGATAAAATCCTGTCATAACAAGTGAAAAGTTCCAAGTCTGAGTTCATTTTCAAAACCATTTCACATTTACAAGTAGCATAAACTGCATCTAATTTGACAAATGCAAGACTGGGATATAGAAAATGAACAATTTCTCCTCCAGCTTGGCAAGCACCTTACTTAACTTTTTCTCAGTGCCAAGTCACACACTATCGGAATCTGATCTGGTGAAATGTGGACTGAACAATATTAGCCCAAAGAGAGACATACGCACTCTCTAAAAAAATTATGATATGGTGGTCATGGATTATACTGAACTCTCAGATCTAATTTAATCACATTATATAATTTCACTTATGATATTTGCAATTAATATATTGAAATTCTTTTCCATATGGGAAGTGAATAGCATAAATATTCATAACATTTGAGTTTTATTTATTCATTTTGAAATGGTACATATTATATTTCAGCACTGAACAACAGTTCTGTGTATATGCATATACTAACCCTGAGATGAACTAAATTTGTTTTTTCTTATTGACAGCTAATATTTTAGGCTTTTTCAGATAAGTGGATAGATAGTGAAAGTGATTCTACTAACTATTTTTTTCTCACGAATGGTAAATTTTCCCCACAATTCTGCTCCACGGCTACCTGATTATGAAAATGTTTAAACAAAGTAATCTGTAATAGTAATTACAGCTGATAATTAAGAATTTGGCTTGCTTGATTTACATGATTTTAGGTGGATGGTTTCTAAAAAAGGATATTTTTTTTTTATATAAAAATTCTTTTATTGAAACAATTAACATTGAACATAAAAACATGTTATGCAGCAATCATCATGATCCCTGGTATACAATACTAAGTATTAGTCTTTGAAAACGTCTGAGTTAGTAAGCCTTTTCCCCCACTTATTAAAATCAATCAGCATGAAGATTTTGTTTGCTCCAAGCAACAGTGTTAACACTGTTACAGTCATACAGCAACATGCATGAGTGTAAATATACAGTATCTTCGTGTTATTAATTTTCTTGCTATTTGTCATTTTAGCATCATAAATTAGATGTTCATTCTAATTAACCAGTATTTATCACATCTGAATTAGCAGCATGTTACTTTCATCCCATTTTAGAAATGGCCTACAGATTTGCTTGTTTTACTTAGCATTCTTTCCATCACATCTGTACTCCATTAGTTTCAATTGGACAGTGCAGTTCTGTTGAATGTGTCTTTGCTTAGATTAAAATCAACTGCTTTATAGTCGTAGTGGTAGTAATTGTAAGCTACTTTGCACTCATCCGGGAATATTTTAAGATTGCCTTCTATGCTGCTAGTAGGCTTTAAAAAAATAGTGGTAGTCTGAAAGGAGAAATTTCATCAAGACTATAAAAACATAGTTTAGACTTCTCCATTTTCTACAGGATATTCAGAGGTTTTTTGGAACTTGGCTGGTACTCAGTTTTCCTTCTGCTCTAGCTGCTGCTTTCTAGCTAAACAGAAAAGGCTCTGGTGAGGAAGACTTCAGTACTATATCCCGTATTTAATGTGGCCCTTGGGCTAAATGTTCCCCTTCCCCATTTTAAATAAATAAAGTAGATATCCTGGAGCAAGAATACATTGTTGCATCAAGATTAATATATTGTTTCATTTTCCAGTAAAGATTTAAATCCATACTTTCCCAATCTACAATTTCAATATTATGTGCAGAAAATGAAAGTGAGTCAAGACCCACTAACCAGATATATTGATTATAAATGTATCACCTGGATACATGCAATGGTGGGATTCAAATATGTGGACAACTGGTTCTCTATGTGGATGCCCCTTCCAGAAGTCCATTCTGGGCCTGGACAAAAAAAAATTAGCTACCGGTTCTACCGAACTGGTGCGAACTGGCTGAATCTCACCACTGGATACATGTGTATAAGTGTCTCAAACTATCTCTGCTGTTGAAAGTAGAACTGTTTAGAACAGGGGTCTTCAAACTTGGCTCTTTTATGACTTGTAGACTTTAACTCCCAGAATTCCTCAGCCAGCATGCCTGGCTGAGGAATTCTGGGAGTTGAAGTCCACAAGTCATAAAAGGGCCAGGTTTGAAGACCCCTGGCCTAGAAAGATGTCTGAAGACTGCATTGTATTCTTTTCCATCCCCTTTGTCTTCCTTTGCATGAAATGTTACAACAATTGGAATGTATTTATTACTCTGATGTGCTTCAGTCTAGTCAACATATGACTTTCTGATGCTGACAAACAATCTCCTTTATTTTCCAATAAGAAGGGCAAATCAGGTGAATGAAAGCCACCAAGAAGTATTTCTCTTTTAGCAGAGATCTAGGCCCTTCAGATGTTAATGGATAGTGTTTTCCTATGAATCTTAGCATGTGATTGGTAGGCAGATAGGTAGATTAGGACCGAGTACTGGAAATTCCTCCTTTGGAAAAAATGAAAAGAACTTTGGAACAAGAGACCCATTATAATTTCACAATTTAACAATGTGAAATATCAGCATGATTCTGATGCAAGAAGGCTGATACTCAAACATCCATGACTTATTTCTACAGAATGAAATTATTCTCATTCTACTTTAGATGAAATATCTTCAAAAATATATCTTTCAGCTCTGGCTCAATAATGACTGTTGGCTACAAGCAAATTTATATTTGGGTATTCACCAAGACTATGAACTTGAAGACCAGAGACCATATTGTTTCAGTGCTGTGGTTGGACATGGCAAGAGTCATTATTTCAATGTGGAACTGGGAAGTGAGCTGGCAATATGGGAGAAATCATTTCAAAGAGCAATCTTTTTGGAAGTTCAGAGAACAAGGGTAAGTGATAGAAAAAATATATCTGCCACTTGAATAAATGTTTAATGTATTTTGTGTATGTTCCATATTTAACTTTTGTATGAGTCCTGCCTATGCGTGTGTGTGTGTATGGGGGGGTGAGAGATACATACACATTTAGACAACGATTGGATTGTTCAGACTGAGTATTTAATAAGTTCTGATACCATATGACCATCTTCAAGCTCTTTATAGTGGAGGAAACTACTATTATCACAATTGCAGTGTATTATAAATTTGATAATGACAAATGAATTACCCAATAGATGCTGTTCTATTGATAGAAGACATCTGTCAATGGAATGAGAGATTTTTCACTTGTTTTCCCTTTCTTCTGCCATCTCCTAGAGAAATTGCCTCTTCTTCAAAGCAGATGTTGCTTTTTGCAGAGGAACGGACATGCTTTCCAAATATGTTTGGAAAACTATTTGCAAGTAGACAGATAAAAACAAAAAATCAAAATGCAAGTACTAACACCATAAGTAAAACAATATTAAGAGTCACTTTAGTATAGTGGTTAAAGTATCAGATTAGAAACCAGGAGATCTTAAGTTGTAGTTGCTTTAGACAGCGAAGACCAGGGGGGGGGGGCTTGGGCCAGTCATTCTCTCTCAACCCCAGGAAGCCAACAAGGGCAAACCACTTCAGAAATCTTGCCAAGAAAGCTGCAGGGACTAATCCAGACAGTCACCATTGACTCAATGTCATGCACACACAGAGAGAGACACAAATGCAAAAAAGTAAAATAATAATAGGGCTCAAAGAAAAACATACTTCAGTGTTCTTTTTTTGTAAAAGTATTTATTTATTTATTTATTTGGTTTTTTTTTATTTATTTATTTATTTATTTATTTATTTATTAGACTTATAAGCCGCCCTTCTCCTCAGACTCAGGGCGGCTCACAACAATAATACAAGTAAAACAAAGCATAGGATCAGTTAAAATTACTACTTAAAATACTATATAAAAACAAGATAATAATATATAACGCTCATACAACACACAATCACAATCAAAGGCCCAGGGGCAGAGTGCAACTCACACACCCCAAACCTGTCTGCATAGATGTGTCTTCAATAGTTTCCGGAAAGCTAGGAGGGAGGAAGCAGTACGAACCTCTGAGGGAAGCTGGGTCCAGAGGGCTGGGGCAGCAACGGAGAAGGCCCTAGCCCTAGGTCCCACCAGATAGCATTGTCTAACAGACGGGACCCGTAGGAGGCCAACCCTATGTGCCCTAACCGGTCGCTGGGATTCATGAGGCAGAAGACGGTCCCGCAAGTATCCTGGCCCATTGCCATAAAGGGCTTTATAGGTCATAACCAACACTTTGAATTGTGTTCGGAGACCAATTGGTAGCCAGTGCAGCTCACGGAGGGCTGGAGTGATATGAGCATGTCTTGGGAGACCCAAGACAGCTCGCGCAGCTGCATTCTGGACTACTTGCAGTCTCCGGACATTCTTCAAAGGTTGCCCCATGTAGAGAGCATTACAGTAGTCGAATCTCGAGGTGACAAGGGCATGAGTGACTGTGAGGAGTGACTCCCGGTCCAAATAGGGCCGCAATTGACGCACCAGGCAAACCTGGGCAAATGCCCCCCTCGCCACAGCCGAAAAATGGTGTTCTAGACTTAGCTGTGGATCGAGGAGGACACCCAAGTTGCAAACCCTCTCCGAGGGGGACAAAACTTCTCCCCCCAGGGTGATGGACGGACAGTTGGAATTGTCCTTGGGAGGCAGAACCCAAAGCCACTCCGTCTTGTCGGGATTGAGTCTGAGCCTGTTGGCACCCATCCAGACCTCAACAGCCTCCAGGCACCGGTTCATCACTTCCACTGCTTCGCTGTAATGACGCGGGGTAGAGATATAAAGCTGAGTATCCTCAGCATATTGATGATAACTCACCCCGTGTCGACGGATGATCTCACCCAATGGCTTCATGTAGATGTTAAAAAGCAAAGGTGAGAGAACAGACCCCTGAGGGACTTCACATGGAAGAGACCTCGGAGCCGATCTCTGACCTGCTGCGAACACCGACTGTGACCGGCCAGAGAGGTGGGAGGTGAACCACCATAAAACAGTGCCCCGCACTCCAAGCCCCTCCAACCGGCGCAGAAGGATACCATGGTCGATGGTATCGAATGCCACTGAGAGGTCGAGAAGCACAGGATAGTGGAGTAACCTCTATCCCGGGCCCGCCAGAGATCATCGGTCAGCGCGACCAAAGCAGTTTCCGTGCTGTAACCGGACCTGAACCCAGACTGCTGAGGGCCCAGATAATCAGTTTCATTCAAGTCCACATATTTTCTTTATAAAGCTCAGCTTTTTTGTAGAGAACAAAACTTACAACTCATTAATTAAGCCCAATAGGTTAACTCCGATTTTATGGGTCAGTTAAAAAACATTACTTCACAGATTTACTGCACTTCAGTCTGGCAATTTTCATGTGGGAAATTGAAATTTATGGCACCTTCTTAATCTGAATTCCCATAGAAAATGACAAATCTATCCATAGCAATCTTGACTAATGTACTCTTCTTCTATCTTCATTGTCACTTTGCTATAGTTGTTTTAGAATACTGTTATTGATCTCATTTTCAGGGCTTTTACAAGCAATCTCCATAACTAAAAAAACAGCTGGGTTTGTGTATACACACACATACAAACATACACTTATAAATATTTCTGAAACATTGATTCATTCTGAATGTCTATGGAGATTCTCAGTCATCCAGGTCATAGTTCTGAAGAAAAAGATTGTCACTACTTTTTTCAATTTTCCATGTTATTATGGTGGGTCGCAGAGTTAGCCAGATGATTAGACTTGATTTGGCATTTTTATCCACCTATCAAGTCCTTGCCAGGGACCTGGGATAGGCAGATGTTGTTATTTAATAAGATTTAAGGCATTGGATATAAAGCTGCCTTTTGCAATTGACATATGGTGATTTTTGTCAATGGTGATGTTTTTCAAGTGGTGCTCTAGATGTTTTGGGAATTCACCCAAGGTATCTATTACAATTGGTACTATCTTTGCTTTATTTTGCCCAGTCATACTATTTGCAAGTCTTTGTATTTTGTGATTTTCTCCAGTTCTTTTTCTTCTCTTCTACTGTTTCGAACTATTGCAATAGTCCACTCTTAAACTATTATTAATGATTAAAATCATTTTTCTCAGTTTTCAACTTCATTATTATTAACCAAAAGACCCAAATTACAGATACATTTAAATGTTTGGCCAATGGCAAAATAGTTTAACAGATAAAATAAATTGATAAATATTACATAAAACATTTATTAATAAAGACCTTGTTTAAGATCCATTGTAAAATTCACAAGATAATAACACATGATCCATGGGTTCAAGGTCAATTACAGGGATAAAATCTTTTAGACACGGGAATCTTTTGAAAGTTACTATATAACATGTTTGACAATAAGAAAGAAGCTATTGTACATTTCTTTAAATCTAAACTGCTACAGTATATAGGGAGCCAAAAAGTATAATTGAAATTGCTTCTAAAGGTCAAGGCTGAACATGGAACTTTGGTGTTTCCTATTAACTCCTGCACTGAGTTGTCAAATAATATTTGTGTATTACAATAAAATTTCAGTGTCATGCTCTGGAAAACAAAGAATCAAGATTAATACCAGTTTGATCAATCTTTTGGGGCACCAGTTTGAACTACGTATCTACATAAAAAAAATTTGAGATGTCAGATAGCAATCGTTCTTTGCTTTTGAAAAACTATCACGGAAACCAAAATATAATTGTACTTTGCCAGCCTTTTATTTTCACAGGGCATGGCCCAATTTCCACAAGAATATCAGAATTGGGAACATAACTTGGAGCCTTTAAAACAGGGGTTTTCAACCTTGGCAACTTTCAGACTTGTGGACTTCAACTCCCAGAATTCCTCAGCCCGCTTTGCTGGCTGAAGAATTCTGGGAGTTGAAGTCCACAAGTCTGAAAGTTGCCAAGGTTGAGAACCCCTGCTTTAAAAGAACTCTTAAGAACCTGCAATTGGGTTATGTTATTGCTGGCAACAGTAATCCAAACTGAAGTTCCATAGAAGATTTAAGATGAGATTTTTGTGCATTAAAAACGTGTATTGCTACAGTAAAATAAAATCTCTACCGCCACGCCACCCCTTTTTATTAAAGTATCAAAGCAAAACTATGACTGAGCATGACTGAATAAAGATTCTTGACTTATCATATGATGTTGAATTTTCCTGCTATACTTTTTGATTTTTTTTTTATCAAAAACCAAAAATCTAGTTTTATCATACTTGATTATCTTGCCAATATTTGACTACAGCCTCAAATTAGTGTTTCAGTCTGGTATGTGAAATAAGAACAGTATCATCTGGAAATAATGAAGCACACATTTTCCTTTTCTCTGATAAGAATTGTTTTTATTATATATGCTGCAATAATCTGAAAAATACAATTTGCAGACTGTGTTTGTGGTATCAGGTGGAGGGGAGTGGGGCTCAGGAAAGTATGATAAGCTTTGGCTAGCACTGAAAAAAAGAGTGCAGGAAATTGTGTGGGACAATTTTTCCACTCTAGAGGTTAGATATGGCATAATACCAAGGAACACAAAACTACAGTTTTTCTCATCTTTTCTAATTATTCATGTGGATGCAGTGCTTTACTGTGATACATCTTACACACTATACTTTGGATTCAATTCCTCTCCATAACCTGAAATCATCATTTGAAGGTGGTTTGCAAGCAACCTTGAGCAAGCATCTTAATTTTGATCACATGACCATTGGGATGCTGCAATGATCATAAGCGTGAAAAACTGTCATAAGTCACTTTTTTCAGTGCCATTTCAGTGCCATTGTAACCTCAAAGGGCCACTAAACAACTACACATATACCTTCCCATACCTTCCTCCCCACCTGCCATCACCCGTCGGACACTTACTTTCTGAAGATGTCCTTCTGGAAGCTCCAAAGATTGTGTTGAGGAAGGAGACTGCCCTTCAGCCTCCATGCCAGCTACGTGGTTCTGTCCCCCAGAAGAAGGCGCCATTTTGGGAGCGGCTGCAATGATGGGGGAAAGAAAGCCATGGTGGCTGCTGAGGCATATCTGCAGTCGGTCATAAGTGTGGGCAGATTGCTGAGCACCTAAATTTTGTTCACATAACTGTAGGGGCACTGCAGTGGACATATCTTTGAAACCAGGCCATAAGTAGCTTTTAGTGGGTCTGCTGTAGTTTTGAATAGCCACTAAGTGACCAGTCGCAAGGCAAGGACCACCTGTATCTATAAATCTGTATCACTGACAGCTATTTCTAAACCCTCTCTAACTCTCTCTTAGAATTAGGCAATGGTATTAATTATGCTTAGCTGAGATCAACAAATAAAAGTTTAGAATCATAAAGTTTAAACGAGCTGGAGATCTCCTAAAGTAAATCAAATTAAAAATATCAAATATGATCCTGCCTATAATTGATCTAATTCAGCATTCATTTTTTTATGCAGTGTGACTACTAGATGGTCATTTAATATCAGATCTTTATAGGGAAATCAAGCACACCCTGTTATATGATAATCACAGTTGAACTCTTTGCATATTTAACTGTGAAGACATACTCTGAGATTTACCAAAATTGTTTTGATCATGTCAGTTAATCAATGTCACCATGTCACACAACACTAAATTCTGCATAAGCTGACATCTTGTTATATCCTTGTCAAAATGTTGATGCTTCCAATTTTAAATTCATAATAGTGAAGACATAGCAAGTGATAAATCCAGGCAAGGTTACATATTTTGCTTTTTGGGGAAAAGATATTTAACTATCTTCCTGGAAAAAATAAAGAAAATAAAACTGGTAATAGGTTCTGTAAACTCGGTGAGATATGAATAGCAGTTAAATAAGACCAGATTTATGTGGTCATTAGAAGATAATGATCTGTTTGTTCCTAGAAGAACCGAGTTTAATTACACAATTAAGGTTTAGATTGTTTTCATTATGCATAGGAGTGTATTACAAATTCAGGTTTCTCAGTCATTTCTTTCTCCATTATGAAATCCAGTTTGCTTCCACTCTAATTTTAGAAGCCCCTAGTACTGTGAGTTACACAGATGTAGCACACATCTTATGTTTCAAAACTAAACTTCTTTATTTGTTTGGTAATTTGCAATTTACTTGGATTTTTCATCAGTTACAAGATCAATAATACATTAAAATATATAGTGAGAATGAATGCAACACAAAATATTTCAGCTATATTGAAATGGAAAACAGGGCATTTTCTACTAATATATAGAATATAACATGTAGGAATGATATAGTATAATCAAAGAATTCCAAAACATATTAAGATTATGATTGTGTTCCAGTAAGTCAGTTTCAGCTCTTAGCAGTTACATACTATAGATTTTTTTTGCAGGATGATCTAACCTGTACCAAGTCCTTCAGGTCTTAAAATAGTGTAGTCTTCTCTGCTGTAAGCCCTTGTTGATGACAATTCTCTTTTTTTTCTTTCCTTTCACATTTTCCACTTCTTCAGAGAGCTAACTCTTCATATAATATGTCCAAAAACTTTGATATTTTGAACATTTGTGCCTCAAGTAAGATTTGTTCTGTGATCCATTTGTCTCTTTTCTTGGCTACCCATGGTATTCTCAGGTGTCTTCTCCAACACCAGAGTTCAAAAGCATCAGTGTTTTTTCAATCCTCCTTGTTCAAAGTACAGCTTTCGCTTCCATAGAAGATCATAGAAAAAAACCCACTGCCTACATGATTCTCATCTTTGTACATAAGGATACAACCTAACATCTGAGTATCTTTCTCAAAACCTTCACTGCTATATTACCAAGTATTAGTCTGCAGTTTATTTCTTGTCTGCTTATTGCTTCATTGTTTAATAACTGATCCTAAAAGGCAGAAATTGTTCACTACTGCAGAATCTTCATTGCCAAATTTTAGTTTGGTTGCAGTACCTGTTGTTTTGTTTTCTTTATATTTAACCTTAGCCTGTGCTTTCATTAAGAGAGCTATTTTGGTGTAGTTGTTGAGGCAGCAAGCTAGAAACCAGGAGACCATGTCCCGCTTTAGGCACAAAGCCAGATGGATGACTTTGGGCCAGCCACTCTCTCTCAGCCCTAGGAAGGAGGCAATGGCAAACCACTTCTGAAAAAAACTTGCCCAAAAAACTTGCCCAAAGTCTCCAAGAATCAGACCTGATCGAACAGAAGGAAAAAAACATCGTTTTCATTATACTCCTTTCATTACCAGAGCTTGCAAATTATTTGCATTTTCAGCTATCAGAATGGTGCCATTAGCATACATGCAGTTACTGAAGTTCCTTCCTCTAATTTTAAACCCATGCTCATCTTCTTTAATTGGTACTTAATATTCACTTCAAATCAGCTGGGGTAATGGTATGTGGTTTAACTCTGGCAGCAGCGGAATAGAGTTGGTGTGACTTTCTTGGTCCTATTTGCTCTCAACCAGCTGTTAATACGTTAATACCATTAATTGTAGTTTTATTTTGAACCATGTCCAAAAGTTGGGAGTCGGTGCCAATATGCTTCACTGGTGCTCCTCCTTTCTCTGGTTTCTATTCCACTCAGTCAATGGAAAACATGAAGCCTGACATCTTGCTTTGTGAGGTTTTTCAGGCTTAGAACTCTCTCTGCCACTATTCAACATGAACACAAGGCCCTTGATTGAAGTCATCTGTTAGCTTGGATCATGCATCAATCAATATCATTGAAAGTGGAGGATGGGAAAACCAGACAGGAACTTTTCATATACAGTTCTCTATTTACAGTGACAATTAATATATACAGTCACCTACGCTTAACAAGTTGTCAATTTACAGTTCCTTGCAAAGAGTTTCAAATGGAGCTTACCTGTTTCACTCAGTCCCTCGCTCATTTATGCAACTACTTTCTGTGATTTTACTTTAGAGCTTGCTGACATTCTAGAGAGGAGAATGGAAAGAAAGGGAAATAACTCTTTTCTGGGCTTCTTGGATTCCAGCACTTTTGTCAAGTTATCTGCACTGACATCTGGTCTGTTGTTCAAAAACTACAATTCATTCAGCAAATCTCTCTTTTGGGTCCTGCTTGTTCCCGCTGGGTGTCCAGCTGCAGATTTCTCCCTTTTGATACACACAGGATCATGAATCCATGCTATATAAAAACAACTCCAGCCAACAACCTTCTCCTTCATTACTTGACGCTTTTGTGCTTTTATATTTTTACAACTATAAGGCAGATGTGCCTGCATCTGGGTGTTTTAATTAAGCGCAAAGCTTTTGGTGTCTGTGTAACACTGAGCCTGGTCCAGGGGGGGGGGGCAGAGAGAGAACTTTAACCTTGAGGCCATTGCATAATCCCAAGTCTGTCAGGATACATCTTAACCCTGATCTGAAGAGGCAATGCTGTCAAGATCCTTTCCTAAATCCTGGAGGCTCTTGGGTCTGGTCAGGAAGGCCTAGCAACCTAGCAGGCTGAGTGGCTTGGGATACAAGGGTCATTAATTTCCAAAGAATTTCCAGTACTAGTTTTCAGCTCAGTTGAGTTACCCCAGATCTAATGTGTGTAATTTGGTGGAATCTTCCTGGTCTACTGGCTCTTCTTTGATGAGTGTCCAGGAAGATCTTTGTGTAGATACATCTAGCCTGCCAACTGCACTCATTTTTGAATTGGTATGTCCCTTTTATGCCTTGGTTATTTTATTTGGACTATTGCAACAGGTTCTACCTGCTTCCACTTGGAAGAGCCACCAGCTCCACCATGCAGCAACACAAATTGTTATGGTTGTATCTTTTTTTCACCCACGTGACACCACTAATTAGTGATGTCACTGCAGTAGTTTTCAGTTGGACTCCAAGTGCAATTTAAAGTGCTGGTTGTCACTTATAACAGGGTTCATAACTTGAAACCTGGATACTTACAGCCAACTTTTTATGACTATTTTTGCTCATCAGTTTACTGACAGGACTGATTGGCTAAGCAATTTCAAATCCTTCGAAATCCTGAAGACATACCTTCCGTATGGCTGCCTCTGCCTTCAGGGATAGCATTTCTCCTGAAGTTTGTATGGCCCCAATTTTGACAGTGAACAAGACCTAGTTTTTTTTCAAAAGCCCAGGGGCAGAGTGACTTGTGATCCCACTTGGCGTCTATTACTTTTATTGCCATTTCTCTGATGTGGATAGTTTGTGTTTTACTTAACTGTTGGCTAGATTTGTAAAATAATGTTTTCAAGTCACTCTTGATTCCTGGCAACCAGCTGGACAAGTCCATGCCATTGAACACTTTCAGAAATGATTTTGACTTCTTAAAACTAAGAAAAACTGTGACTGGCCCAAAGCTAGCTGACTTGCATGACTAAGGCAGGATGAAAACTCATAATTCCTTAACTTCTAGTCCAATGCCTTTAGCCTTTATGCCAAACTACCCTCTCCTGGCTAGAATTGGCCTATTTTAAATAGTTTCTCTATCTTTATACACCATCTAGTTCTTTGCAGTGATTAAGGCAGCTAATACAAGGATTAATTAATTAGTTAAATACCTCTACTGCCTCCAGTTGTGTATTCTGACATAAGAAAAAAGCAAGAAATGCTAATGATCAGATAGCTATTTACAGGAAGCTGCTACCATATGAATTTGAATAAATAGATCCCAAAAGGAATGTATTGCCGAAGACTCAGTACCTGATTCTTCTTCTGTTTCATTGTAAGATGACACACGTGTGTCATTCCAGTTCTGAACACAGGAAGCTACAGTAATCATATGCTTCTTTTGAGGGTGACCTTTTGTAAAACCTTTCAAATCTGAATGCGTTGCTTCCCCTAATATGTGTTTAGACATTAAGAGGCAAAATATCACACAATGGAGAAAGTGGGAGGATCCACGTAAAGTAATTAGAGAGGTAATTATAAATGCGCCCCAGAAGACAATAAGATACAGTAGACCTTGAGTTACAACCATAATTGAGCCCAAACCTTTTGTTGCTAAGCAAGACAGTTGAGTTTTGCCCCATTTTATGACCTTTCTTGCCCTAATTGTTAAATGAATCACTGCAGTTGTTCGGTTAGTAACGCGGTTGTTAAGTGAACCTGGCTTCCCATTGACTTTACTTGTCAGAAGGTTGCGAAAGGGGATCACTGCAACTGTCATAAATACATGCCAGTTGCTAAGCATCTGAATTTTGATCACATGACCATAAGGATACAGGAGTGGTCGTAAATATGAAAAACAATTGTAAGTCACTTTTTTCAGGGACAGCCGTTGTAACTTTGAATGGTCATTAAATGAACTGTTGTAAATCAAGGACCACCTGTACACTACATTGCTACTTACTCACCACCATTTGGGCTGAAATTATTGCAAAAAGAAACAGCCAAAGTAATGATAAAAGATATGCAATAGGAAGAAAAAAAATACCTTAATATACTTCCATTTTTATCCTTACTTTATTTAAGTGCTTGGTTTGATGCTGCATATTGCTAATTACATTCATGATTCTTTCAGAGGAAAACTTAAATAAATAAATCTATATAGAACAAGGAAGAATTTTCCATATCTTTGTTGCCATCTATTGGTTATTTGGATTTTTACTATCCAAATATGATAGCTCTGTGGTTTATTAATCAAAATTGTGAAGTGAAGAAAGTAGAGAAAATCTTTCAGAGTCAATCAAGCAATGTCTGGAAAGAAATCAACTGGTTCTCAAGGGCTAAATAGCAACCTCTGGAAGGATGTGCAAATTTGATCGGTTCTGTCTTGTACTCTGCCAGATTTTATATAATTTCAATTATTTTTTAAAAAGTTTAGGCATACAGTTTGATTCAGTAGTTTATTTTCCTTCTTCAATATTCATATACAGAGGCAGGTGCATGCACTAAAATAGCACAATTTTACTCAATATATTATGGCAAGCAATTATTAGAGAGTGGCAGTATGTGGATAGATTTAGAGAGTAATTGGTTTTCTCCAACAATAGGTATATTTTTAAATTGATCTTAACTTAGTTTCTCTCTGTCCAAAAATCTTCTTCATTAATCTTTTTGTTCTCGTGGGGGGGAGGAGGAGGGGGAGGAAAGCTGTGTTTTGCTGCCACAGTGCTGGCTGTGCCCATGTTATGCTGCACATATGAAAGGAACAGAGCTTTGCACAAAGCCACTTTCATCATTTTGGATTAAGCATCGGATCCTGTGGATAACTAGTCATGCAGTATAATTTTTGTAATCTTGCTGCAATGAAACAGATACAGTATGCAGCTCTGCTTATATGTGACTGATATTTTTTAAAGCAATAATAGTACCTTGCTAATGACAATCGCACATTTGTATTTTAAAACACACAAAAGGAAGTCATATAGGACAAGGATGCATGTTTCACAGTTTTCTATACATTCTGAGGAGTATTGTGAAGAACAAATTCTGATTTTGTTTACGGAGATATACAATAAATATTCATTTCATAATTATGATATATTTTGGATCAGCTAGAGCTAGATCAAGAGTGTTGGTCTCTGGGATCTGCTGCATAGTTTTAAAGCCGTTCCTTAAATCCATAATTATTGCAAATATATTTCCGAAGGCAAAGCTTCTGGATCTTATTTGGCACCTAAATATTAAAATCTTGAATTCTGTCACACAGTTTACAAAAAAAAAACCCAATATTTCTGATGTCCGCAGAGCTTAGAATGCAAAGAAATATGTATGTTCTGAAGAAGAAAAAAAGGAATATATATTGATGTGTTTATCTACATAAATAATAAAGCCTGCATATAGAATTTTGTGGATCATATGCAGAGATGTGTATCAACTACCAGAGAGAGGAAACCAAGATGGTGCTTGAAAATCTAATAAAAGTATATTCGTACATTTTTATTTTCACTAGTCTCAAAATTGAATATATGAATATGAATATGAATATTTGATATTTTGCACCTGTAACCAAAATAAATAATCTGGACTCACAAAGCAGGGTAGAAATTCACTAGAGAAAATGTTTATAAGCACTCCTGTAGACCTTGCCTTTAGCCTAACATTTATGCAGTCACACAAAGTACAAGAAACATTAAGCGACATAATTATCATTACAGTATGACTGCTATATTTGTAGTATTTAAATGTTTCCCTAAGGTACATTTGCCTTTGCTTCTTTTGACTTAGGTCTAAATGTTATTATATTCTATGTACAGCACATGGAGCTGCTTGTCTGATATTTGCTTGCAGTTATGCACATACATAAAAAATTATACTTGTTTCAAGCAACTATATGACTTAAATTTGTGGCCCCAAATCCGCACATGCAGAGTATTTTTTTAAAGGTTACAAAATTCTTTTACCTCCATGTTCTGTGCCTATTTCCAAAGGTGTAATCCTTTTCTGTGCAAACATGTGTAAAAAAAGGACCTTGTTGTTAGGATTCATGGTGCAAGGAAAACCAATTATCATGATCAGTTATATTTATAAAGCTCGCTGCCCAAATGTTATTACAAAAGTATTTGCAA
This sequence comes from Bothrops alternatus, assembly GCA_034064705.1. Lineage (NCBI taxonomy): Eukaryota > Metazoa > Chordata > Lepidosauria > Squamata > Viperidae > Bothrops > Bothrops alternatus. Next base: position 2,888,283 of record JARGCV010000031.1, on the reverse strand, counting down.
ACTGAGAATGTTTAATATATGTCTATTTAATTCAAAGTTGTCCCAATCCACATATTATTGGTCCACTTTAAATAATGCCTGCATAGATATTTAGCCCGAAACATACAATTTATTCAAGACAAACGTTTCATATTTCAAATTGAAAACTGTTATCAACCTCCATTTCTCCAGATGCTACTCATCATATATGAACAAACATATATTGTTAAAGATACTGTGGGTAAGAAAACAACAACAGTAAATATGCATGTAGATCAAAATGCAAATTTTCTTGCAAGTTTTGCAGCATTTTACAGCTTTTAAAATACTATTTCTTTTTTTAAATGATGTGTTAAAAAGTTTCTTCTGGTTACTAAAATTAGTGATTGTCAACTCAATTACATTTGGAATAAATTTGTCCAGGAATAGTTTGTAAAAAAAATAATGAAGCATTCAGAGGTATTAATATCTCAGTGAATTTAACCCCAAAAGAAAAAAGAAAGATATTCATATTTTTAATCTGTTCGTTCACACTTAAGTATTAATATGTGTAATGGCACATAATATAGATGTGACATATAATTATACATTGACATTGGACTGTACTGACATTTGTTCATCTCAGATTCATAGCTCAGGTAGGGTGTTACAAAGTAAGCTGAGAATTTATATTTGAATTACTTCATTCAAATTCATTTGAATTCAGCAGCTTAAGTCCACAGGCGACAGGACCTGAGGGCATTTTATGCAGAGAGGCCTCAGAGACAGTCCAGCACATAATGTCAGGGTGTAAGATGCAGCAGGAACAGCATACACTGAACAGCGTAACCAAATACAGGTAGTCCTCAACTTACAACCACAATTGAGCCCAACATTTCTGTTGCTAAGTGAGACATTTGTTGAGTGAAATGGACAATTTTGCCATGAGAAACTGGGGCTGTTGTGAAGGGCTGAAACTGATCGGATGTTCTCAAACTCCATCACTTCAACTCCTCAGGCTGCTCCAGGCAAAGGGTGAACACTGCGCAGGGGAAGAAAACTGCTTTCTCTCTCTTTGCCCTCTCGTAGCCACCAGCCAACTGAAAGAACACACAATGACTGTGCAGAGCTGGGCCCCTCTTAGCTTCCTCTCTTGCCCCCCACCGCATGCTTATTTACATCTGATTTGTCATTTCTGATTGACCACAGATGGGCCTGACAAGGACAGCCAAAGGGCCAGATGCAGCCTGGGAGCCATAAAATGTCCGAGTCTGGGCCATACCTTCCCAAGTCACACTAGGAGATTCCAGAGAAGATCATAGAGAATAAGCGAGTGAAGATCCTGTGGAATTTCTAGATCCAGATGGACAGATAGGTACTGGCCAAAGAACTAGACCTCATGGTAGCAGACAAGGACCAGAAGACAGTGGTGATTGAAAGATGTAGTAGTGCCAAATAATGGCAACTTCATAAAGAAGGGGTATGAGAAGCTGGAGAGATCAGGGCCGGAGGAGGAACTGGAGAGCATGGGAAAGTAAAGAAAAATTGATCCCAGTGATGACAGGAGCATTCGGGGCTGTGACTCTTAAGCTGGGAGAGTAGCTCCAACAGCTCCCAGGAACGGCCTCAGAGCGGCTTATCCAGAAGAGTTCATTGTTAGGAGCAGCTAAGATACACGCAAAATTCTCAAACTCCCAGGCTCCTGATAGAGGAACCTGAGATTAGGGAACACAGAGACCACCCATAGTGGTGAGAAGGGAATTATTATATATGAAATATGTGATAAATTGAATAATCCCCCAAAAGTATGTGAAAAATCTTGAATATTAGAAATGTTTCAGATGTAGAAGGGAGCACATCACTCCCTTTTTGACTGATTTTACATGGATTCTGACCCCATCTATTCAACTGCAATGTATTATTACTAAACTTCTAAGTAAGTGTATAAAAAAAATTACAGCTCTTACAGTTTATAATCAATGTTTCACTTCAAATGAGTTGAGAGGTAACCCACTAAACAAATATACATTTCATCCTTTCTCTAGTCTAAAACCTATATGTGTTCCTGGCAAGGACAAAGTCTGTGTTTCACCATAGATTTTGCTGTGGGATTCACATGTTTTGACAATAAAACAAAGGTAAGTAGTATCAGAAAATAAAATATATGTTATGCTGTTACTTTAGGAAATATGAATGTCAATTTCTGGTGTGGGAAAAATACCAGTTTTCATATTTCAAAGGGTGGAAGATTAGAAACTGAGCCATGCTTTGACTGAATAAAGAGAAGGGCACTCTGTGGATAGATTGGCAAAAACTTGGTTCTTCAGAATCTATGGTCCTGCTGCTCCTCTGAATTACCTTGAGAATTGGGAAAATGTCTACCTGATACATGCTTGTTTCTCACAGAGAGAGCATAATAAGAGAGGGAAACAGTCTTCTTTTCTTCCCCTCTTTTGGACACAGTTCTTCCCATCTGCCTTCAAAACTTTCCCCACTCACCAGAACAGCTCAATGTGTTGATTAAAATGCATCTCTAGAAAGAACACGATATTGAACAATTGCATAGTGAAGAAAGTTCTAAAATGTTTGAACGATAAATCAGACTGAGTGTTTTGCAACATGAATATGGTAAAAAATCATTTGAAAGATAATAAATGTATAACACTACATTTAAAGAGCTATTGGAAACATTATATATCAAATAAGCTATATTTAAACAGTGCATTGGATTTAAAGACGGCAAAGGGAAAACACTTGACTTATATCAAATTAGTTAATTCACTTTCATTCGCAAAAAAATAATTACCTCTTTAATACGTTTCTCAATGTTTAACGATGAAACAATACGTTTAGTCAATAAAATTCTGCTCTGACTAAATCAATTTATTAGACAAGTCTGTGAAATGCTGGACCACAGCAAGCAAGCTCATATTCTTTCATGAATATAAAGAACAGAACTTCAGATCTAGAAATCCATTAAAACAGGAGAAAAAGTAAAGAAGTGATGGGGCTACTATGAATGCATATTTTATTTAGTACTATAAAAATAAATATGTCAGACTGCTTAGTTTATAATATATACCATATAAATATTTATAGCAAATTATTCCCGAGAATATACAAAGCATAGCCATTGGTCTTATTCAAATTAAACTGAGGCCAGTTGTACCTTAGCAGGGATGCTGTTGTGTAGCACAGGTGAATACCAGCGTGTTATAGTAGTTCTTTATTATGCTCATTGACTAAAATTGTGAAAGTCAACACATTAATTGAACAGTTTCTGATTCTGATAAAATAAAATATGAAGATATAATTATAACTAAGATGACTGGAGTTTCTGTCTAGAGCAGGGAGATCATTCTGAGTTCCTGATTATCTAGTAAGTGTTTTAAATTGATTTTCATTAGAATAATTGAGTTGTAAGCTATCCAGAGCTGGAGAGCTCAAACTGGGCAGCCTACATATTTCAAAAATAAATAATCAACAAGACCTATCATACGTTGCAAATACATTAACCAAATTTTACCCTATTCAAGGAAATAGAAACATTCTGGCCTAATAGGAGGAACTGCATAAATTTAATCATAAATGCCTGGCTGCATAAAGATTTATGAAGTGTGCCCTGGCTATCCTTAGAGAAGCTGCAATGTAACCCAAAATGGGTTGTGAGTTCTGTGGCTGCTTCTCCACAAAGGGAACAATCTTAGCTCTTTAGGAAATTTATACTTGCCCTTGAGATGTTGGGAGGGCATGAAAACATCCTGATGTTAGCTCTTTTTGGAGTGAGGAATGTTAATAGATTTAAATACCATGCTGGCTTGAGAGAAAAGGTTTTTGATTACTCAGAAAGATATTCCTGGCTAAGGCAGACTGGTCCAATTGGCCTTTCCAGGCTCTAGTACATTGTTTGACTGCAGCAAGTGCATGATCATAACCCATCATCAAAATAATCTTTGTTGAGAAGCCATAGAGTTGAAGTTTTTGCAATTAGTGTCCATAGGCAAAGTACACAAATCTTCCAATGGGCAACATGTTAAGAATTCTCCACTTCCTTGCAGAAGATTCTCTGGAGATTTAAATTTTCTCAGCTCAAGGGGTCATCAGATGATGGAAAAACTCGAGTTAAACTTCTTTTTCAGAATATTGAAACAAAACAAATTGAGACAAAGGTGAGTACCATACTTTGCTGCATAAAGAATGTATACTATAAATAGAAAATATATCAAGATATTCTAGGGTTCTAGTTCATATTATAGGGTGATTTCTCTTTATTTCCACACATGGTGGATTACCAATAATCAGTCAGCATTGTTCTTGTATTTATTATATCTTATTGTATTGGGCTGAGCTACTATGTGACAGACATTTCAACTTCTATTCATGCATGTATATTAGTCAATCAAATATTAAGAGTTGGTGGATAAATTATAATTGTTTAAAGAAATCAATTATGTATGATTTTCTGCCTAATCACATTACTTCTATTTATAAAATTCATCCACTGTACTCACAGTTGCTTTTCACTTGCTTGTCTTCCTTTCTGCCTCAAAAAAACAACAACACTTTTGTAAAGAAGTAAATATGATTCACGTGATTCAAAACACATATAAGCATTCATAAATTTTCAGTCCAAATTATAACAGCTCATTACTATTCTATCTTCAGTGGCGTTGGATGATTTCAGACCGGATGGTCACATCAATTGTTAGCTGGGAACATGTACACTTATTTACACATAAACGACACAGTCTCACATTTGCACTTGCACACTCATACATCCCCTCATTTTCCCCTCTTAGTGATATTAAATGGAGTTGGTGTTGGGAGGAAGCCATTAATTTCCTGACTTTTCTTCCTGGTGATCCTGCCTTTCCACTCCATTGCCATTCTGTTCTTCTGCTCCAGTCTTTTTTTTTTTTTAGCTCAACATCAGAGATAGTTGGCTGGCTAGCATACAAAAAAAAAAAGTAATTTAAATTTTCCACGAGCCACATTTTTATTTTTTGTACATAGAGTCAGTCAATGTTCTATGGACCTTCAGTCTGTAGGTAAACAAAATGTTACGCAGGTGAATATCTGGTTTAACAGCTTTACAATTTACCAACATACCTAACTGGTATATTAGTGTATTATACTGAGTTTTCATAATCCACCTCACAAACCATTTTTTTCCTATTGAAATTTATACAAATATTTACTTTTTCCTAAGTAATTTGAAATTTTCTCTAGTTGCACAAATTGTGCTAATATAGGCACAGTAACTTTAAGGTAATACCAGGAGAACAAAGAAAAAGTTGATTAAGCCATCTGATGGGCAGAGTTTTCCAGTTTTCATATTCTTTTTTGGATTCAAAAACTGCTAGGATGGGGCGGGGAGTAAGGTGGATTTGAACATTTATTATTAATACAGTTTATACTGTCACAGTGGCCAAGTTTGTGATGGGATTTGCAGTTGCTGGATAGCAATGTGTAGCCAAAAATGAGATACACATAATGAAATCAAACAATGTGAACTTCATTCCCCTTGAGGAGACAAGCTAGCAAATATCAGAAGAACAAAGCAGATGTTCTTGTAAAAAAAAATGGTCATTTAAGTTGTAAGACTATAGGAACAAAGTATACAAAGTAGACAATGTAGCACCTTCAAATGACTCTACCAAAACCAAAACCTACCCAAATACAAAATCTCAAAAGTTTCCCAGATTCTCTTAGAACCTGGAAACGTTCCTAAGCTTCTATTTCCCTTGGAAATAATCTTTAATAGTCTTTTATTACGACAGTATTAGATAATATTTACTCCACGGTTAAGAGTCCTGTGAAAAAAAATCCATTAAACAGCAGAAACTATGCCCAAAGGAAGAAATGTTTTACAAAGCATAACTCCTGAACATTATGCTAGCTTTGAGTGAAGTTGTAAAATCATAGAGGGAGAAATCAATATCCCAGTGAGAAGATCTTGGTGGGCTGATCCTGTAGAAGAAAAAACAGACTGTGGACTCTCAGTTCAGTTTCAGACAAATGACACTCTTAGATTAGGGCAGGGGTAGGCAACCTTGGCTCTTTTATGACTCGTGGACTTCATAGCTGGCTCAGGAATCCTGGGAGTTGAAGTCCATGAGTCATAAAAGAGCCAAGGTTACCTACCCCTGGATTAGGGCAAACAAATAAACCAAAGATCTCTATGGGATGGCAATATTGGGGTGAGTTTTTCAGGGAGCTGTTAAAAGAGAGGCAGGCAAAAAGCAGAATAACGGAGTTGGAGATTTTCTAATCCAACCCTCTGCCCAAGCAGAAAACCCTATACCATTTCAGACAATCTCTTCTTAAACACCTCCAGTGTTGGAGTACCCACACCTTCTGGAGGCAAACCGTTCCACTGATTAATTCTTCTAAGCAGTGTGGATTTCTTTGTGAAATGTGGATTGTGTTTTGAAGGAAGTTGACAATGCGATTAAAATATTAACAAGAGCAGTGATAAGACTATGACTAATGCATCAAGTTAGAACCTTTAATTAGGGCCGATATATTTGTACCAAGGAAATGCATTCTTGCTGTGATCTGAAACAAGTTCTGTCTCAAATTCTAGGAGTTTTATCTGGGTAGGAGTAGGGGATAGTTTCTTGCCTAATTTGTTTTTCATCCTAACAGAAATTAAGGCTACCATATTCTTTGTCGTCTTATTATTTGGATTAATATATAGTCCATAAGAAAAAATGTTTTGAGACTATAATCCTTTTTTTCTAATCTGAGATACCATTTTCAATACAATAATAAATGTGGGCTGAAAAATTAAATCCCATACTCCTGGGAAAAGGATTACCTCAGTGAAATGCAAGAGAAAATGAAGTGTGTCAAAGGAGGGGCTGAGATACTAGAAACAAGGTGACAAGAGCTTGGCTACCTGAGGGACCACCTTTCTCTCATTGTGTCTGCCTGCTCAGTAAGATCACTCCAGGTGCTTCCAGTTAAACAATGTCATTTATCAGGACTTAGAACCTGGACCTTGTCCATTATTCTGACCTCTCATCGAGATCCATGAAGCTCTTACCCTGATTTTTTTCCCCCAAAATCTTTGAAAGCTTAGTTGCCATGCTTGGGGATAGAGTGGTTGCTTAGCCCTGATCAATTTTTCTTTGGAGTGTTTTGGGAGGAATCAGTTTTGTCCTTCAGGATCTCTCATGATTTTTCTCTCTGTTTTATTGGGGTTTTTTAAAATTTTATAAAATAAGCCTCCCATCTGGAATCAGGAAGCTTCTACATAGAACACACACACACACACACACACACACACACACACACACACAGACACACACAACAATAAATACACCCAGCCGCCTTTCACAGCTAAGGCAGGACTAGAATTCACAGTCTCCAGTCTTTCTAGCTTGGTGCCTTCACCACCAGACCAGACTGGCTCTCCTAAGGAAAAAATGCTATTTTCTGGTAGCCAAAAACATTTTCTTGTCTCTGGATGAGTTCTGGCTCTCGGTAGTCAGGGAGGAGATTTTAAAAAGCTGAGGAAAAGAAATTCATACCCATTTGGGTTTTGTTTTTTGTTTTGTTTAAAAAAACAACTCCTCCAGTCAAAACAGATTTTTTTCCCCCTAACAAATAAGGCCCCACTGTATATATGGGCTGACACCATTTCAAACAGACTGGTCAATAAGTGGGTTGAATGGTCTATTCCCTGCTTTAATTTTGATCAACATTTTCCATGTCGGTTTTGTGGGAAGCATAGCTTTCCAATATTCCCAAGCAAGTATAAATAGGATTATTTTGCAGTGAGATTTCAGTTTAGATTGCAAGTCCTACATTGAGTTTAATGGATCTTGTTGACTTAAGAGGAAGCTTAAGTAAGTTTTCATATATAGTAGTTAAACGGTTATTAGGGAATAAGCTTTCATTATCGATTGATAATTATAGTTCACACTTATATAAATAAAATAATAACACTCCTAAACGCGATGTGCATCACAACGCAGTGTTTTTTTCACCCCCGAGGGTAGACTATTTAAGAGCACTGGGGTGAGAACTGAACTCTTTGGAATCCTCTTAATAGCTCACCCTAGTTTGATAAGGATCCATTGATGAAGATTTGGCTTAGGTCATTCAGTCCATATTTAAATAACTAACTCCTCAGAACATAATGAGGATACTTCGTCAGAGTCATAGCATGCCAGCAACCTATTAGGAAAGTTATTAAAACAATGGAATAAAACTAAGATTTTGTCCCAAGAAATCCATAGTGACTTCTAGTAAAACAGAATTATTTTAGAAAATGGAAACAATGGGCTTAGAAAAAGTCTTCCAAAGAATGAATAAGGCCTCATTAAAACTCTGTCTGGCTACTTTTGAAACTGTTCAACTGTATCATCTCAGAAAAACTTCACCATATCTTGAAGATAGCTTTGAGCAAAATCTAGTGATGGCCACCAATATTCCAAACATTGCTAGTTATCAAAATTCTTTTGACTTTTCTTTTCTTTTCATAATCCAATGGCAAATTTAAAGAACATTTCTTCATTTCAGAAGTTTCATTTCAGATGTTTCTTCAGGAGATACTTAGTGGCAGCACTTGTGATATAAGGTGATATTTCTTCATTAGTTCCACATCTCCAACAAATGTTCTTCCTTCATTTATTCACACAGTTAAACAGAGAAGGAGCTTAGCATCCCCTTCTCTGTGGGAGCTCCCACGTTATGGAACGAGCTCCCCCCCGAACTCCGTATAATAACAGATTTACGCACCTTCCGTCGGGAACTAAAAACATTCCTTTTCCGACAGGCCGGCCTGGCATAGAAGCTTCGGTTCCAATAGGGTCAAAATGTTTTAGGGGGACTGAGTATTTTTTAAGATTTTAAATTTTGTATGTTTTGGGTTTTAGGATTTTGGCCAAATGATTTAATTTATTTTTAATTATTTTAAATTTTGTATATTTATATGTTTTTTAAATTTTAGGCTGTACACCGCCCCGAGTCCTTCGGGAGAGGGGCGGTATAGAAATTTAATAAAATAAAATAAATAAAATAAATAAATAAATATACTGAGCATTTTTCAACAAGATATGCAAAGTGCAGAATTTAGAGTCTGTGTGTTTGTGTGTGTTTTCCTCTTTCAGCATCTTTTGCACTTGGATTCACAGTTGATAAGTTCAAACCACAGCAGCAGCACAAATTAAATTGTGCTCAGTACATCAGATCAATTAGCTTGAGCATTAAATACTAACATAATATTTTCAAGTGAGAAGATATATATTAAAGAAAACCATCTTTTGTTAAACTAGAGAGCGTAATAATCTGTAGAAAAAATATTATTGATGCTTTTGATTTCACCTTTTCTGTTTTTCTTATTTTCCTTTCAGGAACTAGAATTTCAGGATTTGACAGCAGTTTTAAACTGCATTCATTCATTTATAGCTGCTAAAGTTGCATCGGTGGATCCATCATTTATAGACAGCCAATTCATTGCAAGAAAATATACTTACAGTAATTAAGAGAACAATGTGTTGTGATTATAACAGATAAATTATTTTCTTAAAGAAAAAAATTTCATGTGCACTACTACAATTCCATGTAATTTTATAAGAGATCTATAGTTGTATTATCAATAAAAGCTACTAGTTTTCACATTTGATTCATCATTATTAAAGCTGATGAGTTAAGTTTTTATTCAAACTGAATCAGTTTATTGCCTAGCACTTAAAAGAATATATTCGTAATATAATAACTTGTAATCTTATTTTAAACCTTTTTATCAAGCATTATCCATTTAACAATCTACTTGAGAACAAGAACTTTCTTAAATGTTAAAATAAATTTGGAGACACAACTGAGCTTTGTTTATAATGACTCACTTGACTAGGTTAATGGATTTTAAATTCAAGGTTAACTTGAAAAATGTATTTTGCTTTTCTGGGGCAGAGATTGTTAAAAAAATTCAACAGATTCATTCTACTTTTTCAGTAAATAGATACGCAGTATGTATGATTTTATAACTTGGTATTTTATTTAAAGCTGTAATGCTATGATCTTAACTTAAAATTAAAAGTTTATCTTTGAATAAACATATAGTATGTAGGATTAAACTGTATAATGACAGTTTAACTGCAGTGCTAACAATATACAGCTATCTATTTTTCTGTGAATTAAGTTTCCACAGTTTCATTAAGAGGAAAAACAATAGTAATTTTGAAAACTCTAGGAAGAGTACATAAGACATTTTTAGCTGAAGAAAGCACCTGAAATGGGATGCTGGGGTAGAATGAAATAGTGAGTGTCACTAGGCCAAAAATTAAACTTTAATTCACTAACATTAGGTTGTTAAATGAATGCAGTTGGTTGTTCCTGGTTAATAATTTCCTTGTTCCCAATTTCACATTAAAACTGTAACTTAGCAAAAGATTTTTGTGGAACTTTGAGAGGGTATCTATGTGATACTGAGGTTTCAGTTGTGTGTCCTATTCTGTCTCATAGTTCATATTTGTTATCTTTGATGTTCATGTGAATTTCTGTTTTGCTTAACTATTTAAGATTACATTTAAGGAAAGTATCCCGTCAAAGCTTATTCATATAATTCAAGCTGGCTTCCCTTAGCAGTTTTTTAGAAAGAAATGATAATCTACATTCCCCAAGGTTATTAGTAACATTATATCAACCACAATGCTCCACAATTATCATGCTTCATATCTAATAATAAAATCATATTTCAAGAGCATGACGAACTTAAATTGGCCAGTTAAACCTAAGGTTGCCATCCTACATTATTTTAAAGCTTGGTATAGAAAAACAGCTTAAATTTAAAATATTTATTTGCTACATATTGTTTCAGGGTTGGTTAACCGTTTTACAAATGAGTCTAAACAAAGATTTAAATCATCCAGGTTACCTATAAACTGGTGTAGTTTTATTTCCTACATATATGTGAAATGTCAGACTCTGAACGTACAAATAACTATATTAATCATAAACATAGCACTTTATCTTATAAAGGATTTCAAATATTATGATCTGAATAGTTTTTATATGAACTCTGCAAAAATATTTTTCCCAAATTTGTAAAATAGAGAGTTAAACAGTGAGTTAGATAAAAAAAAAAGTACAATAGTAGCATGAACACTATCTAGTAATTTGATGGTGGAAGAGACATTTTAACCAAAGATTTCTAGTGTATTTCATAATCACCATGGCACATAAAGTGAATACTAAACAATTGATTTAATAAGGAATTACTTCTGGATTTGTTGAAGAAACATCTCAGTGATTAGGCTAATTCTACTCTTCTTTAGAGCATGGCCAGACGTTTTTTTATGACCAAAGGGTACACTTTTTAATCAGAGTTCTTGGTGGGACCAAGAACTGTCATTGGCGAGATGCAACATTATGATAAGATTGGAAAGTTGGGGCAGAATTTCCTGTTTAATTTTTTTCTTTCTGTCTATTTGTGAGTTTGTGTTATAGATGTTTCAAACCTATTTCAACTTTAATACTCTGAATTTATTTGGTTACCCAAGAAAAAAATCATTTGGAAATTATATTGTCTTTATTGAGTGCCTTGCAGTCCTATTTCAACAGTGCGATATGTGGAAGAAAATCTAATAAGCTAGTTGTAGCGTTCAGATTGCCCACCTCTGATTTAGATTAGGCATTCTTTGCTGGAAGATATCTTTGATAGTTGTATACCAGTGTTTCTCAACCTTGGCAACTTTACGATGTGTGGACTTCAACTCCCAAAATTCTCCAGCTAGCAACGCTAGCTGGAGAATTCTGGGAGTTGAAGTCCACACATCGTAAAGTTGCCAAGGTTGAGAAACACTGTTGTATACAGTTAAGAGAATTCCCCCTCTCCTTAAAAAAAAAAAATCTAGGGTGTTTCTGTGAAACAGCATAATTATCAAAGATTATGATTCTCTGCTTCATCTCCAGTCTTGTATAATTAATTGTGTCAGGTAGTAAATGAGGACATGCTAGATGCACATGCCACTAAAAATATTGGAAAGTAGAATGGAATTAATTGGAATGAAATGCAGTCCATATACAATAGATTGGTTTACATTACATTTTTTATCCAAATGCATAGGGAAGCTTGCATTTCATATGCCTCAAGGGAAAAGAATCCCTAGCTTGTGGTTAGTAGTAGTGATTTAACATAAATATAATCAATTGGTCTTAGTATAATATGAAAACAACTTAATTGTATATTTTCTACAAGTATAACTCTATTATAAGAGATTAAAATGGTTAGAATATCCAGAGTTCTTTTATCACTTTTACAGAAAATCAAAGTTGTGACATGGTTAAAGAGGATACAAAATTTACAACCTGGAAAAACCTGAAAGAAAACTGACCATAGATACAGTAACTAATACAATTTTGCACAAACCCAGTTAAGTTACAAGTTTAAAATAGGAATGTGGGATCCACAGCCACATCGAAACTAATGTTTTTTTGCTGCGTTGCTGGGATTTTCAGCAACTGAGTGCAATTGATTCTTCTTATGGTGGCAATTACTTACTGTATGCTCTTTTTAACAAAAAGATAAGTGCCTTAATAGTGAACAAATAAATCACAATTATGGACTCATCTAAATGGTGTGGACAATTACAGCTGAATTATAGCATCAATATAAACAAATTGTAGCTTTGGAAGATTTATATTTAGAAGCTTATCCTCAGTACAGAAGTCAGCTCTTGTTCCATATTATTGCCACACTATGCATTTTTTTTATTTAAAGGATAGCAACAAACATCTTAAATTTGATGGAAAAAATTCATTTGAGGAAACAGAAAAGATAGGTTCATCCAGCATCACTGGAGTGAGCTGTGCTAGCTGCAAAATGTTTGCAGAAAATATAGAAAAATAGCCAGGGTATTGCTGTTCATTAGGTCAGACTATTTTGGTATCCAACCTCAGTGGATAATGATTGTCATGTAACTGCTGCAGAAATAAGGGCAGATACCTCTCGTGTTTCATATCTAATATTGAAGTTATATTTCAAGAGCATGATTGGAACCTAAATTGGCTAGTTTAGCCCAAATTCACCATTCTATATTATTTTAAAGCCTGCCCTTGAAAATCAACTTAAATTTAAAAATATGTACCGGTATTTGCTAAGTGTAGTTTCAGAATTGGTCAACAGTTCTATAAATGAGTCTAAATACAGATTTAAATTAGATGATCTGTTTGTTATCCAAGGTGTTTATCATTCTGTAGCTGTTGTGGAAATAAGGGCAGAATTTAAGGGACCTCTCATGTTTCCCAGAACTTCCAATCTTGCCTGCAAACTTGTTCCTTTCCTTCCTCAAACGTGTCATTGTTATAAGCAGCTTCATTCAGAAGATACTTCTGCTGTCCCAGTATAGTACAAGAGATACATGCCCCACAACAGAGATACATGCCTACCGTTACTTCTGTCACATACATGATATAAGAAAATATGAAGAAACCGCTTCATCTGGTCTGGTCTGGTCTGTTCTCACTCCAGGAAACTGAAATAGACTTGGACTAACTAGTCTGTTGGCAAACCTCATTCACATGAAATATATAGCAAGAGTAGATGCAAGCTTCTTCACTCCTCTTTGCAACCATGAGTTGCACTGTAGCATGTATTTTGTGTACACTGGAACAACACGCAGAGACACACTTCATGGATTCTTAAGATGAGCTCAACCCCCTCCTATGTGCAAGAATCCAAATCAAAGCATCCTCAAAAGATGCTTGTTTAAACTCCACTTAAATGCTTCCAAGGGAGGGAGCACATTACATCCGCATAAAACTGCTTCAGACATGTTTTTATCAATAAAAAAATATGACTTAAATTATTATGTCCTGCACTCTTACACTTTCCAATTAGGAAATGCAGGGGGAGAAAAAAAGATGAGAGAGAGCAACCAACCATGAGACTAACATGAGCTCCAATGGGGCTTTTGTGAAATAAATAAGGCACCAACAATATTTCACAAATAACATATAATTTAATAAGAGGATTTAAGTGTCCCTCAGTTCCTACAGATTATATGCACACATCCAGGAATTAGTTTTGGCAGCAGCATAATGGTGATTGGCCAATCCTTTTTAGGACCTTCCTTCCTTCCGTCCTTCCTTCCTTCCTTCCTTCCTTCCTTCCTTCCTTCCTTCCTTCCTTCCTTCCTTCCTTCCTTCCTTCCTTCCTTGAATGCAGAAATCCATTTTTTTCCTTGTATTTGTCTCTTTAAAACAATACCTATTTTTCCTTAACCAGATTGGTCAAAATAGTGATTTTGTTTACTGTCATCTCAGAATTTATAGAAAAGTCTTGTAACATTTTCTGTAATAACAACAAAAGTCCTCTGTGTACCAAAAAAATAAAAACTCCATTTTCTATTTTTACTTTTTGCATAAACCACCAGGATACAATCCATCTTTGCAAATAAATACTGTTCAAATCTGATATTTCATTGTGAGCTACGCCATTGTAGCAAAGAGAAATATGGGAGGGGGGAACCTTTCGGAAAAACACCAACACAACTTGCTAGATGCCTCTCTGGAATGACAACCCTCCACCCTCTTCCACATGTCTGGGTTTGATGACTCCCTCAGGTAAAATAGTTACATCTTGAACAAAACAGAATAAAACATCTCCCTCTCCAGGAATAAGCTTTGAAATAAATGACTCTAGCTTTCCCCTTTTAACCAAGTTACCAGGAATAAAGGTTGTGAAGAAAGAATTTGAGAGAATAGTACCAACTTTGGCTGAAATCTGCATAACAAAGCTAGCAAACATTATCCTCAGCAAAGACAGAGGGACTGAGAATTCGGAGCAAAAACAAGGCACTTATAATTGAGCAACTCTAAAAAGAATTTTTAAATAATGTTTGGTTTATCTGTATCATCTTTCCCTTCTTGATTCAATTTCATACGGATGCTTTTCAACACTGGGCCAGAATACCTGGGTTCAATCAGACAAGTCTTTGGTCTGGAAGAAAGAATCTTCTCATTTCCACATCCACTCTCCACAGAAGGAAGCAAGAGTCCTACTTTTAGAATAGTATTTTCCAACCTTGGGAATTTCCAGGAGTTTGGACCTCAGCTCCCAGAATTCCACAGCCAGAATGAACATTGCTGAGAATTCTGGAAGTTGAAGTTCACACTCCTGGAAATCCGCAAGGTTGGGAAATACTGTCCTAAAATAACATACACATTCATTCAGAAGGCCATTCCTAAAGGATAAGTAGGTTAGCCTCCTGATCTAGCATGCTAAAGATTCATGATGTAACCCATGTTTCCAACTCTTTGTACATATTTAATTATGTCGGAGCAACTAATATAAATCACCTCCTTAAAAAGTAAAGATGTTATCCAATATAGAGCACAATCCATCCCTTCCTACATGTCTTCCAGATTGAAGTGACTGCACGTGTTCTCTTCCTTCTCCCTAGCTTGGCCTCAGCTGGGAAAACATGCTGAAAGGAAAGAGCAATTCAATCCACTTCACTTTCTGCAAATTTCTCATCCCTTGGCCACATCTATTCTGCAGCACTGTTTACAATTTTTTTTAAAAAAAATGTCCAATTTTTGTAGGCCATCCTCTCTGCTTTTTCTGAAAAGCTTTTTCTTCTTGTGATTGGGGGTTGCATCCAACTTTATAAATAAATTAATGAATACATGTTTTTCCCCAAACATTCGTATATATTTTTAAATTTTCTCTCTAATACACATTTGATGCATTTCGTTTTCCTTTTCATATTTCTAAAAAATATGAATTGACTTTGGGGATCTTCCGGATATTTGGCAGATAGGAAAACTGTTGAGGTAAATGTTCTGGTTTCCTGCAATAGTCACCTGTGGACAGAGCCTGCTACAATTTATTTATTTATTTATTATTTTATTCAGATTTGTATGCCGCTCCTCTCCGAAGACTCGGAGCGGCTCACAACATATATATAAAACAATTTCAATCTAAATCCGAACAAAAAAACATTAAAAATAAAACCCCACACATACTCATCAGTCACACCACAATCAACAATCATCCCCAGGCCTGCCGGCAGAGGTAGGTTTTTAAATTCTTTCGGAAGGCCGGGAGAGTCGGAGAAACGCGGACTTCAGGAGGCAGTTGGTTCCAGAGGGCGGGCGCCACAACAGAGAAAGCCCTCCTCCTAGGGCCCGCCAGACGACATTGTTTCGCTGACGGGACCCGGAGGAGGCTGATACCCTTCACTTGTGCATAACCAGATTACCATCCTGCCAAATTTAGAAAGAAGGAAGGAAGGAAGGAAGGAAGGAAGGAAGGAAGGAAGGAAGGAAGGAAGGAAGGAAGGAAGGAAGGAAGGAAGGAAAGGGGAAGAGGAGGGAAGGCCACAGTTTTCTGACTTCAACTTTCATTATACCATGCCCAGACTTTTAAACTTGCCTGCCTACAACATATCTATGGAATCTGTTACTTGATTATTAGAGGAGACTATTAAAATTTAGTTTGCACTAGGGCAATTGTTTGCATGAATGATTATATCACCCTCCTGGAATAAAACTGTTACTTACCAGAGCTAAAGTCTAGATAATGGCAGCTGAGGGAGGGTTCAAGTCTGCAGCCCTCCTGAATGGAGAGCGCTGGGTAGCAATCAAAGGGAAATGCCTGATATGAGAAATTTGAGTGACCGATTGATTCTTAATCACAACAGTCCGCTGGCTAAGTAATGATGCTATAAGCGGAGCCTGCATTTACCACACAGAGTAAGGTCTGCAACTTTTGAAAAACCCAATCTGGCCCCAAGGATTACACTGCCGTTTGATTTGGAATGGCTTGCATCATTTATTCTTCACTTCAGTGCAGTTCCTTGCAGCAATGGATGAGGGAACAGAAGGAGGATTGTTGTATAAGGGCAATTCGATTCTCATTCTAGAGGAACTGATCAATCTTTCATGACAAAATACAGAGCCAAATCCTGCTGAAGGCAAACAACAGCGTAAAGTACAATTCTTAACAGATCCTAAATTATACTATTATCATACAATTAACTTTGCAAAATTGCAGTGGGCATAGAATGGCTTGTCAAGCATGCAGGAACATCTTCGTGAAAAGAACTTGAATCATTTTTGGTAAGTGCTGCCTAACAGGGAAAACTGTAGCCAAACAATAAGCAGAGTGTACAATATATAACTTTGTGGAGAGAATGCCCATGATTCCAACTTTGGCATCTATGGTTCAACGGTCTCAGTCAGCAAAGCTGGAAATAAAGCACTCCACCAAGTCCTCAACAAGATGGAGCCTGTAGGAATCAGCTGATGGTCAATAAGGCAGCATCGAAGCTAGCCTTCTCCTGCAGAAGAGCACCAACACTTCACTACAGTATCAGTTGGTCCTAACTGGAGCCAATGTTTTTAAAATCATGCACCTAGAGCAGGGGTGTCAAACTGCCGGCCTGTGGGCTGGTTGCATCATACGGAGGCCGCACCCACCTCAGCTCTGGCAATGCAAAAAAGTCATGATACGTCATGACATGTCACATGACATGGCCAGTTTGACACCTGTGGCCTAGAGCTAAAGAGAAAAATAATGGAACAGAATAGGCTGCTTCAAATCATCCACACCAAGAGCAGGTGTGCCCCAAATCAGATGGAGCATATAAACAGGTGATCAGAAAGAAGAAGACAACAACATTCCGGTCTCAGAAGGATGGAGTGTTCTAGTGATTTGACAGATAGATCCACAAACCAGATTCCCCAAGTTTCTTTAACTATGGTTTCACTTAACAAAAGGGATTGCCTTCAAGAGAAACTTTTTTTTTCCTGATTATCTCTTCCCAGTTCTCAGCAAAGAGTTTTTAGTTCTTTTCAGAGGAAGCAGGATGGGTCCTCAGCTGTAGCCAGTCTTTTCAGATAGGGTCATTCAATTGCACAACTGCTAAGTGTCTAAATAAGTTTTTCTCAGCCTCAGCAATTTTTAAGACGTATGGATTGAGCTGGACAATTCCAGAAGTGGAAGCCCATACCTCTTAAAGTTACTGAGGTTGATGATGTATTCATGTTTGCAATTCATGACTGATGGAACATTGCAGTGCCAATATTGTGTCAGTGATTGACCATGATAAAGTATTTTATTATCCAATAGATCTGTTTCAGTCTGAAGAAAGTTTTTATTAACCCAATAACAGTTAATCAGGAAAGAGTAGAGACGGGAATGTGGGGCTGATGTGGAGGATGAATCCTAAGTGGGTTGATGCATCTCTGTGTAGAGAGTTAACTGCAGGAGAGCAAATGATTATGACACCCTTTCACTGCTGGAAAGAGAGAATTTATGGTTTAGTCAGTGCTATTGAATGAAAAGGGAAGAACTAAGAGGTATGGCAGTAATACTCCTTTAAGGAAGAAATGTTATCCATTTCAAAGGAACCCTAACAATAAAATGAATTGTCAGCATTTTGATTATCATTGTACCTCTTTCAACTCAGACATTAGTCTCTCACAAAAGACCAAGGAAGGAAAGAGAATAAATAATGTGTATTTTCAGATAATTGGCCAAGAAGAACTAATAATTATATACTAGAGATTTTGACAGAGGTGGGCTTTTGTTATTTTTTTTTCTAATAGAAACAGCAGTTCCTATACAGAACTCAACAGACTGGACAAACACTCTTGCGGATCTGTAAAATTTCCTTGGAATCAAGATCAACTTACGGGCTCATGGAGGGACATCATTTTCCTAGCAAAATGAAGTGATTTGCCATTTGCCTTGAGATTTCCCAGTGTTTCTCCATCCAAGAGAGGTCCAACATTTCAAAGTCACCATGAAAATTTACAAATTAGCATGGCAGAATTATTGTTGCCAATACAATGTAAACAGTCTACTCTTCTGAATATATATAGAAATCTAGAGTCCCCAAATATGCTCTTGGATCATAGCCACAACATATTAGCCGATCAGCAGTAAAGTAGGCATGGATAGATACCAGATCTACAGTAAACCCCAAAAGATGCCTGCAGAACCCTGAATACACTATCCAGTTAATTTCCCCAGAGATAACATTATATGCTAGACAGTGTCCTCAGTTCCTTTATTTGAGAAATAAACTTTGAATAAATATCCTCCCATGGAAGCTCCGAGCATAAAGAAAAAGGTAAATTTCTCAAAGGGCAAATTCTGTTATTTGGCTGCATGGGTGAGCACAATGGAAAGATGAGCTGAACAGGAGTTAGATGTGATTAACAAATTTGTTGAAGTGGAAAAAAAAGGGTGATTCACTGCATGGCTTCATCTCCTGTCATAATTAAAGAAAATAAAGTGTGGGGTGGGTGAAGCACAGAATCTCTGCAAAAAGTCTATGTGAGAGAGAGAGGGGGGAGCAGGGAGAGGGAGGGAATGGTACGTATAAGACCCAAATAGCAAGACCTTTCAAAAGAAAATGCACTACTTGTGAGTTTTCAGAGACAATTGATTTCTGCAATTTAAACTGAGAGTTCACGAACAGTGTAGAGACCACCCACAATGAGGATCATAAATGGAAATGAAACAAAGTGGTCAAGGGACTTCAGAGCTCTAAGAGAGGAGAAAGATTATCAAATCAGTTAAAGGGGAATGAGCTTTATAGATGAAAGCTAAGCGCCAGTAACTTTTGAGCCTGCTCACTCTGCCTGAGAGTCAAGCTGTCAATAATGGGGCAAAACTTGGTCCTCAATAGAAAGTTAGAGGTCACTTGATTTACTAGTAGACTTTGGGGGGGGGGAGAAGCAGGGGAAGGAGAATCTCAAGTAAGAAGATGCTTTTCAGAAAACATTTTGCCTAAGAAGACTTGATGCATCGGAGACCTTATGCCAGTCAAAGAAGAGATGATGGACACAGTAGTT
Source organism: Bothrops alternatus (assembly GCA_034064705.1). Classification (NCBI taxonomy): domain Eukaryota; kingdom Metazoa; phylum Chordata; class Lepidosauria; order Squamata; family Viperidae; genus Bothrops; species Bothrops alternatus. The sequence continues at coordinate 2,868,507 of JARGCV010000031.1, read as the reverse complement.
TAACTCCCAACATGACAGGTTTTCTGTCCTATACTACCATCCCATCAGAAACCTAATAAATCTCAAGTTTTAATGTTTTACTTGGACAAACTGAATCAGACAAAACTAAGATCTCTTCCTACTCCATATTTTGTTGGTTCCTCAAAAACATGGCATCAGATGCCTTCAGGTGTTCATTTGGATGGTTGCAAAAGGCAGTGCAGCTATTGGGTTTCTCAGAGAATTTCCAAAAGCTGAAGTACAACTGCCAGTAGTGTTTTATTGGTCATCGATCAGCTAAGACTGCCTCCTAAAACTGACCTTTTCTTCCCTCTAAACTGGGGGTGCCCAACCTTGGCAGCTTTAAGACTTGTGGACTTCAACTCCCAGAATTCTGGGAGCTGAAGCCCACAAATTCTAAAGTTGCCAAGGTTGGACACCCCTGTTCTGAACCATACCTCATTGTGTATAGTGCAATGAAAGCTCTTCTACAAAATCTGATTCACATTTAGCTGGAGAGATTAAAAAAAAAAGAGGAGGGATGCCATTGTGCAGTTCCCAATATTAATCAACTATTAGCAAACAGTATACAAAACAATTATTTACATTAAATTTGAGACCAGGCACCTTCTTGCCTTCTTCAAACGATACAACATAGATCATTTTCTAAAGAGTCAAAGAATCTTGATGTGAATTATGTTTCCTGTCCTCTTATTGAATTGCACTCCAGCAACTAGGATCTCTCTCAACATTTTCCACTCCAATTCCTTCACCTCTCCAGAACATAACTTCTTGAGTGGCATCAGACAGAGCAGAAGAAACTGAGGCAGAACAAAAGATACTCTCTGGCTCTGCTTTTCTGCTTGCATAAGTCAGTCCTGAAGCCAAGACAGCAAATGTTTCCTTCTCACAAGTCATTTTACATCAGTCAAGTATGTTCATTACACCAGCTGTTTGATGGTTGGAGACTGCACTTGACATACTTGGGGTTACTCAATGGTTGGAGACTGCACTTGACATATTGGAGTTACTCAATAAGTAAGGGAAGAACATAAAATGATGGGACCAGATCCTTTTTGGAAGTGGGATGGAAAGGGATTGAATAAGTTTGTTTGGGGTTTTTTTTAACTGTTGCATCTAAGACGCTTGCTCCTGGGGAGGAAAGCTATGGGAAATCTAAACAGCATACTAAATAGCAGAGACATCACCCTACCAACAGAAGTACTACTACTACTACTACTACTACTACTACTACTACTACTACTACTAATAATAATAATAATAATAATAATAATAGTAATAATAATAGTAATAATAATAATAATAATAATAATAATAATAATAATAATAATAATAATAATAATAATAATAATAAAGTTGGAAGGGACAAATGGCTGTCCAGTCTCTTCTTAAAAACTTCCAGTGTTGGAGCATTCACCGCTTCTGGAGGCAGGTTGTTCCACTGGGTAATTGTTCTAACTGTCAGGAAGTTTCTCCTTAGTTCTAGGTTGCTTCTCTCCTTGATTAGTTTCCATCCGTTGCTTCTTGTCCTGCCTTCAGGCACTTTGGAGAATAGCTTGACTCCCTCTTCTTTGTGGCAGCCCCTGAGATATTGGAACACTGCTATCATGTCCCCCCTCATCCTTCTCTTCATTAAACTAGACATACCCAATTCCAGCAACATTCCTTATATGTTTTAGCCTCCAGTCCCCTAATCATCTTTGTTGCCCTTCTTTGTACTCTTTCTAGAGTCTCAACATCTTTTTTTACATCATGGTGACCAAACTGGATGCAGTATTCCAAGTGTGGCCTTACCAAGGCATTGTAAAGTGGTATTAATACTTCACATGATCTTGATTCTATCCCTCTGTTAATGCAGCCTAGCACTGTGTTGGCTTTTTTGGTAGCTGCAGCACACTGCTGGCTCATATTTAAGTGATTGTCCACTAGAACTCTGAGATCCCTCTCACAGTTACTACTATTGAGCAAAGTACCCCCTATACTATACTGTACATTTGACTTTTCTTGCCTAAATGTAGAACCTTACTTTTTTCACCATTGAATTTCATTTTGTTAGATAGTGCCCAGTGTTCAAGTCTGTCCATATCCTCCTGTTTCTTAAGCCTATCTTTTGGAGTATTGGCTATTCCTGCCAGCTTGGTGTCGTCTGCAAATTTGATGAGTTCCCCATCTATCCTCTCGTCCAAATTGTTGATGAAGATCTTGAAGAGCACTGGGCCCAGAACAGAGCCCTGGGGCACCCCACTACACACTTCCCTCCATGTAGATGCGGTTCCATTGAGGACCACACACTGAGTACGGCTGGTCAGCCGGCTACGAATCCATCTGGTGGTGATGCTGTCTAACCCACATTTTTCTATCTTATCAAGTAGTAGGCTTTGATCTACTTTATCAAATGCCTTACTGAAGTCCAAGTAAATTATATCCACAGCATTCCTCTGATCCGCTAATTTTGTCACTTGGTCAAAGAATGCAATAAGATTTGTCTGGCATGATCTGTTTTTGACAAACCCATGTTGGCTTTTAGTAATGACTTTGTTTGCCTCTAGGTGTTCGCTGATTCGTTGTTTCATTATCTTTTCCAGAATCTTCCCAGGTATTGAGGTCAGGCTGATAGGTCTGTAATTTCCTGGATCCATTTTTTTCTTTTTTTTGAAGATGGGAACTATATCAACTCTTTTCCAGTCCTCTGGTAGTTCCCCAGTGCTCCAGGATCTTTGAAAAAATATAGTTCAGTGGTTCTGAGATCACATCTGCCAGTTCCTTGAGAACCTTGGGGTGTAATCCATCTGGTCCTGGTGATTTGAACTTGTCTAGGCTGGACAGGTGCTCACTTACCATTTTCTTGCTTAACTTAACTTGTGTTTCTATTCTGTTTTTTATGGCACTATTTTTGGTAGGTTGGTCTGTTTTTTCCCTTTGATGCAAAGGGATGCAAAAAACGAGTTAAATAGTTCTGCTTTCTCCCTGTTGCTTGTCACCTTCTTGCCACTTTCCCCCACTAATGGACCAATCATTTTCTTCACTTTTTTCTTGTTTTTTACATGTTGAAAGAAGCTTTTTTGTTATTTTTTACTTTGGTCGCAAGCCTTAGTTCATTTTGAGCCTTAGCTTTCCTCATTTCATCTTTGCAAGCTCGGGCTATTTGCTGATATTCTGCCTTAGGTATGTGACCCTCTTTCCACTTTTTATACTTGTCCTTTTTATCTTTCAATTTATCAGAGAGTTCTTTGTGCAGCCATGCTGGTTTCTTTTGAGAGCTGTTATTTTTCTTCTTTGTTGGTATTGTGCTAGACTGGGCTTTTATTATCTCACTTTTCAAAATTTCACAAGCTTCTTGTTTTGCCCTTAAGGATTCTCATCCATGGAATTCTTCCCAAGCCCTCTCTAAGTTTATTGAAATTAGCTCTCTTAAATTCCAAGACTCTAGTCTAACTGTGTTCTATTGCTTATGCTTCCATAATGTTGAATTCCAATAGTGCATGATCACTTCCTCCCAAGGTTCCTATGGCTTCAACACCTTCTATCATTTCATCTCTAGTTAGTGAGAATTAGGTCCAATATGGCTAATCCCCTAGTTCCCTTCTATACTTTTTGGGAGACAAAGTTGTCTGCTAGATTTGTCAGGAATCTGTTTGCTCTTCCACTTGGTGCAGAGTTTGTCTCCCAGTTGATGTCAGGGTAGTTAAAGTCCCCCATTACTACTGTGATGTGCTTCCTACATACTTTAGTTAGCTGACTAGCAAAAAGTTCATCTATTTCCTCTGTTTGGCTGGGTGGCCTGTAGTATACACCTATGGCAATGTCATTTTTTCCCCTTTTATATTGACCCAAATGCATTCAAGACAGTTTTTATCATTGTTGTGGTCTATTTCTGTAGAGATGTAGTTATTTCTTATATAGAGAGCAACTCCACCTCCTCTTTTATTTGGTCTGTTTCTTTTAAATAATTTAAATCCCTCTAGCTTTGTGTTCCATTTGTGGGTTTCATCCCACCATGTTTCCGTAATGGCAACAATATCATATCTGCCCTCATTAACCTGAATTTCTAGTTCACCCTGTTTGCTGTTTGCTATTGGCTAATTCACACACAGACTCAGCATGAGGAGAAGAACATTCTGTGAACTAGTATAAATGCCCTATCAGCATATCTTCTGTTTTCTCATAAAAAGATGAGTGGGCCACCAAAGTTGACCACAGCTAAATCTAAAGGAATCCTCCCCTAGTTTCTAAATATAAAATAAGGAACTAATCAATTCTAAAAAAAAAAATCTGGATGAGGGCTTTCATCAGATTTACGGTAAAACTGGAAAAGCAAAGCAACTTTGCAGGAAAAATGGGGGGGAAGTATTTATAAGTATAAACTGCAGCATAGATGAGAAGGAATCTTTGAGGCCAAGTGAGTGGCATTAAAAATACCGAACAGATGAAAGACTCTAAAAGTGAGGAAGCATATCCATTGCTAAGGGCAGACTTTAATTTGAACTGAAATAGGCAGTAAAAAAGACAGTTGAAGCTTCCATTTATAAATGGGGTACGTATTTCTATTATCCATGCCTAATCCACTCTTCTCCACTATACCCACCAGTCTGATAATTGTTCTGCCTGTTGGCTCTTTGGTCTAAGCCCTGTTTTTGCTCAAGATGCTCCTTCATATGCAGCAGAACACAAAGCTACACCAAGTAGAAACAGCAAAGAGGAAGAAATGTAATCCCAGAATGAAATCCAAGATTAGACTAGATGCGCTGTCCAGAAACTGAAATGCCTGGAACATTCTTGATGCTCCAGCCTTAAAATAGGATATGAAATCCAGAGGCCGATGGACGTGTCACACAGAAGTGCACAATTTCTGTCACTCAAGGGCTTTCCCCGGCTTTGTAGAACAGACAGAGAGCTGCAGTCCAATAGTGGAAAGGCAGAAATCAGGTCCCAACTGAGTAGAGGTGGGAGGTCCAGGGTTTTAAAAAGGGTGCCTTAAACTGTTGTCCTGCTGCTTTCCTGCAATCCCAAGGAAAGTCTCCCCTCCTGTCAAGAAAGTGTGTTTGTGGAGTCCCGGCAACCATGATTAATGACAGAGACCTGAGTTTCTGTTGGGATGGAAGCCCCAGCTGAAGCCAGGCACCTCCTTTTATTACACATCAAAGGTTGTCACCCTACTGATTTACAGCCAATTACATTACACAGATAGTTAAAACATACACTTTGAAAGCATGACGTATTTTTTTTTTGGTTCATTTCGCTTCTTTAATAAGTGAAACTTTGTTTTCAATTATATGTCTTATGACAGTATTTTCCTAGGAACACAAACAATTATGAGTAATTTAGTACAGCTATCAGCTGACAGCCTGTAAGGGAGGGAGAGAGAAGCCCATCCAGGCAGAGAAGGATTTCTTAAAGGAGAAATGGACATTTATCACAACACCCTCCCCCCCCCCCAGTAAGGGGAATCAAGGGCACCCACACCCACAACTCTAGATGATCTTCACAAAACTGTGGGCATGGCACAAATAAGCAAGAAAACTGCAGGGCAGCATGGAAAATAACTTAGGAAAGTTGAGAAATAGGGAAATTATGTGCCATGGAATTCAGCTTTAAATAGAGCATTACTAACATATAATGGGAAGGAGGGAAGTGAGGCCTGAAAAAAACAAGAAATTGTGCAGTTGTTTATGGCCAATTTGTCCATTCCTAGAATAACTACCTACATCTTGGAAGCTTCTTTTTGAGGTGAGATACACTCAGAGCTGGTACCTTGGCCTTTCCCCAGTTAATTTTCAGAAAATAAACTCTAGAGTGAACTGCTACACTTGAAGTAGATAAAAGACAAAATAGTTTGGGGAGCTCCATCTGAATAAAAGTCCTAGGCATTGGTTTTGCACGCTCATTACACATTGAAGTGGGCACAACTAAGATTTAATGATGAATAATTTCTTCTTCTTTTTTAAAAATATCTCATTATGCAGAACGTATAACCAGAAGGCAGTGAAATTTGGGGAGGTATTTTGGGAATTCAGTTTCTTTCCAGATGAGATTGTAAGTGGATTTTTAAATAAGCCAGGTTTTTTTTTTGGATGAGCAGCGCAAGAAAAGTCCTATCTTGGTCTTTGTTTTTTTCCTTCACTTGTTTGATTTTTATCTTGATATACAGGTAATCCTCGACTTATGACCACAATGGAGCCCAACATTTCTGTTGCTTTAGACAGTTATTAAGTGAATTTTGCTCCATTTTATGACCTCCCTTGCCACAGTTGTTAAGTGAATCACTGCGGTTGTTAAGTTAATAACATGATTGTTAAATGAGTCTAGATTCCCCATTGACTTCGCTTGTTAGAAGGTTGCAAAAGGGGAATCACATCATCCCAGGACACTACAACCATCATAAATAGGACCCAGTTGACAAGTGTCCAAATTCTGATCATGTGACTACGGAGATACTGTAACGGTTGTGTGAAAAAATAGTCATAAGCCACTTTTTTCAGTGCCACTGCAACTTTGAATGGTCACTAAATCAATGGCTGTATGTCAAGGACTACCTGTGTGTGTTTAAATTGAGATTTACAAAGGCTACAGCAATTTGCAAACTCCAGTACAAGTCGGACAGACTAAGAGGAGGATTCTGCAACTGAGCTAGTTCCTGTTCACTGGAATGCCACCCCTGATAGCGGAGGGTCTTCTAACTTTTGACAAACCAAGTCCTGTTTCAATGAATGTTGGTTAAAAAAAACCCACACCTCATTCCTTATGTGATGGCTGGTACAAATGAACCTCTCTCACTTACTCATTTCAACATACTTCTCTGGGTGTGAAATAATACCTTATGAACTTGTGAGAAAACCATGTCCAAAACAATCAAGTATGTGATGTTATAACCAAGCTGGACCTTGATATGAAAATGAGAAAGCCCAATGATGATTAATACACATATTCAGAACAGAACAGAATAACAGAGTTGGAAGGGACCTTGGAGGTCTTCTAGACCAACCCCCTGCTTGAATAGGAGACCCTATACAGTTCCAGAGAAATGGTTGTTCAATCTCTTTTTAAAAATCTCCAGTGATGGAGCACCCACCACTTCTGAAGGCAAGCCGTTCCGATGATTGATTGTTGTAACTATAATTTCTCCTTAGTTCTAGGTTGAACAGCTGAATAATTCTATTCAAACAGCACATTCTGGATTTTGATGTGCTAGGCAGGTCTTAAAGTGTGCCTTCTTTGCTTAATGTTCCAGCTGAAGAGAAGCAATTTGTTGCCCTGTATATTTTTTTTGTGAGTGCATGTCACCCTTATACTTACTTTTTCTATACAATAATCACTTTTGTGGCTCTTAATGGACTTAATGGATAAACTGCAAGTGCTTTTTTTTTAATTCAGAGTGGGAGACTATTCGGAATGAGAAATGCCGAAAATGTAACAGAGCATTAAATTAATAAGTGTGCCTTTGCGGGTTTTGATAACATCAGATCTACAAAGCATTTCATGTCCAGCTTCTCCAATGGTAAACAATCCAAAGACTGTCAGTAATGTTTTGTTCCAGCCACTACATCCTCTTAGCTTACTACTCCCAAGTGTGCTGAAAACATTCTGGTTCACCATTATGCAACACATGGACAATCCGGTCCGTTCCCATCTTCCTGATGACATTTTTATGCAAGTCATTGGGTTTAAGTTTATGGTCCTAGCTTTTATTACAAAATATGTATTTCTTTAATCACAGTAAATCTGAGAGAATGTGATTGTCTCATATTTAGGACTTTTGGAAAAATTGATGGCAATGGAATCTTATTTTATTACAGCATCGGCTTTTGTAGGCCAGATTTGCTTCATTGGCAGAATAGGCACACATCCCATGCAGAGAACTCGTAAAAGGTATTCTCAGACTTGAGAAACACAGGATTTGGCTCCCACTCAGCCAAGGAGCTCACCCAACAAAGACTTCCTGTATAAGCAGCTTTGAGCTCTCAGAGGAAAAGAAAATAAGCAAACAATAAGAAATACTAGAGGTGGAAGGGAAAAAATAGATCGCTATGGGGATCAGGACACAAAGAGAAAGTTGAAGGTAAACTGAGGGCTTCATGTAATGTAGAAGAGTCACTACCTTTCCCTTGTGTAGTAAATGTCCCTTGTCTGAATTCAGTTATTGTATAGTAAATATATATTTCCCCCAAAAATAGATTACCTATCATTGTTATTTTCATATGTATAATTCTTTTGGCTTTCCCCTCTACTTCAAGAACTGCCAAGTTCTCTGAGGAAACAGAATTATTTGGGATCAGTATATACAGGGCTTTTTTTCTCATAGAACGCCCAGAATGGAGTTCCGGCATCTTTTTTGGATGGAACCTTGTACATAAGAACATAAGAACATAAGAAGAGCCATGCTGAATCAGGCCAAAGCCCATCGAGTCCAGCATTCTGTGTCACACAGTGGCCCACCAAATGTACATGGGGATCTTGAGCAGAAAGAGAAGGCAAAACCCTCCCTTTCCCTTGACCCCCAAACAAATGGTACTCAAGGGAATCCTGCCTGCCTCAACCAACATAGAGGCGGCACATGGACATCTGTTTTAATAACCACCAATACACTTTGCATCCATGAATCTATCTAGCCCTGCCTTGAAGCTGTCAAGGCTGACAGCTGTCACGACCCCTTCAGGAAGTGAATTCCATAAATCAACGACCCTCTGGGTGAAGAAATATTTCCCTTTATTTGTCCTCACTTTCTTAGCTATAAGCTTTAGGGAGTGCCCCCTTGTCCTGGTATTGTGTGATAGAGAAAAGAATTTTTCTCTATCCACATTTTCTATCCCATGCATGATTTTATACACTTTGATCAAGTCACCCCTTAAACGCCGTCTTTCAAGGCTGAAGAGACCAAGGCGTTGCAATCTGGTTTCATAAGGGAGGCGCTCCATTTCCTTGATCATTCTTGTTGCCCTTTTTTGCACCTTTTCCAGTTCCATTATATCCTTCTTGAGATGCGGTGACCAGAACTGTACACAGTACTCCAAGTGTGGTCTCACCATCGATTTGTACAGAGGCAATACAACACTTGCTGACTTATTTTCGATTCCCTTCCTAATCATGCCAAGCATGGAATTTGCTTTTTTTACTGCTGCTGCGCATTGGGTTGACATCTTCATCGAGCTGTCCACCAAAACCCCAAGATCCCTTTCTTGGGTTGTCTCAGAAAGTTTGGTCCCCATCAGTTGGTAAGTATAATTGGGGTTCTTTGCCCCGATGTGCATAACTTTGCACTTGTTTAGGTTAAAATGCATTTGCCACTTTGTTGCCCACTCACACAATTTCGAGAGATCCTTCTGGAGCTCCCGACAATCAGTTTCACTTTTCACAACCCGGAACAATTTAGTGTCATCGGCAAACTTAGCTACCTCACTATTAACTTCTACATCCAGATCATTGATGAATAAATTAAAAAGTAAAGGCCCCAAAACTGAACCTTGGGGTACACCACTTCTCACTTCTTTCCATCCGGAGAATTGTCCATTTATTGCCACCCTTTGCTTCCTACAATTTAGCCAGTTACCAATCCAAGACAAGACCTGTCCTCTAATTCCGTGGCTGGAGAGCTTTTTTAGGAGCCTTTGGTGAGGGACTTTGTCAAAAGCCTTTTGAAAGTCAAGATATACAATATCAACTGGGGCCCCTTTATCTATGTATGTATTTACACCCTCAAAGAATTCTAACAAGTTAGTAAGACATGATTTGCCTTTGCAGAAACCATGTTGATTTTCTTTCAGCAATGCCTGTTTTTCTATGTGCCCTGTAATTTTATCTTTAATAATGGTTTCCATCAGTTTGCCTGGAACTGAGGTTAGACTGACTGGTCTATAGTTTCCTGGATCACCTCTGAATCCTTTCTTGAAGATCGGGGTTATATTTGCTTCCCTCTAATCCTCCGGTACAGTGCCTGATCTTAGAGAAAGATTGTATATTTTAGCTAGAAGTTCAGCAATTTCACACTTGAGTTCCTTGAGAATTCTAGGGTGGATGCCATCTGGACCCGGCGATTTGTTGACGTTTAGTTTAGAAAGGCATGCAAGAACATCTTCCTTGTTTATCTCTATCAGGTTTAATTCTTCTATTTCCCTCCCTGGGAAAACTAATTCAGTGGCAGGCAAATGTTCTCTATCCTCCTCGGTGAAAACGGAGGCAAAGAAGTCATTTAGCCTCTCAGCAATCTCCTTGTCTTCTCTGATTATCCCCTTCTGACCATTGTTATCAAGTGGCCCAACTGATTTTCTGGTTGGGTTCCTGCTTCTGATGTACTTAAAAAAGGTTTTGTTATTATTTTTAATATTCTTGGCTATATGCTCCTCAAAGTCTCTCTTGGCTTTCATGACTATCGCCTTGCATTTGGTCTGCCAGAGTTTGTGATCCCTCCTGTTCTCCTCGGTAGGAAGAGCCTTCCATTTCTTAAATGAGTTTTTCTTCTTTCCAATAACCTCCTTTACCTCATTCGTAAGCCATACTGGTATCCTCTTGGACTTTCCAATCCTCTTTCTTCTTTTAGGAATGCATTTTATTTGAGCCTGCTGTAACGTATTTTTAAACAGTTTCCAAGCATTTTGGAGGGATTTGACTTTTTTTACTGTTCCTTTTAGTTTCTTCTTTACTATTTTCCTCATTTTGTCAAAATTCCCTTGTAGGGTAGGCAAGGCAGGTTATATGAAGTGTGTGAGTTCTGGCACCTTTTTTTTTTTAACAAAAAAAGCACTGAGTATACATATAAGCCTAACACCTCTGCTGATTTTTAAGAAAAACAACATAGTCATATAATAGTGGGTAATTGAATTCCAAGCTAAATCCTCAAGATATTGATCTTGAAAGATGTAGATCTTAGAAAAGGAAACATCCAAAGGGTGATGCAAATTTAGATTTGAAATTTTCCATCTATGACTGATGTAAGTCATTGATTTCTCATTATTAAACATACTTGTTTCTCTTCCTCCTCCTCCTTCCTTCTTTCCTTCCTTCCATCCTTCCTTCCATCCTTCCTTCCTTCCTTCCTTCTTTCTTTCTTTCTTTCCTTCCTTCCTTCCTTCCCTTTTACTCATTGCTCAGGAGGTCTCTGACTATGCATGTTTTGAGATTTTTCTTTTAAAATGACCTTTTGCACTGGCATTTTTGCACTGATCCCAGCAGACTGCAGTTAACACCAAGCAAGCCTCAGCCAACTCACCAACCTGGCTGGACTTTCCATCACCAGCATTGCCACAGCGGGAGAGAAGTGGACATAAAAGAAAGCTGCCTCAGATGCAAGTGAAAGTGAAATGAGAGCCACTCCAAAGAGTATCATTATTTCTTCTCTATTCAAAGGTTTCTGCCAAGCACTTTATATACAATGGAAAGTAATCTACACAAAGCATGCAGATTTGGGAAAGCTGCTTCCAAGCAAAATATATTGGGTTGCTTTCCCTTTTTTAAAAAAACAACAACACACAAAGAATTATATACTTCGTTAGCCGTGCTGGTATTAAACTACAGTCCTTGGGGAGAACCGTGAACAAAACTCCATTTATCAGGAATAGCAGTGCATGTAAAAGTACATATATAAGGAAAAATTGCAAATGACATGAAATTTTCCAATAGCTCTTTCACTGGAAAAGAAAAACTATACAAAAGTATAGAAAAAGCCAGACAAGAACCTGGAACTGACACTGAATGCATTTAGAATGAGGAATAGACTCTGCTGTAATGTCACCGGCTAAATAGGAGCCACACAGAGTTGTGAGGATAGATGACAAAGGACCAAATACGGAGCTTTGAGCCCCTTGGAGGCAAAAGAGAAATCCGCAACACAAATAAATTAAATTGACACAAAGGAGTCCAGTACATCTTATAAAAAGCTCGAGGCATAACTGAAACCTCCAAGCTGCCAAACCGGCTGCTGGAGACCAGACAACCTGCTTTGTGTTTCTGAACTCAACCTGTTTTGCGTCAAGGAAACCTGCCTCCCTCTTCCAAGCAGATCTTCCATCCATCCAATCTTGCCTGGAGAGACCTGCCCACCCACTCACCCCATCCCCCGCACTGTGTACCTGCACTCCTCCCCCCAAGTATTGGGCCTTTGGAGAAGTTGAGGGTTTGCCCAGAAGAGAAGGGAGCTGAACTTCAAGCAATGTCTGGGAATGAAAAAAAAAGTAGGTCTCCTCTGAGTAAAATCAGGGCCTCGTAACATCATGTCCAGGCTGTTGGGATGCAATTGGTTCTTGTTGTTTTCCAGGGTGGGTTTGTTTTTTTTCAATCTCCAATCTAGGCTGCAACCCTGGGATTTCCTGGTGGTTTTTCATTGTTACATGCACTCCCAGGTTTGGCTTAGGTCATTCACTCACTCACACATCTACAGCCCTGACCAATAGCCACAATCAACTCATTTTCAACTGAACACTGAGGCACAACTAGTTCTTTAGAATTCACAAAGACCAGTGAAATTAAAATAATAGCAAAACTTTACTGGTTACAGTGTACATATGCATGCACACACACAAATAATCATCCACATTTAGCTATATCTTTCTCAACTAAAACTAAAACATATAAGAAATGGTTGCTGGAATTGAGTATGTCTAGTTTAACGAAGAGAAGGACGAGGGGGGACATGATAGCAGTGTTCCAATATCTCAGGGGCTGCCACAAAGAAGAGGGAGTCAAGCTATTCTCCAGAGTGCCTGAAGGCAGGACAAGAAGCAATGGATGGAAACTAATCAAGGAGAGAAGCAACCTAGAACTAAGGAGAAATTTCTTGACAGAACAATTAACCAGTGGAACAACCTGCCTCCAGAAGCGGTGAATGCTCCAATGCTGGAAGTTTTTAAGAAGAGATTGGACATACCATTTGTCCGAAATGGTATAGGGTTTCCTGCTTGAGGAGGGGGTTGGACTAGAAGACCTTCCAACTCTGTTATTCTGTAATTCTATTATTCAAATTTCCCTACCATATTCTCAACAGAGAAGATCTGCCAATTAAAAATGAGGCTGCTGGATGGAATGAGATGGGATAAACATTCCAAGACAATGGCCAAAAGCAATCAATGATTATGATGACTAGCCTTCCACCCAGGCACTTGCCATCTGATGAGCGATATGCTTAATATGCATTTGAATTAGTTTTTCCCATGTCTTTTCACATTTTCGAGGCCTTGTCAGCTGACAAGCAGAAGAACCTTCATGTAGTCCTTTCAGGGATAGATGCCCTAAAACCTCTCAGACAGATCTTTAGTTGGGCATCCTAAGGACTGAAAACTTCAGCAAAGGAAATGGGAATTGTCCTCTCTGAATTCAGTTGACCATAGCAGCTCTGATACCAAAGAACTGGATTTTACCAAAAATAGGGGACAGCACAGTAATAACCCTCCCATTTTTCCCCTTATTTTTACAATTTATCTTTTCCAAATTGACTATATTACAAGGTGTGAATTAATAATTTATCCCTCCCTGGGGTGAGGGGTACTAACACTAGAATGCATAAAAATCAAATCTATCTTATTTAGAATGACTCTGATATTAAAATCCAGCTAAGTACTTTTATTCCCCCAGCCTCAATTCTCCACCTTTAAAAGGTAAACAAGAATATTATTATCATGTTGGGAGACTGAACAACGATCATATTGATAGCTGCCGTTTGAAGTATAATAATGTTTTCTGTTTTGAAAGGGGAAAACATCTAGATCAGGTTGTTGTGAATCTCTGTTTCAGGACCATTCACCAGTCTGCAGCTTTTCACTGAGAAAGAACGGCAGGAGTTTGTGCTTTTCGAATCAATGTTTGTCAATTAAAGCACAAGGAGCAGAGAAAACTGACTTGGCTATTAAAAGCAAAAACACAGTTTCAAACTAAATTGGGTCATTAGCAAAGAAAAGAGAACTCAGCCTTCATTGGAGAAATCTTATTGCTAAAAAAAGACATGGCTCAGGATGGTTTAGTAATTATGTCTGTCGATTTTTCTTTCTTACCCTTCTCTGCTTCTAATGCAAATCTATTGGGAGAAATGCACTTCTAAATTAGATAATTTACAAAATGAGATTCCTGATGTAAACATAAGAGGCCTGATAGGAAAAATAATACCATTGTAGCCCATCGAATACTGGAAAGAAGATCCCCAAATATTTAAGTCACATTAAATATTAAACAAAGAAAGTTATAACAACCCTCACATTAAAGGTAAGAGGATCCCGGGATCTTAAGTTCTTTCTGCTGATTTTGAATTCCAATATTTAAGTTATCAAGATAATGTAAGGTCCCAGTCCCTTACTTGAACTTGAGATATCATGTCTAATCTAATCAGATAACCCAAGCGGACACTTCTTGATCAAGCAGCACTTTAGCTGATCAGGATGCTGAGGTGCTCACCTACAAGAAATGTTGATTTATGGAATTCACTTCCAGAAGGGGTCGTGACAGCTGTCAGCCTTGACAGCTTCAAGGCAGGGCTAGATAGATTCATGGATGCAAAGTGTATTGGTGGTTATTAAAATGGATGTCCATGTGCCGCCTCTATGTTGGTTGAGGCAGGCAGGATTCCCTTGAGTACCACTTGCTGGGGGTCAAGGGAAAGGGAAGGTTTTGCCTTCTCTTTCTGCTCAAGATCCCCATGTACAATTGGTGGGCCACTGTGTGACACAGAATGCTGGACTCGATGGGTTTGGCCTGATTCAGCATGGCTCTTCTTATGTTCTTATGTTCGTATGTTCATACCTAAGTCTCACCAAGGTTTTACCAGAACCTTCTGTTTTTAAAACAGAGGCTTCCCACTATGAAAGTGGTCAGAGTCCACATATTGGGTCTATTGGTGGCTTTTCCCAGTGAGATTTTGACTAGTCAGGGCAGTAAAATTTATTTCACGTGCTTCCCAAGGTCATTGTTCACCCATGCTAGTACCCACACACATATAACAGCTAGTCACATTTAGAGATGAAGCAATTCTTTTGGGCCATATCAGTAAAAAGATTCTTTGATACTGAGAGAATTTCAATTGTGGTTTCCAGTTCATTGTAAAAAGAATTTGATACGGTGGTATAATAGTGTCAAGTTGAACCCATATTTGTTTCTGGTTCAATAGATAGCTGGTCCAAATGATGCTGAGAAGTCTGGCGGTCTGGTTATCTCGAAGCACACCGGGTTGCAGGAATCAGTGTTGCACTAGGAAGTGCTGACTCCTTTAATCATATCAAATTTTCTTTTGATTGTGCCAGGTTGGGTAGGATATAGTTTGCGTTAAATGAGTAAGTCTGTCTCCATACTTAGTCCATTTAGCTTGATTATAGTCAAAGCTGTACATGTATCAAAGGAGATTCTGGCATTTGTCCATAAATCTTGAATTATTCTTCTCAAGAGGTATCGTCTGTGCATCCTTCCAAATGTCCAGATTTGAAGTTGTTGGTAGGGCTTTACTGTATTGACAGAAGCATAACAAATGACCTTATCCCCCACTTTGCAAGTGGAATACATAGTCTTGTTATAAACACAACTCCTTTGTGTTTCTTTAATTATTGGGTCCATGGTCTGAAGAAGGTGTGGGGGAAACAGCAGCAACAAAATAAAAAAAATGTAGCAATACACAGTCTATATACTACAAATCCACATTCCAGGGTAGTCCAGTCCATTAACATTTTTCTCCTAGTTAGATGGAAACAGTTCAACAGGTGAGGCAGGTTGAAATTTCAGGCCGTCCAGCTGTGGAGCTTGTCACTGGAGAGAGAATGATAGGACTTTCCATGGACTCACACCTTGATTTCTTCACTCTCACTACAGTTGAGGTCAGGAGGACTTGGCATGGTTGGGACCACTCGGGACCCACTCTTCAGGAGCAGCAATGGTCAGAGACAGGTGGTAGGGCAGCCTGGGCCTGTACTGGAATAGAAGACAAAACCTGCACCAGATTATGCAAATACTGAGTAACATTTTTCTCTTCTTCATTGACATTTTTGAAACTTCGTGCAACTCCCATCTATCATTTCAAACAGGACAAGTCAAATTTGCCAGAGTTGAGGCCTGTATTGAAATGGCCTCACCATTAGATGTCCAGCCATTGTGTACCAACCACAACATCAGCCAAAAACAAAATACATAACTCCTCCCCCTCTCAACATTCATTTCCTTTGTGTACCTGCATTCAGCCTCCCATATGCGTTGTCTTCCCTCAACTTTATGTGAGTATCTTTTTCCCTTTTACTATTAATCTTTCTTTCCAACTTCCAAAACTATCCACATTCTCTTCTCCTTCTTATTAACAAATTCAGAGCCTGGCTCAGAGCCCAAAAGCTTGAGTTAACTACAGGGAGGGAAACCCCCTCCCCCAGCTTCCACTAACATTCTCTTCTCCAACATCCAACATCACTATGTCCTTTTTCTCATCTACTTTGCTATGTCCACCCAGGCTGAACCTTTATCTGCAATTCTATCACTTCATGTTCTAATCATGTTCTAATCATGTTCTCTACATGGGGCTCCCCTTGAGGTGCGCCCGGAGGCTCCAGCTGGCCCAGAATGCAGCCGCGTGGGTAGTGACGGGAGCGTCATGGCGCTCCCATGTAACACCGCTCCTGCGCGAGCTGCACTGGTTGCCGGTGGCCTTCCGGGTGCGTTTCAAGGTGTTAGTGACCACCTTTAAAGCGCTCCATGGCATCGGACCCGGATACTTACAGGACCGCCTACTGCTAGCAAATACCTCCCGCCGTCCGGTACACTCCCACAGAGAGGGCCTCCTCAGGGTGCCGTCGGCCAGACAATGTCGGCTGGTGACCCCCAGGGGGAGAGCCTTCTCTGTGGGAACTCCTACGCTTTGGAACGAGCTCCCCCCCGAACTCCGTACGATGAAGGATTTACGTACCTTCCGTCAGGAATTGAAAACATTCCTTTTTCGACAGGCCGGCCTGGCATAGTAGCTCTGGTTCCAGCAAGGTTAAAATTGTTTTAGGGGATTGAGTTATTTTTAAAATCTATAATGTATTGGGTTTTAAATGGGATTTATGGCCAAATTGTTTAATTTATTTTTAATTATTTTAATTTTGTATATTTATATGTTTTTAATTTTGGGCTGTACACCGCCCCGAGTCCTTCGGGAGAGGGGCGGTATAGAAATCAGAAAATAAAAATAAAATAAATAATAATAAATAAATAATCAGATTAGTTTAGTGAGTTCAAGAACTGGGCAGGTTCTAAATCATCTAGTTGTTGGTTTTTTGTTTTTGTTTTGTTTTTGTCCTCTCCCAGCTCAGTCCTTTTGCGCAACACAACTTTTGCTATTCCAGAATCAACATTCGTAAAGAGATTAAAAAAAAACTTAGTTAATGTACTGAAAATCTGCAAAGATTGAAATTAGAGCATCAAACTTTTTGAAAACATTTACCAATCTAAGCAAAACCATTCAGAATCATTTTCCTAGGGTTCTTCCTTTTATAATATATTTAGCTTTAGCAGAGGGGAGAGCTCAGTTGTCATTGGTTACATTAACAGATTTGGTCAGTTACATTGCTTTCATTTTGCACAGACACAATCATTGGCAACCAGACAAAAACTTTGAACAGAACTAAAGCCATCCTATTTTTATAATTTTTATTCGCTTAAATTCCCTTATATTCAATCCAATTCTTATCAGTCATAATTTCTTCATATTAGTCATCTCACTGTCTAAAGTTTTCCAATATTTTATGTCATGCATTATAAAAATACTATACTTTTTATCTGTCTTATAGTATATAGATATAACATCCCTTTTAATCAGTTTACATTTTACTTATATATTAATACAAATTACATCAATCTACTATTTTAACATTTAATATATTATAAAACATACTATATTACTTAAATCTCATTATTCTTCTTGTTATAAGGCCCCTTTATGTTCAAAATTCTTTTCTTTTAGCCATATTCGAACAAATGTTTATTCACATAATAGTCCATCTGGTAGGGTAAGTCAAATCTCTTGTCACATCTCTCTGATCTTCTTTTGCCAAGTAATTTTCCAAGTTGATGTAATCTGCTTACCAAACAGTTCCTGTATTTTTACAAATGTTGCTGGGAATACAAAAAATGAAGTAATTAAAATAAATTCTTTCTGTCTCCCAAACTTTAATGGTTCTCCTGATAATTCTATTTTTCTTGTTGTATCAGAACCTTGTAGATTTTTTCCTGTTTGTGTCAATTTGTGTAATTCTTTTCCTTTGTTATCTCATCAATTTGATCATACTCTTCTAATTTGTAATCTGCTGCCTGATTTGTTTGTTCCTTTGTTGTTATTTCCTGGGTATTTTTTAACTGTAGATTTAGATTGGAAATATGCTTATTTAAGTCCTCAAAGTTGTTTCGAATTTCATCATGGTTTGAGTCTATTGTCATTTGTATTTGTCCTAACATTACGTATATTTCCTCTGGAAAAGTATTTATCTTGCCTTGAAGTATTGCTTCTGGAGGCCCTTGATTTACCAAGGTCCTTCAGGAGAAATTATTGAATGTGGCATCCTGTCATTTTTTGATACATATGTGATATCCATGTTGTCTCCCCCCTTCAAATAATCTTTCATCAATGTTTTAATTCAAAAGTCAATTTATCAATCAGTCAAAATTACAGATTCAGGACTTCTGGTTTGCCACGCGGCTGCCATGGATAGCTGGGAGATTTGCTCTCTCTCCCCTATTCAGTTCTGGATCTCTGCGGGGCCCTGAAAAGGGCCAAAAGTCACCCCAAAGAGGCCACCAGCAAGGAGAGTCTCTTGCTGGATTGCGGGAGAGCAGCAACTCTCCCATTGGAGGTACGATCCCTCCAAACCGGCAGACGAAAGGACTGGCCATAGAAATATGGCTCATCCCTAGGCTGCTGACAGCCGAAGTCACACTTTCCACCAGGCAACTTTAAAGCAGCACGGAAGAGACTGGGTGAGATTTACCTCTTTTATACCCAAATTACTTTTTGTACCTGCATAAGCTGCTAAGCATTGTAAAGTGGTATTAACACTACATGTGATCTTGATTCTATCCCTCTGTTAATGCAGCCTAGCACTGTGTTGGCCTTTTTGGCAGCTGCAGCACACTACTGGCTCATATTTAAATGATTGTCCACTAGGACTCCAAGGTCCCTCTCACAGTTACTACTATTGAGCAAGGTACCCCCTTATACTATACCTGTGCATTTGGTTTTTCTTGCCTAAATGTAGAACCTTGCTTTTTTCACCATTGAATTTCATTTTGTATTTTTATAATTCCATCATAAATTTTTAGGGTATAATCTTGAAAGTTTTTTAGTTCCTAGATTTGTCCAGACTGAAATATTTTAAATCAAATTTTAGTATATCTCTTTCAACCTTTTATATTAATTTGCCGCTTCCATCTGTAAGGGAATGGGGATATAGTCCCCTCCCTTCATTTCTGGAGGTTTTCTTGCCTTAGGGATCTTTTCAAGGATTTAAATAGTAGATAGAAGAAAGAAGATCAGTAGTCTCAATTCCAAGCACACTGTTCACCGATGTTTAGGTTCGTGCTCTGGGACTTTGGCTGCAAGCAGCTTGGACTAGATGCTGATCACATGCTAGCTTTTCTCCTGTCGGTTTCGGAGGGCTTTCCCCAGATCAAACTAAGTGATTGCCATCGCTTCATGATCAAAGGGGTGCCCCTCCTTCATAGTCACTTCTCCGGGGCAACTTCAGACCCATCTAGGGTCCCCCAAGCAGGAAGAAACTAGCCATGGGGAATTGAGGTCCGCTCTTATGTGGCCATGTGCTGTGGGTGCAAAAACTGGAAGCCCAGAATGTTTGTCTCTTCTTACCAAGTTTCTCCTGTGTTCTCTTCTCCTGTGAAAAAAGCAAGGTTCTACATTTAGGCAAGAAAAACCAAATGCACAAGTGCAGCATAGGTGCCACCTTGCTCAATAGTAGTAACTGTGAGAGAGACCTCGGAGTCCTAATGGACAATTAACCAGTGGAACAAGCTGCCTCCAGAAGCAGTAAATGTTCCAACACTGGAAATTTTTAAGAAGAGACTGGACTGCCATTTGTCTGAAATGGTATAGGGTTTCCTGCCTGAGCAGGGGGTTGGACTAGATGACCTCCAAGATCCCTTCCAACATTATTATTATTATTATTATTATTATTATTATTATTATTATTATTATTATTATTATTATTATTATTATTATCTTCACTGGGATGAGATAGAAGTCTCCTTAAACATTCAGGGTTCAGACAAACTCAAGTGTGCTGGACTGGCTAATTTAAAAGTCATCAGACACAAAGGGTCTGGGAGCTCTCTTAACCTTTTGGCCACACCAGTTTTCCTGGGTTATAAAAAGCAAGAAAGCAACAGTTAGACTAAACAATTTCTCTTTGTTCCAAAACCCTTCAATAATTTCTAGGTATGAGAAAATATTGATAACATCCCCCTCTGAGCAGAGAATGACTGGCATCATTAACTGTGTGACTTTAAAGGCCTTAGTTTATGAAATGGGATTAATTTTCACAATTAACCTTGGTTTTCATCATCCTGAATAATCATCTACAAACTCGGTCAGCTCACTGCTTACCCCTAAGTCAATGTAGAAGTTTGGTGAGACTGGAATTACTTTTGCTGAATGCATGCTGATCTTTTTCACCATGGCTTGTTCTTATTTACTCTTAAGTAATTTTTTTGTTTTGAATGCCATTTTAAGCAATAAATATATATTGCTGAATTCTATCAATTGAGTGGACCTGGGCACTAAAACCCTAAACAAACATTTAATGCATGGCTAACATATATGTATGTTGAGCGATGGAGGAAGAGACTATATTGGAGATATAAACACCTGTCCTAGGAAGTTCCTTTTTTATTCTGAATAACCTGGGTAATTCATATCTGTACAAACCTTCCTTAAAGTGTCCTGTGAGTTTTTAAGGGATACAACTCAACAATATATATTTATTTCATGTTTCTGAAGTGTTGCTCTGCATAGTGGATTGTGGTCTCTGAAGGCCAGTGCAAATGAGACAGCTTAGTATTGGATATCAGGTATGTCAAGGTAGGATTCTTGTAAGCCACATATAAAAAATAATTATATTAGCATGCATATTATAAACGAGAGAGAGAGAGAGAGAGAGAGAGAGAGAGAGAGAGAGAGAGAGAGAGAGAGAGAGAGAGAGAGAGAGAGAGAGAGAGCACTGCTATTTTTCCTACAGAGAAAGCTATCTCTTTGTGATAATTTCCCATTTGTTCAAAACAGTAGTAAACAGAATAAATATTATGTGCCACATCTACTCTGTGTACTTTTTGTATCTTCCCAAATGCATTTTAAACCCCACCCCCAAATAAAAGTGGTAGAAAATAGAATGAAAATAATCTTCATGGATACAATTACCATGAGTCCTTTAGTGTTAAAGAAACTCTGATGCAAAAAAAAAAGGTTATTGGTGGATCAGGTAGTTGAAGAATCAATATTGATCCATATCTGGCATTTTGCATAACTTCTGAATTTTTAAACTGGATGAAGTTGAAATGACATGAGGATATAAATGATGTATAAAGCATTGAGAAAGTACTGCATTATATCAGTGAAGCACATTTTGGTTATTTATTTATTTAGCATAGGGCAAAATAAATTTGGGTCATCAGCAGGGTTTTCAAATGTGCATTCATGCAGAGAACAAATTTTTACTAAAACCCAGCGTCTTGAAAAGCACTTCTGTTGGCTGTTTCAGAAGAATTAATACTTGATCAGCTTCAGGGCTGCCGATGAGCATCTCCATGGAGAGAAAAAAGGTGAGATTATAAAGTGTTCTCTTTTAATTTCTGAAAAATTATGTTAGCTTGCAAAGTATAATGGGAATGCCTAGCAACTCAGGTGTCCAACTGCTATTGGCACTAATTTGTGCAGGAATTATGTGTCCTGGTGTGCCTGGGTTTGTAATTACCGTAACAATTCAGTAGCAATATAAGCTTTTTATTTATATAGCCGTTGACTACAGTAATAAAAGCAAACGCTTAGGGTTGGTAATGTTACTCCTGATTTGTAGCTGAATGTCAACTCCACTGAAAAGCATCAGAGTCAATAATTTGGAAATCTTACCAATGTTACCGTACCTCTGGCAATCTATTTACACGCTTAGGTCAAGCTTTGATGTGACATTCAGAAAATAATGATGGACGCTTGCAAACCAGCCTGTGGTTTTACCTCAGAAAAGTGTGATTAAAAATGTGATTGGTATGTAGCAATAAACTATGAGATACTGTGATGGCAAAATATATATATATTATTATTTAGCCTCACAGTATCTTATAGTTTGTTCGAGTCTAGAACAGATTCATTGACTTTGGTAGATGTCTTCTACAGTACTATCAGTATCTTGTGTGGAGTTTCATTTGAAGTGGTTTTAAGTAATTTAAGGCATATAAAATATGATTAGGTAATTTGATTTCTGAAAAATGTTTTTTTTAATTAGGAGGCATCTTATTTTAACCATAGCATTTTTAAAAAATCATTAGTTACTAGAGTTTCTTCTGCACCCAACTCCCTCCATCACAAACACTTTAAACCAAAAAGGAGCTTTAGCTTGATTAGTGAAACTGAAAAGGAATAATATATTATGCATTATTAACAAAGAATTTACATGGATCTTTTCTTAAATTGTAATTTTAACATTGGAATGTTTTACTATTTTTCAGATGAAAGCATTCATTTTCTTCATAATTTTACTAACAGTTCCTGGCATAGTTCTTTTTGTGGCTTTTGTCCAGAATGACAGAAATGATTTATTGAGTAAGTAAAAAGAA
The DNA here is from genome assembly GCA_034064705.1 of Bothrops alternatus. Classification (NCBI taxonomy): domain Eukaryota; kingdom Metazoa; phylum Chordata; class Lepidosauria; order Squamata; family Viperidae; genus Bothrops; species Bothrops alternatus. The sequence continues at coordinate 2,845,749 of JARGCV010000031.1, read as the reverse complement.
AAAGATGATGATGATGATGATGAAGATGAAGTGTTCCAAAATGTTTCATAAATCAGAGAAAAATAATATCATGGTGAAAGTATTTGGAGAGGGATGCTTACATTTTTTTCAGGAGAAATAACTTAGTTTACATTGCTGAAAGTTTTTAATATATAGTAAATTATATCCTACAATAGGAAAAATATATTTATCCAAATTTAAAACTGAACTTTTTTCAAAATATCAACATCTTGTTCTTAATAGTTATATCTCATACAGGGGTACCTCAGTTCTCAACTGTTTCAAAATTCATCAAATTTGATACTCGATGCATTTTGATGGGAAAACATTGTCCCAGTACTTGGCTTTGTTTATTACTCAGCGCACTGTGATAGGAAAAGAAGGACGGCAGTGGAGAATGGACAGAAAGTCAGCCATACTGGGAAGGTTGCTACAAAATGAGGAAGACAGTCACAGAGGGCAGACAGGAAGTCAGCCATGCTGGGAAAGTCACTGAGATAGAAAAAGGGACAGACAAAAAGTTATTCCCAGTCCAAACAAAGGGTCATGTGGTAAGTCACATAGTTTGTTTGGGACTTATCCTTTTTGGTACTCGTTGCACCTACTGGAACCAATTAATGACGTGTACCGAGGTACCACTGTATTGTTTTATTTACTATATAATTTATTTTATCTTTTTTTTAAAAAAAGCTTATAATATAAGACCAATCCTTCAAGGGCATTCATCATGGGCTTTTAACTAACTGGAACACTTAGTATGGAATAAGTTATTCTAAAAGGCTTAGGCTTGTGTGAATGACAGTATTTTAAAGTCTGGATTTCTTCTTGTGCCCTGTCTATTCCAGTTTATCATATGATACATAAATCATATGATAAACTGGAATGACTGATTAGATACACTTTCCTGTAACAGCTATACTGAACAAGATATAAAGATTGATTTCTTTGTAGGTGTCAGCAAAAGTACACAGAACAAATCTTAAGGAGGTTTATTCAGAAGCATTGAAGTGCATCTAATTCTGTAACAAATTGGAATTTAGTGATTAACACAAAAGGATAGTTCCTGAAATAGTTCTTAGGAGCAAACTACATAATGAAATAGTAGTATATGCCATTCTTTCTACCATTTTGATGGTACAGTATACAATATTTACTTTCTTTACTATTGTTTTTACAAAAGGTACTTAACTGCTGAGTCAAATTTATTTTCCTAGGGGTAGGAAAAATAAAGCAAAATGGAATTAGGAAGGAAGAAACACCAGAAGCAGAAGAGGAACCAAAAGGAAGAAAAAACAGGTAAATATATCTTAGCAATTTAGAACAGGCAAGAGACATTTATATCATCGTATCTGCATAAACGCAGGTTTGGTCCCATAAATAGTAGAATAAGACCACTACTTTAGTGTGCTGGAGAGCCAAACGTTTGAGGTTGTGTTGACCTCTGATCTCCCCACCCCTCCTAAATTAAGTTTAGGTGATATTCCTGGAAGGGGCTAGGAATTAAATATTTTCTCCTTTTCATATTTTTGAGATTTGAGAAGTTTTGAGGATAAATATTATGTGATACCTGTAGAGGCTTAATGGGTTTCTTTTCTTTGCTTGTTTAGGAAAAAAATATGCAATTAAATCTTCATATTGCTTAAATTTGACAGTGTGACATGGGAAGTCCCTAGAGATCAAAAAATGGGACTGACAAGCCATATGAATCACTGGGGTTATTTCATCTACATCTCTTGAAATAATTTTTAAAAACCCACTTTACTAACTGGTTGGTATCCTTCTGTGTATCCCACTGCATAGCACTATTGGAGTTGCAAGATTAAAATGATAAAAGAGTTAGTGGAGATGACAGAAAACACAAGGAAGATAGAAAATGGACAACTTAATAATTGGCATTTATGCATGTGATAATGTAAGACAATATGCAAGTGAGAGCTATGATATGGGAAAGAGGACAGCTAAAGAAAGATTAATTGAAGAGAGAGATGGTTAACACCATCAGTGTTGTTGTTTTTTAAAAAAGCAAAACAATTGATTGGTACCATTTTTAAATATATATATATACTGTAGAAGAGACCTCTCTTCTTCAGCTTAGCTCAGTGGATTGCAAACTTGACATGGTGGGATAGTCCAGTAGGTTCAATGACTCTCATAGTGATGTTGACAGTAGTTGAAGATCCTGGAAAGGTCACTTTTCCCAGTAAGGTTGAAAGGGAATGAAGAAGGTAAGGATACTCTACCATAAGGGTGAAGACAAATGGAAAATATAAAAACAAAGCTGGAAGAATGTTTGGGAAAACCCTGTCTGATTTTTGCCAAAATATAGCCATGCTATGGTTGAACTATTATGTTTATATAGAGAAAGAAGTTGCAGAACCTGGGAGTTAGATCAGCCTAGAATCTCTATGTAACCACAAGCGAATATATTTCCAATCTCCCTTGAATTCCATTGACTCTTATTCAGCTCTAACCAATAGTTGAGAAGATTCCTGTGTGTGAGGTTTTTAGCAATAAATCAATTTAACTGGATGTTATGTTTTCTGTTCAATGCAGCATTGAAGAGGCAGAAGGTGAAAAACTACTTTCTTTATTAAAGGTCAAAACAGAAACTAACAATCATTTGCTTCACCCCTATTTATACATTCAGCCTAGGAGGCAGCAGACAATAGAAACACAGCATTCTCCCACTAAGTGCATACTAAGTAGTCTGCAGACAGAAAGTCTGGCTTGTTGGCCACATGGCTTGCTAACCATTATTACACAGATCTCAGCAACCAAATTCTCAAATTTAACTCAATACATTACACCCCATCACCTTAGATCATTGACACATACAAACTTTGTTTGTTTGTGCAAACATTACAGATATACAAAAGGCATAATGGCACATAAGCATGACAATACACTGTTCCAGTAGCAAGAATACCTAAGCATTCCAGTTTGCAAGAAAACACATAAGTATTCACGTTTGCAAGGAAAATACATAAGCATTCATGTTTGCAAGGAAAATATATAAGCATTCAAGTTTGCAACGACAAAAGTCTTATGTAGTCTTTTAAGTATTTCGGTGGCCCTTTTGCCCGCTCTGAATGTCTCGGAGCTGCTGCTACCGGTAGCTCCCAATCTGCAAGCTCGCCTGCCAGGCTCAGCAGACCAGGGCTGTGAGGCCCGTCTGACACGGGTAGAGCTAATTCTTGAAGGCTGGTCTGTTCCAGTAGACTTGAACCTGTGTTCCATGGTGGGGGTAGAACCCACCAGATCAGCATGAAGAGCCGATTTAGGAGCCGATTGTCGGCATTGTCCTGTAGATGCAGTGCCTGAGTTAGGAGCTGCCTCATTTGCAAAAACCCCATTTGGCAATCGGAAAGTCTCGCTTTCGCTGGGAGACTCAGATGCATGATCGCAATCGTGTTCCTCCTCCCCCTGAGCAGAGTCATGAGTAGAAGAGTGATTGGGTAGCCTCCGTCACAGCTGGTCAATGTGCCTGCAAAGCACTCAACCGTCTTCCAGGGCCACTTTGTATGAAAGCGGCTCTGACACCTTGCAAACCACAGCTATCACCCATAGTGCTCCTTGCCCGTAATTCCGCACCCACACAAGGTTGCCAACTTGCAAGTGCCTCGGAGCCTTAGGCTGCTGTGCTTGTGAAGCAACCCTGTCTGGATGTAAGTGATCCAGCTTTGTGATCAAGCAGCGCCCCATCTTAATTCAGCTTGGCTTTTGCCCATAGAAGTGCAGGGCATTGTACATTGGCAGAGTAAGAAATCTGCCAACCTATGGTGCCAATTGCCTGTAGCGATCCTCTTCAAGGATTCCTTGGTTGTTCTGACCATGCGTTCCGCTTGGCCATTAAAGGCCAGATGAAAGGGAGCCGAAGTAGCATGCCTAATCATATTCACCCTTAGAAAGGACTGCCAGAGGTAAATTGAGCCCCATTGTCTGAGACTATGACATCAAGGAGCCCATGCATTGCAAAGATACTGCACAGAACCTGGATGGTCCTAGCAGTAGTCATAGTGGAAACTGGAGTGACCTCTAACCACTTGGAGTGGCTGTCCATGACTATGGGAAAGAGTTGCCCCTGAAAGGGGCCTGCAAAATCAATATGAATCCTTGACCATGGGCCTTGTGTGGTTTCCCATCTGTACACTGGGGCATATGGCATTTCTGGCAAATGAGGCAGCTGTGGACCTGGGCCTCGATATCTTTATCAAGCCCAGGCCACCAAAGGTAGCTTCACGCGAGTGCCTTCATCCGGACTATTCCCGGATGTCCCTCATGCAGAGAATCAAGGATTCTAGCCCTTAGTGAGGTCGGGATTACAACCCAACTGCCACACAAAATACAACCCTTATAAGCAGATAACTCATTCTTCCTTCTCCAAAAACCCTGAAAGTTAGGGCCCAGACACGTTTCCAGCCATCCTGTGAGCACCCAGTTTAACACACGGCTCATTGTGTTGTCTGAAGCTATTTCAGCAGCTACACCCCCTGCGTTAAGGGGAGACTCCGGCAAATCCTGGATAGCCAGGATGCGGTTAGCTGGAGCGGGATCTGGCTCTAATAGCGGTAGATGAAACCTACTCAGACTGTCAGCATGGCCCATTTCTTTACCCAGTTTGTGAACCAAACAATAATTGTAAGTGGACAGGAATATTGACCACCTCAACATCCTAGGAGAGATAATCTGGGGTGTTTGCTTGTTCATAGTGAACAACCCCAGAAGTGGCTTGTGGTCAGTGAAGACCATGAAATGGTGGGCATAAAAAAGTCATGGATGGCCAATGCCTCCCTATCAATTTGTGCATAATTGTGTTCCGCTGAAAAGAGAGTTCTAGAATAATAGGCTATAGGAACTTGTGTGCCATCAGCATTAAGATGGCTTAACACAGCTCCGATCCCATACAGGGATGCATCACATGCAATGCTGATTGGCAGCTGCTCGTTAAAATGGGCCAACACCACATTTGATGACAATAATGATTTAACTGCCATAAAACTTCTCTCATGGACACTCGTCCACTTCCATGGAGCCTTCTTGTCCAAGAGCTGGTATAATGGCTCTGCCACTATGGCCTTGTGGGGGAGGAATGTGTGATAGAAATTAAGGAGTACCAGAAAGGCCTGGAGTTCTCCTTTCGTCTTGGGACTAGGTGCTTGCTGAATTGCTTTAAACTTGGATTCAGCAGGATGAATGCCTTCGGCATCTATGCGAAACCCCAGGAACTCTGTAGAAGTAATCCCAATTTTACATTTCTCCTGCTTAAGCTTCAGTCCTGCTTCACGGAAATGCTGCAAGACTGTCTTGAGCCAGTCAGTGAGGATTTTGACTGATTCCCCAGCTATGAGGACATCTTGAAATATGGGCACACACCCAGAATGTTGCAGTGCGTGCATTCCATTACGCTCTGAAATATGCCTGGGGCTACACTAACCCAGAACTGTAACTGCCGCACCTTGAAAGCTCCCCTGTAGGTTACTATAGTCTGGGCCTCAGTCATGGCATCGTCCACTGATAGCTGCTGATAGACCTTGGCCAAATCTAATTTGGCAAAAATACGACCTCCCTGTAGAGATGGCAAAATGTGGCTGACTACAGGCACCAGATAGGATTGCTGCTGGAGAGCTTTGTTTAATGTACATTTATAGTCAGCACAAATGCAGACTTCCCCGTTGGCCTTAAGTGGCGTGACTATGGGAGTTTCCCATGGACTGCTATCCACCAGCTCTAAGATGCCTTGTTGCAAAAGCTTGTCCAGCTCTGCATTGATTCTCTGCTTCAGCGCAAAAGGCACCCAATGAGGCTTTATCTTTATTGGTGCTATTGTAGGATCAAGCCAGAGGGCAATTGGGGGGCCTTTTGTATTTCCCTAACTCTGAGCTGAAGACATCAGCAAACTCTTTACAAACTGCCAAGAGGTTCGATATCTGCAAGCTATTTAACCCGGTCACTTGAATTCCCAAGGCATCAAACCAATCAAGTCCGATGAGACTAGTGCAGTTGCCCTCAACTACTATGACTTCCAGGGACCCTCAGAATTCCTGAACTGCACCCCAAGTGTGGCCTCCCCCTTGACTTTTACCCAGGAGTTTTGGAAATCGGTTAGAACAAGATTCAATGGCCTGAGCTTAACTTGTTTGCCGCTTTGACTACAAATTTGCTGGAGTGTCCTTTGAGAGATTATTGATAAGGCTGACCCCATGTCCAACTACATGTCAGAAGGAACCCCTTGCAACTTGACTTTGAGATGCAACTTTTCCTTGAGTGGACGATGGGCACCTGTCCTAACACACTCCTTCTACTAGCGCAATAGCCCACCCTGTTTTGTCCAGGGACCCTGGTACCTTTACGAGGCAACTCTTCTGATGAGTGTTCTCTCATGCGACCCATACAAACAGCAGCGATGTGGCCTTGCTTGCCACACGCCCGGCATGTTGCTGTGCGGAATCGGCATTCCACCCGTTTGTGTCGGCTTCCACACCCAATGCAGTGAGATAAGGGAACTGTCTTGTCAATTGGTCGTTGGGGGCTTTTTTCAGGCAGTTGCTGTAACCAATCGACTTTGTGGTCCAATTTGGAGTCTTCAACTCTCTCGACATCCTCTTGGTGAATAGTCTCCGTGCAAAGAGGGTTCTTGGAGAGCCGCAAGGCTTTGATGGCTCCGCCAGCTTCTTCTTCAGCCGTAATCTCCTGCAATGCATCTTGGAATGAGATAGTCTTTTTTGCGAAGATCTTGTGTTGCAGCTCCCGACTCCTTAAGCCACAAACTAAATGATCCCTCAGTCTTTCTTCGAGGTATTTGGATTCACAGAGTTGGGTCACTTGACGAGCGGCTATGAAGTCAGCAGCGGACTCACCAGGGTGTTGGTCTTGCCATTTGGAGGTGTGCCGCCAAGCGATGACCGATAGCTTGGACTCAAAATGTTCTTTGAGCATCTTCTTAAGTTCTAAATACGCAATGGACTTGAGCAGAGCTGGTGCAACCAAGTTCTCGGTGATGTCGAATGTTGCCTAACCACACACTCACACAACAGCATCGTGGCCTTTAATCCGTCATCTCGAACTTGGTTATCCCGCAGGTAGTTTTCAACTCTCACGACATAGGAGCTCCACCTCTCTGGATGAACAATGTCAAATTCGGAGAGTTTTCCAATCTTCACCATGGTGAGTTTTTTGCGGGCCTTTCAATGCCCCGTGGTGCACAGGCTTCTGTGGCACTTCCAGGGCTGATCCTTGGAAGCACTCTTCTCCAGCGTTTCCGTAGTGGTAGGATAGAGTGAGGGGGTGGAACGCCGTTCTGACCAAGCATCTGCTAGGCCTAACCCCCATAGTGACTGAGCTCTTTGTGTTGAGGCAGCACGATCCCACCTTCATTGCCAATGTTATATTTTCTGTTCAATGCGGCCTTGAAGAGGCAGAAGGTGAAAAACTACTTTCTTTATTAAAGGTCAAAACAGAAACTAACAATCATTTGCTCCACCCCTATTTATACATTCAGCCTAGGAGGCAGCAGCCAATAGAAACACAGCATTCTCCCACTTAAATGCATACTAAGTAGTCTGCAGACAGAAAGTCTGGCTGGTTGGCCACGTGGCCTGCTAATCATTATTACACAGATCTCAGCAACCAAATTCTCAAATTTAACTGAATACATTACACTGGACTTGATCTGCAAGCATGTGGACTAGATCTTTTGCACTTGACAGTTTGGGTGCTGGATGATATAATATCTTGGTTGAAAAACATCCTTATAATTACTGGAGTAGAACATTTGCTTTTCATGAGATGATTTGGAGGGAATCACATGATAAACTGACAACATTCCGGTCATTGATGATACCAGTATGGAAAGAAGAATTCCTTGGAGATGTACCATTCAGCAGATTAAATTTATCCAAAGCATTTTTTTCAAAAAGCTGCTTCTTTCTCTGATATGCTTCACAGGAAGAAACAGCTGAAATACATAAGATGAGAAGCAAAGACTGATGAAAACTTGAGGCTTTTGAAGTGAAGGATACTAAAATAAATGTTTTAGGAAGAAATGAAATTAAGTGGGCTGGAATCTGTCACTTTAATCACATTATGATTACATTCAGTCCATGTAACCATATAAAGGAATGGAGTGGCTATGATACTCAAAAAGGACATTGCAAAGTATGTATTTGGCTATAGCACAATAAATGATTAAGTTCATAATTATCAGAATCAATAGAAATCCAGGAACATCTACATTATAAAAGTTATGCACTTAATGCAGACATAATGATAGAAGAAATTAAGGAATGCTATGGTAAATTGCAAAAAAGTGTTAAATCAACATCAGGGAATTACATCATATACAGTACTACTATGTGATTGAAATGCTAATGTTAAAGAAATGAGCAGCCTGAATTACAAGAATATTTTGATTGAATAAATACAGTGATGCAGGATATACTGTATTATAAGTTAATAGAATGTTGTGAAGACAATTTTTTGATAAACACCTGCTTCAAGCAATGAAAACACATGTTACATTTTAATATTATGAGGTAGATAACAATGGCATCAATCAACCACATATTTGAAACAGAAGAAGAAGTGCAGTTTAGTAATTACAGGACTTCCAAGAGCTGAGTGTGAAACAATTTTATGGTAGTACGATTTTACCAGAAGGCACGATGGCTCAGCAGTTAAAGATGCTGAGCTTATCAGATGGAGACGGACAGCCCAGGTTTGAGACCTGAGCTTCGTGCAACTGGGTGAGCTCCCATTACTTGCCCCAGCTCCTGCCCACCTAGCAGTTCTAAAGCATGCAAATGCAAGTAGATAAATAGGCACCACTTTGGTGGGAAGGTAACAGTGTTCCATGCACCTCGAGAAATAGCCATGCTGGCCACATGACCACAGAAATTGTTTTCAGGTATTTATTTATTTATTTACGATTCCCTCTAGATGAGCACCACACCCTAGAGTCAGACATGACTGAATAGGAAAACCTTTACCCAGTGGTGGGATTAAAATAATTTAACAACTGGTTCTCAGAATAGAACCCTTTAAAAGCTTTCCCACTCATCATTAGTCGTGCTCTGAATAGCTAGACAGGAAAAAGTTCCAGAGCCATAACCCAGCTAATACTTGGTGGCCTCGCCTCCTTTCCCGTATGCACCAATCAGAAAACTAGAGAGATGAAGTATCTATTCCTGAAATTACCTCTGAGAAGCACCACCTAGTTTTCGCCTGAGTGATGTGATCGATCCATTTGGTTTCCGTTGCTCCCCAGGAAAAAGAAAATTAGGAAGAAGCTCATAAGAACATTTATTGCTAATATATTCAAAAATAATCATGGAGAAGGTCTACTAGAAAATTGAGAGGAAAATGAGGCTAAAAAAAGATGGAAATGTTATATTGAAACCCTTTGCAATGGAATTCTAGAGTGACAGAAACATCTGTATACAGAGAATGTATTCAAGAATCAATTCCACTAAGACGTTACACATAAGAAGCACGGCTATCAAGTAGAAAGGCACCAGAGGCAATCAAAATACCCACTGAGCTGTTTAAAGCTGCAGAAAAAGCAGTTAATCTGCAAATGATTCTATGTCCATGGGAACAAGTCTGTGTGGTCCAGAGGCAGCAGGCAGTTGGAGAACATCTCCTATACCAAAGACAACAGAGGCAACAGAATGTGCAGATTTACTAGACTTTTGCACTTATTCCTTACTTAAGCAATGTTTTGTTTAAAATTCTACCAAGGTGAGTAAAACCCCACAGAGAGAGAGAAATGCCAAATGAAATGGATGTTTCAGAAAAGGTTGATGAAATCAAATAATTAAGCAAATGGAAAGGAGAAGAAAATTTAAGGAAGAAAATCTTTGCTTTATTAAGTGTGGCTTTTGATTCTACATATTATGCTAGAACATGAAATATATTACAAGGAACTAAAGGCAGGCTGCTTTCATGATGTCCTTTGGCTATGTGATACAAAATGATGAGAGGAAAGCAACTGTACTTGGCTAGACTTAGGAGAATCAAGAGATAAGATGGGTGGATGGAATATATAAAAAAAATGTTGAGACTCTAGAACAGGGGTGTCAAACTGCTGGCCCGCAGGCCGGATGTGTTATGACGAAACCATGTCCACCCCATTGCCAACAATGGGGAAAAGCTCTGATACATCGTATGATGTCACGTGACATTGTGAGTTTGACATGTCTGCTGTAGAAAGAGTGCAGAGAAGAGCAAGAAAGATGATAAGTGGTGACTGGTGACTAAAACATGTGAAGAATGGTTGCAGGAACCTTGTCTAGTTTAATGAAAAGAAGGACAATGGGTGAGATGATAGCAGTGTCCCAATATCTAAGGGGCTACCACAAAGTAGAGGTGGTCAACCTATTCTCCAAAGCACCTGAAGACAGGGCAAGAAGCAATGGATGAAAATTAATAAGGAGAAAACTAACCTGGAACTAAGGAGAAATTTCCTGACAGTCCAACTAATCAGTGGAACGGCTTGCCTCCAGACATTATGGGTACTCCAACACTGGAGGCTTTTAAGAAGAGATTGAACAGCTATTTGTCTGGAATGGTCTAGAGTCTCCTGCTTGAGTAGAGGGTTGGACTAGAAGACCTCCAAGGTCTCTTCCAACTTTGTTATTCTGTTAAGCTAGGGATTGGTGCTGGGATAGATATTGTTCATGAGGTATAGACTACTTAGAGACCTGGCCCAACTTGATGGCATTCTAATACCTTTTAATTACTCAAAAGAGCTATCAAAATATGAGGAATAAAATGGACACCGTGAACATTGTGTGGGTTTTGGGTTTTATCATTCTCCACAAAAACTGAATTAAAAATCATATGGACCCTAGGTCCAAACATTTATATTTGCATCTTCTTTGGTAGTACACACGTGATTGTCTAGAAATGTAACTCCAAGCTTTCGTGCAACTTAGTCACCTATCAAATCCATTTCCTTTCCATAGCATACTTACTTTAAATAATCGTATTTTTCATAAAATATCAGTTAGGTAATTTGAAAATATTTTTCGAAACGTGGTAGTGGGAAAATTTGGGAAGACTTGAAAGGGTTTTGGAAGATACTTGTTCTTTAATTATAATAACTTACATATGTCCAGACTGAGAAATTTTTATCTGAAGTGTCAGGAAAGTATTATGAGAATGCCAAATATTACAGGGAAGGAAAGGAAACAAAGAAAGGAGATGTATTATTTTAAATCTGATCTTCACCAAATGACAGCATTCTTTGCACTGTGAAAACTAAAATGTTCAGATTTCTCACTGAAAGATTGCAGCAGTGCAAGGGCAGTAAGTTTCAATACTACCCTTGAGAATGAAAAAGGACTCTTGAATTGAAGAGGCAGTTTCTGATTTAGTTACAGCTTGAAAAACACTTAATAATTCTATACACAGGATATCAGGGTTACGTTTACAGATTTTTATGAACTAAGACCTGAAAGTACTTCAGCCAAGTGAACAAAAATTGATTTCATTTTATTTGAACTTGAAGGAGGACCCTATTGGCCAAATGGATTTACTTTGTAGCATAGTTATTTTAAAAACCCAAGCACAGTGCACCTGTGAATGCACATGGCATTTATTTTCTGAAATAATTACAAAGGCTACCAATATCAATGGGCATATTCATCTTAATTCAGAAATGACTCCGCTTTCATTTTAATACAGAAATCTCTAAATTCTCTAAAACTCAGCCAGAGCAAATAAGAGAGGTATTAATCTTTGATTGCTTGGACCAAATCTGGCTTGTTACCTCTTTGTATATGGCTTGTGAGCTAAGGTAGATGGGCAGGTGGTAGATCACCAGGGTCAAGTCTCAGCTGAGTTCCCAAAGTCAAGGGCCAGGCTGAGGGCCAGGGGCTAGATGACCTGAGGACATTGCAGCTTATCAGCATTCTCCTTGCTGGTAATTCAAAAAGCAAGTGGCAGTTGAGAGTTCACTGGACTGCAAGAAGATCAAATCCATCAATCCCAAAGGAACTCAGTCCTGACTGTCCTTTGGAAGGGCAGATACTGAAACAGAAGATGAAATACTTTGGTCACCTAATGAGAAGACTCATTGAAAAAGACCCTGATGTTGGGGAAAGATGGAGGCAAAATGAGAAGAGGACGGCAGAGGAGGAGATAGTTAGATAGTGTCATTGATGCAGGGAGCATGAATTTGGACAAGCTCAGGGAGACAGTGGAGGACGGGGGGCTTGGCTTGCTACAGTCCATGAGTCACAAGGAGTTGGACATGACTTAGTGACTGAACAACAACAGTTGTGGTCAGAAGGGTCTTTGCCCGATTTCATGATGTACATTAGTTGCCTCCATCCCTGTGTTGGGAATCCCTACTCTCATTAGTAACTTTCCAAATAGATTATGGTAACTTGCTTTACTTTGAGCTAGCCTTGACGATTATCTGGAAGCTACAAAATGCAGCAGCGTGGGCAGTTATGTGGGTTTCAAGAACTTCACATGTTACATCTCTGCTTCACAAAACTAAATTGGCTGTCAGGTTGCTTCCAGCTCCAATTCAAGGTGTTAATGATGATCTTTAAAGCCCTACATGGCACAGGGCCCAGGTTATTTGAAGGACTGCTTCTCCCTGATTGCATCTAGTCATCCCATCAGATCCAACAGAAGGGACAGGTCCTGTGGGCTAAGAAGCTTTATTAGGCAGGATCCAGAAACAGAGCCTTTTCTGATATGGCACCCACCCTTTGGAAAATCATTTCCCATCAGGTGAAATTTCCCCAATCTTCCAGCTTTCTGGAAGGCACTCAACAATTGGATATGCCATCAAACTTAAGGTGCCCAAGGAAGTATGGAGTCAATTAAATGGTTATATTGTATATAGGTAGAGTGAACTCTCCTCTATCTTTTTATTATATTTTTAATTTAGCTTTTAATTTTTAATTGCTTTTAATGATAGAAGAATATGATTTGTGTTTTAACTATATACGGTCATCGCAAGTGAGATGAGCAGCCATATAAATTTAATGAATTAATTAGTGCAATTGCTTGATCTTCAAGAGACCTGATTAAGTACATTGTATAAACTCTGATAGACAGCACAAGGAGCTGTAGAGGGAAGTGAGAAAAAGCTAATTTCTATTCCTTTAGAGTGGCTGGAGCTACCCTATTTTAATCAACAAAACAAATGATGCTGATTAATTCCCATTGCTTGCACTGGGGATGGAATTGTTTACTCTGTACACAGTACAGGTAGTCTTCAACATACGACCACAACTGAGCCGAAAATTTCTGTTGTTAAGTGAGATGTTTATTAATTGAGTTTTGCCCCATTTTACAACCTGTCTTGCCACAATTATTAGATGAATCACTGCAGTTGATAAGTTAGTAACCCGGTGGTTAAGTGAATCTGGCTTTCCCATTGACTTTGTTGGTGAGAAGGTCGGACAAGATGATCACATGACCTTGGGATAGAGCAGCTGTCATAAATACGAACCAGTTGCCAAGCATCAGAATTTTGATCACATGACTATGGGGATGCTGCAAAAGTCATAACTGTGAAAAACAGTCACAAGTTCCTTTTTTTCAGTGCTGTAACTTTGAATCGTCACTAAATGAACTGTTGTAAGTTGAGAACCAGTATACAACTATGTAGCATTCTGGTATTGTTTTTTTAATCCCCCCTCTCTCCTCCCCTCAAAAAAGACCAGTGTCCAAGATATTTTTATCCAAGATATTTTTTTAAAAAATGCATATTACCCACAAGATTTTTTTTTAATTCTCATTCCTTGTTATAAATTTAATATTTGTTTTTAAATTCTTATAAAGAAGTAAACTTCTGAAAGAAAATGGTGGTTCCAAACTAGATCAAATCATTTTGGTCTTTCTCTAATATAAAGAAATAATAACAGAAGAGTAGCTGGTTGTTAGCTCTGTGATGCATCAAGTAGTTTGTCCTTATAGTAAATGAAAACTTGGTTTCAATTGGGGTTGATAAACATAGTGTGCACAAAATTTATCCCTTTATACTTCATTGACTGATCAGATTCCCCCCCCCATCTCACAGTACTAAATAATGTACTTATGAGACAAAAGCAGATCTTCCAAAAACAGATTATTCTGCAAACACTTCTGCAGACAATGTCTTATTATATTTCACTCACTCAGCTGATTGTTGTTGTTGTTGTTGTTGCTGCTGTTGCTTTGTATCCCGATGAGGATACAAAAGAGCCATATGGTGCTCAAAGGAAGTAGAAAATCAATTTATATGCCCAAAAGAAGCAGATGATATTTCAGAAGGTCAGTAAACATTGTGAATTATTCTACAATCATCAACATTAGAAGTTATGAATGAAATGGAAAAGTTTAGTTTCATAATTTCTAAGAGTTTTCTTTTAGTACAATGTAGACTCAAATTCAGGCGAACGTGTGCCTGTGCATTTTTAATTCCCTCACATTTCATGCCAAATTCTTCAATCTACCATATATAATAATCTCAATCATCTCAACTTTTCCATCCTTTGAAAATGAGTGTGGCTGCAGCCATTTTCCCTACTCATTTTTGGTTGACACATACCATGGAGGGAGGAGGGTTTACCAGGTGCTTCACTAGACAAAACAGACTTTCTCCCATGGGAACCAAGGTTATTGGCTGCTCCCAGGACTGCAGGCTGGGCATTTTGCGAAAAGCCTGCCAAGAAGATGTATTGGGGAATGTAGCAGTTTGCATAGCTTTAGGGGTGGGATTTGTTGGGAATTGTTACCTGTCTATTCAGACTTGGTTTCACTTTTGACGTGCCAATACTTTGTATCAATAAACATGTTCTTTGAGGAACTTGCGAGCCTCACAATTCTGCTTTATTTGTCTCTGTCGGAACCATGACAGGAAAAGTTTTTGAAAGTGATGCCAAACTTCATAGACCGAAGAGAAACAAATGGAATTTCAGAAAATAATCAGTAACTAGATATTAGTGGAAGGGAGAGGGTCCATCCATTTGTTCTTGTAGACTATCCTTAATACCCAAAGGAGCATGCCAAACATCAAATATTTTCATTAATATTAAAAGCAACAGAAAATATATTCAAAGCCTAGGCAAAGGCAAATTTAAGTTTTAGCATGCTGATCAACAATAATCTAGTTCACAGAAATATAAGTCATATAATGCCTCCCTTTCTATTGGACAATTATCTGTATTTAGCATTTTTCCAGGCGATAGTAAGACAGACTTCTATTTCTTGCTTTCCCAGTGCACCTCTGAAGCCAGTGTAATTAAAATGCTATTATTAATATTTTTATTTGTGTTGCTGTCTTCACCAAAGAAATCAAACAGTAGCTTATGCACAGTTTCCTAACTATCCAGAAGAAGAGATCGAGGTTTTATCTCGAGCTGCTGAAAAAATGGAAACTTCCATGCAACATTTGAAAGAAAAACATCAGAAGCATAAACGCATGCTGTCTCCAAACGGTGAATAAATACATAAGCATAATACTGGGAATGGAACCCTGTGGTTGCTTGAGAGGGTGGTGTCTCTTAGATTAAAGCAGCACTACTTTATTTTAAAAAAAAACATTGCCATCGGTCAGACTAAACACTTTAAATGTTTGGGGTTTTATTTAAAAAAAATGAAAGAGAGAAAAGAAAACTCTTATAAAACTGTATTTGCGCTTTCAGGGGAAAAATCAAGTTTGCCAAATAACAAGGACACATGAACCTGTGTATGACAATGAACTTAATGTCTTCTTCAGAATATTTAAATAGCCACTGTTGTTCGTTGCATATAGTTTATTAGAAACATATACAGTTTCTAGCTGTATATGAGGACATTTCATAAAGTAACAAGCATTTTGGTTTTAAAAAATATTTTTCTTTATTTCTCTAAATGCCAAGGAACATTCATACAAACTAGCAATTGGCATTTAAGCCTTTTGTACTTGTGTTATTTATTTGCATCGTTCAAACCATTAGCACTCTACAGATTGAGTCAATGGGCTATGAATGTGAACTTTGTCAGAAGCAGCAGTGTTAAATGACTGTAACAAGAAATGGCTAATCTCTTGATGTGCACATACAATTATGGGCAAGCAAGAAGAGGGAAAGACTCCTCTGACACAAAATTGTTATGCACTGGCATACAGTATTGGGGTACATTGTTAGGGGTTAATCAGCCATGACTGTGATCTTGTATGGCTGCTCATTTCCCTTGGCCCATCTGTATAGGTTATAATTCTTGATACCCAGTGGTGGGATTCAAATATGTGAACAACCGGTTCTCTGTGTGGATGCCACTTCCAGAAGTCCATTCTTGGCCTGGGCAACAAAAAATTAGCTACCGCTTCTGCCGAACTGATGCGAACTGGCTGAATTCCACCACTGTTGACACCCCATCAATAGCCTGCATGTTATACTTTCTGTCACAAAGATTACTGTGTTCAAAGATAGCATTGGCCCACTCAAGGACATCAAAGCTAAAACAGAGAAGCATGCTACACTTATGTTTCATAAAACGTGCCCAGATCCAGAGGTCACGTAGAAAAGTGGCAACTGAGATGAATCAGATGAAAGTTTGCAGGAATTCTTTGAAATGTTTATGTTCTACATATGTGATTTCCACAGCTAAGAACATATGTCAGATCTGTGGATATTTTAAAGTTACCATTAAATCATTACTACTAGTGCAATAATAGCTTTTGCTTAGAATTGAGGATATTTTTGCTAATCACATTGGGAGATAATATTTCACAAAATAGACCTAACACAGGTTTTTTACAGATAGAAATGAGTGACGTTTTTATATATTTCTCATCAAATCTATGCAGAAATAGCAATGGATCTACAACATTTGTTTTAAGGGTAGCATCAGCATCAATATTTTTGCAGACAGCAACAGACCAAGTATTTTAAAGCTGTCCAAGTTCCTACAGCTATTTAGATGACATCACAATTATTAGAGAAATTTGCTACATAATCTACACAATATCAAGGCAGCTTTGCGGAGATTAGTAGAATATGGTATTTGAGCATGATACAACAAACATGAAATCTTTAAAACTACTGGTAGTATAACAAATGGGAATCATATCATTGAGGCACAAGGCCCACAGACGTATGCAGAGAAAAATCACATACTTGTGGATGACCCAAAATATATCACAGCTATAATCCTTTTTAGTATTCATTAATTATTATGACCAATTCTTGACAATTTAGCCATCAAGCTAATGTGTCAGTCCTTGAATACATTATTACAGCTAGGTAGGACATGATAGTGGAGAAACATTGAGAACAGATGTTATGATCTTCTCACAACTTGGGGGCTTGGAGGGGAAACCATATTTGGAACAGTTGTACTTTTTTCCTTATCAGGGAAACAGACCAATACTGTCTCCACCCAGTATCATCAACTCAGAGATACACTAGGATCTAAAAGCAAAAATATCCAGTCATTAAGATTTCTGTACCTAATCCATTTTCTCTTTCATGAATCTGTTTACAGAAGTCTTCATAAGAATCAGGATTTTCTTTTGTTATCAAGAGCTTCATGACAAGCTTTCAGAGAAGCAAAGGAAATAGTGATATCATATATGATGCTTACTATCTTACAGCCCACATTAATTAGTGAAGCTGGCACTTGATTCCTCACAACATATTGTCATCTCATGTGTCATGAGAGATAGTGGTCACATAATGCTCTCTTATAGCCGTACAGAAGAACTATGCATAAGCAGACAGGAAACAGTTGTGTTTGGTTAAGTAATTCAACAAATACTTGAACAGAAAGGATGTGTATCCTGATAATCAGGCACTATTGGCAATTTTCAGTCCATAAAGAATTTCTCTTATAGCAAGTGCTCAAATATATGATTGGGCTTGGTTCTTTGGATTGTTACTAATTAGATACTAATTAGAATTCTAAAGGATACACAGATATGTGGGTGAAGGCAGATTGTCTAATTTACCTCTACAGAGGAAACAATCTGTAATATCCAGTTCAGATGGAGACACTTTGACAGTGTTTTCTTTCCAGAGCTTGAACATCTTCCAATCACAGCTAAGATTAATTGAAGGGAAACTAGAAGAAATCCAACACTTTCTTAAGCCTAAGTAGCAGAATAGTTGGCAAAAATCTCCATTTGTGAAATGTAATCAGTATCTTTATGAAGTTGATAAAGATTGTATTATTTGGAACTGTCCTACTGTTCAAGTCAAGAACTCAAATATTGAAATGTTGGTTATTTTAGAATAGTAAAGATGAGGGCACTAGCTCAGAGCTTTGTGTATGGCTGGGAATAGACTAATAGGTTGTTTTCAAAATATCAAAACTGTCTACTGCACCCAAGGTAATGACCTGCCTTGGGTGTAGTAGGCAGTTAAAAAAAAATCATACTGACTTTGTAGGACCATGTCTTTGAAGTTAAATCTTTAAACCAATCTATCATATCCTGTGATAAGGTTTTGCTATTAGTAAAATATCACAGGTGAGAAGAATTATGGCATCTTTTTCAATTGCAGATCAGTTATCTAGTGAAGTTTTCTTTGTGGTTTCCAATATATCTGGATGTATGTCTGAAATGCTACCACCTAAGTGTCAAAACAACCATGCAACCAATAAGTATAGAAGTATCACTGGAGCTTGCAACAACAGGTAAATCTTACTATCCATATCTACATTTCTAATGTAAAGTGAGCTCTAGTCTACTAAATTAGTGTTTATTTTAAATCTCACTTCAGAGTTTATCATAGCGACAAATGAAGTCAAAGAGAAATGGAGAGTGGACTTTGGCATTTCACTAGGCTCCTTCGGATGCAGATTATTAAATTATGGTTTAGCTAGTGTGATGTACAAAATGGCTCATGGTCTGTTTTGCTTTGCTTTCCCCTGCAACTGCTGAAGTTTGGTTCATTTGACAATGCGAGAGAATACAGATGTGCTTTCTTGTAAAAAGTTGAAGCCTTGGCAGTGAAATAATGGTCATTTTGCAGATTCAGAAGACATAAGTCTCCATGCGTATACACCCTGGACTATTTGTAGGTTCTCAGTTTAACGTAGCTGCATTATGCAACCATATGGAGGAATTTAGCATATAAATCTCATTTATGTTCAGGTACAAATTTATCTTAAGTCTACAAACAAAAGGCCTTTATGCACAGGCTGTCCACTGGGCAGACTGAAGATTATCACTAATTTTTACTGCCTTCACTTGAGAGATTTTAAATGAATACAGTAGTTTTATACACGGTAGCAGAATTATCTGGCCCAGAGTGTTTTCAAGTGATCCATCTAATCAATTTTAAAAATTTATTTATACACTTCTTCTTCCCCAGAAATCTACTTCTTCTCCCAGAAACAGTCAGTTGTCTGTTAAAATATTAAAGCAATCAAGAAGAAAATAACTGGCTAAGCTGTTAAATTAACATATCATTATTTTTAATTGAGTGAAATAGCACTATATGCCGATCTGTATGCCATTTCAATAAAGACAAATCAACTGTAACTAATCTGAATGCTTTATTAAGGCATATGTCAACCTTCAAGTGTGAATTATCACAGTTAATTAACTGTTTTACTGTCTCATGCTGCTTTGCAAATTGAGCCCTTTGGTATACTGAAGATCAATCAAGTATTAATAAAATAATTGTTCTCTATTTAGTGTCCACTCAGGAAAAAAAATCCTTGTATGGATAACAGTCTTCAGAGTTGTTGTTTTTTTTTCTCCCCAATTTCCTCTGTTAAAAATTCAGATTATAGATAATGCTTTTAAAATGAATACTAGGATTTGATTGCTTTGCAATTCTTATTCTTTTTATTATATCCTGTTTCTTCTTTGGAGACCCAAATTAATCTATTTGAATCTCTGTATTCCAAAACCATGACCCCCTTTCCTCTGCACACACACACCCATCCCCTTTAGCTTTGCCTGCATGGCAAAATTTAGTACTCCTTCATGGTCTAATCTGAAGTTCCTACAGGAATATAAAAATATAATTGTAAGGCCATCCGAAACAGGATATGATCAAGAAATAAGGATTACATAGATTTTGATGAGATGTTCAATGCAAGGTTTTGTGATAAAGTATTGAAAGTTGGAAACTGCCATCAATATCTCCAGCCCTTTTTTCTTAGAGAGTTCATTAAAGTGGTGTGGGTTTGAATATTTTCAATCTTTTCTTAGTGTGCTTTTTTAGCCTGGTCTCAGCTGCCATTTATGAGAAAGCTTATGAGATAAATAGAAGTTACTAATGAACTCCTCTGCTGTGTGTGAATTGTTCATGTCTAGCATTCTTCTTGATTCTTTCCTGTTGTCCTCTGCAATCACTCTCAGTAATGGCTATGATGAGAATAATCAAGAAAAGCAGATAAACATGAAGGGAGAGAACAGGATAGAGAATCTCTCTTGTCCAGCATCCTTAGGGCTACCAAATCTCGGCTGAAATGATTCTAAAGGTTGCAAAAAGAATTTTTTTGCTGCTACTGAGTGATCATTCAGATATTTGCAGCCCAAGTTGATAATCCTGAGTTCCTTGTCCCTTCTCAGCACTAAGTGAAAGTGTCTGAAGAAACCACCATTGAATTATGATGGTGACAGGGATCCTTCTGAAGCCACATCAGTCATCTGCTCTTTGCAGGAACCCAGCTTAAAATATCTCAGACAGTTGGCAGTCTAGCTGCCACTTCAATATATCCAGTGAAGGGATGCCACCACCTCTTTGAATAATTGGTTCCACTATTCTTATTGTTGAGAAGTTTTTTTTTCCCCTAAAGTTGAATGATAATCTGCCTTCCTGTAATTTAAATCCATTGTTCTGTGTTCTGCATTCTGGAACAGTTCAGTTATTTTAAAAAAGGTTATCATACTTTTCCAATAATCTTTTCTCAAGATTAAATGTACCCAGTTCCTTGTGGCTTTCTTTATAGGGTTTAGTTTCTAGTTCTCTGATAACTTTTCATGCCTTCCTTTGAGGTTTTTCAATTTATCTGAACCTCTGGTGTCCATAACGGGGCATCAAACTTGAGGTAACAATTTGTTTTGTGCCTGTTCAACCTTACAACTGCACTGAAAAAAAAAAGATAACCAGACCTCACATTTCTGCCATTGTAACATCCCCAGTGTTATGAGATCAAAATGTGGAGACTGTATTTATAATGATTGCAGCATCCCGGGATCATGTAATTATGATTTGCAATGTTCCCCAATGACAAGCAAATGATGGCATGATTCGTTTCACAGCTGCAGTGATTTGCTTAACAACAGGCAAAAAAGGTCGAAAAATCAGGTGCAACTTAACAACTGCTTTGCTTAGCAATGGAAATCCTGCCCTCATTAGGTCAAGGACTAGCTGTAAAGAACTTTACAGAAATCTCTCTTAAAATACATTGTGTTGCTTGGAATAAAATTCCTTTCTGTTTTGAACCTTATTTCTGTTTTCGGTGGTATTAGTCATCCTACCCGTTGTTGTATAATTTATAAGCTACAGCAATTTCTGAATAATTAATAAAATATTGAGGATAGAGGGCAGATTCTCAGAACATCCCACTTTATACCTCTCTCCCATTTGATAAGGAATCACTGATGAGCAGTTTTGAATGTGGTTTGAATGCAGTTTTCAGGCCGGACATGTGTCCACTTAATTTCGATGCCACCCAGCCTATACTTTAATTAGCTTACCTGTCAGATGCCTGTCCTCACTTTCTTTAAAGCTCACTAGCAATTGCCATAACCAAGGGGGGGAGGCATTTGGGAGGGGAAGAGTGCTGGAGGAGTGAAAGAATGCTGTGGGAATTTAGACAATGCGGACACTAACAGAAACCAGGGGTGCCAAACTGAGCCATCTTTCTGCTTTCAAGGACACCGGCCCTGGGAAAGGAATTTACAATGGCGCCTGAAGCACCAGGTTCTCCAAACATTGGAACAGAGCCTGATTGGATTACTCTCCTGGGGAGGGGGTGTTCGACATTGGGGATTACTTTCAATATATGATTTTTGCGCAATTTTTCTTCAGACCTTGCCTTGTTCGTGCTGCACTCAGCATCTCTAGTAAAAGTACCTTTTCTCTAACAGCTGTGGAGTCAATGGTTGTTCTTTCCTAGGGAGTAGGCTGTGGTCAGTTTGACACTATCAATTGTTGTGTCACAAGAGACTTACACATACCTTGCCAAAATCAAGGTGTATTATACCTAGATCATTTCCATAATCTAATAAAGCAGTTGCCTTTTTAAAGAGAGGGAGGGAGGGAGGGAGGGAGGGGGAGAGAGAGAGAGAGAGAGAGAGAGAGAGAGAGAGAGAGAGAGAGAGAGAGAGAGAGAGAGAGAGAGAGAGAGAGAGAGAGAGAGAGAGAGAGAGAGAGTTAAGATATGTCTGGAAAGATTGTCTTTGCAGATCCGTGTTTGTTTATGTCTAATCATCCCATTCTTTTTAAGCTGCTTCTCTTTGTGATTTGTTCTAGAATCCCTCTAGAGATGAAAGTCAGACTGACTAGTTTGCTTCTTTGCTCCCCTTTTTGAAAAGAGAGGGCAACTTTGGTTCTCCTCCAGTCATCTGACATTTCAGTTCCCTAGGTTCTCTCAAAAAAAAAAAACAACACATGAGGATTCAGGAAGTTAGTTTTTAAAAAAAAAATTCAATTCATCTAATCTTGAAGTATGAATCTGATATTTTTTAGATCCATGTTTTTATCAATCTCAAGCCTTAATTCTGCCTTTCACCTGCTCTTCATAACTTCCGGAGGTACCTATAATTCTTTGGTAAAGAAGAATGAACCAAATAATACCTTGAGTAAATCTGCCCTTTACCACCTTCCCTGGGCATTTGGTATATTGATTCTTTTTCTTCTAAATTTCACATATCCTCTTGTTTTTATTGCCATCTTTTTCTAATGTCAGCACATTCTGGGCTCTCACTTTCCTTATGTTCTTCAGTTCAGGACTATTGTATCACTTTGCCCTTTATGGCCTGACCTTCTTTCCATTTTTTTTTCTATCTGCATTTTCAACTCTTCATTAAATTTTATGGGCAATCACGCTGGCTTTTTCTTTGATTCCTCCTGACTAAAATTATTTGCAACTGTGCTACTATTATCTCATGCTTTAGGACTTCCAACCATGTGAGTGCCCATCACTTCTTCCTTCTACAGTACTTACTGTCACATTGAATGTATTAATATCTCTTTTGTGAATCCAAGATACATTTGGCTACATTCAGCTTTGTTTTCCCTTAAAATAAAATATTCCAGCATTACTTGGTCACTTTTTCCAATGTTCTGATTCTTTTCTATCCCATGTACAAGATGCACAGGTACAAGTAGACTTGCCTGGCTGTAGTTAAATAATAAGTACAGGTAAGCTCCGTTTAACAATCATTTGTTCAGTGACCTAAGTTACAATAGGACTGAATGAGTGGTATTTATGCCTGGTGCTGCAGTGCTTCTGGGGTCACATGACCAAAATTTGGGTGCTGGTCAGGCTGCCCACACTTACAATCAGATGATAAGCTTCAATTTTCCCCAATCTGCCCTGTGCTCTGCCACTTCTGCTTCCCCCCCCCCCGTGACCTTTACCAGCTTCTTCCTCCCACTGCTGATGAGGCATGCCCAGCCTGGCCCTTCTCAAGGCAGTTACTTGCCAGGCAAGGATTGGAGACTCTTGCAAGGCTATGGAAGAGCTTGTGCAACTTTTCTGCTTTTCTGCACTCAGCAGCCAGTAGCTGAGCTCACTCTGGGCTGCAGCAGCTCCCATAGCAACCAAGCCTGCAGGATTTGTGACTTCCCGCCAGCTTCCCCATTGGTTTTGCTTGCTGACACCTGGTATGAAATTACAAGGAGGGCCTTGCCTAATGGCCCATGATTCTCGCTGAGAGTTGGAACTCAGAGAGAACTGCTGAGATTGTCATCACTCAGTGGTGCAGTCACATAACATCCTTTTACAACTTAGGTGGTGGAAATTCCAATTACTGTCATTAACTGAGGATTGCTTGTAAGAATAGAAATGAAATTACACATGGAATAGACTGTTATAATGAATAATTGTAATGACATAAAATATTTTAATTACATAGGGAACATCCTACTTGGGGAGCTTCCAATACTGCTCTGGATAGATGGCTTCCTCCGGATTATGAAGATGAACTAAGTCAACCCAGAGGATGGAATCCTGGTTTCTTACATAATGGATTTCCATTGCCTTCGGTCAGTACAGGATGAAATCATCTTTCAATAAAAGGTTGTTTAGTAGGCATCTATACTCTGCTGAAACATAAGCTTCCAGGCAAGAAAAAATAAGGAAACACATTGAGAAGTAACATTCCATAATCCAGCAACACTCAATCCAACAAATATAATCAAACAGCAACTATTAACACAACTCAAAATCAGCCTAACAGAGGCAAAGTAGTTCCAAAGATAATGAAGAACAGAAAAGTCTTCATGATAATAATATGTACCATTTAGCAACATGAAAAGTTCAGGGAACAGAGTTTAGTACTACAGTGGTATCTTGGTACTCAATCATTAATTGATTCTCGTGTGATGAGTACCAAAAACGATGGTACCAAAATTTTCACATAAGCAATAATGTAGTGAGTCACAAGGCAGCTAACACTGGCAAGTTCTAGCTTGTGTGTTGAGTACCAAATGAATGATGAATACCAGGACAAAATTTTCATGTCAAAATGCATTGAGTACCACATTTGATGAGTTTCAAAGCAGTTGAGTATCAAGGTACCACTGTTCATCTCTCCTTTTTGTCACTCTCTTCATGTCCAGTTACAGAGTGAAAACCCTGCCTGATATTGCTTACAGTATGTGGAAAGGCAAGTGGATTCTTTCAGATTGATGAGTCCTGTGCTAGGGCCAACTTTGTGTACTGTCTTCTAATTCTTAGATTGTAGGATTATAGGGATGAGTTGCAGCCTTCTGTATGTTGGTGAATTAAAATTTCTGGAGCCTTCATAGTTCTCCATGCTGCTAAGATGTTGCCCTCATCAATATCTGGAGAGTTACAGATTCCCTGCCTTTGAATGGTAGAAGGTGTGCTGCATGAGGTAAGGGCTGGGAAGGTCACAAAGAAAAGATGGGGTTCCAGACAGTGCTTCCCTTCCTTCCTAGCCAAGATCCCACTGATTGGGGAAATGTTGGGATGAAATTATTCATTCATGAACAATAGATATATGGGGAATTATGGCCTTGTTTCTAATGAATGAAAAGAGGGAGATATGATTGGGGGCCGAATAGATGTATTCAATATTACACCTTTTTGAACATACTAGGATAAGAGTTGCTCCCCTCAAATCTGTGAACACTGCTATTTCCAAACGCTGAATGTATAAATTGTAGAAAGGAGGTCTGCACATACTGCATTACATCAGCACCAATACTAGCACAAATAAAACACAGTTGCACTTGTCTCGTTGCACTGCTGAAGCCTGCAAACAGAAAGAATAGGTTTCCCCTGACCAGTCATGTCTGACTCTCCATTTTTTAGCCAAGGGAGCCAGCATTGTCTCAAGATGCTTCTGTGGTCATGTGGCCAGCATGACTATATGCAAGGTGCAAGGAATGCTGTGACCTTTCCACCGGGTGTACCTATTTATCTACTTGCATTTGCATGCTATCAAACTGCTAGGTTGGCAGAATCTGGGGCAGGAACGGGAGCTCACCCTGTTCATGCAGTGCTTGGGTCTGTTGACTCGGCAAGCCCAGCATCTTAACCATTAGCAAGCTCCTATAAATAATGGGCAAATATTTCACTGCATTGCAGGTAAGAGAACTTCTGTATTTCTGTCTGGGAAAGAGACCTCTGGACCTGCATGAATACTATTTGAAGGACAAATATTTTGTTGCCTGACTACTTCTATGTTGTCATCCAGGTGCCAGAAAGCAACCCTTCCCCTCAGAAGTCATGTGACTTTCAGTTTTTTTCCCATCTTCTTTTTTTGGTGGATAGCAGTGCTCTCATTCTATGATTGGAGATTGGAGCAGAACCTCTTAGAGTGTAATTATATTTGAATGTAAGTCTCATTGAACTAAATGGAAGTCACCTCTGAGTAGCCATGCAGTTAGTAGTTACCAAATAATCAAGTTATTTGGGTCTCTCTCAAGAAACTAAGTTGCACGTTTCTTATTTTCGAAAAGGATGAGTAACGTGCTAGTAAATATGTAATTCAGCCTTCTGTGAACTCCTACACCTGCGTCTAAGTGCCAGTCTGTCAAAATGCAAAGAAACAAGCCAATAATTTGGGGCTAGATGTTTTTTCAGGGGTGGGGTAACATTAGAAAAAAAATACTATGTAACATGGTGACTTGTTAATTCATTGTCCTCCAGGTACGTGAAGTGACTAGAAAAGTTATTGAGGCATCTAATGAGGCTGTCACTGAAGATAAGCTATATTCTGATCTGATCATGGTGTGGGGCCAATATATAGACCATGACTTTGCCTTTACTCCCCAAAGTAAAAACCAACTTTCCTTCCTGGGAGCCCCCAATTGCCAAATGACCTGTGCAAACCAAAATCCATGCTTCCCAATACAGGTACTATTTTTAAAAAATAATACTTTTAAATACTTTTTTTAAAAAAAAGAATCCCATTCATAGTTGTGTACTGGATGTGACCAAATAATCTGTCAATACATATTTTACATATGTGTGCTTATATGTATTTAAACTTATATGTATTTAAACCTTTGGGGCCTATTAGTGCAAGCAGATGCATTCAACGTATGAAATTCCAGTGGTGAGCATATTCAGAAGTCTTACCATCCTACGCAGCACGGTTATTAAAAATGAGGAAATCCTTTGAGGAAATATCAATCCTTCTTCAGGGACCTACTAGCTATAATTAAAATCCAGCCTAGCTGTAATGAAAATTGTCACTCTGGGTTTCAGGAAATGTTTTATATTCAAGAAATCCATCCCAGATATCTCCATTTTGTTTTAATCTAGTGGGAACAGATGTTATTCTACAAATGACACAGGCAGGACTTGGTTATTTGGTTAGATATCCTGACTTTGTACTAGATAATTGAGGGGTATATTCATTTATTCCACAACATCCATAGGAGACAAAATAGGTGTTTTTATAGCAATTAGCTCCATTCTTTTATGTCTTGCCAAACTGACAAGCCATTACAACCCCTTGGCTGTATTCAGATATTTTAATTTGATTAACCATGGTTTGTTAAACAAGACACAGTTGATTGAGTTCACAGAATAAACTAAGCCATAAAGTAGCTCAGTTAATGTAACATACTGAGTCAAAATTAAACAATCACCCATTTTGGTTTATTGTTAAGTAAACTGTGTTCATGTTTACTTCACCCTAAACATGAACACATATACAGTTAAAAAGTGCTCAACATTTAAATAAAAATATTCCAAATTCAAATGCTAATACAGATTCCAAGCTAGTCTAATCAACCCAATGGTCAGGAATACTATGATGGGTGGGAAGAAAATATAATAAATAATAAATACATATAAATGAAGACACAGGTTAGGACGATTTCCTGGTCTCTTATGCAATTGGTCTCTAAAATTTTGTTGCATCAATCTCCATTTAATATATCATTTATTTGAAGATTAAGAATAAGAAATGTACTTCAGAAGAATGAATTTTTTCCCTCAAAACAAAAGAACCCTCTTGAGTGTGATAATTATAATTCTGAGATAGATTTTAATAGCTAGTAGATATTTGATGTCCTGATAGTAACTGATTTTTCTAAAGGCAGCATGGTAATTATATTTTATTTAAATTACCATTGTGATAAATACAGTAAAATAGCTAGAAATATTTTCTCCTAATAATTAAGAGTAAAACATTCTATGGAAATGCATGCTCAAATCATTAGCAGAGGGATTCTTTTAGCATTTAACCTACAGTGGAATTTTGACAGAATTCCATACTTACATGGCAACCCCAATGTATTTCCCTTGAATGAAAAATTAAGATGTTTCAGTGTAAAAACTGTTGTGCAACACCACTTATTTTGATACCACAATGATAAAAATCTCATGACATAATATTAAGGGTAGTTCCAAATGTAAAATGTATTTTAGCTTAACATTTTCAGCTCCATCAAAATAGCCCTAGGAAAATCTACATTGCTTTCTTTGGATTGTAAGCATATTTATCTCCTATAACCTTACTGGTATTAATAATCAGCACAAAAGTAATATACAAGAATGGGAATGTTATATGTAATTTAAATCAACACTTCTCGGTGACACCTTCCTCCTACAAAGTAACTGAAAATAAGAAAGTACAGCTTGATTCAGAAATTCAACCATAGCTGAATTGGCCAATTGTTTTCCACAATGACAAAAAGAAAAAAAAGGAAAATTGGGGAAGGCTTCTGAATAATGCATCATTCCTGAATTTTAAGTTATATTCCAAAGATGCAAAATACAGGTAGTCCTTGACTTATGACCACAATTGAGCCTAAAATTGCTGTTGCTAAGTAAAACATTTGTTAAGTGAGTTTTGCTCCATTTTACAACTTTTCTTGCCATAGTTGTTAAGTGAATTGCTGCAGTTGTTAAGTTAGTAACACGATTGTTAAGTGAATCCGGCTTCCCCATTGACTTTGCTTGTCAGGAGGTCGAAGAACCTGGTCACATGTCCCCAAGGCACTGCAACCATCATAAATAAATACAAATCAGTTGCCAAGCGTCTCGATTTTGATCATGTGACCGTGGGGACACTGCAATGGTTGCAAGTGTGGAAAAAGGCCGCAAGTCATTTTTTTTTTCAGTGCTGTTGTAACTGTTGTAATGGTCACTAAATGAAATGTTATTAGTCAAGGACTACCTGTATAAGAATTCCATCCACATACAGAATGGTTTCTCCTGCACAAAGATCATGAAATGCTTGTTTCTCCTTTCTTTCTGCCTAACTCCACTAACTACACAAAGGAGTTTAAAAAGAAAGAAATTCAATTTGTTCATGCATAACATGACAGAAAAAACATTCCCAGTTGTGGCGTATGACAACTTGTTGGGCCACAAAAGGCTTCTACTGGAAAATGTGTATGTGTGATTCCCTCTGGAAAGAGGAAAAAAAAGCCAACAAAGCAGCTGACATTTAGAGAAAATTTCTTTTAAGACTACAGATCAAAGGAAAGAGTTAAATCCTCTCCTTTTATCTGCTATGCTCCTGATTTATTTAAATTTAAAAGTGCCCCCCATGTTTTGGCATATATATGTGCTGCAAATAACTGTATATGTGCTGCAAATAACTGGACAACCACTGGATGTCAGCAAAAGACCTGAGTTTTCTGCAGCTAGAATTTTTGCAGCTCAAATCAGGTATTATTCCCCTGTTTCATAAATGAAACAAGTACAAATCTCTCTGTGTGTTTTATGCCAAATATGAAAAGAAACCTATGGGTTTTTTTTTTTTTTTGCACTCCTCATAAAGCAGGTGACATTTTACAGTTCTACAGATAGATCCACCAATGGATTAATGGAAATGCTTACTATGAACTATTTTGCAACAGCTAGAGAAAGATGCCACATCAAATCTTAGGCAAAAGACTGTGGTGTGATTACTATTCCTTGTGCCAAGTTAGAAAAGGTCCTTATCCATCCAGAAGAGGCCTTTCACTCATTGTGTCAAACCCTTCTGTATGCACTGGGCTTTACTACAAAACACTGGGTAAGAATGTAGATGAATTGTAAAAAGGAGTTGCAGCGAGGACTGTAAATTTGTACTGGAGAAGACCTACTGTGGGAAACACCGTTCTATTTATATATGTGGTTTTATACCCCATTTAACTCTAAACTTAATAAATCTGATCCTCATTGTGCTAAAAATAGGCTATGCTCTTTCATGGAAAATAATTAATTTAATTCACAGATCTTTCCCCATGATACATTCTCAGCAAAGATGGATTGCATTCCTTTTTATCGTTCAACTCCTGCATGCACCACTGGAAATCTATCGGTGGTAAACCCAAGGCAACAGATGAATATAGTTACTTCCTTCCTCGATGCCTCGACTGTTTATGGCAGCACAGCTGCCACAGAGAACAAGCTGAGAAATCTGACCAGCAAAGAAGGCCTCCTAAGAATTAACCTGCTCTATTTTGATGAAGGGCTTGAATATCTTCCTTTTGTCGACCAAGTGCCTTCTCCTTGTGCTCAAGATCCAAGGGGGGACAAAGCAGAAAGGATTGAATGCTTCATGGCTGGGGATACCAGGTCTAGTGAAGTGCTTTCCTTGGCAACTCTGCACACTCTCTGGTTGCGAGAGCACAACCGACTGGCGAAAGCCCTAAAGAAACTGAACCTTCACTGGAGTTCTGAAACGGTCTATCAAGAGACTCGCAAAATTGTTGGTGCTCTCCATCAGGTCAGTCTATGCTTGCTGATGTCTTCCTTTCGTATCCTAGTTTCTCCTTTCTCCCGCTTTCATTGAGAGGAATGTTATGGATTGCCACGGTATTTACGCTGATATCCAGGCAGTCCTTGCCTTATGAACCAATTGAGCCCCAATTGAGCGAGACAGTTGCTAAGAGAATTTTGCTCCATTTTACAACCTTCCTCGCCACATTTTGTTAAGTGAATCGCTGTAGTTGTTAAGTTAGAACACGGTTGTGAAGTGAATCTGGCTTCCCCATTGTCTTTGCTTATCAGAAGGTAGTAAAAGCTGATCACGTGACCCCCGGGGACCCCGCAACCGTCCTAAATGTGACTCAGTTGCCAAGCATCTGAATTTTGATCATGTGACCATGGAGATGCTGCGATGGTTGTTAAGTGTGAAAATCGGTCGTAACTCACTTTCTTCAGTGCCTTTGAAACTCTGAATGGTCACTAAATGAACTGTTGTAAGTTGAGGACTACCTGTCCAGTATAATAGCCAGAGTGGTAAAACTTAATAATAGAATGCTCCATCGATTCCAAGATTTGTTTTTCATGCATTACATTTTTGTATGTATATAAATGCCCATTGCCACAAGCAAAGCTGGATTGTGCTTCAGTCATATTTATTTAAAATCAAATTTTTGAAAAAGTAGAATTAGAATTATTTAGACATAAGTTGCATTCACACTTGATGGGAAGTAAGTTACCATTGAACTCAGTGTTCTTATTTATTGCTCAAAGTGCTTTATTATTATATCTTGTTGATGGTCATGTGCTTTTATCTATTGTATCTGAAATGTTGTATTCTCCCTTAGAGACAACAGTACTTAACAGCTTTCTCAGCAATAAGCTATATGTGCTTTAACTCATTTTGTATAGCTGGATACTGAAGGGAAACTGGAGTTCTGATTCACAACTCCTTAAAGACTTGTGTTCTCCCTTGTCTCCCTAAACAAGGGGTAGGCAACTTTGGCTCTTTTATGACTCGTGGACTTCAACTCCCAGAATTCCTCCCAGAAGTCCACGAGTCATAAAAGAGCCAAGGTTGCCTACCCATGCCCTAAACCAAGGTCATCTTTGTTTGAATTTCATTATATCAAGCTGGTTTTATCATTCCCCAAGACTATCAGAAGGAATCATGCATGATTCCCCAATCATTTCTCCTGGTGATTATTATGGATTTCAATATTCATTCAGATTTCCCGACTGAAACTGGAGTCTCTGCTAAGTCTGAGCAAAATTTGATTATTTTTCTTTTGCCTTCCATCCATTAACTGCTGAACAGTGCTTAATCTCCTTCTGATACTCTTTACTGATTGGTTCTTAATTACCAGTTCTACATTCTAGCCTTTCTGAACATTTTTTGTCCTTCTTTCTTCATTCCTTCTCCCATTTCAGAGAAAATAATAAAACTTTAGAATCCTTCAGGACTTTTCAAGAATTTAAGATAATTCCATAATTCGGGCTCTGGGTTTTTCCTTTCTTAAGAAGAACTGTGCATTCTTGCTAAATGTATACTCATGAGATTCATCAGGTTTTTTTTTACACATGCTATTTGATCGGCTATGAAATATATAAAAGTAAAGGTAAAGGTTTATCCTGTCCATTTGTTTCCAACTCTAGGGGTGATGTTCATTTCCGTTCTTAGTGAGGGAGCCAGCATTGTCCGAAGACATTTCTGTGGTCATGTGACCAGCAAGACTGAGGCACACAGAATGCTGTCATCTTCCTATTGAAGTGATACCTATTTATCTACTAATATTTGCATGCTTTTGAGCTGCTAGGTGGGCAGGAGCTGGGACAAGTAATGGAAGCTCACCCTGTTGCGTGATGTTCTGGTCTTGACCCCAGACTGTCAGCTTTCCAGCTGATGAGCTCAGTATCTTTGGCCCCTTATGAAATATATAGTTCATCAGAAATAAGGTTCCCTTTTGTCCTCCCCCTTCCTAATATATGAGTTGAGAAAGGAATGCTTAGCCTGGAACATTCTCCAGCACCATTTTTTTCCATCTTGGTACAGCTAACCAAACATGTTTTTCAGCGTTGGTGGCTTTGGATTCACATTTTCCAGAAAAGTTTGCTTCAGCATTATCTGTTGACTTGATTTTTTCTTTCAAAAGAAATTCTACTAGCCCCACAGCAGATAAGGTAGCTTCAAGCTTTAAGAATGAAAGTCTATATTTATTTCATCAGAGTAGTTTACAGTATCTGACATTTGCTCTTTTATTCATATAGTTTTCTTCTAGGTTTTGGGGACAGGGGGATAGTACACAGCAATATGGGACTTGTGGTCCAATCCTTATGTTTTTTGATACCTGGTTTGGAGGAGGAGTTATTCTGTTGTTATTCTGTCTTCATCCTGTACTGTCTATGTGATTCTTCCCCTTTTCCTCCTGTGTTGGTTTCCTTCTCTTTTTTTGCTTTCTATGATCAGGCTTATAAGGGTTTTATTTTCTTTTTTATTTCCCAGCTTCTTTTAAGCATTCTTTTAATCTTTTGTTGAAAACCCCTTATTTTGATTGTCTTGTATGTTCTGCCTATGGATTTTTCTTCTTTTTCCAGCTAAAGATTTTCAGATAATTGTTTTCTGTCAGGTTGCATCTGAGTTTTGAATGGTGTTCTGATGGCTGAAGCCTGGCACCACTGTTTGATCCTCTGTGTTGGCATCTATACCAGTAGCGTTTGATGCCTATGACTCTCAGGTGCCTCTGTTTTGGTTGGCATCTCTAGGTGTCTTTAGTTCTACCTCCTCTTCTTGTTTTTTCTTGTTTTTCTGGTATTTTTTTTTATAGCCTTGATTGCTTCTTTCCATTTTTTTTCCTTTCATGGTAGATATTTGAAAGACAAATTCTTGGTTCTCTTCTTTTCTCTCTTCTATGAGGTATTTGTTTCATGTTTTGGATTCCATATGACAAAACCCAGATTGAACAGTACTTTCCTTGTTGAGATGAACAAATTTTGACTTCTTTATCAAAATACCTTGAGGACATTTTGAGATGGGTTCTCCAATCACAGACTGAAATTGAAGAAAACTAAACAACTTATCTTCCCCCAGTTAGTTTGCCCCTTGTATCCACTTATTGACCCAGGTCTTATCAGATGGCATCTTTTTAATAATGCAGAACTTGAGAATACAAGTCCATGCCCACTTAATGTTCAGACTCTTCATCAAAATTACAGTCAAGGAATGTGACCTTACCACATTCAATGATGGAAATTTGTGGATTACTTTTGATTTCCCAGACAGCTAAATTATTCATTCATGACTTGATGGTGTCAGGCATCTTACCAAAACTTCCTTCATCTTACCTTCATCCTTTAAACCTGCAGTTTGCCAAGAGGCCTTAGCCAATTTTCCAATTTCATCTCCATTGTTGTACAGTTCACTGAGTACCAACCAGGCTTAGAATACAGTTAAATCACTATTCTTAGCATGCATGGCTCTGCAATCCTGGTTACTTCTGAAGTTTCTGATTTGCCTGCATAATGTGTTATGTCAGCTAGAGATTAAAACTGTATTCTGCTTGTGTCATTTTGTATTCTCCTGGATTTTTCTATAGCACCCTAGTGGCATGTGAGTTAAAAGAAAAAGATGTATACATAAGTATGACAGAAGTTGATGAAAGCTACGGTACAGATGAAAAGTTCTGGAGGATATAGGTTTGCTTCCCTCAGAAAACTGAGTATTTGTCATAGTAGTTCTATCAAGTTTGGGTGCCACACGGAAGCTGTGGGAAACTACTCCAAATGGTGGTTATAATATAAAAATATCACTGTGATTATAGGAATCCACAAACTGAGGATCAGGCTATATCAACTTATGATCATGGTTGATATTGGAATTTCTGTTGCTAAGCAAGGCAGTAAAGTGAATTGTGCACAATTTTACAACTTTTTTTGGCCATGGTTATTAAGCAAATCACTGCAGATGTTACATGAATTACGCAGTCGTTAAATGAATATGGCTTTCCCCATTGATTTGGAATGTCGAAAGTTGGCTGGGAAAGTTGTAAATGTTGATCACATGATCACATGAAATGCTACAACCATCATAAATATATGCCAGTCGCCAGGCGGACTTGACCTTTGATCATGTGACCATGGAGATAATGCAGTAGTCATAAATGGAGGAACCGGTTGTAGGTCACTTCAAACGGTCACTAAACAGTTGTAAGTTGAGAACTAACTGTACTTGCTGTTGTGATTCCGTGCCAGCCTGTGCTCGCAACAGCTGAGTCGGAGGAGGTGGAGGAGGCATTTGAAGGGCCATCAGGGGCAGAGGGAGGCTTGGATGAATTACAGGACTCACGGTTTGATGCAGAGCCTGGGCCCTCCAGTCGTGTTCCTGATGAAGCTCAGCTGTGTGACGAGAATGAGTCAGACTCGGAAGACTCACACCTGATGGACTTGCTAATTGATGCTCGCACACGTCGTCAATTAGCGAAAGTAAATCAGCAGCAGTCAATACGGCAACTCCAGAGTAAAAGGAGAAGGCAATGAGAGGCAATGTCTTGGGACTGCTGAATAAAGGGAGGAGGTGTGGGCGGTGCTGGTTGCTGAAGGCAACCATTTGCAAAGTGCTTCTTGGAATCCTGGTCTGTTCGTCTTGCTTGTGACTTCTCTTCTGATTGCATCGCGTTTTCTTGGGGACTATTTTCTTCCTTTGGACTTGAGTTTTGCTGTTTGTGTTTTGGACTATTTGACAGGCTTGTCACCCATATTAAAAGGGGTTTGTTTTGTTTTAAAGTCTCCAGCCTATTGTATCAGCAGGGGTTTGGTCCTTGTGCCTTTAACAAGGACGGCTGGGATAGAACACTTGCAGATCCCCTTTCCTGAAGCCACCACATTTAATTTAGCACTTTCATAAGAGAGCAGAACCGCCTGCCCCTCTCAGAGCTGCAGGGATACATTAGGGAATTGCTGCTAGATTACAGCATGAAACCTGTCTCTCCTTTTGAGGTTTGGTGCCATCTTGAGAACAAGTTAAATCTATTAGACTTTGACAGGCTTCTTACTGTAAAATATCATTCTGTGCATTTGCTCACATGGATCCCATTATACTGATTTACTGTCCACAGGCACAGAGGGCAAAGAGCTCCTCAAAAGTGATATGTTACAAAGGTACCAATTTAATCCATTTGGGAGGGGAATACTTCCTGCATACATACTGTAAATGCTTTGGCTTGAAGTTGCAGGGTTTTAAAATAACTCAGCCAATTCAGCCTGCAGGGAAAATGTTGTCTTCTTCCTTCAGTTATCCTCTGTCCTTGTGAGAACTGTGGTGGTGCAGTGGTTAGAATGCAGTATTGCAGGCCAAATCTGCATTCCACTGCCAGGAGTTCAATCCTGACCAGCTCAGGGTTGTCTCAGTTTTCCATCCTTCTGAGGTCAATAAAATGAGGATCCAGATTATTGTGGGGGGGGGACAGTATGCTGACTCTGGAAACTGCTGAGAGTTAGGGCGTAAAGCACTATGAAGTGGTATATACTGTAAGTCTAAGGGCTATTGCTATTGCTATTGTGGAATGCCATTGCCATTGGCCAGGCCAATTGAGAGTGACAGAAGCTTTACCAAGCTCTTTAAAAATAAAAAGTTCAGAAGATACATTTCTAGCTGGGTCTTGCTCTTGCAGCTAGTTTTATGCCTGTAGGGTTTCCTCTTCCCACTCTGCCATCTTTGAATGTGGCTCCCATCATCACACATTTGCAATCAAAGGGTGTGTTTATCCAGTTCTGAAACAGAACAACTCAGTATGAGACATCTGCAGTCCCAGCATAACTCAACTGGAAGCAAGGAGGTACTCTAAGAGGCAGCTCCATAAATTGTGAACCTCTTACTTAAGTCTAGAAGAAATTAAACAGGTTTGTCTCAAGCCAGAAAATCAATGTAGGAATATTCTTGCTCGAAAAGCTATGAATTAAGTCCATTTTCTTCACCTAACCAGGCTTTAATTTTTCATCTGAAAAGGGTTAGGCAGAAGCAGTGCCTGAATCAATTTGGGAGTCAAAATTTCAGCCAGCAAATAAGCAGTCAAGTTCCAGGGGGAATCGATTGCTGTTGCAATTGCACGATATGCAACAATTGCACAAAACACAATTTCAAGAGAAGTTGTTCCTGTGAATAACATTCCTCTGACTTTCTGGTCCATAACCGGAATAAAGATGTGTGATTCAGCCCCGGAGGGGTCTTAAATATTCAAGCATCTTTTATTCCCCACCCAGAACTGAAACTAAATAGCTCAGATTTAATGCAAAGTCAATTCCTATCAAGGACTTCCTTCAGTCACTTGCTTAGCTATTGGGGTTCCCCATCTGTTACTGCCAGCATTCTCAAGGGCTGAAGGGCTTTGCTTCCTGCTCCATATGAGAATTCCCCCATATCAAGTTCAGAAGTGGTACAGCCTGGATCTGTAGAAAGGAAGGCTTAGAATTGACAGGTTCGCTGCTTCATGTTCTGAGGCAGATATGGCATCCATCTTAACTAGACAAAGACTTTGTACTGGGATAGCATTCCCAGAAAGAAGCAGTAGTAAGTTTGAGGTTCTTCCCAGGTAACTTCTGTGTCTCAGAATACCTTTTATTAGTGTGATTGATATAACCCTACTGGCCTTTATGAAGGTCCTGAACACCTGATTCTCTGTGTAGGAATTGACCCAGAAGATATGAGATTGTGGCAAGTACATGAGGTTGTATATTGCTGATAATGCAGTGTCTTTTATTATTTTGTTGCTATTCTTATGATTTTTTTTAAAAATCCTTGTTAGCTGCCCAGAGTCATTTGGCAAGAGGCAATCATATCAATTGAACAAATACATAAATAACAATCATATACTTTCCTGGACAGGGAAAAATCTAAATTTTTGTTCTCACCTTAGTAACCTCACAGTTAAATTATTGGAATGCATTCTGAATGAGGCCATTATTGCTCTCAATGTGGAAAATTGAGGGAATACAAAGTGTAGTAACCAGATTGAGTGGGCCATCTGGCCATTGGTTATACTAGGACCGATAGAATAAAACTAGTAGTCAGAAAATACGATAAAACTTAACTATAGTTTCAACTGAGAAACTGTTACCATTCTAGGCTAAGCCAAGTCCAAAAATGCTTGAGGATTCCTGGAAGTCTGGCACCCAGACAGATCGGCCATCAACAGGCATATAGACATAAACAACATTTACATACCATTCCAAAGAGATAATCAACATCCCAAAACACCTCCCCATCAGCAATCAGCACCCAGATGAGCAGAAATTAACATCGGACCAACAATCTAGAAGCAAGCAACAGCCCAATCAAGGAATTGTCAAACAAAAATAAAAGTAAAGATCCCAACCAAAGAACCTCCAAAACCACCCCCACCCACACTGATAGGGAAAGCCATGTATATAAACAGAGTAAGCCCTGCTCCCTACCAACACTGATGATGTTACCTAGTTTGGGTAATGAAACATATGCAAGAAAACAGTTAAGGACAGAGAGCACCAGGGTGCCCCATTGTTATTCCTATGTTGAACCAACACTACTGTTTGCCTATTAATACTGAGATACATCCTAGATCATGATTTTGATATATAGATTCTAACTTGTGATCAGGATACCTGACAGCCCAATTACAGACCTGGGCAGTCATTATTAACCTCAATAGAGAGAGTTCTGCTGCAATGCCATAATCAACTGAGGTCATCTCAGAGTTACTTGTGCCCCTGCTATCTGGAATTTGGTTCCCCATAAAATATATGAGAACCAAGTTGTTCTGTTTTTAGATGCCTATTAAAGACCTACTTCTTTCTGTAAACCTTCCCCAAGTGAATGCAACAGAGGAGTAGTTTGGTTGATTTCCCTTTTTCCTTTTCCAATCTTTTTAATGGGTATGCTGTAATTTAATTTTATTCCCATGCCCTTTTCATTACTTTTACTATAAACTGCTTAGCGATGAGGCTGCTTGGAAAGCCATATCAAAACACAATCACTCAATTAGTCAGTCAACAAGTCAAAGCAACAAGAAGACCAAGAAAGTGTATTTTTTGTATAACTATTTTTTTTTCCAGAAGCCCAAGGTTAAAGTACTACTCATCATCTGTCTGAGAATTGCAGTTTAATGAGATCAGCCTTTGGCACAATAGAAGCAGTTTAGAAAGAGTCTTGTCAGTTCAGGGACACTTACCACATTGGTAACATAACTTACAGATCCATAGCTGAAGTATGGATACTTAACTAGCAGCTAGCATCTTCTAGAGTTGAACATGTCAACTGTGAATGTGAAACTTTCTTATTGAGCAACTATAACTATATTCTCCTACAACTTGGGGAAAGTAACTAAAAGGATAACATCTTAATAATGCAAATAGGGAACCTGAGAAATAAATACTAGAATTTTTTTATGTCCTAGTACAGAATATTTATACAAATTACAAGAACAGATTTAGCTTCTTTGAGGGATGAAAGAATAAGGTATTTTTTCCCATGGTTGGAAAATATTGTGAACACTTCATTATAAAAATGTAGTGAATTCATAGAAAACATCACTGGGGAGATTAAAGTAGAAAGGTAGCATGAATCCAGGTCTCTCAAGGTCATGTCTTTCCATCCTATTGAAATGACATTGTACTAGAAGAACCTAAAATTAAGAAGCAGAGGGGAAAATTATATCATGCAATTTAAGGTTATTTCTGAAGTCACCTTTGTTCCTGTTGTTACTCTGTTTATTCAAGGCATACACATGCTGGTTGATTTTTAGTGTTTCGGTAGCAGATTCTGGTACATTTAGTACAGGTAGTCCTCACTTACTGACTGCAATAAGGACTGGCAACTCCATTGCTAAGCAGTGCAGTCATTAAGTGCACCATCACATGACCATGATTTGTGACTTCCTGCTGGCTTCCCCATTCATTTGACTTGTCAGAAGCCAGCTGTGAAGGTTGTTAATGGTGATTATGTGACTATGGGATGCTGTGACCATTGTAAATGTGTGTTGGTTGCAAAATGCCTGAATTGCAATCATATTACAAGTAAATGCTGCAGTGGTTGTGGTTTCAAGGACCAGCCATAAGTCTTGATTTTCAGCATCATCATAACTTCAAACAGTTGCTGAATGAATGGTCAGTAAGCAAGGACTACCTATAATAGTTTGTCCTGGCCTATTATATCACTCTCCATTCAGGTCGCAACCAATCTGCTATAAGTGATCAGAAGTTTGCCAAATTGAAAGGAGCACCATATGGGTTACTTTGGTCTGGATAGATAGCATCCCTAGGACCTACCTAGTGAAAGGAAACCCATTTCAATCTAAGATATAAAAAGGGGGTTGTTGAAAGGCAAGGAAGTACAAGATAACATTGAAATTATTAGAAGATTTCCGATAAGGACAAAGACAGGAGAGAGAAGAGAAGAAGAATAGAGTGGAGTGGAGTGGAGTAGGGTGGGTGGGGTGGGGTGGAGTAGGGGGAGAGGAGAGGAGAGGAGAGGAGAGGAGAGGAGAGGAAGCAGTGACATACAGTAGCTACACCTGGAAGAAACAGAGAGGAGG
This sequence comes from Bothrops alternatus, assembly GCA_034064705.1. Taxonomy (NCBI): domain Eukaryota; kingdom Metazoa; phylum Chordata; class Lepidosauria; order Squamata; family Viperidae; genus Bothrops; species Bothrops alternatus. Next base: position 2,805,901 of record JARGCV010000031.1, on the reverse strand, counting down.
ATCAAGGGTTTTATCCTTAATCTGGGAAGAGAAAGTAGGGTAAGAAAGATGTTCAGTCACTGACTACCTTGAAAAACCATGGAGAACATAATACACTCACAATTTCATGTATTGGTTTTTTCCCCCTCTTCTGTATAGTGAGTAACCAATTAAGACCAAAGTGAACACATGAAACAACTAAAGAGGCCAAAGTTGCTTTGCTGATAGAAAATTGTCCCAGCCACTCCTGTCAGAGCTGACTTAAAAGTTGGAGTTCGTTAGTTGGAGAAGGCCATAGCTGGTGACTGAGGGACCCTGGCTTTGGACCCATGAAGAAACCACTCTTTCTGTTCAAAGTACCTTACAGAAAAGGTTGGACCTTTAATTGAGGAAACCTTCATCATGTAACCAAGAGAGGCCAGCAGCAACCAAGGGCTTCCGCTAAAGGTCTCAACAGACTTTCGGCAAGTAGGTTGCCAAAAGGGATAAGACTGAGGCAGAAGAAGATCTTATACTTGTTCCTGGTTTGCTAGATCCAACTTTTCTAGTTGAAGCAGCACTCATAAATTATGAGGTCTCCCTTCAAAATTATAGAAAGGGAATTTAGCCATAACAACCATGTGGCTTAATGAAGGGCCAAATGCATGTTTAAATTAACATTTTTATGAGCCAAGTAATGTTTAAAATTTGAAAATAAAAAACCCTGTCAGCATTTTGGCTTCAGAGTTGATATTCAATAGAATTCTGTGGAAGGGAGCATCCAGGCGTTTGCTGGAACTTTGCACCGATCCTGCCATTTTGGAATTTAGTTGTTTCTGCAGGAAACTCAAATGCTCATTTTTGTTTACCCCATTCCATTGAGAAGGCGGTCTGCTAAAGATTTAATCTCAGCTCCACTGTTTCTCATTTAACTCATATAATGAAAGAGGCCATAGAATCTTCAATTTGCTCTTCTCCAAATAACTTTTAATTTTCCAAGACATTTACAATGGCAGGCACGCTGAAGCGGATGCTCATCACTTGCATGATCCTTTCATTTCTTCTGCCTTTTGCTTTTCCTTTCAGAGGGCTCCACTCAATTTAGGCCACTGTTGTATTGCAAAGATAAAGGCTTTTATTTATTTATTTTTCCCTGAATAAGACTGGGTATCTCCAAAGGACAATAAAACTATTTCTTGTCAGAAAGGCTGGCTGAATGAAGAATATCAGCTGTTATTTTTCCTTTGAAGTAGTGTAAGGCAGAGTTGAGTTCAGTTTGAACAGTCTGGCCCAGATGGGATTTTTGAAAACATCCTGATTTAAAGAGATACCCACATCACACTAATGGGCCTATTTGCTGAAAGTCTTGCTGTTCCAATACTGGAAGGTCTCATAGAAATATTATAGCAATAGCATTTAGATCAGCGGTTCTCAACCTGTGGGTCGCAACCCCATTTGGGGTTGAACGACCATTTCACGGGGGTCGCCAAGCATGCGCAGTGCGGGCCCATTTTTTTTTAGTTTGGTCGGCCATTTATTTTGGTCGGCCATTGTTTTTCCCTATTGCGATGTGGGCCATCACGCCGCACATGCGCGATGGGCCCGTTGCGCCGCACATGCATGATGCGGGCCGTCACGCTGTGCATGCGTGATGCGCCCCATTGTGCCACGCATGCACGATGCACCCCGTCGCGCCACGCAAGCGCGATGCGCCCCATCGTGCCGCGCAAGTGCGATGCGCTCCATCGCGCCGTGCAAGTGCGATGCGCCCCGTCGCGCCACGCAAGCGCGGCGCGGGCCGCGGTTGAGCCCCGGAAAAGGTTGAGAACTGCTGATTTAGACTTATATACCGCTTCATAGTGCTTTACAGCCCTCTCTAAATGGTTTGCAGAGTCAGCATAATTGTCCCCAACAATCTGGGTCCTCATTTTATCAAACTCAGAAGGATGGAAGGCTGAGTCAACCTTGAATCAGTCAGGATCAAACTCCTGGCAACAGATTTAACCACTACACCACCACACCATTGGTATCTGGGATTATTTTCTAAATACAATATCCTCTCTTTCAGAACTGCCGTGAGATACTTTGAAGGGTTATTTTAAACAAATGCACAAATACATATAAGGATGTATTAACTTGGTAGCTTGAGATTCTCCAAATATTTTACACAGCAGCTGGTTCAAATCTTCTTCATCGTGGACAGTGATCAGGGATTGCAGCAGGTGTTTGGTCCAAGAATTAGTTGTCTATGTTTGAAAAAGAAAACCACCAGAATTTTCCTGACAAGTTAATGAATCATTGTTATTCCAGATTGCACAGGTTAAACAGAAATTTTAGATGTTGTTGCTGGGCCTTTCAAAGATGAGATCTTTTATGTCCTACTTGGAAGTAGGATTTTTTTGTGTGCTGGCTCAGCAGAGGCCAAATTACCTTCCTAGAAGAGCCAACCTTTAAAAAAATATATTACTGCTGCCTTCATACAGTTCTCCTCTCTTCTCATTGCCCTGAACAAACCCACAAGGAGATCACTACAGTTGTGATCTGCTTGTGGGTTTGTTCAGGGCAATGAGAAGAGAGGAGAACTATATGAAGGCAGCAGTAATATATTTTTTTAAAGGTTGGCTCTTCTAGCAAGGTAATTTGGCCTCTGCTGAGCCAGCATTATACACTGTTGCAAGAAGATTGATTTCTTAATCTCTCCCCCATCAGTAGAACAGATACAGGCAGAAGATAGATTACAGAATTTCTAATTCTGAATTAGCACCTTGATAAGGCTACTGAAATGAAAAATCCTTCAATTAATCAGCAATGGACTTAGACCTTGATTCCAGGACTGAAAAACACCTTCCTAAATTGAGTGTTTAGTGGGACATGATTGGTTTAGTGTTTAGAGCACATGATTGCTTTGTCGTTCAGGAGCATTTCTTTGATTGATGCCTTCTAAGGAATAAGAGAAGAAACAAGTAGCAGATCTGAGTAGTTTGCCCACTCCTGGGCCATCAGACTAGTGCAACACGAACACTCATCCTGGTTGTAAAATTGGGTGTGGTATTTCTGATGCAAAATTCTAATATGTGTTTCTTGTAGACAAATTACATCATTTTTACATTGCTTCAAATAATGAAATATCTTCTTCCTTTTCTGTGGAGAATTTAAACCATTCACATTCCATGTCAAATATTTATTTGACATGACCAGTTTGTGAAAGCTTTTGCAAGGCCAAATTAACTTCTTCCACCGCTTTCTTCTTAGGTCTTGCTCCCATGGCTTCCGGAGATGTAGATACAACTTGCTTTGTAGAAGCTGGCTGTTCTTTTTCTCTTTGTTCCATACGCTTAGTAGCTAAGCGTGTTTGCCTTTGCTCTTTAGCCTTCTCTGCCTCCAAAGGTTGAAAAATATCAATACATTGCACTGGCTGCTCAGCCAATACTCCTTTATCAAGTGCTGATGCTGACAATGGTTGTAATTCCATAACTTGTAATAATTCCATGTCTTTTGCGTTGTCTGCCCTTTTCGATCTTGGAGACGGGGGTTTACCACCCCTCAATATGTTCTCAAAAAAATCTTTCGCTTTAGCAACTGAGGTCAAGCGGTATCTATTACTCTGAAAAGATAAAGAAAGTCCAGTTGGAGCCTCCCATCTGAATTGTATCTCTCGTTTTTTAAGTTCCTCTGTCAAGAATGCATAATCTTTCCTTGATCTCAACATCTTCGGGGGTATCTCCTTCAAAACCTGAACTTCTTGACCAGCAACACTTAATTGTTTATTATAAGCTGTAGTAAGGACATAATTTCTAAATTTTCTTGTACTAAAATATATCACAATGTCTCTAGGCAAATTTCTTTGTGCTGCTATACGTGAATTAATTCTGAATATCCGCTCAATCTGCCAGGCAACATTTTGAGCTCCATCTTCCAGAAATTTTGCCAGAACTTCGACAAAAATTCTTCTTAAATCTTCTTGACTCTCCTTTGCAACCTCTTTCAGGCCCCTAATTCTAACAGCCAACTGCATCTGATTATATTGAATCATAACAGCTTGATCTTGAACATCACTTCTAACCTCCTCAATTTTCTCTTCCATCTGCTGCTCAATCTCTTCCACTTTCTCTTCAACTCTCAAAGTGTATTCCCAAACCCCTTTAATAGCCTCAACAATATCTTCTCTTATCACAATGTTCTGAGTCTCAATTGTTTCTTTTATTGTCTCCAGTTCATCAGTTAAACCTTTCATCTGTTCTTCAATCTTTCTCTCCAGCTTGTCAGTCATTGTGGATAATGCTCCCTGTAAATCTTTCATTGTAAGCATTTCTGGAGGAGATTGAATAGGCAGAGGGGCTTGGGATAATGGATAATGCTCCCTGTAAATCTTTCATTGTAAGCATTTCTGGAGGAGATTGAATAGGCAGAGGGGCTTGGGATTCTATCGGTATTAAAGGTGCAGAGGCTGAGGAAACAGGCAAACTGCTTGGTTGTATTTTAGGAGGCTGACCCGGGGAGGGTAGAGCCGCCTTCGCCATAGCTGCCTTCTGTCTCGCAGTCATTTTAAATCCCTTTGTAAAGAAATTGTATTGCCAAGTTTTCCTCTCTTCTTATCTTCTTTTAAATTCCACTTTAAATTATAATTTATAAGGTGAAATTCAAGTCAGAATAGTCTCTCAAGCTTTACTTCCGAAAGAGAAAAGAAAAAGAAAAAGTTCACTTTCACTTTAAAACACTTTCCCTTAACAGTGAAAACTATCGCCATCTTGGATGCATTATGTTGATTGTAAAAGTTATAAGCATGTGGTCAGAAATGAAATAAAAAAAATACTTGCGATACAGAAAGGACTCCTGTATTCACTCCGTCTGCAAGCAGTCTCTCTTGTATTCTTTTTAAAAGCAGAGGTGGTCACGGCGTCTTTCTCTGTCAGCCGACAGAAGCGTCTCTGGGCAGGAGCGTCTTCAAGTGCCTGGGGAGCTCGCACTCTTTATCCCTGGAGGCTTTTTCCAGGGATTTTAGAGGAGCTCAACTCTGCTCTTGATGCTCTTCACCTCTTCTTCACCCGAAGAGGGGATTTTCCACCGCAAAAAACAGCTGGTGTTCGCTGTTTTTTTGCGGCTTAACAAACCCAGAGAGCGGAGCCTCACCAGGGAGACTCTAACAACGTCAGCGGAGCCACCGGAAGCCGGAGCCACCGGCTTATAAATAATAAGTTGGGCTCACATTTTGTGGCAGCATCCTCAGAGAAAAAAAATGGAATTATTATTTATGTTAAAAACCATATAAGAGCTAAATTAATAGAAGCAGATATTCAAGGCAGATTTCTAGCTATTGAAATTTTATTAGATAGGAAGAAAGTTCTCTTGATGGGTATATATGCCCCAAATCAACAACAAGGCACATTTTATAAGCTACTACATAAAAAATTAATACAATTGGACTATAGGTCTTGTATTTTAATGGGAGATTGGAATGGTATTTTTGATGTTTGCTTAGATAAGAAAAAGATTTCATCTGTTCCGCAATCGCGTTCTACCTTGCCTAAATCTTTTTTTGATATTAAGGATGATTTTAACTTGATAGACATATGGCGAGAAAGACACGGCATTGATCAAGAGTTTACTTTCTTTTCTGATAGACACCAATCATTTTCTAGAATTGATTTTATATTAACTACTACTGATTTTATTCTTAGGTTAAAGAAAGTCAAAATTTTACCTAACGTCTTGTCAGATCACAATCCGGTTATGATGGAATTAATGACTGGGCAGTTGCCTAGAAGATCTTGGAGAATTAATGAAAATTTGTTTAAATATGATATAAATGTGGAGGAATGTAAAAAGGCCATGAAGGAATTTTTTATGTTAAATATGAATAGGGAAACGACAATAGAAATGGTGTGGGATTCTAGTAAAGCTTATATGCGTGGGATCTTAATTGATATCAATAAAAGGTATAGACGTAAACAAGAGGAAAAAAGGAAAGAGTTAGAAGAGGAAATAAGGAAAAAAGAGTTATTATTAATAAAGAAATCAGATGATAGTAATATTAAAGAAGGGATAAAGATTTTACGGAAACAATTTGATTTGTTGATGACGGATCAAGTTGCCAGGAATTTACAATATGCTAAACACAATACATTTTTTAATTCTAATAAACCTGGCAGATGGTTGGCTTATACATTAAGGAAAAAACAAAAAATCTCGTATAATTGAGAAAATAGAATACAAGGGGAAAGAAGTGTTTCAACAAGAAATTATTAAAAAAGCTTTTCTAGAATTCTACTCCAAGTTGTATTCTGAAGAGAAAGGACAAGAGAATGAGATAGATGCCTTTTTACAAAATGAAAATGTTTTGAAAATTACTAAGGAACAAAGAGATAGATTAAATGCTTTGATTACATCAGAAGAAATTATTGCAGTGATTAACCAATTGAAAACGGGAAAATCTCCTGGGACTGATGGTTTAACAGCGACTTATTATAAATATCTCCAAGAAGAAATGGTGGAACCTCTTAGAGAGTTATTTGTAAATATACAAGAGGGTGGTCGGGTACCACCTTCATGGAAAATGGCTTATGTTTCTTTGATCCCTAAAGAGGGAAGAGATAATGTTCAAGTAGAAAATTTTAGACCTATCTCATTGTTAAATACGGATTATAAGATCTTTGCAAAAATTTTGGCTAATAGATTAATGATAGTTTTAAGACAAATAATTCATTCCGATCAAACTGGTTTTTTACAAGGGAGACAGATGAAAACTAATGTTAGACAACTTATTAACATATTGGAATATTTGGATAAGCATATCCAAGTGCCTGCAGTTCTTATGTTTTTGGATGCGGAGAAAGCTTTTGATAGACTGAACTGGTTATTTTTGAAAAGATTAATTGTTAAGATGGGAATGGGGGATCAGTTTATTAATTCTATATCAGCAGTTTACCAGAAACAAAAAGGTCAGATTATTGTGAATGGCCAATTAACAGATTTATTTAATATAGAGAAAGGTACTAGGCAGGGTTGTCCTTTATCCCCTTTATTGTTTGTTTTAACTTTAGAGGTTTTATTGAATAGGATTAGAGCTTCAGATGAACTAAAAGGTATACAGATTAGACAACAGGATTATAGATTATGTGCTTTTGCTGATGATTTACTTGTGACATTGACCCAACCAATACAGTCGGCTCAGAGCTTGATGGAGATTATTCAAAATTATGGAAGGGTATCAGGCTTTAAATTAAATATATCTAAGACAAAGATGTTGGTTAAAAATTTAGATGATAAATTAAAACAAGATTTGGAAAGAATAACGGGTTGTGAAATAGTTAAGAAAGTTAAATATTTAGGAATCTATATAGAAGCTTCTAATGGGAAACTATATAAGAATAACTATGAATCTTTATGGAACAAGATACAAATAGAATTGGAGAAATGGAAAAAATTACAATTATCTATGTTGGGTAGGATAGCTGCAATCAAAATGAACGTATTGCTGAAATTTTTATTCTTATTTCAAATGTTACCAATACTTAAAAAGGATGCGAACTTAGAGGAGTGGCAGAAAGGTATCAATAGATTTATTTGGAATGGCAAGAAACCAAGGGTTAAATTAAAAATTATTCAAGATACAAGGGAGAGAGGTGGTTTGAAAATGCCCAATTTTAAGTTATACTATTATGCGGCAGTTTTAGTAGCAATAAGTGACTGGATTAATTTAACTAAGGATAGGATGTTGAATATAGAAGGGTACGGGTTATTGTATGGGCTGCATGCATATCTAGTTTATTATAAAAAGGTGGACAGGAGTTTTAAAGAGCATTTATTGAGAAATGCTCTGTTGCGTGTCTGGAAAAAGTTTTATTATAAGTTAAATGGAAAGATTCCACTTTGGACAGTTCCCAGGCATGCAATAGAGAGTATAAATAGACAACAAATTCAAGATGTGGTGTTTTATGAGAAACTCTTAATAAAAGAAGGGAATTCTTTATTATTGAAACCATTAAATAGGTTAAGGGAAGAAGGAATAGCTCATAATTGGTATTCACATGTACAATTACAGTCTAGATGGCAAAAATATTTTAAGATGGGTTTCTCCTCAAAGGACGATAATTTAATTAAACAAGTTAGAGATCAAAGACCTATGCATATTAAAAGATTATATAATGCATTAATTGAAATTGATTCTGAAACTGAATTAGTTAAGGATTGTATGATTAAGTGGGAACATAATTTTGGACAATCAATTACGATGGAAACATGGGAGAAGATATGGGTGAAAAATGTAAAATTTACGCAAGCACAACATTTAAGAGAAAATTTTTATAAAATGTTTTATAGATGGCATTTAGACCCGAAAAAACTATCATTTATGTACCCAGATGTGCAACCCAAGTGTTGGAGATGTGAATCTATGGACGCTACTTATTTTCATGTTTGGTGGACTTGTAAAAAAATCAAGGCTTTTTGGATAAAAATATGGTGGATTCTTCAAAATATATTGAAAAAGCGTGTTGAATTTTCACCACAGTTGTTTTTGCTTGGTATCATAAAAGACTGTACCACCATTGAGACTAAGTTGATTTTGAACTTGATTACTGCAGCAAGATTACTGGTGGGACAATATTGGAAGACGTCTGAATTACCATCTATTGAAGAATGGACATTAAAAGTTATAAATATGGCAGAAATGGCAAAGATATCCGCATATCTGAAGGATCATTCAAATGAAAAATTTATGATGGATTGGAAAAAATGGATAGATTATATACAAGGGAAATATCAATTGAAGAAATTATATTTAGCATATAGTTAAACATTTATATGTTGGATTTATATAATAAGTAGTTTAGTGGGTTTTCTTGTGTTTTTACCCTGTATTCACTCTGGGAAGTCGGGGGTGGGTGGGAGGGTATTCATAATTTATATATTATTATATATTTTCTTGACAGCATAGGAGAAACTTTCATAGATTGATCAATCAAATCTTTATTATTGTGATAGACCATCATATACTTGCATAGAGAATGTGTTTGATTGCTCTCAATAGCTGAGCCAAAATTATGTCTATTCACACTTCTAGCACACATAATGAGATCTGGGGGTCCCTGGTCCCCCAATTATATGGGTCAACAGACCTATTGCATTATAAAAGCATATGCCAAAGAATTTCTATAACCAAATATTAGGCTTTAGATGTCTATAGACTTTCTGTCGCTAAATGTAAATGACCTTATGAGATGGATTTTGTGAGCATGTTATCTTAAAATCTGCCCATTATTTCATTCAGGAAAGAAGCCTCTCATCAAAAACCAGGTGAGTTGATGAGCTTGAAAGCGAGCTGGCCAAAACAAGAGTTACAAATGGAATTCAAGGCTGCTTTACATGCAGTGAAGGCATCTCTATCACCTGCTATATTGTCCAAGGAGTCAATTTCTTTAGGAATGTTGGGAGTTTGATAAAAGCAGCTCGACATTTCTTGATAATACTTTGTCTTCCTAAAGCACTATCGATGGAGTTTTCTTATTTTCCTTATTTATTCCTTCAGATTGTTACCATCAGAGACTACATTCCCAAGATCATTGGTCCAGATGCTTTTGAACAATACATTGGTCCTTATCAAGGCTATGATCCCACGATCAATCCAACAATAGCCAATGTATTTTCAACCGCAGCCTTTCGCTTTGCTCACGCTGCAATTCATCCATTGGTGAAGAGGCTCAATGTGCAGTATAAGGAAGACCCAACTCTTCCTAAACTTTACTTGCATGAAGCTTTTTTCAATCCTTGGAGACTCATTAAAGAAGGTACTTCTTGTAATGCAGTTACATCCACTAACATCACTATAATATCCTTCCTAATTGAATTTTCTTTAAAAGAAAAGGTTTTGTTTTAATTCCAACATTGTTCTGACTGCTGAAGCAATAGCTGACATGTTCTGGTTTTCTACATCTAGCTGGTAGAATTAATTACTCACCCTTTTCATTTAATTTTGCTTTCTGAATAAATTTGGCTTGTCAAATTGGAGAGAAAGGAGAGAAAGAGAGAAAGGAGAGAAAGTTAGGATGGAATAAGGATAGGTGTACAGACTGCAAGATGTATATGAAATACAATTAAAGCTTATATTTGCTGAATTATTTTAATAATTTTCATTTATTTCAAAGATCTAGATTTTTTTTACAGTGTGGTATTATAAACATGGTATCAATAATATCTAAACCTCCAATTTACATTGCAGGGATAGGAAACAAAAAGTCCTACAGGTGTTGCTGGATGTCTTCTAGAAAACCCAGGCAGTAACGGTGTAGGTTTTGTGGGTAGTAGCTCAACAACATTGATATCTTGTTTCTGAACAGGTAGATAGATATAGGGTGATCAACAAAGGAGACTTTTGTAACTCAGAGTTGAAATGAAGGGTCCTTGATACTCTCTGAGCTTGCTTCTTTTCTTGCAGATGTTTCATTATTTAGACTAGGTAACTAGGGAGCATTGTTGATGTCACCTAGTAATGAAAGGTATGTAAGTACAGAGACCCTTCATATATGGTAATATAGGGCTGTGGGATAGGTGCATTCACCAAACTTTATTTCCTTATACAGTAACTTCTCAGCTTAATGGAACCTAACTTAGCAGATTTTGAATGCAAGGGACAAAATGTATCATATACTGCACACTTCTGTGCAGACATAAATTCCCATTTGCCATTTTAAACATTCATTTGGATGTAATGAACTTTCAGTTTTACCACATGGCCTTTTCCCAGTGGTGGGATTCAGCCAGTTCGCACCAGTTCGGTAGAACCGGTAGCTAAATTTTGTTGAGTTCAGAGAACCGATTGAACCCATGCTGCTTCTGGAAGTCCATTCTAGGGCTCAGAGGCCTGGAGGAGATCTCCCAGGCCTAGAACGGCCCGCCGGAAGTGCGTGGATGTCACTTCTGGAAGTCCATTCTAGGCCTGGTGAAGGCCTCTCAAGCCTAGAAAGACCTGCTGGAAGTGTGTTGATGTCACTTCCGGAAGTCTGTTCTAGACCTCGGAGGGCCAGGCCTGCACCCACGCAGAGAACTGGATGTTCAGGTATTTCAATCCCATCACTGCCTTTTCCCCCTTAGTTTGTTAAATCAAGAGCTTAATATATAATTTATAAAAAAAAGATTATGCATAAATGAGAATAATTGACTTAATGATGTTAAAGAAAAAGTTGTAATGACAGGTAAGTTATTTTTCTTGGATAGTTGATGAAATCTTATGTTTAAGCACTTATCCCAACTAATTTAGCTTCTTATAAATGCTACTTATTTTTGTGGTTGAAGGTGGTTTAGATCCCTTGCTAAGAGGAATACTAACAACTGCAGCAAAACTTCAGGTACAGGACCAACTACTGAATGAAGAATTAACGAAGAAGCTCTTTGTATTGTCTAACAGTGCTTCCTTGGATTTATCATCACTTGATTTACAACGGGGACGTGATCATGGGCTTCCAGGTATACTGGGTGTATTTCCTCTATGACTTGAACATCAGTTATGATTATTCAAAGCTATTCTTTGCCTGAGGGTTGGTAAAATAAGTTCCATGAAATGCTAGCTTTGCTTTATCACAGAAGTGGTCAAACTTTGGGATGGATCAAGTAGATGGTGCCACAATGCATGCTACAAACAGCCAATGATAACAGAGAAATAGTGATCCAAAAGTACAAGAAATGATCATTTCTCTGCATCTGTTTGTGAGGAACAGCCTTCTTTGATTAAGAAGATAATCAAAGGACATAATGGGGAAGATTTAACATTTAACATTTTCCACAAATTGACTGATAGAGTCTGCCGCACAGAGGTCATATGCTTATAGTTCTTGCCTACAGAAGTTACACCATAAAGGGAAAACATTATGCTGTATGTTGGACACATTGAAGGAGTAACAAAGGTTTACAGGAGTAGGTTCCAAGGTGTGATATTTTTTTATTAATTCATATTATTTACTTTCCAAATTCCAAAAACATTAAGGTATACAAGTATACCATGTGACTGCAATTCTTTAAAGCTCACCTGGTGGATGCAGAGAGTAACTGTATGAACACATGAAAAGTGTGGCTGCTTTAAAAAGCTGCAGACAAGTATTACTCTTGCTCCTCTGCATATTCTAATGCACCTTTTACAAATTATGTCCTAAAATCTATTCAGGCCTAATCTGAGTAGAGTTCTCTCCCTTTCATACACTACTCATTTTTCCTACTTAACTAAAACTTTTTACATCAGATGAGACGTTCCATTTATGCTTTCAGAGCTCTAGCTTTTTCAATCAGTGACCATCCATTTCCAATCCTCTTTCCAATGTTTTATATAATTCACCTTAATACAAATTTATCTCTTTTAATTAATAGAATATAGCTACTGTAATACTCTGACCCAGAAGATTAGCTGTTAATAGTGAGCCTGACATCTTTGAGCCTCTTAGTCCCGAAAAGGCCTAAATCAAATTAGTGATTGGTTTGCCATTATGATTAGCAGGACCAAACTGTCTTGGGACTTATTAACAAATCCAGTTATAGTTTTGCACCACAGCCGTCAGTATTTCCACAAGCATATTTTGCAGAAAAAAATGCATCTATATACAATGCTGATGAATCAGAGTCTGAACATTGTATTGATGCAATGTAAGATGAATGCCATGCAAAATATTTACTATCCCACAGCTTCATTTGCATAGGGTTGCAGATTTGAACTAGCAAAGCCTACTGTATCTCAACTCCCCTCTCAAAGCTTTTTGTCTAATTCTTGGGCTAATTTCAGTCAAAACTAGCTCAATGCTTGGCCCTAAAATTACATTGGATAGGTGGGCTATGCAGCCAGTGTAATTTTTTGAGCAAGCAGATGGGATTCCAATATGACAAATACATTCTTTATGCCAAGACAAAACAATGACATATAGTCATATTTAAAAAAAAATACTGGAAAAAGTCCACTGTTGCTCTAGCTTAGTTTACACATGTATTGGGAGCCATGAGGATATATCAGGGTTATAGGTTTGAAAGGAAAATTGAAAAACTTCCCAAAAGATGGTGCTGCCACATCATACTGTTGCCATGAAAACTGCACGGTTGTGTCCATATAGTCCCAGGGATTCTCACTCTCCAAAAGGCTTTTTGGTACAAAAATGATTATTTCAGGGAGGCAGGGATTTAGGTTCATTTTAGAACTGATGCACTGCTAACATGGTACGGGTACTTTTGTATATCTAAAAAAGAGAAATACATTTGAATCTTATTGTGTATGGAATATCTGTAGGTTACAATGACTGGAGAGAATTCTGTGACTTGCCAAGACTAAGGACAGAAAAAGAATTGATGACAGCAATAGAGAATAAAACCATTGTCCAAAGAATTATGGAACTCTACAAAAGCCCCAACAACATTGATGTCTGGCTGGGGGGAATAGTAGAAAATATTCATCCTGATGCCAGAACGGGTCCCTTGTTTGCATGTATCATTGGAAAGCAAATGAAAGCATTGAGAGATGGTGATAGGTAAGTTTACTGTACCTGCATTATTGGATTATACTTGCTTTTACAGAACAGACAGGGTGAGCCATTTTGATATCTGGGTTTAATAAGTTTGGTGAGCACAGTGAAGACCTTCCTTCCTTCCTTCCTTCCTTCCTTCCTTCCTTCCTTCCTTCCTTCCTTCCTTCCTTCCTTCCTTCCTTCCACAGATTTCTCCATCATCATCATCATTATTATCACCACCACCATCATGAATTATGTTAGCGACTGGCCAAGTTACAGACTCTGCCAAGAAGGAATATCAAACTCTTAGTGACTTAAGGAATTGGACTGAGGACACCCAACAGAACTCAAGGACTCAATACCCCATTACCCCATTACACAGCTAACATCCTCTGCCAACATAGCACTAGTGATCTCAATTGCAGATGCTCACTTATCAGTGCAAAGATCGCTGGATTGGAGGTTAGCCACTCCATGTCTGAGACCTGAATGCTGCTGTTTGGTGGGGTGAGTGCCTGTCATTCACTCCAGCTCCTTGGCAGGGACATTATAGAAACCTCTCCTGGGCAATGGTGATGTCACCCGCTAATCCTTTCAGCCCAAAGTGCCTTAAACAGAGCTTCCAACATGCATGGGACAGGGCAGTGCAAAGATCTACAGTGCATAAGCCTGTCCAGAAACAAGTATACCTGTAATGAGGTCAGTGTGAACCAGGAGCCTGCTTTACTAGAGGACCGTTGCTTGATAGAAGCCAAAATGGATACAATTATACTACAAAAGTCTTCTCAGTGTTCACGTTGAAAGCACATCATTTGCAGTAGAAAATTATCATTGGAACAATACTGACAAGTGCTCGCATGCTCGGTGCTCTGCATATTTAGTGCCTGAACAAAGTTACATCCCCCACATGGTGAAGTAGAATTACATTCTGTATTCTTAACACCACACTGTTAAATCCATAATATTACCTTTATTCCCTATCCTTCAATGCAATGTACAATCCTCAGTCCTTTATAAGATTCTATTTTATAATACTCTACTGTTTGCACAAATTTTAATCCATTTCTATCCATGTCCCAATACATATTTTAATATCAGAAAATTTAGTTCTATGAAATTGGGATATACACTAATAGATTGTATTTATACTGGGATCTTCTTTCCATGCAGATTTTGGTGGGAGAACGTTAACATTTTTACTGATGCTCAAAGGCGTGAGCTTGGAAAATATTCTTTATCCAGACTTATTTGTGATAACACGGGCTTGACGAAAGCACCCCTTGATCCTTTTCTACTTGGAAAATTTCCTAAAGATTTTGTGTCATGTGAAAATCTACCTAGAATTAATTTAGGGCCTTGGCGTGAAGTCTTTTGACCAGGTAACTTGAAAACTAATAGATTCATCTACAAGTGTTTATTGATAAATTCTAATGCATTTCTGGGGCATAATCCCAGGTGAATAAGCATAGGATTGCTCCCCTTAGTTAGGAATATTTGCAAACAAAAAATATACTGAATGTTTTGAAAGCAAAATGCCTTAATTTCTTCTGCCACCGATTATAAGTAGATCTTCTTGCATTGCATGAAAGGATTATGAAAGTATTCAATAAATATTGCTCAAAATAGTATCAATAGCTGTGGAACTATTGATCAGAGCCCCACCCTTTTTAATGTACACACACTGACCCTGTGGATTTGCTACTATGCTACTGGCTCAGAGTTAACCTTTTGTGAAGCTTTCCTTGCTAAGAATCTAAATTACACCTAGAAAATTGAATTTACTTTCATGTAGAGGCATGGGACAGGACTAGTTTAATTATGTTGCTGAATCTCTAAAAAAACTTGCCAATGCAGCATGTATATACCTGCCAATTTTAAAGAAATAAGGAGCAATACAATGGAATCAAAGGCAATTAATCCAATGGGTGACCATATTGGCAAGAAAAACATACTGTATATATATTCATGCAGACAACCAGCTACTGGAACATCCCCAGTTATCTGTTAAAAAATGTACAAGATTTTAATGCAGCAGAAACTGAGACTACCAGATTTGCAGTGCAGAGCTCTGAACAGTTTGCAAATGACAGTAGACAACATTCCATATAGGACAACCTCTCAGAAGTCCCTATTACAGCTACAACACAGCCTGGATAGAATATGATGATAAATAAATCAGAGTTGGTTTTACAGATCATGGTAGGTCATAATTGGTTTAATTATGGTTTGTTTAAGAAATCAGAATTGAATTCACACAAGTTAAATCATAACCATGGTTTACAAAGCAGAGTAGCAGAGTTCTCACTTCCTTTAAAAATGAAACAAACTATATGGCTTGGACCGATGTGTTATAACCAAAGTAATCTCTGTGAGAGACATACTCTGACACAAGGAACATATCTTTAGAGTTCAAGGTGAATAAAAAGTTTCTTAATATTATTAACAGATATAAACTTCCTTATCTGGAGGTTGTAAGATCCTTCTTTGTACATAATGGGAAAAATCTGATCCCTTATGGCCTTGCTCAGCAAAACACCTTATCCATTCTTTGGGATAAGCTACAAACCAGCAAATAGCTTATAAGGATATAGCCGGAAGATAATACATTTGTGTGCTTTTTTTTTCCTTGCAAAAATATGGGCAAATTTAAATGACAATGGTAGGTATCAAGTTTTAGGCATTACATGGTTAAAATAACAATTAAGAAGAATGCTTTCTTTAGAACAGCTTTAGGTTTTCTGTATAAAAGACACTCATAAAGTAAAATCATGTAACATTATGCAAGCACTGAATGAGGCAATTAAGAAAAAACAGTATTTCAACAGTTTAGGAAAATACAAATTGTACAAAAATACATATTGCAGGAGAAAGCAGGAAGTTATGATTAACAGTATTTTAGGGTATATATAACAAGTATACTACCTCTGACAAAATGCTATCTTTTTTAAAAATTATCATGATAGAAGATTCATTGGGCAATAAAATCAAATATTATATTTCTTTTTTTTTATGTTTTTATTTTTTTACCATACACCATACACCAAAAACAAACTATACATATATAAACAAAAATCTTTTCTTTTAACAGAACCGTGCTATACATTCTAACTATTCTATTACATCTTATTTTCATTTTATTTACATTCGATCATTATATCTTTTTCTTTCTCTGTTCTAGCCAAATATAACATTTATTCCAAATTTCATAAAATTCTGTCGCCTCCTTGTCTTTTAATTCTAGCGTGAGTTTATTCATTTCTGCGCATTCCAAAATTTTATAAATAACCATTTCATCTGTGGGTATATTTTCATTCTTCCAACATTGGGCATATGCTATGCGAGCTGCAGTCAATATATATAATGATGTGTTGGAGTAGTTTTTTTAATCTTTGAATTTATTATGCCCAATAGAAATAATTCCGGTTTAAAATCCATTTTTATCCCCGTTATCTCCTGTATCCAATCTCTCATTCGTTCCCAATAATTTTTTGCTTTGGGGCACAGCCACCACATGTGGTAGAATGTTCCTTCTCTAATTCTACATTTCCAACACTTCGGATCTATATTTTTATGCATTATGGCCAATCTCGCTGGTGTTAAATGCCATCTATAAATCATTTTTTATTGATTCTCTCTATATGCAGTTGACAACGTCAATTTACAATTTACGTTCCATAATCTTTCCCATTCCTCTAAGTTTATATTTCTCCCCACATTTCATGCCCACGTGAACATGGACCCCTTCACTATTTCTTCCTCTAACTCTATTTCTAATAAATATTTATAAATTTTGATAATGATTTTCCTTCCTTGCTTATTAGGATTTTATCAAGTGTGGGGTCTGATTTATTCCATATTCTTGCCTGTCTCTATTATATCTAGATTTGATTTGTAGATAAGACCACCAATCTATGGGTATTCTTTGTTCCTCCAACTCTTTTCTTGGCTTAAGGTTGCCTTGGTTATCCAGTAATTCTTTGTATCTCGTCTTTTTTTTTTTCTCTAGAGTATTAGGGTGAATTACTGCCTCCATCGGCGAAAACCAATTTGGGATTTTCCCATAATGTCTTTTTTTTATTTTTTCCCATATCCCAATCAATGCTCCTCTTATCTGATGTTGTTGAAAGTATGTATGTATTTTCTTCTGTTTCCCCCACAGAAATGCATGCCAGCCCATCTGTAAATTATGTTCTTCAATCGTTAATATCCTATCATTATCCAAATTTATCCAGTCTTTAATCCATAATAAGCCTGCTGCATAATAATAAATTTCCCATTTAGGGAGTCCAAGTCCACCTCTACTTTTACTGTCCTGTAACGTTTTCATATTTATCCTAGCTTTCTTGCCCGCCCAAATAAATTTATTTATTATTTTATCCAATTCTTTAAAAAAAGTTTTCTCTAATTTTATTGGAATTGTTTGAAATAAATACAATAGTCTTGGTAATATGTTCATTTTAGTCACTGCAATCCTACCTAATAATGATAATTGGAAATTTCCCCAGGTTTCAAGATCTTGTTTCATTTTTAGGATCAATTTTGTATAATTGTCTTCTTTTATTGAGGAACACCTTGAAGTTATCCAAATTCCTAAATATTTAATCTTTTTTGCTACTTGTAAATCCAAATTCTCTTCCAATTTCCTTTTTTGTTTATCAGTTAAATTTTTTACTAACATTTTAGTTTTGTCTCTGTTAATTTTTAAACCCGCCACCATTCCAAATTTTTCTATTTCACCCATAAGAATATTTCCTCTCTCTATAGGTTCCTCAATAAAGAAAACCAGGTCATCAGCAAATGCCTGTAACTTATATTCCTCTGCTTTGACCTGTACCCCTTTTATTTCTTCATTCACTCTAATTTGAACTAGTAATACTTCAAGAGACAAAATAAAGAGTAGAGGTGAAATTGGGCATCCCTGTCTTACCCCTTTGTTTATTTCAAAACTTTTTGTGTTCTCTCCATTAATTATCACACTGGCCCTCTGTGTTCTATATATTGCCTTTATTATATTACTAAATTTGTCCCCAAATTTCATATCCTCAATCTGTTGGAACATAAATTGCCAATTGAGGTTATCAAATGCTTTCTGCGCGTCTATGAAGATCAACGCTGCTTATTTTCCTGGATGTATTTCATAGTATTCAAGGACATTTAACACCGTTCTAATATTGTTTCTAATTTGTCTTTGAGGCAAAAAGTCATTTTGGTCTGGATGTATTATATCCTGCAAAATTAACTTTAATCTTTCCGCCATTATATTAGTAAAAATTTTGTAATCAGTATTTAGGAGCGAGATTGGCCTATAGTTTTTAATCTGTTTAGGGTCTGTGCCTTCTTTTGGAATAAGAGATATGATAGCCTCTATCCAGGAGTCTGGTAGATTTGATTTCTCCAACACATCATTATATACCTCTAATAATATCTTTTCGAACTCTTCATAAAAGGTTTTGTACAGCTCCCCTGGAAGACCATCCGGTCCCGGAGTCTTATTATTTTTTTTGTTTTTGGACTGCCCTTTTTAATTCCGTAGTTGTTATTTTCCCATTCAGTATGTCTCTTTGTTCTTCTTTTAATTCTGGGAGACCATTAACTTTTAGATATTGTTTGATCTTTTCCCAATCTATTTCATCTTTTTTATATAATGATTCAAAGAAGGTTTGGATTATTTCTTTCTTTTTATCCATCTTATATTGTAATTCTCCATTTCTATCATAAAGTTCCTGAATGATTTTTTTTCTCTTTTTTTTTAATTTATAAGAAAGCCATCTCCCAGGTTTATTTGTGTGTTCAAAAAAAGTTTGTTTTACCATTTTCAATTCTTTAACTCTTTCCTCTTGTTCCATCACATTTAATTTATGTTTGGCTAATGCTAATCCCGCTTTAATCGATTCATCCTGAGGCTTTTCTTGTAATTTAAATTCAACTTTTTTGATCTCTTCCTGTAGTATGTTTTTCCTTTGTCTTTTCTCCCTATTTTTCTGTGCTATATAAGCTACCGGTATTACTAGTCCCCTTAAATACGCCTTCGCTGTATCCCAGATAATTTGCATTGATGTTTGTTGTTTTGTATTTTCTTTAAAGAAATAATCCATTTCCTTTCTAGTCTGTGTAATAAATTCTTTTTCCTTTAAGATATAAGAGTTCATTACCCATCTTTTTCTAGGTTTTTTTCGCCCCTTCCAGACTATTTCAATCGGGTTATGATCTGCCCATACATTTGGTTTTATTTCTATAGTCTCTATATCCTGTCCCAATTCTTCATTTGTCCATATCATATCTATTCGAGACCATGATTTGTGTGGATTTGAAAAGAATGTATATCCTTTTTCTTTTTGATTTCTCTTTCTCCATTGGTCTAATAGGTTAAGTTCATGTGCTAGATCGAAGAAGGTCTTTGGTAAAATTTTGCTTTTCTTTTTATTTTTCTTATCAGTGATATAATCTTTTTTTGCATCCACCACCGCATTATAATCACCCACAATACAAATATTTGAATGACCCAGTTCTATCAATTTCTCGTGTAATTTCTGATAAAAATTGTATTGGTTCTCATTCGGTGCATATATTACTACTAAGAGCCAGGTCTTCTGTTCATTTTGTATTTCTATTATTAGTACCCTTCCATCCATATCTTGATATTTTAAATTTGCATTTATCTCTTTTTTGCTATAAACTGCTATTCCTCTTTGCTTTTGATTAGCTAATGCTGTAAATAATGATCCTAATTTGGGAAACTCTAAATGGTGCCTATGTTGCTCTTTAATATGTACTTCTTGCAAGCAGACAATATCTATGTGTTGTTTGGCTAGTTTTGTTAATATTTGCTTTCTCTTTGCTGGTGCGTTTAATCCATTAATATTGATAGATAATAACCTAATCTCCTTTTCTATTTTCTACTTGTGTGTTTTACTTGTGAGCTTGTCTTGTTCTTGGGCCTGTTCCTTTCTCCTTCCTCTGTCCGTTTTCCCCCTTACTTTCTTTCCCTTGTTCTCTTTCGCTAATTTCTTGCTGTTGGTCTTCCTGACTTTTGGATTCCAGTTCTTCCTTGCTACTGTTCTCTTCCTCCGTTCCTTCCAATTGGTCGTAAAATTCTCTGGCTTTCTCTAGATTATCTATTTTAATCTTCCTCTCTCTCCAGGATATCAACATTCCTTCCGGAAATGTTATATTTCATTACAGTGAGTAAATAAAAGAATTACTAGCTGTTGGTCAGATTGACATCATGGTAAATCGATTAAGGGTAAAGAACTAAAGATCCATAATAATAACAACAGCACTTGGACTTATATACTGTTTCATAGTGCTTCACAGCCTTCTCTAAGCAGTTTACAGAGTCAGCATATTGTCCCCCAAACTCTGGGTCCTCATTTTGCCAATCTCAGAAGCTGAGTCAACCCTGAGCCCAGTCAGGATCGAATTCCAAACTGTGTGCAGAGTTTGCCTGCAATACTGCATTCTTAACCACTGCGCCACCAATTAATAATACATTAATTGTGGCTAAATGAAATAGTAAAAAAAAATGCAAATTTTCAGGTTCTCCGGAATTCTTTTTGATATAGGATGTTACTAAAAGTGGTGAAAAAGTTAAGAGGAAAGCGTGAAAGTCAAGAAATTAAATTTGATATTCCAGCCATCAAAGGTGACATCAAAGGTCAAGACTGCAAGACTGAATGTATTAAGTCATGATTACATGTTAGTAGTGTGAGCTTACATCTGTCATTAGGAACAGAAAAACTGTTTATATATATATAAAGCTCAGCATTTTTATTAAACAAATTCTAGTTTGATATTATCCTGGTGCTTGTATGTATTTATTTTTGTTGCGTATATATATAATATCCCTGTTATATACTGTATGTAATAAAGAAATTAAATCTATTAGGTTACAATAAGTCCTTTTAAACTCATTATATTGTTTTGTTTTTTGTATATGTGGGACTTCTGTATTTAGCAAGAGATATTGCTATAAATTAGTATCCTACCCATGATGGTTCTAAAATAAATAAATAAATAAATAAATATGCATTATGCCATCGCAGTGCAAGTTCTGCCCTTTAGTACTTGAGTTTTGCTGTCACTGGCAAGTTTGTGATGCAAGTGGAGAATACGGCTTCTATTTCAGTATATTAAAGCCATCACCATCTACCAAAGTTGATCGACATTAATGTGGGTAGTTTTTCACCTCATATTCTGTTTTTACTTTAAGAATTGCTATGTGGTTCTCCAATCAAAGTGGAATACGAGAACTTCATCCATTGCTTAGAGGCTGGAAAATCTTCAGTGACCTTCACCTGATGTGACCCATACCTGAGCCCTCACAAGACCCATCACAAGACCCTCACCTGACGTGACCTCCCATCAGAAGACCTAATGATTACACAAAGCCCTTATAAGCAGAAGAACACCAACACTGACATTCCCTAAATTCCTCTGAAGATGTTACCTAGCCTGGTCATGAAATGTTCAGAAACCAACCCACAAGCTCGGAGAACGAACCTCCACCCTCATAAGCTACTTGGACAAAAACAATTATCCTGCACAAAAGGGAAACAGAATTCAAAACCACCAGTCTGTCAAGATGCTTCTCTTTTTTAAATCTGATATTTTCTTCAAAATTAAATACTACATTTCAACCCAGCCCCACTAAATATCATTCCTTTTGTTTCTTTTTATATAAATTGTATTGAAAAATTTTATATGTACAAAAGAGAAACATAAGAACATATGTAATGGAAAAGTGTCATGGTTCGGACAGATGAAACTCTTCAAAAGAACTTCAAGGCATTGTTTACCTTAAAGAATCTTTTATTCGAGTAGCATAATATCGGCACTACATAATCGAAGCCAAAAACTGAATTCCCCTGCCCTGGGCACATAGTATCAAAGCACAATTCCCTCCTCCAATTAACAGTCATAAATCACATTCCCCAATTAGCTTGAAGCATGGGCTTCCTCTCCAATTCTCCAGCCCACCAATTCTTTATCAGCTCTTGGCTCAATAACCTTGATTCTCACGCTTAGTTTAGTGTTGTTATGTCTAGCTAGACTCTCATTCACATCCCCCCCAGCATCATCTAACTCTAAAAGCGAAAAGGAAAAAGATGGCTACATTTCCATCTGTTTTCAATGCAAAACATCCAATGTTAGCAGCGTAGATGATAGACAGACAGACAGATAGATATGAGAGAGAGAGATGCAGTTTACATTAAGCAATAAATTAACTTCTGCTAGAACAGTGGTTCTCAACCTTTTTCAGGGTGTGACCCCGATCTGCGCCACGCATGCACGGCGCGACCCCGACCTGCACCGCGCATGCGCGGTGCGACGACCTGCACTGCGCATGCGTGGTGTGACGACCTGCATCGTGCATGCGAGGTGCTACCCCGTGCATGCGCGGTGCTGCCCCCTGCACCGGCTGAGGCATATGCTGCCACCCTTTTGGGGCGGCAGCAGGTAGGCCCAGGTATTCAGGTGCTCCTGGGCGGCCGCAGCGGCGACCGTGCAGGGCGACCACGGGCTGGGCCACCAACTGGCCCAGCCCAAGGGTGGTAAGCCACCCACCGGGTCCCTCACACGCCAAAAACCCTCCCTTCGCCCACCGGCCTCCCACCTCCCACCCCTGGCCCTCTTTTACTTACAGTTTTAGTAGTTCTCAGCAGGGAGGGGTGGAAACTTCTGGAGAGCTCGCCTTCGCTGCAGGCAACTTGCAGCACCGTTTGCAGACTGGGACTTTTGGCGGGCTCAGCAGGGCGGAGACAACCTGGACAATTTCTATTGGCTTTTGAAAGCCAATAGAATTAGACTCTATTTAAGAGAGTCTATTCTATTGGCTTTCAAAAGCCAATAGAATAAGAGGGAGTAGCACAGCTAAGGAAAAGGGGAAAAATGGCGTAGCACAGCTAAGGAAAAGGGGAAAAAATGGCGGACTGCGTTGTTTGGCGACCCCCGTAAAATGGTCGTTCGACCCCAAATGGGGTCGCGACCCACAGTTTGAGAACCGCTGTGCTAGAAGAATCAGAGGCAAATTTCTTGAAATAATTACCAGTTATACTCAAAATAACAGAAGCACAGTTGCAGGCTGGCTTTCCTGGCCCAGGTGTAGTTTGAATGATTTCTGTGGAGAGAAATCATGGGGTTGGGGGGGATTGATTACCCATCCCTAAAGAGAGGAAAGAATCCCATGGACAGTTTGAATCAAGTTCATTATTGGGACGTAATTCTGTTTAGATTTTTGGTCAAAAGAAAGACAGAGGAGTTGGACTTGGATTTGCATAGTGCAAAGTCCATCCATTCCTTAAGAAGGCCAGAGATGCTTGGCTAATATCTCTTCCTTTGTGTTCTGTTGTATCTGGCCCTTCTCAGCTTAGTAAAATCCACAGGAATATTTCTTTAAGAATTTTATTTAACACAGTTCAAGAGATTCACTTCAAAGCAAGATGCTGGCAGTTCGTTTGCGGAACGGCCGAGTCTGATTTATTTACATTCAGCTTAAACATGCTCTCCCCCCTTCCAATAACTCACTCTTTATCTCTCAGGTTGTCCAAGACCTCATAAATCTTCCGTAGATTCCAAAAACACCAGAAAACTGAGTTCAAACTAACTCCTCGAGGTATCAGGCTACTACTTGATATTAACGTTGCTCGTGACAAAGAATTAGTCCCTCCTTCACCTTCTAATATAGTTTTCGATACGTCACTTCCCCCATGGCTTCCTTTTTCCACGTAACTGAAACCTCCGCCTATCAAACCTTCGGAATCTCGGATCAAGCCATATATTTTCCTGTTCCAAGTCTGACTCCCCGCTTTGAGATTCTGACCCAGACTGCATGCAAATCTCCTCACTGTCCGTCTCGGCTGCCGGGAGGGGAAAACACCCAGAGGGGCCTGGCTGCTCCTCCTCATCCTCTGACATTTCCCAAGCTGGTCTAGAGACACCCACAACATGTTCTGAGATTATTAGTGCAGACCACACTTCTTCTTCAATACTTTATTTTATTTTTAAATTTTATTTTCTCCCATCTTTATTAATTTTAGAAATAACTCAAGCAGAAAACATACCCAATGCTCCTTCCTCCTCCTAGTTTTCCCATAACAACAACGCCATAGGCTGAGAGAGTGGAACTGTCCCAAAATCAGCCAGCTGGCTTTCGTGCCTAAAGTGGGACTAAAGCTCACCGTTTCCTGGTTTCTTTTTCTTTGCTTTTTTTTCATTTTTATAATGTTAGATTATGGAATAAAATACAAAAATACAAAAGCAAATGATAGGACACAGTGGGAAGGGGAAAGGGGAAAGAAAAGTGAGTAGGAGAGGGGGGAAAGAAAAGAAAAGGCATTGATTTCAAACTCCATCTGTTGCAGTAGAATAAAATGTTAACATTGAACATCAACTTTTTACTTTTCCACAATAGTATAAACTAGCCATTTCTATAACAACAAATCAATCTAATCAGTAAAACCCAAAATCACAGTTTCATTTTTTTTCCACCTCAAGCATAGTCCAGAAGCGGTCTCCATGTAGAAACAAAGGTATTTATATTCTTTTTTTAAATCAAAACAGTCAATTTTGTAATCTCTGCCAGCTCCATCAACTTCTGTAGCCATTCGTCGATAGTGGGAATCAAAATAGCCTTCCATTTTTGAATGTTTCCTGGTTTCTAGCCTGATGCCTTATCCTCAACTTGGCAAAAGACAAACCTGTAGTTTATTTCAATATACTGCATCTCTGCAGAGCTTCACATTACTCTCTAAAATGCCACAGCATTCAGGAAGATATAGATGACAAATTCATTTGCATGCATGAGCCAGTAGATTCTCTATTAAGCTGCCTTATCAACTTTTCTGAGAGGAGAAAGTGATTCAGATAACGCTACAGGAAAGGGAGCATATGGCATCACATACCTCACTATGTAATTTGTGACACATGGGATATTGTTGTGTCTTGATCCGTTTGCCTATGGAGTTAGATGATCTGATGGGGGGAAATGTGGCTTTTTCTTTTATTCACATTGCATATACAGTATACCCTAAATTCTATCTACCAAAGTGCCAGGCAAAATACAGAAGCGTTAATAGTATTATAATATCATTCTCCCTGCCTCTTAGCAGAGTAATATTCTGACAATAAATTGAATGGACAAGCTGCATAAATCTGTAATTTATTCTCCAAGACATTGTTTATAGCCAAACAAAATAAGCTGCAGTGTATCTCCCGTATGAAAATGAAGCAGCATAATGGGACTTGACAAAATAAGAAGAAAAACCACCATTAAAGACTGTCGATAAAGATCATAGTTTAATTTATAGAGTAGGAAGCCTTGACTTCTTCCCTGTACAGCCTATTCTCCTTCTTCCATACAAAATCAGGCAGATGAAAAACAAATCAAGAAATGAACACCAGTTGAACAGATATTTGCTGAAATTACTGTCAGATAAACCGACAGTCTCCATTACATTGTACTGGGATGTTGTTCTGTAGAGATATTTTTTTTCCCCTCATACTCAGAATCACCAAAGCGACATAGAAAGTTATGTAAGGGAATAACATCCAATACTGAATAAGCCAGGCCCAGAATTGGCCAAATTGAAATAAATTGTCCTGAAAATCTGAAGCTCCAGAACTTCTGCTGTAATCTTCCTATTGAGTAAAGTGAGGAAGTTCACAAGTTTTAGTTGCTTCGAAAAGTTAATTCTATTTGATAAATTCATTTTATCTTTTTGGACAGAATAGAAATCAATCTCAGTTGGATGTGGATGAACCTTAAGCTTCAGGAAAAGTTGCAGGACAAACAATATAGCTACTCCATCTATACTCTTCCTTTTCTAAGGAGGAGGAAGAGGAGGAGCTTGGACCTCTTTGAGACTTCCTGCATATCATTAAAAAAAATTGCCAGTTGGGACTCTCAAAATAAAAATATATTATCTTGACTACAAAAACGTTCACCAAAATAAAACATCTGGAGAATGATTCCTATAGCACAAACAGAATTAGCATTAACAATACGGACATGTTTATGGCTAAAGAAAAATAGGACATGTAAACATAAGAGCGTAAAACTGTCCTGGTTTCTGCTTCAAATCTTCAGTGAAGCTTTACCACTGTATAGCTGCCTGCTCTTGTCAGCCACATTTCTAAATCATTAATTTAGAGCCTAGCAACTATAAATTGAGCAGCACAGTGGCCTAGAAGTGAAGACACTCGCTTCGCACTCAGAAGGTTGAGAGTTCAATCCCAGGCAGTGACAGATGTTTCTCTATCAGGGCATAAAGAGAAAATATCTGCTCCAAACTCCATATAGGCTTCAGGAAGGGCCTCCAGTCAGTAAACTTTCAGCTCCATTCAGTCGCCCGACCCCACCGAGAAGCAAGAGATTACAGGGTCATAAAAAAACTGTAAGTAAAACAACCTAACTGATTTAAGCCAGTTCACATTAGCAAAGTGGACTTTTGCCCTGTTACACTTGATTCTCAGCCAGAAATCATTCATAGATTAGAAGCATAATAAAACATAGCTGATTTGGTGAATTCATATACCAGTTAATCTTGTTGACTCATGGCAGTTCATAGCAATAAAACATAGAAACCAGCCTACAATAAAAGAAAAATAAGTAACAATTTGAACAAAAATCAATTAAAGGAAAGCAATGCCAATTCCCAAAGCTACCAATGTCAACCAATATTTAATTTGTTTTAGGTATTTAGTTCAGGCACTGCCTAGCTCCAAGCAACCCTGGATGGCTGACAATACAACAAAAAATGGTGGCCTTGGTTTTCAATATTCTCAATGCCAAACACTGAGTTGTAATTATTTTGTGAAAAGATGTCCAAGTCTGGCATCTAGGGGGAGACTATTACATAAGGAGTGGGAGGGAACTGCTAGCTGTAGATGTTCTACTATAAACCACAGCAGGTTTCCTCAACATGTTAGGGTTGTCTTTCCAGAATTCCCAATACAGTACAGGTAGTCCTTGACTTACGACCACAATTGAGCCCCAAATGTCTATTGCTAAGTGAGACATTTGTTCAATGAGTTTTGCCCCATTTTATGCCCATTCTTGCCACAGTTGGGAAGTGAGTGGCTCAGCTGATAAGTTAGTAACAAGGTTGTTAAATGAATCTGGCTTCCACGTTGGTTTTGTTTGTCAGAAGGTTGCAAAAGGGACACTGCAACCGTCATGAACATGAGTCAGTTGCCAGGCCTCTGAATTAACCATGGGGGATTTTGCAATGTGAAAAATAGTCATAAGTCACTTTTTTCAATGTTGTTATAACTTTGAACGGTCACTAAATGAACTGTTATAAGTTGAGGACTTACCTGTATTAAACAGTTCTGGTAGCTCCATCTCCATATCTCTGCAACATGCCAAATCAAGAAAAGCTGGCCCATATTGCTATTCAACTGCTCTCACTACCTCGGGTAGGCTTCTTCAAGGCATTTGGGGGTACAATTTCAAGTCTTCAACTTCTTTTTATAACAGCACTGTTATGTTTTACTGTAGACATCCATGGATGTGACAGTCAAACAAATCTCCCACGTCACTCTTCGGCTAAATGTGTGAACATCAAATGCACTTTCCAGAAGATGGCAAAATGCGTAGAGGTAAGATGGCTGCACTGGTTTTTTTCAATTAAGATGCTGCACACCACAAAATTCCTAGGAAATTTCACCCAGTTTCACTGTCTTTTAGCATTTTGCAGTTTATGGTTATAAACAGTTGAGTGACAACTGTTTTCTAAACTTAAGATATATCAGGGAGAAAATAAATGTCTGTGAGCTGAAGGACAGTAGCCAGCTCAAAGCCACCTGGTAAATATATTTGGTGAATTTGTCCATTCCAAGGTCTACAGTACAAAGAAACATCTTACTTGATAAATTTCTCCTATCTCTTGATATAATTTAAAGATGCAGAACAGATACCTACCAGTTTTCTGAAGAGTAAAGGTTCCTTTACATACCAAAAGTAGTTTAAAAGCAGAAACTGTAATGCCATGAAAACAATCTAATCACACAGTGAACTAACATTATGATACAAACCAATTAAGAACACCAAAACAGCAGAACAGACCATGAAAAAAAATGTTTTTAAAGCAAGTGCAGTGGGAGAAGCAAACCAATCTACAGTATATCCTAACCAATATCCAGAGATTTTTAAATATAAAGTTTAGTGTAAAATGTCTCTTTTTAAAATAAAAATTTAATGTAAATTTGCAGGAACAAGATATTGTTTTTAATGAAGAATTTTTATAGTAGTAAAATTTAATATAAATTAAACTGAAAGAAAGAAAAGAGAATAGAGAGGAGTAAAAAGTGCAAGGAAAAGGAAAAGAGAGAGAAAAAGAATATAATAAAGAAACAGAAAAGAAATACAGAAAGAAATAACTTCCAACCTTCATCACAGTATAAACAAATTTAGTAACTCTTCCCCCCCCCGCTAAGGTTTCCAACATTTATCTCTTAATCCCATATCCCATCTCTTATACTCAGCTTTATATCTCTACCCTGCGTCATTACAGCGAAGCAGTGGAAGTGATGAACCGGTGCCTGGAGGCTGTTGAGGTCTGGATGGGTGCCAAGAGGCTCAGACTCAATCCTGACAAGACGGAGTGGCTATGGGCTTCGCCTCCCAAGAACAATTCCAACTGTCCGTCCATTACCCTGGGGGGTGAAGTTCTGTCCCCCTTGGAGAGGGTTTGCAACTTGGGTGTCCTCGATCCACAGCTAAGTCTAGAACATCATTTTTCAGCTGTGGCGAAGGGGGCATTCGCCCAGGTTCGCCTGGTGCGCCAGTTGCGGCCCTATTTGGACCGGGAGTCACTCCTCACAGTCACCCATGCCCTTGTCACCTCGAGATTCGACTACTGTAATGCTCTCTACATGGGGCAACCTTTGAAGAATGTCCGGAGACTGCAGGTAGTCCAGAATGTGGCCGCGCGAGCCGTCTTGGGTCTCCCAAGACATGCTCATATTACTCCAGCTCTCCATGAGCTGCACTGGCTGCCAATCGGTCTCCGAACACAATTCAAAGTGTTGGTTATGACCTATAAAGCCCTTATGGCAATGGACCAGGTTACTTGCAGGACCGTCTTCTGCCTCATGAATCCCAACGACCGATTAGGGCACATAGGATTGGCCTCCTACGAGTCCCGTCTATTAGGCAATGTCATCTGGCGGGGCCTAGGGCAAGGGCCTTCTCCATCGCTGCCCCAGCCCTCTGGAACCAGCTTCCCATAGAGGTTCGCACTGCTTCCTCCCTCCTAGTTTTCCGGAAACTATTGAAGACTTATTTATGCCGACAGGCTTGGGGCATATGAACTGTACTCTGCCCCTGGGCCTAGAAATGTGCCTCCATCAGTGACTGTGTGTTGATTGTGATTGTGTGTTGTATGAATGTGTATCGGATTGAATGAATGTGTTTTAGATTGGATGGTTGATTGTCATTGGTAAATTAATTTTATTGTATTATTGTTGTAAGCCGCCCTGGGTATCAGGAGAAGGGTGGCATAGAAATTTAAATAAATAATAAATAAAATAAAATAATAATAATAAAAACAAAACCATAAGAAATTAACTTTTTAGTACTGGTGTCAGCAGAAAGTCAATAAAGAGTTGCCAGAAGTAACAACATACCTTGTTTTAACTTTAATCAAATAAACCAACATTATACTTATTTGTTTTGCCTAGTACATTCAAATGTTGTTGTTGGATTTGATTTCTTTTAATTTCTTCTTTGTCCCATTGCCCACTGTTCTTTGAGGCTTTAACAACCTTCGTAAATTCAACAGGAAAAAATTGCCAGGTCACTGTCTTGGTTCATCATTTGTACTTCCCTTTTAAATTTTAAAACCTCGACCAGTTTGTTTTCTAGATTCAGTGAAACACAGATTTGCTTATATTTAAGAGTTGAGATATGGAATGGTTGATATTGTATTTGTTGATGAATGTGATTAGGACTCTGTTTGGACTTTCTGTTGACATTTGCATTGAAAAAGATGTTGCTTATTGGACTCATTGAGTTACAGAATGAAGGGTTTTGTTAATTAAGAAGAGGTGAAGAGATAATAAAATTGTTTGTACTAGTCAGGAAGAGGATGGAAAGTCCCTTTCTTAGGTTTCTTTTGTGGGTGATCTCCCATTCTCTTCTTATCTAGAGAGGTCCCAAAGAGTGTTTGCCCTTATCGTTAGCTCCATTTTTGCAGAGTCCTTTTCAGTTCATGTAAGTCATGTATGAGTCATGTATTTGGATCAGGAGTCACTCCTCACAGTCACCCATGCCCTTGTCACCTCGAGATTCGACTACTGTAATGCTCTCTACATGGGGCAACCTTTGAAGAATGTCCGGAGACTGCAGGTAGTCCAGAATGCGGCCGCGCGAGCCGTCTTGGGTCTCTCAAGACATGCTCATATCACTCCAGCTCTCCGTGAGCTGCACTGGCTACCAATTGGTCTCCGAACACAATTCAAAGTGTTGGTTATGACCTATAAAGCCCTTTATGGCAATGGACCAGGATACTTGCGGGACCGTCTTCTGCCTCATGAATCCCAGAGACCGGTCAGGGCACATAGGGTTGGCCTCCTACGAGTCCCGTCTGTTAGACAATGTCATCTGGCAGGGCCTAGGGCAAGGGCCTTCTCCGTTGCTGCCCCAGCTCACTGGAACCAACTTCCCACAGAGGCTCGTACTGCTTCCTCCCTCCAAGCCTTCTGGAAAATGCTGAAGACGCATTTATGCAGACAGACTTGGGGCGTGTGAGCTGCACTCTGCCCCTGGGCCTTTGACTGTGATAGTGTGTTGTATGAGTGTAATAAATTTATCTAGTTTTTATATAGTATTGTAATTAGTAATTTTAATTGATTTTATGTTTTTACTTGTATTGTTTTTTTAAAGAAATTTTTATTAATTTTATAATCATAAATATAACAAAGAATCAAATTGAAAACAACTCAACTGAATACAATCGTTTACAACTTTTTCCAAGAGAAAAAACAAAGCATAAAAACTTAACTAAAGTAATTAAAATAACGATGGGTATTGCTCGGCGGCACCCCACCACCACCACATCCCCCTCTTCCTTCCTCCCTACCTCTACTTATATCCGCCCACCCTCTCTGCCTCCCTCTCTCTCCTCCCTCCTCATACCACCTCCCTACATCCCTCCAACCTTCACTCCACAATCTACTCCCCTTCCAGATGTGGTGCTGAGGTGCCGCCCGAGCAACCCCTCTTATATCAAAAAAATATATCGTTCTTATATAATACCAATACCATATTACAGTTGAATAGATTATAAGACCCCCCCCACCCACCCCCTCCCCGACTTCCCGGAGTGAATACAGGGTAAAAACATACAGGGTAAATGCCTAATATACACGACAACCAGACTAATGGGAGAGCTTTTTATTGGGAGAAATATAGCATTGCTACACCTAATTCTGCAAAGGTTTTGCCTTCTCCCTGCATAACAATTTAGTATTGCTGGTTTATCATGGTTTTCTGGTACAAATAGCTCAGTCTGTATATGTAGGAATAAAACAAGCCAGAAATGAAAAAAAAAAGTTTATGTGGTGTCAGGTTCCTAGATCATTGCTCCCAAACAGACTAATATAACGCTATTTATTGTTGTTTATGAATCAAAATGTATTTGGGACCAATCTTTAAGGTTAAGGGTTTAGATTTCACACTGTTAATTTCTAGTAAGATTCAAAGGTCAAAAGGTGTGTGCATAAATTGCCCCCATCTACAACTTTTTAAAGGAGTTTCATTTTTCCAAGGTTCACATAGCTGCTGTAGGATTCGGGGCAGGGGGCAATGCATTTTGTGGGGTTTTTTCCACGCCATCTGAACCACTTATTTAAATCTGAACCACTGTACAGATTTAATTTCCAGATTATTTTAGCTTCTGCAAAGAAAGGAGTAAACCAGAAGCAAACAAGCTGCATGAATCAGCATGCAGCTTGTTTATAACAACTCAAGATAAGAAACCAATTCTAACTAGTTATGTGTAAATGTAGCACATCCTATGAGAAGGTGATTACTATCTACTAGCTGGCCCCAGTTAGGTGATTTGGAATAGAGCAAATTTCAGATTCTCTACATGGCAAAATGTCAGATTCACTTTTCTGAAAGGAAGGTTATTGCTCATAAAACGTGTAATTTATAGAAAAAGTCCCAGATTGAATCAATGGCATGTTTAGATGGGACCTCAGAAATTTCCAATCTGAAATCTTTAGAAGTCAGTAAACTACTTAAAGCAGGAGGTTATTGTCAAGTGAAGGCTGATCACATAATGGGTCTTCCTAGTTTATGAAGCACCAAGCTGTATTTAGTGTAGACAATAAAGATATGTGTCAGTAAACCCTAAAATGCCACCATAGGTAGCTTCATTCAGGGCTCTACTATAGATAAGCAATCAAGGTCCTCTGCCTTTATCTTATGAACTTGCAAAATAAGCTGAGTGATATGGAACTTTGAAGACAGGGTAAAATAAAAGATTGTATATATCTTTTTATGGCAACTCTAGTTTTGTTTGTGAAGTAGTGTTACGACTTATAAGGGAACTAATAATATGTACAATGACCACCCATATAATCTTCATCAACTTTTAAGAAGATCGCTTACATTTTATTGTTCATACATGTGTCCCACTCTTCTAAGAAACTCAAAGCAACTATGTTGACTCTTCACCTGAAATCAGTCTCTCTCTCTCTCTCTTTCTTTCTTTCTTTCTTTCTTTCTTTCTTTCTTTCTTTCTTTCTTTCTTTCTTTCTTTCTATGTATCTCTTCACTTTATCGTCATATTAATCTCAATAGCATTTATATCTGAAGAGGAGATATGCTCATGTGTGCACATGTATTTAATACTGTGCAGTACATTAAACTATTTTGTGGCAGACGGGCTAATACCTTGCAATATTCAATATTCAATATTCTATATCAAGGGACATAGAAATCTTCAGGAAAGACAAGAAAGACAAGAAACAGAGCAATGATAAAAGGAAAAAGTAAACTTGAATATCAACAGTCTTCCAAAGCTTTTCTTCCGCATTCTGTCCTGCTGTTTGAGCTGTTCTGAACCTAGGGGTTGATTAAGGTTAAGAGAACATCAAATCTTTGGTTTTATTCCATGAAAAACAAATGTTGACATAGTCGGGAACACAGCCTGCTTTCCTTTCCTTTCCCCAACGGCATCTGGTGCCATTTTTTGTCACAATGACAGAGAGTTTGGATTAAAGGATCTTGTTCCAATCTTTCTCTTGACTCATTGATTTGAGCCATGTTTATCTTGATTGATTAGTATGTTCTATACTGAAAAGAAATGAACATGCTCACTTTTGGGAGAGAGAGAGAGAGAGAGAGAGAGAGAGAGAGAGAGAGAGAGTTAAGATATGTCTGGAAAGATTGTCTTTGCAGATCCGTGTTTGTTTATGTCTAATCATCCCATTCTTTTTAAGCTGCTTCTCTTTGTGATTTGTTCTAGAATCCCTCTAGAGATGAAAGTCAGACTGACTAGTTTGCTTCTTTGCTCCCCTTTTTGAAAAGAGAGGGCAACTTTGGTTCTCCTCCAGTCATCTGACATTTCAGTTCCCTAGAGAGAGAGAGAGATGACAACCATCCAAATTAAATACAGGTAGTCTTCGACTTACAACAGTTCGTTTAGTGACTGTTCGAATTTACAACACTGAAAAAAGTGACTTATGACTATTTTTCACACTTACGACCGTTGCAGCATCCCTGTAGTCATGTGATCAACTATGGCAAGAAAGGTTGTAAAATGGGGCAAAACTCACTTAACAAATGTTTCACTTTGTAACAGAAATCTTGGGCTCCCTTTTGGTCATAAGTCGAGGACTACCTGTATCTATCCCACTACTACTTAACATGCTAAAAACCCAAGCAACTCCTTAAATGACAATGTTTAAATCTGCTCTTTGATAAATTTAGGCAGACTGGAAAGGATGTAACGCATCATGGTTCTTAATCTAAGAGAGAGCACAGGAATATATATAACTGCCTAACTTTTTGGAGCTAGTTCAAAGAAAAGTACTCCCTATAACAAGCTAGCTATCTTTCTGAAGAATACAGGGTATCATGGTGTTTACAGTCACAACTATAAAGTGAAGTTTCAGTCCAAAGCAGAAGGTGGGTCACAGAAAGGGCTTATATTAAACCAATTTGTCATATTGACTTCAGGACGACCAATACTTTAATAAAGGACTTCAGTGTAATGCTATTAAACTACAAACTCAAACTATTTATTTTGGCATTGTTTTCAGTGAAAAGTGACCCAGAAGTCAATGAAAATAATTTGAGTGTTGCAATGATAAACGGCCAAACTCCAGTTACAAGAACAAAAACATCTTGGGGTGCCACTTCAGGAGGATTGTCAAACAGTCCCACAAAAGTTTGGCTCCAGTCAAACTTAATCCCTTCTGTTATATTTATCTATGTATTTAAATTTACTCTCTTTTTGCTATAGCCATTTTCCTCTCCAACATGCAAAAGAATGTACTGAATTAGAACGAAATGTTCCTCCTCAAAGTATTATCTTCTGCTGACCTTTATTAACATCTTAGGGATAGTTAAAGACAGTGTCAGAAAGGTTTTGCACTTTTCTGTAAATATGTGATCCATTAAAAAAAATCTTTCATTGAAGTGAATCAGTTTCAGTATCTTTAATTTGCGGCATTCTCTGCTTTCAACCAAGTCTATGGTAACTGAAATTAAATTCATTCACTCCAAATATTTGAATGAGTCTATAATAGAACCTTTTTTTGTAACAAATATTTTAGAACTGCAAGGAGAGTGTCTAAAACAGTAAAATACTGGGGGAAGGGATTATTCTTCTCTGTATAAAGGGGGGTGGGTGGGGAGGAAACTTTCTTCTCACTAAACCAAATAGCTAAAGGTGGTTATGACCAGAAGCTTTTTGAACATTAGCATCAAAGGATTGTAGGACATTAATTATTGTAATGTTATAATTAGAGCTATTTTCCTATAAAGCTAATTTTTAACTATCCCTGAGCGTTGCTGCCAGCCACTTAGTGAAAATGGTACAGGCACAAAGGAGCTTTTTCCTATCCTAATTTCCCAACGATACTCATTCTTTTCTCAAATGAAGATGAATATACATTTCCCAGGATAATATTGTGGAATCCAATCTGGGTCAGTCACTGGGACCAGACATTTAGTCTTCCGAGCTTCATACTGGAACTTCTCTGAAGTTCCCTGAGGATGGACTCAGCATGAGTCCAAAAGCTCAGAAAGCTAAACCTCTGGTCCCGGTGACTGACCCATTCGGAAAACACATATTTCCGATGGTCTTAGGAACTGAGACTCCACGCTCTTCTACGAGGCCATAGCTCCCCTGGCAACATTTTTTTTTCTAGAGGGAATAACAGTATGACTTTTAAGTCATGCTTATTAAGCCCTACGGCTGTCCACTATGGAAAGCAAACATAATTCATTTTGAACATAATCATTAAGCATAATTTTTAGCATCACATCATTTTGAATGAATTTCCACCATTGATGTTACTTTACACAAGGCCGTATCTATGTCCTGCATGTACCCCCTTATCCATCCCATATAGATGAAGACTTAGTTGATGATAGGTGATAGAAATTAATGAAACTACTTCACTGATTGTGCCCAAATTAATCCATAAAAAATCCTCACTGCCCAATGGAAATATTAATTAATATTAACTTTTCACTTACGTGCAATTGAATTAGCCTGAATTCAAAGCCTAGGGTTCTTTAAATTCTTTGTGAAAGCTATCCAGATGACAAAACAGATAGGCAACTGTTACAGGGTGGAATATGGCTTCTCATATCCTTTGCCATTGGCCGCCAAAAAGAGGCTAAAATAGATAGAACAGGATTTGGTACCTGGAAGCTGAAACAAGATCAGAAATGAAAAAAAAAAAGTCCTTTCCACTTCTGGTATTCAAACACATTCTGTAAATAATTGCAACAATGGAGGTGGCAACTGATAGGCTGGCATGCAGAAATGCTGAAAGGACTGGAAAAATTGAAAATGTATGTACAAAGTATGTACAAATTGTCATGATCTGGCAACTCAGAGGTGGGATTCAAATATGTGAACAACCAGTTCTCTGTGTGGATACTGCTTCCGGAAGTCCTGGGCAACAAAAAATTAGCTACCAGTTCTGCCGAAGTGGTGTGAACTGGCTGAATCCCACCACTGCTCTTGCTGCAAAAAGAATTTTAAAACAATCTAGAATAATGTTCTACAGCAGTGATTCTCAACCTGTGGGTCGTGACCCCTTTGGGGGTCGAAGGATCCTTTCACAGGGGTCGCCTAAGACCATCGGAAAACACATATTTCCGATGGTCTTAGGAACTGAGACTCCATGCTCTTCTACGAGGCCATAGCTCCCCTGGCAACCGGCAGCCTCCCCTGACCACCAGCAACACAGGAGGGGTGGCGGTGACAAGAGATGACCCCCAACATCCAGCTGGTGGTCTCCGCCACTCAGCTGGCTTCCAGGGATTCCCCCCAGCGCCCGGCGAGAGGGAGAGGTGGCCAAGATGGGAGGCAGTTCCTCCGGCATCTGGCTGACTTGCCACTGATGCCCAGCTGATTTTCAGGACTCCTCCTGCATCCAGTGAGAGCGAGGGGTGGCTGAAGCAAGAGGCGGTCCCTGTGGCGTCTGACTGGCATGCCTCTGATGCCCAGCCGGTGGTAGGGACTTCCCTGGCATCCGTGTCAATGGAGGGAGGTGGCCGCGGTGCATGGTGGCCTCGCCAACTCCCAGCTGGTCCTCGGACGTCGGCCGGCACCCCAGTGCAGCATAGGGATGTCAGCTGGCCGCTGGCTGCTCCTTTCCTGTCCCCCACCGGTTCATGTCAAGCCCAGGGGCTTGACACATTGCTTATAAAGCTTTCAGCGAGCTGTTTCCAAAGCTAGGGACAAAGCTAGAATTCAGAAGTAATCGCCCATTTAAAGCCACGCAAGAAATGGGTGAAGGGGGGTAGAAAAAGAAGAATGCATGGAATTAAAAGCACTTCTCCTCTCCCCCACTGAGGGGGCTTTTTCCTGCATCCCATGAGTATTTTGCAAGGGAGTGGGATGTCAGCGCTGAACACGTTTCACTCCGCACGGTCCCCCAGGCAAATGTGGCAAGTGATGGGCAGCGTGAGAGACAATGTAACACTCTGAACGTTCTGAGCCATTG
Source organism: Bothrops alternatus (assembly GCA_034064705.1). NCBI lineage: Eukaryota > Metazoa > Chordata > Lepidosauria > Squamata > Viperidae > Bothrops > Bothrops alternatus. The sequence goes on along the minus strand of JARGCV010000031.1, from coordinate 2,768,273 downwards.
TGACGTTTTGAATCCCGCGAGCATGAAAGTACCAACCCACAAAGCTGCAAGCACCACAGCAGGGATGGAAAGGGGAACCCCTCGCTCTTCCAACTCTCACGCTGCTTAAGGCGGTGAGCCACTGAGGCCAATTTCCTCTGTGAGAAGAGAATGCTTTTCCTCTGCTCCCCCCACCCAAATTCTTCTCCTCGAAAGGTGCTGGGCTGAGAGACAGAAGCTCCTCGAGCGCCACAGTGGGCGGTTCTTAGGGAAATTACCCTCCTCTCTGACCGTTTTGAAATAAAATAATAAAATATACTAAGGGTAATTTGGGATTCATTTCACTCCAAATGCAAAGCTGGAAGATGTAGAGAATGATCGGAAGGTTGTCATTTCTATAACTGAATCTTTTTTGAATAACCAGGAAGAAGACGATCCTAAATTGTCTAATTATAGAATAGAATAGAATAGAATAGAATAGAATAGAATAGAATAGAATAGAATAGAATAGAATAGAATAGAATAGAATAGAATAGAATAGAGAATAGAGTAGAGTAGAGTAGAGTAGAGTAGAGTAGAGTAGAGTAGAGTAGAGTAGAACAGAACAGAACAGAACAGAACAGAACAGAACAGAACAGAATAGAATATCGACCAGACCAGAATAGAGTAGAGTAGAGCAGAATAGAATAGAGGAGAGGAGAAGAGAGTAGAGTAGAATAGATAGAATAGAACAGAATATAGACCAGACCAGAGTAGAGTAGAGTAGAGTACAACAGAACAGAACAGAATAGAATAGAATATAGACCAGACCAGAGTAGAGTAGAGTAGAGTAGAATAGAATAGACATTATGGAAGAGAGACTAGAATACACAATATGGAATAGAGTAGAGTAGAGTAGAATAGAATAGAATAGAATAGAATAGAATAGAATAGAATAGAATAGAATAGAATAGAATAGAATAGAATAGAATAGAATAGAATAGAATAGAATAGAATAGAATATCGACCAGAATAGAGTAGAGTAGAATAGAATAGAATTGAGTAGAATAGATAGAATAGAACAGAATATAGACCAAACCAGAGTAGAGTAAAGTAAAGTAGAGCAGAGTAGAGTAGAATAGAGTAGAACAGAACAGAACAGAACAGAATACAATAGAATAGAGACCAGACCAGAGTAGAGTAGAGTAGAGTAGAACAGAATAGACATTATGGAAGAGAGATTAGAATACACAATATGGAATAGAGTAGAATAGAATAGAATAGAATAGAATAGAATAGAATAGAATAGAATAGAATAGAATAGAATAGAATAGAATAGAATAGAATAGAATAGAATAGAATAGAATAGAATAGAATAGAATAGAGACCAGACCAGAGTAGAGTAGAGTAAATTAGAGTAGAGTAGAGTAGAGTAGAGTAGAGTAGAGTAGAACAGAACAGAACAGAACAGAACAGAACAGAACAGAACAGAACAGAACAGAATAGAATAGAATAGAATAGAATAGAATAGAATAGAATATAGACCAGACCAGAGTAGAGTAGAGTAAATAGAATAGAGAATATGTAAGAGAGAATAGAATAGACAATATGGAATAGAGTAGAGTAGAGTAGAGTAGAGTAGAGTAGAGTAGAGTAGAGTAGAGTAGAGTAGAGTAGAGTAGAGTAGAGTAGAGTAGAGTAGAGTAGAGTAGAGTAGAGTAGAATAAAATAGACAACATGGAAGAGAGAATAGAATAGACAATATGGAATAGAGTAGAGTAGAGTAGAGTAGAGTAGAGTAGAGTAGAGTAGAGTAGAGTAGAATAGAATAGAATAGAATAGAATAGAATAGAATAGAATAGAATAGAATAGAATAGAATAGAATAGAATAGAATAGAATAGAATAGAATAGAATAGAATATAGACCAGACCAGAGTAGAGTAGAGTAGAGTAGAATAAAATAGACAATATGAAAGAGAGAATAGAATAGACAATATGGAATAGAGTAGAGTAGAGTAGAGTAGAGTAGAGTAGAGTAGAGTAGAGTAGAATAGAATTATGTTTAATTTGTAACAATGAAAATACATCCTGCATATCAGATATTTACATTACGATTCATAACAGTAGCAAAATTACAGTTATGAAGTAGCAACAAAAATAATTTTATTGTTGGGGGTTACCACAACATGAGGAACATACAAACCCAAATAAATAAATAAATAAATAAATAAATAAATAAATAAATAAATAAATAAATAAATAAATAAATAAATAAATGAATAAGTAAGTAAGTAAGTAAGTAAGTAAGTAAGTAAGTAAGTAAGTAAGTAAGTAAGTAAGTAAGTAAATAAATAAATAAATAAATAAATAAATAAATAAATAAATAAATAAATAAATAAATAAATAAATAAATAAATAAATAAAAGGATTGCGGCATTAGGAAGGTTGAGAACCACTGTTCTACAGGATGAGTGTCCAACCTTTTGGTTTGCCTGGGCCATATTGAACGAAGAAGAATTGTCTTGGGCTTCATATAAAATATATAATAAATTTAATGTACATAAATAATGAACTTTTTATGTTTTTATGATCTTGTGGGGCCACATTACTAGCTGTCCAGTTGTGGGTTGCGGATTGGACATGCCTGTACTACAGGTTGTAAATACAGGTAGATTTCACTTAAAGACTGCCTAAGGCAACAGTTAATAACTGGTATTAAAAAACTATCATACAACCAAAATGCTATGCCAATTAAAGAAATCGTTGATTACAAAAAAAAAAAAGTAACTTTGCAACCAATGCTCACATTTACAACATTTGCAGAACATCTCTCAATCACATGTTCTTGGTCATTTAGTCCATGGTGTCCTGTGCCAGACCCATTTTTTCCTCCCCCTCTTCCTAATTAAACAGAGAGATTGCCTAAACAAGTGATCTCTTCCTGGGCTGCTTTTCTTCCCGGTGCAGCTCATCTCTAAAAAACACTAACTGCAAGTTAATAAGCTCAGTTCCCTGACCTTAATTAGTTGATTAGAGCTCTCCAGCCACTGGCACTTCTGTCTGACATTGACAAGACCATAATGAGTGTCACACTACAGGCTATTGTTTGTTCCTAAACAACTCCTGGCTCACAGCGTGCAGCAGAATAGCTGAACAGCCAATGCTAGTGCACTCCTTTTCACATGTATTGCCTGTTGTGTGCCTGCTTACTCTCTTGTAATCCCTTCCTCTTCAATAAATGTAAACATCAATTTTCTTCTTGCCAATTATCCCAGCACAGGGTGGGAGAGTGACGGAAAGGGATTATAAGATTTTCTCTTTTATCCAGCTTCCGTATGAATCCCAGAAATTTTCCCCACCATTGGAGTTCACCTAGCTATTTGGGATCATATCATTCTGACACCATAAAGCAAAGAGAAGCTGAGGTAAAATCATAAGCATAGTCATGGTCATGCAATTTTCACTTAGTGACCACTTTGCTTAATTACTTTCTGGTCCCATTGGTGGACACTAAATGAGGGCTACTTGTATATAGCAAGGCCCTCTGTTTTTTTACTATGCATCATAGCCTCTCCCACTTTTCTTCTTTTCTGCCTATCCCAATCTGATGTCTTTCAGTCTATGTTGCTTATAATTTACTTTAAATTATAGACAGCCATTTGTCTGAAATGGTATAGGGTTTCCTGCCTGAGCAGGGGGTTGGACTAGATGATCTCCAAAATCCCTTCCAACTTTATTATCATTATTACTTCTGACCTTTCACTTTTACACTTCATGAACTTCTTGACTATAAACATGCATGCACTAATTGACCCAAATAATATGAATATTTTCAGTGCAGCATGCTTAGATATGTGCATGGGGATTGCGATGAGGGTGAGCTTATTTTAGTTATGAGATGTGTTGGTCTGGTCTATATTAAATTAAATTCCCATCATTAAGATTAAGATTGTGAACAATATGATGGATTTAATCTGTTAAAGTCATTTCTGATTTCAGTTTATGTTACAGGTACTTGGTCCTTAGGAGAGGATGAAAATAAAATTGTGAGCATAATCCAGCCAAAACTAACTATTTTTAATATTCACAATTCATTGATTTTGATGCACAGAGTTAATAATATTAACATCAAGTCTGCAGTGCTTAAATTATTCTCTTCATAAATAAAGTAGTGCTGAGCGCACAAGACTAAACACAGACAAGAAATGTTTACATGAAACTGACTTTTTGTAAACTTTTTTTTAAAAAGAGCTACAGAAATATATTTCAATATGTGTTATTTCTCACAAATGCTTTATATCAGAATGTTTACCTATCTTTCGGATATAGTGAATATATTATTATTTTCTGTTAAATTCTATACAATCTGTTTTTAAGTCATTATTGTTGAAAGAAAAATCTTCATCAGGGTTCAGTCCAAGCTGGCAATGGACCAAGAAGGTTGGAGTTTATTGAAGAGAAGAGCCAGACAGAAAGATGGTAATAGGGAGTGGTGGGTTTTTATACCTTCTTGGGCTTTTGTTTGGAGTTGTTCCTGTGGCATGAACTTTGACCTGAGTCTGAGTGTGCCTTTCTGGTATTATGATGGTGGTGGGTTAATCCTATTATGTCCCAAAGGTCATATCCTGCTTCCCTGGGGCTGTGGCTGATGACTGTTGGATTTTTTTTTTTTTTTTGGTGTGTGGGATTGTTGATTCTAGGGATCTTTGTGTTTCTAATCCCAGCTTCCTGACTCCAATCTTTCTGACAAGATTATCACATCTACATTTCTACAGAGCTGGTTTCTGCTTGGGGGAGGGAGACGTGGGGCTATTAAGAAAAACTGGGCATGCTTTTCTGCCTTTTTAAGACCCTTTGATGAAATATAATATTCTGCCTTTTTAATATTTCCTTCTCTAGGGAGGGCTGGCTTCCTACATTATCATTAAATTATAGAATTGTTGAGCAAATTTCAAAATGCAGATAATGGAGATCTAAGGAGCCTGTAAAGGTAGCTTATTCATGAATTCCACCTCTTCCCAAGACAGTTGATTAATCTCCTGTACAAATGTACAGGTAGTCCTTGACTTAAGACCACAATTGAGCCCAAAATTTCTGTTGCTACGTGAAACATTTGTTAAATGAATGTTGCCCCATTTTATGCCCTTTCTTGCCATAGTTGTTAAGGGAATCCCTTCAGTTAAGTTAGTAACACAGTTGTTAAGTGAATCTGGCTTCTTCATTGACTTTGCTTGTCAGGTCACAAAATGGGATCACATGACACCAAGACACTGCAACTGTCATAACTATGAATCAGTTGCCAGCCATCTAAATTTTGATCACATGACCATGCGGATGCTGCAATGGTCATAAGTATGAAAAACGGTCATAAGTCGCTATTTTCAGTGCCACTATAACTTTGAACAGTCACTAAACAGACTGTTGTAAGTCAAGGACCACCTCTATATGCCAAATGCTATGTTAGTCTTAGGTCAGATACCAAATCTTGCCTTACTATAGATTTGGACAACTGACGTGTCCTGTTAAACAAAAAAATTACATGAGAGAATGCCTATCTTTGCCTCATTACAGCTGATCAGTTAATGTAGTTGAACTTTCCTAATTTTGCACCGCCTTAATTTTGCACGGTGAGGTATCTAACAGTTCCTCAGAAGCATTGCACGATGTCCTTAACTATCATTCTAAGAGGCTGTCAAGTTTTGCAGTCTAAAGCCTGCAATTCTGCCTGGTTTCCAATGGAACAGAAGGGATTGAATGTTAAGTCAACAATCTGGAGAGCATTCAGCAAATGAAATTTGACACAGTGATCTTATGAATTCTCAAGTGTGCTTTAGGCTTTCCTCTACTCTCTTCAGCTCGGCTTCATGTCTTATAAAGAACAGTGACACTGCCGACAATATGACCAGCTCGATATAGACTTGACTCCAGTTGATTTTCTCCTGCTAGTGACATTCTTTACAAATCTTCCACTTGTGTAAGGGAGGAGAATCCTGGGAAGTCTGTGCAGGTCTTCCTTGGGAAGGTACCATTAACATACATTGTCTTGAGCCCAGTCACAGGTACACCCAAGTTCACAGATAGTCATACCGTGTTTTAATGGCAGTAATCAGATGAATCCACTTAGCAATAGCGCTTATACTTATATACCACTTCACAGTGCTTTATAACTCCAAGTGGTTTATAGAGTCAGCATATTACCCCAAAAATCTGGGTCCTCATTTTATTGACCTCGGATGGATGGAAGGCTGAGTCAACCTTGAACCAGTGAGAATCGAACTGCTGGCAGTCAGCAGAATTAGCCTGCAACATTGCAGTCTAACCACTCTGCCACCACAGCGCTTAGATTTATTTATTTCTAAGATTTTTATCCTGCCTTTTCCTCCAGCAGCTTCAGGCAGCAAATGCAGTGCACTTGCTTCCATTTTTCCACAATCAACCCTGCAGAATAGGCTGAGGGCAGAAAGAAGGACTGTCCAAAATCACCACTGATTTCTGTACTTAAGGCTGGATTTGAGACTAGATTCCTTTACTAATAATGATGTAATTAATATGATATAGGGAACCTGCAAATATTATTGAACTACAGTACCAAACTAGTGAGTGGTAAATTGATGGCCCAATTATAGTTCAGTATAGATCTAGATGGTCACAGGTTTCTAGTTCCTTCTTCCTTAATGTATTTATAAATAATTTATAAACCAGTTACATTTCTTTTCTTTTCTTTTAAATATATTTTATTATTATTATTATTAAATAATCACCTTAATATTTGGTAAACATCGTGATGTCTGGGTTTATATTTAAAAAATAATCAATAACAATTAGTTTCTATAATTCTATAGAATTATGCCCTTGTCATATCAAGGATCGACTACTGCAACGCTCTCTACATGGGGCTACCCTTGAAGAATGTTCGGAGACTACAATTAGTGCAGAATGCAACTGCGCGAGCAGTTGTGGGCCTGCCCCGTCATGCCCACATTTCGTCAACTCTCCGCATGCTGCATTGGCTGCCTATTGGTCTCTGAGCGCAATTCAAAGTGTTGGTTATTACCTATAAAGCCCTTTATGGCAAGGAACCAGGATACTTACAGGACCATCTTCTGCCACATACTTCCCTACGACCGGTGAGAGCACACAGGGTCGGCCTCCTCCGGGTCCCATCAGCGAAACAATGTCGGCTGGCGGGCCCTAGGGGGAGGGATTTCTCTGTTGTGGCGCCCGCCCTCTGGAACCAACTGCCTTCTGAAGTCCGCGTTTCTCCCACGCTCCTGGCCTTCCGTAAAAACCTTAAAACTTACCTCTGCCAGCAGGCCTGGGGATGATTGTGGTTTGAATGGTGAATATGAGTGGGTGTTAGTTTGTTTTTTAGATATTTTTATTTGGACTTGTATTGGAATTTGATGTTTTATATACATGTTGTTAGCCGCTCCGAGTCTCCGGAGAGGAGCGGCATACAAGACCGAATAAAATAAATAAAATAAATAAATAGTTCCACATAATGCCTTTGCTTGATGTTCTCTTCTTCCAAAAAGTTCTCTTTTGCCAACCTTGAATTAATACAATTCTTATTATTTAGGTAAATAACAATTAAACATAGACATTTTTCTAATATTTCTGCAAATAATAACCACACTGATATTAAACTTCTTTTCTAACTGATCATCTTGATTGCCTTATCATAGATCCTATTTAAAATTCTTATTTAAGTTTGTTTTCCCCTTAATATTTAAAACATTCTTACTGTTTAAGATTTTTATTACACTTAAGTATTTAAATCTTTTTCCTCATACCAGTTACATTTCTACTTGACCAATCCCTATACTAGGTATGTGTGGAAATGGTTATTGTCCTATGATAAGATGATGTTATTCATTCAGTCGTGTCTGATTCCTGCAATTTTATGGGCCAGGTCTCTCCACATCTTCTGATCTTGCCCTTCTGTCAGCTTTCCTACCGGACATTTGCAGGAAAAGGAAAACTCAGGAACACCTTCGTCCAACAAATTCCAATTTACTTGAGGTTAAGCGATGACGTTCACACAGACCTTAGCAATCAGGTTCTATGCTTTACAAAGTTTGCACTGGGAGCAACTGCCTCCCAGCTCTGTTTAAATACACTCTTATAATTACTACCCCACCCTTCACCGATTATGACCCCACCCTTCACCAATTAATCTTCAGCCACAAACCCGTTACACCCCTGCCTAACAAACTACAACCCCGCCCTCTCGTCTCCCAACCAGCACCCGGCAGCAATCAGAGAAACCTCAACCACTTCTGAGGCTTCTCTGGGACACCCTTGACTTTAACCATAATTGCCGGCTACCGCCCATCAGTTGTTCACTGGCTCGCTGCTCGTCAGCTGTTCGGCGGCTTGTCCTTCTTCTGTGCAGGCGCGGCAGCATATCTGCGCATGTGTGGCATCCAATGGCATCCGGAATTATTCCTTTGCTGCTCCAGCGTTCAGAATAGTCGCCGGAGGATCTGCGGCTCATTCTTCCTTTCAAAACGGTGAGCTGCTTAGATCCTGTGCTAGTTCTCCTCCTCCTTCACCAGGCTGTCCCCCCCTCTTTTGTGTGTCGAGCCCGGGAGGGTTGGACACCTACTTCTTTGAGTTTTTTTAGTCATGTGGTCCTTAAGCGAATCTGGCTTTCCCCGTTGACTTCGCTCTTTGGAAGCGAAGGTTACAAAGTCACAGGACTCCACAACACTGCAACTGTCATAAATACAAGGCAGTTGCCAAGTGCCCAAATTTTGATCACGTGAACAAAGCGAGGTCGCAACTGTCATGTGAAAAAAACGATCGTGTCACTTTTTTCAGTGCTGTTGTAACTTTAAACGGTCACTAAACAAATAGTTGCAGGCTGAGGATTACATGTATGCAGCAAATTGTCATGTTAATCATTTTGTTTTCTTTGCAGTGGGAAAAGGCCAAGGGGTTATGGGACTACTGACACCCTACAGTAGCTTTTACAAAAAGAGAGAGAAAGTGTGTGTGTGTGTGTGTGTGTGTGTGTAAAAGTTGCTAAGGCCACAAAGGAATATATGCTCAGTATAAAGTGTCTGTGTGTTTTAAGTAAAACCAACTTTTTCTGTTTTTGTCTATAATTACTGTTCTTATCTCATTCTACAAATACTGCATTCATTTCTCTCTTTTGATACAGCGTCTGTGAAAGTCGTTCAGAACCACAGGACTGTTCTAAAAATGGATGCTGAGCCTGCTTAAATTATCTATAAGCAGTTGGAGCTCAACATATTCGATCCCTTCAGAACAATACAGGCCTATAGCTACATTGCATCTGCATGGATAGAGAAGAGCATTGGAGAAAGTGGAGAAAAACTTCATGCATCATTTTTCATCTTTAATAAACTGTTGCAACAAAGATATTGCTTGCAACTTTCAGTGTGGGTGGGCAGGGCAAGCATTGCATCAAAAGAGTTTTCAAATAAACATTTCTTTGGGAGATGATAGAGTAACAAAATCAAGGGAGTAAAAAAAAAAAAGATACAAGGGGAAATGGAGTTTTGAGGATCTTGATGTGACACCGTGTCCAGATTTTGTTGACAACTTGACAAGGTTAAAAAATGTGGCATTTTTGTTTCTTTTAGATGAACTTCTAAATCTGTAGCACCTTCCCTGTGGCATTTTCCAAAGTTATTGCAAAGGCTTCATCCAATTACAGACATGCTCAGGCTTTCATTCTAGGAAGGCTCAACAAGTCATTTCTTAACAAGCACAAGCACCTCACTCTTGTCGCTGTTCAGAAATTGTCTTGTCAACCACAAGCAGCAGGGTTGATCTTTGATGGACATACTGGATGTTTTTATTTTGAAGAATCAACAGTAGCCTAGCATAAAGAAAAATCAAGTGTTCCACAAGCAGAACCTTCTCAGGAAGACGCTTAAAGTTACAATCCTGCTAGACCCTCTTTGGTACTACTATTCATCAAACAAATTGAGCTAAAACTTACTTAAGCAACATTTGGAGCATACCATATTTCCTATCTTGCTTAAATCTTGATGAATAAGGATATACTTAATCTACGTTCACAAACACTAGCTCCTGCCAATATCTAAAGGGCTGCCACAAAGAAGCAGGAATGTCAGGCTATTCTCCAAAGTACCTGAAGGCAGGACAAAAAGCAATGGATTTAAACTAATGAAGTGGAGAGCCCACCTACAACTGAGGAGAAATTTCCTACAGTGAGAACAATAAATCAGTGGAACCACTTGCCTTCAGACATTGTGAGTGCTCCATCACTGGAGGTTTCTAAGAACATATTGGACAGTCATTTGTCTGAAATAGTATAGGGTCTCCTTCTTGAACAAGAGGTTGGACTAGAAGACCTCAAAGATCCCTTCCAACTCTGTTATTTTGTTGAATCGGCCTGGAAAGAGGAAATCTCTATATATTAATGCTTCTGAAAAAAACACTTTCTTTGGAGGAGAAAAGGGACATTTGTAAAGTACCGTTGCACTAAATTGATTTTGATGTCTTTAGTCACTTCAGACAGCTCACACACCTAAAGGTGAAAACAGCTGTCATGCTCAGCGTTGCTGCCTGGGACATTGGGATGTGTGTATTGTGCAAACATGACAATTGGAGCAGGGAATGCTTTTAACCTTGCATCTGCTCCATTCCCATCTAATTTAAATATCTTTATGTAGATCTGCAAAATATATCATTTTGGTGTCTTCTGCTAAGCATATTCTGCCTGGCTGAGGCTCATTGCATTGCTCCACTAGATAGAGAAATCTCTAATGAAGATAAGCAATTTTTCCTTGGGGTTAAATCATTCTGGGACCCAGTGCATAGACTTAGATCAGGGATGTCCAACCTTGTCAACTCTAAGACTATGGACTTCAACTCCCAGAATCTATGCTGGCTGGGGAATTCTGAGAGTTGAAGTCCACAAGTCTTTAAGTTACCAAAGTTGGACACCCCTGACTTATATCTTCCTCCATTTGGCAGAATTTGAGGAAAGAAATAATGAAACATCTTTCTGGAATGGATTTTCCCATATCCACCCAGCTCGCCTTTGCACGAGCTGTGTGGTTTATAATATGACTTTCTACAACTAGATAAACATGAAGCAGCAATATCTGATCAATGCTCAGTCAAAGAATCCTATGCCTACTTACCTGAGTGTGAGTGGGTGCATGTGCCCACATGCCTTTAAACCAGTGTTGATGCCTGGCAATTGCCCAGAGAAGTTCCTGCAGTTTTCTTGGCAAGTTGTTTCAAAAGTAGTTTGCCCTTTCCTGCTTCCAAGGACTCAGTGAGTGAGTGGCTGAAGGTCACCTAGCTGACTTTCATGGCTAAGGTGGGGCTAAAACTCACCATCTTCTGTCTTCCAGCCTGGTGCCTTCACCGGTAACCCCAAACTGACCCTCTCTTAATGTTATGTATACTTACCGGAGAATAAGCATTCATAAATTCAATGGCACTTACATCCAAGTAAACATACAAGTCCATTGGAAGGGCTTGAAGTTAAGTGCTTCTGCTTCTTTTAAAAAAATTAAAATGTATTTTATTACTATTCTGAGTTCACATTCAGTCAACATATTATTAAAGATATTTGCATGTTGTGAGTGGCTCCAGTCTTGTTTCCAGCTAAGGCTCACTGTAGCTCATTAAAAAAAGACAAGTCTCAAAACTTGATTTTAAAGCTTTGATTTTTATGTCTTTTTGGCTCCATCCAAATGCAGCAATTTATGCACACAAATCCTAGCCTCTAACACTGGCACCTTTACTAAGGGGAGTTGTGGTGGAACAAATCTACAAAAGACTTCCATTTCTACTCTTAGAGGACTTGGCACCATCCAAGCATTTTAGGATTGCCCAAATTCCTAGCCAGCATGGATGCCCTAATACATCTGGAGGGTCCTCACTGGGGGAGAGGGACGATAGGCACCATTGGTTATATCAGAGGTGGGGAACTATAGCCCCTTTATGTCTCTCAGAATTCCTGAGCCAACATGTGTGGGTTATAGGATCATTATGAATGAAAGCTAATATACGTGTCCCAGGATAATGTTGCAGGATCCAATCTGGGTCAGTCACCGGGACCAGAGGTTTAGTTCCAAGCTTTTGGATTCATGCTGGAGCCCATCTTCAGGGAACTTCTCTCCAGCCTAGATAAACCTCTGGTCCAGGTGACTGACCCAGATTGGATCCTGTATAATCATTGATTGGGTGGATAATGACACTTGCTTAAACAGATCCTGCTCCATCTAGCTCAGATATTTCCAATGGGTTCCAAGGAGGAGGGAACTCTATTGAAGAAAATTGCAAAAACTGTCATTAAATGAACACAGCCCAATCACAAATATAATAGCTGAACCAGCTGATTAGGTTTCTGTGCCTTTCCAGAATTACATCCTCTTCAAAAAAAAGACTCCAATCCTAATCTCATACAATAAATTTTTGTGCACAATTAAAAGATGTATATTTGTGATAAAGGATCTGAATAATACCAGCCAAAATTCATTGCTGCATCCATTTAAATAGACATTTTGTTAAGGACAATACAAATACACCTTATATAAAGATTTTAAAAAGAAAGAATAGCATAATGCAGACTGATTTGTTGAACCATCCTAAATTGCTGATTCATTTTATTTATTTATTTAGCTTCATAGAGGATGATCATCAACATCATATAAACAATATACAATATAAAACAACACATTGTGGCTTGATTTACATGTAATGGAGGCATATTGTGATATGTTTGATTTTGGTTTAGCATAATATGAGAATTCACCCACTGTGATAGAATGAAGCAGATCACAATGATTTAGTCAATACATCATAGCTAAATTCCTGGTTTAGATTTGTATGGATGCTCTCATAAAATAGCTAGCTATATTGCCTCCAATTCCATTTAGGCACTGACTGAATTACAAATGCTTAGTTTCTACAGTGCTGGTACAACGTTTCAGTTAATCTCAAAAGCAATAAAAGCATAAATTACTAAAAATATTGAAAAATGTATTTTTGAGAAATCTTTCACAATTCAATGAGAAATAACCAGGTCGATGGGCTCATTATCTTGTTGCCAGAACTTTTGAATCACAGCATGTTTGACATTGTTTATCACTGTGGTATAAATAGGGAACCTCTATGGCTGTGAGCATTTTTGAATTAACCTCCCTAATGGTTTTGGCAACCCAGCCTAACATAGGAGTCAGTTTCAAACAAACATGGAAGCATTGTAGTAACATTGGAGCAAAACTTTAATGTCTTTAATATTCTGCTACACAAAATCCTTGGGCAATCTGTCATTAGCTTTTGCAACTGGGTACTAACAATATAAAACAATGCTGGAAGAAATGAAAATGCATGTCTGATTCTTTCACATTGTACTGAAAATAAACTTTCTCCTAATTGTAACAAAAGAAGCTCATCACAAATAAAGGCAAATATACATGTCCCACGATAATGTTGGCTCAGTCACCCAAGCCAGAGGTTCTTCCTTTTGAGCTTTTGGACTGGTGCTGGAGCCCAGCCCCGTATCTATGAATATGAGAATATAAAGAAGCTCATATATAGGTAGGTTCTCAACTTACGACTGCAATTGAGTCAAACATTTATGTTGCTGAGACGTTTATTAAGTAGGTTTTGCCCCATTTTATGATCTTTCTGGCCACAGTTGTTAAATGAATAATTGCAGTTGTTAAGTTAGAAACCCGGTTGCTAAATGAATCTGGATTCCCCATTGACTTTGTTTGTCAGAGAATCGCAAAAGTTGACCATAGGACCCTGGGACACCATAACCGTCACAAATGTGAACCAGTTGCCAAGAATTTGAATTTTGATCATATGGCCATGGGGATGTTGCAGTAGTGGTAAGGGTGAAAAAATGGTCGTAAGTCACTTTTTTCAGTGCTGTTGTAACAGTCACTAAATGAACTTTTGTAAGCCGAGAACTACCTGTATATACTAGTAGCTCTCATTAATGCCTACTGACTTTTTAGTCAAAAGTACAGGATATACCTATTTCAACTTTGTGTATGTGTGTGTGTGTTTTCCAGTAAGAAAAAAAATGATAGAAAAACAGAATATTTTTATACCTGGCAGACACCGATATCTTCAATTTCTCTGAAGCAGGCAATGTGATTTCACCCCAAACTTTCATCTGCCTGTTCCCTTTTTTCAAAAATGTGGATTATGTTTCAACCTTGGACAGACGTTCCCTTAGCTAGCCACCTGCTATTTCCCACTGCCTTATATGTGATCAGGTTGGTTGCACACCTTTAAGTTATCTGTCTCATCTTACTGATGTGTGTTATGTTCCCCTTTCTGGGATATTGTTGGTCTGTGTATGGGAATTGTGCCAAAAGAATGACACTCAGATATAAAAAAAATGTTTGAGAAAATGGATCACACCACAGGCCCACTTAATCCATTTATTTATTTTATTTTTTATTTATTTTATTCGGTCTTGTATGCCGCTCCTCTCCGGAGACTCGGAGCGGCTAACAACATGTATATAAAACATCAAATTCCAATACAAGTCCAAATAAAAATATCTAAAAAACAAACTAACACCCACTCATATTCACCATTCAATCCACAATCATCCCCAGGCCTGCCGGCAGAGGTAAGTTTTAAGGTTTTTACGGAAGGCCAGGAGCATGGGAGAAATGCGGACTTCAGAAGGCAGTTGGTTCCAGAGGGCGGGCGCCACAACAGAGAAAGCCCTCCCCCTAGGGCCCGCCAGATGACATTGTTTCGCTGACGGGACCCGGAGGAGGCTGACCCTGTGTGCTCTCACCGGTCATAGGAAAGTATGTGGCAGAAGATGGTCCCGTAAGTATCCTGGACCCTTGCCGTAAAGGGCTTTATAGGTAATAACCAACACTTTGAATTGCGCTCGGAGACCAATAGGCAGCCAATGCAGCATGCGGAGAGTTGATGAAATGTGGGCACAACGGGGCAGGCCCACAACCGTTCGCGCAGCTGCATTCTGCACTAATTGTAGTCTCCGAACACTCTTCAAGGGTAGCCCCATGTAGAGAGCGTTGCAGTAGTCGATCCTCGAGGTGACAAGGGCATGTGTGACTGTGAGGAGAGACTCCCGATCCAAGTAAGGGCGCAACTGGTGCACCAGGCGAACCTGGGCAAATGCCCCCCTCGCCACAGCCGACAAGTGATGATCCAACGTCAGCTGTGGATCGCGGAGGACTCCAAGTTGTGGACCTTCTCCGAGGGGACTATAGATTCACCCCCCCCCAGAGTGATGGAAGGACAGATTGAAATGTCCTTGGGAGGCATCACCCACAGCCACTCTGTCTTGTCACGGTTGAGCTTTAATCTGTTAACACCCATCCAGACCCTCACAGCCTCCAGACACCGGCACATCACCTCAACCGCTTCACTGATATGGCTCCTAATCTCAAGGCCAACTAGATGCAGGGGGGCATGAAATGAATAGCACGTTCCTAGTTCCTAACAGACAGTATTTCCAGGAAGATGTGCTAGAATATTAATATAAATGGGCTTACATTTCAGGACTAAACCTTTCCCAACAAATGGTCCTAGGAACCATTTCCCCAAATAGAAGGTGTCATCTCATTTCCAGATTAAAAATGATTAATGATTAATATTTAGGCAGGGTGTTTTGTGAGTTTATTTTATTATCTGCAGTAAAAGAGGCAATTGAGTAAAATCCTATTCCCCAAAAAATTCTGAGCCATATCAGGAATGGAAGGTGAACCGGAAAAGAGGAAGATAATGATCATTTTTGTTTCGTGTTCTCAACTAGCATGGACCAAAGCAATGAAATTAAGTATGATGAACACACAGAATTGCCACTACATATTTCGGGTTTGCTTTACAAAAACGTTATACCAGTTCTACATCACTAATTGATTGGCCAAATTATTATAAACATTACAGATAAGGATTCAGCAGAGTAATGCAAGGCATTTTGGTGTGCTGTTTACTGAAGCCAAATTTAAATGAGAAATTAATGGTAGCCCTTGTTTACTTTTCCCTCAAGGATCATCCCTGTTCTTCCTGCAGTCTACTTTGCATGTGAATTCTTGCAAAGTATTGTGGAATTATCAGCCTGAGTTTGGTAAAAGAAAGCAAAAAGGCAATTTGAATCAAAACAACAGAATAAATAAATGATCCAGCGATACATTATGTATGCCAAACCTCTGTACCCTTAGTACAACAAAGGATGCCATAACAACAATAATCTTTCTTCATTTATTTTGAAATGGCAATTATGACACCACATTCAATAATGTTGTGTTTTAATCTATCAATGTCATAAACCAAATTTAGATGCACATCTCTTGTTAAGAAAATTGCCTTTCAAAGTGCCATGAGATCTTCCATTATCTCTCTTCCAGAAGGAAGTTTCAACAGAGATAGAAATGTCAGACCAAAAAGCAAAAGAATAGCAAAGTCATTAGAGTTTAATGCACTCAGTGTAGCTAAGCGAGTGTCTAAAGATTAAGGGAACACCATACTAATAGCTTATATCAGTTTCATTCCATTATAATGCTTATGGTTACAACAAACAACTGTATCCGGTAAAGAGAGTCATTTTCTTAAAAGATCCCATGTATATTTCATTTCTCAGATTAAAGCTGGTCATTGTAAATCCATATTATGTTAACATGCTCTATTTTCTTATTTACTCTAAGCAACCCGGTACTTCTAAACATGGCTTCTGTACTTGCATTATTATTAGATCTTTTCTTCCTCCTCCTCCATCTTCACCTTCTTCTTCCCCATCCTTTCTTTCTTCTTCTAATCTGTGGTATCTCATACTACAAGTTGACAAATTTTCTTTTGATGTTCTTCACAACCTCTGATCATCTAAGTCAGGAGTGTCAAACTCACCACATCATGTGACATGTCACAACGTATTATGATTTTTTCCCCTTGCCAGAGCTGGAGTGGGCGTGGCTTCCACGTGACACACCCCTGATCTAAGTCTACCATGACTGAGAACCATTAGATAGGCATTTTCAGCCACTGAGGATGTTCCTCATAAACTATAGTGCAACTGTTTTCTATTACATCTGCACTTGTGTTATTTGCCATAAACTAGACTGGACTTGACTTGACTGGACTGGACTAGACTAGACTAGACTAGACTAGACTAGACTAGACTAGAATAGAATAGAATAGAATAGAATAGAATAGAATAGAATAGAATAGAATAGAATAGAATAGAATAGAATAGAATAGAATAGAATAGAATAACACAGTTGGAAAGGACCTTGGAGGTCTTCTAGTCCAACTAGAGAAGGACGAGGGGGGACATGATAGCAGTGTTCCAGTATCTCAGGGGCTGCCACAAAGAAGAGGGAGTCAAGCTATTCTCCAAAGCACCTGAAGGCAGGACAAGAAGCAACGGATGGAAACTAATCAAGGAGAGAAGCAACCTAGAACTAAGGAGAAACTTCCTGACAGTTAGAACAATTAACCAGTGGAACAACCTGCCTCCAGAGGCGGTGAATGCTCCAACACTGGAAGTTTTTAAGAAGAGACTGGACAGCCATTTGTCCAAAATGATATAGGGTTACCTGCCTGAGCAGAGGGTTGGACTTGATGACCTCCAAGGTCCCTTCCAACTTTATTATTGTTATTGTTGTTGTTGTTGTTGTTGTTATTATTATTATTATTAACTGCCAGCTTAGGCAGGAAACCATATATTATTTCAGACAAATGGTTATCCAATCTCTTCTTTAAAACTTCCAGTATTGGTGCATTTACAAGTTGTTCCATTGCTTAATTGTTCTAACTGTCAGGAAGTTTCTCCTGAGTTCTAGGTTGCTTCTCTCTTTGATTAATTTCCATCCATTGTTTCTTGTCCTGCCCTCAGGTGCTTTGGAGAATAGCTTGACTCCCTCTACTTTGTGGCAAGCCCTGAGACATTGGAATACTGCTATCATGTCACCCCCTAACCCTTCTTTTCATTAAATTAGACATACCCAATTTCAGCAACCGTCTTTATATGTTTTAGCCTCCAGTCCCCTGATAATTTTTGTTCCTTTTCTCTGCACTCTTTCTAGAGTCTCAATATCTTTTTTAAATCATGGTGACCAAAACTGGATGTAATATTCCAAGTGTGGCCTTACAAAGACATTATAAAGTGGTATTAACACTTAATGTGATCTTGAGTCTATCCCTCTGTTAATGGAGCCTAGAACTGTGTTGGCTTTTTGGCAGCTGCAGTGCACTGCTAGCTTATATTTAACTGATTGTCCACTAGGACTCCAAGATCCCTCTCCAGCTACTACTACCACCTATACTGTACCTGTGCATTTGGCTTTTCTTGCCTAAATGTAGAATCTTACTTTTTTCACCATTGAATTTCATTGTTAGATAGCACCCAATGTTCTAGTCTGTCAAGATCCAAGATCCATACAAATGTCCTTCATCTAATGCAGGGTTCCCAACTGGGGGTACAAGACGATATTCCAGGAGGTGCGTAAGATGTTTCAAAATTATAATGTATATGCATAATTTGTTATTTCAAACTTTTGTAAGGGGTGCGATAATATATCAGAAGCGTTCTAGGGATGCAGGGTATAGAAAAGGTTGGGAACTGCTGATCTAATGTATATATTGTTCCAGATTATACATTTTCTACTACAGTACAAGTAGAGCAGATGCCCTATACCAAGATATGTTTATTTATTGGTAGCATTACTTTCCAGTTCATATCACTGTCCTCAGCTATATGTAGCATTTTTGTCAACTCTGCAATATTTCCAATATGTTACTATATCCTCAGCTGCTTATTTGACAACACTTATATTGCAACTAAACAATATATTCATTCAACCATCTGGAATCTAGTGGATGCCCCAATAGCACATAGCTCTTGGGTTGGAACCATGGTAGAGCAAAGTATTTAACCATGTGTCTGAACCATATTTCATCTATAACCCCACGCCTAAGGATAAATGACCTACTTAATGGCATATTTAGTTTAGGCCCAAGAGGCAGACAATATGAGCAGCAACCTTAAATTATTATTTTTTGTGTGTGTGCATTGTTAGGCTATTCAGACAGGGACACCCAGTTTAAGGGCATTGTTGCTATTATACTTACGTTTTATTAGTTGGTGTTGCTCACTCAAACAAAAAGAAATAATTGTTGGTCATTCCCGGGGGGACGTGGCTGCCTCAGGGTCGAAATAGCCTTGCTCGGAGGCTCTGCGACATGGGACTTGTAAAGCCGCCAAAACAGTGCAAACCAGCTGTTTTTTGCGGCAAAAAAACCCCTCCTCGGTAGGAGAAGGGGCGAAGAGCTGTGAGTGTGGGTTGAGATCCTCTGAAAACCCCCCGAAAAAACACTCGGGGGGGAGAAAGAGGACTCCCCGTGCGCTCACAATAGCTCCAGCCCGGGGCAGCATCTGTCAGCTGACAGACCAAGACGCTGAGACCAGCCACTACCCGAGGAACACATCTCAAAGAAGCACAGAGATTGACAGACTGAACCCAGGAGCTTAAAAAGCAAGTATCTCTTATATTTTACCTCGGATCAAATACATTCATAATGAACAGAAGGCACCCAAAATGGCGACCGCTTTTAATTTAAAGTGAGAGCTACCGGAAGAGAAAGGCGGAAGAGAAACTGTAATGCAAAAGAGACCTCTAGAGGGCAGCAGAGACGCATAACTTAAAAACTTTGCAAAATAAACATAAGGAAGAGAAACTGTAATGCGAAAGAGACCTCTAGAGGGCACCAGACACGCATAACTTAAAAACTTTGCAAAATAAACCTAAGGATGTATACAAGCTCTCCAGAAATGACGATGAAAGAATTAAAAGATGAAATATCAACAACTCTTGAAAAAATGAGGAGAAGTTAAGTTAAATGGTGAAATTCCTTTATGGACAGTTCCCAGACACGCAATACAGAGTATAGGTATACAACAAATTCAAGACGTGGTGCCCTATGATAAACTTTTAAATAAAGAAGGGAATAGCATAGAACTGAAATCATTAGATAAATTAAGGGAGGAAGGTATAGCTCATAATTGGTTTTATCATGCACAACTTCAAGCCAGATGGCAAAAAGATGTCAAGATGGGTTTTTCTTTAAAGGATGATGAAAAATTAATTATACAAATTAGAGATCAAAGAAAGATGCATATTAAAAGAATATATGATGCTTTAATTGAAATTGATTCTGGAACTGAATTAATTAAAGACTGTATGATTAAATGGGAAGGTAACTTCGGCCACCCAATTATGATGGAAACTTGGAAAAGAATATGGGTGAAAAATGTTAAATTTACACAAGCTCAGCATCTAAGAGAAAATTTTTATAAAATGTTTTACAGATGGCATTTAGATCCCAAAAAATTATCGTTTATGTATCCAAATTTGCAACCCAAATGTTGGCGATGTGACTCTATGGACGCTACTTACTTTCACATTTGGTGGTCTTGCAAAAAAATTAAGGCTTTTTGGATAAAAATATGGTGGATTCTTCAAAATATTTTGAAAAAGCGTATTGAGTTTGTACCACAGTTGTTTTTGTTGGGTATTACAAAGGATTGTTCCACCACAGAGACTAAGCTGATTTTGAACTTGATTACTGCTGCAAGACTGTTGGTGGGACAATATTGGAAGTCATCTGAAATACCATCTATTGAAGAATGGACATTAAAAGTTACCCATCTTGTGGAGATGGCCAAGATTTCGGCATACCTGAAGAACCACTCAAATGAAACGTTTTTGATGGACTGGAAGAAATGGATTGATTATATGCAAAAGAAATATCAGTTGAAAGAATTAGATTTGATATATAGTTAAATAGTTTAATATAGTAGTTTAGTGAGGTTTCTTGTGTTTTTACCCTGTATTCATTCTGGGAAGTCGGGGGGGGGGGAGGGGGGAGGGAGATAATATACGTTAGCTTATGTTTCTCAACTGTAGTTGGGGGCTTAGGGATTAGATAATTTTTGTAGGATGCTCGGTAGAATTGCAGCTAGTGTTTTGGATGGCGAGGAGGAGGAGCGAAAATACAAGAGGAGTGGGCTGGTGGAGGGTGTTCTGGAGGGGGGTTCCGAGCAGTTCTTTGTATTGTTTATTTTTATTATGTAATTTGTTTGTTTTCAGTTGAGTTAATAGGTTACTATGTTATAATTGTTAAAAGTTTTTTATAAAAAATTTTAATAAAAAAATTATTAAAAAAAAAAAAAAGAAAAAAAAAAAAAGAAAAAATGAGGAGAAAGATGGACATGATAATAGACATGTATGCAAAAAGATGGGGAGAAAGGATGAGGACGATGGAGGCAGTGGAACAAAGCAGAGAAATGGAGAAGATGGTGGAAGATCAGAGCAAAGCAGTTATGGAGGACTTGGACCAAACCGGAGAAACACACAGTGGGGAAAAGAGAGAAGATACTGGGAGAAATTCTAAGAGGGTCTGGGAAGGGGTTGAAGAAAAGATGGAAGAGGTGGAGAGACAAGAAGATTTGAAAATAATTGTTATAAAAGCATGGGAAAAATATCCAGGAGAGGAGGCTAAAAATTTCTCTTGGCAAACTGACAGAATCCATAGAGCATGGCTTATATGGAACCAAGGGACATTGCAAGCAATAAAGAGAGACTTATTACTTGGAAGGGAAGCTGTGCTATGGAAATCCACCTGGCAGAGGAAGAAACCCAGAATTCGACTGAAAAGAAGAGAAACTTAATATTTTATGCAAGGAATTAAAGGCAAAGAATTATGGACTGATTTAAGGACTAAGTGTAAAAGCAAGAGACATGAGAGGGTGATTAATGGAAGATATATATTAAATAGACTAAGAATGTACGCATTGAAGGGAGGGGTGTATCGACATGATAAGTATTAACTTTAATAAGAAGACTTGTTTGTTTGATGTACAATGGATAGATCTGAAAAGAAGTGAAACTTAAAATTTATGAAATGTAGTTGGCTTATAGTTAAACTTCGATATACGGAGTGAGGAAGGTCTACAAATTTAAAATGACTGTATTAAGTTGAATGGCCTTAACTTGAATTTTTTCTTTGTTTGCATGTACAAATGGATATCTAATAATAATAAAAAAAGAAATAATTGTTTATTAAATCAAAGTTCCAGGCTAGCTAACTTGAATGCCCCAGAGATTAACAAAACAGTTCATTAATAATTAATGCACAGTTCCTAGTCTATTGCTTTGGGGGGGGAACAGGTCTTCATGCCTCTTTAAAGAATGGGAGGGCCAGGATAACTGAAACTTCTGCTATTGCCAAGGGCAGGTGCCACAACAGAGAAGTCACATAGCCTAGATACCATCAGATGCTGCTGCTGCTGCTGCTGCTGCTGCTATAAAGATAGAATTGGAATATGTTGTTCCATCTTTGTCAGAGCGTACAGGATAAGCCGAAACAATGAGAGAAAGACAGTCTTGCAAACCGTCAGGCCACATGCCTGAAAGGCTTTATCAATTGCAACCTTGTACCACCACAGCTCTTTACTGCATTTCTGTTATTGAATGTAACATACACACTCAAAACCCCATCATTACAAGATTTGCATGTTACACTAGCAAATTCTATGGATCCTACCTACTGAACACTTACCATGGTTATGACGTTGTACCTCTTAGGAAGTCCCAGTCTTGTGCCTGTTGAAACCATGAGCTCAAGAGTAATTAAATGTAGATTATCTTGCACTTTCCAGTTCAATTGCCCCCAGATATATTTGCTAGCTAAAATCAATATATATATTATCAATATATTATATTGATTTTATTGATACCATTAGTATTGATACACTGTCCTCTACCTACCTTCATTGCCTATTGTTTTTCTGCAGAGGCTTCCCTGGAATCTTAATACTCTTATAATTTCTAAGGTTTGACATCCCAGGAGGATTTAACTCTTTAAACACTTGTCCATAAATGGTTTTCAATCTGTGTCTTAAATAGATTTGTTTGTTTGTTTATTTGTCTCTGTAATTTAGCACAAAACAGGACTGTAGTAGCAAGCAGAATGTTGCTTTTCTGACTCCTGCTTTTACAGAAGCTTGAATTCTGTTCCCAAAGGGTATTTTTCCATGCAAGCTGGAGAAATTCTCTTGTCAATATCTTTCTCATAATTTTAATATAGCCAATTTATTTAAATCCTGCCTATTATTTTTACAAATAACTCAAGGCAGTGAACCCATCCAACGCACCTTCCTCCTTCTATTTTTTCCCCCCACAACAACCCTATGAGGTGAATTGGGCTGAAAGGTCACCTAGCCAAATGCAAATTTTAAAGTAAAAAACATAACAGTCAAGTAACAGTAAGAACATTGATTTTGTCCTTTTTCCTCTTGTGAAAGATTTGGTTTCACTACACACCCAAGGTGTATGTATGTATGTCCCGGCACTCTCTGTTCTATGTCCTAAGTGTGAAGCTCTGGAAAGAGACAAGGCCTCACCCCGTTACAATTGGGTTTTTTGTTTCTCACTTTTTACTACTTTATACTGTGGTACATTTTCAAAAAGGAAGCAAAAAGAATACTCTGTATTCTTTCCAGGATACAATGCTAACGTCCCATGAGGCAATATAAATTTATTAACACTGCAGGTGCTTGCAATTAATCACTTGGAAATAACAATTGTGTTTTCTGTCTAAGGAAGGAAGGGAAGAAAAAAGGGAGAGCAACTAATCTTAAAGTCTACCCAAAGTCACAAGATGAGAGCTAACTTCGTATCCCCAGAGATATTTTAGTGGCTTATGAATTTGTAGAGTGTGGAGCTTATATATTTGAAAGTATATTGTTATGAGATTTCCTGCTGGTGCTTATTTAATAGGGGCTGCTTTTTCTGAAGCTCTAGGAAAGATTGAATGCAGTTTCTTTTCTTATTTTCTTACTTAGTTAACTAAGGCACTTATTTGGTTATGAATTGCAGTTCTGGACAAATGGACAATCTATATCCCCAACCACTTTAAAACCTATTTTTGGTTGTTTGGGGATATCATAAAAAAGGATCAGTTTCAGTTATACTAAATTAGGAAGTAGCGATATGAGAGAAATAGTTTGGATTGCAGAGTGAGGTAAATTTATCACCTGTATACTTCCGGAGATGATATATAAACTGAAATCTCTTAGATGTCAAAATATGAATTGTGTGAACTTTGCACATATGGTGCACCATTTATCACAAAAATGCCAAGGTAAGTCCACAAAACCTCACTACATTAAGGAAAAATGCTTGCAAAACTATACATTAGGGAGAGGTGCAGTCCAAAGGTGGATTTTAAGAAAAATGCATGCAACTACATCATATACTGCACATGCTATAAAAAAAATAAAAAATATGAGATATTGTACATAAAGACTGATGGGGAAGCAGATATGAAAGAGCCTACACTGAAGAAAAGGAGACAAAGAATGAAATCAGAATGAATCAGTAGCCTATCCAGCCTAAACTATAATTTACTATTAGGGACAATTATTAAGCCTTGGTGTGGCTTTAAATATACTATCAACCATCTGAATCCCAACATTTTACAGTGCAATTCTGTACATGCCTGCTCTATCCAATTAAATATATTACCTAAGGCTATGTTTTTAAGCAAACACTTCTGGGCTATAACAACTGAGGCAGCATAAGAACGTATAGTTTTTTTTTCCTGTAATCTTACTCAATCAAGAATGCTGTTTATTGATTTATTTAGCAATTTAAGTGCTCTGACTGGATAATAAAATATTGTAAAAATGGCTTTGAGTGGCTTATGAAAGGTTCCAGGCTTCAAGAAGTAATTTGCAACCTGATAAATTTCCTGTTACAGCAAGGAGAATCTATTTGACAAATTCAAAATTCAATCACGTCCACAAGGAAAAAAAAAACTCAGAGTAAGCCAATTTTCATTAAAACTAACTAATCTCTTTTATTTCAGTCAATGTTTGGGTTCTTAGGGCAAAAATAAGTCTCAACATAAAACAGAAAATGGAATATAGGTTTTTTTTAAATGTTATTTGTGTTCCCAGAACAGTACAAAGAGCCCACGTTGAACCAAACTCTGTGTTGGATAGCAGATAGATTTGTTCTGTGGAATACTAAATGGAGAGAGAAACAATCAAGTTAGGAGTGTAACTAAGGAGTATAAGTTATTTTTATGGCTGGTTCTCATGTGAGGAAAAAATAGCTTTATTTTGGAAATGATCTTTTTGTAGGAAAGCCTGATTTTTCTGAAGTCTATTTAGCAAAGCACCTGTCATAGGATCTCCTCCATTTGGGAGAGAGAACAAGTCAGGCTGGTCCCAAACAACACAGCTAAGAGACCCCCAAGAGGACTGAGAATGGAAGGGAGGGAGGCAAACCTGTCCCGTCCTGCTTCAGGTTTCAGTCATTCACACATAAGCACAGTTTCTTGGAAGATTACCAGTTTTACTTTCAGGGGCCAGAGTTAACAACAGAGCCAGGAAAGACTCACCTGCAAAGTGTGTTTTCACAGAGGAGTGTGCAAAAAAAAAGTCTTCCAAAGTCAGTCCAAGGTTGTCAATCAGTCCAAGGATCTGACTGGTCAAGAGTGGAATTTACACACAGGGATCATGCACAAGCCAAACGTTATTTTCAGCAAAAAGAATAGAGGTAAAATAAATCTCTTATATGGGCTACAGCCATCTGTCACTAATCAGAATGCTTATTCTCTCACTTGGCAAGTAACCTAGTAGACCTTCACTGTCCTGGTCTCCTTTCTACTCATCTGGTACAGGAATTGGGAGGCCTTATGTCATTCTCAACTGAGAGATTTCAGGTGCTCAGGTGAAGTTTGTCATTGATCAGCCTCACGTGATATCTGGTTTTGTCCTTCCACATGCTCAGCTGGAGCAGTTTGTTTAGCCTCAGAATATGAGTCCAGAGCCTGGGTCATTACACCAGTCATTTAGGCAAGAAAAGGCAAGAAGCTCTTTATGTACAGTCTCTGCATCTTTTGACCCAGGAGGTCACTAGATTTTTGGCTGCAGAAATTCAGCACATGCAAAATTGAATTTCAACCTCTGGGAACATACATTTGCTTAAGGTTTAAACATTTGGAGCTAGTAAATGCCTAATCCATAGAACTATTATATGCATAATTGAGTTTCTAAATAACACCACAAAGTATATACCGGTACTTTGGTAAGAGCTTTAAACTTTGCTCAGCTGTGGTGGTCTTACTAGTTTCATTGGAGGTGATTCCTACTCTTCAAGCATATTTGAAAGAAAGCCTGAAGAGAAATGGCCTGGACATTAACAGAAGCTCTCAAATTAATTTCTGTGCACAGATTTGTACTTGTGTCTAGTGCGTGCAAGCAGAAGCCATCTTCAAACCTCTTTGCTTGAGCATGGAGGGGCTTGGAAGGAGTGGGAAGAACATAGTTCCCCTGCCCATTGTATAATCGGCTATTGTTTATTTGGGAACATATCCCTGAGTAGACTTCTAGTACCATACAGAAGTGGGATATGAAGTTATGCAAAAGTTTATCTTGTTCAGAAGACATATTGAAATATGGACAAAGGAGCACAAATTATAATTGTTGCATAGATGTCTATGGAGATTCTCAATCATCCAATTCACGGTTGTCCCAAAGATGCTTTTCCGAAAGGCAGCTAGACTTTCTTGGGTTTCCCCCCCCCCCTTTGAAAATGTTTCACTTCTCATCCAAGTTCTAAAGAAGCTTCTTGGATGAGAAGCAAAATGTTTTCAAAGAAAAAAAAACACAAGAAAGTCCGGTTGCCTTTTGGAAAAGCATCTTTAAGACAATTGTTTCACAGAAACTTCTTTGCTATAATCCTCCCACGATCTAATCCAAGGTGTCATCATAGTCAAGCAACTTTCTTCCTGTAATGGTCAGACAGGTCAGATATAATAAGCAGCGGCTTAGTTGAAGAAGCAGCGCCTTCCTCTGCAAAAGAGCAGGTAAACTTTGGAAATAGAAGGGCTCTAACTCAAATGGACAGGAGCACTTGAGCTGACCCAAGGAGGAAAAATGTACTTTAAAGCTGAGCAGAGAAACATGAGTGGAATGAGTGAGTGGAGGACTGGTAAAGGAAATGTCCATTTCTGCCTTCCAGAATGTCCCAAAGATGCTTTTCCAAAAGGCAACCGGACTTCCTTGGTTTTTTTCTTTGAAAACATTTTGCGTCTTATCCCAGAAACTTCTTCAGTTCTTCTTGGATGAGAAGCTAAATGTTTTCAAAGAAAAAAAAATCAAGAGAGTCCAGTTGCTTTTTGAAAAAGCCCCTTTGAGACACCCATGACTTGGATGATTGAGAATCTCCGTAGACTTCCAGAAGATTGCTGGCCAGTTGCATTAATGGGGAAACTCGTAAGTCTGGATCCAATTTTAGAATTTTATATCTGCCTAACTATTCAGTGCACCATGTTTCTAATGTTCCCCCATCTGGCAAGCCGAAGAAATATGGAAGAAGGAAATCCTAACTACTGAGCTTACATGACTGAATCCTCATTCAGAGCAATTTTTGAAATATTTATTTATTTATAGTCAAATTTATATGCCGCCCTTCTCCTAGGACCCAGGGCGGCTTACAACAAATACAATAAAATACGATAAAAATACAATACAAATTTAAAAATTAGTTACATTCATACAAACACAATCAACTCACAATCACTAATGGAGAGATCTTCCTAGGGCCCAGGGGCAGAGCACAGCTCATATGCCCCAAGCCTGTCGGCATAGATGTGTCTTCAGCAATTTACGGAAAGCTAGGAGGGAGGAAGCAGTATGAATCTCTGAGGGAAGCTGGTTCCAGAGGGCTGGGGCAGCAACGGAGAAGGCCCTTGCCCTAGGCCCCGCCAGACAACATTGTCTAATAGACGGGACTCGTAGGAGGCCAACCCTATGTGGCCTAACCGGTCGCTGGGATTCATGAGGCAGGAGACGGTCCCGCAAGTAACCCACAAAGATGGTGGGGTTTTTTTTAAAAAAAAATAATAGTTTGTTACATCATAGCATTAAACTATTGGTAATAGCAATATTACTGATATAATATAATCAAACATATTGGTTATAGCAATATTACTGATACAATTTGTTGTATAGATAATGAAACAGAAAAAGAATGGAGACTAGAGGAAGAGGAGAAATAATAGAACTTTTGATGACATAAGCAAGTGCAAGTCATGCATGCAATTTCATTTTTCCCCCCCAATCAGTAGCTTCTCAAAAAGGATCCTTAGCTCTTCAAAGAAGAAAATTGGGGTGAAGGCTCAACCTACAGATTGCTGTCCATAAATCACTCTTCCCAAGATTCCTAAAGTCAGTACCATTTACTGCATTTAAGTTTTCTCCCGCAGTTTTTTTTTTCATTCTTAAACCTACCTTAGGTAAGTTTCCGATTCCTTAGAAGGTACTTCTTCACGCTTCTTCCTTCCCATAGCAATTGGAAAAGAACAGCTGCAAATGACTATCAGTCAGTTTAGTACAATTCTCCCTGGTTCACTTATCCTCATTTGCTGGCTAAGGATGCCGAAAGCTTAAGTGAACATTTGGTAGAAAAATAATATTGTGCTTTGATGGAAAAAATGACTATTGATATTAATATATTATTTGTAAGGCAAAATATACACCCTCTTGATAATGCAGTATTAGTCTAAATAATATCTGTGTTGTTTTTTAAAGCAAAAGAACTTTTTTGTTTATTTAATATATGTCTATATTGCTTCACATACCAAAGCACCATGAAGCAATTTACAATAAAAACAATCAAACTTATTAAAAACAGAGCACAATAATATTCAATAAAACTTGCATTAACGGGATAAGGAAAACATGACTTCTTGAAATTCTTTCCAACTCCTTAATAACAGCTTCCTTTCTGGGTCACGTGATCAGGAGGATGCAGGATTAAATACAAATATCAAACTTTGTTCAGTGAACTTGGAAGCCTTTTATAGCCCTGAGACTATGTTTGGGGAAATTTACCTTTCTGTTCAGGAAATTTTAAAAAAGGCAAATTATAAAAAAGAAAAAAACCACATTGACATATTTGATAACTAGGGCCAAAAACGTTATCAGTTAATAGGGCAGCCTCTCTCCCATGGTTCTCTCAGAGAGGAAAGGTGAGAGAGATCATAGCACATAGACTTATATACCATTTCACAGCCCTTTCTATGTGGTTTACAGAGTCAGCATATTGCTTCCAACAATCTGGGTCCTCATTTTACCAACCTCGGAAGGACAGAAGGCTGAATCAACCTTGAGCTGATCAGGACCGAACTGCTGGCAGTCAGCAGAATTAGCCTGCAAGACTGCATTCTAACCATTGCACCATCACAGCTCTCTCTAATAGATGATAATTGTCAATTAACGGCGGTGTAGTTGCCAGAAATTGACTTCAGAATCTGTCTTTCTCTGTTTCTCTAAGAGGTATATACCGTAGTACGTGCAAAACTACTTGCTTACCTATCTACGTACTTACCTACCTAATGTCATAAATCATTTGGCAGTTAAATTATTACAGCCAGATAGTAACAAGTTTATTTCCTTTCCCCTCCAGAGCGTTTTGTTTGCTGCTTCTTGTTCTCAATCCTGCACACAGAGCAGGATTTCTGCTACACTTATCTTTGTATGCCACAAACACACATACACACACACACATACATTCTTTGTCAAACAGCACCACCTGGTGAAAAGAAAGAGGCACAAGCAGGCTATCAGTCATAGCTTAATTTGGTTTCCCTATGATGTTTCCTGCCAGAATTAAAGGCTGAGCTAACTTTGTATTTTTGGAATTGTAATCCAACACAAGTAGGTAGCACAAGATATATTGCTTTGATGCTTTAAAAAAAATCATACCATTCCATTAAACACCATTCCATTAAAAGTGAGGAATTAAACATGAATGTAACCTTCACCAAGTTTAATTGTCAAAATAATGTCTTAATCCATAGTTATGTCCTTCATTTTTTTTGCATCCACCTCTGTTTTGATAATATGATAGATGTTTACATTATCAATCAATTCCTAAACCATAATGAGCCACAGTCACACATATATGTTACATTTGGCTGTTTCATCTGAAGACAAATTGCTGAAAAAAAAACAAATAGTTGAGTGGCATTCTCTTAATGTCCATTATAGACTCCACATAGATATCAGGATGGCCACTGTGGAGCTGACAGCTGACAGCCAGACTGGAATGGATTGATTGCACTGGATTGATTGCATTCAGTGCTCATTAATAATCATTCCTCTTATCATTCACTGCCCACCCCTAAACTGTTATTGTCACTAACTTAATCCTCTCTCTTCCTCGACCTTTGCATCAATAAGCCATTTTCAATTAAGGCATCACAAAAGCTAACCAAATCACAGGATAAACTAGATCTGGACATTTTATGGCCCCCAGGTCACCTCCTGCCCTTTGGCTGTCCCTGTCCTTCCTATGTCAATTGGCTTGGATATTGATTGAGGTCAATTGGAAATTAGAAATCAAATATAAATAAGATGTAACATGTATTCTTACCAGTAGCAGCTATTCAAAACCATATAATGTACTGATTTTTATAAAGTGATAAAATTAATATTGAGTATAATTAAGTTCAGTCTATTGGTTTGACCCTCCACAACTGTCCCAGTTTCTTGTGTGGACCTTTGAGAAAATTGTCAGTCCCTGGGATAAACTATTTTAGTAACCAATCATAGCTTCCTCTTACCAATAGTTCATTATATTAGAAACATGAAAGACATAACAACATAGAATTGCAATCCATCATTCAAACTACAGGGGCAACTATAGCCACAAAGGACTTATCTGGACCTGGACAATCCTTCGGGATCTGTCACTCCCTGACAGGCTGAACTTAGTGACAGAAACCCTACAAACACAGGGAGCAGAATATGCTTGACGATTCTGTTCAGATTTTCATCATTCACCTGGGGATAAAGGTCACCTTGACATTCATATTTGAGTGTGCCCACACACTGCATTCATATGACTAGACATGTTTTCATTAAATCTGTGTGCCTAAAGACACCTTTGGCCTGGATGATTGAGTCTTCGTTGACATATTGCAGGCCATTTGGGGGAGAAACTCCTGAAGTTGGGGTGGCAAGAGTTGGTACATTCCAACAACTCTCTGACTCTGCCTAATTTTGTTCTGACTGATGAAGTTGCTTGGATAAGCAATGAAACGTCTCAGGTTAACAAAATTTGGTCCAGTTGCCATGATTCAACATTTAGGCACTTTTGGCCTGGATAATTGAGTCTTCGTTGACATATTAAGTCTGTGTGTGTGTGTGTGTGTGTGTGTGTGTGTGTGTGTGTGTGTGTGTGTGTGTGAGAGAGAGAGAGAGAGAGAGAGAGAGAGAGAGAGAGAGAGAGAGAGAGAGAGAGAGAGAGAGAGAGAGAGAGAGAGAGAGAGAGAGAGAGAGAGAATGTATTAGAGTAAATGTGTCACTGATTCCTCAGCAAGATTTATCTCACCTTTAAATGAATTAAAGGCCTTTGCAGAGGCCTGTGAAGTTTTCCAGAAGAGCTAGGAACAGCTTGCATGTGTACAATGAGCACCTACAAAGTATTACGATCAGACACCCTTTAGCTTTCAATTAAAAAGTTCTGTCATATGGCACAAGTAGCTTCAACTGTAAAAACTGTTTAAAATTTTATAGGTATTTCTTTGAACAAGCTCAGTCTGCTGCTTGCTTTATCTCTGCATGAAGGATCACAATATTTCCCACGCCATTTCTATTTATTGCTTTTCCAGATATGTTCCTGCCTTCTGCTGCCACAGCCTGTCATGCCATTTGAGCAGTGAATGAAATTTGCTGCCAGAGTTGCTTATTTGATTAAAAAGTTAAAGTTTAGGGAAGAAGACGCTTGAGTATGATAGGGTAATGGTTTCTTCAGCTAGCATCTCTACAAACAGAAATACATTTCTCGTGGCTAACCATTCTGCATTAATAATGTGCATGCTGCTAACATTGTAGGTAAAAATGGGCAAAATGCAGCTGTCCAGCTGTTCCTGAATTATGATTTTGCACCCCTGGGAAGCATGGTCAATTATGATAGATGCAGAAGCTGTAATTTAGGAACATCTGGAGTGACCTGCCCTTGACCATGTGGCATCTGTCTACAATATCTGAATAGTCTCTCAAGACACAATTAAAAAGTCATTTTCTGAGATCAGAAAGAGATCTCAGGAAGATATCAAGATATATTGTAAAGAATCAGGAGGTTTGCAGTGTTCTCTTACACATTTAAAGAAACAAAAGCACACACACTGTTCTGTATGAATCTGGGAACTAACACAGAATTTAAAAAAATGTATGTCCTCCAAATTTTGTTGAACTACAACTTCCAGGAGTGGAGAACCATAACTGGTCCATCTTTGCTAGAAGACTAACTTTTGACTACCTGGGTTTTATACATGCCTTTTCTCAATCTGGTGGGCTTACAGTGTTTTGGTGGTACTGGCAGTATAGCTACTGGAGTTTTGTCTCTAGGAGTTTCAGTTTAGAAGCCATAGCATTCATGGAACCCAATACGTGTATCCACAACAAAGATGTGAAGTTCTTTTTACAGACAATGCTAGCTCTGAATCACACACACACAAAAATGCATAGATGCATGCAAAGTCAAGGAAATGCATGTTGGGGTTATGTCTACCATTCTGTGGCCCTATATGCCCATTCACTATGGCAGTGTGAATGGATACGTATCATGAAACTAGAGCTGTTCAGAGAAGACTTCCTGGGACAGCCATAATGAGCCGATGTCCTGCTCATTAGCAGGGCAGCATTTGTGGTGAAAACTGCAACTAGAGGTTGGATCCCAACCATCAAAGCCACTCTAGAAGAAGGAGCAATGGTAGAGATTATCCACATTACTCTGGACAGCTGCTCCTCATGAGTAGAATTTGGAAACTGCCATTTTGTGATTAGCCTAGGAGTGTGGTAGCTGGGAGTTGGGATTTCATTAAGCTCATACTCACAAAGCTTACATATACTGAGCTCAACCAAGCCTCGTTTCCTAATCACTTTTTAGTGATATTATTTTATTGCATATTGGTAAGATTAAGGCCCTTCAAACTGACAACATTTTACAATATTCATTATTGAGGTTCCTCCCCTTTAGAGGATGAGAGTGAAAATTTGATTTTAAAAGTTTTGAAAATGTATCCGTTCTTGGACTCTGTAGCAAAAGGGCACTGGGGAGGGGTCCTCAGTCCTGTTGTTTACTGTCACAATCACACAGTAAATTATTACTCCAATCAAGGAACAACTCAGATAAGCAATCAAACAGTAAATATAGTAAGGTACAGTAGAATGTATTGTAGCAGTCAAGAGAAGATGTAACCAAGGCACAAAGAAATGTCACCCAATATGACTGGCTCAGTCATATTGTGAAACTTAATCATACAAAAGTTCTCCTTGCCATAACTTGTAAAACCTAGGACAGTAAGGATCAAAAATCATTCCAATACAGCAAATCTTCTGGATTTAATTTCAATTAATTCTCTCTCATTCAATCTATGTGCTGAATATAGATTGAGGGAAACTGAATTGCTGGAAGACATGTATGGTTTTTAAATTGGAGGAAGAAACAACTGAAAATGCAAAGGATCCACAAGTTCTAGTAATAAAAGTCAAGGAGCACAGTGAAAAATGCAATACAAATTAAATATGAAGACAACTAATGACAAAAGGTAGAACAATCAGCATTAGTGTAAATACGAACTGGTGGATAGCCTCTGCCTTTTAGAATCAACCATTAACAGTAAAGAAACAAGTCATTAAGAAATATGCCACAGTCTAATGCTTGATAGAGAAGCGAAGAAGACCATAAAAAACATATTCAGATGCCATGTTATGTCTATACCTACAAAGATCAGAATCATGCATAGAATGGTGACATTCTATAGAGGTGAAAGTTGGCCGTTAAAGAAGTAGCCCAGGAAAAATATTTATGCTTTTGTACTTCATTGTTGAAAAAGACTCCAGAGAAAATCATGGGCAGCCAAGAAAACCAACAAGTGGATCTTCAAGCAATCCCAATTCTCAGTCAAGGCATCTTCAGATACCTGATCTGAATACCTAGCTCTCTGAAGAAGGTTGTAATGCTGGGGAAAATGGAAGAGAAGAGGACAGCCAGGCACAAGGACTCAATTACAGAGGTTTATGGGTGTAGCATTTGAAGCCCTGAAAGATCGGCTCGGGATAGATTATCATGGAGAGTTGTCTGTCTGCCTGTCTGTCTGTCTCTGTATCTATCTCTCCATCCAGCTAGATTGACCACAGTCCCCATGGCCTTAAAAATAAATTTATTCTGAATAAATAAATATGAACGGCTTACCCAGAAGTTGTGGATACTCCAACAACTGGAGATTTAAAGAAAAGATTGGACAGCCATTTGTCCAGAATGGTATCATAGGGTCTCCTGCAGGGAGTCAGACTAGAAAATCTCCAAGGTCTTCCAGTTCTGGTATTCTGTATTCTATAATAAGTGAAAGTTGCCTACCCCTGAATTTCTTGCCAATATTGTTTGAGAATGATCGAAAGCTCCATTAACCTTTTCTACCCAACTGTGAATTAGGATGGGGAAAGAAGTCAAAGGCAAAAGGATGAGTAAGGTCAGCAAGTACAAAGTAGACTATGAAGGCCAAGGTTGTTATATATACCTGTATAGGTATATATAATACCTACATACCTTTATGCTATAAAGACATGAGCTAAGACCCATTTGAAATACTACCTTAGCCATAACAAATGTAGAGTGTTTACATGTCTGTTTCTATTGCTTCAGTCAATGCTTCTAGAGAAGGGAGACTGGAAATGGCTGACCTGTTTAAGGTGTTTTAAAAGGGGAAATGTCCCTTATTTTAGGGAAAATGGCAAACAATAACAGCACCAGATTTAAGTGCTGCTGTGTGGAGATCCTCTTGGGGCTGCTATAGAAGGTTGTGAATGGATGTACCTGAATCTTTTAGTCTACAGAGTCTTCATCTGTGGCAAGAAGTATTTTCAGATATTTCTCCATTTGATCCTACATTTTGCGATGCCCCTTTACAAACGATATGCTCCTTAGAATAACTCCCTACTTTAACTTCTCTGCAGTTTGGAAAAAGTGCAGAGAAGAGCAACTAAGAAGATTAAAGACCTGGAGATTAAAACATATGAAGAACGGTTGCAGGATTTGGGTATGGCCAGTCTAGAGAAAAGAAGGACTAAGGGGGACATGATAGCAGTATTCCACCACTGAGGGGCCGCCACAAAGAGCCTCCTTATTTTCCTTATTTTCCAAAGCACCAGAAGGCAAGAAAAGAAACAATGGATGGAAACTAATCAAGGAGAGAAGCAACCTGGAATTAAGGAGAAACTTCACAACAGTGAGAACAATGTACCAGTGGAACAACTTGCCTTCAGAAGTTGTGGTTGCTTCATCACTGGAGGCTTTTAAGAATAGACTGGACAGTCACTTGTCTGAAATGGTATAGGGTGTCCTGCTTCATCAAGGTGTTGGACTAGAAGACCTCCAAGGTCCCTTCCAGCTCTATTCTGAATTGAATTGAATTTCTTTTGTTTTTCTTCTCAAGTTAATAAGAAGGATGGGTTCATCCTATATTCTGTAATAAGTGAAAGCTGTTATAAAAAGGTTGCCTACCCCTGGATTTCTTGCCAATATTGTTTGAGAATTACTGAAAGCTCCATTGCTTTTTTTTTAACCTAACCGTGAATC
This sequence comes from Bothrops alternatus, assembly GCA_034064705.1. Classification (NCBI taxonomy): domain Eukaryota; kingdom Metazoa; phylum Chordata; class Lepidosauria; order Squamata; family Viperidae; genus Bothrops; species Bothrops alternatus. The sequence continues at coordinate 2,732,640 of JARGCV010000031.1, read as the reverse complement.
AGGGTGGTGAAAGGAATCAGTGGCAACTGGCTTCAGCAACCAGCTTAATTTTTCACCTTCTAAAACAATCCTTTGTCTGACACATAAACATAACATTTGATTCTTCTAGGGATTTTCTTCCTTTCAAATGGCTGAATGAGTTAAATCCATGACTCCTTTGTATCCCCAGATGGCAAATAAAAGCTTTCCTATAAGAGGCTTTAAAGATCATGTGGGTGGCAGACTCCGAGATTTAATTCCTCCCGGTTGGCTCAGTTCAACCCATGTTGCCTTTAATCACTGACAATGAAACAGTGCCTTCTCTGCTGTAAATCTGCTACCAATGTTTATGGGAGTGACAAGATGGAGGAAAATTAGGAAGCCATGAGGGGGCTATAAGCAATGCTTTTTTTGTAAAAAAAAAAAAAAAGGTGCTTGAACTCACACACATCATGCAACCCGCTTTGCCTACCCTACAAGGTTCCATCCAAAAAAGGTGCCGGAACTCCGTTCTGGGCGTTCTATGACAAAAAAAGCCCTGGCTATAAGTGAATGGATTTGTCTGACTATGGTAAGGACGTGATGAGGTTACCGAAGCAAATTTCCCATGCTATTTTGGAGACTTTCTTTTCTAATCAATGCAAATATTAGGCACTTGTCAAGACACCACATTCAGAAGGGCTGGGATTGATTCATTAGGAGGAAAGTAGAGGAGTCCCAAGTATTAACTTTTGGAAAAGTTCTCCTCAGAGTGAGAATGCTCATCCATTTTTACAGCATTAGTTTCGAATCAGCTCCTAGGATGTATACCAAACTAGCTGCTTTATATCTTTTCAAACAGAATTGTTTTGGTTTGTAAGCAGAAGAAAACAAATGGGACTGACAACCAAGTTTCCTGTTAAAATACCATCAGAGATTAAGGTGAATAAGTGAAGGCAGTAAACAGTTTTGTTTTCTTGGGCTCAAGAATGCATAAAAGAGGGATTAGGCCGAGAAGCAAAGAGATTAACCCTAAGGAGGAAGAGAATGACAAATCATGACAGATAAGAATATTTCCAGGAAAACAAAGCTTTGAATAGTTAAAGCAACAATCTTTCAAGTCCAGTTATGAAAACTGGACACCAAGAAAGGGAGAGAGATTTTGTAAAGAGCCAGAATCTTGCGGACTGGGACAAATTAAAATGAATGAAGGAAATGAAATGAAATGAAATTATCAGCAAACAGAAACTAACATGTGTCATTAACCAATGGTGGATTAGAAAAAAAATCACAATGCTTAGAAAAGTTGAGGAAAGGGAAAGAAGGAAAAGACAACAGCAGAATATCTCAGAAGAGCTGGAGATTGCCATTAAGATGGACAGATTTGGTCCTCTCTTTTTCAGCTCTAATCTTGTCTCACAAAGAGGAAGCACCAATCCTGAAAGAGCAGAGTGACCAACTGGATTCTGCCTTTTTGGCTTCTGATGGAAGTACAAGTAGAAGCCATTGTGGGCCTTTGCCAGCAGTGGCCATTTATTAATAGATTTTTATCTCACCTGTATTATTTTTAAAAATAGCCCAAGACAGCAAACTTATCCAGTGCACTTTCCTCTTCCTATTTTCCCCACAACAACAACCCTGTGAAATGATTTGGGCTGAGAGAGAGTGACTGGCCCAAAGTCACCCACCCGACTTTCATGGCTAAGGCAGGACTAGAACTCACCCTCTCCTCATGAGAGCATCCTGCATCCTGCATCCTATTCAGTTACATTATTTCTTAAATGAACGTGGCCTCTGCTTTTTGTCTTACTGTGCGTGCTTCGGTGCTGGATGTTATAAAGAATTTAGTGGGAATGTTTACCATGGGTGTTTAATGTTTTGATCATGTCATTTACGCTGCTACTGTAGACAACCCTTTGGCAGCATTATAGTTTTAATAAACAATATAGTAGCAGAAGTTAAATGGTTATCTAGAATATTCCAGCACAGTACTGTCTAGGTTGGATTTACAACTCAAGGGCATCCCACAATAATAAGAGTATTAAACTTACTGAACAATTGCTATGCTAATGGAATAGCTTCCATCTCTCTTTCTCTCTCATCAAAGACATAGCAAAAACCAGTTAAAACAAAATACTTAGACCCAAAGAAATTCATGACATCCTGGTAAAGCAGGATCACTGTCAGCAAGATATGTTAGATAAACAATATTCCCCTCCAAAATATGAAGTTTTGGTGCTCTCTCCCTCCGAGATAAACTGCCAGATAATGTATCTAAATCTGCCTACTGTTGGAAGTCAGTAAACTGAGCTGAATAAACTGGAAGTATTAATTTAAAAAAATAAACTAGGTCCCATCAAATCCTTTGAACTGCAAAGGAAATTAAACTCAATCACAAGTCAGTTTTTAGTTTTATACACCAAATTCCTGCTATGTATTTGAGGACTAGATATAATAATCTTTCTATAAACTAGCTTATAAAAGAAATCCCACTTTAATTCAAAAGAGAGAGAGAGAGAGAGAGAGAGAGAGAGAGAGAGAGAGAGAGAGAGAGAGAGAGAGAGAGAGAGAGAGAGAGAGAGAGAGAGAGAGAGAGAGATTATCTTCTGATTGTTAAATGAACTTAATAAAATCAGTTAAATTAACAAGAGGCTATGGGATAAACCAGCTAACGCTACAATGCAAACGTCCAGGTATTAGAAGATAATCAGCCACTGTGAATCAGCTGTAACCCACTATGAAGTTTTGTCTCTTGCTATTAAATTATTCTATTCCAGTGTGGCCAAGTGCTTTGTGGATCTGTTCTGCCTCAGTTATCCATGTTGATTCCATATACTTGGGTTGGATCAGATCAAGACAGTACAGCCAAGGCCCAGAGCTTTTCTATCTCCTGATTCCAGGGTGGCTGCCATTTTTAATTAGCACAATCCAAAATTTGAAACTGAATTTTAAATTTTGATGTCTGCTAATCAGAAATGACAGTTACTTGGGTTTGGATAGCAAGCTTAGCTGCAGAAAGCAGCAGATTGTCATTCAGAGGCTGTGCGAAGAGTGGCAAGAGAAAGTAAATTGTGCTGTAGACATTCTTGCTAACCAAGTTGAATGGTTCACCCTGTTTTCCAACTGTGCTTATAATTTCATTTTCTCACAATGTTATTCTTATTGGGAAGAGTGAAATGGCAAAGATAGCACAAATATATTCTGAAGGTCAACCAACAATATCTAGAATCTCTGAAATGTCAGGCAGATTAAATGAAGAAGCTAGTATCTCTGAAACAATCTGGAGCGTCCCATGTGTGATCTTTACGGTCAAGGGGTCAGGTCAGTTAATCCTGTTTCTTTCACTAAATCCATGCCTCTGTTTACAATATATGAAATTGATGCTTTTCCTTCCATATATATTTCTGGGTCTCCTGCAAGCAGGCATTAAAAGCTGCCTAGAGTTCTTACAATTCATAGAAATAATAAGTAAATAATGAAATTTCTATGCTATTTTTTTTCAATTTTGTAGTCACCCAACTCTAAAGTGACTCTACATGGCTTACAATTAAAAATGCAAAAGAAAACCACATAGATCTGAGAACAAGAACACAGTTTGACAGAAATCAAAACACCCAAAGGTTCAACCATCATACTAGCTCCGATGTCGGGAAAAACAACCAGGTCTTTAGCAATTTGTGGAAAGCCAAACAGAAGGGAGGAAAGGGGAAAGGAAGGGAACAGAAATATGTAACAATGGTTTTGAATTATAAAGTGAAACGATAACACGGCCTGCACAAGTTTTGTTTTAATCTCAGTTTATAAATTAAACTGGTAGCTGACCCCCATTATTGGGTAGTATGAAAATATAATAAAATTAGTAGATGGCACGCATACAGTATTTGTTACAATGAATTGTTACCAAGACAATTGGTAACAAGACCTCAACATATAAATGAGGACCCAGATTGTTGGGGTCAATAGGCTGACTCTGTAAACAGCTTAGAGAGGGCCGTAAAGCATTGTGAAGCAGTATATAAGTCTAAGTCTATTGCTAGTGCTATACAAGGCCAAGGGACTTTAACATTATCACTGCAGTCCAGTCCAGTCCATTACTCTCTTCTTCAGTGCATATTCATATGATTATAAAAGTAAAAGAACTACTATATCTGGATCTCAAAACCTAAACGCCTCAATGACAGCAAAGAGATATAAGGCTGGACTACTGTAATGCTCTCTACATGGGGCTCCCCTTGAGGTGCACCCAGAGGCTCCAGCTGGCCCAGAGTGCGGCCGCGCGGGTAGTGACGGGAGCGTCATGGCGCTCCCATGTAACACCACTCCTGCGCGAGCTGCACTGGTTGCCAGTGGCCTTCCGGGTGCGTTTCAAAGTGTTAGTGACCACCTTTAAAGCGCTCCATGGCATCGGACCCGGATACTTACAGGACCGTCTACTGCTAGCAAATACCTCCCGCCATCCGGTATGCTCCCACAGAGAGGGCCTCCTCAGGGTGCCATCGGCCAGACAATGTCAGCTGGCAACCCCCAGGGGGAGAGCCTTCTCTGTGGGAGCTCCTACGTTTTGGAACGAACTCCCCCCCCCGAACTCCATACGATGACAGATTTACGTACCTTCCGTCGGGAATTGAAAACATTCCTTTTTCGACAGGCCGGCCTGGCATAGAAGCTCCGGTACCAGCAAGGTTAAAATTGTTTTAGGGGATTGAGTTATTTTTAAGATATATAATGTATTGGGTTTTAAATGGGATTTATGGCCAAATTGTTTAATTTATTCTTAATTATTTTAATTTTTGTATATTGATATGTTTTTTAATTTTGGGCTGTACACCGCCCCGAGTCCTTCGGGAGAGGGGCGGTATAGAAATCGGAAATAAATAAATAAATAAATAAATAAATAAATAAATAAATAAATAAATAAATAAATAAATAAGAGAAATAAATTGTTGGCATTTAGTGGTCATCCAAATTTTTGCAGCCCAGACTTTGTCAAAGATCAGTTGTATGAAATTTGGTGTTCCATTGGAATCTAACACAATTTGGAACACACTAATGATTACTAGAAAACAACTTGATAATCAAAGCTCAGGAAACAGGTAGGAATATTCTGTCTAACATCCCATAAAGGCATTAGTTTGGTAATGCTGGCTGACAGTAACAGATATTAGGAGAACAGTATTAAAACTACGATATTACTTTCGAGAATCAAGAGGGCAAATTCTTGGCTCTCATACCTGCTTTGCTAAATGAAGGTATTTATTTTGTCTGCTTATCCTAAGAGGCTTTCCATATCTCTCAGAAGACTTTTCTCTTGAGATTAAACAACAGCACAGCCAGATGCTATTTAGTCTGATAGCACAAACAAAGAGACGTTGTTGCTCTTCTACCAACATAGAGGCACACTAACTCCCAGAGAAAAAGAAATTGCATCTGGTGAGAATGAGAGAGAGAAACTGCAAACTAATGCCAAACATCAGCAGAATATTTACAGAAAATCTCCTGTGAAACCAAAAACTTAGTGGAACCCACGCAGCAGATGTCTTGTATCGGACGATCCCAGAAGACATTCCAATTAAGTGTGCTATATAGTATTTATGATAGATCCAATTCCACTGAAAATGCTCATTATTATTTTTTTAAACAAATTCTTTTATTAAAACAGTCAGCATTGAACATAAAATCATAGTATGTATCGATCATCATAGCACCTGGTATACATCACTAAGTATTAATCTTTATATGTTAGTCTTTGTAAACATTTGATTTGGTAAACATTCTTCCCTCTTTACGTCGAGCCTCAACTAAATGCCAGGTGCATTTTGTTTGATTGGTGTTTCTCTTGTATGTAGTCTATCCACTGTTTCCAGTCTGTCAAATATTGTTCATTTGAGCGATCTTTCAAGTATGCCGATATTTTCGCCATTTCCGCCAAATTTGTTACTTTCACAGTCCATTCTTCCATAGGCGGTATTTCTGGGTTCTTCCAGTATTGTCCCACCAACAATCTGGCTGCCGTGATCAAGTTCAGAAATAAGCTCGTCTCTGAGGTAGTGCAGTCCTTTGTTATCCCTAACAAAAACACCTGAGGTAGAAATTCAATACGCTTTTTGAAAATGGTTTGGAGTGTCCACCATATCTTCCTCCAGAAGGCTTTGATTTTAAGGCTCAAAAGTGCACTGCCTCTTTAAGATATTTGACTCCCTTTAAGAACTCTTAGCAAGAGTTGAACATGCACACCTCTTCATATCCGCTCTCCCAATAAACTTGATAAAGAGAGGAAGCAGTAGATAACTTGGTGTCCTTCAATTCTGGGTTGACATTTCTAACCCAAAGCTACATAATGCATCTATGGTGGTCCGTTAAAGGACAAGATTTTTGTGGGAACTGGTTCCACTGAATTCAGTAGGGGTTTGTTTATAAGATTTTGATTTTTCTATCTGAAAACCCTAAATACTTCCTAGGGATGTAAAACAAACCTACAGATTTTGCTCAAACTGAAATAAGGTAAACCTGAGTCTGTTGCAGCAGAGATGGGGAATACAGATAGTCACCAACTTACAGCAGTTCATTTAGTGACAATTTGAAGTTACAATGGCGCTGAAAAATGTGACTCATGTCACACTTACAACCACTGCAGCATCCCCATGGTCACATGATCAAAATTCAGCTACTTGGGAACTGATTCACATTTATGACGGTTGCAGTGTCCCTGGGGTCATGTGATCACCCTTTGTGACCTTCTGACAAGAAAAGTCAATGGGGAAGGCAGATTCATTTAACAACCATGCTACTAACTTAACAACTGCAGTGATTCACTTAACAACTGTGGCAAGAAAGATCATAAAATGGAGCAAAATTATCAACAGAAATTTTGGGTTCAGTTGTGGTTGTAAGTTGAGGTCTACCTGTAGTTAACTAGTCCCCATTCATGTCTACAACCATGCTGACATCTCCCATACATATGGCAAAGTATTATATAATCTTATTGATATTGTTATTTGTTGCAGATGACAGTGATGATGGCATAGTTCTCTAGCAATGATATAGTGCTGATTACACTCGCCAGAAACAAGGGATGGGAGAGTGTGAAACGGGTGCCCAAAAGAGCCCAAATCTATTTTGATAGTCAACATGAAGCTTGCATAATCAATATCTGTTCTTGTACGTTTGTTGTGCTGTGGGGATTGCACTGTCAGACTGAGAGGTGTCTTGCAGTCTCAGTACTCAAGACACTAATTCAGCTAATTCTCTCTCTCTTACCAGAGCAGTACATATGTTTGTAATACATCATATGATCTTTGCCAAGTGTATGGCAATGATCATTTCCTGTCTTACAAAAACACGTATTGCTTTACCAGAGAGGTTCCTTGGCTTTGAGGAAGAGTATTGTTGTATAAAAAAGCATTCTGGTAAATGTGACTTGGAACCATTAAAAAAGAGAGATTTTTTTTAATAATAAAGTTGGAAGGGACCTTGGAGGTCATCGAGTCCAACCCCCTGCTCAGGCAGGAACCCTACACCATTTCAGACAAATGGCTGTCCAGTCTCTTCTTAAAAATTTTCAGTGTTGGAGCATTCACCACTTCTGGAGGCAGGTTGTTCCACTGGTTAATTGTTCTAACTGTCAGGAAGTTTCTCCTTAGTTCTAGGTTGCTTCTCTCCTTGATCAGTTTCCATCCATTGCTTCTTGTCCTGCCTTCAGGTGCTTTGGAGAATAGCTTGACTCCCTCTTCTTTGTGGCAGCCCCTGAGATACTGGACCACTGCTATCATGTCCCCCCTCGTCCTTCTCTTCATTAAACTAGACATACCCAATTCCAGCAACCGTTCCTTATATGTTTTAGCCTCCAGTCCCCTGATCATCTTTGTTGCTCTTCTCTGTACTCTTTCTAGAGTCTCAACATGTTTTTTATATTGTGGTGACCAAAACTGGATGCAGTATTCCAAGTGTGGCCTTACCAAGGCATTGTAAAGTGGTATTAATACTTTTTTAAAACAAAACAAAAAAAAAACCACAGCTTCAGGTAGCTTCACATTCTAAAGCTGAACTAAAAAAAAAATGCACAAAGCTTTAAGCTCCCTACATTAGGAGAACATTGTGTAGGAGAGCAACTGGGATCAAGAAAACGGCAAAATAACTGACAGAATTGAATCAGAGACAAAAACCTGCAAAGCGCCCTTGATTTAAGACTGAACTCTGTGCTTCCCTAATTCCTACATTCTTCAAACTAAATGAAGCACAGCTGCAGCAGAGTTTTTCCTTTTGTCCTGGGCAAAATTCCCCTGGAACTCTTGGTTCAAAACTGCCCTAACATACATGATCTTTGTGTAATTCCCTCAGTTCCACTCGGTGCTGTTATGCAAGACAGATCTGAACTATTTGTTCTAAGTCAAGGAACAACATTAACCCTGGGCTGAATGCACCCTCAGTGGGCACTTTGCAGTAAGTTAAAATAGGCTCTTAATATGCAGAAGATTATTTCCAGACCACATTAACTTTCAGTTAATAGGCCCTCTAGATACTTTTACTTTACAACATTTGGGAAGCAATTTCAATTCTCTCTGAGCTACAACTCATGGGTTGTACTTCTTGCTTCCAGGAGAGATGGGGAAATATTGCAAACGTAACACACGTCTTGAATTTCTTTAAGACAAAAGTACTGATAGTATGTACTGTAAGTAATATTTGAATGGGATAAATTAGATTTGTTTTCTCTCGAGATACAGTTATTGTTGATTCTTCTCTGGGATCCTAAAAAGCCTATTTTTCTGTCACTTGAAGGGCATCTTGTATGTGCTAGGTAATAATTATAACACACAGGTGTCAAACTCGTCACGTCACGTGACGTGTCGCGACGTATCGCAACTCTTTTTGCATTGCCGGCAATGGGGTGGGTGCGCCCTCGGTATAATGGAACCAGCCCGTGGGCTGGCAGTTTGACACCCCTCATTATTCATAATGTTGAAGGTTGTGTGGGTCACATTTTTTGATGTTCTTCAGTATTGGAAAGTTTGTGTAAAGTGGTCTCCTTACTATTGTTTTCATACTCTCAGTATAAAGATATGGAATCTCTTCCCAGCATTGTGACAATCACATGGGGTCATGGTTATGACCCAGAAAGAGGTGCTGGTCCATGGAATATCCTCACGTAATGTCAAAGCAAAAACAAAGAACAACTCAAACAAACAAACTAAAACCCAGGATTCTGTAGGAAAAGTCCAAGTTTACAGGATTCAGATAGCATTATTCACACAGATTTCCAAGGACCTGGCATTGCTTTTCAAGTCAATGCTCCAGACTTTGAGATAACAATTAAGGAGCACAAGAAAGAAACTCAGCTACAATGTTGTATTAGATCCCACACCTCACAAGTCACCCAAGAAACAACTGCCAACTTCCTTCTCACCATTTTACCCAATTCAGCATTGGCACTCTGTGATTTCCAGCTTTGTCCAAAATTGAATACTTTGATGGGCTTTGTTGCACTCAGATGAAGAGAATAGAAAGGGCCAGCCAAGACCTAGTTGAAGAGGCCAAGCTTGGATTTCTTTTGAAACAGTTTTAAGAAATCTGTGCTTTGTAAGTAAAAGCAACAAACATTTCAACGACTGTTTTTCTATTTCATGTATTAAATTATTCCTATTTAAAGCAAAAATATGGAGACACTACTTTTCATTCAGCCCCCATACATATCTACACAAGCTTGTTTTGTGAAGAAGGGGGAAAGGCACTGTTTTTAAAAAGTATAGTATTACTTTTTGGCAGGCCGACTGCTTTCATCAAAGCAATCCCCTAAATCCAGGTGAGTCATTCCTGTTTCATCTGAAGTCTGCAAACAATTTGCCCCACGGTTCTTTGGGATTTAGGGAGTAGAATTGCAATTCCTTTTACCATCAGATTCTTTTAACATGGAAAACAACCATTTTAATTACAGTTACTGTATTTCATTATTAGGGCGAATCCAAGGAATGGAGGAATGGAGGAAGAGTTAAGGGCAGTTAGTGAATCACTGTTGAACGGGAGGAGGAGCCGAGATACATGCTTAGGCTGAGTACAGGCAGCAACTGAATCACAAAAGTACATGGTCACTTTCATAGGAAAATGAAGTGCTACTTTTTATTCTGTAAAATAACTTTAGTGTGTCAACTACCTTGACAAGTCTGTGCAGTTCTCTGGACAATATTTTCAGGGGTGGTTTGCCCTTGCCTCCTTCCTAGGGCTGAGAGTGACTGGCCCAAAGTCATGCCTCTGCCTTTAGTCCTTCCTAAGGCGGGACTAGAATTCATAGTCCCCCAGTTTCTAGCCATGTATCTTAACCATTGCACCAAACTGCCTCTTAAATTTCAATTGCCACTTAGCATATGCAAAGATAAAGAGTGTTGAGCACTGTAATCCAGCAATATCTGGAGATCAATAACATCTCCACCCTTCCCTACCCTTATCCTTTGGAGACAGAGAAGATTAGCATGTCATTCTTCCCTAGCTTTCCAGTAATTGCCCCATAGTGTTACATTACATATTTGTTATGGTTATTATTATATACTGCTTCAGTTGGAATGACTCTATGCAGTGTATAATTAGAGCAAGAATACATTGGATCAATGCAGAATATAAATCACAAATATTAGAAATAACAATTTTACATAAAAATAAATTCATGTGCCTGTAGGCCTGCCAAAATTGACAGGTTTTTATGAGACTTCAGAAGACTATACTACTTGAAAGTATCCAGAAACTGACTTAATACACCAATGATTTGGTAATTCTACCCAGATATGCTAGAAGAACTGATCTTGGGTTGCAAGAAAACACAGGAAGTTCTTGAAGGGGCAAAAGACTGTCATGATTGAGGTCACTTGTTAAGTAGAATGCCTTCAGTGTATCAATATTTAACTTTACTCCAAGAGTGGAAGTTGGTAAGGCACAATTCCCCCCAAAAAACTCACCTTAGACACTTTTAGGTTATCTTCCTGGATAAATAAGAGCAGTGACATCCTGGGGTGGGAGATTTCACAGATTTGCAATGATGGGCATGGCAGTATGGTCCCAGGACTTCCCCTTTTGTACCTGCATCAAAGTTCCCTGGTGTATAAAAGGGCCATGGCTTGAATCATGACATGTCCACCATCTTGCAGGTTTTTATCCCCCTACTTACTACCAATGCACCTAGATGACGGAAAGGACCAGAGAACTAAGCCAAATAAAAGACAAACAGCAAAGATGGAACAGATGTCATCTAAGCAACTTTCCTGAGACTTAATTCTCCTCCCAGACTGTCTTTAGTAATAAAAAGATTTTGAGGAGGATGTGGACATGTCCTACCTCAAGCTATGTATAAATCATTGGCAGTCATATTTGATATCATCTTCAATTGTATTGTAAAGTTTCAAAAGTGCAGTTTTGAGGATCCTTGGCTCCAAAAGCCAGATAGAAATCAATTCAGTAAAGGTCTCCTTTTGTTTTCAGCCAGGCATAAAAGGATATAATTTTGGTGGACTTGGGTTTTCAGATGCTGTTGCCAATCTCTAAAGAGATTTAGGTGTGGGAAAGCAAGGGAATCTTCACAAGGAATGTTTTATGACAGCCATAAAAATAAAATATGCAGTTGGACCTGCTGTGCTTTCTGAAGTGATGCCTTAGAGCAATGCCTGTAAGGGCCAAACTGAAATAAAACCTATGTTCAAGTAACTGCTCTATTTCCTGCTGGAAAGACTATTTGGGCTACTTAATATTGTCAAGTACATGCTTCATAAAATCACATTCCTCTTTATATAAAACAAAGAGTATACTTCTAAACTCAGACTAGGCCTAAAGTTTTTGGCTGCCTAAAGTTAAGAATAAGATGGGTCCGCTATAAGATGACTGAATTGGCCACCTGATCCTAGACCAGCTTTGGCAATGATGGAATAGGCTTGTGAAGGGAGGCTTAGTGGACCCCATAGGACAGCATCTTTGGTATTATCTGGTACACAACTGCCTCATTTGCCTATTAGTAGAGCTAATTCAGAATCAACTTAACATTAAGAACCGAGGCTATTTCTCTTTGCATTATTTGGTAAAAACGACTGCATGAGCCCATCATCATTTAAAATCATAAAGAGCATTTATTTGTTGATTTCTCTGAGGTTTGTTCTTTTTCCCTGGAGATAAACATGCGTGAGTCTGTTCTGGAGAACAGCTTGGAATTATCTCAAATTTCTGGAACCTCTACTTTTCCAATAAATGAATTTATCCTAAAAATAAACATTTAGCATCAGTATAAGAGCTATTCCCTGAGTCATCCTACCCGGCTAGGCAGTGTAATAAAGAAGCTTTCAGACGTATAAACATATATTTATAATATCTATATTGTTACAAATATTAAAAAAATCAATTTGATAATGTTGAAACTATGTTGAAGCAGGAAGCAAGAAGGGCAGGAGAGAGCTACCTAGCCCAGCTATGCTGACTCAGGAATTCTGGAAGTTGAAGTCCATGAGTCATAAAAGAGCTGAGGTTGCCTACCCTGAGCTTGTTGGAGAACAGCTTGAAGCCAGCTTGCCAGGATAAGATGGCGGCTGGTTCGGAGAGCCGAGGAGGAGATGAAGAAGGAAGCAGCGACGCCGGGTTGCCTTGTGTGAGGGGGCAACGGAGACGCCGCTGCTGGAAGGTTGTTTTAAAGTGGGTGCCCGGCCTCCCAGTGAGAGAAGTTGGCCGGGTTACCTTCGGCGGGGGTTCTGCCGGGCTGTCGGCTGCCCCCCCCTCGAGCTGGTGAGAGGAGTGGGGGGGAGGGGGGGCTGACGGAGCCTGGCTGTTGCCTGAGATCTGAGCCGATGCTGGCTGGTGGCGGTAGCTGTCGAGGAGGATTTGAGACCTTTCCTTTTTCTCCATCATTGCCGTCCTGGATTGTGAGGTGGCGCTTGAGCTTGTTAGGCCTTGTGGAACTTATGCTGACTCATTGCAATGATATTCGGCTACTTCGTCTCTTGTTTGTCCCCAGTGGCTTCTCGTCTTCCTCCCCCTCCCTCCCCCTCCATTTGACCCCCCCCTCTTCCTCCTTGCACTGGGATTGCACTTAGGAACTGAACCTGTTTGAGAACTTGGAACTTATGCCCAGGACTGATTAGATTCTTTTAGCATTTCTCTGTTTTTTATATTAGCCCTGTCTAAGTCCAGTTTGATAGGATTAAATTGATAAATTGATATTTTAATTGATTGTTTTTAAATGTAATCAAATTGAGTTAAATTAAGCAATTTATTTTTTAATTGTAACTGATTGATTATTGAATTTTAATATTTTAAATTGATCATTATACTGAAATTTAATTATATTTTAAATCGAGGGGGTGGAAATTAATTAGTGGATTGGTGAATGGTGTGACTGTCACTGTTTGAAGGTTGGATTACTAGAATGTGGGGAGGGGATTTTTGTGATGATAGTGGGAGGTGGGGGGGGAGTTCTATTCTTATAATGAATATGGAATGATGAATGGATATGGTTGTATGAATGGTGCCAGTCTGCCAGACGAATGGGAGGCCGCGGAGTGGGGGGGTGCTAGACCCGGGGTGGCAGAGGGTGGGCCTATACCGGTCGTATGGGGGGGAGGCAGATATGGCGGGAACAGAGGGGTAGGCCGCTCTCGGGGAACAGGGATCCGCTGCCTTACAGCGATTCCCTGTTCTGGCCCCTCTATAACAACTGGTTCAACCTGCAGTACTGGTGACGAACGAAATCCGGACCCTGGACTCAGACTGTTGCTGCTTAATGCCAGGTCAGTTCAAAATAAAGCTCCCCTCATCTGGGAATTAATCTGTGATGAGGAGGCCGACCTGGCATGTATCACCGAGACCTGGCTGGGCACCGAGGGGGGTGTTCCCCTCTCGGAAATGTGCCCAGCTGGGTTTCGGGTGTGGCACCAGCCGCGACCCCAGGGAAGGGGGGGAGGAGTGGCTATAATAGCCCGGGAGACCGTCGGCTTGCGCAGGCTCACTGTTTCCGAGATTTCGGGTTGTGAGTCCCTCCTGGTGAAGTTGGACCTAGGAGTTCAGGTGGGCTTGTTGCTTACGTACCTGCCTCCCAGCTGCGTGGCATCAGCCCTGCCTGCGTTGCTCGAGGAAGTGGCTGGGCTGGCAGTTGAACTCCCGAGGCTGATAGTCCTGGGAGACCTCAACTTGCCTTCGCTTGGCCGGGCCTCTGGGTTGGCGCAGGAGTTCATGGCTTCCATGGCAACCATGGACCTGACTCAAGTAGTTCAGGGTCCGACCCACCAGGGGGGGCATTCGCCCGATATGATCTTTCTCTCGGAACAGCTGAGCGATGGTTTGATGTTAAGGGGTTTAGTCACGGTACCCTTGTCATGGTCAGACCATTTCCTGCTGTGGCTTGACTTTGGGGCTCCAATCCTCCCCGCAGGGAGGCGGAACCGATTAGGTGGTTCCGCCCCAGACACCTGATGGATCCAATGGGTTTCCAGACGGAGCTTGGGGAATTACCAGATTCGCTCGTACACGGTTCGGCAGAGTCCCTTGTGGCGGCCTGGAATATAGCTGCTGCGGGGGCTTTGGATCGGATCGCGCCTATGCGGCCTCTCCATGGTTTCGGACCCAGGAAGTCTCCTTGGTTTACTGAGGAGCTCAGGGGGATGAAACGTCTTAGGAGACGTCTAGAGAAGCGTTGGAGAAGATCGAAGGCTGAATCTGATCGAACCAGGTTGAGATCACACATTAGATCCTACCTGAGAGCGATTAAAGCGGCAAAATCCCGGTATTTTTCCGCTTTAATCGCGTCTGCGGAATCGCGCCCGGCTGCCCTGTTTAGGGTGACTCGGTCTCTCCTTGGTACGGGGAGGTCCGGGGGACCCTTGCAGGGAAGTGCCGAGGATTTTAACAACTTTTTCGCAGACAAAGTCGCTCAGATCCGGGCGGACCTCGACTCCAACATTGTAGCAGTGGCGACTGATAATGATTCAGTCGAGGTGACTGGGGCTCGTCTTAGTCAGTTTATTTGGGATGAGTTTGAAGCTGTTACACCTGATGAAGTGGACAAGGCCATTGGAGCTGTTAGTAATGCCACCTGCTTGTTGGACCCGTGTCCCTCCTGGCTGGTCTCGGCCAGCAGGGAGGTATCACGGAGCTGGATCCAGGAGATAGTCATCGCTTCTTTGAGGGATGGGTCCTTTCCGGCTCCTTTAAAGGAGGCACTTGTGCGCCCACTCCTCAAGAAGCCTTCCCTGGATTCAGCCATTCTTTCGAACTATCGTCCTGTCTCCAACCTTCCCTATGTGGGGAAGGTTGTTGAGAAGGTGGTGGCGCTTCAACTCCAACGGGCCTTGGAGGAAACCGATTATCTGGGTCCCTTGCAGTCGGGATTCAGACCCGGTTACTCTACGGAAACTGCTTTGGTCGCGCTGATGGATGATCTCTGGTGGGCCCGGGATAGGGGTCTATCTTCTATCCTGGTGCTTCTTGACCTCTCAGCGGCTTTCGATACCATTGACCATGGTATCCTTCTGCGCCGACTGGAGGGGTTGGGGGTGGGAGGCACTGTTCTCCAGTGGTTTTCCTCCTACCTTTCTGGCCGGTCGCAGTCGGTGTTGGTAGGGGATCAAAGATCGACCTCTAGGCTCCTCCCTTGTGGGGTGCCGCAGGGGTCGGTTCTTTCGCCCCTGCTGTTTAATATTTACATGAGGCCGCTGGGTGAGATCATCCATAGACACGGGGTGAGTTACCATCAGTACGCTGATGATACCCAGTTGTACGTTTCCACCCCGTGCCAAGTCAGCGAAGCAGCAGAAGTGATGTGCCGGTGTTTGGAGGCTGTGAGGGCCTGGATGGGTGAGAACAGACTAAAGCTTAATCCCGACAAGACGGAGTGGCTGTGGGTTCTCCCTCCCAAGGACAAGACCAACTGTCGGTCCATTACTCTGGGGGGGGAAACTTTGAACCCCTTGGAGAAGGTTCGTAACTTGGGTGTTCTCCTCGATCCACAGCTGCACTTAGACCAACATTTGGCGGCTGTGACGAGGGGAGCATTTGCCCAGGTTCGCCTGGTGCACCAGTTGCGACCTTATCTGGACAGGGAGGCCTTGCTCACAGTCGCTCATGCCCTTATCACCTCGAGGATCGACTACTGCAATGCTCTCTACATGGGGCTACCCTTGAAGAGTGTTCGGAGACTTCAATTAGTCCAGAATGCAGCCGCGCGAGCAATCGTGGGCTTACCTCGGTATGCCCACATTTCACCAACGCTCCGCGAGCTGCACTGGCTACCTATTAGTCTCCGCTCGCAATTCAAAGTGTTGGTTATTACCTATAAAGCCCTACATGGCCTAGGACCAGGTTACTTGCAGGACCGTCTTTTGCCTCATACCTCATCACGACCGGTCAGAGAGCACAGAGTTGGTCTTCTCCGGGTCCCGTCGACCAGTCAATGTAGGCTGGCGGGCCCCAGGAGAAGGGCCTTCTCTGTTGCGGCCCCTACCCTCTGGAATCAGCTCCCTCCGGGGATTCGGACCGCTCCCACTCTTCTGGCCTTCCGAAAAGAATTAAAAACTTATTTGTGTCGGCAGATCTGGGAATGATTGGTGTTGAATGTTGGATGAATGTTTTTTATTAAAAAATTTGGGGTATTGTTTTAACTTTATGATCATCTTAATTTAATTTATATTAGACTTATTAAATGCGATTGTTATTTATCTATGTTGTAAGCCGCTCTGGGTCCCCTGGAGAAGAGCGGCTTATAAGTCTAATAAATACAATACAAAAAAAAAATACAATACAATTTCTTACCTCTCAAAGTAACCACTTGGCTTATGGAAGGGAAAAATCAGCTGCAGCCTTTAATCTCAGCCAATAGTTTTTGAGCTGTTCATATAGGGCAGGGGTCTTCAAACCTGGCCCTTTTATGACTTGTGGACTCAGTTCCCCGAATTCTTCAGCCAGCATGTCTGGCTGAGGAATTCTGGGAGTTAGGGCCTAGATTCTAGGCAGCAGAGGTCAATCAACGTCAAACAGCAACAAGCGGTTGTCCTTGCCGAGGATCAAAAGCTAGGCAGCTTCATGTTTGGTTAGTACTTTGATGAGATTTCTCTTGGAAAACTAATAATGTTGGTAATAATACCAACAAGCTAATATAATGCCTTCTTCTACCTTGCAGTAGAACAGTGGTTCCCAACCTTTTCTATACCCTGCACCCCTAGAATGCTTCTGATATATTCTCACACCCCTTACAAAAGTTCGAAATAACAGCAACGAGTTATGCATATACACTATAATTTTGAAAAAACCAAGTTTTCGCACCCCCTGGAATATCATCTCGCACCCCCAGGAGTGCGAGCACCTCTGGTTGGGAACCCCTGCAGCAGAAAGACTGACTTTGTTGATCTATAATACAATAAACATTTATTAGGCTTCCTGAAATTGAACAAAGTCATTACAAGTTTCAAGTTTAAGAACTGTTCATCAGGCAAGTGAGAGTGGGGCATGTTTGCAATATTCCACAATGATTATCGAGCTGATTGATAATATGATTGATTTTTAATAATAATAATAATAATAATAATAATAATAATAATAATAATAATAATAATAGTAAAGTTGGAAGAGACCTCGGAGATCATCTAGTCCAGCGGTTCTCAACCTGTAGGTCGCGACCCCTTTGGGGGTCAAATTACCCTTTCACAGGGGTCGCCTAAGACCATCAGAAAACACATATTTCTGATGGTCTTAGGAACCGAGACACCGCTCCGCATCTGTCTCCGCATGGCCTCCTCCACCAGTTGCAGAGAGAGAGACAGAGAGGCACTTTTGCTTCCTTTCTCTCTCTCTCTCAGGCGGACGTACCTCCTGCAGGGCTCCTGATTGGCCCTGCACCCGGGTGCCCCACCCACTGGGAGAAATGCGGCCAGGGCCTCATGGCTTGGAGCCACCCGGGGAAGTTCTGGGATCCCTGCTGGGAGCAGCCTGCTGGAGGCTCTGCTGAGTGGGCCACCCAAGGGAGACCAGCCCCTGCGATCCCCAGCCAGCCCGACCATTGGACTTGCTGGCCAGGAAGGCACGCCAGAATCCAGGCTGCTAGGAAGGAAGGAGATTCAGCAAAGGTAGGAGAGGAGAGCTGCCTCCTGGGGCCAGTGCTGGCAGCGGCTTTCTTGCCCTCCCCTTCCTCCTCCCCTTCTTCCTCTTGTTGCCCCCAAAGTGGCTCGGACAGGCGCCGGGGCAAGAGGGGTGCCTGGGGGAGCAGCCGGGTTGGCAGAGGGGCTGGTAGGGGCCGTGCGGCACCAGCCCCCACCGCGGCTCCATTGGATGGGCAAAGGGCGAGGCCAGGCAGCGCAGAGTCCCAGCTAGCGTGACTGCTTCCTCGCCCTCCTCTTCTCCTTCCTCCTGCTGCTCCCCCAGGTGGCTCAGGTGGGCGCTGCCCCCACCGCAGCTCCATCGATGGGTGGAGGGTGAGGCCAGGCAGCGCGGAGTCCCAGTGGGGGCGGTGGCCAGGCCAGGGGCAGTAGGGACCCCGATGATGCTGCCTTGTTGCTGCCACTGCCGCTGGAGCCACTGCTATCCTGCTCCCCCTCCCTGCTGTTCAGCTGAGGATGCAGCAGGGCGGTGGCCAGGGCAGCGGCAAGGAACCCCGACAATGCTGCCATGCTACCACCACCACTGCCAGAACCGCTGCCTCCCATCCTGCTCCCCCTCCCCACCCATTCGGCTGAGGACATGCAGAGGCCAGGGGCGGTAGGGAACCTCCAACAATACTGCCTTAAGAGAGAGAAAGAGAAAGAGGAAAGAGAGACAGAGAGAGGAAAGAGACTGCCTTCCCACTCGCCGAGAAAGGGGAAAAAAAATCCGTGAGCGAGTTCCCCTTTCTGCCTCGTTGCTGAAAGCTTTTTTTTTTTTAAATGACCACTCATTCAGAACTCCTCAGGGCTTGTTTGCACGAGCTTGTGGCAGATCAGTAAATAAAAGGGTGGGGAGCCAAACCATCCAAGACGTTTGCACTCTCAATGTGTGGACGCTGCCTTCATGACTTGCCACCACCACCCCCTCTCTTCCCGCCCTGCTCGAGCGACACGCTGCTGCTGCTGCTGCTGGCTGATGTCAGACCCTAAGAGGCCCCAGCTGTCCAGACGGGTAAAGGCGGTTGCTACATACCCATTTCACAGTCTGCTCTGTGCTCATCGTGCCTTGCTGCTGCAGGTTCCAGGCAAATGCCGACATCCTCTCGGGCATGATGATGTCATCACAAGGCGTCTTGCAGGTCTTCTGGTTCAGAGGGCCTGGTAATGCCAGCAGAGGGCGCCTAAGCTCTGGCAGCTGACCATCGAGTCCCGAATGCCCAGGGGAACAGCAATCAAGCCTCTTCGGGTCCGACCACATACAAGTGGTGGGGCCGTTGAATGATTCCCGGACTGGCTTTGTGTTCCCAGGAATGTATGGCATGCAGGAAGGCATAGAAGAGCAGGGATCACAGACTTTGTTAAACCATGACTGTGGCTTGATGGGTGGGGCTGGGCCGGTCGTGGGTGGGGTCTGGTGACAGAGGGGTGTGTCTAGAGTATAAGAGCCGCTGGAAGCAGACTGTTCTCAGTGCTAACTTTTTCTCCATTTGGCGAATAAAGCAAATGGTTGTTTGTCATTCCTGGTTTATGGTTTGTTCCTGGAGCTCAAGCAGGATGGCATAACAGCTGAGCTGAGCTGAGCTTCAGTGCTGAGCCGATCCTCACACCTCCTGGTTCCCTGGCCGTGCTCGCCCCCAGCAGCCCTAAAAAACACTGTGGAAGAGTGGGGAATGCTGGGAGTTGCAGTTCATCACCATCTGAAAAAACATGACTCTCCAAAGATCAATCCTTCCTTCCTTCCTTCCTTTCTTTCTTTCTTCCTTCCTTCCTTCCTTCCTTCCATCTCCTTCCCTTCCCCTTCAATCTCTCCTAGCTTCCTTCCTTCCTTCCTTTCCCCCTCAATCTCCTTCCTTCTTCATCTCCTTCCTTTCCCCTTCAATTTTCCTTCCTTCCTTCCTTCCATCTCCATCTCCATCCCTTCCCCTTCAATCTCTCTCCTTCCTTCCTTCCTTCCTTCCTTTCCCCTTCAATCTCCTTCCTTCTCCATCTCTTTCCTTTTCCCTTCAATCTTCCTTCCTTCCTTCCATCTCCATCCCTTTCTCTTCAATCTCTCTCTCCTTCCTTTCTTCCTTTCTTCCTTCCTTCTTTCCCCTTCAATCTCCTTCCTTTCTTCCATCTCATCCCTTCCCCTTCAATCTCTTTCTCCTTCCTTCCTTCCTTTCCCTTTAATCTCCTTCCTTCTCCATCTCCTTCCTTTCCCCTTCAATCTTCTTTCCTCCCCTTCCCTCCCTCCCAACATTTTTGAGCAAGGAAGAGTAAGCTTCTCCAGTGAGCATTGCTATATTGTTTTTGTAATTAATCACTATGATTTAATTATGTTCAATTTGTAACAATGAAAATACACCCTGCATATCAGATATTTACATTACGATTCAAAACAGTAGCAAAATTACAGTTATGAAGTAGGAATGGAAATAATTTTATGGTTGGGGGTCACCACAACATGAGGAACTGTATTAAGGGGTCACAGCATTAGAAAGGTTGAGAACCACTGATCTAGTCCAACCCCCTGCTCAGGCAGGAAACCCTATACCCAGGGCTTTTTTTCTCATAGAACGCCCAGAACGGAGTTCCGGCACCTTTTTTGGATGGAACCTTGTAGGGTAGGCAAGGCGGGTTGTATGACGTGTGAGTTCTGGCACCGTTTTTTTCAGAAAAAAAGCACAAATGGCTGTCCAGTCTCTTCTTAAAAACTTCCAGTGTTGGAGCATTCACCGCTTCTGGAGGCAGGTTGTTCCATTGGTTAATTGTTAAAGAAGTTTCTCCTTAGTTCTAGGTTGCTTCTCTCCTTGATTAGTTTCCACAATTCTAACCTGTTGATTTCAAGAATTGAGAAAGGGTGGAAATGGTTTGGATAAAGTTGTTTAAGCAGGCACCAACTGTTGTGTACTTCATTCACGTGCAAATGATGAAGACACATGGCGATACTGAACAAACACTTTATTCTCCTTCTACAACAACCAAGCAAAAGTAAAAGGCACGCAGGCCTTTTTATATGGCCAGAAACCCGAACAGTGTCAACCAATAGGAATAGAGCATTTTCGCGCCTTGCGCATGCGCGCAAGGCTGGCGCCGCTCTGTCTGGTCCCCGGGCAGCTTTTGGAATGCACAGGACCAATGCAACATCCCGAGCCTGCTTTTGCAGGCTCAGGACATAACACCAACGAATCTTTCCGTTCAGCTACATGGAGATCTATTCAGAAACCACCCCCCTTATGAGATCAGTTATTGGGTGCAGCTTCAAGTGTCAAAACAATACACATCTAAATGATTCAATGTTACAATGAACTGCATTAGCCCTGAAGCTGAATTTCTGCATAAACAAAAACTGAGGGCTCCAGTTTGGGCAGATGAATTGATGCATGCTAGATGCCCAGGTTCTGGAAATGACAAAAACCATTGTCCAAAATTCAACATTAACTTCTACACAATCAGCAGGTATCTTCTCCATTATTTTCAACCTTGCTGTGAGTAATTTTTTCAACTCTATAGCATATAATTTGTTTTCAGTTTCAGACAACTGTATATTAATATGTATTTGAGTTTATGCTGACACCAAGAAGGAACTGCACTCTCATTAATATTTTTTCCCCATTGGACTGATTTTGGTGTTTTGGTTTTGGATAGAGTAACCTGATCTGGGCTGCAAAAATCCGAACAATCACTAGATGGCAGGAAAGCTTTAGATTTTTCTATAGCTCTTTGCCACCATCTAGAAGTCACCACTGGTATTCCATGTTTTGGAGAAGGAATGCAATAGACCTTTGTTGTCTGAATTCACTGTTACTATCCTTGGTCTTTCTCTTGTCCTCTGGTTTTTATGTTGTTCCAGCTACAGCTGACTATGAGGAGCACCTATACCTAGCACCAGCACTAAGATTAAAACAATATACAAACATCTCAGTAGCAATAACAAAATCCCCAACATGCACAATGAACCTACATGGATGAATATTTATCCACTAAGAAGGAACTAGCCAAATAAAACTCCTCAGACTTCAAAGGGCTGATGAAAAGGCCAGGGCCTGGGGACCTTTACTGGGATTGTGGAAGCACTAGATATTAACAGAATACAAGCCAATGATTAACTTTTCTTCTGCCTTAAAAATATATTAACTGGATCAACCAGAAAAAGATCCAAGTGGAGTCTGCTTGGATGTTGCTTAGCAACTGGAGGAGCTGCCAGCTTTCCAAAGGATCTGTATTGTGTATGTTGTGATGTATCCAGGAACTGTGTTCACACCACATCTCTCTTGTTAATTTAGCCACACTTGTCTTAGTTGACTCAGGATTTTCAGGGGCAGGAGGGGAGGATCGTACAATGCAACGAACCATAAACTAACCACACAGGATGCGTTCACACAGCAGGCTAGACTAAAAGGTAATTGATTAGTTTGTAATCCAAAACTTAACTGTTTTGCTGCTGTCAGGAATATTTTGCTTCTGAGCTAACAGAAGACGTCAAAGTCTCAAACCACAAAATTAAATTTACTTATTTGGCTGCTCTGTAGCATTAGTCCAGATTCCTAATTAGTAATTAGATTTTGACATTGGGCAATTTCCCTGTTCCCTGCTATGAGTCTGAGATAAGGACCAGAATGATATGGCAGGTTATCTCTACAGTATTAGCCACACTGCTTCCATCAGTGCTATGGCTGGTGTTTCAGCCTTTCAAAGCAGGATTCTTATTAAAGTATATCGATCTTGTCAACCTCAGGCTGGAAGGGTCAATAATGGGCCCTACCCAATTTATCCCTCAATCTTGTGCCTTCTCTCTCTCTCTCTCTCTCTCTCTCTCTCTCTCTCTCTCTCTCTCTCTCTCTCTCTCTCTCTCTCTCTCTCTCTCTCTCTCTCTCTCTCTCTCTCTCTCTCTCTCTCTCTCTCTCTCTCTCATTGGTTATCATATTGGTTTCTGGTGGGCCATGCCTGAACCCAAACATACACCTGTTCCTCTTGTTTCGATTGATGCACAAAATGAAACAGGGCTGCTTTGTTCCAAGATTAAGTGGTAGGCTGAATGGTGGGGGAGAGCAAAGAACAAGGATGTTCATTGCTGGGGGAGGCAAAGGAGGAAGAGAAGAAACAGTGGTAGGAATATTGGAACCAATGAGTTATTGTAGGAGAAAAGCAGGTAGAACTGTGGAGGGGGGAGGGGCGGAATTAAGCACTTCATTACCTTAGAGCAGGGGTCTTCAAACTTGGCCCTTTTATGACTTGTAGACTTCAACTCCCAGAATTCCTCAGCCAGGTATGGTGGCTGAGGAATTCTGGGAGTTGAAGTCCACAAGTTATAAAAGGGTCAACTTTGAAGACCCCTGCCTTAGAGTCATTAGTTTTCCATAAACTATCAAAGTCCAACCCATCTTGAATTCCATTGATATTATCTTTTGCACTTGACAGATATACTGTTTGGGGTCAGGAATGGTAGCTAAGGAAGGAAGGAAGGAAGGAAGGAAGGAAGGAAGGAAGGAAGGAAGGAAGGAAGGAAGGAAGGAAGGAAGGAAGGAAGGAAGGAAGGAAGGAAGGAAGGTTGGTTTTAGGATAGGGTTGCACAGCTGGTCCGGATATACCATACTGGGAGTTGCAGGATGGAGAAAGGAGAGACACCCCACCAATTTTGCCCTATTTGTCCTGCCCAGACTTTGTGTCAAATTTCTAACTGGATTTGTGCAGCCATAATCTGGCAGCCTTAAGGGATTTACATGAATAGATTTTTTGGGATACCATAAGCATCTTTCCTCCCCCGACCTTGAGATTGATTATGTGCCTTCAAGTTGGTGTCAGCTCTTAGCAATGACGTAGATAAACCTTCTCCATTATGAGTTGCCTGAGATGTCACAGGAGAATACCAAAATCCTTAATTTCAAATGAGAAAGCTAAAGTCAGCAAGAATATAAATGATTTGGTGGGTTTGTGAGATAATAGCCATTTTTCCTATATCGTTTTTTTATTTATTTATTTATTTATTGCTGTTTTTACATTTGAGGGCAGTACCAGTATAATTAGATGACACTGTTGAACTCGTTGCCTCTATGGGCACAATGCTGCTGCCCTGGCATACATAAATAAAGGCATGTGTGCATATGCTAATTTAGACCACCAACAAAAGGACTGCATTGCATAAAAGTCCATACCATGCTAAATCAGTGACAGAACAGAATAGAATTCTTTATTTGCCAAGTGTAGTTGGACACACACACAAGGAATTTGTCTCTGGTGCACAAGCTCTTAATATACATACAAGCAACAAGTGATAAATCATGATCATAATCATAAAATACAATCATCATAAATCATAAGATACAATGATAATCATAGGATACTAAATAAGCAATCAACATAAATCATAGATACATACAACAAAGTTATATTCGTAAGAAGTTAAGGAAATGGGTAATAGGAAAGATGAGAAGGATAATAGTAATACAGTCCTACTGGGTGGTTTGACATCCCAGAGCATAGACAGTGCTGTGGAAATTAGATGTTTAGCAGAGTGATGGCATGAGAGGAAAAACTATCCTTATATGCATAGTTGTTGTGGTGTGCAATGCCCCGTAGTGTTGTCTTGAGGGAAGAAGTTGAAACAGATTATGTCCAGGATGTGTGGGGTCTGTATATATTTTCACAGCCCTCTTTCTAGCTTGTGCAGTAAACAGGTCCTCAGTGGAAGGCAGGCTGCTTGCAATTGTTTTTTTCTGCAGTCCTAACTATCCGTTAAAGTCTGTGTCTTTCTTTTTTGGTTGCAGTGCCAAACCAGACAGTTATAGAGGTGCAAATGACAGACTCAGTAATTCCTCTATAGAACTGTATCAGCAGCTCCTTAGGCAGTCTGAGCTTTCTGTGATGGTGCAGGAAGAACATTCTTTGTTGTGCTTTTTGATGACATATTTGATGTTAGGTGTTCATTTTAAGTCTTGTAATATTATAGAAACTAGAAACTTAATGGTTTCTACTGTACTGTAGATACTGTGTTGCCTAGTATTGTAAGAGGTTGCAGAATAGGAAGAGTTCTCCTAAAATCTACTATGATCTCTACAGTTTTGAGTGTGTCTGGTTGAAGATTGTTCCGGCCACACTACAAGGCCAGTTGTTCAACTTCCCATCTCTATGCAGATTTGCCATTGTCTCAGAGGAGACCAATCACTGTTGTATCATCTGCAAACGTCAGAACTTTAACAGAGGGATCCTTTGAGGTGCAGTCATTGGTATATAGAGAAAAGAGTAGTAGAGAGAGCACACAGCCCTGGGGGGGTGTATCTGTGCTAATTGTATGTGATCTGATTTTGCCTAGCTTCACCTAGTGCTTCCTGTCTATTAGAAAGCTTATGATCCACTTACAAGTATGGTCAGACATAGCTAGCTGAGTCACTTTAATGAGAAGAATATCTGGAATGATGGTATTGAATACCGAGCTGAAGTTTACAAAAGACCCTTGCATAGGTCCTTGGAGATTCAATATGTTGTAAGATGTTATACAGTGTCATATTAACAGCATCATCTACCTATCTATTTGCTTGGCAGGCAAATTGCAAGGTGTCTAACAGTGGATCTGTGATGGTTTTCAGGTGGGCCAGCACTAACCTTTCAAAGATTTTCGTAACAATGGCTATCAGAGCAACCGGTCTGTAGTCATTCAACTCCTTGATGGAAGGTTTCTTAGGCAATGGGATGACAGTAGAGCGCTCGAAGCAAGGAGGAACATAACATATCTCTAGTGATTTATTAAAGATGTGGGGGGACATGGGGGTAGTTGGTAGAATAGGATTAGATTAATTCTTAAGATACTTGGCATTTTTTTACTGTAACAATGTCGCACAACTACCAGTTTTGTTTGGGTTGGTTTTGGAGTTATTGGTGTTCATCTGGAAGAGAGAGATTGCTAAAATTCATTCTCAGACATTTGAGCAGGAATAAATCACCAGAGAAGAAGGTATTTCCTCTTGTATAATCCTTCACCGCCCACCACCACAAGTGTAGCCAGTTGGGAATGGATTGCCAGGAACATGAACAGGAATTCTGAGTTAGCCTGCCCTGGATTCAAAAGAGAAAAACAACTCTCAGCGATGAGCATTTGGAAAGAGAAATGAAGAATTCAGAAGCGTTTGAAAGAATACTGAATTAACCAGATCATTCCAAGATAGTCTTTCTAATACAGAAGTGCAACTTCAGTGCAGTACTGAGTTAATGGCTGAAATGGAACTTGATTAGCTCAGTTTAATTTCAGGCATGTAGTTGCTTTCAATACGCTACTCACCTTCTCTGCATATATATCACATTTTGTGGGTATAAAAAGTTCCTTGAATAAAATGCAACTTTCTTGAGCAAGAAATATATAACACATAACCTGGTTCTTATTGTTTTTGAAGGAGAGGTTCATAAAGAGTTTCTGGCATGTGAAGTTCTTGGTGCTCTCTGTGCCTAGTTGTTTTCATGCAGACTTAAATGTTAAATGTTAGAAGGGAGTGGGGTTTGCCCTCTGTTTATATACAGTAACTTAGGTTGGTCTCGGATGCTTAAAGTTTCCAAGTTGAAATTATAGTTAAATCTGTCCATCTGTTGTGAAATTAAGAAGTTTTCTCAATGTCTTCTGACTACTAGTTGGTGTTCATGGATGCAGTCTGCTAGTCTTCTACCTTTCAATAACAATAACAATAACTGTTCTGTTCTGTGCGTTGGTAAGACATTGAGATGAGGCAGACGAACAACAGATGCTTCTTTATTGAATCTCCAACAGAACCAAAACAAAATGGCATGGATTCCTTTATATACCCCTTTGCAGGGACAGTGTCAGCCAATCAATGCAACGGATGCTCCTGGCTTGCGCATGCACAATAGGCTGGAGACAGCCTGTCTGGTCCCGGGCAACCATGTGGTCTGCCCGGGGCTCTCTGCAGCTTCCTGCACCTGCTGAGTCACTCAGCAGGCCCAGGACATAACACCCCTCCCCTTTTAGTTCAAAACAAATGAACACTTACTATTTTGCACTACTATAAATCTAACACTTATTCTTTTGAGCGTGTTCTGATTTCTAAGTACCATTAAGCCTGCCCACCTACTGACAGGAATCTTACATAGTCCTGTAAATGCTTGGGTGGACCTTTGGCCCGCTCTGATCTTCTTGGAGCGGTTGTGATTGCCTGGCCTGCAAGCTTGCCTGCCAGGCTTGGCAGACCAGGACTTTGATGCCCCCTAGATTCAGGTGACCCTCCATCATGCTGACTGGCTGGATCCTGTAAATCCAGACCAGAGTTCCTTGGTGGGGTGGAATTCCCCAAGTCCACAACGGACCCCTCTTGAGAACACTGTCCCGTAAGCCAAGACCAGCAGATGGAAAAGCCTGAAACTCAGAAGAAGTGAATTGAGGTCCGTTGTCAGAAACAAGGACATCTGGAAGCCCATGGGAGGTGAAGATCCCACTCAACACCTGGATGGTCCTGGCAGCAGTTGTGTGGAGACTGAAGCGACCTCCAGCCACTTGGAATGGCTGTCCACAACAATCAGGAAGAATTGCCCCTGAAAGGGGCCAGCATAGTCGATATGAACCCTCGACCAAGGGGCATGTGTCTCCTCCCACCTATGTACAGGAGCCTGAGGTATTTCAGGCCTGGACTGTTGGCAGACATGGAACCCATGGACCTGGGTCTCGATCTCCTTATCGAGCCCAGGCCACCAAAGATGGCTACACGCAAGCGCCTTCATCTGGACTATTCCCAGATGTCCTTATGCAGAGACTGCAAGACTCTAGTCCTCAATGAGGTTGGGATCACTACCCAACCTCATTGTATATGTTTAGCTGGAGCAGGATCTGGTTCAATAAGCTTTAAAGGTAACCTGCTAAGGCCATCTGCATGGCCCATTTCTTTGCCTGGTTTGTGAACCAGTGAGTAGTCATATGCAGAAAGGAAAATTGACCATCTCAACATTCTAGGAGAAATTATGTGTAGGGTTTGCTTGTTGGTTGTAAACAACCCCAGCAGTGGCTTATGGTCTCTAAAGACCGTGAAATGGCAACCATATAAAAAGTAATGGAACTTTTTTATGCCAGCCACTATGGCCAAGGCTTCTCTATCTACCTGTGCGTAATTACGCTCAGCAGATGATACAGTCCTAGAATAGTAGGCTACAGGGACTTGTGTCCCATCAGCCTTGAGGTGACTTAAGACAGTCCCGATCCCATAAGGGGATGCATCACAGGCTATACACACTGGCAGCTGCTCATTGAAATGTGCAAGAATGGCATTTGAAGACAGCAATGCCTTGACCTCTGCAAAACTCCTTTCGTGGACTTGTGTCCACTTCCATGGAGCCTGTTTGTCCAAGAGCCGGTGTAATGGCTCTGCCACTGCAGCCTTGTTAGGAAGAAAGGAATGATACAAAATTAAGAAGCCCAAGGAAGGCTTGAAGCTCGCTCTTCGACTTGGGGCTTGAGGCCTGTTGAATCACTTTGAGCTTAGATTCAGCAGGCTGGATGCCTTCCGCATCTATGCGAAACCCCAGAAATTCAGTGGACGTTACTCCAATTTTGCATTTATCTTTCTTCAGCTTCAGCCCCGCTTCGCAGAAACGCAGCAAAACAGATCGAAGCCTCTCAGCCAAGTTTTCAGGTGATTCCCCTGCAATGAGGACATCATCGAATTAAGGGCAAACCTCCAGAATATTGCGGAGCATTCGCTCCATCACACTTTGGAAAATGCTAGGGGCTACGTTAACCCCAAACTGCAGTCTTCTTACTTTGAAAGCTCCCTGGTGCATTACAATTGTCTGGGCCTCAGCCATTGCTTTGTCCACCGGTAGCTGTTGATAGGCCTGAGCCAAATCAAGCTAAATATGGCTCACCACAGGCACCGGATAAGAGTGCTGCTGTAAAGCTTTATTTAACGTGCATTTAATTTTAATTTAATTTAATTTTTTGGACTTATATGCCGCTCCTCTCCGAAGACTCGGAGCGGCTTACAACATTTGTAGTCAGCACAAGTGCAGACTTCACCATTGACTTTCAGTGGAGTAACTATGGGTGTTTCCCATGGACTACTATCCACAGGTTCCAAGATACCTTACTGGAGCAACTTGTCCAGCTCTGCATTAATCCTTTGCTTGAGCGCAAAAGGCACCCGACGAGTCTTAATCCTAATTGGTGCGATGGATGGGTCTAACCGCAAGGAAATTGGAGGCCCTTTGTACGACCCTAGTTCTGGGCTAAACACATCAGCAAACTCCTCGCAAAATTCTGCATGGCTGGCTGTTTGCAAGCTGTGCAGCCCAGTCACTTGAATCCCAAGTGCCTCGAACCAATCAAGTCCGATTAGGCTCAAGGGGTCACCCTCAACCACAACAACATCCAAAAACCCTTCAAAGTTCCTATGCTGCACTCTGAGCATGGCCTCCCCCTTCACGCTGACTCGGGAATTCTGAAAATCGGTAAGAATTAGATTCGACGGCCTGAGTTTAACTCACTGGCCGCTTCTATAGCAAATTTGTTTCAGGGTATTCTGGGATATGACTGACAGGGCGGAACCCATGTCCAGCTCCATCATTAAGGGGACCCCCTGCAATTTGACATCAATTTGTAGCTTCTTCTTAAGTGGTTTGTGGGCCCCTGTTTTCAAGATGCTCCTACGGGATTGCGCAGTAACCCACCCTGTTCTGGCTGGGGACCCTGATACCTTTCCGAGGCAATTCTTCTGAAGACTGGTCTTTCTGGTGACCCAAACAGACAGTGGCTATGTGGCCTTGCCTGCCACATGCCCAGCAAATGGCGGAGCAGAAATAGCAATCAGAGCACTTGTGGTGTCCTCCACATCCGAAACACCGAGGGAATAGAGTTGCCTTGTCCTTTTGCTCTTGAGGCCTTTTCTCTGCTGACTGCTGCAATCGGTCAATCTCCATCTCTGAATCCTGTTTGGACACCTGTCGAGTGACCTCTTGATGGAATGCACTTGAAGTTGGAGGGTTCTTGGTGAGCCGCAAGGCCTTCACAGCTCTGCCCGCTGCTTCGTTGGCCGAAATCTCCCTGAGGGCATCCTGGAAGGAAATGTCTTCTCTCGCAAATATTTTTTGCTGTAGCTCATGACTTCTCACCCCACAAACTAGACAATCACAAAGTCTTTCTTCCAGGTCCTTAAATTCTCATGGCCTCGCTGCTTGTCACAATGCAGCAATAAAGTCCACAGCAGACTCTCCAGGACACTGGTCCCTCTGCTTGACACCATGCAATCACCAAAAGCTTCGGTTCAAAATGTTCAAGTAGCATTTTCCTCAGCTCAGAATAAGCGATGGATTCAAGTGGTGCTGGGGTGATCAGATTTTCAGCAATATCAAATGTCTCTTGCCCACAAACACACAGTAACGTTGTGGCCTTGAGACCATCCTCCCGAACTTGGTTTACCTGAAAATAGTTCTCTACCCGGGCCACGTATGAACTCCAATGCTCAGGATGTGCTGTGTCAAATTCTGATAGATGGCCTAGCTTGGACATTGTTGCTCATCGGCGGCCTCGTCAATGCCTCGTGCCGCTTTGCTTGAGAAGCGGTTCCAGGACGAATCTTGCCGAGCTGTCCTCCAGCGTTTTCGTACTGGCAGTCAGAGTTGCGCTCTTCGGAATGCCGAACCTCCCAGAGCTCAGGCCTTCCGTGGTGAGTCAGCTTATTTTCTTTCATTGTTTTCTTTCAGCACTGTCCCACCTTCATTGCCAATGTTCTGTTCTGTGCATTGGTAAGGCATTGAGATGAGGCAGACGAACAACAGATGCTTCTTTATTGAATCTCCAACAGAACCAAAACAAAATGATGCGGATTCCTTTATATACCCCTTTGCAAGGACAGTGTCAGCCAATCAATGCAATGGATTCTCCCACCTTGT
Organism: Bothrops alternatus; assembly: GCA_034064705.1. Taxonomy (NCBI): domain Eukaryota; kingdom Metazoa; phylum Chordata; class Lepidosauria; order Squamata; family Viperidae; genus Bothrops; species Bothrops alternatus. The sequence goes on along the minus strand of JARGCV010000031.1, from coordinate 2,701,738 downwards.
GTGTGCACAATAGGCTGGAGACAGCCTGTCTGGTCCTGGGCAACCACGTGGTCTGCCTGGGGCTCTCTGCAGCTTCCTGCACCTGCTGAGTCACTCAGCAGGCCCAGGACATAATAATAACAATAACAATAATAGAGTTGGAGGGGACCTTGGAGATCTTCTAGTCCAACACCCTGCTCAGGTAGGAAACCCTATACCATTTCAGACAAGTGGTTGTCCAGTCTCTTCTTAAAAACTTCCAGTATTGGAGCATTCACAAGTTGTTCCACTGATTAATTGTTCTGTCAGGAAATTTCTCCTTAATTCTAGGTTGCTTCTCTCTTTGATCAGTTTCCATCCGTTGCTTCTTGTCCTGCCTTCATGTGCTTTGTAGAAGAGGTTGACTCCCCTCTTCTTTGTGACACCTGAGATATTGGAACACTGCATTGTGGCTGTTACAATCATTACACTATATAGTGTAGATCAGGGGTGTCAAACTGCCGGCCCATGGGCAGATGCAACATCTGGAAACTGCGCCCACCCCATTGCCAGCAATGGCAAAACCATCCCGATACGTTGCCTGACATCACATGACATCGCGTGTTTGACATGTCTGGTGTAGATGACTCCTGTTTTTCATTTGTGGGCTATTGGGTCTTTTGGCTTACTTAAGATGCTTTGGAAGGCTTTAGTTGGTTTGTGTGCTACAGTGATGCCAGGTGGTTGCAATAGTTTGTTAGCCGTTTCTGAGATGTTTTTGATGTATGGTAGTATTATCCTTTTCATAGATTGTGCTGGCTGTGCTGTAGTGAATGGTCAGGTACTTTTTGATAAAGTTGCATGGGTATTCATTTTGTAGAAATATTATAGCTGACTTGTTTCTTTTATCTGATATTTTGGGTTGCTGCAGTGTGTTTAATGTTTAATGTTATAATATTTATGTTTGTTTTTATACTTTGCAGTCGTCAAGTTCAACACTCCTACTAGTAGCATTAGATCTTAGGAAAAGCCTCTTGAAATTCCTTTCAGAGTTTAGAGCTTTAGAATTTCTCTCTTCTAATTTCAACAGATTCCCCTGCCAAGAATCCCCCAGGACTGTTCCACATTAAACCTGTAGCCAGTAATCTTTTTTGCAATGTGTGGGGAGAGATTGCCAGCCATAATCATAGGACAGACCTAGCCACAAACTAACAGTCCCATTTTAATCTACTATATTGCACAAAACCATTTATTATGGTTCAATGGTTTGAATTAACCCAGGAAACCAGTGAAATAGAAATATTTGTAGCTCAGTGTTGAATGAGGAGTCCTTGGTGCTCTCTAAGCTTCCTTGTTTTCTAGCAGGCATTTCATTATCCTAACTAGGTAACATCATCAGTGCTAGTCTCAGGAACCCAGGAAATCAGGTTTATTCAAGCAAACCAGCATACTGTAATTTATTGGTTAAAATGTTGGGATGTACTTATGAGGAACCAGGTGCACATCTCCTCTGTATGGATGATGCTCATTGGATAATGTTTGTAGTTTGGAAAGTAAAATCAGGGGAGATCTAGGATTATCAGATTTAGGCTACAAAAATCATGATGACAGTAAAGAGTTAGACAGTACTTATCTCTTTGCTGCAATTAGAGATGTTCTGAGTGTTTGCAGCCTGGAAATGGTAGCCCCAGAAAGTCCTTCACATTCACCACATAGAGCTCCACAAGGGAGCAAGTGATAGAAATATAACAATAATGAAAAGAAACACAGTCAGACTTAGTTTGCAAGTCTAGCCAACTCATACAAAGTTTGCACTTGCTTTCAAATTCATTGGTCATCATCTGACACAGAGCAGGCATTGCTTGAAAGACATGTAAGCCCAACTTAATCCTCTGTATGACTGTGGGTTCTAAAGAAACAAATTACCTTATTGTTGAATGTTTAAAGAGGCTGACTAAGACTGCGCAAAGCACACTCTTCCACATCAAGGCATTGCTTAAACCCAGGCCATTGTAAGGAACCAATTCAAGGCATTCCGACATAGAAAATTAAATTGGTCCACCAATGACTCAGTGGGAAACGATTGTTCAGTCAGGTGGTCCATTCCATGAGTATACAGCGCCTGTGCAGAAGCCACTTTCAGAGTCTGGATCAAAGCATTGCAATGACTTTGAACTGAGGCTTCAAAGGGAAGCGTTGCTTTGTCTTCCTTTGAGGTGTCCCAGTTCCCCATCTGCAGCTAATTAAGTGCACGGCACTGAAAAAACACTATAATAGTAATACTATCACATGTCATATGATATGTGTGTATGCACACCTACATTATAATCACACTATATTAGTTCTAAACATTTGCGACTCTTTTCTTCAGGTTGTGAATGAGGATGCTTTTCAGTTTAGGGCAGAGAAAGGGGCCACTTTAAGAAGTGTCCCATTGCAGGCTGGAGACCACAAAGGTTACAAGCCCAAAGTGTGTTGCAGCTTATATTATTTTTATTTTGCTGCATTTAGGCTCATTAAATAGTGAGTGGACCTCCTGTTCTTTTGGAAAAAAAAAAGATAATCCCTCATGCAATATTTAAATTTAAAATAAAAGACCTAGGATTTGTCCAAAAGTGGCTTTTAATTTTGTTTTTCAGCATCATCCTCATGGATCATGATTGAATCATAAAGGCAAGGACAAGACAGACAGACAGTTCTTCCATGCCACTAAATAATTCCTTACACGTTTGTGTTCTGGAGACCTGGGAAACTGACGCTACACTTTGCTTGCTCTTGCTCTGTTGCAACTCTTATTTGCTGCTTTTATTTATTATTTATTTATTTATTTATTTTGTTAATTTGACTTCTATGCCGCCCTATTCCGGAGAACTCAGGGCGGCTCACAACATAATAGAAATCAACAATTAGAAATACATATATATTAAAACCCCTAATTTAAAAGAAAAAACAATCATTCAACATACACACAGACATACACTGGCTAGGGGCAAGATGTTAACTGCCCCAAGCCTGCCGGCAGAGGTGTGTTTTAAATAATTTACGAAAGGTAGACAATTAGCAGCCAATGCAGATCTTTCATATGACCCATTATCTGGTTATCAAACTAGCTGCCACATTTGCATAAATTCCAAGTTCTAGGTATTTTTCAAAAGCAGCCTTACAAACAGCACATTGCAGTAGATAAAGCAGAATGTCATCACGACATTGATAACTGTCAGTAAATCCAGCTGGCCCAGGATGGGTCACAGCTGGGTCTCTAGCATAATTGTACAAGTAAGCTCTTCACCACAGCCGTCACCTCTACATCAAATGGCAGCTGTGAGTCAAGAAACACTTCCAAATAGTGAACTTGCTCTTTCTGGGGAGCGTAACCCTATATAAATAATGTTCCCCAAGCCCAGCTTCTTCTTCTTCTTTTGAACATATCTCTGTCTTGTCCAGATGTAATTTCAGTTTACTTTCCTCTAGCACATTATCAAATTTAAGCAACTTTCAGGGGTATTGATTGCTTTCTTGAAATTAGATAATAAGAAGCAATGAGGTTCCAAATAACAATATCGAGCAATTTTGCACATGTGTTGAACTGCACAGAATAAAGCTACATTGGATACTCAATGACCAAGTGGTCAAGGTGGTCCCTCAGCACCATCTTCTGTATACATCCCAACAGGAAGGGACTGGATCCCCCAGGCTGACTCTAACAAATAGCCCAGAAGGATGTTGACATCAATGGAACTAAAGATCACCAATAGAAGCGGGATAACTAATAAGGTCACACTTTGCCTAATGTCTGGCATAGGTCATCCACCAAGATGACCAAAAGACTCCTAGTCCCATATCCTAATAAAATTGATCTCAGTCTAGATCAGGGGTGTCGAACTGCTGGCCTGCAGGTCGGATGCATCAAAGTTAAACCGCGCCCACCCCATTGCCAGCAATGGCAAAAAAGTCATGATACATCGCGACACGTCACATGACGTTGCGAGTTTGACAACCCTGGTCTAGATAATGCAGAAACATCTGGAGGCTACCACCTTTTCAATCACTTTATCCAGACACTGAAGTTTAGCAACCAGAGATTACACATATCTTCTGGGGCCAAGGAGGGTTTTTGTTATAAAGTTCATCTTATTTAAGCAAGTGGGAACACGTTTTCATGCAAGATGGCATTCATCTACTTCAACCACCTTCTACGTGTCCCGTCTGTTAGACAATGTCATCTGGTGGGGCCTAGGGCTAGGGCCTTCTCCGTTGCTGCCCCAGCCCTCTGGAACCAGCTTCCCTCAGAGGTTCGTACTGCTTCCTCCCTCCTAGCTTTCCGGAAACTGTTGAAGACACATTTATGCAGACAGGTTTGGGGCGTGTGAGCTGCACTCTGCCCCTGGGCCTTTGACTGTGATCGTGTGTTGTATGAGTGTAATAAATTATCTTATATAGTATTGTAATTAGCAATTTTAATTGATTCTATGTTTATGTTTTTACTTGTATTGTTATTGTGAGCCGCCCTGGGTCTTAGGAGAAGGGCGGCATATAAGTTTAAACAAACAAATAAATAAATAAATAACTATGGAGCCAATATTGACCTGGTTGATTTAATTAGCCGGGAGGGGCAAGGGTCATGTGACCTACATTTTTTCCATATATTCATATCCTCAAAAGCTTTGAAAGAATCGATATGAACAAGAGGATTTTCCAAAATTAATTCCAAGTACCTACCCCAACACTTGAGTTTGAAAATTGCACACAAAGTTCCTCTAAGGTTTAATAGTTCCTCACAGCGCTGAATTCCAGCTGGACACACTCTGGTTTTGTCTGCACTTTTATGGACACAGAAATCCAGATGTACTCAGTTCATATAACATAGACAGAGAAATATGCTATTCACTCATTAACCGCAGTCTTATAGTCTCTGGTGTGTGTGTGTGTGTGTGTGTGTGTGTGTGTGTGTTTGTGGTAATGAAATCATACTGTATCTATTAATTTAGCTTACTTTATGCCATTTTAAATCAATCTGTTACAATCACAGATGTATCCCATTGTTAAGGCCCATGGTTCTAGTTTGTGATGCCATATTTCTTTTGTAATGCATTTTTAGAAAGAGAAAGAGGCAGCATATTTTAGGCGCCCTTTCCAGTGACCTAGCCTTATTCCAGTCTTTAATTGCTCTTATCTGCCAAGGTTCTCATTGTATAAGAAAGGAATGCATTTCCTGGGGGGCAAATTTGTTTAACAGTAGCCGTGACTCATAACATTCCAGCCTATCTTTCCCATCTACAGAGAGTAAATATTCTCAATGCTTTCTTTGCAATCTGTGATATAACTTGGTGTGGGTGGGTAGACTTAGGATAGTGCCTTCCCAGAACATACTTTTCTTTAACTGGAATTAACTTATGCAGAAAACATCCAACAGCTTCTTTTGATTGCTTTTTGACAGTAGGGACACAAGGATGTCCTTCCCCAGTCAGTACAGTCAGAAATCTGTGGTTAAAGACAGTATCCCAATAATTGTGATTTTTAACTTGCAAATTTGTTACAGAAGGCTACAGAAATAACCCATATTTCTAAAAATCAACCTAAGACTTTCAAGAAAAATATAACAATGTGTGGAATTGGGACAAAAACATACCTAATCCAGCATTCTGTTCCTATCATGCCAGTCAGTCTTTAATTTTGTTTAATACAATGTTATTGAAAGCTTTAAAAACAACAGAAAAATTAACACAAACCAAAATCAAATAAGAAAGGAAAAGGAAAAAGGAGGAAATAAAAAAGAAAACTAAAGTGCAAAAAGAAAAAGTGGAAGAAAAATAGAAAAGAAAGAAAAGAGATGTTAAAAAATAGTGTACAATCTTCTTTGCAGCTGTTACAAATACAGCTTTTAAATTTAGCTCTTCCCTTAAAGTTACATAGTGGCTCTTTCCTTTGCATATTCTATCCTCTCAAAACCATAGATTGTAAATTCATTTTTTTCCCCAAAGTTCATAAGGGGTTTCCAGTCATCAGTAAATGTAGATAGTTTGGTCTAGTGGTTAAGATACCAGGCTAGAAAGCAGGAGAGTTCAAGTCCAGCCTTAGCCAATGAAAGGCAGCTGGATGACCTTGTGTCAGTTGCTTTCTCAGGCCCACCCACCTCACAGGGTTGTTGTTGAGGGGGAAACAGAAGGAGGAAAGTGTATTGGATATGTTTTCTGCCTTGAGTTATTTATAAAAACAATAAAGGTCAGATAAAAATCAAATAAAAAAATAAAATATTGTCTCTTCTCTAATCGGATATTTCCAGAATGAGTCTAGATTAGAATATATGGTTTTCTCCCTCTTGATTCTGTTCTCACATTTATTGACAAAAACATACAAACAATTCACTCTCTTGCTAGCCTTTGACCATCTGGATTAGCTTTATAGTACAGTAGGCAAAAGTTATAAAAAGTCTTTTTTCCGAAGTGACCTCTCTCTCTCTCTCTCTCTCTCTCTCTCTCTCTCTCTCTCTCTCTCTCTCTCTCTCTCTCTCTCTCTCTCTCTCTCTCTCCTCTCTCTCTCTCTCTCTCTCTCTCTCTCTCTCTCTCTCTCTCTCTCTCTCTCTCTCTCTGTGTTTGTGTGTGTGTTCTTAAGTGACAAATGTTTAAACATTGAATGTGGAGTAGCTGGAGCAAAGACTAACCACTACACTTCCCAAATGCCGCAAGTATTTCCCGCATAATTATTTTCTTATCTTCAAAGATATTTATCCTGGCAATCTTTGGTTTCCATAAACACCGATGCAGTTACGATCTCTCCTTGATGTTTCTGGAAAGTCCTCAAGGAGACCAAACTTGGAAATCCTTTTTATAAACCTTCAGTAAGAAACCTGAGAACAAAACTTGTCCTAGGTTTCAGAAATCTACTCACAATTTTTGTTTAAAAAAAAAAACAAAAACCCCTAGCAGTATTTTACAATTCTCTTTTTCAGTCCTTCAGCAGCAATTAAGTGAAATTCTAATGAATCATTTATTTTGTGCCAAACCACCATCCTCATGCATACACTTGATAAAATTATGCAAGATAAGCACCAGTACTGGAGTTTAAAACAAAAAAAGGCACGTCAAAAGATGACTGTAGAGTGTAAGTATATTATTTTTGGCATTTGTTTTGAGAACATCTGGCCTGATTTGGGAACTTTTCCCCACTCCTGCTTTTTTTCTTTCTATCTTTTTTTTACATCTTTCTTAATGAAGAATTTTGGAGAAGTTCGCATGTTCTTGGGCTGTTTAATTGGTCCTGAATAAAAGTATCATTCATTCAGATATAGATTTATTTTTAAAGGAAAATCATGAAAGGCAAAAGGAAAATATTTATGTCCTTCTTAGATGTTCACTATGATTCTTCAGGTATAATTTTGCTTATTCAGCACAATGGAGAAAACAACTACTAGAACAAGAAATCTATAGTCCTATTTGGGAAACCACAATCTATTAATTAAATGGTTCTATGATGATCCAACACCCCTAGCGTGATGGGGCCAGCAGGAGGCAGGTGAGCAAGGAAACAAGCAGGCTTTCAGAATGAAATCAGTGATGGTGAACCTTTTAAAGACTGAGTGCCCAAAAAATGGTCCCACCCCCGCCCTGGCCCCTGCTCTGTACCCCATCCCGCTCACTCTTCCCCCACCCACACTGCCTCAGCTCCACCCCTGGTCCCACCCACTCTGCCCCTACCTGCCCTGCCCCCGCTCCACCCACGCCCACCCGCAGGGCCACTCACCACCTCCACGGCCAGCCACAGGTCGCCCAGGTGACCCACCAGCAGCATGGTGGCCATGCCCTCTGCCTGCGCCCCACAGCATCAACTGCACGCGATGGGGCATGAGGGCTGCCTTGTCCTTGGCTGCTCTGCTTCGCGCGGGCTGTGCCTGGGCGCGACTCTGCTCCAGGGGTGCTGTTTGGGAAGAGGAGGCCATGGGGGAAGGCAGGGTTGGGATGACAGCACACATGCCCACAGAGAGGGCTCTGAGTGCCGCCTCTGGCACACGTGCCATAGGTTCGCCACCACTGTCATAGCATTTCTGGTCATGTGCTGAGTGCTTTCTGCCCAAAGTCAGGTGGATGACTTCAGGGTGTTTCTGGTCACATGCTGAGTGCTTTTCCCCAAAGCCAGGGGGAAAAGCTCACTCACATACCCTGTTCTCCATCCAGCTCCCATAGCATGTTATCCCCACACCAAAGAGGTGACAGCAGTAAATTGGCAGTGAGAACTTGGTGGGGGTGAGAAGGCTGCCCTCCGTTGGCCGCATTAAGCCAGTGGCATCAAGTCCTCCCATCCTCAGTTAAACATTGCTTAGAAAGACAGATCAATGGTTCTAAACATTTTTAGAGCTGAAGAGGGTAAGATTGGGAAGTTGAATGGTCCACTAAGAAAAGAAATGGAAAACACTGGCAGCATGTTGGTCTAAGCATGTGATGGGATGGAAGTTGAGTTCTTGCTTGAAAGAGGCTAGTTGCCCTTAACACATTTAAGACACATTTCCAAAAACAATGCAGTGGCTCTACTTTGTACTTCAGCAGCAAAGCCCTTGTCCCTTTAGACCAGTGATGGTGAACCTTTTGGGCTTGGCATATCCAAAATTCAGAAAATGCCTAATCTGACACTGATAGAAGAGAATATATGTAGTTCAGGTAGAACTGCAGGGTGATTGTGTTCTCTGAGCTTGGAGGTTTGCCTGCAGACATTTCATTATTCAACTAGGTAATATCAGTGCTGATGAGGTTACCTAATTTGGTAATAAAACATCTGCAAGAAAACAACCAAGGTCAGAAAGCACCAAGAAGCCCATAATTTTGCATGTCATAAGCCCCTCTGAACAAAAGAGAAGAAATTATCTCCTCTCTCCCCTCCCTTCCCCTTGTAGGCCACCTTGAACACTGGTATTTGGCAGCAGCGTGGAAGCTAGGCCTTGACTTCACATCTAGTGCCACCATTCCCTAAAATATGTAAGCCCTGGGAACAACACAATTGCCCCCACACAGCCCAGGTCTACCCGGGATCTGCTATGCACCACTTCCCTTCAGATGATTCCCATTCTGTTGACAGTCCGGCCTACCCAAGACTGCTCTCCACAATTTAACCCATTGGGCTGTCTACAAGTATAGTAAATAAGTTTACTTATTTTTTGCATATCTCTCTCTCTCTCTCTCTCTCTCTCTCTCTCTCTCTCTCTCTCTCTCTCTCTCTCTCTCTCTCTCTCTCTCTCTCTCTCTCTCTCTCTCTCTCTCTCTCTCTCTCTTTCTCTCTCTCCCTCTCCCTCTCTCCCTCTCTTTCTCTCTCTTTCTCTCTCTCCCTCTCTCTCTTTCTCTCTTTCTCTCTCTCCCTCTCTCCCTCTCTCTCTTTCTCTCTTTCTCTCTCCCTCCATCCCCCCCTCTCTCTCTCTCTCTCTCCCTCCCTCCCTCCCTCCCTCCCAATAATTATTACAGTATCAGAACAGGTCAATTAGCCAATCTTCTCCTCTTCCTTCTCTTACTCTTACTCTTGACAGCTTCACCAAATTTTGAAGGGGGGAAAAGCCTATATTATTAAATTAGCATGAATAAGTAGAGCATAAAATAACAGGCTTGGAAGGGATCTGAGAGGTCATCTAGTCCAATCCCCTCCTGGAGCAGGAGACCCTATACCATTTTGGACATATTGGTTTATAGTTTATTGCTTACATGGATAAATGGTGGTATATTAATTCAGGTAATATAAACCTCCCAATGTAAGGAATGAGCCACTATGTGGGACATTTTTAAATGAATGTTTCTTGTCTTTTCCTAGAAAGCCGCATTTCCCCTCATTTTCTTTCTTTTGCCTAAACTTCCCTGACTTTTCACTCACTGCAGCGATCCCTTCCATTGCATTTATAAACACCTCCAGGCTGCAGTTGGAATCAAGCATCTTCAGTAAGGGGCGGCCTTGTAAATCTTTTAAATTAATAAACAAATAAGCTTCCCAGAGTTGCTTAAGATGAGCAGCCAATTTTTAAAATAAATGATATTTAAAATGAATTCTATCAACTCTCCTTTGTTTTCTGCTTCATGCTTTCTGCTTTGGCAGAAAAGTAAGTACTTTTTAAGGAAGAAGAAAGTCTGCTCTTTACTTTCTCCAAAGAAAATAAACTATCTTCCTCTGCAATGGCATGTACGGTGCTTTAAAAAAAAATTTCTTCGCCTTTAACACCAGCATTTCAAACAATAAGCTACCATGTTTGGAATCGGTAAATCATTTGGGAATCATTAAGCATCAAAGAATTAAGATATAAACATGATTTTTTGGGGGTCGTTTGACAAAGAGCTCCGAATGCATAAATTTATTCAAACTGGAGTCTTTCTGTTTGAAGGTGTGGTTCTGTTTAAGCTAATAGCCCAGCAGAAAGGTGAGCAAAAGCCATGAATTTGTGTTCTCCAATTCTATAATTCTGATTTAATGGCTTTTAGCTAGCCTTTTTTTTTTCCAGACACCCACATGAGTAATGTTCTGGGTTCCCTTGCATTAAAATGGAATACATCTGGCAGATCTGAGGCAGCTCAGCATGAAAGAGGATGCTGACAAGAGAAATTCTGCTGTTGGGATTCTCCACCCAGATCTGCAGAAAGAGGAGTGACAGGATAGCTGTATTTTTTCAGAACACCTGAACCAACTCTGCAAAGAACAAGCCAGGGAAGGATATCCATCATTGGTCAAATTTGGCAAAGCATCCAACTGTGTACCAGAGGCAACACCTTGAACAACACACTTCCTTTCACAGTTACGGAGAACCCAAAGACACAATAATATCCCCATGGCAATAGCTGAAGCAAAAAGCTCTCCTTAGTCCAGTGGAAATTTTGATAAGAAAAAAACAGGCTCCATAGAGAGGCAGAGGAAAAGGAATTATGAAGCTGAACAGTCGCATAGGAAGCTGAAGCTTTCATGAGGACCATTTAGAAGGGCAGCCAAAGAACACAAAGGAGAATGAGAGCGAACAAGGGGTGATTTATACACGATAGTGGAAGAGCCATTTTATTCAACTATAGTAAAAGTAAACATGAAGAAATGTGCATGCAAGTGATATCTCAGAGCCAAATTAAATGTTCCCTTGGTAAGTTCCCTTGGTAAAAGTTCCCTAGCAAAATAGATTGCTTTTGACTGATTTAACAGTGTGTTTTAAGGTGTGTGTATATGTGTGTGTTAAGGATCCAGGGCAAGCAAATCTTAGGCCTTCCCTTCCCTACCTCTCAATGTTTCCAAAGTAAACTCCAGCAAGGTAATAGAAAATTCCCATCACCAGTTTCTACTTCATGACAAGATACATAACTGTTGGGCACGCATCTAGATCAATATGATATAGTGGTTCTAGGCCTTAAGTACAGAAACCAGCTGGGTTACCATGAGCCAGCCTTGCCTATCTCAGCCTAGCCTGGAAATCGAAAAATATGCACACACCACAAGCCACATCCCCCCACAAACTAGTGCTTGGTCATATAGCAATGAAGGCCTTGGAAAAGTTACCAGATGCTACAAAGATGAGAATCATGCCGGCAATTTTCTTGTGACACTTTCTAACTTGAGGAAGCAGGATATGCTTTGGTGAGAAGTTTATAATTCTGGGAAGATGAAAAGAAAAATGGATGACTAGCAACAAGGTAAATCAGACGTGTCAAACTCAAGGCCCATAGACCACGATGGGCCCAGATCTGGAGATGGCGATGGACTGGTCCCCACTGCCCTGGCCCAGCCCAACCGGGTGCCCCCATGGGCATGCGCACAGGAGGCATCCCGGGATCTTGCAGCCCATGCAGCACAAGTGGGTCCGAGCACCATAACCACTGGGCTGGCCCTCCAAGCAGCAAGTAGAGGCAGAGGCATATGAGCCGGCATGTTCGATGCACTGGGAGGCCAGCCATGGTGGGTGCAGGCACGCAAAGATGTATGGTTTGGCTGCAGCAAGGCAGTCCAGCCAGTCACCATCACCACCACACTGTGGCCATCTCTGCCATCCAACTTCATTCTCCAGCTCTGCTGCACATGCAGGATGAGCCTCCCACCCCCCGCCACATCCCCAATGGTCCTGGCAAACAGGAAAGGTGGGGAGCCCCCACCTGCAAGAGGCAGTCAGGACTCCCCTCAGCGCTCTGCCCAAGCCCAGTCCTGGAGCTGCCCCATGCACAGTGGGGCACCCCCTAGGAAGTGATGCCAGGTCAAGTCATGGAGGCCCAGTGCCCACTGACTAGGGTCTGAGCAGCCCACACCACCATCCGGGGGGGGCCCTGTGTGGCCCAAGAGAGATGGCAAGGTTCCTCTGTTGGACCAGGCTCCAGTGCCTGCCCCAGTCCTATCCCCCTCCGCAGATCTCTCCCACAGCCCTGCCTGCCCCTCCCTCACAGCACCTCCCGATGCAAGCAACATCAAGCCATCCATGCCCACCCAGCCAGTCGGCCACACACACACACCATCCCTCCTGGCGCCCCCGAGGGCAACCACAATGCTGATGTGGCCCTTAATGAAATAGAGTTTGACACCCCTGAGGTAAATGGACTTGATTACTGCAGTGATAGGTGCATCACTGGAAGACTTGAAGGGCCAGATTGGTACAGTTGTATGCAGTTGCTGAGTCAACATCAACTTTGTGGCACATAATCACCAGTGCATTCTGAACAGGTGTGGTAGACTATGGGTTGTGATATTCAATAAAGAGGACTTCTTTATGCAGTGGATTGATTTTTGGGTGATGTTAATAATTATATATAAGCAACTTCAGCCTTAATAGGTTTCTCTTTAAGCACTGCAGTAATCAAAATCTAAATAAGATTGTGAGATCTGTAGTGTGCATATATTTCAAGTCAAACTGCACCTCATTTCCAAATGGTCAAACAGATCAGCAGTGGATCAAGATCTCTCAGCTCTCCCGTTGTTGGAAATCTTTTAAACAGAGGCTGGACTACTGGGATTCTCCATCCAGCAGCATGCAGGCAGAGGGGGTCAGTAGCATCAAAATGATGGGTGAAACCAGGGCAACTGAAGCCTCATCATGTTTTACCGAATGATGCACATTAAAAGGCATAGAATTTATTACCCACTTGTGCCTATTTTGATGCTGCTGGGCTTTCCCACACCACAGTGGCCTATCCCTTATCTGTGACTTTTATGCATTGAATGTGATGAGTTGGATGAGATGACTTAATAATAATCCCCTCTTGTACTGTTTAAATGCTGTTATCTTAACTATTGGTTTAATTATAGGTGTAATTGACATTCTATATTTGTTCTTAGTTCTGACAGAGGTTATTCCACGTAGGTTTTCATTGGGTATTTCCATATTTTGATTCTGAAGTGTATCTTTTTTATTTCTCCCTCTTTTTGTTCAATGGGTAAGACCAGTAATATTTCATGCTTTTAAAGTAGCAGTCACTGAGAATTTTCCTTGGATTTCCTCCTCCGCAACTCGAAACAGTGTTTGACTGAGTGTCTCCCCACTGAGGCCAATCTGACATCTCCTTTGTGGCATTGGACAAATAGGTATTTATTTTCTCAAGTCTTTGCTATATTTCTGTGTTAACTAGATGAAGAGTACAGAATATGACTTGGACAGAGGCATGCATAAACTGTTACCTAGGCAAAAATGGTGGAAATATTTTTTCCCCAAGTCCAGAGTAATAACTTCAGAAGCACCTCCCTAATTTACTAAATTAAATCAGACTTGCAAAAATCTTTTATTACAGTCGATCTTAATAAAAGTAGTTTTAGCCTTCTTGTGGAATTGATTTTCTGAACTGTTCCTCACTGAGGGACTCATGCTATGATGTATAACACTTATACGTTGAGGTTCTGCTGCCTGTATTTTTAAAGTTTTAATGGTGAAAATTTAGAGCTGTAAGCCACCCTAGGAAAGCTGTTTTGAAGTCTAATACAAATATTTAAAATTAGTAAGTTAGTACTTTTTTAGTTTGAGGGAAAACATGAATTTCCAAGAATGCCCTTGAAATAGACAGGATGTTGAACAAGGTAGATGATGATATCCAAGTTCTTTTTGGAAAGCTTAGAAGCTAAGAAAACAAAGCAAAAGTACTAACACCCAAAGGTCACAGCAGGTCCTGAAGGTAGCCGGAAGTGAAGCTTTAAAGTTTTTTTTTTTTTAGCCAGATCTATAGCAAATCCCAGCTCATACAGCAAACCATCTACTTTTTTAAAAAATAGAAGTCACTGGTTGATTGGCTGTCAGTTCAACCGACCCCACCGCTTGTTATAGGGGTAAAAATCAAGAAACATTCTTGTGTTCACTACCTTGAGCATTTAAGAAAACAGGAAGGAAAGAGTTAGCTCATTTTAACTGACCTAAAGAGTACAGACAAAACAGGGCAGATACTTGTCTTCCCCAATAGCATCTAAGAGGCATTCAGTAATTCAGAAAAATTCCAATTTCTGGTTTGCAAAATGGCACAAAACAACTGGCTCACCAGAACTTTGTAATAAATAATGTTAGTTGAAAATACAAAAATGAGTAGTCAACACTTGGAATGTGAAATAAAATTGTGCAGTCATCAGCTAGCAGAGATCATCTGCTTTTATAGATTCTAAACTGAGATAAAGCTGACTGATTGTGCATAGAGCGATTATGATATTAGGGTTAGATCTTAAAAGAATTCTTTTTTTTTCAATAGTTTGCACATTGTAAAACCACAATCCAGTCTTGTAATCTGACCAAGTCTTTTTACCCCATCTTCTCATAGTTAATGCAAATATTACTACTAGAGCTGCTTAATATTTGGATGAGAAACCAACATAAAAAACCAAGGTTGGGAACCTCTTAGGCTAGAGTGGGAAGATAAAAAAAAGAAAACTTGCTAAATTGCTCTGGTGGAGAAACAACATGGGCATATCCATAGACGAAGACCCAAATATCCATGCAACCTGAGCTCCCATAGGACAACACAGTCACCCAAACAGGAATCCACAATCAGAAAGATGGTGAAAAGCCCATGGAATAAAGACTTATCCTTTCTTATGATCTGGCAGCTGATCAGGAAAATTATATTTACATGTATATCTTGAGGCCACAAAACAGACTCTCACTACATCTGCTCACAATCATGGGTGCCTAGGGATAGGAAGGGAAAGCAAATGATATATG
The DNA here is from genome assembly GCA_034064705.1 of Bothrops alternatus. Classification (NCBI taxonomy): domain Eukaryota; kingdom Metazoa; phylum Chordata; class Lepidosauria; order Squamata; family Viperidae; genus Bothrops; species Bothrops alternatus. The sequence goes on along the minus strand of JARGCV010000031.1, from coordinate 2,686,662 downwards.
CATACCGGTAGCGATACTACACAATTGTTGCAATGTGCACATTAACATCAGACGTCAGAACACAAGTTTTGTAGTTGTGGCATTTATGCGATGGTATCATTGTGTGTGTGTGTGTGTGTGTGTGTGGAGGGGAACGTGAAGGCTCAGCAATTAAAGATGCTGAGCTTGTCAGCTGGAAAGCTGGGTTCGAGACCTGAGCACTGTGCAACAGGGTGAGCTCCCGTTAACTTGCCCCAGCTCCTGCCCACCTAAGCAATTCAAAAGCATGCAAATTTGAGTTAGATAAATAGGTACCACTTTGGTGGGCAGGTAACAGCACTCCGTGCACTTTTGGCATACAGTCACAGAAATGTCTTCCGATAATACGGGCTCCCTGGGCTAAGATGAGTACCGCCCCCTAGAGTTGGACACAGCTGGACAGAGGAAACTTTACCTTTACCTTTCCATTGTGTCAGTGTGGTGATTTTGGTGTCCCTGTGGTTTGCTGCAAACACTGCTGGTCAAAATTGTAAATGTGTAGCTATGTAGATGTCATACTAGCCACTTCTGGAAATGGCTTCAGTTTCAGAAAAGCTTTTTTCTCCTTGTGACCCATCTTTCTGTTCTCAACCTGGAAGTCTGCACTGATGTGGTGACTTCTTTTTACAGACAGTAGAGAAGGGCAGTACTTAGAAAAGGCAGGGTTGGGTGGTAAGTCTTAGCAACACCTGCCATTTGAATTCCCCACAATGCTTCTGTTACTGTCTACGTATTTCATCAGTGCAGCTCATGGTGTGAATAAATCATCAGAAATAATTTATCATGACTCCAGCTTAAAAAAATGTGACCTGTTTATTGTAAATGAAAAGCATTCATAACAGTGCAAACAATTCTTTGGTAGATTTATTAAGTAGAAGAAAGCAAGTAAATTTTATTTTCGGTAGGAATTTTAACAAAGTAAATAAATATGAAACAATTGCCACCAACAAAATACTGAGAAAAAAATGATCATTCAGCCATTGGCCACTGTCTCAAAAATGCTACATGAATTTTTAATTGACAAAAAATGTTAAAAAAATCATTTTATAATATTTGATTTACGTGATAATTATAGAATTAGGTCTATTTGTTTAACACCAAACATTTCCTGCTATTTGTTTAGCTATAAATGCTGGAAGTTACATCATTTTACATATTATTTGAACAATATTGATTATAGTGTTAACAGAAATGGGCTACAAACCCTCTTTTCAATGACTCATTGGATTTTTGCACGGAGATCAAATATTTTATTTCAATATAGGAAACCAGAGTTGCTTGGTTACTGATTCTTGGAAAAGATACTCTTCAGTGACCATGGTGCAACCCTGTACCCCTTTATTTGGGTACAGACACCCCCCCCACACAGAGACATTTAATATGACTTAATTTGAGTAGATTTGCATACGCCTGTTTTGCAAAATACCTGAGCAGGTTTTTTTTAGTGTATCTGCAGCATCAAAATAAATTGACATTAGTAACTTAAGATTTCAACATGTTGTATATCTGCAGTAATGTGCTTCAGTTATCGTTATATATCATAATTTGTGAATTTGCCCAAATATGAAACAATTCTAGAGAGAAAACCGCTACAAAAAATGTGATCTGGATTGTGAAAATACAGGATTTACTGAGGTACTGAAAGGCTTAAGAGGTAATCCTTAAAACTAAGTACAATTTTTAAAGCATGTCTTCGCATCATCGGCATCAAAGTCAATTCTTTATCTAGGAATTTGCTTTTAAGTTCAATCCTGTGCCTGTTTATCTGGTTATAAGTCCTACTGAGTTTGGGCTTACTTTTAAGTGAAGATGTTTAAGATAGTAGTCTTTAAAAAAATTCTGTAAAATGTGTTTATCAATTGCTATGTATTCTCAAAATACTTTTCTAAAGCAGCTACTAATAGATGCTGGTGGAATACACACTGAACAAATCCCATGGTTAATTTCTCTTTTTGAAACTATATGAAAATTGATTAATGTCACTTCAGAAGATGGCTAAATTCTACAGATTAATGATTTGCTGAAGTACCAGCCGTGAAGACAAACACATTGGTCAAATGAGGTATGAGAGCTTTTCTTCGCTGACTGTAATAATATATGGCTGGTTATAAAAAAGGCAATATTGAAAATACAGGTAAACAATGCTAAATTAATGTAGACATAATAACAACAGTCCTTAAAACACATATCTGGGCATACAGATTCACAAATAGTAATGTTTAACATGATTTTGACACAGGTACTAAGTAGAGAAAACAGGCGCCATGTAACCAAAGACTTTGAAATGTTTTGTTCCTTCACACTAACAGATTTTATTGCAAAATCATGCAACAATCCATCTAGGATCAATAGATTTTAGGTGCTACTCTATGCACACTGCTTCAGTACAACTCATTTGTTCACAAAGTATTTTAGAGAAGCTTTAGCAGCATTTTCATTAAAGGTTGGCACCTTTTATACACCAATGAATGCATGACATTTGTTTTCAGGCTACACAATAATTCAGGTCAGAAGGCGAATGTAATTTTGAAGATGTAGTTTCCTGGAAAACTGTACACTTAACCAGTATGATGCTAGTATCTACATCCAAATAATCTTTTCCTGAAACTGTCACCTATTGATTTTTATGTTCACATTTTCAAGGTATCTTCTGAGTTAGCATATCAGGGGAGAAGCTCATTGAAGAATCATAGTTTAAACCTTCCTGATCCTCAGGCCAAAAATGCCGTTATCTATATATCTAGCTGTATCTGTATTTAAAACTATGGGGATCCAAGCCATACAAAGAGCAATTTTGTTGAACCTGACTTAGGTCAGTTCTGGAACAATTGATTAAGGCATGTTCTATGACAGTGTTTTCAATCTTAACAACTGTCTATGGAGATTCTTGGTCAAGGGTGCTTTTTCAAAAGGCAACTGGACTTTCAGAGTTAAAGAATTTTCTTGGATGAAAAGTGAAACATCTTCCAGTTGCCGTTGGCCAAAGCACCTCTGGGACAATCTTAACAATGTTAAGATGTATGTAACTCATGCTTGCTGGGGAATTCTGGGAGTTGACGTCCACAAATCTAAATTTACCAAGTTTGAAAAACACTGTCTTGGAGCATTTTCTAAGAGGACATGAGTATATTTAAAGCTACCAGATCTGGGATGCTAAAATCCAGATAACTATTAAATGGTAGCAAAGAAATACTGATCTGGTAGCCCTAAACTATTTGGAAAAATAGATTCTGGGATGTCAGAATGCACTCGGCAGTGAAAGTACGTTAAATGTCAGAAAAGTGCTAGAAGAGATAAGAGATTTCAGAAATGATTGTGGCATATGCAAACCCAACATTCCCAAGAGGGTTCTTAACTCTTCCATTGTTTTAATAACTGTTTGATTAATGTCTCTATTGTTACGTATTTCCCAGAACAGCATAATGCCTCCTACTGCTTCAGTCATCATTCTGTGCCTAAGGTTTATTATGATAAAGGAGTCTTCCATAATGCTTTATTTCTTGGCAAAAATGTGGGTTATTTGCAATCGCTAAGATGTAAAGTAGGAAAATATGAGTTCATATAAGCTGGTTAGTAAGTGAATAATGAAAAATGGATGCTTAAAACAGCTGAATATTTATGGGAGCCAGAATTAATTTGTGGCAGGAGTCACTATGAAACAATCCTCACATCCTTTTAGCTGGCTCAGCCTCAGAAGATATGATAACAATGGCTCTGGGCAGGGTCAAATATTATCATTGAATGAATACAGACAATATCCACATCGTAAGGATGAGAGTTCCCAGACTTATTTGAATTCTGGGATTATTTCACATCTATAAATTAAGCTCTGATGTAGCAGATTTCTTGGACCACTTGAGCAAGTTTGCAATACTATATGTAAGAAAGATGATTTAATGTAGATAGGAAATGGAAGTACAGACAGCCTAAACATCTCAACTGAGACAAGAATGGCAACAAACAGAAAATGTAACACAGGTGAAAAATGTAAAGCAGCTGAGCAATTGCCCTTTAAACCAAGAAGTACATATTTTCAAAAGTCTAAAAGTGTGAGAATGTGATATGATTTTTATTTTCCATATCCTTTTTCTCATGCATACATAGATTTGTGAATTAAGTTATTGATTCTTATGTTACAGCCATTCCTCTAGTAAAGTGTGGTGGAGAGTCAGAAGTTTGTCGTATCACAAACTTATGAATATTTTATCTGAGTTTTCCAAACCTGTCAACGTCCATTGGTCTGGACTTCATCTCCAAGAATGGTCAGCAAAGGCCAATCTGGCCAAGGAATTCCAGCACTAAAATCCATAAAAATATGGAAGTTTTCAAACTTGGGAAACATTGTATTAAACTGGAAGTTAAAGGATGATAGATGCAAGTATTGGATAGGGCAAAATTTAATTAATACAACTGGTGTGTAAACAAATGCCAAAATTAAGATTTTTCATTCTTAAACTCAATTAGAATTAATACTGCAAGATAGAGTATGATTGTGTTATTGTGGCAATGACATTCTAGCATGATTAGCTTTCTAAGTAAAATATCTGTATCTTTCAAGTTAGAAAGATACTGACTCAATGGTTGTATCATACTAAAACATTTGCTTTGTTTAGTTTTGCTTACTGAATTGTATGAAACCAGCCACCCTGGTCTTTGAAAAACTTTGTTTATAGCTTAGCATATTATTCAGTGCCACAGAACTGGAATCCAAAAGTCCAGATATTATTTTCTCATACATCCTTTGCTAACATCTACTGGTACTGCAGAGTTCTGTAGCCCAAACATGGCAGACCTAACACTGTCTGAATTCAGCCAATTGTGGTTTATTCACTACGACATGGTTAAGTATGAGTGGAATGATGTATGACTCCAGGCAATATCTGTGTTCATATATTGCACTAAGCCTTGATTTTACCATGGTGCATTCACTAAACTATAATGGCTGTAAGTACACCAAACACTAAGCCATGGTTTACAGAACCACATAATACAATATGTAACCCTAGGCATTATGTTATGTGGACCTTATTTCCTTTAATGGCACCTGATTTCCTACCAGTATACAAAGAAAGAAAAAATCAACCTGGGAGCCTAAAAAACTAAACAAATGTTTCTCAAAAAAAAATAGCACCAGTTTTTAATTTCTTGAACCTGAGAAGTTTCAAGATAAAATTATCTTGACTAACACTGTTTCCCTTTCAATACTTTTCACCTTGTGGTTTTCCAATGGATAAGGAAGTAAAATGGATTTTCTTACACTATTACCCCATTATCTGAATGCTATTCTCCTTTAACCTCTTGGTTGTCTATTGTGATTTAAAGCCTACTGTTACCTGTATTTGCCATTGGCAGATATCAATATGACTTGATATGTGACAATTGAGACTTAGGGTGCGTTTCCCTTGCTAACGGTTTGTTTTAGGCACACAGGACAGCAAATGCCCTTCAGCTTCACAGGTGTAGCACAATCAAGTGATGGGCACGATTCCACATAACAGGTGACCTGACCAACCTGCATTTTAAAAGGTAGAAAGTGACAGTTTAGTTACTTTTTAAAATAAAAAAGAAGAAAAGACAATATTAACATGTACGTTCCTGAAGCATGTGCATTTGAGATTTGGGCGTGTGTTGCTCATACAGTATAGGCTATGTAAATATTTTAACACTAAGCTGCTTGCTGGATTCTGAATGAAAATATTATGCACAAATCAATGGACAGACAAAGAGTGGAGAAAGCTTCACATTGCTTTCCCATACAATGGGAAAAATCTTTGTGTGAAGTAATTGTAACTAGACTGGGTCACTGTTTTCTTGAAATTAATCAATTTTTGGATCAAAGAGAATCTCCAAAGAGAAAGAGATCTTGCTCCATTTATATACTGTATCATGCAGACCTCTGTTCCTTAAATGCCATTATCCAGGAAGGTAAGGTATACTGGAGTAACAATGATAACAAAACAAATATTAATATGCACAGCTTGTTCAATGACTGCTAGCCATCTCTTGAAGTACCATTGGGTACTTCGTGGTTTTATAAAAGTCAGTTAAAAATATATTTTGCACTTTTATCTGAAGACTTTCATGCTCTCATGCTTGGATTTTTTTCGGTGATTTTGGTAAGCTCAGTGAGACAAAAATATTTAATTCCACGGGTTTTGCTCTGAACTAGGAGGGTTCTTCCAAGTTTTCAGTAATTTGTGTGAATGGAAGCACCATGGAAGCAAGATGACATTCTGAATGCAGTGACATGCTGTATATACATTTGGCAGCTGCCCACCAAAACAAAATGAATAAGTTGAAATATTTACATTATTAAGTGAGGGGTCCTTGGTGCTCTCTCAGCTTGCTTGTTTACTTGCAGACGATTCATTACCCTGACTAGGTAACATCATCAGTGTTAGTAAGGAGTGCTGTTTGCTGTCAGTTTATATTCTGGTGTCTTGCCTGTCTCTTTGGGTGGGGGGGGTATCTTAGGGATTCTTTGGTTGAACTGTTTACTCATGGCTCTTTGGCAGCTTCTTGATTGGGGTGTTGCTTACTTGATTGTTGGTCTGAAAGTGACCTTGGAGTTAATCTATGCTGACCTGAATGCTGATTACTGGTGGGGAGGTACTGGAGTCTTTTTCTCTTTGGGGCTAGTTGATTTGTCTCTTGTGCATAGTCTGTGGATGTTGTTAATGTCTACGTGTCTCTTGATGGCTGATTTGTCAGAGTGCCAGGCTTCTAGAAATTCCCTGGCATTTTTGGATTTGGCCTGGTCTAGGATTGTCACATTTTCCCAATTAAAACTATGGTTAAATCTTTCTATATGTTGTGAAAGGACATTATTAAGTCCTAGATATAAACATTATGTTATTAAATGTTATTGATGTCAGGGCTCCAGAAAGTTCCAAGGACTAGTTGTTTCAGTATCTTGCAACAGCACAAACATATACTACTCTGCCTCCAAGGCTTAGAGCACTGTAAAAACTTGAAAGAAATTTCAAAATGCATAAACTTTTATGGATCACAAGCCTCCTTGCTAAACACACAGAGAAGGGAGCTTTATACAGACCACAGCTGGATTGTCTCAAACTTTCAAATATAACTGTGCAATAATAGAGTAACAAGCATTGTTATGAGGGTCTTCTTAGAAGTGAGTCACACCAGGTTTGATGAGACTTACTTCCGAGTCGTTCTGAGCAATCTTAAAAGAGATTTCCCCTTCAAATAAAGAAGCTCAAGTGGGTACAGAAAATATAGAGGCAGTAATTCAGAATTAGTTTGTCTTGAAGACTTGTTAAATTTAATATGCAAAAGTTCTGCAAACTGCCTGACTTTATTCTGACTCAATCCCATTTATTTTGGTTTTACTCACCACTAAGAGGACAAGAGAAAATTCAGGTACTGTGAACTAAACAATCTTTCCTCAAAAAAAAAAAAAAAATTAGCTATGTAGCTTCATAGCCAAATGGGCTAGAAACCTTGTTTTCTAAGAAAAATTAAAAAAAAAAAAGTAGCAACAGTTTAGATTTTTCAGGAAGCCCAATTTGCCAATTCTACATTCTCTGGCAGCAATTTCTTTGGCAAGGAGACAATCCGGTCAGTTGAAAAGCAGCAGCTTTTCTCCTTGGCAGTCAAAGCGGCAGACCCAAACACTGTGAAAGTATGATAACAATAACATTTTTATACAAGCAAAAAAGAAACTCCTGAATACAAATGTGGAAAGTTGCAAGCCCTCTACAAATTTCTCAGGAAGATTCACTACATGCCAGGAGACACATGGCCAAGAACACATGCATACATGTGTGCCTAAAAGCATGTTAAACTCACCTTGCATTCACATGTGGTGCAGGGGTCTTTTTTCCACGTTTCATTACTAGAATAAGATTTGCCATTTGCATCAGTACATTCGGTTCTACTGAGCCGTGACTCAAGTTTCTTTATCTGAATGGGGGAAATGATGTTTATCCATCAGTGCCAAAAGGACTTCTGTTTCCGTTTATGTGCAATGCAACAAAGCCATAGAACACCCTTCAAAATTCTCATGGTAATGTCATGTGCATTTTACTGAGAAATTCTGTACTAAGATGGCAACATAAGATATTTGAAGTGTCTTGGCGACATTTCAACGAAGTCTCATTCGTCATCTTCAGGCTGGTGCTTTCGGCTTCTGCTTCTAGGAGCAATGTGAGATTTTTGCTGTTTCTTCCTTTTAACTGCCAGTGGGGGTTTGAACTGATTGGCTGGGAGCTCGGCTGTGTTCTGATTGGGTGGAGGTGTGTTCTGATTGGTTAGGGGCTTGGCTGTGCTCTGATTGGCTGGGGGAGTGTTCTGTTTGGGTGGGGGCTTTGTTGTGCTCAGGTTAGTCTGATTTACAAGGGGATTAGAGATGGTGAACTGCATAACTGTTTGGCTTCGCGTTCGTGGTCGTGCCTCATCTTCATGGTGGGTGTCAGTTTGTTTCGTGTATGGATTGGAGGGGTTTAAGGTGGCTAATGATGCAGCTGTGGTCTGGCTTCTGGTTTGTGGTCGTGCCTCCTCATCAGTGTGGGTTTGGGTTTGCTTTTTGCCTGGATGTGTGGTGGTGACATCTTGTGTGGTTTTTGTGAGTGTAGGTCTGGTGTCATTCCCCGTACTATGGACTCGTCTGTCAATAAGGGCAGGTTTCCAAATGGCTGGTAGGTGGGAGGCACCTGAGCACAACAAAGCCCCCACCCAAACAGAACACTCCCCCAGCCAATCAGAGCACAGCCAAGCCCCTAACTAATCAGAACACACCTCACCCAATCAGAACACAGCCGAGCTCCCAGCCAATCAGTTCAAACCCCCACTGGCAGTTAAAAGGAAGAAACAACTAAAATCTCACATTGCTCCTAGAAGCAGAAGCCGAAAGCACCAGCCTGAAGATGACGAATGAGACTTCGTCGAAACGTCGCCAAGACACTTCAAATTCTACGTGGGAGAAAACTCGAAGAACCAAAGACCATATATATATATATATATCACAGGCTCCCTTTGGAATTTCTTTGACATTTTGTGCATTAAAGTATGTATTTTGATTCTGTTCCTTTCCTGTGGAAAAATGTCATTTAGGATATAAACCTGTTTCGCCACTCCATCCTTAAAAAGAAGAAATAACAGACTCAACCCAGGCTGATTTGGAAAGTTTTGCTTGTCCATTAATTAAACAAGGAGTTAGAAGAGAACCAGAAGGATGTGATGGACACACACAGTGATAATCCAGTCATAAGCACATTTAATCATGTAAGAACTATTGGCCAGATTCAGTTCTGCATGTCGTAAGTGTATCTTGGATTCAAAGTGTAAGGAGGTTGTACGACAAAAATACATGGGGAAGAAAAGACAAAGACTTTCTTGGTTATTTTTTCTTCTCCTTTCTCGTTCAATTTGTCCCTCAACTTTATCTTTACACAATTCTGTTTGGAAAGCAACTGATCTAAGGTCACTCCCAGAACACTGAAAAGCTTAATATTAACCTGGATTTTCATTCCAGATTCAAGTCAAATTGTAGTTTCTGCACCATAGTAATGTGTTTGCTAACATGTCTCTCCTAGGAACTCAAGTCAGCGTATATATAATAGTCCTTTCTCCAACTTTTCCCCATACAACCCTGTAGGTTAGAGTGTGTTATGAGAAAGTGAGCTTTCATGAATGAGGTAAACTTGAATCTGAGAATCCCAAATCCTAATCCAACACCTAATCTAGGATAATATTTGATCTTAGTATATTTCAAAAGAATATGGCAATGGGCCAGGATACTTGCGGGACCGTCTTCTGCCTCATGAATCCCAGCGACCGGTTAGGGCACATAGGGTTGGCCTCCTACGGGTCCCGTCTGTTAGACAATGTCGTCTGGCGGGACCTAGGGCAAGGGCCTTCTCTGTTGCTGCCCCAGCCCTCTGGAACCAGCTTCCCTCAGAGGTTCGTACTGCTCCCTCCCTCCTAGCTTTCCGAAAACTCTTGAAAACACATTTATGCAGACAGGTTTGGGGCGTGTGAGCTGCGCTCTGCCCCTGGGCCTCTGATTGTGACTGTGTGTTGTATGAGTGGAATTGATTGCCTGGTTTTTACACTGTGAATTGGTAGTTTTAATTGTTTTATGTTATACTTGGTATTTTTGTTGTGAGCCGCCCTGAGTCTTGGGAGAAGGGCGGCATATAAATCTAATAAATAAATAAATAAATAAATACCTTTCTTGCATATCACATAAATACCTTCCTTGCATATCACACAAATACGTCTTCCTAAAGCACGCAAACTTTAATCAGAATTCCTCCTTGAGGAGATGGTGATACAACAGACATGTCTACTGATTTTCACAATTCTACAGTCCCTGCCACACCACCTTTAAGGATCCCTAGTGTGTCCACCAATTGTCCCAAGCAGGGTTTTGGTATCGTGGGGAATAAGTAAAAACTGCCGCCCTCCTACTCGGGCAGGAAGTATCCTTTCAATTCTTAAGCTGACTCCAAAAACATTTTAGCATTTAATGTTATTTGAAGAACTGTTCACATTTACCTGTTTTCTGAGGTCTGTAATTGTTTTTTGCATATCTCCAACAAATTCTTTGAAATCATTCATTATGGGGGTTCTCTTGTGCTCATCAAAAGATGAAGTTGTGCTGTTAAACAATGCATTTGCTCTTGTAAAACTGAAACGAGAAGAAAAGTAAGTTACATATATTGTGCAGAAGAGGCATCGATGTTTTAAAAAAATCTGGTTGTCTACCTTGTAAAGGCTATCTTTAATGTATTATCACTAGCACGTGGAGATGACCTGAGGACCCAATTTGCTGGATGGGAAATTTGAATACATGCAGTTTAAATCACGTTTAAAAAATTAGTATATTATATTTATTCATGAAATTTTATGTGTTACATGCAATACGTGCAATGAATTTTTTTTAATATACTGGCAAGCAAAAGAGATATGCATTGATTCTGGCTCCATATGCTGAATGTATGTGATCAGCCAAGCCCCCCCCCAAAAAGACATATGACAATGGATCTTCAGTTTTATGAGATCATGTAGACTATTGATTGTAGAAAATATGGTCCCAGCAGTAAATCTCATCATGTTTCCTCCTGAATACAGGTAGTCCTTGAGTTTCGAACTTCATTTAGCAAATGTTCAAAGTTACAACAACCCCACCGAAAGTACTTATGACTGGGTCCCAAAGTTATGTATGGTGCAGCATCACAGTGGTCGTTCCCGATCTGCTGCTTTGCATAGCGCAGATTGGTAGAACCAGCTCACTCCTCGTTGCAAGCATGGCTACGCCAGTCTGGAATCCCATTCATGGCCTCGGCCTCTAACCTGGAACTGGAGGCAGCCTGGGGGAGGATGGGAGGCTGACCTCAAATATCTGGGCGAAGCTGTTCTTTGCAGCTCCATTGCTTTGTGACAGTTAGATAAGGACATACCAGGTAATCTTGGTTCCCCTCCAAGCAAGAATGGAATGGAGGATACCTTCCATTGCCTGACCGCTGCTCTTGGCTGTGCCGCTTACAAAACACTGCATTGCAAATGGAAGAAATGTGCAGGGAAACAAAAGAAGTTTGTGGGACTAAAAATAAAGTTAAGTCAGACCTTCCAAGTTCTTGTGGAAAAAAAAAATCTCGTGAAGTTGGAAGCTCTCCAGCGGCGCAATTTGTGAAACCTGGGCAGGTTCGGCACTTCAGCAGGTGGCAGGGCAGGGGCGTACCCTCTTGTGTGAGAGAGACTGGGACTCGATGGGGAAGGAGAGAGACTGGTCTGGCACTTCTCCACCCAGCTGGACAAGGGCTCCGTCATTCAAAGACGCTCAGGAGGTGAGCGTGGGAAGTGCGGGTCTTTCAAACGTGGAACCAAAGATAAATTAGCAGTCAGTAATGGGGTGGGGACGAAAGGGCCAAGCAGCTTGGGTCCCCAAGATGTGGAAAGAGGATCATGGAGTTTCTCAATGGGTAGGGGATGGCTGGACGCAGTGGTCTTGTCTCTGCATTAGGCTCCCCCATTGCCTTCCCCACCCTGAGATACCTCGTGTGCACTTAATGACCTGCATATTCAGTTAGTGAATGCATGGGCAAAAGCAGGGAGTGATCGCTTTCGAGTTACGCCATTCACTACTATGAATTCTCAGATTACGAATGTAATTTGCAGGCTCCGTTACATTTGTAACTCGAGGACTACCTGTACTAGAAAAGTATCTCTATCTTACAGAAGAACTGGAAAAGGAGAGCTCTTGCTTGAGGGACCTTGGTCAGGATTAATGAAGTACACCAAAGTTCTTTAGATTATCAGAATGAACTCAAACATGAGGGCAATTCGGAAATAAACCTCCGTTTGGTTATCAATGACAGACACTCGCAGATACAGAACTTTTATTATGCACATTAGAAAACTACAACATTACTTTTCAACATAATCGCCATTCAAATTGAGGCATTTAACATAATGTCTTATCGTGAACCAACAGCACACTGGAAGTGGTGCCATAGAAAATCCCGCCAAATGTGAAGATGCCAAAGAAGTAGTCCTAGTGAAGTTCATGGAGTGTGCTTCAACCATCAATTCAGAAGTCTACTGTGAAACGTTATGAAAACTCAGATGAGCCATCCATAACAAGTGTCAGGGCATTCTGACTTCCGATGTGGTGTTGGTTCACGATAATGCTCACCCGCACACCGCTAGACACATCCAAGAGCTTTTGAAGCAATTCCGTATGGATGTTTTTGATCACCCTCCCCCACCACAGTCCATATTTGGTGCCGAGCGACTACTATTAAAGAATTTCACACCTTGTAAGACGTTATGACAAGCGCCTCAATTTGAATGGCAATTATGTTGAACAGTAATGTAATGTTGTAGTTTTCTAATGTGTATAACAAAAGTTCTGTATCTGCGAGTGTCTGTCATTGATAACCAAACAGAGGTTAATTTCCAAATTGCCCTCGTATTTTGTCTTGGGATACTGCTTAATCTAATACAGCTCACTGCTTCTGAGTCTCCATCCCCGAAATAGACTCCCATTGTGCAGAATGAATTCTTCTTCCTGAGAAGAGACTTTTGTCAGTCTAAAAAACAGTGGTTTGTATCCAAGTGAAATAGCCGTATCTTTTTCTTTTATTGTAGGTTTGCTGGCTGTCTCAAAATCTCTTCTGGGGGATTCTGATATTTTCTGGAATAAATTTGGAAATGATGAGGACAGGGCCTGGGGCACAGAGTTAGGAAGCTGGGTTGCAAGAAATCCATCAATGCCATGTTTAATTTTACTAACTTAACAACTGCAATGTTTCACTTAACAACTGTGAATCACAACCATCATAAAACGGGGCAAAACTCATTTAACAACTATTTGTTTAGGAATGGAAATTTTGAGCTTAACTGGGGTCGTAAATTAAAGACTACCTGTATGCTAGCTTTGGGGTGCCCTATCTGTTTGTTTAATCAGTGATGTGGGAGCACAGTGGCTCACATGGTTGAGATGCTGGGTTGGAGGTTAGCAGGCCTGCGTTCAAGACCCAGGTGCTGCCATGGGATGAGGTAAGCTCCCATCCTTCACTCTAGCTCCTGCCAGGGACATAAAAGGAGCCCCCAACTGGCATCACCTGAGCAATGATGATGTCACCTGCTAATCCTTTCAACCGGGAAGCATCTTGGTTCTTCTGATATGAGTGCAATGCAGTCAGTGATGTCATCAATGTAAACAACCCCATGTGATGCAGCCATCACCAGGTCATTATCCCTGAATGGAAAATGACATGCATACTCCCTCCCACATAAGGGTGGAGTTACAAAATCACAACTCCTACTGGACATGATGTGTTGAGCCTAATCAAGAGAAGGGTGACAGTCAACCCTAGGCTGCTTAATCCAGTGGTGGTGAACCTATGGCACGCGTGCCAGAGGGGGCACTCAGAACCCTCTCTGTGGGCACATGCGCTATTGCCCCAGCCCCGCCTCCCCCCGCATCCCCTCACCAGCAGCCCCTTGGAGGAGAGTTGCCCCCAGGCGCAGCCTGCATGGAGCAATGCAGCCAAGGACATGGCAGCCGGGCAGTGGGGGCAAGACTCCACCCTTGCGCCCCATCACGCCCACATGATGCTGTGGGGTGTGGGTGGAGGGCATGGCCACCATGGTGCTGCTGGGCTGCCTGGGCGATCTGCGGTGGCCATGGAGGCGGTGGGTGGCCCTGAGGGTGGGTGGGGCAGGGGGCAGGGCAGGGGGGCAGTTTTGGGGTATTCGGTTTCTAAAAGGTTCGCCATCACTGGCTTAATCCAAATCTAGCCCTAATCCTAAATGGATTCAAACTAATACTAAGTAAAAAAGAATAATTAACAGAACTCTAGTCTATGCTGTATTTGGGAAGCAAACCCGATTTGTACATTGTGAAATAAATAATAGCCCAAAGATGCTTTTTAATTTGGTGGTGTTTTAAAACCAGAGTCGTGAATGCCAGCAAAGGAGATTCTAAAAGGCAGCCACAGTCTGTGTCTGCCCTTTTCCCAAAAAGGCTATATGCAGCTTTTAAAATTACTCCCTGAATCTCTCACTGCAATCTTGCAAAATTGCTGTAATAGTGCACCTAACTACGGTAAGAATAGTTTTGGAAATATTTTTTGAGTTATCAAACAAGTTGACCTCTTACTTGGCAAATTATGGTCATTTCCCCAAAACTGACATGATGGAAGAAAAAAAAACACAAGTTGATCGAAATAAAAACTTGGACATAAGATCACATTAAAAAACACTTGCTGAGATGCTTTGGGTTTTATGCTTCAGGCAACTAAATCATAAGCAGCACAATAAATGTTAAAAGTAGCAAGTAAAAAAAAATGCAATATGTACCTTGATGCTCTTGGTGTTTTTAGCTGTTTTGAAGGCTTGTCTTCCCGGAAACTGTAATCAAGAGAGCGCCTTCCTCGGAAGTGGTAAGAAAATGCATTGAATTGTCCTCTAGTTCTGCAATCTGAAATTAAACAGAAGATCCCAAACTTTGTTAAGACTTCAGTTTTTTAAAACATGAACAATGTTTCTTCCAGAATAGAAACTATTGTATTGGGAAATTGAAATATATCCTTTCCATTTTTTTTTCAGCAAAACCTCATGCATCTGAGAAGAATCTACCATGTTAATAGATGTAATTATTTAGTCTAGATAATATATATTGCATTTCTTTTTATAGCTTCACAAGCTAAACTACTTGCTGATGCTGGAAAGCAGGAAAGGAAGGAAATTATGGGCTCAGAGTATGGTAAAATGCATTACTGAATGAGGAACAGTGTTAAGACGTCTTATAGAAGATGATAGCACAGGATACTTTACAAAACATTTTCTGGATCCATTTGATACTAATAACCATAATTTAGCTACTAATATTCCTTCCTAATGAAGATACTCAGGAAGATATTGGAAGAAATGGACACATTCCTCCACTAGTTCAGACATAGCTCTGGAACGGAATCATCTTGGATTGCCTTTTATAGGATCAATGATGTTTATAGGAAAAACAGCTTGTAGGTTGAAGGCACTGTAGTATAATGGCTTGATTTTTACCAATGGGATTGGGTACAAAAGTTAGGATTGGATGTCATTTTCTTCATCCTATTGTAGTTATAATCCCACAGCCCCAACGGTGCTTTTTCCCCAAGGCATGGGACTTTCTTGGTTTTCTCCTTGAAAATATTTCACTTCTCATCCAAGAATATTTATTTCACTTCTCATCTGGAAAGTGAAGAAGCTTCTTGGATGAGAAGCTAAATGTTAAGCAGCCTCCTTTAGGTCACTTGCCCAAAACTCTGTACACCCTCTGCAAAACAGCATTCCTCTCCACCTTCTCTGCCACAGCCTTGCTCAGTTCAGAAGCTAAATTTAATCCTAATAAATTCTGCCACAGGTTATTGCATTTCTCTTATGAAGGCATGGGTGGAGCAGAGTTGAAAGAATAAATAGGTATCTTCAATTTATTTCTTTCTTTGTGTATTTATTTGTCACCCATCTCCTTTTGAAGCGACTCCGGGTAGCTCAGAGCATAAAAGCACTAAAATCACTACAAATAAATATTTCTAACTCAATAAAAATCTAAAAGTAAGGTTTCAAAGTCACATACCAGGCATACTGAGAGGTATGTTAATGGTGAAATGGCATATTCTAAGAAAATTTGTTATCTCTTACTAATGGGAGATTTGTTCATCAAAATGCCCCACTAACAGCACTGTTCTGGGTAGTCAGATGTCTGAACAAACATCAAGGATGTCTAACTAGGTCAGTGTTTCTCAACCTTGACAATTTTAAGGCATGTGGACTTCAACTCCCAGAATTCCACAGCCAGCAACGCTGGCTGTGGAATTCTGGGAGTTGAAGTCCACATGCCTTAAAATTGTCAAGGTTGAGAAACACTGAACTAGGTAGATCTGTGGAAAGCAGAGATTTGAGGCTTTCAGCAGCTTATTTAGGGAAGTACTTGTCAGTGGTCACAGATGAAAATAAGACAAATCTGGAATACTGAGCAACTATCACACAGTGAAATACATTTGCTGACCATTTTCTGATTTTGTTATTATGCAGAAGAAAGGTTGCTGTGTGTGTGTTGCTGTGTGTGTGTTGCTGTGATTTAAGCTGGCACTTGCTTAAATGTTCCAGAAGACAAAATGTTTGGGGGGGGGGAAAACCCCATACTTTAATACTGAACCTGGAAAAATATATAAGAGTAAAGAAATAGGAAAAATAATAAAAGCATAAAAACACAAGCCCAAGTATAAATACTGAATAAGTAAATAAACTGTGGAATTTGAATTATACCAAACTAGGGAATGCTTGTTTACAGAAATTTGTACTGTAGTATATGTTCATACACAAGTAATCTAGAACAATACTTAGCAATTTTCATCAATAAATTTATTGTTCCAATAGGGTAAAGATATATAGTTATTAGATAGTCATAACTATAGACCCACATACACACTCTGAAACCAAGTGCTGGTCATTACACAACAGCTAGCTGTTCATTGGACTATATTAGCTTCATCTCATAATGGTGAGTAGTTTTTACTGATCGCTAAAGAACAAATCAAAGCTATCACAAACAAATTTAATTACCAGATTTAAAACCAGGAGCATTCTAAAACTTTTCCCAGTATAAGGAACCTGGCTGCTTTTTAAACTGAGTTCACACCTCTTCTAATTCAGACTTCATTCAAAAAGGGGGGTATTATTCAAAAATAATACCTGTGCTATTATTCTACTCCATTTCCCATAACTTTATCCCACCTAAGGAACATCAAAACATACCTCCTCCATAATTATGGGGAATGCTTGCTAGAGATCAAGAAAGCAACAACATTGGTCAATCTTTTCTAGGAAATGAGGCTCATGAGAAATGTTGAGAAGTTGTGGAATCACATGGGATTTAAAGTCCCTTCTACCTCAGAAACTTGAGAGGCAGAAAAGAGGACAATTTCTGTGCATATTAAGTATCATTTTTGGATCAAGAACTTCATTTGTCTGTTAACAAACAGCCATAGTCTACTCTCCTGTCTCGATTGAATATACCTCACTGGTTGCTGGTTACCCTTTAATTTCTTAAAGGTAAAGGCTTTTAAAGTTTTCATTTGAGAAGTTAGCTGATAGGTCAAAGACTCCTGCCAGATTATTTGAGGTTATGTATTACTAAGTTTGGCTGATATAATCTGCCGTACCCTAGACATTTCTTGCTCAGAAATGTAAACTTGCTGAAGCTTAAAGAGCACACGATGGGAACTAACAAGCTGTCTCAGATGAAAATGGTGTTTACAAAATATGGGCAGCTCATGCACAACGTTTAGGAAATGTTTATCCCATACAATGAGTGGTTTACACAGGAATTATAACACACTATCCAGAAAGTCTCCCAGGGACCTTCAAGGGGTTAAGAGAGATGTGAAATCAGGTCCCCTTCATCTAAGATAGGAACATTCAGTTAGATGTGTGAATGGGGATTAGAAGCCGGACCGTTAATGGAAAAAACAATCTTATAACTAGCTTTATTAGACTCACCTACTCAGGATGTTTGTTTCACTGTGTTATTTTACTTGAAAACTGTTTCTTCAAAGAAAGAAAAAAGATGGAGCAGGGGAATACATATGGCTATACCTTCACAGCAGTCTTGCCACATCCTGAGATCCACTTTAGGAATTTCAGCACAGCTTCCATAACCATGTGGGAACTCAGCCACTCTAAAAACATCACGTTGTACTCTGGTTATGTTGTCCCCATTGTCACAGAGAATTCTTGCAAGGGAGGACTGTTTGACCTGAGTCAACTGCGCTGGAGTAAACACACCTGGGTTCTCATACCATAACCTGTAGTCTCACATGAAGTAAGAATAAATTGTTAGTCAGTATTCAGTGCAAAGGATTCAGTACTAAAAAAAGTAAGGAATATATTCACATTAATATAACGTTTAAAGTATATTTAATGGCACTACATGGGTTCTTTTCTCTCTATGTTGTTACTTTTACTGATAGTTCTTGAAAAGGTTTTTTTAGATTGTTAAAAAAATACCTATATTTCTAATTGAGGCATATGTTTTGGCATTATCTGAATAAATATAAACTCATCATGGATAACTCAAAATGAGTTGCAAGGCCTCACAATTCCTTCTGTCATGCTTTGAATCAGCAAAGCATTAATGTCCACAATGATAATATAATGGTATGCAACAAGGAATCCGTGACAAGAGCTTTGCATGCAAATGTTTCCTTGTGATCCTAAATCCTGCACATACTGTGCGGTGGTGCAGTGGTTAGAATGAAGTATTGCAGGCTAATTCTACCTACTGCCAGCAGTTTGATCCTGACAGGCTCAAGGTTGACTCAGCCTTCCATCCTTCTGAGGTAAAATGAGGAGCCAGATTATTGGGGACAATTATGCTGACTCTGTAAACTGCTTAGAGAGGGCTGTAAAGCACTGTGGCCCGGTATATAAGTCTAAATGCTACTGCCATTCACTTCACACAATAAAGTCTTCTCTGCTGCCAATTCCTGTGGCATACTTGTGAAGAAATGGCTCTTCACAAATGATAAGAGTCAGTTGCAAAGAGAAGGATTGCTCACTGTTGTTACATGTTTGGTCCTAGGTGGCTATCTTCTCGCTGGAGTGCTTCAAAGTGTAACGAATGAACAGTTTTATACCAAACTTACCTGTCTCCATCTCGGAGACGTTTAAACTGTGTGCTCAAGAGACACATCAGTGTAGGTCCCAACCTGCTTCCAGGAACTAGATCTTCTAGCATAAGAGCAGGAAATAAATCTATGTTCAGTGGTGAACCATATAATCTATACAAGAAAAATAAATGATTGTAGATGACCCAAAGTATGAATTCAGTATTATATTGAATTTTAAAAACTACAATTAAAAGATATTATTCTGGATTTATTATATCTTTTTGCTCAATTTTTTACTCTAAATATGTGTTAATTTGAAACAGGGCTCACTAGATTTAGTTCTGAATCTACAAAGTTCAAAACAAGCAGTCTCTGTTTTCTGCACATATTATGGAAAGACTAATATTTGAACCTGTGTAGAATGCAACTGTCTTCAGAGATGGAAATTAACTTCATATGGTAGGGAAAAAAATATATGCTCCCTAGTTTTTTAAAAATGTTTTTAAAAAGGTAAAGAAGCATCGGCCTTATACAGAATAAGCTGATTTCCAAAACAAGGTTCTGTACACCTGAATTGCTGGTACAGAATATGATATCCAACATAATAAACTTTTGTTGGTTCAAGGAACTTTCTAGAAAACATCTGGCAAAATCTGTATTCTCTGTATGTAAAGCTTGTATTATATATAGCCATCAAATTTGTGAACACACTGTGAAACGTATACTATTTTCCATTTAGAATGGCAGGAAATCATTTGATTTTTTTAAAAAAACTTTCAAAAATGACTTTATAATAATATATAGATGTGAGGAGTCTTCATATACCTTACATACATACATACATACATACATACATACATACATACATACATACTGTACATACATACATACTCTACTTTGGCATACAAATTGAATTCCTTCAAATCTAGGGTATAATTATGAAAACTAGAGAAAACAGCTACAATGACGAATGAGTTGATTATCTACATCTCCAACTGACCATGAATTAAGGGTAAACATTTGTTGTATAAAAGCTTATGTGAAATTTAGTTCTTACATGGTTAAAAGTAAACGACTGGATGGCTAGATGTTGCTGTTACCAAAACAAACATTTATGTCCAAAAGAGAAGAGAGTTTTTGTCTCAGAGATGTTTAAATAAGATAAATGTTGGATAATCCTCTGCACAAAGGGAGCAGAAGAAACAGACACAAGGAATTTGACCATTTCTATAAGAACCAAACTTGCATTGGACATGTGGCAGTTATTAGAATTTTT
Organism: Bothrops alternatus; assembly: GCA_034064705.1. NCBI lineage: Eukaryota > Metazoa > Chordata > Lepidosauria > Squamata > Viperidae > Bothrops > Bothrops alternatus. The sequence goes on along the minus strand of JARGCV010000031.1, from coordinate 2,666,241 downwards.
TCATCATGACTTCTTAGCTGCTCAGTAATAAATTCTACTTAACATAACTTCATGGATTTCTGGGTGACTTAAATGTTTGTATTCAGCCTTCTGAAAGAAAACTGACAGCTTGCAGAGAGATATTTACATTTATAGGCCTTCCAACTGCAAATGTTAATATTTCCTAGATTCCTTGGAAAGGTCAAGGATATGCTGGGATAGTGGGTGAGGAGACTAGCAATGCAGTCTCCTCTTCAGGAATCACATGGTTTATTTATCTGTCTAGTTTCTAGGCCACCCAACTTCAAAAATGACTCTGAACGTCTTCATTAATCCCCAAACAGGAAAAATGTTATATAAGAAGGAAAATTGTCCAAGGGAACAATGAAGTTGGCAATTCCCCCTCCCCACATCACTGCCAACCTAGATGGATCCACGAGACATGCTACCCAAGGCCTGAGGAAAGAGCCATGTTTTTAGTGTTCACTTGAAGAAGGGACCAAACTAATCTCTGGATTGGGATGCTGCTCCCTGAGTCTCTCTAGGTCAGTGATGGCGAACCTGTTAGAGACCGAGTGCCCAAAAGCTGGCCCCACCCTGCTCCACCCCCTGCCCTGCCGCTCCTTCACCCCCACCCCGTCCCCACCCCACCTGTCCGCAGGGCCACTCACTGCCTTCAGGGCCCGCTGCAGATCGCCCAGGCAGCCCAGCAGCGCCATGATGGCCACACCCTCTGCCCAGGCCCCGCATCAACTGTGTGATGGGGCGTGAGGGCAGAGTCTTGTCTACGCTGCCTGGCTGCCATGTCCTTGGCTGCACTGCTCTGCATGGGCCACGCTCAAGAGCGACTCTCCTCCCTGGGGGCTTCTGGTGAGGAGGGGATCATGGGGGAGGCGAGGCTGGGGCAACGGCACGTGTGCCCACAGAGAGAGCTCCGAGTGCCGCCTCTGGCACATGTGCCATAGGTTCACCACCACTGCTCTAGGTGATGTGTTTAATCACTGGAACCAAGGTTATATAGGATAGGCAAATACTACAGGAAACAAGACAGTCTTGCAAAGAATTAGGTCAAACAATGTAAGGATTTATAGGTGATAACCAATCTTGAACCCAGAAATTTTCTAGTAAACAATGCAGCTCAGAAAGCACAGAAGTTAGCTCTTCACTTTTATAATACAGATAACCCTTGATTTACAACTATTCATTTAAAGGCTGGCTTACAATGGCATTCAAAAAAGTAACTTATGACTGTTTTTCACACTTATAACCCATTGCAGCATCCCCATGGTCATGGGATCAAAATTCAGACTCTTGGAAACTGGCATGTATTTATGAAGATTGCAATGCCCCAGGATCATGGGACAATCTTTTGCAACCTTCTGACAAGCAAAGTCAGTTTCCCTCAACAGCTGTGCTACTAACTTAAGAACTGCTGTGATTTGCCTAACAACGGTGGGAAGAAAGGTCATAAAATGGGGCAAAACTTACTGAACAACCGTCTTGCTTAGCAATGGAAATTTTGGGCTCCTTTGTGGTCGTAAGTCAAGGACCACTTGTCTATGAGAAGATTAAAACCTTCACCCAATATAATAAAAAATGGATTTGGATCTCCTTCTGAAATATGTATGAAACCAATAAATGGGAAGTTTCAGGTATACAGCATACAGTTCTGCACGAACTGCTTCTCCTTTCTGTTAGAACACCTCAATAACCTACCGACAAAAATAGCACTGAGACGGGGCGCTTACCGTGTGAGTTTTTCTCTGATTTCAGGATCCTTTATTTCATTTCTTAGATCTTCAAATGTGTGTGCTGAAGACAGATTACAGTAAACTCTAAATTCATGGTATGGTGGGATTCCATGATCTCTCCCTCTCTGAATATTCATCGCGGCCAAATCTAAAGCTACCGCTCTGGCCATAGAGAAAAGTCTCTCCGTCAGCTCAGTGTTCAACAACTGAGAAGTCACCCTCATCTTACCAGCAGCGCCAAATAACCCTCTAAGAAGCGGATCGATGCCTCCTTCGTTTACAATCCGGAATGGGGAAAAGAAAGCTTTATGTAGATGTATGTGGCCCTGAGGAATAGTTTCAAAATTCTCGTCCAACCGATATAGGATGGGGTTGATCAAGGTGTGTCCAAATCTAAAAGCTGCAGTTGCAAATTCATTTGTTATGCCAGAATTAACATTGGGATCATAACCTTTGTATTCACCAAGCATCTTCAAGCCTACCACTCCCAGGATTTTAGGCAGCCAGTGGCTGTAGGTTATATGCTGCATCTCTGCACCAACAATTTTACGGGTTTCGTGATATATCGTATTACCATCCCAGTGTGGGTTGAGCTTCAGCAATTCAGTAGCAATTCTGTTGTGTTCCCGAAACCACAGTGTATGCATACTGGTGAGTCCCAGCTGTTCATTGGCTCGATGGTCTCCGGCAAAGAAGCAGGGAATTGGGCTCTCATTCTCATCCCTCATGCACTCTGTTGGAGGGCCAGTTGCAAATGGAAGGAGAGGTTTTCCTGATCTCTGCACAATGCCCTGTCTCAGGAGGCCCCTGTGACTTGCCAAGTCCCTGATCTCTTGCGCTTCGTGCTCTGAGCTGCCATATACATTGGATGCATCAATGTATGAGGTCAATTGATTGATTTGTTCTCGTGGGTAGACGGAGTTCATGAGGAGGGAGGTCATACCACTCCCACACACAGGACTGGAACGTACAAAAAACATGCACCGTGCTCCATTTCGGACCCGAGGATCATTAGGTGGGATCATGATAGAGAAACACGGAGGGTCATTGGTACAAACTGAACTGCAGTGCTGACCATCTGAAAATCTGGCTTCACTTAGGGCAGCCACTGTGGAGTCAAGGTCATGATCCAGGAATTGGCCCCACTGCATTAACATATGACTAAACTGGTCATCTGGAGTTATTGTTTCCGTCCCTATTAATGTAGTGGATACCAAACGTGGCATTGGGAGCGTATGTCCATTGTAATGTCGATTAGGTCCAATGCCCCTTGGCAAATTAAAACCATTTTCATAGACTGATTTCAGCATTCGTTCAAAGGCTGTTAGAGAGGCTCCCCACATTGGATGCTGCAGATTATTGCATGTGCCATCATGTGTCCTGTATTTCTGATGGTAGCACATGTCCGAACAGTTATTCACACGCCTGTGGGCCGTGCAGCCTGACAGGTTGGCAATCAGGTTCAAATACTGTGGAGATACCAGATCATTATAGTGATAGCCTGAAACAGACAAAAGAGAGAAAAATAAATTACTCATAAAGTAATAAATGCAGGGTAAAAATCAAATTAATCAATAAAAGCTATTAAAAAGTAGTTTTTTAAAAATTATAAATTAATGCAATTTCCTTATTATTTATTACAAAAACTGCATTAACTTATAATTTTTTTAAAACTGTTGAATAGTGCCGCTACAAATGCATTTATTTTGTTTTAACAAGTTAACCAATTTGACTTTGGTATTTGTATATGCAACCATGTGATAAATAACTGCATAAATGATCTGTTCAGCTGAAGACATCTTTGGAAAGCTTATGTTACTCAATCTGATGACTTTCCAAACCGACAAAGCAGATGCTCACAAATCTTGCACATTTCCCAATCTAGAATCTGAAGTTAAGTTTTAAACAGTTTCTAGAAATAAAGTTGCAGAAACAGTCAAAACACAGGAAATACGCTAAGCAAAAGATACTTATTTTCACATGCTAAATCTGGTTAACAACACTAGATTGTTTATTAAGTCCCTTTCATTTAGCTTCTCTAACATTTTAGTCTAAATCAAATACTTTGCAACTTATCTCAGAAGCAGATAATGGAAGAATGACTAAATAATTGCTTTTGAATTTTAACTTCTGCTGCTTCTAGAATTAAGCAGAAAAATCTGAATTCGGTTCATCCCAGAGATTTTATCTGATATATACTAAATATTTAGGCTATTTGACAGATGCTAACAGAGGAGCCTGGACATGTTTCAAAAATTTAAAGATGACACAGTAATCTCATACAAAAATGAGAAGAGACAAGAATGGAAAAGGAAAAAGTTGGCCACACCATGTATCCCATTCACTTGTGACTGTGCATCTGATGGCAGAATTTTATGTGAAAAGCACAGCTGGATAACATATTTCTCTCACCGTATTCAGTAGAGAGGAGAAAAAAAGACATTAGATTACATACATACCCGTTGTCACATAACGGGTAACAGAATATATTGGAATATGGCTCTGATCACAGGAAGTCAAACCTTGTATATACATTCACAACAGAAAAGCCACAATTCAGGATGAGAGAAGAGGTGATTAGAGGTTAAATACTCTGGCCTCATGTCATACACTCTTCCAGTATGCAAAAGAAAAACACTGACTTGTTCCATTAAGGTCAACCATTAAACCGTCTTGTACGTGTTCCTGAATTAGTTGTAGTGTTCTTTCGAATATTTCTCCAGCTCTTGCTTGTTCAACAGTGTAAGGATCTCTTGGGTATCGAAATAGGGCTAGTAAATCATTTGGAGATCGAGGGCGACTAATAAATTAACAAGAAAAAGACAAAAATAAACATAGTGTCTAGACGCATAAGATTAAGTAACTAGTTTTAATCCTAATGCTATTCAAGATTAGTAATAATGCTTATATTAAACATCTCTAAACAATTTACAGTACATACCTCAAGTAATTATCCAGTACTGCAAGCCAATAAAAAAAGATTTTTAAAAAATTAGCATCTGACAGCTGCAAGAGGAATCTTTTGCTAAGCCATCAAGGAATATAATATTAAGTTTCAAGAACTTTCATTTCCACATGTTTAGCAGCCTTCACTTTAAACTGGCCTCCCCTTCAGTTGGTATGACCCAATGGAAATACCCACAAGACATAAAGGAGGAAAGTTCCAGCACCCAATGGGAAAAAAGATTATTGTCATCTAGTCTTTTATACAAAGACGTGAACTGGTCTATTTGTGAAAGGATAGGAAATTGAAAAAAACAACTAAAATAATTGTAAGAATTAGAGTATAGCGATGCCAAGTCAAGATCAACTAAAGTAATCAAGTAAATAAGAGATAAACCAATATATTATTATGATGTAAACAAATCCTTCCAATTATACAGTATATGCAATACCTATCAAACAAATGTGTGCGTGTGGAGTTTATTGCTCTGTCAACAGTAGCAATAGCTTCAACAATAGAGCTTGCTACAAATGGGTCTCCATTTCGACTCACATCAGGAACTAAAAAGAAAAAGGGGAAATTAAACATTTTTTCAGAGTTACACAGTTAAGCAAAGTCTAGACATAACATTATTTTGGTATTAAAAATAAAATTCTATTTACAATTTTCTATAAAATTACTCGTCTGGTGGTAACGTTATAAAACTACAAAATTGTCTAGGAGAAAAATATTACTCTTTCGCAATATAACTTAAAAATATACTTTCAATTTCTTTTTCAGGAAAAAATTCTTCAGCACAATCAAAATGAGTGAGTAAGCTCTCTAGCTACAGAATATGCAACATGGAGAATTGAGACTGGAATGCCCTTGAAAAGAATGATTGATCAGGAGTGCTCATTTTAGGTGCAAGTATAAAGCACAACCTTTTGTTGCATGGCAACACTATTATTATCTAATATGCTATTAGATAAATAATATATGTTAATATCCTTGTTTTTCTCCCTTTGTAATTTGCTACTATTATTAAAAAAGAAAAATAATTGCAGTCATTATCCCATCATTCCCTAAACATGACAAGAACTTATAGATTTTATGTCTAGAAAAGCTTTTTGTGTCATGCCACCTCTGATTAAACCCATCAATTCCTTCTCATAAAAATATATTCAAAAACATAAAATACATTGACCTAGACCAGGGGCAGGCAACCTTGGCTCTTTTATGACTCTGGGAGTTGAAGTCCACGAGTCATAAAAGAGCCAAGGTTGCCTACCCCTGATCTAGACTGAACTATAAAAGAAACTAATTATTCTTAAAAACAATTCTTAAAATTATTCTTAAAATAAACAAAATATAAAAAATAATAAATATGCAATATAGTAATATATGTGGGGATTTTTTTAAAAAAATAATTTAAATCAATAACAAGACAATCTAAATTTCACTTAGTGAAATAGTGAAAATAAAGCTAGGACATTTCTCCCATTCATGTTCATGGATTCCATGAAATCTATCCATGGAGTTTAATAAATCCCTGCTCTAGACAAAAGAAAGTACAAAAAAAGTGAAATAGATAAAGGAATATCATGAATATGAGAAACCCGTAACCTTTTCTGCCAACAAATCTTCTCTTGGTATTTTTGAGTCCATTGGTAACTGCAATTTCTCCAAAGCTTTTGAAATAAACTATTACACTGAACATTAAATAATTCTCCATTAAACAATTATTTAAGTATTAGACTATCTGTCCTTGATTTAAACTCACAACCAAAAAACATGTTACTTAGTGCCACTTTATGAGTTTTACTAAATAAAAGTTACTGAAGGAGAGGTGATTATTAAAATCAAACTTAATAATTCCTCCAAAATTGTTATGCATTACACTGAAAACCTTTAATAATTCGATGATTGTGCACAATAATTAATCTGCAGTTGTCTATTCTAATGGTATAAATCTTACCGTTCACAGTTAGTACCATGCTAACTGAGGAATATCCAATTGTATTCCTTGCTACGCATTCATAACGGCCTTGATCTGCTGGCCCAACATCTCGAATAGTAAGAAATCCTTCAGAGCTAACATGGAATTTCCCACTTTCTGTCACCTGAACACCATCCTGTAGCAATCAAAAGGCCAAGATATTCCATAACTTAGGCAGTGTTTTAGAAGAACTAAATTGTTTGAAGGTGTTTGTTGTGTTTTTTAATTTGGTCAAAGGAAAACATAAATTTAAATTTCCAACCCTGACAGATAAGGAATTCTCGATTCATATGCATAATCTGCATTTTCAAAGCCTAGCCATGTTCTAAGGCAGTGGTTTTTAAACTTGGGGTAATTTGGGTATATCCTGCAGTTAATGGAGCAATCTGAAATTGTTATTTAGGATCCAGTTTGGGACTGTTACTGTTGAGAAGTTTGTGGGGGAAAAAATCTGGGGTTTTTTTGAGGGGGGTGTAATTATATTATTCAAGACTGGAAAAGTTATAATTGGGTTAAACTGTTTAAGAAGCATTACTGTAAAGTCTCCCAGGAAAATAGCAAACACCATTGATGGGACTACCTCTTCTGCAGAACAGAAAAGTGTGATTCCCTCACTTCTTCCTGCACCCCCAGAATATGCCCTCCAAATATGCTCCTTTAGAAGAAAATGTTCTACAGCAGATGCACCATACACAAGAGAATGGTGGAGGTAGGAGAAAAAAGAAAAAGTACCATCATATGAGCAGACCTCTTGGTTTCTACTCAGTGCTTTGGATCCAGATTTAATCATGCGTAGAGGAGACTCATTTAAGTTAGTGGTCAAAGTTAGCTCTGACTAAATCTGACTGCCTTTAGGAGATTTATCCTAGGCAGAACTAAGTTTGGACTCAGCTTTGAGAGTTTATCAAGAGCCTCAAAAGTTGCTGAAAACTTACATTTGACTTGCTGGTTATTAAGTTATGCAGGTCTGGCCTTAGAAAAGTTGATTTAAATTGTTGCCATGGACTAGAAATACAAGTTCACCTCAGCCTTGCAGATTTATAATTTGGCTATTTGAGATATAATGTAGGCAGTCTTTGACTTATGGACACAACTGGAACTTGAATTTCAGACTTTGAGCAAAGTGGTTAAGAAACACATGACTGCTTTGCTCAATGACCACAATCCCAACACTCCTCTGTTTCAATTGTTAAGTGATCTCTTGGGTCATTAAGTGGAGAGAGCAAAAGAGCTGTCTGTTGGGAGGAGTCCAATAGCCCTTTCACTTTCAATTGTTTCTCCAGCCCACCCAAGGATTTACCCCATGCATTTCAGGATTTCAGCTATGTTCCTGCAGCCCACTGAGGGATTCCCCCCCCACCATGCTTGGAGGGGAAATCTTTTGGCAGGCTTCAGGATCAGAACTGGAATCTTCAGAATTTCAGCTGAATGGAGCTGAAATCCTAAAAGTTCCAGTTCAGCTCCTTCAGCCCACCAATTTCAGCTCCCCTTCATGCATAGAGATTAAATCCTTCAAGAGGCTGTGGAAGGAGCTCCACTCTGCTCCCTCCCCTCTGCTTGCAGCCTTCCCTGTTACCTTCCCTACTGACTTTGGGAAGAAGCAGGCAGAGAGGATTGCACATGGCAATCATATGACAGTGGGGCTCTCAGCAGCCAGTCGTAAATGTGAGCTAGTTGCCAAGCAACCAAAATGTGGTCATGTGACCATGGAGAAAGGGAAATGGTATGTTTTATAATAGCTGGAAGCACCCTTTCCAAGGCTGTCATAACCCAGGATTATCTGTGTATAATTTACAAGGCATATATGCTTTGTGTAGAAAAAAATGCCTTCAAGCTTTCCATCATAATCACCATAGAATAAAAACTGTATTTTAGTGGTTGTATTTATCTGGACATTTTTTTTCAGCTCTACCTGGGAATACACATAGTGTTTCCTAATACTTGAAATGAATTGTGTATATACCACGTAAACAGGCAGTCCTCGACTTACAACCATTTATTTAGTGACTGTTCAAAGTTACAAGGGCTCTGAAAAGTGACTAATGACTGTTTTTCACACTTATGACAGTGGCAGCATCCCCATGGTTACACGATCAAAATTTGGATGCTTGGCAACGGACTCATATTTAGGATGGTTGCAGTATGTGGGTCCCTTTCGCGAACTTCTTTAGAAGCAAAGCCAATGGGGAAACCAGATGCACTTAAAAATTGTGTTACTAACTTAAAGGCAGTGATTCACTTAACATTTGTGAAAAGAAAGGTCGTAAAATGGGGCCAAACTCACTTAACAATTCTCACTTAGCAAAAGAAATTTTGAGTTCAATGGTGGTCATAGTTAAGGGCTACCTATAATCAGAAGGAATTAGATGATCAGTGTAGCAGTTCAAACTTTTATCAAAGTAGCCTGTCAATTAAAATCTCACTGCCTTTTGAGTAGCCTCTACAACAGATGGTTTCAGACAAAGAAAAGGTAAACACATTACCCAGAGAAGAAGCAAACATATTCTTCTTACAGACTGAACAAAGTTAGGAAAATATGAAACTGGTATGCAGTACCTTATTCCATGTTATTACTGGTTCTGGCTCTCCTTGAGAACTGCATGGAATCTGTACATTTGTACCCACTTCCACTGTCATGTCACTTGGAACATTAGCAAACACAGGAGTTACTAAAATAAAGATTCCCAGAACGAAATATCAAGCAGATAAAAAATTTTAAATAAACAATTTTATTCAAATCATAATCACCTAGTTTTCAATCTAACAAAATCCTACTATTAATATTTAGTGCAGAATAGAATTTACCTAAAATTAAGGACTGAATACATTTCTTTTAGATCTATTGACTGAATAATAATTATATTTTATAATTATATAAAACATGAATGTAAGCTCATTCCAAAGACTTGATTCAGGATAGAGACTTGATTTAGTTTCTTAGCCATTTTTTTCCAACTCTCCATGCTAACATTCCTTTCCTAGTACAAGGAATAATGCACCATTATGATTTAACAGCTATGAAGTTCCTATTTTTCTCCTATTTTTCCACATATAATCTTCTCTGCTCCACAACTCTCTATCTACCCAGTAATAGCTGCATTTTGGATTTCAGTTAAGTTTTATTTAAACATGCAATTAGCAAAGGTATCATTACTGTATTCAAAAGAAAGCTTGGGGACCTGGCTCAGATCAGAGTACTAATAAGAAATGTATGGGGTTGAAGTATTAATCCTCTTGTTGCCCCTCCACAATTGTCCTCATCCATATTTCAGGGGACCCTCACCTAGAGCATATTTAGTTTTGTCAATTCATTTCAGTAAATAAAATGGGGTTTTTTTTGCAAGAAAACATAGTCCAGTTGTATTGACAAGTTAAGAAAAAAATCATGTGCTAGATATCTTTGAACTACCATACAATCAACATAGTTACAATATGGCAAATGTAAGTTAGCCACAGAAAGCAAAGCTTAAAAATACTTTTTTAAATAAAATGACATCACTGCCCTAGTAAGAGAGAATAAACTTTTAAAAACAGTTTAAAATTTAAATATTTAAAAACATAAAAGAAAAAAGAACTGCATGCAAATTCGCTTATGCAAGCTTACCTCTTGGCTGTACATTCAGATGGACAGCAACTCTTTGAGATCCTACAATGTTGACCGCTTGACATTCGTATTGTCCTTGATCATGTAAAGCCACTGCGGAAATTCTCAGAGTTCCAGAAGACAAAACTAAGTGTCTCCTATCTACCGACAACTGACTACCTGAAAGAAGAATTTTTAAAATTAAATCATGAACTGCACATGCAACAGACAGACAATCCCGGATTTATACTTCTTTTGTTTACAACAAAGAAAGAGGAAAAAAGAAAATAATTAAGAGGTGATGGAAAAAAGCTCTATTAAATATTCACAAGACTTCGTTTAAGTTTTCTACAAGGATATTGGAGGAAAACACTTTCCCTTTTAATATTCAATTACTTTCTGAGAAAGGTGCCAGCAATGTTATCGCTGGTGAAATCAACCTGGGATTATGTCCTCTATTCCCATGCCCCAATAAATGATGCATCCAACCCATTCAAGTCTGTTCACATGCCAAACCTAATTCCCTCAGTAAAGATCACTGACTAGGCAGAAGGCAAATAATTCCCTAGGTATCTTTAAGCAGGAAACTATGGATCTGAGAACAATAACTTAGCTTCCTAATGACCTGCTTCAGAAAAGGATTCTCCTTATTTTCGGACAACTTATTCCACTAATGCTACAGCATAGAGAAGTTTTCTTGGCCAACTTATTTATTACTTCTAAATACATTAAAGATCAACCTTCACAACTCCTGTTCCAAAACAGAGCAAATAGAGAACCCTGCCTTTCTGTGGAGACTTCTGACTTTGTAAATAGCTACAGTCAGTGGTGAGATTCAGGTATATGAACAACCAATTCTCTGTGTGGACGCCACTTCCGGAAGTCCATTCTGAGCCTCGGAGGCCTGGGGGGAGGCCTCCCCAGCTGAAAACGGACTTCCAGAAGTGGCATCCACACACTTCTGGCAGTCCATTCTGGGCCTTGCGAAAAAGGGCTAGGGCATCAGCTGGTTCGCCAAAGTCAACAAAAAAATAGCTACCGGTTCTACTGAACCAGTGCGAACTGGCTGAATCCCACCACTGCCTACAAGTCAATTGCAGTGCTCCAAGGACTCAAGGATTTCCACCATATTCTGTATGATGTAAGTAGGAAGCTTGTGATAAATAGGAAGCTCTCTCTATCTCAATTGGAAGAGAGGCCCATAGAGAGAAGCTGCTGTTCATCTCAAGGGCTTATCTTAAAATGTGGTTGGGAGCTGGCAGAACTTCTAAAAATGCAGTATATTTCAAACATCAAAGAAGTTAATAAAGATAAAGACAGTTGGAAAATCGGTAAAACAGCCGAAAACTGACATGGCTGACAAGAAAGAGATTAAGAATTTCTTCCCCCATCCTCTCCAAGTTACCTATAGATCTAAAGCAATTATAAACCCAAGTTTATAAACTCCTCTATTAACTTTTGAATACTTTCTGAAGAAGATGTTACTGATACTCCCTCTCTCTCAGGCCCACTTCTGGTATTATTTTCCTACAATATACTTGCACATATCTAATATAGAATGATGGTTATCACATCAACCAGTGATAATTCAATCAAGGCATCTGAGTTGTGGGGAGATGGGTGGGTGTCCTAAAAGTGGCAGAGTAATTCTAATTGGCCCAGAGCTGGAAGCTTGAACAATGGTCTTCTGCCAATACAAAGGTTAATAGGCTGGTTAAAAAAACAAGATATTTAGCTAATAACTGATCATGAGATATAACAACTTTTTAGACATCCGCACCTCAGGTAAGAGATAAATGTTTGCTATACTTCTTGGGGCAGTAAGAACAGCTTTCAAAATTGCATTAGTACTATTTCCATAGTATTGTTTGTGACACAGATTACACCTGGATTCCTTATAAGGTCACAAATAATTGTATGGGCTTATCTCCCGATTTGTGAGCATGAAAATCAGGCTTGTTGAAAATTGATGCCATCAAATTAATAATATGGAGGTATGTTGCCAAGAATCCGTGCAAAGTAAGCAATACATATAGTACTTAAATAAAATCTATTTCATGTGCAGCATAATATAGCATGTAAGTGTTAGTAAACTGAGATCCAATGAAAAGCTGCATGTGCTCATTTTTCTTCTATTCATTTCAGAAATTCTCATGGTGAACCTGAAGACAGGAACAAAATGTGTGATAAAGAGAACATGTGACATAATCTTGGAGAAAAACTATTCACCTCTAAGAGTAAACATAGTGGGCAGCAGTATCTTCCTGAGAGAAAGATGGGATTCCATAGGCTCTTCAAAGACTTCAAAAGAGATGTGAACCTCTGAACCTCCCTTACTAATCAACCCTTGTTTTCTCTCACTTATTCACTGACAGTAATGGTGAATATTTTGGTTAAATTCAGTCACACCAAAGTAATAGCAATAACAAGGAAATAAATATTCATAACTTTGCTCTATCGGAGAAATCACTTCAACATTTATTTCCATGCTGTAATAAATTACTCTGTAGTTTCAATGAAGGAGAATATTTGTAGCTCAGGGTTGAAATGAAGGGGTCCCTTGGTGCTCTCTGAACTTGCTTGTTTTCTTGCAAAGGTTTCATTATCCTAACTAGGTAACATCATCAGTGCTCGTAGTTTTTTGAGCTTTGTGTATTATTTTAATTTAAATTCTGACCTCCTTTAGTCCATGCAATGACTGGTTGTGGATAACCTTGTGCCTCACAAGGGAAATCAACCGTCTGTCCTTCAATCACACTTCTATCTTGAGGGGTCACAATAAACTGAGGTACAGCTGTGTAAAAGGGAAACAAATAATGAAAGCAGTTTAGGATATATAGACCACAAACATATTTTATTTTGTATTCTTTGAACTATGGAGTGAGAACCACTTCCATTGCAGATCTTTGGTACCTGGCTAAACACATGCAGACTTGGAACCATCCATGATTATCAGACCACTTGAGACTTTGGATGAAAAATAAATGAAAACAAAAATTCAAAATAAAGGCATCTTAGCAATGATTTAACCGAATCTTTGGATTCATAATACCTTGCTTTCTTTCCTTTTTTTAAAGTCAAATTATATTATGAAGAAAACAACATAATCACAACTATAAAATATATATTTGTAAGGTAACAATAACAATATGTGAAATACCTATCAAACACTCAAAGAAGCATTAGGACAATATCAACGCTGTCAATATGCAATTTTACTTTCCAAATATTAGCCGGTTAATATGAGATTGCATTGAAAATATGCCTTCCATTTGGGGAAAATCTTATTGCATCTTTTCAAAATTTTAAATAATCTACAGGTTGGAATAAATATCAAACCCAAGCCACCTTTTAAAGTGCTGCCTACCTTGCACAATAATGAAGGCAGTCGCATGGATGCTATCTAGACTGTTGGTTGCAAAACAGGTATATTCACCACCCTCTTCCTGCTTCACATTCTGGATATAAAGTCCTCCTGATGGAGTGATGGTGATCCGTGAATCATTTGGCAGAGGTGTTCTGTCACCTTTTGTCCATGTGATACGTGGTTGGGGATGCCCAGTTGCACTACATTCCAGGGTGACACTTTCTCCAACCAGAACCTCTGTGTTTTGTGGATGAATCACAAAACTTGGCCGAGCTGTTAAAAAGAGAGCATGCCTATAATACTTTTTCATTAATATAGTATTTCTCAAACTTAGGATGGCTGGGGAATTCTGGGAATTGAAGTCCACACACTTCTTAAAGTTCCCAAGGTTAGGAAACACTGCACTAGTACAATGATTATTTCCCAAGGTTAGGAAACACTGCACTAGTACATCAAAAAGAAGAAACGTTTTTAAATAAGAACTGCATTTGCTACAACAATATGGAATGCATATTAAGTGTACTTATCACATACAAAAAACTCAGCAGTGTAATATAGTTGGCAGAAAAAATAGATGAACTCTTACTTCTGTTAAATTTTCTCTTAAAAGTATTCCTATCTAGCTGACTCAAATCCAGTAAAAGTAATATAACAGTAAAAAAAGGGAAAGGGACTTATCTCACAATTAAAGCAAAGATATTTGTTTCTTCTTGTATCTTACATAAAAAAAATAGCCATATTTAATTAGTCTTAAGTATTACAGGGATTTTATGATTCATAAGGAAATTATGATAAAAAGATTTTTTCGCTACAGTATTTTGAACCATCTTGTAATTTATCTGTAGGTCCATTATACCAATACATATAATGCCAGCATTGTGTAATGGCTAAGGTGCTTAGATAGAAACTGGAAATCTGAGTTCTAATCTTCCCTTGGGCATGAAAATCACCTGGCTGACTTGGGACAGTTATTTTCTCTCAGCATAATCCACCCCCACAGCTGTTATGTGAGAAAAATTATGTACACTGATTTGAGTTGACCAAACTTTTTTTTTAAAAAGGTGGGAGAAAAGTCTAAATAAATGCAATAGTAGCAAATAGCTCTCTTGAAGCTATTTGCACAGAAGCACAGAATTAAAACAAAACAAAACAAAAGGTTGGCATTAGTAAATCTTCCCACCTGGCGAACCAAAGTAGCGCAGAGTTACTTCTTGAGTTTTAACTTCTCCAGCTATATTTTTTGCCATGCACTGATAAATGCCTTGATCTGTCTCCTGAGTATTCTGAATCATTAACGTCCCATCATCAAGCAAATTTAAACGAGAATCTGCTTTCATACTGAGTTCATTGCTATGGAGAAAGAAACGTGAGCGTAGCATTACCACTTTTCAATAACAAATATGTTCAAACCGGGAAAAGAAGGTGAAAAACAGTTTTGTCCAGAAGGCACACACAGATTCATTATCAGAGCCATTATTTGCACAAGCTATTTAAAACAATCTTACTTGTTGCGAAGCCAAATGATTTCTGGTTTGGGATTTCCTTCAGCTCTGCAAGTGAAGTAGACAGTATTCCCTGAGGTTACGTCCACATCCTGAGGCTCTGATGTAATTCTTGGCCTCTCTGGATTATCAACAAAGCATATGAAAAGAAAGCTCTATAAAATTGGAATTTAAAAACAGTTTAGTTCTTAATTTTAAAGTAGGGTATAAATCACTGTTTCTCATTGGTGCATTATTTATTTTATTTATTTATTTATTTTAATTAATTTTTTATGCCGCTCCTCTCCAAAGGACTCGGAGCGGCTAACAACATAAACAAAAGAACATCACAGAGTTTAAAATCAAAAAGCAATCTACAAAACGTTTAAAAAAAAACCCCGAACACATTCATAATTCACACGCAATCACAGTCATCCCCAGGCCTGCCGGCATAGATAAGTTTTTAGATTCTTCCGGAAGGCCGGGAGAGTGGGGGAAATATATATATAAACATTGGAACATGCACATTTATACAGTTTCATAGAAACGTGTCCAATTGTTCAATTTCAGATTTTCTGATTTTTTGCAATCTTTGCTAGTGAATATTATTAGAGTTTGTGACCCTAGATGAGTACTTAGCATTATAAGACAAATCATAATTTAATGATTAAAATAATCATAAAGGGGATTACAATATAACTATATATGATTACACTTTCAACTTTTTTTTGAGATCACATGACCCTTTGTAACAAAATGCTTATTTTTCAGTGTTATAGGATGGAAAAAAGGACCACTCAACGATTCTCGGTTTTACATTACACTGTTTTATTTTTAATGATGCTGAGAAGGAGGTTTTGTTCAACACGCAATGGAACAGTTTTAAAACATAAAAATATTGTTCAGAAGTTAAAGAAGAACAGAAAGAGAAAACGTCATTTTTCTACCACCAAACTCCACCATCAACCGCTTAATGCCAAAGTTCGAATTTAAGAGCTTCCAAATTTTTACGACTGCTGAAAACGGCTATCCTAGTTGTAAAGCAGAAATTAAAGTGAAGCTGTTTTGTCAGAAATTAAAATGAAGTTATTGTGTCATAAACAGAGTAAAACACCAAGATCCCTCACCAACTAGCAAACCTCTTCTAGAAAAATTCCATCCAGTCCAGTATAGCCTTTATACTGGTTGTCCTCATTTACCATTCAAAGTTACAACAGTGTAAAAATAAAAAAAAGCCTTTATGGCTGTTGCAATATCTGCAATTGCATACTTCACAACCAGCTTCCCACAAGCAGAGTCAATAGAGAAGTTGGCAGTAAAATTTAATCACGTGATGTCTCACTTAACGACTGTGGGATTTGTTTAACAGTTGAATAGAAAATGATTTTGTAAGCCCACCACAGTCCACTTAGCAACAGAGCTGCTGGTCCCAATTGTGGTCACTAAGCAAGGAATTACCTTGCCTAAAAGACATTCAGTAGTCTTCTCCCCTCTTGCATCAAAAGACTTAATGAGTTGTTGATTTTTATATTTATTTATTCACACACACAATTATATATGTATAATTTACAATAAAGACAGGCTCTAAAACGTATAATATCCCTAATAAACTATGGAGAAAGCATATTTATAACTTTAAAGCAATCTCACCACAGTTAAGTTCTTCTGGTGTTATTGTGGCCACAGACCTTCCCTGGATCCTCCTTGGATATTCGCATGTGGCTGCAGCCTGCGCATGACCAGATTCGGCATATGTTTTCAACAGCTCTGCCAGCCATAATATTTCACAGTCACAGTGAAGTGCGTTGGAATCCAGGCGTCTGGATAAAACAAGAAATTATCACCGTTTCTACTTACAAGGCTCAGCACTGCATGGGCTTATTCCATGTCTCTTGTTTAGAAAAGTATGAGATGCAGTCATATTATTAACCACATTACAATACCTCCTAGTCACTGAAGAAGAGAAAAACTTGAAAGCCAGGACATACAAAATATATTTACTTTATTGGGTTTGTATGCGCCAAATCCCAAAAGACTCACGCCAGCTTGCAAAATAGATGCATGTGAAAACAGAATCCAAATCCCTTGGTTGTGACTTTTTTTCTGAATTAGAATTTGGGATACTAGAAAGCAAACCATGTGCCATATTGAAAGATGTGTGTAGGTGATGAATGCTACTCCAAGGAAAACTTCAGTCACTTTCTAAACTTCAGTAAAAGAGAGAAAGAACCTAGGAAGTGTGCCATCTCTGTTGTGGCATATGCCCTCTGGAATAAGATCCTTCTGAAGATCACCTGGCTCCCATCAGGATGATGTTCCAGAAGGCCTTGAAGAGCTGGCTCTTCTTCAAGGATTTGTATTAGGATGGTGGATGTACTAGGCATATGGTTTGATGCCAAGTGGCCAGACCTCCCTTTGTTTACTTGTCTTCTTGATATCTGTTTATTGTGGGCTCCCCAAAGTCTGGTCTGGAATCAGGCAGCACCGACACTGAATTGAATCATACTGAAAAAATAAAATAAATAAAATAATCTCATCCCTACCATTTACATTTCATAATTAGAGCTGTGAAAATCCTATTGAGGCTAAAACACTCCATCCTGCGCCAACCTGAGAGTTTTTAACCACTGTTTCATGATCAGAACAGTTTTCTTGTAAAAATCAAAACAAAACAAATTTGAAATAAAATTGAAATGCTCCGTCCATTTTTGAAACACTTCCAGCAAGTTCAAAATAAGGTTTAAAGATTGGAAATGTCTTCTTTGTTGGAATATTTTTAAACATATCATCCTAAACAAAAAGGGAGAATGTGCATATATGTTATAAACAAATGTTGAAACATGTTTACAGCTAGGATGCTTCTGTTAAATCCAGCTAGTTCAAATACATGTAATTATGAACTCCAGAAGAAGCTGCTTGCTCAGAGGCAACAGACTAAACATGACCAATTCCAAAATTACCAGAAACGTTGACTGAATAATAGGTAAGGAAATCAAAATGAGATATTTCATACAACAAATGTTTAAAATATCAAGTGCAAAGTTTACAGATTTTTTTTTACTCACAGTCGTTTCATGGATTCCAAATTACTAAATGTCCCAGGAATTAAATGAGAGATTCTGTTGTTGTGTAAAAATCTGTTGAAGAAATTGCATTTATTATGAAAAATTCAATCTTCTCCTATACTACTAAAGAAAACCAAAGTCTCTTATTATATAGGATCATATCCATATAAACAAGGAACCTACCTTCCTGCTTAAACTGTTATGCTAATAAGAATTCCTGCTAATCTATTATCATATTATATAGATCAGCAGAATGCTATTAATGCAAAATAAAAGTGCTACTTTTATGAATGTTTAGTACTATATTAATTTTTTTACTAAATTCAGTGGGCTTTACCACAAATAAATGGTTAGAGAGCTATAAATGAGAAAACAACTTCTTTGATTTACAAAGCTACATTACTGCTTTTACTCATGCTGAACAGTTAATTAGAACTGTAGCATGTTCTGGTTAATTGTAAACGAATGTACAGGTAGCCCTAAACTTATAATATTTCATTTAGTGACCGTTCAAAGTTACAACAGCACTGCAAAAAATGACTTATGACCGTTTTTCACAACCGTTGCAGCATCCTCATGGTCACATGATATCCAGCACTGGATATTTTATACTGAGTTTAAGTGAAACTCTGCAGTTACACACCGCTACTCCTATACTTAGGTAAATGTTGATCTAGATCCAAATAGAATATGGATTTCTGGGAAAGAACTGGAGGACTGAAGATGGTTCATCAAAAAGCAGACGACTGCAGCAGAATTAAGAGATGGCGAGTGGACCAGCTCTTTAATAATTCCTCTCAGAACAAACAGAGGAACTGAGATCACCCACAAGTGCTCCAGAGAGCTGCTCCTCTGGATAAGACCACAAGACAGCAGTCTTTGGCAGGTTTAGAGCCCTGGGAAATAATGGAATAGTCATTGTGGTAAAAATGTGATCAGCCTATTTGGAAGGATATTAAGTTCACATACCTCCTTTTCTAATTACTTTTGGAAATTGCTTGCTAACAACTTTTCAGCTACCGGTAGTAGGGACCTTTAGATTGATACATTTTACAATACTGGGTGAGTTTTCTTCAATCATTACTGAAATAAGTTTTAAATGCAAGTTTAAGGTCTTTAAAAATGCATTTTTTTAATAAACAGCAAAAGAGTAATTAAAACTTTGATTTCAGAAAGTTGCAAACAGTCTAAGCATTCTGATAAATTTGAAATGAAATTTTGGAATTAATTATAAAGAAACTTTCCTATGGGAAAATGCTTTTGTTTTTAACTTTTAAAAAAGTAAGATTTTAAAAGTTGGAGACTAGAGGTAACTAGAGGGAAGTAAAGATTACAATTAAAGAAGAATACTTACTCGACTTACAGAATGAAGTAAAATATTTTAACATTGGACACACTGAAGGATATTGTAGAAGTTAATTTTAATAGCAACTACCTCTATAGACACACTGTATCTGAAAGATGTTATGGAAAAGGAACAAATTCTATCAGACAAGATTGAAATGGAGTTCAAAGTGGATTTAAAAATGACAGGCTACAAAAATAACATGGAAAACGATGTTACACTATACATACAAAAGAAACCGGCTGATGTCTTTATACAAGAGATTTACTGGTGGGGCTATATTAAAACTACAAAATGGACTGATAAAATTGACAAGGGCTTTGAGAGAAGAGATAAAAATAGACAAAAGCAAATGTTAGAACTCTATGTATGGGGTTTAATGATTGCTGGATAGAAGAAAAATGCAAATAATTATGGTTAATAGGTGGTTACTTCTGGTGTTATTTAATGGATATTTTGACTGATTGGGTGTAATGATTTAGTCTGCAATATCTATGTTATTATTTTTGGGATATAAATAAGAGATTCTTATAATATAACCAGAAGTGAGAACTGCTCCCATGCTTTTGGTCTTCCAGAATGGTATTAAATCTTGGTTTTACTGGTTGGCTTGGGGCTTGGGGGCTGAGGGGCACTCACCATTGGAGGTGTTTGACTGGCTGAGGAGACATCATCCTTGTGCTGTCCATCTCTTAATCCCATTTTGTTGTACAGGGTAAAATTTTGCATAATCATATTTTAATTAGTTTTCTATTTATCTTTTTATAATCTGTAAGCTGCCTAGAGTCACCTTATAGGGAAGATGGGCATAAATATTTAGTAAATAATAATAATACTAAAGATTAAGATTGTTAAAAGTAAAAGGAAGGAATATACAGTTGATGTATTTGATCAAGGTTAAAATGGACATCAGGACTGAAATGATGATGCTGGATTTGTTTATATATAAGACATGGGATATAGGAATAAGAGATCATTTGCTGTATTTTAACAGAAGGAGATAAGTTACTAAAATTGTGTATATAAAGTCATTTCTTATTATTTCTTTTATATTTATATTTAAATATCTTATATTTCTTTTCTTTTTCTTTAGCTTATTCTTATTTTTTTTCTTTTCTATTTCTCTTACTAATTTCTTTCTTTTTCACACCTTGTATGTTTTCTTTTTATTCATCTACATTTTCAGTTTTTATCGGTTTTTATTTTTCTAATTATAATCTTTAATAAAATTACTATTAAAAATAGATCTGCATAGATCCTACAAGCTTAGATCTAAGCCTAGTTTGAGCAGAAATTTTAATAATGTTTTCAAGTGTTATATGGAAATATTGTTACTTGATAGGTTAAACAAAGCTAATATATGGGTGGAAAAAAATGAAAAAAGAAAAACACTTACAATCTTTCAAGTTTGGGAAGATGGGCGAATGATTCTGGCTCCAAGGTTTCAATCTGGTTAAAGTGCAGATATCTGTTAAAAAGTTAAAGAGAGAAAAATAAGAGGATGTAGAAAAAGAAATGACATGATAATAATAAGCAAACTAAAACCTATTTTTAAAATGTTCAAATAAAGTTAGATCCTAGCCTCAGCTTTTGCCTGAAAATCAGTGATATAATATAAATATTACCTCATATATATGTCATTCAGCACAAATTTATAATTAACAAACATCACCAATGGCTTGAGAATTAAGCATACACACTAAAAATAATGGTAAAGGATAACATATAGGTATATTATCTATATATTTTATGTATGAGTAATTTTAATGGTTGATATATTCTGCCCACTGAGAGTTCTGTCTCCAGCTTATTTATTAAAAAGAGATAAAGAAGTAAGAAATTTAATCATATGACTGGGATTCCATATCACATTGTTTGTTTAATTATTACTGAATAAACTCCAATTGATTGAGTTAATGTAACAGGCTAAGTCATGAAACCATGGCTTTCAAATCACAACTGGCTGTCTTGCCACAATGTGCTAAGCCAAAAGCAACTAAGGTTTAGTAGTGTGAACCAGGTGTACATTTCTTCTCTAATCAGAAAGCTTCTGTTTAGATATGCTTGTAGAATATAAATCCAACTCTTCATAGCATAGAACATGAATTATACATAAGAAAGATTTATATATTCAAAACAACAAAAAGTAATTAAGCATAGGAAAATAATAAGAGCCATGGTGTCGCAATGGTTAGAATGCAGTACTAAAAGTTAACTCTGCTCACAGTCAGGAGTTCGATCCTGACTGGCTCAAGGTTGACTCAGCCTTCCATCCTTCTGAGATTGGTAAAATGAGGAGCCAGATTGTTGGGGGGCAATATGCTGACATTGTAAACCGCTCAGAGAGGGCTCTAAAGCACTATGAAGCGATATGTAAGTTCAAGTGCTATTGCTATGCTATTGCTATAATACAAATATGGAATATAAGCTATGAATTGCAATTCTGTTCTATGGGATGAAGAGCTGTGTTCCTATTTTGGTGGTTAACATGACAATATTAGATATTATGCCCAAACAGGATGAGAAAATATGTGGAAAAAGCACGGAAGGGGACCCACCCCCAATGTTTTCAGCTTTGCTTTTTTTGTTCCCAATCTCATGAGGTTGAACACTAATGTCTGAAAGGCAATCTTGGTCACATTTAGCTTAGGTTGCCACAGAAATCAGAGGTTCTTAACTAGTAGGAACCAGAATCCCCTTAGGATTCTTCTTGCATTTAAGCAATCACAAATAAAACTCCAAATCTTCCTGCTCACTGCCAGGAAGTCCAAAAGTCTAGAAAAGAAGCTGAAATAAACATACCAAATCCATGGAACACCTGAATATGTAAAACGAGGAGCATTGTTTAACCTTCAAAAATCTACGATTCTCTTCCTAGTACTGTCACTTAAGTGATATTGGCTGCAAGTCTGATAGATATAGTGGGTTTCTGTTCTCAGAAGAGTGAAAAAGGTGCATCCAAAGTAGAAAAATATAATGAAAAGTTAACAGTAAGGAAAGATATGCAACAGAGTGAACTGATCCACAGCAAATATCTATTTCCAAATCTGTGTGGCTGAAATAAGAATTCAGGGATACTTACAGAACAAAGTATAGAAAGGATGCCTAATTACTTCCATTCAATTTTTACATCTATATTATCCATTAATCTTTTTTCTTGAGGGTTTGCTACTGATGGAGAATTTGCAAAAAAGGTTAGCTTGCAGTTCTTCTCTGCCTGTTGTATCCTGTCTCAACTATTATGAGGGATACATCTCAGTCTACTTCTCTGGAAAAATGAGAAAGTATTTCAGCAGGCTGAAAGCAAAAGCTCCACAACAGAACCACCCTCTATTTTAATAAAAATACATACACAGTGAAGTAGATTGGGGGGGGGGGGAATCTTAATAAAGTCCTCCATGTGAAACGCATTTTGTCATCTCTATACTAATTCTATGAAACAGTGCAACCTAGATTCAGATTTACCATGATTTTTTACTAGTTTTTTTATTTGAGTTCCACCATAGATACACCTGAAGTGTAGAAGATGTAATGGCAAATTGAGGGTTTATTAAACGGACCCTAAGATCAGAAACCAGAATTTGAGGTACATGTTAGAAACAATCAACTATTTGCACATTTCTGAACTGAGGATGATATTCAACATATCTTATTAAATTCATGTTACCATATAAAGGTACTATGACAGAGGGGAAGAAAAGTTATATATTTGATTTCTTCATCCATATCTACCTGAAAATTGTAGGAGGGGAGAAATGATGAAAAGGTCAAAATAAGCAGCAACCTTCTGTGGAAAATTTTTTGTATTCAAACACTTTAAAAACAAAAGATTCATGAAGAACATTTACCTCTCCAATCAACCTCGTTTATGAGTTTACCTCATTTATTCCACAATTACTAAATGAAAGTGAATAAACTCAGGAAGGAAATTTTGTAATAACTGAGAACAATGAATATCAAAACATTCC
The DNA here is from genome assembly GCA_034064705.1 of Bothrops alternatus. Taxonomy (NCBI): domain Eukaryota; kingdom Metazoa; phylum Chordata; class Lepidosauria; order Squamata; family Viperidae; genus Bothrops; species Bothrops alternatus. The sequence goes on along the minus strand of JARGCV010000031.1, from coordinate 2,642,780 downwards.
TTGGGCAGTAAATACTCAGCAGAATAAAGTATCAACTAGTCCACAACAGAATTAAGTGTCTGGGATTCTATCACATAGAAAATGAGCCTAATTGGGCTTAGATCAACTTCATGAGAATGTCACTGGAGTTAATCCACTCATGCTTAAAGTGTATTTGAGGCCAATCCATTAACTATTAACAATATATTTTTATATCAATGAACTATACAAAACTTAGGAAGACTTTAATACTGGAATATTTCTTCAATTTACATTGTATGATGTATTTGCATGCAGTATTACAAGGAATCATTCTTATTTGGCTCTTTCTAAGAATGCACATGGAAAAGAAAATTGCTTGCTTTAACATATGCCAAGTCTTGATTGTGGCTCCCCAAAAGCCAGGGTTTGTCAGCAAAGGATAACCCTATGATTTTAGCTTGCAAAAAGAGTTTAAAAATATGCTAAGGTAGGATAATATGTTAAGCAATAGACAGTTTATTGATCATGCTACTGGATGAGTCCAAGCAAGAGAAAATAGGATGCATGCACCACAATAGAGTTCATTAAAATGCACACAAATCCTATATAAACTATGAAAATTATTCAACAGTCAGAAGTGCATGCACTATTTTGACAATGACAGTGATGATAATAACAATCCTATTTTGTGCCAATGTAGACTCCATATGTTTTAAGAAATAATAGTAATGGAAAAATATACCCAAAAAATAGTTTGGAGTATAATTTCCAATTGAAATATCTGTGATTGTTCCTTGGCTGGTTTAGTAATCAAAAGATGGAAGGTAGAGGGAAAACCTGGGAATGATTCTCTCTGTTCCTGCTTATTTTCAGAGTGATTGGGGTGGAATAGAATGAAATCTGGTCAGTTTCATGATACACAATTTTTGACCATCCATTGCTCTGACTATGTCAAAGTAATCAGAATTAGAAGCCCCAATGTAAATGATATATTTTAAAATATAGCTATTTTCAGCATGCTCTAAAATTTATTTTTCTAAATGATATAATGACTTGCTCAAAAATGTTATGATGTTCATGATGTCACTGAAGCTTCTACCAGACACCTAGAATCACAGCTTGCTTTTTTCAATAAGAGCCAATAAATATATGATAGTTCGCTTATGTCCATTAATATGGACACTTCAAACGCAAAGTGTTCCTTGAAACAGCAGTTCCTTCAAACAAGCATAATCATATGTACTGTATATTATTGAGTGAAACATTTCTACTGGGATGGCACTAAATGACAGAAATCAGCAAAGTGTTATCAGTTCCTTTTATTAAACTCTAAAGAATTATGTGTGCAAACTGCTACTCCTATTACCTGTGACTATCTTGAGATAGGAAGGCAATATTGTTGGCCTGCCTCTTTTCTAAGCTAATTATTTGCAATATTATGACTGAATCTTTAATCAAATTTAAAAATTAGAGGGTATAATTACCGTATCTTTTCAACACAAGTTCCTACTCCCTCGATATCCAGAAACAGTTCAACCATTTGAATGACTAATGGAATAAGCCAAATACATAATCTGTAGACAGTGAAATATTTGTCTGGATTTTCCTAATTACTCTTTGTCAATCAAAACTATAAATTGTTTGTAGAAACAGGAGCCCTAATTCTTATGAATATTTACATTTGGTGCTAAAATTATGCTTGCCCTTGGAAACTGCCACATAATTGTCTTAAAGTAAAAATAATATATAAAATAAAATGTAAACACAGAAAGGACATACTTGACAAATATGCTTTCTGCATGCCAGTGATTGCAACCACACTGGACCATAGACCCATTCCGTGCAATCATGCAAAGCATGCAGGCAAGAAATACTGGAAAACGTGCACTTTTTCTCTGAGGCAACCAAACAGATGACAGCACAGTAGAGAAAAGGCACTTACAGTTGTTCTAGAGAGGCAAGTCCTTTAAATGCTTGCCTGTCAATTGACTGGATTTCATTCTTGTACAAATAGCTGAAACAAGAAATAATCAGTAATATTAGTATACACAAACAAGTGTTACATTAATGCGTGAAGGAATTAAGTTGACATGTGAGGACAGTTTTTCAAATACACAATGGAAAGCAGCAAAACGAGACATGTATACACAACAGATCACTTTTTGCTTGAGAGTGTTGGTCAAAAGCTTCAGGGTACAAACAGAAAACTATGCTGGACTTCAAATGTAATCACCAAGTAGCTTTCAATTCTATTTGAGAAGACAACTTCAGAACAGGCCTGGGAATTATCTTGACATAGAACTAACTTCCATCTGTGTGATTACAAAAGTACATACACAAATTCATTGGACTAAGATAATTTATGTCAATTTCTTGTAATCATGTTTCTAGTACTGTTCAGTATGGAGAATGAACTTTACCTGAACTAATAGATTATTAGTTGTTTCTCTTCAAAACATTAATAATTTGAAAAGTTCAAATAAATACATTATCAGATATCTAGCATAATATTCTATCAAAATAACTAACTTTTAATTTTAAAAGTTAAAGAAATCACAGAACAAAAAATGTAATAGGGGAGAATTTAGGAAATCAACTAACAAATGGAACTATACAAGATATTAATAGAGTACAACTTCACCACAGGAGTGCATGCAAACCTCTGACATGATATAAAATATGAAAATACAAATGAAAAATAAATTGATATCACAAGAAGCACAGTGAAAACAGTTAATGGTGGGCACCATCACAACCCTTTTGTATTATTAACTAGACTGATTGTTCAATTTACACAGATAAATTAAGAATAATGCTAAATAAATAGAGCAGCACAGTGGTTTCCAGAAATGTCTAGATTCTTTAAAACATGTTGGTAATTATGTTTGGTTTTTTCATAGAACTGTAAATTTTTCTTTATCCTGCTCACAGAATATTAAACAACTGGGACAGTATTAAAGTATTTCTATCTCGAAATATTAAAGTATTTCTATCTCGAAATAGTTAATTACATAGTTAATTACATACTGTGGTTCTGCTGTTTGAAGCACTCAATTCCAAGTTTACATAAATACATTTATCTGAAAGATTCATTTCCGTGTTTTATGACTTCTGCAGACTATAGCATTTTCCTAAATATTAGTACTATATTTGGACAATGATAGATAAAATGATGTAATATTAATTGTATATTTAGAATAAAAATAGCAGTCAATAAGAATGGCTGGAGAGGTGGATGAAATTCTGTTCAGTTTCTGGAAAGTAAAACAGATTAAGCAGAGATTCTTATCATAGTATATGTGTTAATCAGTTGTCTAATATTATCACTATCACACCTAAAATTTTGTGAATAGCTACTGTCATTATATAACATTATATACTTTATTGATTTCATTTCCCTATAATGTTATTATTCATTAATCTGCAACTTGAAAAGCTCTCTTTCTTTCTCAGGTTAACAAATGAAAAATCTGAGGAAATGGGTTATAAGCCAAGGAAGATTAGAAATACATTTTCTGGCATTTAAAATATTTTTGTACATTTTTGTACATTCAGTTCAACCAATTTAAATCAAATCTCCTGCTGGAAACCAAGTTCAGATACACTGTAGAAACAGAAGGATTTTCACAGAAGAAAAGGAATGTTTAGAAACATTAGAATAAAAACATTTGTATTATTGTCATAGAACTGAATTTAAATTTGTGAAAACTAAATTTATTCTAAAGGGAAAATTCTACTGTGTTCAGTTTAAAAAAAGAAAATAGTAAGCCATTTCTTTTAATTACAATAATTTGATTGTAATCTTGTATCTAAGATTCAGCATTTGAATAGTTAAAAATACCTGTGCAATACTTTTAAAGATTGTAGGGAACCATGACTCTAGCTCTCTACAACTTTTTACAGTTTCTTTGTCACATGACTTTTATATCGCATATCTTGCATCACAGATATGTGAAGACTGCTATCCTATCTCCTACCAATAATATTTTCTATAGACTAGATATACCTTGTTTCTTTACTTGTTCTTCATAAACTCACCCGCTTGACAGCCTTCCACTGAATTGATTCTAATTTGCCACTGTACATTTTGGATGGAATAGGGTCTCCTGCTTGAGCCAGTGATTGGATTAGAACAGGGGTCCTCAATCTTGGCAATTTTAAGACTTGTGGACTTCAAAGCTGGCTGAGGAATTTTGGGAGTTGAAGTCCACAAGTCGTAAAGTTGCCACGGTTGAGGATCCCTGGATTAGAAGACTTCCAAGGTTCCTTTTTCTTCTTCTTGTGCCATATCCGTTATCGGACGTTGGCGATCCTGTTTTTATCAGCAGCCGCACGAAAAAGTGCTGTTGAGTTTTGTCCAAACCAGTCCCTTAAATTTTGAAGCCACGATGTTCTTCTTCTGCCTGGACCTCGTTTGCATTCAATCTTTCCCTGGAGGATTAAATGGAGTATGCCGTATTTTTCTGGGTGTCGCATTACATGTCTGAAATATTCTGATTTTTGTTTTTTAATTGTTTTGATGATTTCCCTTGGCTAGGGTTCCTTCTAATTTCTGTTATTCTGAAATGTGATGCCCAGAACTGGCTACAATACTCTACAGTAAGTGGAGTTTGAATGAAACAACTACTTCCTATGATTGAGAAAGAGGCTCTTATGTGCACCTCAACATATCAGTTATCTATTGGACAGTTGCATCATGTTATTGGTGGTTTATGAGGACATCCAGATTATATCCTGTCAAGTCTTGTCTTCCCCATTCTCCACTTACGTCTTCTATTTTTCCTACTCAGGTGCAAAACGTAATATTTCTCCTTGTTAAATTCAATCATATTCTTTTCAACCTAATGTTCTACCTCTTTTTAAATTTTCTCTCCTGTGAAATATAAGCCACCACTCCTACCTAGCTTTAGAACTATATTAACTCTGCAGATTTGATAGCATTCTTTCAAATTCTCTCAGTAATTTATACAAGTATGGAACTGCACAGTGCCCAGAAAGAGCCATGTGTCTTGATATTTCCCTGCCAAGATGCTTTTGATTCATTCCTGAGCATTCTGTGGAAGAGGTTATTGAGCCAATTGTGAAATCATCTAGCCAATATTTTACCATTATACAGGGGTTTTTTTGGTCAATCAGTAATTCACTTCTCACTGTTACCAACAAAAATATAAACTAGATACAATATAATAGGAGTGACTACAGTTCCAAGGGACATTTCATTCCAATTAATGTTCTACAGAAATGCACTTGAAGTACCCCAATGAAGAGATGTGGTCATCTGCTTCTAAGAGATGGCACAGAAAGTATGATATACCATTATCAACTCAATCAGATATTGAAAAGGAAAAAAGGGACTCATTTTGAATATACTTTCTAAATGCACATATATTCAGAACTAGTCATGATAGTACCACCAAGTCACATCAGGCTAAGAGAACAGCAAACAGAATTTTACTTGTATGAAAATAAAAGGAAAAGGAAATAATAATTGCTATGTAATTGCATGCATTTGCCATAGAGCAGCATACTAAACAGAAGGTTAATGTTATACTTTCCTAGATTAGGTTACCAATTTCTACAATGGGAAAGCATGATAATCACAAGAGTTTTCCATTATATAATAGAAGAGCTAGTAAATTTCTGATCTGATCTGCTAACAAATCCATTTTTTTGTAGGTAGACCAATAAACCAGAAGATCAGCTATCACAAAATTTCCTTCACTAATATGGAAGAATTGGTTGGAAAGTGGTGGAGACTTTGATTTGAAGTGAACATTTCACCTTGAGATTTAGGTTATTAAGAAAATTAAAAGCTGTGATATTAATGGTTTCCCCCCCGCCCCGTAAGTATTCAAGGAGAAATGAAATTCCAAATGTGAGTTTCTTTAAAATATGGAACTGCAAGCTATTAAATGAGAAAGACAAATGTAATACAAATAACAAAATCAGTGTGACTGTGTAAGGAGGTTATTAAACAGCCCATATTTAAACAAGCCACCACTGAAAACAAAATGAAGGTAGATTACAGAGAAATGATACAGACAAGTAGCCAAAATTGTAGGGAAGGTATTTAACAGAAAAAATCTTGAAAATCTTGCTCAGGCCATGACAGAAGTATTCATGTTCTAAGAGGGTCAATTGAGCAGAGAAACATTTCTGATTTGATTCTGCTCAGAGAAGTCCCATCAGGGGAAATAGCACATTACATCCCATCTTCTGAATACTGAACAGCATTCCTATGTTCCCAGGGAAGGGGCTCAGCAACCTTCAAATTCCCTAAAGCTTCTTCACATGCTCTGATTTTAAATTAAGCATACTAATTCCAGGATTTCTCTTTTAGTCATAAGCCAAGCTTCCTTTTCCTTTTCCTATGCTCTGCCTTCTGCTGTATGCTTGGAAACCTGCATTTACTAGCTTTTGTATAGCCATTGATAAGAACTTGTCTTTTTATGCAGGCGTTTGATTTCTGAAGAATCTACTTCCCACAGACATACTCATTCAACTAATTCATTCCCAGATCTCCCATGTTGAGCAGGGAGATCTGATGGGAAGTTTTATCCAATGTACTGCTTTCTTCTTTCTTAGCATCCCTCATTATATAAATAATTTTATTTACATTCAAATGTAAGGCATGTTTTCTTTCATATATTCTGGTCATTGAGCTGGTTTCTAATTTTCTTCTTTGCAATGATATTACTGAAGGAGAATGAACTACTCTCATACCCTAATTGAAAAACCATAAATGGAAAACTCAGAAACCCACATAACATAGTTTGGGGTTGCTATGATATCATGCTAACATTAACATTAATATGCATGCTTACCTATTACTTTTTACTATGATGTAAATTAAGTTTTTACAATGCTTTGAAAACACTATGCTACAAACATTATTTTAAGCCCTTAAGAAATAATACTAAATACTAATCTATATTAATTAAAAAAAATCTGCAGAAAAGATAAGAAGATGCTATAGCAATCCCAGACATTTTTGTCATCTAAAGCTCTTTGGGGTTTTCACACTGTGTAAATTGGTTTGTGGAAATTTTTGAAAAGCATTTTGCTTTAGTGAAGATTTGAGTGAACTCCTGCCTCGAGGCTGCTTCACAAAACAGCATAGATCAGGGGTTCTCAACCTTGGCAACTTTAAGACTTGTGGACTTGAAGTCTTAAAGTTGCCAAGGTTGAGAACCCCTGGCATAGATGGTACTTCTAAGAGTGAAGAGGTATTGCTTTGCTCACCTTCCTCAACATCTCAGTAAGTTTCAAAAGCCAAGAGACTTCTGGATGTGTACAACTCCTACATAGAAGCCTCCTCCAGCTTGGGGAAAATGTTTATGAGTGCTAATAAGAGGTTGTCTTCTATAATATTTCTGGCTTTTGCAACTGACATAGACAAGAGGGAGGCTTAAAAGTAACCAAAGAATCTTTGCTCAAGCAAACAACAGTTAACATGCACAGGCCTAGTGCATAGCACGCACTTTAGATCAACATATTCTCCGAGAATATGTTTGCACTTACAGATATTTTAGATTTTCAAGGTCTTCAAATGCTCCAGTTGGTATTCTTTTAATGTGATTATTGTTGAGGAGTCTAGGATATAAAACAAAGAGAGGTATTTTTTCCACTGAAGAACAATTACAAGTAACAATAACAAGGTTTTCTTAAAATGATTTATTGAGAAAAAAAGATGGAACAGATACTTTATTCCAAAATATCAATCTCAATACCTATTTTTCAAAAAGATAGCTAGAGTAGGTACAACATTCGAAGTATGCTATTACATTCAATGGCAAAATTACTGCTGTTTCTACCATTGCTTCCTGAATATTATTATCATCTGATGGGAAATATCAGAAAATTGAAAAGCTTGCTCCCTTATTAGTAACAATTTGATTGGCCTATCTTTATTTAAGTATGCTATGTATTTTGGCTGTTGTGATTTCTATTAATATTTACTACTGTAGCTATAATATATATTGTGGCTTAGACTTCTAACAGTACTGCCCCCAAAAATCTGGAGAACACCAGATAGGGAAAACGGAAATAAAATCTATCAATACAGGTAGTCCTCAACTAAACGACCACAATTGAGCCCAAAATTTCTGTTGCTAAGTGAAACTTTTGTTAGGTGAGTTTTGCCCCAATGTATGTTCTTTTTTGCCACAGCTGTTAAGTGAATCACTGTAGTTGTTAAAACATTGTTAAGTGAATCTGGTGTTTCTCATTGACTTTGCTTGTCAGAAGATCACAAAAGGTGATCACTTGACCTCAAGACACTGAAACTGTTATAAATATGAGTCAGTTGCCAAGAGTCTGGATTTTGATCACACGACCATGGGGATGCTGCAATGGTTGTAAGTGTGAAAAATGGTTATGAGTCTCTTTTTTCAGTGCCACTGTAACTTCAAATGGTCACTAAATAAAGTCGAGGACTACCTGTACTATGAATTAATGAGCAAATTAAGATAAGTCTTCATGGAACTACCAATAGGAATGAAAATATAAACTATTTCTGCTATCATTAGAAAGCCCTATGTCCAGGTGGAAACAGTGCATTAATATTTTCAAATATTCAAAATATTCAAAAATACATTGCCCTTTTTGTTTTAGATAAAAGTGACAAGAGATGGATAGATCATGGTGGATCCCTAGAAAATCTGTTGGTGGACCAGTAGCTGGCAATTGTTTTACATGTTGCACGGATTGCAAATTAGCTAAATTTATATGGAAGTCAACAAAAATTACAGATGGCTAGATTTCTTATGTTCTTTCATGTGGATTCCACAAAATACTGACTAAATTTAAAAGCTTTAAAACTCTAGTCAGAAATCAACATAATGAAAATTTAACGTACATCGAAACAAGTCTTCCTAGTCTTAATGAAACAAAATACAAATGGAGATGGAAATAAAACTGGTTAACAGTTTACAAAAGGGAAAAAAGGTTGTAAGAAGGATAAAACTTACAATGTGTTCAAATTTTTAAGCCTTCTAAATGCACCAGGCTGGATTTCTTTAATTCGATTGAACCGAAGATCTCTGTTAGGAATGGAGAAAAAAGTTCTTGATTACTGTCATATCTTTTATGGTCCACATTTCAGCAAGCTGAAAATAAACATTGGCTAATAACTGTATTATATACTTTTCAATGGCATTTCACTCTAATTAAAGCAAAAAAAAGGGAAGTGTGGTATATATAAAAAAATTCTGTAGAATTCCAGATTATTCTATTTTATTTCCATATGCCCTGTTATTTCCAGTGGTTTTTTGTGGTTCTTGATGCCAACCAACAGAAGTGGTTTCTATCTTGAATATACTGTTTAACATATACACTGTTGGTGAAAATAATAAATGGAGCGTTAGAGATTGTGCACTGCCTAATGACACCTAATTCCATATCTCTTTTCCATTTAATTTTTTTTAAAAATACTCAAGTTTAAAGCAATGCATGATGCTGTTATCAAACTAATTGAGAGAAACAGTGCAAAGATGGCAAAAGTATTCCTGATTGACAATTGATAGGTTAGACAATTAGAATTCAGCCTGCCTTAGATGGGATTATACAGCTTTTTGAACACCGAGGTTTCCAGGCTCCGTGTATTCTTTCATCTAGTCCTAAATCTCTATGGCTCGAAAAAATTTGCACAGCTAAGATTAGTAACTCAAGTTTGATTGTTCCTACAGTTCTTGTGCTTGGTACTACTACTTCCACATTATTCCCAAGAAAGCTACATGAATCAAGTGACACTTTGTCTTTCTTAAAACTGTGTTCTACAAGAGAATGCCATGAAAAAATTGCTTTTTGAAATATTTTTGAGATTTCAGCTGGTACCTTCCCAACATTTTTTGGCTAGTAGCCTCTAGTCATAGAGTGTTGTTAATAACTGTACCATTTCTAATAATCTTGGGATAAGTAGTTTGAAAGATCAATTCTTTCTTAAGGTCATTATACCCAAGTTTTAGGGAGGTCTTTCTTTCTGTCCCTTTTACAGCTGAATGTGCAAGACCATTAAAGAATACTTTTAATATGCTTACAGCTCGCTTCCAAGGAAGGTTAAGCCAATTCTATTCCCTGTTTTTCTGCCAGCAGGCAAAGGCATACAAAGTTCTGACTTAAGCTAACTGCTTACTGAATTACATATTTTGATTAATAAGTGAATAAATAAATGTCAGATGGTGGATGCTGTTCACAGATTTTGTGATGCAAGTTATATAACTTATATATTTGTATCTAACATTATAATGTGAATACAATAGGGCAGATTTTAATGTCATGCTTTTTGCTCTTAGAGTTTGAACTTGATATTTGGGGTACTACTTATTTTTGCTTTTGTTTTATTCTAGATTTACTGATTTTAAAAAGTTTTTTAAATGGATTTGCTCTTACATTTAATTACTTTTTTCCTTATATTTATTCTTATTTATTATCCATAGTATTTTTATGGAAAAAAATTAAATTCTACTCTATTCTATATTGTGACATAGTAATATACCTTGCAAAGAGTTCCATCAATGTTCTGAATACAGTGAGTACATGTTGTTTGGAGTTCTAAAATGTGAGTTGAATACATATGTTTCTCAATACATTTTAAAACGAGCTATTTCACAAATATTTGGCTGAAAGCAATCCTGTCTTGGCAGATGGAAAACAACATATTTTAAGTAAACAGAGCAAAACAAAGAATGGGAGAAACAAAGTTAAAAATTTCATTTAATTATTTATCAAACTAATAACCAACACCTTGAATTGGTCCTGGAAGCAAACAGCAACCAATGCAGCGCCTGTAACGTTGGCATTACATGCACCACCCTAGGGACTTCAGAACTCTTTACACAGCTGCATTCTATACCAGCTATAGCTTCAAAGGGAGCCCCATGTAGAATTCTTTGCAACAATCCAACAAGAGATAACCCAGGAACAAGTGACTAAGTGCAGGGCCTCACAATCATAACTGGCACACTACACAAAATTGAGTGAAGGGTCTCCTAGACATGATTACCAGCTGCTCTATGAGTCATGAATCTAGAAGAAACCCCAGGTTGGCATAGTGTCTCTCTGGGGTACTGCAACCCCATCCAAGACCAAAGATGGATCCATGGATCCACAACTACTCCATCTTCCCAGGGTTCAGCTGAAGTCTGTTGTTCCCCCATCCAGACGCTTACAGCCTCCAGGCCCTGCAAAAAGGTAGCCACAACAACACTTGAGTCTCCTGGGATGGAGATGTAGAGTTCTGTGGTGTCAGATGATCTTACCTAGCAGCTTCATGTAGATGTTAAAAAGGAGCAGAGAGAGTACTGATCCTTGTGGCACACCACAAAGCACCAGCAGTGGAGACCAGCCTTGGAGAAAAGAGACAAATCAGTAGAAAACTGGCCACCCAGTTCCAAATCCTGCAGCTGGCCCCAAAAGATACAATGGTCAATGGTATTGAAAGCTGCCAAGAGGTTAATAAGATCTAAGAAGGATGCACTATACCCATCCTGCTCTTACCAGAGATCGTCTACAAGTGCGACCAAAGCTGTTTTGTCCCATAACCTGGTCTGAAACCCAACTGAAAGACCTCCAGATAATCCATTTCATCCTGGACTCTTATATGAAATGAATGAATATTTTTAAACTCTGCTATTGGTGTAGAGTAACAATAAATATGAAGAAACATACCTTGCTTTTGGCATTGAAACTTGGAATGCACCAACATATTTTCCAGATAATGGTATCTCCAAATCTTGGAAGTGAGTAAATCAGGGATCTTACATTTTTTCCCCCCCTCTGTACATTCACTTGTTTCAGTTACAGGTAGTCCTCAAGGTATGAACCTTTGGAGCCTGGCCATTAGGCTCTTTAGTCAAAAAAACTTGTCAAATGAATCAGACTTAATTTTACAAATTTTTAAAATCATATTCATTAATTAAATCATATGGGTTAAATGAACTAAGATCTGACTTACTATTTCCTTCAATAGCTGCCATATTAACTGAACTGGGAGGGTTTCCTGCCGCCGTTGATTAGCTGTTTCCAGTGAGCTGGCTCAGGAACTAAATTGCCTCCAAGCAGGGCTTGCAGCCGTTAGTTATTTTTTAAAAAAACAACTGCTGCTAGCCAGCTCTAGAAACTTCAGCTGGTGGGGGGGGGAGTGAGCAGGTGCTTTTAAAAAAAACCACTTGCCAGCTTAAGAGTCTCCAGCTAGGCACCCAGAGGGAGATGGAGAAGGGATTTGCAGAACTCTTGGCTTCCAATAATAACAGAGATGGAAGGGACCTTGAGGTCAGCTAGTCTAACCCACTGCTCTCCCAAGAGAGTATTTCTGATAAATGCCTATCCAGTCTCTTCTTAAAAGCTTCCAGTGATGGGGCACCCACAACTTCGGGAGACAATTTAAATTTAAAACCTACAAACTACAGTAATATATGCTAATCTCCAAAATAAAAGCTCAATAGTTTGCAAACACAATAGTTTGCAAAGTAAAACACTTAAAAAGCAAAACAATTCTCAACAGTTTGCAAGCACTATAGTGTAACAAAAATATTATTTTTAAAATACAGAAGCAATTCTAGCATTCGAGCCAAGACAGTAGCAGATTGCAGCAAAAACAAAAACTGGTGCCGGCTGGGCTCTTGTTTGGCCAGGTGACCAGGGACAAACAAAAACAACCTACCCTTCTGGCTTCTCATAGAACCCAATGGCCCAGGCAAGTCACAAAGTTAAAATGGCGGCTGTTTGCAGCCGAGCCTGAATCCAAGTCACCTGGCTACAGAGGCCTGTTTTTGGTCGCAATTTTGAATTTCTAACGTTAAGTACTGTTTCTGAATTAATTTATTTTTATGGAAACTCGCTAAATAAATGTTCGTACCTGGGGGATTACCTGTATTCTTCTGTTCCTGGCAAGTCAGAACAAAAGCAATCCAGAATAATTTACTACCTTTACTGAGAGCAAATTGTGAGACAAACTCTAGTAGCCTTTATTACTTTAAAGTGGACTGAGTCCAGGATATTTCTTTCAAGAGTCACAGTAGCATGAAAAAAGCTTCCTTCAAACAAAAAAGTAAAATCTCTCTACAGAACTGAAATTAAAGCTTATTAAGGCATTTTAAAGATAAGCTCTTCATACCTATCCAATCTACTATCACATTAACAAGATTTGTTTAGAAAGGCTAGTTTGTACCTATATACCCTGGTTACAAACATAAACTTTTCCCTCCTTAACCTTCTTTATTTCTCATACTAGTTTCATAAAACCACACAGACCGACCCAAACCCTATTTGGAAGAAGAAAGCCAATGAATACACCTCTCAAACTTTATCCTTTTAAAAAAATAGGTTTATATTGAATTACCAAGGAAAGAAAACTCAACTCTTTTATCTTCATTCCCAAAGGAATCTCATTTCTAAATTAATTTAATCTTGCACTAGAATTTTCACAGGTAGCTCCCCAGAAGGCTGGAATTTTGCAATACAGTACGGCTTTTTGCTTTTCTTCTTGCTTTTAATCAAAAATAGCTCATTTACAAAACCCTCTAAAACAGGGGTGTCAAACTCGCCTTGCCACGTGACATGTCGCGACGTAACGTGACTTTTTTTCCATTGCCAACAATGGGGTGGGCACAGTTTTGTTATGATGCATCCGGCCCATGGGCCAGCACTTTGACAGCCCTGCTCTAAAACTTTCTAAGCTGGGCAGAATGTCGTGTGGCAATGAAGCAGCATACCTGGAGAACATAGAAAGACAGAAAATTACCACATGCATACTAAAAATACTGCACTTACTAAGAATGCAGAAAGTCACACAAAGTCAGATTTTGATCCTCATTTTACTACCTGTAGCATGGTAGAGTTACAGGTAGCAATTCCTCCAGCTCTACCTGAAAATGCCAGGGATTCAACTGCAGACCTTATGTGTCAAAAGTGTACACTTTACTAATGTGTGATGCTTCTCCAAGATATGTCAGAACTATATCCAGCTCAGTATGTTTGCCTGACTGAAAAATAGGCTGTGGAGTACTCTAACTGAAAGGAAAAAGGGTGCTTTGGGAAATGTATGGGCAACCTTTTAAACCAATTCCTCCCCACTGTACTGCAGCCATAGAAGGCACTTATGTGATCCCAGGAAAAATCAGCCGGCGCTGAAAGAAGCTGTTGACAGGTATTACTCAAAATGTTTTCCTTTGATCCTGAAACATGTGGAGCCCTACTCTCTGATTTCCTTTCTCTTTGCAGGAAATAGATGCTATGGCTGAATTAGAGCACCCCTTCTCAAGTTGGAGCCTTCCTGATATATGACTTCAGCTTCAGAATTTACTAGCTAACTTGATCCTTGCTGAGGATACTAAGAGTTGAAATTCTCACATCTGCACGTTGTCCAAATTAGGAAAGGTTGTACCCAGCTATGTCTGTTGTATGTCACCAGACTGAAATATTCCCCTCCCAGTTGCAGGATGCCAAAGAGCTATGACTAAGTTCGCAATTCCTACCTCTTACTTCTGAATTATTTTAAAAGCCATCTATTTTCCCTTCTCTTTCCTTCTTAATGGGGTACCATCTTGAGCTATTTCTCCTGCTTCCTGCCATAAACATGTCATCACAGGTTCAGGGGAAACAGGACTGAGTCAATGAGAAGAAAAACCCAGCAGTAGCTCTTGAACAAAGCTCTGGCATCACATTCAATGTTGTCATTGCTTTCTGTGCTAAATTTGATTGTATTTGCTGGTCTATGACAGAATAAAGATTGATTGGTGGTGGTGATGATGATGATGATGATGGATGTAACGGTGAATTAAAGGAGATGGAAATCAATAAGGATAATACTATAATAAAGATCTTGATCATAAGATATAGCATCACATTCCTACATAATAATAAGATATAAGGTGCTAAATCATAAAAGTTAACAAACTTAACTTGGATACATAGGCTTCTTTTGTCATTGTCTTTCTCCAATCCTACTTCATAGCTGAAGCAGGCACGTAAACACTCCTGCTGACCAGGCATTGTGTATAAAGCAAAGACAGAATCTAACTTATCCCAAATATCAAAACTTCCAATAACCCTTCAAGAAATTTCCTCCCAATATAAATTTAATGAGTATTAAATCCACATATGCACATAAACATGCTTTCCCCAAATGTTTATTTGATCAAATGTCTCCAAATTAATTCTTCATGAGGCAGAATAAATTAGCACCGTATTTTCATTTCAAAAGTATCCACCTAGCCATTATTTTCATTCTTTTTCCATGCTACTGAATTATTCTTTAATACAGTCTGCTTTTAACGGTTCTAACTACACTTTGGTTACTCTGGTTCTAGGGTAACAGAGAAAAAGTTGGCACTCATCAATCAAAATAGCTGGTATTCAATGCCTTAAAACTGCCACACAACTGTAAAGCTGATGTTAACATATTACACTGAAAGGGCATTTCTGACATCCATCTCTTTTTATATGAAATAATAAGACATCACTATCTCCATTTCTTAATCAAAACAAACTATATTAAAAATGCCAACTCCCCTTATATTAAAAATGCCAATTTGCCAGTCTCTCTCTCTCTCTCTCTCTCTCTCTCTCTCTCTCACACACACACACACACGCACACACACACACACACACACAGAGAGAGAGAGAGAGAGAGAGAGAGAGAGAGAGAGAGAGAGAGAGAGAGAGAGAGAGAGAGAGAGAGAGAGAGAGAGAGAGAGAGAGAGAGAGAGAGAGAGAGAGAGAGAGAGAGAGAGAGATACTTTCAGCTGGAAAATTTTAAAACTATTTACTAGAGTGATATTGTATCTTACAGCATGGCCTTCCTAGGAAGAAAGATTAAATAATCTGCCATTTGTGAATGAAGGAAAAAACAACTAAAAATAATATCAACATGAACAAAGGATTTTTCTTCCTCCTTCCAATGTACTCACTGTGTCTTCCCTGTGTTTCTGCAGTAAATGATAAAAGATCCTCAGCTCCCAGACAGCAAGTCAACATTACTTATGTATGCTTATTCTTTTATTCAAGGACATTGAGTCAGGAAATGAAAAACAGACATCAGGATAATTAAAAAAACAAGACTCAGAACAGTACATGTAAAACAAGACTCAGAACAGTACATGT
Organism: Bothrops alternatus; assembly: GCA_034064705.1. Taxonomy (NCBI): domain Eukaryota; kingdom Metazoa; phylum Chordata; class Lepidosauria; order Squamata; family Viperidae; genus Bothrops; species Bothrops alternatus. The sequence continues at coordinate 2,626,718 of JARGCV010000031.1, read as the reverse complement.
AAAACCAGAGAAAGTTATACAACAAAGTCAGCATAACTACATAAATACAATCCTGGATTTGGTGAGCTTCTTTGAAAGTATAGGTTATAGTTTTAAATAATGTTAACAAGATACATACACACACGCATACACACAAAAACACATTTTGAATACCAGTAACATAAAACCTTAGAATGTTGTATTTTTGTTAAATGTCAAGTCAAATTTTCATTTTGGTCATTGGCCAGCATAAATTGTTTCATACCAATGTGAATGTACAATGTTGTGTGCACATAGATTTTGATAGCTTTGAGGGGTCCTTGGTGCTGTCTGAGCTTGCTTGTTTTCTTGCAGACGTTTCATTACCCAAACTAGCTAACATCATCAGTGCTAGTAGTCTCCTTACTAGCACTGATGATATTACCTAGTTTGGGTAATGAAATGTGTGCAAGAAAACAAAACAAGCTCACAGAGCATCAAGGAACCCTCATGTCAACCTTGAGCTACAAATATTCTTTATTTGATAGCTTTACTGTATAGCTTCATCACCAACTATCATAGAACTTGCATGCTGCATTTGAAAAAGAGATAATCATTTCTGATGGTCTGAAAAATTGTACATTTCAGCCAATGTTCTACCAACCCAGCCATTTGGTTTTACCTTTTTCCTGCACTTATTGTATATATCCTTTTTCCATTAAAGTAACCTGCCCAACCTTGGTAAATTACTTCTTCAGTCCTTGAATTACACTGCTTCTGATTCGCAACACAAGCAATTTTGATTATCATCAATATATTAATCAAGAAAGGTCTAATTAATTCTGGCTAGAGTCTAACTAACTTGTGTTCAGTTTATTTCATATATTTCTTCTAAAAGTTTGTTTCAGCATTACTTTACTACCTTCGAGAAACTACACACAATATTTGCATAGATAATTTGCATATGAAATTTTCCAGCAATTGGAAATGTTACTAAATTTATGGATCTTGAGTTTTTGTGGCTTCACACAAAAGTACAGTAATGCAATAGGGAGGCCCATATGGCATGGTAACAGTTAACCAATCTTCGCTGCTCTCAAATACTAAATAGAATCAGCCCTGGTCAATAGTTGGATGGAAGACTGCCTAAGTCAGAGGTGGGGAACTATGGCCGGCATGGCTGGATCAGGAACTTTGGGAGTTGAAGTCCACAGGTCATAAAAAGGGCCATAGTTCCCCACCCCTGGCCTAGGTGTTCCAAGGCTATTGAATGGATATCAATCAATAATCAATCCCAGATGATGGCAATAATTTAACACTTCTGCAATGCTGCTAAAAAAAACAGTACAGATGCAATCATTAACAGGAACAAACCTGGACTCAAGGGTGTCTTTACCTTTTATCTGAAACATAATTAATTTAGAACTCTTCTAGCAACTAAATCTTTATACCAAGTATTTGTGTAATGTTAATTTAGCTTGCACCTGCTTCTGTTAGCTTTCCTATTCTGAATAATTCTAATTCCAAGCTATATGTACAAAACATACAAGACAGCAGTTTCACAATCACGCTGGGTAGAAGGGAGACACCTAAAGAAAGTGCTTAACAAACAAGAGGTTGTGGAGGGGATTTAGGAATTCTTCTGAGGGAATTTTTAGGATTTCAAGAGGTCAGCTGTTCCTTTCTGACCTGGCATCCTTATGCTCCTTACATTTCTATTTAGAATACTAGATGTCCTTCCTCTTATTTTGACTCACTGATTACAGAGATATTTCCTCTTTACAATAACAAGAAACAGTCTTACTTCTCTCACAAATCCAACATATGCCAGACTTTCTCAGCTGTAGACATTTTCCTACAATAGTATAAATGTAAAGTGTTCTTTTAGTACAAAAATTCTACATACAAATATTCCCTCTGCCAGTAGTATTGATGCTTCAATTTATTTTATTCTAATTTAATTTAAAGAAAAGTGGACAAAAAGCTATATAAGCTAGGTAATTCATTATTGGATCACATACAAATATCACAACCAACAAAAATAAAAAAGGATTCTGGGCAACAATACACCAAATGCTCAAGGGAAGGGGAAAGAATGCATAATTCTTGTCAACAGAGTCTCTTTTTTTAACTGTTATGGAAACAGGACACAAGTGCAAAAAAACAAATATAGGCCTATAAAATTGAGGCGACATAGATTTGATGCAGAGGAGAAATATTGCCAATACTGCAAACAATCATAAAGCACCACATTAGCATATTCCAAGAGTATTTAGATTAGACCCAATCTACAACTATTTATTCATTCTTTTCTAAAATATTGAGCAAAAGTTCATCAGTAAAGGAAATTTGGAGCAGATTTAATTGACTCCTTTTAAATATTTATATCCCACTGGCATAAGCAGTCAATGCTAAAACATCAGTGGGATAATGAACAAAGAACATGTCTATAAAATTCAAAGCCTTCAGATTAGCGCTAAACACTACTAAGAATCTGGGCATCTTAAAGAAATTCTGAATGATGAAGCAAGTCAATGACAAATAATTTCTAGAGGTACCATGAATGTAAAAGCTATTTTACAGGTAGTCCGTAGTTGACAACTGTCTTTTTTAGCAAACATTTGAAGTTACAATGGTGCTGAAAAAAATAACCTTACAACTGGTGCTCGCACTCATGACCATCACAGCATCCTTGTAGTCATGTAATCGAGATCAGGATTTCCCAACCAGTGGGCATTTATAATTGTTGCAATGTCCCACGCTCATGTGTTGGTCATTTGCATGCTTCACAGATGGTTGTTGCTAAGGAGCCAATGAAGACAGTAAAATCATGGCTTCTGGTTCCGGGTCGCAGCATTGCAGTTGTGCAAGAGACTCGTCTCTTTGCCAGCCGAGTTTCCCCCGGCGGTAGACTCTTGATTGGGTCGAAAGTCACCCTGGAGGGGCCACCACCATTGAGGAGGCTGCCTGTTTGACTGCAGAGGGGTGGCGGCACCCTCTGCTGTCCAAGCGAGCTCCTTTGGGCCGACGGAGTAAAGATTGGTCAATAAAATGGCCGATCACTTAGCTGCACCAGCCGTAAGCCACAAGAACATCTAAGCGAAATAGAACCACCGTGGAAGATTCGGTGAGACCTTTCCTTGCCTCTCCCTTTCCTATTTATTCCTGTGAAAAACCTTTGGAATCATTTCCCTATCTTTTTAAAGCGGCTTTGTTGATGGGGGAAGAAAAGCCTTGGAACAAAACAAAAAATAATTTTAACTTTTTCAATGGTTGATTTTATTTTTGAAAATTTGGGAGTCCTAAAATCCTTGTTACAGAAACTTAATATGCTAGCAATTTGGAGGATTTTTTTTTATTTTCTTCTATTTTTATAACTAAAGAAAAGAAGGAAAAAAGGAAAAGAGGAAAGAAATTATTTTTATTGGGGGTCTGGAAAGACTGAACAACGGGTTAAACTTCTGGGGACATCTTGCGGTGAAATTATTTACTGCAATTGTTATTTCCTTTCTTTGGATTCTGAGTCTAGCTTTGACTTTCAAATTATCTCAAAAGGGAAAGATAAAGAAACTGTATAGCTGGGTGGAAGCGGATACTGACCCATCTTCAACCTTATCCACAATTTACTGAGATGGAGGAATTAAACTTACATCAGGACTACCAACCTACACCAGAAAAAACTTTTGATGCTAATGAACAAATGACTTTTAGCACGGAAACTGCTAGAAGGGCAGGCTGATCTCCAGACTCCAACTGATTACCTGACAGATAAAAAACCAATAGGAAGAGAGCAAAATAATACTAAAGAAGACTCTACATTATTTTATAGACAATCTATTGAGACTTTAGATGATTCAAAAATGACTGTAATTAAACTAGATGCAACTTCAAAAAAGATGAAGATGGGTGTTCAACCACTAGCTATTGAGAATCGCTACAACTTTTTCACTAGCCTATTAAAATGGACAATGGGAGATTCTCCCGATTTATGCGTTAGGGCAAGAAATGGAGGGAGTTTTATTTGTGGACTTAGAGGCCTTACTATGGAAATCCGTTTAGAACAGAAAGAAAGCTAAAATAAGATATAAATATGGAATTTTAGATTACATTTATGGGTTGCAACGGCTTTATAGAGATGTGGATTGATTTGGATTTGGATTTTTAAAAGGTGTTTTTAGGATAAGATTTAGAATTTAATATTGAAATATAGTAAGAATATATTTTTTTGGAATAATAGATCTTCCTTCTTTTCTCTTTCTTTTTCTTGGTTTCTTTTTGTTTCTTTCTATTATTTTTTTTCTATCTTTCCTATGCTTTTTTATTATTAGACATGGTAATTAATTTGTGGAACTATAATGATAAAAAGATTGTAATGATGGAAGAGATGAAATTAATAAATGAAGAATTACTGAATAAGAAATAGAATATAGTTGAGAAATGTAAGAATGTAGTTATGGAAATAATATGCTTAAATAAGAGAAAGTATGGACTGAATTGTAAATAATATTTTTGTTTAAGGCTAAGTTAGATATGGCATTTGGAAATTAATAAATTTAAAAACAGGGTTTGATTTACATTGATGAAAGGTTGCTGATAATTTCTATTGATTAATTGAATTCTTATTTAGGAATGTATTAATGAATTAATTTTACCTAGAAATGTTTTAGTTTGACTATACTATTCTAATTGTTAGAGAGGGAAATTTTAAGGAGCATTATTTGAGCTATATATGTATGATGTTATTGTATTTAACTGATTACCCTATCTCCACGTTGTTTATTAAGCGTTCTGGTGTAAAAAGGAAAAAATCAATAAAAATTGTTTGAAAAAAAAAAGACAGTAAAATCATGTGGCACTCATATGATGTCTCAATAATCCACAGTGATTCACTTAATAACCATGGCAGAAATGAGGTTGTATGTGTGTCACTGTCTTGTGTTGTCTCGCTTAACTGTTGTGTCATTTACTGACAGAGTTGTCACTCCCAATTGTGGTTGTTACCTGTACTTGTTCCTAGAAGTCCCAAAAATTATAATGAAAGAGACATTATAGCAGGGCCATGGCAGCACAGAAAGATATTGTAATCCAGTAGAGATTATTATGTCGCAACATCTAGCCTAGTTGGGTTGATATCAAGCTAAATAAGCTTAGATCAACTTGGAACATTACCAGGAAATCCCAAATCCCTAGCCTGCAAAGTTGAAAAATATGTCACAAGAAAGCAACTAGAAATCACTTCCATATTGTTGCCAAAAATATCATATAAACCTCTAAATATAGACACCAGAAGCCTTTACTTTTTATTCTTTTAGTAACTCCACAGAACTCAAGCTTCAGAATACAAAAGAGCTAATATCCCACAATCAGCTACAAATAAAGTTGTTCAATTATATAGACAGCTGTGTTGTTTCTCCAGACACAAAGCAAGTTGTCCTCATCTGGGTACCTCCAGATATTTTGAATGTTCATTATCTCTGTCATCACCAATTAATGCCCATAGCAAATTCAGAGGAAAATGCAAGAACAAAAATAAATTTTATCTAGCCCAAGTATACATCACCTGGAGAAACAGATATCCTCCCAAAAAGTTTCCACAACGATGTAATTTTTAGCCCCCAAATATGTGAAATAAAGCTGAGTACCATCCAAACTTAAATTGTCAAGGACTGGAGTCCAGAAAGTATCAAATAAGGTAGATTTAATATCATTCCTATATTCAAATTGGGAACCAAAGGGAGACTACATTAATCAGTGTAGCATTTTTTTCTCTTTCTCATGCATAAGAACCTGTTTCTCTTGCACACATACTATGAACCATGAATAATTATAATTATAATCACCAACATCTGTCAAGAACATCTACACACAGCTATTTATTTTTCACTAAACTCAGAAGAATCTGGCACCTCCAGACCAAGAGCCTTTGTTAGTCTGGCATTGTCTTGTCTAGTTGGTAGGTGGTCTTACACTGAGCAAAAGACCACTATTTTTCTTTTGAAAATTCACGGTCAGAAACATACTGCCTCTGCACCTTCTACTGATTTTGCCTGATGTCAAGAACTCCAGATTCATCTAAGAAGTTCACCTGCAGAGCCTGAGAATAATCATCTTCCATTGTTCCTCCTATCTGACATTTTGGGTATACAACCCTGGATTCTGCAGACAGGATGCAGGCAACAAGACTAGCAGAAATTTTCAAAAATCTTGTATGTATAATAATCCAGACTTTTCTTAGATTATGTACCTCAAGTACTTGGAAAAGCAGAAAGATTTGACCATTTGAAAATACATTGCCTTTGTCTTTTTCACTGGACTTTCCCAATATTTCTTGAAGAAAATCTATGGGGTCGCTAGAAGTCAAAAATGACTTTTTGGCACACAAACAATAATCAATAAATTCATTCATTCATTCACTCACTGATTCATTCATCTGCCCATTCATCCATTAAATAATTCCTGATAATCAAAAGATTCTTCGTGGACTACAATCTCATCAAATTATAAAATCAATCAAAATAAGAAATAAATATAATACTTAGGAGAGTTCATCCAAGGAACAAGGCCTCTATAAAAGGCAAACAGCCACCACTGAGTTGAAGAGATATAGTTATTTTAGTTCCCGAATTTAAAAAAAAATCAAAATCTTTATAGAATAATTAATAATTCTCAAATTAATTTTGTATCACTATTGAATTATTAATTTCTCATCTAAACGGATATTAGCCTTAATTCAATACAGTGTCTCTTTTGTTGAATGAACAGTACCAGAGAGTACATTTGTTTTATATCTTCTAGTGATTTTTTTTTTAAATCAAGATGAGCCCTTTTCTTATTTCCAGGACAGTATTTGCTGAGGTATTCAGATAGAATTTAAGGAGAATGCTCAGCTTTTAAAAAAAAATTAAGAACGTTCATCACTGCTTTATATAAAAAAGCTTCAAATCATTTTAATGTATTGTTAACATAAACGTGGCTAGTCCTATCTAAAGATATTATAAAAGATGGCCAGAGTGTCCTTTAATTGGTGCGTTTTGATGGAATATATTGTAGATCAAAGTTCCCTCATCTAAAATATTCCACTTCGATTAGAACTGTAAGTAATGAGCAATTCAGTGCTATACAAAGCCTCTTCTCTATCATTACTTTCCCAATCTGCACAGAATATTCTCCCACAGAAAAAGCCAGAGGGAAAATATGACTCCTGCAAATTCCACAGCTGTGTCTGCCATTTCCAAGACCGTTTTCTTAGTCTCATATATGTTTGTTAACAGCCTGAGCCTATTAATCCACTGTGTCTGAGTGCAAATTAGAATATGCTACTCAAGACTACAACTTGTGTCCTGGCAACAATTAAGAAGGTCAAAAACAGATGCAAACATTTGGTATTCTAAAACTGGAACTAAATGCAAATATGCAAGTTGCTAATTTTGTGGAACAGAAGAATACTTGATATATCAGAGTGATGCAGCTGTTTCACCAGACATAAACTTCAGAGCTGACAGAATGGTTGCTACAGAAAAAGAAAAGTGGAAGATAAAACTAAAGCTTCTGGCTATAAAGAAAACAAAACTCAGTGTAGAATCTCAGAACTATGACCCAATGGCTGAAATGCAGTAGCTCAATAAAAGTTGCATTAGTCAAGAGCCTGAAGAAATAACTCTCTAGATTTTATTACTTTCAGTAATGTCAAGAATACAATAAAAGTATCATTGTTCACAGAAAGGCTACATCATGTTGTATGTAATGATAGTTTAGAGACTATATATGTTTGGACTCAAATAGAAAAGGAACTGCTATTTAAATAAATGTTCACAAACAATATAGCAAATTACAGAATTAACTCACAATACAGTGTTTTGATATTTACCCATTTTCCCAGATGACAGAGTTGATTTAGGGAAGGAATCTAATGTACATTGAAATTGTGAACATAATTGTGGCTAGTTTTATCTAAATATAATGAGATGTATAACATAAAGTAGGTAAATGCTATCATCTTAGTAACATTTTTGGGATTTTAAACTTTGCACTAACTTTAAGATCTAAAATCTCTAGAACTTGTCTTTCTCTGATGCCAAAAAAAATAATTGCTGCAACATGGTAGCAGACAAATCTGGAGAATACATGATATGTGAAATCCCAAAATTCTTTTTTTGTGTTATCAGTCTAATTTCATTTGGAAAGGGAACTTCTGAAGGGAACCAATGAAGATGAGCTAATAGTTGAAGTAGATAGCTATGTAGGAGATAGTTCTTGAATTACCTGTATTTTGGTCCATCACTGAAAGTTTTCAAAAATAGACCAGACCACCATTTGACCAGGTCTCCTGCCTTGAGCAAGGAGTTGGGCTAGAACAGGGCTTTTCAACCTTTTCACAGATTGTTTCACTTTTAGGAATGACAATATTCGAGTACCACCAGTGCTTAGCAAGATGTCAAAAAAGGGAAAAAGTACCAGTTTTAATTTCTTCGGTGGCAGTTTCTTTGCTGAACCACTTTCCCTTCGCACTGATGAATGTATGACAAATTTATCCATATTTATTAATATGTACCACTATTTTGGTGGTCAGGTGGATGGTCGGCCCGTCTTTCTTTCTCCTTCTCTCTCTCTCTCTTTCACAGCCTATTCCTTTGTTGATCCCTCTGCTTCTCTCACAAAAGCTTCTCCTCTTCTCCACTATCTTTGTCCCCTTCTCTTTCTCCTTTCCTCGTCCTTTCCCGCCAAAACCTCCTCCTTTTATATCCTCTCCTCTCTCCGACCTCCTTCTCCTTTTCTATTCTGGTACACTGGAAGCACTGATCAGCATATAGCCATTTGCGCTGGCTGTGGAATTCTGGGAGTTGAAGTCCACATGCCTTAAAATTGTCAAGGTTGAGAAACACTGCTCTAGACCTCCAGGACTTCAGATATGGTCAAGCACTATGGGTTGTGAATGATCACTAGGTGGCAATAAACCATTTTCAGCATTTTTTTGCTACTATCTTGTGGTCATCTGGAATTCTGCAGCCCATACCTGATAGCCCTTCTACTGGATTTTAAAGATCACCACCAACATAACAGAGATATAGGCATTACTTTTATTATTTGCTTGTTGTTAGATTTCTATCCTGTCTCTTTCAAGAGCTAAATCTGGCAAACATAGCATTCCCTCTTCCATTTTTTCCCCTACAATTCTTATGAAATTGGTTGGGTTGAGAGGAGGTGATTGGCTTAAAATCATCTGGGAAGTTTCAGTAGCTGAGAAAGGACTTGAACTTTGCAGACCTAATCTAATCCTTTAACCACTGTAGCACACTGACTCTACTTACTGAATCACATACCTGTTTATAATTCTAAGACAGATATTCACAACTAAAATACTTCAATTAGTCATTTTTTAGGTTATAGTATCTATCTAAGAATGAGTAGGGAGACACCAAATAACAAAGCGAGAGTCGCTAGTGTGATACCAAGACTAATGATTTGACTTAGAGGATAAATTGTTAAAGGTAGTCCCCGAGGTACGAACCTAATGGAGCCTGGCCATTAGGCTCGTAAGTCAAAAAACCTCATCAAATGAATTAAACTTAATTCTACAATTTTTTAAAATCAAATTGATTAATTAAATCAAATGGAAATCTTACACTTTATTTACTCTAGCAATATCTACAGGACCAAAGGGACTCATCTATAACATCAGGTATTCAGTTCACTTCAGTTCAAATGACATTCTTCTGCATTCTACGAAAGTCAAACATGTCCATCTATTTGAAAAAAGAAAGAAAGGCATCAGATACTGCAATATTAAAAATCAAATGGGCAAACATTTCAACTCACTCCAAGATATTTTACATCTGAACATAAAGGTGCCATTCTCATACAAAGGAATTTGGAGGGAAACTGCTGAAGTGAGTTCATCAAGACTTACAGTTTTACCATTTAAGCTTTAAACTTTGAAAAATGTTTCTTAGCATGCAATATATTCATTAATTTAGCAGAGCCAGTATATCTAACAACTAAAATTGAGCCAATATCCTACAGAGACCTCTATACAAGCTCCTATCGCTGTTTTTAAATAGCCTTTATCCTTCATAGCTACATAAGGTGTGGTGAAAATTAGGAAGAAAGGATGTATCATCTAGAATGGTGGTGTCAACCATAACTGTATTACAATGGTCTTCTGAACATTATTTTCTCTTGTGAAAATAAGAAAAAATTTAAAGTCAGGAAACAGGAAGTGATAGCTTCCCAGTCTTTTCTAGGCAGCTGGGAGTTTAAAAAAAAAGACACATCATAATCCTGGATTGCACGCTGCTAGGATACAAAAACTGAATATCCTGACTAGAAGAAGGGATTGTTGAGTTTTCCATGTTGTGCCAGCATAGCCTTCGTATGTTTGATAAAATGAAACAGAGTTCTTTAAAGTTAGTGTCATAATAAACATTTTTGTCTTTAAGGTGCAAGAGTCACCAGCTATTTATATTAAAAATGCAAAGTTTTCTTCTTCAGAGTTATAGTATCTGCTGAGTTGAGGCTGTGCTGCTTGGTTTACTGTCAGTAGTGAAACACTGTGCTGCTGTTACATCCATATTTATTAAGATACCCTTCCTACAACTAGAGCTCTTTAATGAAATGAAAAAAAATAATAAGCCTTACAACACAGACCAAGCCAAAATGATAGCAGTCTTTCCAGTTTAGGCAAAGTTTCTGAATGGATTTCAAACAAAGCAGCCTGGGGAAATAGGAAACAGAACAGGAGAAAGGACTGTGAAAGAGACACTTCTCTCATCCGTCTTGGAACAATTATTCCCGAATAAATTCTAGAATCCCCGAGAGTTGAAATCCCACAAATCCCTTTCCCCACAAAGGTTGGGAAAGAGGAATTACAGAAAGAAAATAGGCATGGGGGGGGGGGACCTTCTGAGCCAGCGACGGTTTCCAACTGTCTCTGGGGATTCTCAATCATCCAGGTCATGGCTGTCTTTTTTCAAAAGGTAACTGGACTTTTTTTTTCTTTGAAGATGTTTCGCTTCTCATCCAAGAAGCTTTTTCAGAACATCTTCAACGAAAAACAAAGAAAGTCCAGTTGCCTTTTTAAAAAGCACCTTTGGGATAGGGTTTCCAACTGTTTTCTCCTGAAAACTCAGCTTGCATTTTGCATTTACCTTGAACTTCTTCACAATTGAAAGTCTTCTTCAAACCAAGCTTAGTTCTGATGACTTCATGGACACAATCATAAATAGTCTTGGTAGCAAAACTTAAGAGGTTTGTTATAATTTTTTTTCCAATTTCTCAGTCGAGTCTAGCCTGCAGCCCTGGTGGTTTCCTACCGTATTCAAGTAGTGGTCAGGTCTGACCTTGTTTAGCTTTCCCAAAATGAGCCAAGTTTAGCCAGGTGTTGTTGTTCACCTGAATTGCATTGATGCACTGGTGTCTCATGGAAAGATGATTCCCTGAAGCACAGTTGGTTCACCTTGCTTGCAGAATACTTCATAACCTAAGATGCTAATGGTACATCTTCTTAACTTTTAACTATACTATCATTACAATTTGGAAACTAACCACACAGGATAACTCTAGAATGAAGAGGAAAAAAAGGAATGGATACAAATGGGGCATTTACAATGCAAACATTCAATAATGTAAAGGAGTTCCTAGGTTACCTTCATAAAGGACCTTCCAATCTTTTCCTCACTCCCCTTTCCCTTTGCTGACATGAGAATCACAGTATATCTGAAGATTTCACCCAACAAAGGGGTGAACAAAATCCATTCTTTGGCAAATGAAGTTCAGTCAGCAGATAGGTACTGTTGATATTATTCACTGTATTTTAGCAATGAAGCTTAACTAATAGATCTGACAACAGAAGGTTATTAACAGACCTCATCAGTACATAAAGCTACAATCAGAAGTTGTTTAGGCATGAAGGTGGCAAACTAGTATCATTATGTATTTTTTAATTCTGGATTTAATGGTCATGTGGGGGATTTACCACATTAATGTGGTAAGGGATCTCTGACACATCCGGAGTCCATACTGTTCCTTCTGCAGAATGAAGCTCATCTCTGCCGCTTTCTCCTGTCCTAATAGCATCTCTAGTTCTGCATACGCACAAGTGCTTTGGCCTGATTCAGCATGGCTCTTCTTATGTTCTTATGTTCTTATGTTCTTAAGTGAGGCTTATGTAATAGGCACTATTCAGCACTATTTCTAACATGACAAGAGGCAGACCTTAGTGGATTGAGCTTTGTTTTCCAATTTTAAATTTCAAAGCAAGCTATTCTAACATGGGAATCATGCTCAGTAACCTAAATAGGTTCTTTGCATGAAAACCTAACAGTAGCCCTTCAATTTAAGGCTGATGCAGGTGGCCCTTTAATACCTTAATACAACTGTTTTCCTACCTTTCAACACGATACAATTCTCTTCCATTGTAGGCTTTTTAATAGTTATATGCTATATGCACTACTTGATGAAAAATAACTTTCTCTCAAATTAGAAGAATGTTAGCAGAAGATAATAGGTGACTGCAACAACTGTAGTGTCGCAGCTGTCCAAATGAAAGGAAGTCTGCAGGCTTTCTCCATCTCTCCGGTTGGATCTTAGACCTTCATTTAGCTCAGCTCTCTTTTGGAAGGAATCAACTGCTCCTAGCAACAAGTGCCCCAGAAAAAACAAGAATCCAAAGTTGGTAGCCTATGAGGATCCTTCCCCCAACATCTGACACATTCCATTCCTGCTGAAGAGATTCATTTTGCTTTTGCTTGGGACTACATTGAAATTTATGACCATCATTACATTATTCCCACCTTCTCTTATGTCTAACTGAAACCATGATAATGGAGCCTTGTCATTGGGTGGAGGGGTCTGCTACAGCGGTTCTACCAGCATATTTATGCACGTTGATTGGCACAACTTTTTTAGTTTGCACCAAGAGATACCTCACACTCACCCAGAAATGTTCTTTTCAATTTACCTCATCTCACACAGAAAAATGACCTGAAAAAAACCATGCAAAGCGAAGAAACAGTGTGTGTAAATACACATAAGACTATATGCATGGGTAGACTTGTTTGTGAACATACACATTTGTAGAAGCAGAGTGACTAGTGGGAGCTCTCAGTCCTCCTCTCTCCCAAAATACTCTGGGTTTTACACATCTTGGCTCTGCCCTTTTCCCCTGTGCCTGGTATTTACTGCTGCCATTACCTATCTTGTCAAGGGATGATTTTACCTGGTGTCCTTCCTCTAACACCAGCACGTCAAAAAAATAAGAGTCCCATAACCTATAGCCATACAGATAAGTACAGTATCATCCCCCAAAAAATGATTAAAATGATAAATTTTATGATACCATCTTCTAGCATTTTTAACTTTGTAGCATATGATGGGGAAAACAGCTCCCTTTCTTTTGGAGATAGAGCAATCTCACAAGCAATAAATAAAATTACTTCATTAAAAAAGAAAAGGCAAGAAAAATCCCTTCTCGTCTTTAAGTAGTCAAAAGTAAAATATCCAGTAGTAAGGGAGATGAAAGTATAGGGTTGATGAAATCACAGCCAGACTCTTAATGGAATCTTCCATAGAAAACTACCAAGGAGAAGATAATGTTCATGGCAGACAGAAGATGATAGATATGCTAATAAAGAAACTTCTCTGATAAAGCAGGGTGCCAAAATGCATAAAAATCACACTATTTATTGAGTATGTGCAGACACAAATATCAGAGACAACAGACATCAGAGATCATTAGGCCTAGAACACATTTCAGAATAAAACTAATCTTACGCAATATTGCTAACTAGACTTTTCTTTAACCAATCTTTCCTGAGGTAACTGTTGCCGGAAAAAGATAATCTGAAGCTTCCTCCTAGTCTTGGATTCTGACTAGATCTTGCCTTTTTTTTCTCTCACTCTGAAGTTTAGATTTTAAACAAAAACACGCTATATAGTTATAGACAGACATAGATATCGCTAAATAGCAACTGTTAACACCGAGTTTAAAAAAACCAAAAAGTATGTCAGAATAAATTCAATCTTTAGGCAGAAAATCCTCAGGTTATAAGTACAATTGGGAAGGGATTGTGTGTGATCATCAAGCACGACAACATGTGATCACATTGCTTAGCAACAGCAATTCTGATTGCTGTTGTAATCTCAAGACATATAAGTCATTAAATGGGAAGTGGTGGGAGTCCCAGATAAAGAAAGGGAGGAAGCCAAGGAGGTGCAGATTGTATCAGTCGACAGAGGCTGGGTAGGACTCGAAGCAGGCTCAGGTGTGCTGGGGGAGGCCTGGGAGGACTTGCTGAGACTGCATGTAGAAAGGGAGATGTTGAAGGAAGAGACAATTTGCTTCCGGCTTCTCCACTTTTGCTTGTAGAAGCTGGCAAGGAAAATTGCAAATGGCAATCATGTCAGCAAGGCTCCTTGTGATGTAATTGAGAGCCAGGCACCCAAATGATAAGAAAAAATTATGTGATCCCGCATTAGAAAAATCCTAACATAAAGCTACACACATCTTTCACATTAAAAAATTCCACTCTGCTAATGTACTCTATAATGCTACAAGTAACTTGTAGGACCAGTGCTTTTTTTCTATTAAAAAAAAAGGTGTCAGAACTCACACACGTCATACAACCCGCCTTGCCTACCCTACAAGGTTCCATCCAAAAAAGGTGCCGGAGCTCCGTTCTGGGCGTTCTATGACAAAAAAAGCCCTGAGTAGGACACATCCCCATATGTGAGGCATGACCAATTCCAGCTCCTATTTGTCCAAGCATTGAGTGCTCTGATATGGAACTGTGGAAAAAATTCAAAAATTATGTCAAAAAAGATATTTTTGAAAATTTGCAAATAAAACAGACATCAGCGCAGACATAAAATCAAATTTTATTTAAATAGAAGTTAAAGTTAGAAAATTATCTGCAGACAATCAAACAGTATATATGGCTTAGTGTGTGACATATTATAACATATATAATGTATACATATTATATATTAATACATGTATATTAATGTATATTTTATATAAATAAAAATATGGCTAGAATAGTATATAACACGGATGTGAAATAGATCCTGCCACCAACATCTCTGAGTATATGTATGTACTGGATCTATCCATGCATGCCCTACTAAATGAAAAAGGTATGGAGAGATATAATAGACTATATTCACGTAAACTACAATTAATTAGATTTTTCTTAATTACTAGATTTACTTTTTATTCAGGAATTTATTTGATTTACACGAGCTCCTTGAGAAATCAGAAATAAATGTAACATGAACGATAAGAATCAGGAAAAAATAGCAAAAACATACTGATAAAATGTTTAGCCAATAGTTATGAGTAGGCAGCATCTAGAGAATTGCATTTACAATGGTGAAAAGATGTGATATGATATACCATTCGATCCATCATTATATTACTGTAATACTAAAGAATATGTCTCCCAATTCAACACCAGGAAAACAACAACCAGATTTTTGAAACATGAAAAATCCTAGAATTGAAGGAGAAACCTAAAAGTTCCAGAATATAAGGTGAAGTGCCTGCCCACTTGAGTATTTGAGGTATGGCATGATACCATACCTCAAACCATACCAGGTATGGTTTACTCTGGATCAATACATAAATAAGAGCACCCTCCTTTTTTTACTGCATGAGGAAAAAGATTTGCAAAGCACATGACAAGCTCTGTACCTTAGATCTGTTTGCTCAGCGGCCTGAGGATTTGACTGAATAAAGAAAGAATAGAGAAAGATGCAGCAGCAGCATTGTTAGTCACTGAAAAGATCCAGGGCGCAGGGTCATATAATACAACTGTGTGGAAATGCATTTATTTATAATGTACAAACTTGGAGGTTAGTATGGAAGTATGGAAGTATAGTACAGAAATGTACATATTTCACATAATGTAAGCATGGCTCCTATAGAAGTTAAAGCCTCAATATTCCCTTTTTCAGAAATTAAGCACTGATCACATTTGTTCTGAATCAATTACATCAGAATCACGTGATTCTGTTCCCCTTCAATAGTTGTTTTGCCTATTTTGTTTCCTTTTTTGGGGGGTTTTATGTATTCGGTTCTTAGGCAATTGACGAAGACACATGATGAACTAGTAATCTCTTTATTGATCTTCTCCTTACAACCAAGCAAGAACCAAAAGGCACGCAGGCCTTTCATAGAGTCCTGAACCCGGACAGTGTCAGCCAATAAGAAGCTGGCTGTTTTTGCGCCTTGTGCATGCGCACAAGGCTGGTGATAGCCAGTCTGGTCCCGGGCAGCTTTTGGTCTGCCTGGGACCATTTGCATCATTTCTGAGCCTGCTGAATGTTTCAGCAGGCTCAGGACACAACACCCCTCCCCCCTAGATAAAAAATATACCTTATGATGTAACGGCACAGGTACATGTGTTCAAGGGACTGGGGGTTAGTGGAAATCACTGCACACGGTCCCGGGCAGACCAAAAGCTAAAAACAAATAAAATTTCTTCTGTTCTAAGTAGTATGGAAACAAGAGGAAACCTGATTGTTTTACACATAATTTATGACATTCATATATTTTAAATCTGGTGATAATTTAATATTGAAAACACAAGTGTTATCATGATGTTCATATCATAATTAAAAATTTAGACACTTTGATAATGTAACACGGAAGGTAAAGTAGGTGTTTCAGATTTATTGGGCAGATGTGCATACAAATACAGCTTATTCATTATTCAACAAATGGTGTCTCTCTACCAGGAGAAAACATATTCTGAATATTTTGCATTACAACTCCCACAACTCTCAGCCAACATGATCTATAATCTAGGATTATGTCGGTTATTGTCCAAAGTATCTAGATAACACCAGATTGTCAATTCTTGATCTACAGAATATGCCACAAGACTCACATAAAGACTTATTAATGCAATGGTTTACAACCAAACCTTCAGGATCAATTGTGGTTATAAGTCAAGCACTATCTGTATGTGTACTTTTATCAATCAACTATTATTCACACATCTATGTAAATCTTACGACTTGACAGAAAATTTCAACATAAAGCCTCATTGAGGTTCATCCACAAAAGGGAATGGCAGGAAATGTCATAAAGAATGCTTTGAGCAATA
Source organism: Bothrops alternatus (assembly GCA_034064705.1). NCBI lineage: Eukaryota > Metazoa > Chordata > Lepidosauria > Squamata > Viperidae > Bothrops > Bothrops alternatus. The sequence continues at coordinate 2,609,658 of JARGCV010000031.1, read as the reverse complement.
CAAAAGTTCTCTTGTCAGTGTAATTTTTCAGTGCAATGCAAGAAACATTAAACACTCATTTTCCACATTAGTCAGTTATTTTACAACTTTTATAGAATTTTGAAGAATATCCAATGAAAAGATCATGTATTAAGCCAAAGGCTCGGTTAATGGCAAAATAGCACTTTTTATTTTTTGGTTTTGTGAAACAAAGCAAAATATTCTTAAAGAAATTTAAACATCCCAAAAGCAATTTTTCACTAGGATTTATAAGATGTTACAATATAGTTAATTATTATAATGTTCACAAGTAAATACAGTTCCAAGCACATTTATCTGGAAAAATTATCTCAAAACATGTAGAGGGTTTATTTTTGAATAAATAAAGTAAAAATAATTATTGTCTTACAAGAATACTTCTGAAAACTCAAAACATTGAACATTGGAGTCTGGCAGTTTGTTACTGTACAAGACACATGAACATTACAAGTAATAAAAAAAATCAATGGTTCTGTATATATGTTATATTTTTTTAAAAAGAGAGAAAGAATTGAAACACACTTTTAAAAAAGAAAATGCCAAAAGACAATTCTTGGAAAATCCCAGATATCTGGCTGCCAGAAAATTTAAAATATTTACATAGCAGCCTATAAAGAACTGGCTTTTGCAGACTTTAATTCCTGTGAATTTGAAGCAATTCTCCATATGGAGTATACAAATACTTTCTCCATTGTTGTCCAAATATGCTGGGACATACTTGGACAACATAGTTTAAATTCCCAGCCAATAGAGCTGGGTGCTGGAAATGTTGGGAGTTACAGTCCATCCCATTTGGAACTGGGAAAAGTCAATTCAGGCTATGCCTTTTTGTGAGAGTGATGGCCTACTTAGTATTACCACAACATGAAAAAGCAGATGTCTTTAGTTTTCAATCTCAGGACTGGAGACTAGACAGGGAAACAACAAAAAAAAAGACTTAGAGAAGGCAATGACAAGTCATTTCTGTACTGCTGCCAAGTTAACTATATGATTGTGTTTGTTAAGTGACTAGGACTTAGGTTAGATTACTTGTAGCAAAGGTGGAACTATCTTGTTCAGATCTATACAATATATGGACAAACAGAAGGTGGTTTATGCTTCTTTTTCTGAAATGGACACAGATGTATCTCAGTATTTGAGACCACAGTCTCACTTCCAGATAACTGCATACAAATGGATGTGATTCCAAAGAGTGAAGTCAAGCACTGATGTTACATCAGACTTCTGTACCCTTTTTAATGGGCTTGTGTTTTATATAGATGCTTTTAAACACACACACAAACACACACACAATCCTAAAGGGGCAAAATTAAAATTCATGCACAAATATTCATGTCAGGCATTTTGTTTACAAAAACTTTGAAGGCAGATGTGAAACTCCCATCTACTTGGCCCAAATACAAACTATATATATATATATATATACACACACACACACACACATAGTTATATACTAAATACATATATATACTAAATATATATATGTATGTATGTATGTATGTATGTATGTGTATACACACACACACACACAGAGTTATATACTATAGTTATATACTATGCATACCAATTATGATGGTGCCTAGTTGTAAGGTTTTTAGGATATCCCATCAGAACTTTCCACAAATCTTCTGAATTCAAGATAAGTGGAAAGCCACTATTGTACAACAAAGACTTTTCAAAGACTTTGGAAAAGATGCACAAGCTTGCCTTAGTGGTTAAGTGCCTAAAAAAGACAAAAGATCTTTAAGCTAGGAGTCAAACACTCAGAAAAGAAAGACTATAACCAAAAGACAAAGAAAAACGAAATCACATAAGGTTTTTTCTATTGAAGTTGGTGCAGTGAAAGCCCACCACAAATTTAACTGGAGCCCCTGCCATTACTGAACGCAGTGGAAACAATCCAAGCAAGTTACAAACACAGTTAACTTTTTAAAAAGCTATTTTATCCGGAAAGTCTCCAACTCTTGAATCCTTTCCGAGTTTCCCACGGTTAAAACTGCACTGAAAGGCCACTTAACGTCGCCGGGTCGTGGATCTCTCCCCGCCTTCCAACTTTCGGAGCCGATGGGTGGCGGCCAAAGAACTCGCAGAGCAAAACGCGAAAGTTGCGGCCGGAGCAAACAAAAGAAAGCCCACAGCTGAGATCCCTCCTTGAGGTCCCTCCCCCACCCCTACCCCCACGAGCCCCTCGGGCGGCAAACAAAGGGCCTCACCGAGGACGACCCCGGCATCGGCGGCGCCCTTCTCCCCCGCCCCGAGAGCCGCTCCCACTTACAGGATGGTGGTCTGCGGGGCCACGGCCGGGACGCTCTCCAGCATGAGGTGCATGCAGCGCACCGTGGTGCGGAAGCAGAGGCAGCGGCTGGGGCACCACACGCTCCCCCGCTGGAGCTGCGGCTGCGGGGAGGCCAGCGGCAAGAGGAGCAGCAGCAGCGGCAGCCCGCAGCGGAGTCCCGGGAGGCTTGCGCCCGCCCTGAGCCCCGCCATGCCGCCGAGCGCCAGCACCAGAGAGACTGCCAGGGGGCGAGGAGGGGCGGCGGCGGCGGCGGCAAACCTCGCGCTGTCCGACTACCCCGCTCGCAGCGCTGGCTGGGCGAGCCGCGGACAGAGAAGCTGGGGCTGCGGCAGCGAGCACCTCCCCAGCGCTCGGCCCGGAGAGGGAGGAGGAGGAGGAGGAGGAGGAGAGGGGGGAGGCTGCTGAAGGGACCGCCCCGCCGGCTAGCCTGGCCCTGCGGTGGATTCCCCTCCGCTCCTCTGCCTTGAGAGGAGCTGGCTTTGCCTTTGGTCCCGTCCCTCTTTCCCTCTGGAACAGCCCTCGCGGAAGGCACGGAAGAGCCCAGCGGCGGCCAGCACACGCACACACGCACGCACACACACACACACCCCCGCTTGCTGCTGCTGCTGGTGTTTTCCCGCCAGCTGTGAGGAGGGCGAGCGCCGGGAAGATGGGAGGCGGCGCAAAGTAGCTCCCCTTCCCTTTCTGCCGCTTGAGGGGAGGACCGCTGAGGCAAAAAACAGAGATTCATAGGACTGGAAGGGATCTTGGAGGTCTTCTAGTCCAACCCCCAGCTCAAGGCAGGAGACCTTATACCATCCCGGGCAACTGGTTGTCCAGCCTATTCTTGAAAACCTCCCAGGAGGGAAGCCTGTTCCATTGAACTTTCCCGGGAAAACTGTGGGCAAGGGCAAGGGCAGACTCTTCTTTCCCAGCTCTACTCTTGCCTCGACGACTTCTCTCCCGGGCTTTCTGTTTTGTACCGCTAAGACGGTGGGAAGAGGAAGAGATGGGCGAAAGTGGGGATTGAATGGAAGGGTTTGGGTGTGTGTAGATGTGTGTGCGCGTGCGTGTCCCAGTACAATAAAAGAGACTCCTCACGCTGGAAAAAAATGCGTCCAAGCCTCTTGGTGATGTGATTTCCATCCATGTTTCAAATCCCCTAAAGATGCTTCCTTAGGAACCTTTTTTATCAGTTCTTGGGACTTGGAGTTGGAATGAAAGTAGATGCCCAAGAGATTTCATAGACTTTGGCTCCTACTTATAAAGTAGGCTTGAGGAGGCCTCCTACCTTGTTTGATGTTTCCATTCCTTGAAAGGAAAGTTGTGGCTGCAGAGAACCAAAGTTCCCTCAACATATGAAGCAACCAAGATTGTTTTCATTTTTCCGGTTGTTATGGCAATCTTGTATGAGTCAATTCCTTGCTGTAGGTCAGGGGTCCCCAATCTGTAGGCCAAGGCCCACTACTGGGCTGCGGCTGCTTGATCACCAGGCTGTGTGAAGGGATGGCCAGTGTATACGCACATGGTAGCGCTGCCCCACTCCCAAGTGTCCCACTGGTGCTAGCACCGCCCATAGCATCCCGCCGGTGCTAGCACCGCCCCATTTGTAGCACTTGCGCCCAAGCAGCCCCATTTGAATGTGCGCATATGTTCATGTGTGGCCCATTAGTGCGCACGCGCACAGGGATCATTTTTTGCCCGTGTGCACACGTGGCCCATTTGAATGCACACACGTAGTGGTGCCTGCTTCCCTTTCTGGGCCACCAAATCAAAAAGGTTGGAGACCTCTGTGCTAGGTGGTAGAGAAAGTGAGAGATTGCGAGAGTGGCTGAGGAACTGTCACAGTATGTTGAAAATGAAGATCACACGACCCAAGCAGCAGTCCAATAAAAAAGCAGCAGCCCCCCCCCCCGTAGCACTGAAGCAGCCACAATTTCCCCAAATTTCATTCAATCAGGAAACATGGGTCCCAGATTTTGAACACATTCTATAAGTTAGCCCATTTGAAATAACTTGGTTGAAAAAATGATGCAATGATTCACCCAGTTAAAGATCAAAACAATGAGACTTTTAATAGTATATAGGTTGTGCAAAGATGAAACAAGGAGCTGAAAGCTCCCCATTTACCAAACAACAAAAGTAGGATTTGTCCATTTTTCAAATGGGGACCTTTCAGTTCCTTGTTCCATCTCTGTACAATTCTAAATCTGTTCTTGTCCACGTTAAGGTTAAGGTTTCTTAACAAAAAAATTCAGGAGAAGCCATAGCACTTCCAAAAATGCAACAGAAAATATGAATCAATATGTAGACACCTTCACCATAATAAAAAAGGACCAATTAGAGAACATTCACAGAATCATCAATAACATTTTCAAAAGAACCTAGTTTACTATACAAGAAGAAAATAACAACTCGCTATCCTTCTTGGACATCCTGATCAGCAGAGACCACATGGCAAACTAGAAACGCAAGTCTACAGAAAAATCACCCATACTAACCAGGTGCTCCATTACCAAAGCAAGAACCCCACCTCCCACAAGAGAAACTATGTGGGACTTTATTTAAACGAGCCCAAACATGCTGCAGCAACCCAGAACAGTAGAAAAAGGGAATGGAGCATCTATACAACACATTCCAACAAAATGGATACCCACACAACTTTATAAAAAAAGTCCCTGACCACTCAACCCAATACTGCACAACCAGCACAAACCCTAAAAAGAGTTACACTGCCATACATCAAGAATATCTCAGACACCACCAACAAGCTACTATAATTACATGGAATCAGTGTAGCATGCAAGCCAACTAAAGCCCTTCAAAACATCTAAGCAAACCAAAAGCAACCCCCCCACCCAAATCAGGAGTCATCTACTGCAACAATCACCAGGCAGAAGACTGGCAGAAGGCATCCATGAGCACCAAGTAGCAGTCAGAAGGCACAATGAAAATTCTTTAATTTCACAATATATAGACAGATTTAACCATAGTTTTAATTGGGAAAATGTGACAATTCTAGACCAGGCCTAGTCCAAAAATGTCAGGGAATTTGTAGAAGCTTGGCACTCTGACAAATTAGCCACCAATATACACATAGACGTTAACACATCTATAGACTATAAAGAGATAATCAACCAGCCTAAAAAGGGAACAAAAAGACTTCTCCATCTCTCCACCAACAATCAGCACCCAGATCAGCACAGATTAACTCCAAGGTCACCTTCAGACCAACAGTCAAAGAAACAATACACCAATCAAGAAACTGCCAAAGAGTCAACAATAAACAGCCCAATCAAAGAATCTTTAAAACCACCTACACTGACAGGCAAGCCACCAGAATCTTTACTAGCACTGATGATGTTACCTACTTTGGGTAGTGAAACATTTGCAAGAAAACAAGGACCCCTCAAACTCAGGGGAATCATGACTAAATAAAAGGATTCCTGCTTCTCAGCTCTTGAAGAAAAAGTTGGCAGTGGTGGCCTCTGAGCTACTAAAGAGCCTCCTCAGGATTCCTTAAGTCGGGGAAATGCAGCCAGGTGCTGTGGGCACAAGTGCACTTTCAGAAGCTGCCTTGAGATATGCCAGAAAATGGAGAACATCAGCTTCTAACATTGCCTTTATTTTCAGAGAGGGTTGGATATCTCTGGATTGGTAGAAAACATCCTAGTTTTGAAACTGCCCAGTTTGTGAAGGTAGCTGTGAAGCAGGTATTCTGTGAATAAATAAGCAAAGGCTCCCATGGCAGCCATTTTCCATGCATTGCATGCTATCCAAATTCCATAGGTGCAAAGGAAAAATGCTTCTCTGTGCATTACATTCATGCAGCAACAAGATGGAGTTGTTGGTCTCCCTACACCAGGGGTAGGCAACCTTGCTGGCTCAGGAATTCTGGGAGTTGAAGTCCACGAATCATAAAAGAGCCAAGGTTGCCTACCCCTGCCACCATTCACCGAGATTTTCTTAAGCCTGGCTTTGGCTACAACTATTCCTATGAACTGAGGAGGAATACATGCCGTGTACACGGCATATTCATTTGCCAAGTTTCCTTTTTAGGGAAGTCCAATATGGAATATGTGGTAAAATGATTAGAGAAGTGATGTTTCAAAAAAAAATATTGAATTGGAAGATTTTCCTATACATATGAACATGATTGAGTTAATATGTTTTACTCAGGATCCCTACTCTGCACAAGTATTTGAACTACATTATTTGATCTTTAAAAAATCAGCTGTTTTATGAGGTTTGATCATTACATTGAAAGAATAAAGGTATATAAATATACAGAAAGGTAAAAAAAATGATGCTTATTGGAATTTTGGAAATTATCTTAGCCAATCAGCAATAAACTATTATGCAGTTATTACTTACCATTTCACAGTTTTTAGAGCAATCACCTGGGAAACAAACCATACAAGTCTGAAACAGCCAAAGTTGTCTGGAGTGGACTCCCTCCCCACCCCCCACAGAAACATTTAACTGCCCCCACTTCTGGCAATAGCAAAGCTTGTCTTTCAACCCTGCAGATAGTAAGGATCTTTAGATGTCTGCAGCAGAAAACATAAGCAAAGAAGTGGCATGTTTTATGTAATTTACATTTAATGATTTAAAATTATGCATAATATGCCATGAGAAACATCATGAATCCACTTCCAGAGGCAAAGCTGTTTGCTTTTCAGGAGTGGAGGTGTTTATCTGATTTTGTTTATTTCAGTGGTTCTCAACCTGTGGGGTCGAACGACCATTTCACGGGGGTCGCCAAACAACGCAGTCCGCCATTTTTCCCCCTTTTCCTTAGCTGTGCTACGCCATTTTTTCCCCTTTTCCTTAGCTGTGCTACTCCCTCTTATTCTACTGGCTTTTGAAAGCCAATAGAATAGACTCTCTTGAATAGAGTCTAATTCTATTGGCTTTCAAAAGCCAATAGGAATTGTCCAGGCTGTCTCCGCCCTGCTAAGCCTGCCAAAAGTCCCAGTCTGCAAACGGGGCTCCAAGTTGTCTGCAGCGAAGGCGAGTGGTCTGGAACTTTCCACCCCTCCCTGCTGACAACTACTAAAACTGTAAGTAAAAGAGGGCCAGGGGTGGGAGGTGGGAGGCCAACGGACGCAGGGAGGGTTTTTGGTGCGTGTGGGGCCGACAGGTGGCTTACCTCCCTTGGGCTGGGCCAGCTGGTGGCCCAGCCCATGGTCGCCCTGCGCCGTCGCTGCCGCGGCCACCCAGGAGCGCCTGGGCCTGCCTGCTGCCATCCCAAACGGGTGGCAGCGAAGGCAAGGCTAGCGGGGCAGCGGCGGGCACAGGGAAGGTTTTTGGTGCGCGTGGGACCTGGCGGGTGACTTACCTCCCTTGGGCTGGGCCAGCTGGTGGCCCAGCCCATGGTTGCCCTGCACCGTTGCTGCCGCGGCCGCCCAGGAGCACCTGGGCCTCCCTGCCGCTGTCCCAAACAGGCGGCAGCGAAGGCAAGGCTAGCGGGGCAGCGGCAGGCACAGGGAAGGTTTTTGGCACGTGTGGGGCCCGGCGAGTGGCTTACCTCCCTTGGGCTGGGCCAGCTGGTGGCCCAGCCCATGGTCGCCCTGCACCGTCGCTGCCGCGGCCACCCAGGAGCGCCTGGGCTTGCCTGCCGCCGTCCCAAATGGGCGACAGCGAAGGCAAGGCTAGCAGGGCAGCGGCGGGTGCAGGGAGGGTTTTTGGTGCGTGTGGGGCCTGGTGGGGGTCTACATCCCTTGGGCTGGACCAGGTGGTGGCTCAGCCCGTGGTCGTCCTGCACTGTTGCCGCAGCCGCCCAGGAGCATCTGAGCACCTGGGCCTGCCTGCCGCCAGCCCAAATGGGTGGCGGCCCACACCTCGGCCCGCGCAGCGGGCAGCACTGCACATGCATGCTGCAGCACCCCACATGCGCGCTGCAGCACCCCACATGCACGATGCAGGTCGTCGCGCCACGTATGCGTGGTGCAGATCGGGGTCGTGCCCTGAAAATGGTTGAGAACTGCTGGTTTATTTTATTTATTAAACAAATTTATATAGCACCCAATTCACAATAGGTGATTCCAGATGGCTTATAATTTTTTTAAAAAAACCTCACCCCACACCACATGGCAGCAAAAATACAACTTAACTACTTGATTGACTCTATCTCCATTTGTGGTCCCCAGGCCTGCTGACAAAACCAAATTTTAGGGCCTTTCTAAAAAGCAACAGGGTGGGAGCTGAGTGTACCTGGCAAGGGGGGGGAATATGTTCCCTAAGGAAGAAGCCACCTTTTCTGTGGTCCCGCCAGATAACAATCCCTAACTGATAGTGTGGGAAATCAGCCCTCAGAGAAGGAAATATTAAAAGGGCAGAATATATTTCCCTAAAGGATTTTAAAAGCAGAAACCAACCCTGCCCCAAGTCTCTCTGTCCCAAACAGAAACCAAGTCTACAGAAATGCAGATAATCTTATCAGAAAGACTGGAATCAGGAAAATGGGATTAGGAAGAAAGATCCCTAGAATCAACACCAAAAATCTAAGAGTCATCAGCCATAGCCCCAGGGAAGCAAGATATGACCCTTGGGACATAATAGGATTAACCCACCACCATTAGAATACCAGAAAGGCACACTCAGATTCGGTCAAAGTTCATGCCACAGGAACAACTCCAAACAGAAGGCTCCAGAGGGTATAAAAACCCACTCCCTACATGTGCTCAGCCCTTTTTCTTCCAGAGCCATCTTTCTATCTAGTTTTCCTCTTCAATAAACTGCAACCTTCTTTCTAAAGCAGTCGCCATGTTGTTTATCCCCGGCTTGGACTGAACCATGATGAAAACTTTTCCTTCAACAATAGGATCCATTACATACCCTGCCTTCCTTTCCTGGAGGGGCAGATAGATGTAATAGGGGACAGGCCATCCTTCAAATAGCCTGGCCTCAAGTTATGTAGGGCTTTGAAGCTATGAATGCAAATCATAAGTCCACACAGAGGTTGTATGCATCAGGTATAGAGCTACACTGGAGAAGGGCAATGTGGAAACCACTCAAACAATCACCACAGACTTAGCTAATTTAGAAATCTTCACATAGAACAAAGATCTTTGAATATTTAGCTTGGTAAACAATATTTTTCAAGATTCAACAATAGTAGGAAGCTTTGTGAGTATCTTCAGCAGACATTCAGTGTTTTACACTAAGATTACAGCTGCCATTGCAAGGTTAAGATTGAAAGCTGTGCTTGTACATGTATATCTGTAGCTGCTCTGGTCTTCAATTCAACTTGTCTTCCAAAACAATGCCTTTATCCAGCTTAGGTGACATTTCATTCATTCATCAGAAAATATTGTGCTGTTATGTACAAAATACCATAAAGTCTAATAATGTTCCTGGGTTACTATGTACTTTATCTTCTGATAATTGTGCAATGTGCAAGGTTGCCAATGATGCTATTTGTATAAGTGTACTGAACAAATCTTAGCAGATGTTATAGTTTTATACTTAACTTTATATATAATCTGTTGGCAATGGAAAAGGAGAAGTTGACTCCTGTTTTCTGTGGGAGTAAGAAGCAACATGATATAGTTTTATGCTGAATAATCTTAATAATACTGGAAAGGCCTAATTTACAACTGGAGCTGTATTTATACTATCTTGAGCCTGAAACAGGATGTCCTGAATTAATAAAATTTATGAGGACATGATGAAAGTTTGGGGAGTAACTGTAAATACTCTGCCTTTCCACTAATTATTGACTCATCCTAATAAGCAAGGAAAATAACTATTTTTTTCTGGAATAAAATGTAATACTAAGTAGGAAAATAGTCATTTTCCAGACATTGTCCAAGACATTCATGTTGCAATTGTCTAAAGTTACATCCAGAAGTAGAAGAAATGGAGCAGACATGTTTTGGGCCAAAAAGTTTTATTACTATTACTCAAAGACATTGGTAGAAATCAGCAAAGAGTATGACAAAGGGATGATTCTCCTGCTTTCAGAGAATCTTTATTATTATTATTTATTATTATTTATTAAATTTCTATGCCGCCCTATTCCGAGAACTCAGGAATACCATTTATACCATTTCCCATCAATATCACTGCTGTCTTCAAACTTAGGCAAGTTGTGGACACAGTTGATCAGACATACAATGTTGAATTACAGCATTTTTATCTAAATAGCAACAGTCTTGGAGTCAATCATTAAATATAAAAATAATACCCAACCTTTGGAACAGAGCAGTATCAGTCAGCAGTATTAAATATATTCACATGATGAATTTTAATGTGAACAGCTAGTGATATCTTTTGCAATGTGAGCATTGGGGAGAAAAATTATCTCTAATTATTATGTTATAGTCAATTGTATGGAATAAAAAAGATTTCTTGAAAAATCTGGACTTGTAAATAGGAATCCTCAGAGCTAGGATGGCTTGCTTCTTAACCAAGATACGTTCCTTACTTTGCATCACAAAACAGTAGAAACACATTAATGGTAATGAATGCTTTCTCTTGTATTCTCAGTTCATGATTATAAAAATTAAATCATTGTCAAATAAACCAAATGTAAGGCCTTTGAAAAGTAAAAAATGTATTTTTGTCAAATAAAAACCTATTCTTGTTACTTTATACTACCTACAAATGAGACTTCCTTTCAAATATTCCTGCTCTTCATCTTGATTTTTGTCAAACACTGCCACTTGCTGGTATTCTTCATCCAATACTTGTACTTTTATGAAAACATATAAATGAAAATTGAGCTTATGAAAATACTTCCAGCTTAATTTCACATAGAATATGACCACCAGATATACAAAGCACATGGCTTTAGATTTGTTTAAAGTTTATCCTGGCAGCAAAGTGCCTTTCCTTGAAACATTCCGAAGTTATTATCTGATTTTTCTTATAAATTATTAGAATATTGTTATCCTTCTCAGTAGAGTAATCATTTATTTCTAGAAGGTTATGTTTCCTGAGAGAGAATGTTTCTTATAAACAAATTTTAAAATTCTCTCTACCCAAATACAGGTAGTTGTTGACTTAAGATCACAATTAGCGCCAGAATTTCCATTGTAAATCAGGGCAGTCACATAAAGCAAATCGTCATGTACTTGGACCTGATTTTTCAACCATTTTTCCTTGGTTGTTAAATGAATCATTGCAGATGTTAAGTGAACCACAAAGTAAGCAAATCCAGCTTTCCCAATGGAATTATTTGTTTCAGAAACCGACAAAAAAGTCACAATTTGTGTTTATGTGACCATAGGATGCTGCAACCACTGGCGAACCAGTTTCCAGGTGCCCAAATTGCAATCCTGTGGCCATCGGTTTGGTGTGAGAGTCATGTGTACAAGTACAGGTCATAAACCACTTTTTCTACGGCTGTCATAATTTTAAATCATTTTTAAATGAACAGTCGTAAGTCAAGGTCTACCTATAAATGCATGTTATATCCTTTAATATCAAGGACAAGAATATGATATATGAATTCTCAGAAGCTTCCTGATCTTATTTTAATCCATTGTAGCATGTTGTATGAATGTAGCCTAAGTGCCCTATTTAACAAGAATGATTCCTATTTATAATCCCTCCTGATTGCTAACATCATTAGTAGTAGTTGTTGTGATATTCATTTCTATTGTGCCCTTCAGGCATGTCATTAACATTCTTGATCTGAGTTTCTGGAATTCATGGTTTACCTTTGAACAAATCTGATAACCTTTAGTTGGTTGGATTGTACAACACTTCAAAAATGTGTTTCATTTTCACAAAGTTGTTTTAGACTATTTATCAAAAACTGCTTGATCAACATAGCTTCTCTTCACTTCCTCCAGATTCTCATTTGACGCATATAAAAGCTAACAAAACTGCCAGGATGAGGTCTTAGATTGACCTGAAGTGTCTTTTCTGTATGTGGCAAATTGTGTTATCCACTTGCCTGTAGGAAGAGTATTGTGGCAGCTTCACAAAGCAAAGCAAAGAGCAACCAACTTGTATACCTTTATTCTTTTTTTCCCACATTCTTATGCCTATATGTATGTGTGTATACTGTTTACCATATAGTCAGCCTGATGTTTAGGCTGGATTTGGCATTTTGTCCACCTATCCAGTTCTTCCCAAGGACCTGGGATAGGCAAATGTGGATGTTTGAAAGTTAAGATCAGGTCCGGGAAGGACTCGATAGGTGGAGAAAATGCCAAATCCATTCTAAACATCTGGTTGACTGTGCGACAAACCATAATATATCTATCAATAGTTCACACAGTTGGGAAATAGTAAAAAATACCACCTGATATATGTGATATACTGCAAATACTTATTCAGAAGATATAATTTGGTATGTTCAGAATAGCATATCAGCCATGCTTAAATTCTTTTGCACGGTGGGAGCTATTATTTCCTTTCCTATTTTCAGACACAAGTGCTTTATGACTTCTAACTATGTAGCTAACAGATTTTTAAAGCATTACAAAAGGGCCAGTCTAAATTTCTAAGGGATATCTTACTAGTATCGCATTGTGACCTGAACACAGCTTGGTAATTGGAAACATGATTATATATGAGGGAAACAAGAGCAAATTCTGGGTCAAATTACTGCTAGGTGTGAGCCCTATGACACTTCAGGATTATCATTATCTACTTGGAACAAAATAGAAATGCCATATTATCTGGGACCCCAAAATCTGGGGAACATATGGATCTCACCATATGGAATATAAAGAAGTCAAATTTATATTATTGTTAGAAGGAAATGGAGGAATCAATTATAGCCACAGCCAGGCTATATATAAATCATAGCCAGGTGCTGCCTGTGGAACTGTTCATTAAATGCTCAAGTGCAACATCCAAAGTAAACTAAAGAAGAAGACAAAAGCAAGCTGGATGTCAGAACAACCCATGCAGACTGCCAAGAAGAGAAGCCAAAACCGACAAAGACAAATATTAGAAAGGAACCTAATGACAGAGAGTTGTTAGAAAAGAAACAGAGCTACAGATATTCGTCACTATTGCAAAAGAAACTGTATTATAACAAGACCTGTAAAAGACATTGAAGATGAAAACAGACATAGAAAAATGAGGAAAGTCTTCTGAAAGATCTCCGAACTCAGAATTGAGTTCAATTAAACTCAATCAAATTGGTATGTTACAATGAATAGATAGTAGCTGATTGAAAGATCCAAGATGGAAAAACTATACTAAAATACTATATAATAGATGCCAATGTCCACTGTAGCTTAAAAGTTATTCCTTACCTATAACAACCTCTAGTACTGGAAGATGAAATTAGATCAGTATTTCAGACATGAACAAGTCAGAAAGCTGTACCCAAGGAATACAAGCAAGCAAAAGAAGACTTAGTAAAGGGTTAGCAAAAGAAGACTTGGGGCTGTGTTCTAAATCCGTTGCTGTTCACCCTGTTGACCCATGACTGTTGTGCTAGGTTTGCCACCAACTATATTGTGAAGTATGCGGACGATACAACAGTAATGGGCCTTATTCAAGATGACAATAAGGGTGCTTACCACAGGGTTGAGGGTTTGGTGAACTGGTGTAAGAAAAACAGCCTAGTTTTAAACATTGGTAAAACCAAAGAGATCACTGTCAATTTCAGAAAAGGCAGGCACAGCCACACTCCTCTGTGTAGTAATGATTCACCTGTGGACATGGTTTCCAGCATCAAATTTCTGGGGGTGCAGTTAACAAGTAGGCTGGCTTGGTCACTGAACAGTGAGACACTGGTAAAGCGAGCACAGCAGCACCTGCATTTTCTGCATCACATGAAAAAAGCACATCTTCCTTCCCCTGTCCTTACCACTTTCTACAGAGGAATGATCGAGAGCATCTTGTCATACAGCATCACAGTCTGGTTTGGAAGCATCACTGCTTCAGACAGAAAGGCGGTGCAGAGAGTGGTGAGGATGGCCAAAAAGATTATTTGCAGTTCCCTCCCTTCCATCTAGGACCATAGCACATAAGCGTTGCTTGAGCAGGGTCCACAATATTGTCCGGGACACTACACATCCTCTTCACAACCTGTTTTCTTTGTTACCTTGTGGGAGGAGGCTTTATGATATCTGAAGTAGAACATCCAGATTCAGTCACAGTTTTGATCCATACATTATTAATCTTGTGAACTCTAAAGCTTCCTCTTTCCGCTATGTATTCCAGATGGGCAGTGATTAACATTTATATGTTATTTACATGGAAAGGTGTAGGTTTATACATATGTTGTATATAACATGTTTAAATGTGTGTTATGTATGTGTACACTTTTGAGAGCAAGCAACAAATTTTCCTTTTTAATGTGTGCCAATGTGCCCACAGTAAAAAATGAAAATAAAGGCTATCTATTTAAAGGTATGAACCAAGTTCTGCCAGCAAATCTGAAGAATGACCCAGTGGCCAACAAATTGGACAAAGCCAGTCTGCATACCAATACCAAAGAAATGAGACTTAACAAAATGGGCAAACTATTATACATTATCATTTTTATTGTATACATTAACAAAACATCCAACACAGATTAGAGCCCATTAAGGAAAAAGAGATGCCAATGTTCAAGCCAGCTTTAGAAAAGCCCAACCAATAAGGTACATTATTGCTGATGCATATTGGATAATTGAGACAGCCAAAGAATACCAGAATATGTCAATATGTGCTTTATTAATTATAGAAAGGTTTTTGATTGTATCAATCAATCAAATTGTGGAATGTACTTCGAAAAAGAGAATCCTATTGTGTTTTCCTGAAAATAAGACCCAGGTTTGTTTGTTTTTTTGCCTTCAAAAGAGGCACCAGGTCTTATTTTTGGGGGGAGGAGTGTCTTTTCCACTCACCTCACAGCAGCGGCACCGAGAGCCCCACCCAGCCGGCCTAATTCTTCTGTAACCGAAGGAGCAGCTTCATTCTGCAGCTGAGAATTAAGCTCGGCCTGCATTTCGTAGTCAAAGGCCTTTCCAGAAGGCATTTGCAGCAGAAAATTGAGCTATGGATTGGTTCTTGGCTACACAGGCCTTCTGGAAAGACCTGTGACTGAAATGCAGGCCAAGCTCCATTCTCAGCTACAGAATGAAGCTGCTCTTTCCAGCGAGGCAAGTGTCAATCCATTCGAGGCCTGGCTGCAATGGTAAGCTCCACCCTCCCACCCTGCCCTAACTTGATATTTAGGTGTGTGCCTCACCCCAAAACTAGGGCTTATTTTAGGCTCACTCCCAAAAATCAAGCTGGGGTTTATTTTCGGGGTAGGTCATACTTTCAAGGAAACACATAGCCACTCACAGCCCTCATGAGAAATCTGTATAAAGGTCAGAAAACCATTACAATGATGCTGTTTGATCAGATGAGGGAGCCAAAAGACTGTAGTATTACCAATTCTTATTAACTCTTCAGTTACATTATTTTATATATTAAATCTATAAAAGTGTAAATCTATAAAATTTACACTTTAATTATATTTTACAAATGACCACTCTCAAGAGGACTGTGGAGAAGATTGAGAGAAGAACATCAAGAAATGCAGAATCTTTAAGATCTTTTTAGGATGAATATACAGCTAAAACACATGAATTAATTCAGGCAATGGTAACAAAGCTTGAATCAAAATTTGATACACTTTCAAAGGAATTTTGGGAGGAGATACAAGACTGGACTGGAGATATTAAACAAGTGACATATAGAGTGGATCTTATGGAGCATAAATTGGAGAAGAAAGAAGTTTTGTACCAAGTTGATTTGGATGAGAGGGTGGTCTTAGAATTACAGCTTAAACATCTCCAGTTAAGATTTTGAGCAGTTCCTGAAACAAGGAAGATTAAAGCCTTGGCCCGGTTAATTAATTAGGAAAAAAGACCCTCAACTTTGAAATAGATAAAATTTATAAATACCAGATTTGCAACTACAAGAAAATTACCAAGGGACATCTTAGTCCATTTTGTAAGAAGAAATAAAGTGGATTGCCACTTCAAATCTAAACTAAAAATGGAATATGTGGATATAATTGTTTTGAAGGAAATTCCTGTCAGGATTTTGAGAAAAAGGAAAGCTTATTCCTTCCTTACTGATATCCTGAAGAAGAGAAAAATTCCCTTCCACTGGGATAAACTTACTTATCAAGAACAAAAATTCAGATTGAATTCTATAGAAAAAGCCAAGGACTTCTTGATCAAACATAAACTAATTTTGAACACAACTGAAGAAATGGATACGGACAAGCAACTAGAAGTAGATCAACCTTTAAAAATTGACACTGAAGAAGATGTAATTGACAGGTCCACACAGGAACTTACTACTTTATCCAAGGATGGAGATTAAGTTTATAACATGGAATATTAATGGGGCAAATGCCCCATGTAAGCGTAAAAAATATTTCATTACTTAAGGAAACTTAATGTTGATATATTTGTCTTCAAGAAACACATATTAAGAAACAAGACAAGAAGTGTTTAATAAATAAAAGACTAGGGGATGAATTTATATCTGCTGGTGTAAAAAGATTAATGGAGTTGTTTTATATATAAAACCCCAATTTAAATCTAAGTTACTTTTATCAGATGAATATGGTAGATTTGCAGCAGTGGAAATTGAGCTTAATGGAATAAAAACAATAGTAGTTGGGCTTTATGTACCAAATGATAAAAGTAATTTTTTTGAATACCTTATGGATCAATTACTACATTTTTTGAATGAAAATTAGCTTATTCTGGGAGATTAGAATGCAGTGATTTCTGCAGTTTTGGATAAAATATCTATAACATGGATTAAATCCTCTCAAGGTAAACTATTAAAGACTTTTTTTGAGATGATGGATAATTTAGCATTAATAAACTAATGGAGGCAAAGAAATGGATCTGCTAGAGAATATACTTTTTTTTCAGAATGACCCAAATCTTTTTCAAGGATTGATATGGATTTCTAAAAATCTTGCAAATAAAATCCTAAAAGTTGACATGTTACCTAAATCTTCTTCTGATCATAATGCTGTTCTTCTGTACTTGGAAAAAGAGTTTGAGGTATAGATGGAGATTAAATGAATCTATTTTACAAAAGGAGATGATTGTAAAGGATTATAAAAAGAAGCTGAATGAATATTTTGATAATAATTTGGGTAAAGGGACAAATATAATGACTGTGTGGGATGCCAGGAAAGCAGTTACGAGGAGTTATTTTATACAATATAATTGCCTAAAGAAGAAAAAATCCCAGGAAAAGCTACAAAGAAATTGAATTGCAAAGGATACCTATGGACTCCAAAATCTTACATCAAATTAAATTGTTACGTCAACAATTGTCTATGTTAACTGTTCAAGAAATAGAAACAAAATTGAATTATGTAAAGCAAAGATGTTTTGGATCTGCAAATGAATCAGGAAGTTGGTTGGCATATAAATTAAGAAATAAAAGGGGAAAAAGAATGATTGAAAAAAATTGTGAAAGTAATAATATAATAACAAATAATGACTGTATCAAAAAGTCTTTTTGTAATTTTTATTTTGACTTTTATAAAAAGCAGGAACTAGATGGGTCTAAAATAGATGTATATCTGCTAAGACAACAGTTATCTAAATTCTCACAAACTCAAGAGACAACTTATGAATGATTCAATAACTACCTCTGAAATATCAGAAGCTATTAAAAAATAAAATCAGGAAAAGCTCCAGGTCCAGATGGCCTCACAAGCCAATATTATAAATGCTTTGAAGATGAACTTCTTCAGCCACTAAAAGACATAATGAATGATATATTACAGGGGGGGAAGATACCTCCAACTTGGAAAGAAGCTAATATTGTGTTACTACCAAAGGAAGGCCAAGATGTCACAAGGATAAAGAATTATGGACTAATTTCATTACTAAACAATGACTCTAAATGTTTTGCTGCAATTTTGGCAGAAAGATTAAAGAAGGTTTTATTGGCAAATATTCATGAAGATCAATCTGGCTTTCTGCCAAAAAGATAAAGCATAATGTGAGGACTGTTTTGAATATTATTGAATATTTACAATATCATAATGAGAAACAGGCAGCTTTAATATTCTTAGATGTAGAGAAGGCCTTTGAAAATTTAAATTGGGCTTTTATGTTATAGTTTTAGAAGATATGGATTTTGGGGAGAATTTTATCCAAGGGGTTAAAGCAGTTTATATGTCACAGCAAGCAAAGATTATTATTAATGATTTAACCAATTCATGCAAAATTCAAAAAGGTATGAGATAAGGATGCCCCCTATCTCCCTTGTTGTTTATATTGGTACTGAAAGTCCGGAACAGAGATATTAGGCAATATGAGAAAATAGTAGATATAAATATTAAAAAGGACGTTCACAAATTGAGAGCATTTGCCAGTGACCTGGTTATATTTTTGAAAGACCCAGAAAATAATACAGAATATTTGATGAGAAAATTAAATGAGTTTCAAGTCTATATATGTGGACGGCAACAAGATTATTTTATGCACAAAAAGGGAAGGACACTTTAGATTCCCACAATGGATGAATGAGTGCAGAACTTGATGGAGTTAGCTAAACTGACTGCTTTGATTAGAAACAAAAATACAACTATTTTTGTTTCTACTTGGAAGCTGCTTCTGGACATTGTGCTTGAGTTGGAAAAAAATGAAATTTTGATTTTGGGTTTTACCAATTAGATAGGTTTGTTGTTATAGAAATGGCTAGTTTATACTATTACCGGTATGTAAAGGTAAATGATATTATTATGTTCTTCTACTGCACCAAAGGGAGTAGGAAGTCATCGCCTTTTCTTTCTTTCCCCCCCCCTTCCCTCATTTTTTCCCTTCCCTTTTCCCTCCCCTATTTTTCCTACTATTTTCTTTTGTATTTTTGTATCTTATAGCAATAGCAATAGCACTTACTTATATACCACTTCATAGTGCTTTACAGCCCCTCTCTAAGCAGTTTACAGAGTCAGCATTTTTGCCCCCAACAATCTGGGTCCTCATTTTACCCACTTCGGAAGGATGGAAGGCTGAGTTACCCTTGAGCTGATCAGGATCAAACTGCCAAACTTCTGGCAGTTGGCAGTCAGCAGAATTAGCCTGTAATACTGCATTCTAACCACTGCAATACCATGGCTCTTATAGTATTAATACATAAATAAACTAAAATTTATTCAAAAAAAAGGAAACCACAGTACAGACAGATCCTAGAAATACAGAGTAGCTCTTGGAGTCTGCATGCCAGTAGACTATGTAACTAGCATATAAGGAATATTCATACAAATTAATGGAAGTATGGTACTTAATCAAAGAAGGGCAATTACTGGAGAGAGAATTACTGTACATTAATCTTATTGTACTAAGAACAGAACATCCACTTATTTCAGTATACTTGCATCAGCCTTGTTGGATGGTATGTTCTGAAGTACAATATTGTAAGGGAATGGAAGCTATTGTACTATCAATGTACTATTATCTGCATATATTATAAACAATAAAGACTTCCTCAACTTCACTTTGACTCTTGGTAACTGTGTAGACATGACCATGTAATTTTCTTTCAAGCAGTCCAGAAATGGTTTGCCATTGCTTTATTGTACTTTCCTCCCTCAATTTAGCCTAAAGTTCTGGTATTTCCTGAGTGTATCTCATCTATCTTAGAAAATGTTACATCTCTTAGTTTTAAAAAATCCCAATAGGACCAGAGATTATATATAGTACTTGATCAATATTCAGTAAGGGAGAATGTAGAAAACAAATATCTGCTACTGTTTTTTTCTGCATCAATCAATAATCAATATTATGAATAACTTAATACATACTATATTTCTTTTTTCCTCCCTTACAACATTAGTTACTAGCCTTGATAAGATTTGTAAACAGATGTTCAATTTATGTTTCTTATTATTTAAATTATTTAAAATATTTTTTGACAATATATTGTAACTATTGCTTGGCAAGTCACTCATCAATAGTGAAGATTTCATAAGACATATCTTGCAATTTGTGTTAGTGCCAAGGATAATCTGTATGTTGATGCATGGTTGCTTTTGTCAGCTAATATATATTACACCACTTGACACTGAAGGCAGTACTGTATGTAAAAAAAAAGATCCTATATATGATCCATGTTAATATTTCTAAAATAGTTTATTCACATGGACAATTATATCATTAAAAGATTTTGTAAGCCATTAGAGAAATTAGAGATTGGTATTGTGTAATAATTAAGAGCCCTGGCACCCTTTGACCCTCCCGACAGAGTCTGCTGAATCTCAAAATTAAATTTATTTTTAAAAATTCATTAAAAAAAGAACTTGAAATCTTGCGGAGTTGACATATTTTGACCTTGTGGCCCAAGTCTGACACTGTGGGCCAAGAAAGAGTGACTGGTCCAAAATCATCCAATGGCTAAGGCTGGACTCGAACTCGCAATCTCCTGGTTTCTAAACTGGTGCCTTAACCATTAAACCAAACCTCAACAAAATAAACAAATAAATGGGAAAATATACAACAAAATTCAGCACCAATAAATATCAATTAGTATTATACAAAACAAGCTATAAGTACAATGGAAAAACACTATTAAATTACATGTATATGAATTGCAGTGTACTGCATATTGTTGCAATGAACAGCATTGCCATGATCTAATGCTCTAGAGACCTATGCACTGAAACACATATGAGAATTTAAGAACTGCTGCATCATTTTCAATGGGAGGGTCCATGAAGGCAAATTAATATGAGTACTGTAACATAAGCCTTATAAAGATGGAAGTGATTTTTTTAAAAAAAAGTATGGCAAGAAGTAACTGTACTGAACAATTCTGACTTAAACAGAAATTTTAAAAATGTCAGTTTTATTGACTAAAACAGACATGTCAAACACAAGGCCCGGGGGCCGGATGTGGCCCACGAAGTGGTTTCATGTGGCCCACAAAGCCATCCTGGAAACAGTGAGGGAACGGTCCCCGCTGCCTTGGCCCTGGCCCAGGCCAGCCAGGAGCCAATGTACAATTTTGTGATGGCCATCTACACTGAAACTCATTCAGTCTTAGCTCCACAAGGCCATCTGGAAACAGCGACGAACCAGCCCCTGCCGTGTTGGCCCCATCCCCTGGGTGCATGCTGCGGAAGAATGAAGAAATGCACCATCGCTTGGAAGTGGCTAGCAAATGGCCCTGGCCTACTTCATATATCCGGCTTGATGGGCTCTGGGGGAGGGGTTTCGGTAGGCAGCGGGGCGCTCTCCCACAGCGCCGAGAGGCTGAGCTGGGTGGCACAAATCTGATGAGAAGTGCAATGCTGCCTAGCCCCCAGTCTGCCAGTTTCAGCAGGCGGCAAGATGCAAAGCTGGCAAGCTTCGCACCGCCCGGCTCAACCTCTCGGTGCTGTGAGGAGAGCGCCCCACTGCCTGCCGAAACCAGGCAGGCTGGGGGCTGAGCAGTGTCGTGCTTCTTTTTGGATTTGCCCGCTGGCTCAGCCTCTCGGCATTGTGAGAGCGCCCCATTGCCTGCCGAAACCAGGCAGGCTGGGGGCTGGGTGACATTGCACAGGTAACGTTGACTCTCACAGTGCTCATGGCATCCCCAGAGCCCACCAAGCCAGATAGTGAGGGCCGTGCGCTGGCCACTTCCAGGCGATGGTGCATTTTTTCATTCCTCACAAAGGGTGACACCTCCCCAGCTGCATTTCTTGCCTGTTTTTCTCCTTCCCTCATCTCAAATATTTTCCCACCACTCTGTACTTAGGAAGGAAAGAAGGAGAGGGAGGGTCTGAGGAAAGTCCTGCCTTTGTCCTGCCCTTTCACCATCCCCTTGCCCCCTCCTCCTGGCCTATCCTGGGTGCCTCCCATCCTATTGCTAAGGAAGCTTTGGACACAAAGCCGGGTCTCCTCCCATGGAGAGGGAATGGGCCTCCCTCTGACTTTGCCCTTGTACCTATCATGAACAACCTGGCTAAAGAGAGCAAGCACAGCAGTAGCAGCCTTGAGGAGAAGGTAAGTGCAGCTGGGCGCCCCCTTGGGGAAGTGGGGCTGGGCTTGGTGCCGCGGGTCATTGAGGGCCAGACTGGGCATTTGACCTCCGCTGCCCAGGGCTTCAGGCAGCCCGCACCACCATCCAGCCCCTCCATAACCTGAGAGGAACAGTGAGGCTCCTCCAGTGGACCATGCCTTGGCACTTGTCCTGGTCCCACCCCCTTCTGCCAGAGACCCTCAGATCTGTCCCACTCTTGCCCAGGCCCCCACAGGCACCTTTGATGGAAACAGTGTAGAGCTGGCCACGCCCACCCAGTAGGTCACACCCAGTCCATCCACGCCCACCCAGTAGGCCGCACCAACCTGGCCACACCCACCTAGCCCCCCAAAGGTAACCGCAATGCTGATGCGGCCCTCAATGAAATTGTGTTCGATACCACTGGACTAAAAGGATGGTTTTTAATGGCCTTTTTAAAAAATAGTTATGTTTAAGATGAATTTGATTAAACAATAAAAAAAATCATTTCAGTGATGAAAATGAAAAAAGGGGACATGGCATGTAACTACTATCTTATGGGGACTATATGAAAAGTAACAATTAACCAGAGAACAGCTGTGCTACAAACGTGGCAACACATTTTATTTATTTATTTAGAGTAAGATGTGTTCACATCCAGCATGACAAAATTTGTACAAATTTCACAATTTAAAAATGAAGTTATCACAGCAACTTGTGATTTCACACATTTATAGCAAAATTAAAATGTCAACAAACCCATGCCGTGTAGTACAAAAATAAATCAAACCTCAGTTCCACAGAGAGCACAATAAGTAGTTTATACAAAATTCTGTCTTAATAAATGATCACTTAAATTAAACTTAGAAATGAAATTGAACAATAAGTTAGAATAAATAAACTCTGATGACTCACAATAATTTCAGATGAAATGTCAGCATTCTAATATGTGACACTTTTGTGATCCCTATATAATAGTCACAGATAACTTTTGATTTGATATTATGTACCAACATTAGATGAGGAGCGCGGATTTGTGCTTAAAATCCCTTTTCCATTGTACATAGGTGATAACAATAAGAATCCAAAACTGATACTATCTATTACTCTACGGAAAGCATTACTATATTGGCAAAGAAGCTGCAGACACAATGCAGTGGAAATATGCATATGCCATTATGAACAATGAGAGCCCTCCAAGGAGGCTAGGGCCAAAGGACATTAGATATGGCAAGAGGTGAATCTCAAGCACCTTGCTTCAGCTCTCAAAAAGGCAATTCTGAGCGTGGCAGCTACAACTAATAGCACAACAGAAAGGAGGGCACTGTACAGAGAAGATACTGCAGAGCCCCAAAGTAATTACATCATCTTCTCCCAGCTAGTTATTAAAGTCCTCGTGGAAAACTGTAAGCTTTTTGTACAGTGTATAGTATAAAGTGCCGCTGGGATATACATATATTTATACATATATATATACCGAGGTTGAGTATTGTATCAGAATATTTGTTGTGAGATCCCTGTAGTCTCCCCTTAGCAATAATATTGGATTAGCCACACTGGCTTCCACTCTAATTTGTTCAAATTTAGTGTCACAAAGCTAATGACACAAGAAATTGCACACCTCCGTATGGATATATAGGGCAAGGTAAGTGCAAATAGTCAACTGGCACATTGTGGGGACAATGACCCTGTAAGTCCTGTTCTGCTAAAAATATTTTATTTTATTATTATTATTTTTTTACAAAACCCATCTTTTTTCATAACAAAATTTTTTAAAGTACTCTTGTACTTTTCTGCATAACATCAAGACATGGAAGGAAAAGATATGCTATCAAATTGAAATTAATTCAACATCCGACAAACACAACACACCATCTGAATTACTACTATTAAATGATAAACAAAAATGTCTCAAGAAAAGTGGTCTTATGCATACATTTAGTGCAGTTATTTTGAAGAAATAACAATCAAATTTAAAAAGTACAATACGTTTTTAGCTTGAAATGATGCAATTTAAAGCAAAAAAGTGCCAAAGTATATTTAGTTACGTTAATTTTTTTTGATTGCATTCATTTTTTGCAATAGGTAACAGTAGAACAAATAGATAGCATATGGAAATGCTACAATTATGAATGATTGTACTCCAACCAAAAAGCAGAACGTAAACAGTAAAAAGGGAAGAAAGTGAAACAATCAGATTCGCTGAACTGCATTCCATTTCCTAGGTAAAGTAGCAATGAATCCTGGTCAGCAACTGCTGTAATGACAATGTTTGGGAGTTAGTTCCCAAATGAAAACCTTTTCCTTTTTACAGGCAATCTTTCTTTTAAACAATTGTGTTTTGCCTGAAAAAGGAAAGAGTGAAGTTATGAAATAATGAACTACATTGCTTTAACAGATAACTCAGATGGACACTGTTAAGAGTTCTCGAGAGATAAAGGATGTTGACTCCAAAGTGAATTTGAAAAGTAAAGTCGAAATCTTCCTGTCGTCCACCTCTGATCAGAGTTCCTGTTATTGTGGAAGTTCCCATATTCATACCAAGTAATGCTTAGAAGTTAATTAAAAAGTGCTGTTTAAGCTGCTTTGAATCTTCTGTCAAATTTCCATGGCTTGATGGTGTCTTACAATAAATTGCTCCTTTTACATTTCACATCTAATTCATGCCCTTTCTTTTAATTTTAACCCCCCCCCCATTTTTATTGCCCCACCACATACCATCCTCTGAAAACAAAAGTCACACAATATTTTCAGGCATTGTTAAAAAATAAAGCATTTTTGCAACCAATTCTTGCTATGAAACAATATGCACACAAAATGTATTTCTTAAATCCCATAAAATCTTCCAGCAATGGGACAAATGAGAATGTTTAAAAAGTGGCTGGAGACTGCAACATTGTCATTCAAAGCATTCCCCCCCCCTTTTTTTTCTTTTTGTCCATTTCAGTTCAAAATACTAAAACATTTAATCACTAAAGCATTAAAAAGAATTTACACTCTTTATTTTGATCAGCTTACCTCTTCAGAAATATATTTACCCCAAAATGTGCATACATTAGCAGCTATAAACATTACATGGCATATCACACTATGTCAGCTTATATGAAAACGTACAAAATGTGAATGTATTCAAAAAAACTATTCTGCAATTACTATTTTCAAAGCAAGACATAAAATTATTATGAAGTCTTGTGAGCATAACACTGTTTTAAACAGAAAGAAATATATAACACTTTCTGGTAAATTACAGCAGCAAAAAACAAGAGGCATCTTTTTTTTTTTTTAAAGGTAAGATTTTTTCACCACTATAGCAGCTGTTCACACCTGAATTCCTCTCACAGCCTGCTTTATATTTTCCAGTAGGGCTTTATTTTCTGGACTCTGATAACGATCTTGATTTGTATACATGTCCGTCAAAGTGGTCACGTAAGCATCAAAATTTTGTTCATTGATTGGTTCCTACGAGATATTAAATAGTAGTTCATGTACAACTTCTAATTGCTTTTTTGTATATTCATATATGCAAAATAAACTATCACAGCACATTGACATATTTTCTTAATACATTTTAAAAGGCCTAGTTTAAAGCTTACTTAATTTTACAGGAGACATCGGATTTGGCCCACCATTTCTTTTTAAGCAGTTAAATTTATCTTTATGGTTTCAGGGATGATATCGCAAACCTCCGCCTGCTTGAGGAGTCATAAACATAAAAACAAAAAGACATCTACTGTATGAGGTGAAGAAGACTGCCTAATTCCTTATTTGAGCCTTCAATCACTTACCATATGCGGTAGCTGGATATTAGCTAGACTATGAATTAAAGATTGGCTCAAATTGGCCAATTCATGAAGGAGAGACTCATTTTGTTGTTCAATTACTTTGTTTTCTTCTTCTATTGTCTTCAGGTTGCTTTCCATCGTGGTAATCTAAAAGAACATATGATTGCACAATATAAAACTTGACATTTTAAAAGCGAATAATTCTTTTAGCTCAATAATATTAGGTTGTATCCAGAGTACTTCTAATGCACTCCAGTCATGCAGCCCAGCCATGCTCCCATTGAAGAAAGAGTGAGAAGTGACAAGTAAGTTTAGAAGCATCTTCCCAATCTGGAAAGCTTTTCAGGGGGCTACAGGGCAAGGAGAAATTTGGAAAAAGTTGCATCTTTTTTACAGGACCATCCCATTTATGTGTGTCTGGTGTGTGAGGTATGTTTGGGTGTCAGGTGTATGTCTGTGTGCACACATCTGTCTGTCTTTTTTGGAAACACACTAAAGTTAAGGCTTTGTACAACTGTTACCTGAGTTCGAAGTTTAATCATATCAGCTTCCATCTGGGAGTTGGATTCATTTAGTTCTTTTATTTCTTCATCTAACTGTTTAATTTCTTCATCATTTTCTATTCCTGTTTAAGCAGAAGGAGAAAATCAAAGTAGGAAGTTATAAATGTTCATTAAACAACTGTTGATTGACAGCTTATAGTAGCACTAAAATAGACCATGTAGCTATTTTATCTCTTCTTTTTACATGGAAATAAAATAGATTAAGGCAGAAGGATACCATGCCACCTGGAATGTATGTAGAATACTGAGAAAGCAGGAGGACAATTGCATTCTGCGGGTGTTGGTGACTGTATGATCTCCTTGCACCTATGAGTTGTTTAGGCTAAGGTTAAGGGTCTTCGCAGACTGCTATGGTGTCTGTTTTTCACAGAGCCTATGGTTTGTTCAATGAGTTTAAGAGATAAGGGAATTCTACATTTTTCTCTCATTCATCCTCTTGCATTTTCCTTTCTTTTTTGAAAAAGTAGTTTAAATAAAAGTGAGGTTTTTCTATACTCAGGTATGAATAGCAATAATTCTACCAGAAGAGTTGATACTTAGAGCAAACTCTAAGCATTATGCTTAAGGATTATTTTATTTATATTCATGCTACTAGACTCCAATAAATTCTGATCCCTCGTGGAGTCTAAGCAGTGCAGGAATATGGAAATATTATTCTATATGAATCTGGCAAATTCATGACAGACTGTATTTCTTCATGGAAGCAACTAGGGCTTTCATCCTATAATTGCACATGAAATCCTATTGAGAAAGGAGTACTGGGAGACAGTTGCAACCATTTCTGTAACCAGGGAAACCAGTGAAAAAATAAAAATTGAATAGTCCTTGGTTTTTAATGGAAATGATTTCTTCCATACCTTTTAGAAATTTCATTTTTTCTTTTTTTGAAAATTGAAATAAGAATCATCTTCTTATTGATGTATTATTGTAACTATTCAAAAATATTTTTCTTTAACAAATTTGAACATACAGTATGTTAAAGTTATCGAGTTGTTTTAGCTGTCTTCTAAATATTTCGGGATAAAAATTACCTCAAAGTGGCTCTCAGGAAAAAATATAAATAGTAAATTACTAAGCCAATTGCTAAATAAAATTGCTAAGTCAATTAAATGTACTGCCAAACTAGATAGAGATGAAATTAATGCCTCTTGTTAGCCTAAAGAAGTTAGAATGAAATACAGGTGCCTTTTTATACAATTTCTTGAACCCAGTAAGATTTGCTTCTGAAGAAAATGTGGCCAGAACAGTCTTCAGTTGAGAGTTTGCTTTACTACTTCAGTCCAGACCAGAAGAGGATCATGGAGTAGTGTGGATGAACTTGTCACAGCAACAGCAGATTCATATACTGCATTCTGATAACTTCTTGAGAAGGATTCAAAAACTGTATTAAAAGGACTCTATAATATCATAATGAGTAAATTAATCTCATCATCATGAAATAAGGTTTCAATGTCATTTAATTTCAGAAGCATTTACTATTTACCATTACTAGCCCGCTGCTTTATTGTAAGCATTTGTTCTCCCGACAGCTTTGCTCTCTTCATTGCTGATGTAGCTCTGGGGCATCCTGATAGACTGTAGACAATAAGCAAGGAAAGAACTATTAATTGGCCTTTGACTGTAAATCTGTTGGCTAAAGCTACCATGGAAACAGCATTAGAAGAAAATCTCTCCCAACTACCACTAATAAAATATTGCTTTTTAAAAAGGAAAAGGAATTCTTCTCAGAGAAGTTCAATCTTTTATATTTAATATGCTATAGTTCATATTTGCATATACAAACAAGAGATACATTCACTATAATATTAAAATTAACTGGGAAAACATAGCAGCTACGAAAAAAATATTTAGTTGTGTTCAGAGACATTAATATATTGCCATATAACATCTGACACACTATTTTTATACTCTTCACTACATGGAAGTTTGTTGCTAGTGAATTAAGTTTCAGGTATTCTAAGATACAGAAAGTGAAATATTACAATTGAAAGATTGATGTTAATATAATTTTACCTGGTACTTAGAATAACAGTTATTGTTATGGGAAAAATGACTTATTTTCAAGCAGTGAAATGCTATGACAGTAGCCAGGATCAACATCCTGAGATGAGATAAACCTAGTCTAAATAAAGATGAAAACATGAAGGCTCTATGAAATCACCCTCAACTTCTGGTCTTTTTGGCAATGACATGGAAACATGTATTTTTTTTTACTATGTATTTTGTTTTACTCTTTATTCTCCCTGTAGGCTCCGAACCATCAATTGGTTGCAACCCTGCTTAGCTTTTCTAAGATCAATCAAGGGAAAGTATAGTTTGCGACGACTATAATTAAAACATATTTTCCATAAAAATAAAACTAATAAATAGTAGGCTTATTGAAGCTATCTCTAAAGCATATATTTCTAAAGAACATGAATAGCTTGATCCTTATCTCAAAGAAGTGATGTGTATAATTTATATTATTTTTCCCCAACTGATAATAACTTGATTTCATTTCTTTAATACTACATAAGGTCAATTAATTGGTTTAAATGCAGGGACATACTATCTACTGCTTTAGACATTGGATTGGTCCTGAAAAGGTGTAGTGCATTTTTGAATTAATAGAACAGAAATTTACATTTTAACTCGTAAGCAAAGGCATATTGTTCAGTAAATATGGAACACCATTTGTTGTGTCTATTTGCTTAGAAAAAGATATGTGCACATATGAATCTAAAAGCATGATGGATTTTATTGTTTATGATGAAGGATTAAGAGAATTAATCAAGATATAAATGCGATGAAAAGTTCAGAATGTGGGATGGACTATTTGAATGCTTCAACACTAGAAGTTTTTAAGAAGAGACTGGGCAACCATTTGTCTGAAATGGTGTAGGGTTTCCTGCCTGAGCTGGGGGTTGGACTAGAAGACCTCCAAGATCCCTCCCCCCTCCTCCTCATTATCATTATTATGTAATTTTAGGGTGGATCTTGGTTAAATTTGAACATGGAAGAAAACTGAAAGAAACAAATCTGAAAGTAGATTGACTGCAGGAAAGAAAACTACAAGGCATATATTTTATTATTTATTTATTTATTTATTTATTTATTTATTTATTTATTTATTTATTTATTTATTTATTTATTTATTTATTTATTTATTTATTTATATCCTCCCTCTATTATTTTTATAAATAACTCAAGGCAGAGAACATATCTAATATACTTTCCTCCTCCTATTTTCCCAACAACAATGACCTTGTTAGGCAGGTTGGGCTGAGAGAGAGTGACTGGCCCAAAATCACAGAACTGGTTTTCATGCCCAATGTAGGGCTAGCCTGATGCCTTAACCACCTGGCCAAGAGTAGATTAATGTCCAAACTGAATGTCTGGAAAGTGGCTGAAGGGAAGAATAGGGTGGATATTGGGACAGAGTTAAGAATGATGTTATAGGTTGTCACAGAAATATGTGGAGTTGCAACTAATAGGACATATGAAAAAGGATGTTTGTGTCATGAAGTGAAAGAGATTCTGGATGAGAAAAAAAAATCTCATATACAAAAATGCTGCAAAGAATGAAGATAAGAGAAAGGTATATTATGACATATATAGACAAAGCAAATAATGGAATTAAAAGATAAATAATTAAGAATGAAAGCAGCAAAAGACTGTAAATGCAGATTACTTTTAATGGAAATTAAATAGCATGTGTGGGTGAGTGAAAACAGCTAAAAAGATGCCTTCAGTAGAATGAATGGAATCAAGAATAAAAAGTAAAGAAATTATTTTGGATGAAACTGAATGCTAGAAGGAGTACACTATTATAGAGATTCTAGAATAGGGGTCCCCCACCTGTGGGCCGCAGCCCACTAGTGGGCCATGAGGGAATTACAACTGTGCTGCAGAAACGCCAGTGAGCATGCGAGAGCATGCTCACTTGCACACGCACACTCCATTTATGTGAACGGCAGGCCCGTGTGCATGCTGCTTGTGCAAATAAAACTGCGTGAGCACGTGCACGCTTGTCAGCTGCTTGTACACAACCTTCCCCTTCCGCCCTCACCAGTTTGCAAAGCCAGAAACATTGGGGAACTCTGTTCTAGAATACTAAAATATAGAGATGTGTTACTGAGTGTAGATTACTTAAGAAATATGGGTATGGTAAAGAAAGAAGGGATAGGATCAAAAATTTAGGCACTACATGAATGTAAATTGAGTACAAAAATGAATGACCAGTACAAAACAAGGATGTTAAGGTGGTTTGGTTAATATAGGAAGTTAATAAGATTGAAATGGCAGAAGAAATATACAAAGGAAGAATGACTCAATAGAGAGGAAAGGGAAGACTGAGAAAGTTAAAACTGAATCAAGAAATGGTGATTTAGAGAACAAAACGCAATAAAGGAAATGATGTATTGATGTGATGAATCAAGTATGGTTTGCAAGGAAAGAAAATATTTAGAAGTATAATGAATAGTGCTGGTATAAACTAGATTTATTTAGTGTTCCTCTTCTTTTACCTTATCTCCAATTTATTTTTTTTCCTGCTTATTACTGCAATTTTTTGTTGTTTATTATGAAAGAACATAGCATGATGGGAACATATATTGTAAACATTGTTTATTGTTTATTTTATATTGATAGGCTTCTTGTCTATAAAATTTAGAGTGCAAAACAAAATCCTAATCATTATGATTTAGAGTGATTGACAAGCTGCTGCCCATTCACTTCAGATTATCTTGGGAAAGACTTATATTGTTTTTTTTTGTTTTTTTGTAAAGGAAAATCTGAATAATTTTCCAAGCCTGATTTACCAAAAGTAACTCTTCAGAGCATCTTCTTAAACACAGGAATTCTTAAATATCCTATTCTTTTGTTGAGTGAATACATTTGAAAATTTTGGGAACAAAATCACATCCCATAGCAGATTCTCTTGCTTCTGTTCATTCTTTCCAAAGCAGAGAGATAGGTCTTTCAATTCAAAATGGGGAAGAATATAGGAGCTCCCATGACTCTTTTTCCTTTGAGAGAAATGTCTGCAGTTTACTTCAGGCACTGATTACAGCAAATTTTTACAGCATCGCTATATAATGTTCATAATGCTATGAGCTATCTTCTCCCATTAATTCAAATTGTTCATAAATCTGCCCCTCAGTTGAAGTGAATGGAATCTAATACACATTAGAGTCTTCTGTGCTCTACAGCTGTATCAGATGAAAAGTTCACAATATGGAACTTTATTGTCAATTTGTTATATGTAAGCAATACCAGAGGTAGGGTATTATTATTATGACAGATTCAGTATAAAATATCCTGAAAGAACCACAGGTTTGAAGTTGTGCAATTTTTATCAACTTATCTAGAACTCTTGATCAACTATGCCTCACAAAATAACAGCTATTAAAATTATTATAATGAACGTATACTATAACTATTAGGATTCATACCATAAACAATAGATAAATGATGGATGGATTGGATGGATGGAAGGAAGGAAGGAAGGAAGGAAGGATAGATAGATAGATAGAGATAGATAGATAGTGCCATTACTCACCTCCTATGTGTAAGAAAGCTACCACTGACGTGTCCAGAGCCATCACATCCTGGAGTTGGACATGACATTCCTTCCGTCTTCACTGACTTCCAAGAAAACTGGGAGCCATTCAGATACCCATCCTTTTGCCTTTTAGTAGCAAGAGGGCACCCTGATGCACTACGATGAGACGCATATTTCCCAGTTATGTGACCCTGACCATCACAACCAGGAACTGGACATCTGGATAGCAGATAGATGAAATTAACTTTACTGTCTTGCCATCATATACCTGGCAGCCTCTACAACAAAGTCAAAATAAATCTCACATAAAAAAAAGAACAATCATGCTTTATGGCTTAAAAACAAAACAAAACAATAAGAACACCAACCAAGAAATGCAACGCAAATGTAAAAGATGTTCATGGAATTAAGAAATAACCTTAATAAACTAGTAATGTACATATACTAGAATGTTGCACCACCAATCTAAGAAAGATGTTACAGTGGAAGCAGATTTGCTCCTTTCTGAAAAATAGACAGTGAACATAGAGTCCTTCTGTGATGAAAATGGGTGGTTTCTAAATTTGATTAAAAAAAATAAATAAACAAGCATGCTACAATTGTTAGTAATAGCATCCAGATTTTTCACTTATAGCAAATGTAGATTTATTTTTTATTTTTTGGGTATTCAATAGGGAATGTCAAGTCTATAACTGCTTTTCTAAATAAGCAGACAACAAATATATTATTTAAGAATCAGCACTCCATTGATATGGACAGCTCATTGCTTGTATAAGGAGTACTCAGTCCACTATGAGACTGTACCCTCAGCACAGAAAGTGACAATTTGAGTTAGTTTGTCTCTACAAATATTCAGCTTTGGAGAATTAATTGGGAAATATATAGTCTCATTGTTACTATTCATGTATTTCCTTCTTTCTTCTATCCCTTGCCTGAGAAAGTGATTGAGCTAAACCACTAGTAGAAGATTGACTCTAGTTAGGCTGGCCCATTGGCAAAACAACCATGTTACTTCCAGCAAATAGCATATGATTGTACAAACCTATAAACTCCAAGTATCTATAAAGAGGTGGCATAGATTGGTTGTAGAACAAAGAAGAGTGAGAGAGATGGCATGCTTCCCCAAAATTCTTTGTTGATTATCTACTGGCCACTCCTTTAGATGGCAGGAATCTCCAAAGTCAGATAGTCAACCTTACTCTGAGTAAAATTTGAGCTAGCTTTGACATCACACCCTCTATTTTAATATTTTGCTTGTTTAAAGCCCTTCTCCTATGTCCTTAGAGATTCCAGTAGCCATTGCCTGCAAAATCTGAATGAGAATTATCCTTGCCCTGTTTATCTCTGTCTTTATTTTTTGGTCATTCTTCCAGCACTATCCAATCAGTGGCTGATATCTGAAAAGCCCTGAGCAAATTACGAAGGAAAAAACTAAACTGATATTTTGTCATAGCATTGTACTGTGACCATGTGCTCAGAGACTGGAGCATTGTTAATAATGTTTCGGATGTCATGTTCTTCCCATCTATTCTTTACTGAGTGCCTTTTACGGGAGCAGTGCTAAAAATGAAACTACAGTACTGTAGAAATGAATGAAATGAATGGAAGCTGAGTAAGAGAAGACAACATTGCTGCAGTAGCTTTCCATTCTGAAAGTATTATTCACCTAAATGCCCATAATGTTGAAGAACCATCATCACATTTCGGTTATTCTTCTCTCTTTTATAACTCAAGAAGTGCATTTGTGTGCCATTTTTGTGTCCCTTTTTTTCAACTTACCCAATTGTACTCAGCTAAGAAATAGAAAGAAAATAGACAGCAGCACTTCCCGTATTGTACTGTGATATAACTTTCTAGGTACTTAGTGCTGCTGGTTATACTTATTGATTCAGAATATTTCATTGTTTTGCATTCCCACATCAGAAGTAGGAAAGTCAAAACCTTCAAGTAGTACCTGTGACACGCACTAGAAAACGTAGACAGAAACGGGGCAAAGAAATTCAGTGAAACTTTTAAGGAAAAAAAACCCCTTCCCTTTCAATTAAATTAAACAATTAATTATATTGTTGTTGCTTGGCCAGTATTATTGCACTGAAGTCATACAAAGATGCTGATAAGTTTTAAATAAAGTTAAGCAGCAATGAAAAGCAATTTCTCTTGAAAAGAATGTACTCCTAATATATTCCACTGAGGAGGTAGGCTGACACTGAGATACTGACATGTAATATGGCAGCCAAGTATAAGCATAAGCAAACCAGACAGGAGAAAGTAGTTATTGAGAAGAGCCTAGGTCCTGACCTTGACAAAATAAACCAAAATTTAATAGAACAAAAAACGAATTCAAAGGAATACCAGGTGGAAAAAAATATAAGACACATCAGCTGTGGCACTACAGTAGGATGATGACTGACTGGTGCTCACTGAGAAAGATTGGAAAAGTTGGGTAGTAAGAAGTTAACCTTTAGGAAAACCAAGTGCAACACTAGATTTGGGGCCAAAATCCATGACAGAGTCATCAATGCAGAAAATCCTCTTTTTCTGCAAATACTAACCACTACTTCTTTCTCCATTGCCATAAAAGAACTTTTTTCCCTTTAGTTGAAATCATTATTGGACTAGGGATGTAATGGTGGCAGGACCACTACTTCTGTTTTTGCAGCCTTCTGGACTCCTAACCTGGGCAAATAAGCATAGCTTATTCTTGCAGTAAGAGTTAAACATGACTTTTCCACTTTTCCCTTAGCACATAGCGTGTGAATTATAAATGATGCAGGACAGAAATAAAGTATAAGACAATTAAAAAAAGGAGTGGGGTGACATTCCCTATTAAATATGGGATGGTGGGACAACATTGTTTAGGGACTGAAAAAAGACACAAGAAGAGACATAACTAACAAGGCATTACATTTATTTGTACAATTAAAAAGAAACTTATATAACACAAAAAATTACTTATCAAGAGAGAGATGGACTAACTAAATGGAGAAATTGTATATATGTATTTAAATGTTTATAGCTGCCTATCTCAAATTTTGCATCTATGTTGAAATAAGAGAAAAGAAATGAAAGATATAGAACAAACAAGTTGACTGAATGAGGTTCAAGGAAAAATGGGAACAGCTGAGGAATTCTAAAAAAGCATGTCTGAACTACAATGAAATTGGATAGCAATGACTGTGTAGATATATACACATTTATTCCCCTTTTGGCCCTCCAAACAGTTCAGCTAGATAATCCGTCATCAAATGCACTGATTTGAAGGTAGAAGGTCTATTTTATTGTTCCCCCATTATTTTTTCCTGTGTGCACACATGGCATCCTGCTTTTTCCAGGATGAGTTCTTGAACTTCAAACTGAAGTTCATGCGATGCTCTTTAGAATAATTTGTATAGTAAGATGGTCTTGTTTCTGGTAAGTAAAAAGATACCCCAAATCACTTTATTCTGCCTCACATTCAGGATTCACTCTGAATCAAAGCATTGCCCTAATAATTAGGATTGTTCTGAAAATTACAGTATCGATGTAATTGTAATTTTCAGTATTCTGTCACCTGAAAACTCTACTAAAAATCAAAACAAGAAGCATCATCCTATTTTCAGTATTTCCCTTTCCCACTGTATTCTTTTGTAATTGCTGCTTTATAAAAACCCTTCCTGAACAAATAAAAATAGTATGTGTATGTGGTGATGGGGCTGACAACAAATGATATGCAAACGTTTGTACATAAAAAGAAAATGGCTTTAATCCAATTCAAATTCCTTCTCATGACCAGGCATGAAAAATATGTGAATACATCGTGTTAATGGATAATATTCCAGTAGATTACATTTCTTTACAAAACAAGTTACTGGGTAATCTACTTCTTCTCTTATTTATTATTTGGTATAATTATCTGATAAGAAATTGATCAAGATAACCCTAATTATATAGATACATAAGCTTAAAAACGACTAGTTTTAACCAAAATTTATACACATGTATGGGAGGATATTATCATTCAACTATAAGAAGAAAACCAACATAGTTGATTAAATCATATATAGCGATCCAAACTTACCTAATTGGCTCTTGATCTTCCTTGTCTTCTTTACTTTGTACTATTCTAATCCCACTTTTCTTTGCTCGTGGACAACCAGAAAGGCTGCATAAAGAAAACCAATGAAATTATTTATCTCTAAACATAATCAACTAATCTAAAAAATGCACATTCAGTAAAAATGACATGCAGGCTAAGTTCTTTCTACCCTTGATTTCAATTTTTTTTAGTTTTTAAATGAAAAACAATGGCAAGAATTAACCACAAGAGGGAACTCATCTTTCATTAGATGTGACTACAGGCTCAGGTTTAAGAGTAACAACAACAACAAAAAAAGCTATTTTTAATGAAATCTCAAGCCAGAACGCTGATCTTCAGAGAACTCTGAATCACGAAAATCAGAAAGTTATATACAGTTTGCAGTTAGTATAATTGAATCATACTTTTCTAGGGTTGTGAAGTATTCTTCCTTTGCCAACCACTTCATCTCTAAACCACAAAGTAAAAAAAAATACACTGTAAATGTATTACTTTTTCATTAATGCCAACCTTTATCCTAATATAAGAAATTTACTTGTAAGTGAATATTCATCACTACTATAAATTCAAAACCTAATCCTAGTACTTGTTTTTTTGCATTAAAGTTAAATTGGACTTCTCATGCAAAGGAAGTTGGGTCATCTATATCAAACTCTTCCATATGAAGGAAGGCAAGGATTTCACAGCAATCCAAATAAACCCTTTCAACATGCCACGTCACCCAATTTCTGCAAGTTGGCTGTGCCTGAGCAATTCTATTGATCCTGTGGGTGTAAATCCAGTGCCAAGCAAAATCTAGAGTCTCATAGTCCATAAACGTATAAATTGCTTACAGACATACTCAATATGTTTTGTGGATAAACTTGTGGGGACAGCAAGTATAATTTAAGTACCCCTCCACACATGTCTTAAGATAGTATAAAAAGCTTATTGTTTATAAAATGAGTAAATAAACTAGACAGGTATCACACATGAAATGAACCAGAAATCAACTGGGCAAAACAGCATCTGGGTTAAGCTCTTCTATGTCTAGGAATGCAAATCCTTTTATATGACATCTGCACAATATTAGTTATTCCACTCAATCAGCAAATGATGCTGAATGGAGATAAATACATTTCATTTTAATTATTATATGACCCAGAAACACTGTTTTTATTTCACTGTAGCCTTGTGATACATAAAAATGTATAGACTTAGCTAATGAGAGATTCTTGATTTTAAACATAATAAAGAATCAGAATTCCTAAGGCCTGAGTCACAATATGGAATGTTTGTTTGCCCCTCTTAATCTCTCCTAATCACTAATGAATGAGTTTAGCAAATAATGATTATGAATGGTATGAATAAGGCAGGTGCATACATTCATATTTGGCTCCTTCAGACAACTGTGATCAAGAAAGATTCTACAGCAAGCCAGGTACTGTATATCTAATGAAGTCTAATGAAATCTTTGGAATGCGACTTCCGGTGGCTCCGCCGGCGCCGCTAGAGTCTCCTCTGTGAGGCTCCGTTCCCTGGGTCTGTAAAGCCGCAAAAAACAGCGCACATCAGCTGTTTTTTTTGCGGTGAAAAATCCCCTCTTCGGGCAAAGAAGAGGTGTAGAGCATCAGGAGTAGGGTTGAGCACCTCTTAAATCCCTGAATAAGTTTTCAGGGATCAAGAGTGATAGCTCCCTAAGCTCCTGAGAACGCTCCTGCCCAGAGACGCTTCTGTCATCAGACAGAGAAAGACGCCGCGACCGCTTCTGCTTATAAAAATAGAACGCAAGAGAGACTATAAGCAGACTGAGTGAATACAGGAGTTCTTACTGGATTGCAAGTATTTTTTTTATTGTTTTTCTGGCTATTCATTTCTAACTTCTACAATCAACATAATGCTTTCAAAATGGCGTATAGCTTTCACTGCTTTCACTGTTAAAGGAAAGTGTTTGAAAGTGAAAGTGAACTCTCCATTTTTTTTTCTCTCCTTGTTCTCGTAAGCGAAGCTAGAGAGACGGCGGTAGGAATTGTATTATAGCCAGAGTGATTGTTTTAAATTTAAAATGGAGTGGAATTTACATTCAAATGTTAAACTTATTTTGGATCGTATTGATGAATCTCAAGAAGAAAGGCGTGTAATAGTGAAAGAGATTAAAGCAATACTGAAAGAGACCATTACAGAAATATTAACCAGATTCTTTCTTCCAAATGAAACTGATTTACAACCGACTGCTGAATATTTTATAGTGCAACCTAAACAAGAAGAAGAACAAGAACAAGAAGAAGACAGTACTGAGAATAAAGAGAATAAAGGGAAATGGATCTTGCTTGATAAACAGTTCATCGATGGAGTGGAGGAAGAGGATTTGTTTCAAGAAAGGAGGGGATGGTTATTCCTTTTAGATAAGCAGCAAGAAGAGGATTTTATTGAGAAAAAAGAGACATTGATTCAGTTTAAGAAGCAATTTACTTATGGGCCTGAGGATTGGGAAACGCAAAGGCAGAGATTTGAATGGTTATCTCAACAAAAGTTTATGGCTAAGAGTAACAGAGGACTAATGCAAAGGTTAAGACGGTTTATTTGGACTCAAATGATATTGCAAGTAAAGAAGAGAGACTTATTATTTGGAAGGGAGGCGTCGTTATGGAGGTTTACCTGGTTAAAGAAAAAACCTAGAATTCGACTGAAGGAGTGAAATTTAAAACTGTATGCAGGAATTATGGGTAATTCAAAATTATGAACTGATTTAAGGACTAAGATTATGAGTAAGATGTAAGAGAAGATGATGATTAATGGAAGATATAATTAAATTGATGAAGAATGTATTTGTTCTGAAATGATCTAGGTTTGACATTAGATTGATTGATTGATTGATGGGATAGATAAGCATTATGTGATTTGATAAGGTTGAAGGAATGTAAGTTAGAAATGGAATAAATAGATTGTATTTGTTATGGAGGTTTATTTGACAGATGAGAAAGCCCTGAAGTCGATTGAAGAAGTGAAATTTAAAATTAAATGTAAGGATTTAAGGCTAATCTAAGATTATGGGCTGAATTAAAGACCAATTTTATAAGTAAGATGTAAGAGAGGATGTTTAATGGAAGATATGATATTATTTGTTTATTTTTCTAAAAAGATGAATTTTTTTTATTTGATGTTCAATGGTTTGAAAGAGGTTGATTACTGGAAGATGTATATAAAACTTGATTGTTTGGGCGATTTTATATAACCTCTCAATGGATTGAAGTGATTTAAGGTTTGACTTAGATTGATGGTTTAGATATGTAAATGAAAATTATTATTCTTAACAAGATGATTTGCTTGTTTTGTTTAATGGATTGAAATGATTTAGAGATTGTATATAGTATATAGCTTAAAATTCTTGTTAGGATTATATAATAATTTTGTTTGATGTAGTGGGTTTTCTTTTGTTTTACCCTGTATTCACTCTGGGAAGTCGGGGGGGGAGGGTTAGGGAGGGTTTATAATTTTATATATGATGTTTTCTCAACTGTAATTGGGGTGGATGTAAGAATATGTAATTACTGTCATTAAGGGGTTGCTCGGGTGGCCTCTGGGCACCACATCTGTTGGAAAGAGGAAGGAGGAGTGAAGGCTGATGTAAGTGGAAGTTGATAAGAAGGGGGAAGAGTAGGACGGAGATAGGGAAGGAGGGAGGAAAGTAGAAAGAAAGTAGAAAGAAAGTTGGTAAGAGGGGGGATGAGTAAGGAGGGTGGATTATAGAGAAGTAGAGAAGGAGGGAGGAAAGTAGGTAGTTAGTTGGTAAGTGAGGGGGGAAGGTTAGGGTCGGGGGGGGATGTGGTGGTGGGGGTACCGAGCAGTAATGTTAATTGTGTGGTATGATTATTTTCAGTTGAGTTATTAGTATTAGATGTATTGAAAAATGTATTTATGTTTTGTTTATGGATGATTGTTTATTTTAACACTATGATTTGATTTGAGTAGTTTCTTTTTTCTGTAAAAATTAAAAAAATTAATAAAATATATTTTCCCAAAAAAAAAAAAAGAAAGAAATCTTTGGAATGCAAGTCAATTGGCAGAAGCTTTTTTTAGTCCTCTGGGTTTTTTTTAAAAAAATGGCAAGAATATAAGAACAGCAATGCCAGATCATTGTTTCCTATAGTGGCCAACCTGAAACTTTGGGGTGCTCCTAAGCAAAAGAGGAACATATACCTTATTCCTGCCATTGTCCTCTTAGAGATAAAATTAACTCCCAAGGATTATAGACTTTGATAGATCTGTTTTCCATGGAATTATCCAATCTCCTCTCAAAGAAGCCAAGTTAATGGCTATCATTTTATCTTATGAATTTCACAGGTAAATTATGCAATGCATGAAAAAAACATTTTTGTCCTTTCCAGTTTACTTCATCAGATGGCTGAATTTTCTCATTTTTAAGGAAGTATGAAACCTTTTCCTGTTCTCTATCTCTGTGTCCTTGATCATGCCTATTCTTTATTGTCTTTTTTCTAAGGTATAGAGTCCTAAAGGTAGTCCTCGACTTACAACAGTTTATTTAGTGACCGTTCAAAGTTACAACGGCACTGAAAAATGTGACTTATGACCCTTTTTTCATAGTTATGACCTTTGCAGCATGGTCACGTGATCAACATTCAGATGCTTGGCCACTGGTTTTGACCTTTGCTGTTTCCCAGGATCATGTGATCACCTTTTGCAACCTTCTGACAAGCACAGTTAATGGGGAAGGCAGATTCATTTAGCAATCAGTTTACTAACTTATCAACTGCAGTGATTCATTTAACAACTGTGGCAAGAAAAGTCGTAAAATGGGCAAAACTCACTTAACAAATGTCTCATTTAACAACAGAAATTTTGGGCTCAATTGTAATTGTAAGTTGAGGACTACCTGTAGTCTTTTGTCATAAAGCAAGTATTTGAGACCTCTGATTCTTACATGCTGTTCTACATGCATATGCAACATGTATTTGTATAACAGCATTTCAAAGTTTGCAGTTTCGTTTCCAATCTTAATGATCCCTAGCACTGAATTTGTCTTTTACCGCTGCTACACAATGAATGAACATCTTTTTCTGATTTTTCACTATAGCCCTAACATTTTTTCCCCAGATCCTATCCCTATCCCTATTCTATCTCCCAGGGCAGGGTGGGCAGGTGTGTGTGTGTGTGTGTGTGTGTGTGTGTGTGTGTGTAAACTGAATTACATTTTCATTTAGTTGCCCATTCACCCAGTATTAAAGAGATTCTTCCTAAGCTCTTCACATTCATGTTTGGTTACCATTGCCCCAATTAATTTACTATTATCTGCAAATATAGCCAGGTTACCCTTTTTCGCTAAATCAGAAAAAAAATATAGAAAATAAAAGGCACTGGTTCCAACACTAATTCTTAAGAAGTTCTTACTTTTGCCACTTAGAAAACTGCTGACATATTCCTACTGTTTCTTTGTTTTTTAATAATTAGCAACCAGGTTTTTGGAAAAATCCACATTTAATGTATGTAGTCCCTCGATTAACTTTTAATCCATTTTTACCTATACATTTCCATTTTGGTATTTGTATGAAATATGATTGCTACATTCTATGCTTGGTACTCTATAAAACAGGCAGATTATTTATTGATATATATTTATGGTGGAAAAGTTTGCCTTATCATCTATTTCTAATTCAGGCACTTTAGAATCTATACTGCATTTTAATTGATGCTAAAAAAAATTCTGTATCTGATGTGGGAATATGTAACATTTAAGAACTTACACTGGTATCTTAATTTGTTTTATTAGTAATATTTGCTAGGTAGGAAAATTATTTGTGATTTTGCTTTAATACTATCATGTTAGACCTTAATTGCTTATAGTGTTATTAATTGTTTGAAACTGAATACTGAATTGTTTTGGAGATTTAATTGTTGTTATAATGATCTTAATTGTTATATTGTATCTGCTGTGAATTTATATTAAGTACAGCAATCTTATGACTTGAAATCACCTTCTGTTGGTGTTTTTTGCTTGGAAACTTTTGTACATACCTTCGATGTGAAGCATAATTCCCCGTTATGTGTCCAGAGCCATCACAACCAGGAGTTGGACACCTAAAATTAAGAAGTAACAACAACAATATTAACTGAACAATTTGCTCTAGAAAAATAAAAAATCATGCATATCAAATACTTGTTATTATTTTAATCTTAATATTGCAAATATTTTTGTTCACTAGCTGGAGAAAAATGTTATTAATTAAAATGGAAAAAGTTTCATTTTTAGAGCATCCATTACTGACTTTCTATTTAAATATCCACTAGGAGCATATTCTCAGTGGGCCTATTTCCCATTTGCTACAGTTGCTATTTCCCATTTGCTTGTGTCTTATGTGCTAAGCCCTGATGCTAGAGTATTGTCACCTTCTCAGCTCAAACCTCTGAAACTAAAAGAAACAGTCCACAACATGGTATAGAAACACACAAATGCTAATCTACAGAACATAGCTACTGAACATTCACCAGCAAAAGACCAAGAACTATACTGATATTTATATAGTAATGATTAGATATGGTATCTTGTAAATGATTACATAAAAATAATGAATGCCATCAATTAAGTAGGATAATTCTTTTTAGCAACAGGAAATATTTTAATAAACTGAAAGTAATATTCATGAAATAAAGTGTACAGTGCATTCAGAAATACTCTCAAGCTTAGTCAGGTTGGATGGCGACCATCGGAGGCCCAACAGTTGAATCTTGGTTTCATCAGACCAGAGAATCTTGTTTCTCACAATCCGAGAGTCCTTCAGGTGCTTTTTTGCAAACTGCAAGTGAGCTTTCATGCGTTTTGCACTGAGAGGCTTTTGTCTAGCCACTATGCCATAAAGCCCAGATCGGTAGAGAGCTGCAGTGATGGTTGTCCTTCTGGACCTCTGTACCATCTCCACACAGGATCTCTGGAGCTCAGTCAGAGTGAC
Source organism: Bothrops alternatus (assembly GCA_034064705.1). Classification (NCBI taxonomy): domain Eukaryota; kingdom Metazoa; phylum Chordata; class Lepidosauria; order Squamata; family Viperidae; genus Bothrops; species Bothrops alternatus. Next base: position 2,566,545 of record JARGCV010000031.1, on the reverse strand, counting down.
CATCAGGTTCTTGGTCACCTCTCTTACTAAGGCCTTTCTGCCCCGATTGCTCAGTTTGACCGGCGACCAGCTCTTGGAAGAGTCCTGATTCTGCCAAACTTCTTCCATTTGACAATTATGTAGGCCACTGCGCTCTTAGGAATCTTCATTGTAGCAGAAACTTTATTGTAGCCTTTCCCAGATCTGTGCCTTGCAACAATCCTGTCTTAATTTACCACAGGTTGACTCCAATCAAGGTATAGAAACATGTCAGCAATGATCAAAATGGGAGGCATCTGAGCTAAATTTCAAGTGTTGTTGCAAAGGGTCTGAATACTTATGCCAAAGTGATATTTCAGTTTTTTTCTTTTTAATAAATTTACAGGCATTTTTAAACTTCTGTTTTCACTTTGTCATTATGGGGTACTGAGTGTAGATTAATGAAAAAAAAATGAATTTCAACAACTGTAGAATCAGACTGCAACATAACAAAATTGACAAAAGTGAAGGGGGTCTGAATACTTTCTGAATGCACTATATCTAAAATATCAATACTGCCCTCTTGTGACAAAAGCCAAAATTTATATTTAGAGTCTATAGGACTTTTGTAAAATTATAGTTTACATCCCAGTTTGTCATATATTTTATAGTGTTGAAAATACCTACAAATTAACCCATTGTATAGTATCTCACTCTAGATTTTTTACAACCAAGGATAAAACTAAAATTTAAGCATATTAAGACAATTCAAATGTTCTCATCTAGAAAGTTTAGAAAATCATATTTTTATCCTCTACTTGACAAATCACAAATTTCAGAGTTCAAAAATTGATGTCCATTTAACTGACCTTTTAGTAAAACCAATATATGGTCTCGTATACATATTCGCACATGATAGACACGCAAACTCTGATGCTTATACCGTCTAATGTTTACAAAAAATAAATGATTAGTACCCCTTTGCCAAGGAATACACAGTACTTTCTGGGGAATGGAAATGAGAGAATGTGTCCATCCTATTCATGTAGTAGCATGACATTACACGATGAAGCACTGTCAGTTGGGCTTAGATCAAAATAAATTAGGATATAAATTCTCTATAATTGTTTCTCTTTCATTGTAAGTTTTGTTGAGGTATATAATGCAACTTATACAGCATGAATTTCCACACATTCTGACAGAGATATTTCTTACTTTAGAAGAAAACCCTCTAGGCCAGACTATAGCAAGGTTGTCATGGTGATACCACTCCCCTGCCTCCTGCTTAGCTCTCTATTTTCCTCCCTTAGATTTGATTAATATGCATTTTCAGCTTTCTTTTTATTTTTCAAAATAAAAGCTCTGTAAGATTGTGATTTATTTTCCAATCAGGACTATCTTTTGTACCATTTAAATTAAGTCATGCATTTCTAATAAGACAAACATCAATTCTTGGAAAATTCTCAAACTTTCAAGTTTCAGTGTCCTAAAACATAGGGGTAGCAACAGACCTCTTTTCTGCGACATAACATTTAGATTTTCATGTCACATACAAAGATCTTAAATTTTAAAAATCTGAACTATCCATGTAATAACAAATAGCTTTCTGCTAAACTGAACAAGCTGAGAAGTTCTTCATGGACTTAAAGAGCAAATTTTTATTAAACAGGAAAAAGCTGCTTGCAGGGAAGAGAACATGTTTGTTATTTCAATTCATTATTCATTTATTAATGATATTAAATTAAATCTATAAAGTGGGTCACACTTTCTCACAAATTTTATATCGAGAAAAAAAATGAAGTGAAGGATATGTAACTCATTTATAAAGTGCCATATGCAATAGCATTCCTCCAGATTGCTGAGAGAATGAATTATCATCTTTTTACCTCCATTCACTCTGAACTAAGATACTGTGATGGTGGGAAGAAAAGTAAGAAAAATAATAATAATAATAATCAAGAGACAAGTTATGTCAGATGAGTTAATGGTAACTTTTAAAGACTTCTGGGTTTGTAACAGCAATCCTGAAATACTTTGGGGGGGGGGGAAAGAGATGATTTCCATATTTAGAACTTTTATTTTAAAAAATGCACAAAAATCCAAATAGCTGATTGTAACAGTCCACTAATTAGAATATGTCTGAAAGGAATTTATTGGGTTTTTTTTGTTTAATGCACTGAAATATTAGTGGGGAAATATTGCTATTCAAAAACTATATAAATAATGTAATCATATAGAAATGTGTACTGACATATACACTAAATCTGTGATATATCACCATCAATAAATACAAATATAGCACTTAGCCAATGGGAAGAGAATTGGATATGAAATAGGAAAATCAAAAGCAATTTCTACATGTACACTGCATTATCCTTTAATTTATCCCGGATGGAAAAAGAGCCGGCATGATCATGTTTGTCCAGTCTGCAACCATGGTTGTGGCAGGTGTGATTAGTCTTTCTTTTTAGTAACTTTGGTAACTTTCTCAATGCCGAAAAGAATCATAATTGACTTCAGATCTGAATGTGAAATAACAACAAATGGGAAAGAATCATGGCCCCAAACTGTGATTAGATAGGAGAATAAATGGAACCTACAAGACGAATGAATCTAAAACTTAATAGGAATTACTTATTCAACAAACTATTACTAAAATACATATTGACTTAGTATCATGAATAAGCATGATTACTATAGAGAAAATAAAACTACTTTTATGAAGATCAAAAATGTAAAGCTATATTCAGGACCAGTTTGCTGGTTACATGGGAATAACATGGAGCCTCATAATACACAGAAAACTAAACATTTTTTTAAATCCAGTTTTTTGTTCCAATAGCTTTATACGTAATTTCCCCCCAAATATTCCAGTTCAGAATATACTAAAAATAGGAACCAAATTAGAAAAAATGGTCTTGATCATTTTAAGCATTTCAACGATGTTTTATCAATTTTAAAAATTCTTGAAATAGAATAAATTAGCTATATAGATATAACCAAAATGTTACAGCAAGATGTTTCTAGAGTGGTAAATTTAAACACAAATACAGAAAAAAGCAACCCTTGGATAGTAGTACTCTATTGGTGGGGGTGTGTAGAGTGCTGGCTTAGTTGCTGTAGGAGAGTTGGTTGGCTGTGTTTTGGTGTTATTGTTTGTGGATTGTTCGGCTGTTTCGTAACATCCTGAGTAGCTGAGGTGCTGGCTGTGTGCCCATTAGTCTTTTATGTTGTAATGACCTGGGTAATGGGTTGTGTGATGACATCCTGAGATCTAGTGCAGTGATATCCTGAGTTCTGTGTTGCACCATCCTGGGTGGTAGGCTGTGTTGTAACCTCCTGAGTTCTGTGGTGTGATGTCCAGGGCAGAAGGCTGTGAAGTAACATACCAGGCTTTGGTTTGGCTCCGAGTTTGCAGTCTAGCTCTGTGTTCATGGTGTGTGTCCGTTTGCTTTATGTGGGGGTCGGAGGGAAGTACAGCAGCTGGTGAAGTCGTCGTGATTTGGCTTTTGGATGGTGGTTGTATTTCATCTGAGGGATGGGTTTGGGCTTGGGTTTGGGTCTGGTGAGGGTGAATGGTGGTGGCGTACTGTGTTGTTCTGGGTCCGGTGTCAGTTTTCGTGGCTAGGACTCGTTTGTTGATTAGGGCTAGTTTCCAGATGTCTGGTAGGCGGGAGGTATCATCACGTTTATTCATGTTGTGGGGGTGTTTTTCTATTTCAATGGCTTCCATAATTATTCTCTTGTTGTGGTGTTCAGTTTTTGGAGATTAGTTTGGTTCCTTCAAAATCAATTTCATGTCCTGTGGCTTTAAGGTGCTGGACAAAGACCACCTGAAAACTGAATTACACACTCTCACAAACGTACTAATCTCCAACGGATTCAAAGAAATACTATTACCAACCTAATCCAAAGGGAAACACCTCCCAAGAACCGAGACATAGAACAGTACAATGACATCGCCCTCCTCCCCTACATCAAAGGCACCACAGATAAAATCAGCAAAATTCTCCACAAACACAATATCAAGACAGCCTTCGGCACTGACCAAAAAATAGCCAACATCTTAAGAAACCCCAAAGAAATGATCCAGCTAGAAAACCAAGGAGTCTATGAAATACCATGCAAAATCTGCCCAGCCACATACATTGGACAAACTAATAGGAGAATAAATGCATGCATCGCAGAACACAAGAATGCAGTCAGAAAAGAAGAAAAAACTTCCTCCCTCTTCCAGCACCTTAAAGCCACAGGACTTGAAATTGATTTTGAAGGAACCAAACTAATCTCCAAAACTGAACACCACAACAAGAGAATAATTATGGAAGCCATTGAAATAGAAAAACACCCACACAACATGAATAAATGTGACGATACCTCCCGTCTACCAGACATCTGGAAACTAGCCCTAATCAACAAACGAGTCCTAGCCATGAAAACTGACACCGGACCCAGAACAACACAGTACGCCACCACCATTCACCCTCACCAGACCCAAACCCAAGCCCAAACCCATCCCTCAGACGAAATGCAACCACCATCCAAAAGCCAAACCACGACGACATCACCAGCTGCTGCACCTCCCTCCGAACCCCACACAAAGTAAACGGACACACGCCATGAACACAGAGCTAGACTGCAAATTCGGAGCCAAACCAAAGCCTGGTATGTTACTTCACAGCCTTCTGCCCTGGACATCACACCACAGAACTCAGGAGGTTACAACGCTAAAGCTTAGGATGTTACAACACAGCCTACCACCCAGGATGGTGCAGCACAGAACTCAGGATATCATTACACTAGATCTCAGGATGTCATCACACAACCCATTACCCAGGTCATTACAACACAAAAGACTAATGGGCACACAGCCAGCACCTCAGCTACTCAGGATGTTACGAAACAGACGAACAATCCACAAACAATAACTCCAACACAGCCAACCAACTCTCCTACAGCAACTAAGCCAGCACTCTACACACCCCCACCAATATTTATAGAGAGAAGGCAGCTCCGATCACACTTTGCTCGCACAAGCACAAAGCTGAAGACCCCAGCCTGAAGATGATGAGTGGGACCTCGTCGAAACGTCGCCAAGATACTCTCAATCTTACATGGAAAAAGACCTGAATACGCCAAGACCTGCATATATATATATATGTATGTATGTATGTATGTATGTATGTATATGTAGTACTCTATAGTAATTGTTTTGATTAGATTTATTTTTGGCACAGAAACTCTGCATTGCACAGATATTCATACTTCACTATTTGTGCCTTGCTAAACTTTTGCAACTCTTTCTTGCAAAGTTGAAAAGATCCTTTCGTAGATCCTTCTTATCACAATGTTTAAAACTTTTTTAAAAATCACATTATTGCAAGCTCTAAAAATAGGCATATCACAATCAAGAAATAAACAACCTCTTCTCCCAATACTCTCTCCTGAAACTCAGCCCCACTGGTATGTGTTATGTAGTCTCACCCACTTGGTGCCTTTATCCTCTCGTCTTCATTAAAAGAGTATTAAATATAAATATGTAAACTAGATTCCCAGTATAAAGTTTGAAATATTGTCATTCTATCAATAATAGTATGTACACTGTTAAATGAAGTTTTATTATGTTTTCTGATTATTGTTGCTTTTTAAATCAGTTCTCTTTCTATCTAAAATCATAGCAAATAAAAAAATGAAATTTAGAATACAGATTAAAAAAAAGAAAACACTATATGATTTATTAATGGAACACTTAAGCTGTGAATTTAAAATAAAATTTAAATATAGAAAGGTGCCTTCTAAAAATAGATGATTTATGATTATTGACTTTCCCTTAACTTTGCACTAAGCAGGAAATAGTTAAGAGCAGAGAAACCTTCCATATAGAATCCAACTGGTCAAGCCTATCTCCTCTCCTCTCTCCACTGGTTATTAGGGTCTAAGTAACTGAATCCATCTTGTTCTTTCAGTATCTAATACGTACATTGTAGTCATACCTAGATTTAAAATTAGAATAAGCAAGCATTTATAGTAAGAGACAATTAAATGATTTAAGCTTCCAAAATAGAAAAGAAGTAGTGTTATGAAGCACACTTGACTAAAGTCAGGTTTAGCTCATGTCCCAATATGACAGAATCATGTCAATCAACACTTTGTGTAGAGGTTTACATACATCCACATACATGCCTATCTATTCAGATAAAGGTTGTATGACTCAAGCATAAGTCACACTCAGTGTCAATGTTCTGGATTCCCAGTTAAATTCTTGTACAGTCTTGGAAGGACAAGATTACTGGTTTTTGTAGTATTCCTTCATTTGAAGAGACTATATTTTTATCCATTATCTATTGGAAAATATAGATACACATGAAGCACTTATGCCTTTTCAATAAAGGATAGTTTTATTGATTACACATATGGTATGCATTCCCACGTTCATTTGAAATATTGTAACACATTAAGTCAGGCTAGTTGTCCATCTGACTCTTTACTGCCTACAAGTGCAGGGAGAGCATTCAGTCTTCCCCATACATGTTGCTTGATACCTTTCTAATTGGAGTTAATGTGAATGAAATTGGGGGCCTTTTACATGCAAATCATCTGCTCTGCTAATGTATTATTGCCCAAATTTTCCTCATTTATGTCACATTATATGGCTACAATCTCCTTCATCTGGTTCTGTCATCTGGGGAATCCCAACTATTTTAGAAGCTTTTCAAAGCCCATTAAAGATGGGTACAATGAGAGATTCTCCACATTTTTTTCAATGTTAGGGGTATATCCTGAAGAGAGTAATTCCAAATCACGTGGAAAATCAACTTTTCCTACTGGAAGAATACTACAGCTTGGTTGTAATCCTGCTTTTGACAAAAATATACAGTGGCTGAAAACCCTTTTAGGATGAGGTTACTTGAATAAGTCACAGTGAATTGGTTTGTTAAACTTTGATGAATGGGTTCAACACATTATCCTAAGCCAAATCGAAGCACATTATGGTTTAGCATGATACCTGAATCAAATTATAAGGAAGTAAGAATCTGTCAATTTTCTATGTTTTCGTCTACCAATTTATCCTAACGCTGCAAATTATTTCGTAGCATATGTATCGTTAGTCACTTGGACTAATACATAAATCCTAATGCTTTGGGCAGAGGTTTGCTTTAGTCCCTCTCTATAACTGTGAAGTAGTGAAGATGAAACAACCTTAAATAGTATAAGGTAAACAATTGAGCCCATTTCCCTATTAGTGACATAACATAAGCCATCCCTGTAGATGCAGAAAAAGAGGGCAATGCAAAAGGGAGTTCCAGAATGGATTAGAAAAGAAAACATGTTGCAATGGTCGCAGCAATTTTATATTGTTATTATTTATTAAACAAATTTATATAGCCGCTCAACTCACACAAAGATGACTCCAGGTGGCTTTTTAATGCAGTGGCATTGAGTCATGAAGTTATTTGAGTACTGAAACCTTATTTGCTGGATAATCAACAGACTTTGTGATTAATATACTTGAGGTAAGACTATGAAGTTTTCATTGAAATTTATTGTCAAACAAGGAGAATAAACAGTTTCAGCTGCAGGGATACTTCAGCATCTGCAGGTCTGCAGAAGATTAAGAAAGAAGAGGGCTTCCGGATTAGGCAGATTCAGCTGGTAGACCCTTATGTGGGTCTTAAATCGCCCTGGAGGGGTGACCACCATCGAGGGGGCTTTTGCTCGGCTGCAGTGGAGCGGCGGTTCCCCCTACAGTCCGAGCTAACTCCGTAGGGCCGATGGAGAAGAAGATTGGTCAGTAAAATGGCCGATCACTTCGCTGTGCCAGCTGAAGTCAGAAAATCATCTAAGCATAAAGAACCACTGTGGTGAATCCGGGTGAGACCTTTCCTCCCTCTCTCCATCCTGAATTATCTTTCCTTTTACTTTGTTTTCTTTCTTTTCTTTTCTTTTCTTTTTTTTTTTGCCTGTAAGAGCCCTGTTGGAATTATTTCCCTGGCTTGGAAAAGCAGCTTCTACTTGTTCGGGAAGAAAGGCGTTGAACAAAAGAATAAAACAAAATTTTAAAGACTACTTCTTTTTTATACATGTTTTGGGGTACCAAATTTTTTTTTCTTAAGAGCTGTATTATCAGTTTATGCTGTTTTTTTTCTTGCTGAGCGCTATTATTATCTTATATTGGAAGAGTATTTCTTTCTCCACTTTTTCCTTAAAAATAGAAAGAAAGGAAAAAAATGACTCTTGAAATAAAGATTTTTTAGTTTACTGAGGACATCTATTGGCCAAAAGCTAATATTGTAATATTTGACTATTTGAAGATGAGATGTTTGGCTTTCATCTTTTTTTTTTTTTGAGAAAGATAACCTGATCCAACTGAATAACCTTTAAAATGGAGCTGCATTCACACTTAAATTGTAAACTTATTCTGGAAAAGATTTATTAGGCTAAAGAAGAAATATGTGCTACAATGAAAGAGTTTACTACAGAATTAAGAGCCAGAATCTCTCCTTTAAACTTCAAAATTGACTCTCAAACTACTTCTGATTATTCTATAAAACAGACTACACAAGAAGAGGACTTAACTGAGAATAAAAAGAAATTGACTTTGCCTGATAAGCAGTTCGCCTATGGTTTTGAGGACCAGGAAAAGCAAAGACTGAGATTTGAAATGTCAAAGCAACAAAATTTTATGGTTAAGAGAAACAGAGGGCCAATGCAAAGGCCAAGATGGTTTACATGGATTCAAATGATACTGCAAGCAATAAAGAGAGACTTATCAGTTGGAAGGGAAGCTCTGTTATGGAAACCTACCTGGCAGAAGAAGCCCAGAATAAGACTGAAAAGAAGTGAAATTTAAAATTTTATGTAATGAATTAAAGGCAATTTAGAATTATGGACTGATTTAAGGACTAAGATTATGAGTGAGATGTAAGAGAAATGGGCGATTAATGGAAGATATATATTAAATTGACTAAGAATGTACTTTTTGAATTGATGGGTTTATCGATATGAAAATTATTATTTTTAATAAGATGATTTGTTTGTTTGATGTCCAATGGATTGAAATGATTTAAGGTTTGATATTATCTTTTCAGCTTAAAAAGTAAGAGAAAAAGGGGTGATTCATGGAATATATATATTAAATTGATTAAGAATGTGGATTTTTTTTAGAATGATAGGTTTATTTGTAAGAAAATTATTATGTAATGTTGAGTTAATCTAATAAGATGATCTGTTTGTTTGATAACATGGATGTGATTAGTTATGAAAATTAACTGGATGAAATTTGAATTCTGTCAAATGGATTGAAATGATTTAAGGTTGGACTTTATTTTGTCAGTTTAAACAGATTGATTGATTGATTGATGGATTACATATAGGATAGATTAATATTTTATTTTAAATAAGGGATATTAGTGGAAGAAGAAATAAATAAGATTTATGATAAAATTAAGGAATTAGAATATATTTGAAAGGGATACCCAAACTGATAATGTATGTACTTAAAGTTATTTTGATTATGGTAGTGTAAATTTATAATGCTTTAAAAACAAGTTTAGGTTGAATAAATTTAAGCTAAAATTTTATTTAAAATAAAATACGTTACTTAAGGGAAAAAGAGAGGGAATACTTGATGTATTGATTGAATTATGTATATATGTTTTGTCTGTGGATGTTTGGCCACCCTAACACCAGGGTGTATCTTGAGTACTTTGTTTTAAAAATAAAAAAACCAATAAAACTTGTCTTTAAAAAAAGGAATAATTGTATCTTTTATATAAATATAAAAATGCAAGGCACAGTATACTATAAGGTATTTTAAACAGACTCAGTGTACATGCAGTCCTTGATTTATGATTGCAATTGGGACTAGATTTCTGGATGTAAATCACTACAGTCTTAAGTTGAGGCACCCACATGATTAGAACCAATTGGACATTTTTTGCAGCGTTTATTAAGCGGTGGTTAAGCAAATGCAATGAATGTAATTGTGACCCCAATCTTTGGAATGGGCAATTTCACTGGAAACCAGTAAAAAAGTGCTGCAAACCAGCAAGAAACATTGCAAATTGTATTTATATAACTATGTGATGCTGCAACAGGTTGGAAGGGGAAAGCTGGCACAATATTTTACTATGGCTAGAAGTGTTTTATGGGCTATAAAGCACTCATTCCATGCCTGTCATAATTTTGAATGGTTGTTAGGTGACCAATTGTTGGTCAAGAATAATAATAAGAAATGTTTAAGGAAATGTAAGCCATTTTATATGAAAACACTCTACTTTGTCATCAATTATATCTTCGGCATGGATTTTATTTACAAGATTTTAAGAAACAGGAGTCATAACATATGAGGGATCATTACTCTAAGGAAAAATCTTCTAAAAAGACAGATTGTACATATTATGTTTTAATAGATATGCCAGAAATGTTATAAATGTAGAGAACTGTACACAGAACTATTAGAATGGCAAAAAATACACAATTTTAGTTGAGTGTTGAGTGCATTTATCTAGCTCCATAACAACTATCTAGTTTTTAAAGTTAATTTAATAGGTCGATTCATATGTTTAATTTGTGTGAAAATAATAGGTCTAGGCCTCTCCATTATTGCTATCTTAATTTAAATTAAGCCATTTGTCCGAAATGGTATAGGGTTACCTGCCTGAGCAGGGGGTTGGACTTGATGACCTCCAAGGTCCCTTCCAACTTTATTGTTGTTGTTGTTGTTATTATTATTAAATCTACTGCATTTTTCTCTATGTTAGCAAAACGTTTATATATCAAGGGTTAGATTTAGCAAATGCTTCCCAATTTTCACCCAATAATTAGGGTTAGGGTTAGACAGTGACAGTTATATAATCAGCTTCATAGCATGGATAGATTTGAATATGAGTTTCCTTATTTCACAGCCCAAATTAAAAACATTTAAAACTTTGTAAGAATTTTCAAAATAAAATCCAGTGGTCATCCAAAGACACATAACTTGATTAAATTCAGTCCAATAGTATCTTGTTAACTATGGTTTTCTACACAACATCTAATACTAAATGGTGTGGAATTCTGGATACAAATGGCAACATATAATTAACAATATTTGTGGGTACACACAGAAACACTTTAAACCACAATTATGTGACAGATGTGGTCAGTAGTCCCAGAAGCATCGAAAAAAACGCAGCTGCATGGTCATGATTTGTCCTTGAAATCTCAAATGCCTGAGAAACTATATTTAAATGTTGAGATCATTCCTTGTACATAGGGTACAGGAGGTTTTTCATCATTAAGGAATTATGACGTATAGAATTTTTGAAGGCTGTTTTCAATAAATGACTCAGAATAGATCCTTTTGAAAAAGTAGGCTGGAATTCAGATCAGTAGATATTCTCCTTGATATAATCTCTTGATATCTAGTATAGGTACTTTTTAAACAAGTCTACAACTCATGAGGGCTTTTATAGCTGCTTCATCCCAAACTTTTCATTAAATGTAAATGATAATAAAATGAGAAGCAGCTGTGCTATTTGAATCAAGGGATATTTTCTTTTCCGGTTTCCTCTGTAGATTTTGAGATATTTTCCTGAGGAAACAATATAGGTTTCTGCTAGACAACATACTGTTTATGTCTGTGATTATTGTTTATCATATTTTAATTAATTCAAATTTGTACATTTAACTGATTTTAAAATCAGTCAGTGCCACTGGTTCTGAAACTGGCTCTTAAGACTACACAATTAAATTAGAAAGATTATGATAATGATACATTTTATTCAGGGTAATTCCGAGAGTGGCTTACACATAAAAAGGGAATATGTAATTAATAAAATAAACAGATTATGGAAGTTGTCAATCTTTCTATTGTGCTAAAGAAAGAACTGAGTAATCAAATATTTTATACTCAAAGTGCTTTTACAAGCTGTTAACAACAACAATAACAACAAAATAGAAATCACATATGCAGATATTCCACTGGAACTATCAAATAGTATATGTATGTCATAATGTACAAAATAAAAATATGAGACTTCCAAAGCGACTGCATTTGTAGTCATTAGAACCTACTTTACAACAATTAGGATTGTATTTGAGACTGCTTTTCTAATATCTGAATGTGCCATTAGAAGTAGTCCAACAAATGTAATTGGGACCGGCAATTCGGTCACTAAGCAACTTAGTATAAAATGTAATGCCATGTGACCATGACAACTTAAGAGTGGCAGTTATGGTAATTTGGTTGCCCTTACTAGGCAAATCCTATGTGTTGCAGTATCCCATAGTCATAACATTGGCATTTGCAACCTGCTGCTGGCTTCCCCTTTGACTCTGCTTGTTGGAAGCCAACTGTGAAGCTCATGGTGATCACATGACCATGGGACACAGCAATTACAAGGAACAATTGTTAAGTCCCTTCTTTCAGTGCTGTTGTATCTTTGAACAGCCGCTGAACGAAGAACACCTGTATTGTCTTACTTTGGGATATTTAGAATGTTTAATGGTTAAGAATGTATAAGATCTGGAAAGAGATTTTAGTAAGACATGTTGACAACAGAGAGATAATCCCCAAATGATGTATGGCATCTTTTATTGCAATGTTTGTTGCAAACAAAAGTAATTCATTTCCATATAGCTTTTCAGTGGAATCTTAAATCTGTTTAGGTATGATTTTTATACACACACACACACACACACACACACACACACACTATAAAATTCTCACCATGAATATTTGTCTATTTCACACACATTTAAAGAAAATAGCAAATTACCTTCAGCTACATTCCTATATCCATTTATTTTGGAATAGATCCCACTGATCTCAGTGAGATTTCTTTTTATTACATAATCCAGTATAAATTAAGGATATAGTGTTCTTCCTCCATTTTAATTAAAAACTGAAATCAAGCTAATCCACTTCCCTCGCATGAGAAAAATATCAGCTATATAATAAAAACCTACAATAAGGAAAACTCAGTTAGTTGCAGGATATATTTCATGTCATTTTTTTTCTTTTTCTCCAACATTAAATCACAATTCCATATCCATGGATGTGGGCACTATTTAGTCTATGGTGTGGTTTCCAAAGGGGTCAAAGATTGATAGGATTGGACAAGGGATCTATTATTATTTTATTGCTTATTTGTAGTCTTATTAGTTAAAATAGTACTTATTAAATTATTTTCAAATAAAAATTTTCTTGTGGGTAGAAGAACAATCTGTAACCATGAAGGGGTCAATGAGCTGAAGAGTTTGGGGACCTCTGGCCTATAGAAGGTTGAGAGAGTTCAATAAAGCCAAGAGTGATTGAATATCACCAACTTTATCATTCTAAATTGATTGCAACCATATTACAGTATGCTATATATAATACATTTTCTAGTATCTCTAAATTTATTCAGAAATCAAACAAAAATATTGTTTTGCAGAACATTTTGGCAAGATGGTGATTTTCTTTTCATCCTAGATCCTACATACTTTATAACTCAAGAGCTACATAAAATATAAAAACTATTTGTGTGCTTTTGAATCTATATATCAGGTTCAGATACTGAAATTTAATCTTGATGGCAGTAATGTACTTTCAGAGATAACATGTTTAACTGCAAATAACTGAAGCGAGATTAAAACTATCAAGTAAAGCAGTTAAGAACTTATATACTTGAGAGCACAGCAAAATTGCTCTTAAAACTTCCAAAATTTGGAAATAGAAAAACAATATTCTCCACACTGTTCTTATGGTAAGTTCTATTTTTTTAAAAAAGGTCAATTACTTCCACCCAGGTTTTATAAATTAATAGGAACGTATCACCTTCGTATGTTAAGAAAGAAAAGTCAGAGTTAGTTGTAGGAAGCAAAAATAGACAGATATTTTGCTATTATGCCTAGCAGGCAAGTGCTACGTAGGGGACAAACAGGAGAATTTTAGAAAGGATTAAATAAAATATATTCTTGTTTCTGCTTCAAGTAGTTCTGCCAAAAATGGCTTGCTTTGAATCTCAGATATCTATAAATCTAAAACCTCTCTTAATGTTTCTGGCAAACCGATGGATGTTCCACACAAAAGAACCAATGCTAAGCTTTCTATTTTTAAAGCTTTTCTGGAGTAACCATCATTTTCAAAAATGAACTATCATTCATCTTACTGTGAATCTGCTGGAAGTAAACAATCTAAATCTATTATGACTAGGAGACATATTAACATTATTTTACATTTCTACATTTTTCATCATAAGTATAAAGCACGGTCCAGGGATATCAAAATATTCTCACTTACTATATGATTTTATACACAAGATTCTCTAGATTAGAATTGTTGTTGAAGTAATTAGCTCTAAAATCTTCATTAGAAATTTCTCTCCTGCTTATTTATAGTGTTACAACAAATGCAAATAAAGTTTTTGGTAGACAGTTGCATTCTACCTTTGTATTCCTTTCTGTTTAATATTCTTGATTGTAGTGACTATTCTGATATGAAATGTCATAATCCTGCTGATTCACCTGACTAAGCAACTTGGTGATTTATGAGTATGAAAGAACCAGTATTTTGCCCTTGTGTTTAGCTTGCATATATAGAGGTAATACCGGTATATGCAAATAGCAGCAAGAAAGGTAAATGGGGATTTTGTAGGTAGAAACCTGACACTATGACTATCTATATTTCTTGCTATGTTGGTTTTCTGAGGTAGGAAGTTGCAATATGAGAATTCTCAAAAAGTCACAAAGAAGTAAAAATAAGATAAGAGAAATGAAGGAAGTGGCTCAGGATGCAGCAAGAACAAATCATTTGACTCCACATGGGAACAGGAGGTCAATTTGCTGTTGATGTATGGGATGATTGGTATGGAGGTTCAATGCTATGCAAGCCAGGATAGATCACCTTGCCCCTATTTCACAATTTGTGAATTTACAACAGAAATAAAAACAAAATGCAGTATTTCCAGCATTAAACTAATGATGCTTCTGAACTGCTTTGCTTAAAATCAAGCAAACTTTATTTTATTTTTGTTTGTTAATAAAGGGCAATGTTTGCTAATAAAGAGTTAATTTAGAAAGAACCGAGTTACCTAACATTTCATAAGCAAGCACTGCAACTGAAATTCCTCTCTATGGATCCCCATATGCTCCAAAGAATCCCTCAAATTTCAGAGAAAACTTGGAAGTTAAATTGTTGAGTTCAGAAAGCAAAGGGAATCAGTTTTATTTCTCATTCTTATTTACTAGACAGCCTGGTAACTCAGTCTGGCAAGATAAATCAGAATTTATTTATTTATTTATTTATTTGACTTCTATGCCACCCTATTCCGGAGAACTCAGGGCGGCTCACAACATAATAGAAATCACCAATAAAATACATGAATATAAAAACCCCTAAGTTAAAAAAGAAAAAACCAATCATTCCACAAACATACACACAAACATACACTGGCTAGGGGCAAGATGTTAGCTGCCCCAAGCCTGCCGGCAAAGGTATGTTTTAAGCAGTTTACGAAAGGCGGAGAGGGTGGGGGCGACACGGATCTCCGGGGGAAGTTGGTTCCAGAGGGCCGGGGCCACAACAGAGAAGGCTCTTCCCCTAGGCCCCGCCAGGCGACACTGTCTGGCTGACGGGACCTGGAGAAGGCCGACTCTGTGGGCCCTAACCGGCCGCTGGGATTCATGAGGCAGCAGACGGTCCCGTAAATAATGTAAAACACCACCTCGTGCTACCTTGATTTCACACTATCTTGGCCAACTTTTTTGAACTACAGCAGCAGCAGCAGCAGCCCTTGTTTCTCTGGGCATTTTTATTTGCAAACCAATTCAGTTTATACCTGAACTACGGAGTCAAGATTAAACAAAAAATGTCAAACTCCTTAGTGGATCATCTGAATTGAGATTACATTTTTGGAACCTAACTATTTCTTTTGTAGAATTTTTTTTCTTTTTTCTTTACCAATGCCTGGTACCTATCAATGGTAATTTTATATTTATTCCACAATCTCTTTCATTCTTTCTAATACTGTATTGTATTGATACTATTTAATCCTGTTTTCTTTTAGTGTTTGCAACAATGTCATTTTCTAGGTCCTGATCTTTCCCAAGTCATAGAGCCATATTTGATATCTGCTTAAGGCAGCACAATTCAAGGCACAATCAACAGTATCAGAAACAGCAATGTTTCTATCATTCCCGTTCTTCCTACAAATGTAGAGGATTCTGAAGTTTATTTTTGAATCGTAAGGGGATATTTCCACTCTACTTTACATAAGGCAACAAAACCCCTCAGATTATTTCATTGCTCAGTTTTTATGTCTTTATTTTTTTTAAATTTATTCTAAAACCTGAACTTCATTCAAAGATCCAGATTTTTTTATACCTAGTTTTAGACATTTACAACGGAAATGTCTAAACAAGGTAGCATTATAGCATGCTATTATAACTTCAAATGTCATTCTGTGACTATAACAATTAACAAATGGAAAAAAATCATGCTATGATTCAAAGTTTGTCACGGTTGAAGATTTCTTTGGTTACCTTTCTTCATTTCACTTGAAAACCCTATAATGGAGCAGCTACTGTTATCTGTGTTGATGGTTCATTTAGAAATTCTCAGCTGGTTTGGTTCAACAAAGTGGTACTCATAAACTCTGAATCCTAGGTTTGTAGTTTATCACTTCATTCGAAACATTGCAAAATACCCTATCTTATCCTTGCTGTGATTTGCTGCTTAACTGTGTCCTTTTATAAACTAGAAACTTCTGTTTTTAAATACTATTTTTTTTAAGGGATGGCTTTCATCATATCTTACTTGAGTTCCTGTGAGCTCGTGGCCAGCATACTTCGAATACTTTTATCAGCCAGCGGGCAGCCAGACAGACTGTAAAACAGGTCAGGACAGTCAAGTAAGTTGATATTCTTTTAAGCCAAGATTTTCCAAACAAACACAACGTTTAAAAATTAAATTAAAAATTATAATGCAGAAAAGCGATGGGGCGGGCAAGTGCTGGAATATTACATTCTGTAATATAAGTTAACCCTCTGAATATGTTTAACTATAAAATGTGTAGAATTTTTGTTAAAAAGACAAGATAATAAAAAAGCATTAGTGATCCATGGGTTAACGGTTTTAAAAAGTTAAAAATTTCAAAATTGTAGTTGTTTTAAAAGAAATAAGACGTTTATACAACACACAAATTAGCATGCTCTTAAGATCAACATTTATTACTCAAAGGGTTAACACAGAGTTCAACATTTTTACTTTGACAGCATTGTTGAGGTAAGCTGAAAACAATAAATTGAAAAGACAGAATCCACCATGAAAAAAATGAAGTCACACCTTCTATGTGAGGCGTAATTACCAGTCACATGACCACTCCCATCACACCCTGGTGTTGGACATCTGCCACCAAACAAAAACAAAAAAACAGCCAAAATAGTAAGTATGTTTAAAAAAAACTTTTAAAAAGTTTCATTGTTTCCAGTTTAGCTGCAATGTCTGCAAGGGGGATTTAAGCATCCTATCAGAAAAGCTGCAAAATGAACAAAATTTAATGAAATGGCGTCTCAGTACAATATAGCATCATTAGGGACAAGCAGCTTCATCACTTAAACTTAATTGACAGTCTGAAACATTTATATGCTGCAAATGCTGCATGCTCATACTGCAAGGCATAATATGTACTTGTTTATTCAGATAAGACAACAAGAGAAAGATAAGATTAAAAAGGAGTAAAAAATAATTTCACCTCACATTATGCTTACGTTATTAAATCCTTTTTATTCTCTTTGCATTGAGGATATTTGGGTTTAGGACTTGGGATTGTGACTTCCCCAGGATACCTTCTTTCTTCTAATGCCTCTTGGAAAGGATCTAAATCTTCTGGCTGTAATGAAAGTAAGAAACAAACCATATTTAATTGGAATGCTATTGTGCTTATCGCTAAAATTTCCAATGAAGTCAAGGACCTTCCTGTTTATTCCTCTGGAGAGAAAAAGTCCACATGTAACAACTTTGAAATGTTTACAGTGCAGATAGCATCCTATATTATATTGAAAGGAAGTGGTCTGCATAAACCAACATTCTGTATAACTCTCATGGTTATTTCATTCAGTACATATTTAATTAAGATAGGTGCTGCTCCAAATTCATGCCTCTTGTTAAAAGCATCATGTCATTAACAAAACTCTTAAAATATTGTGCACAATATAGAACAATGCTGTTACAGTGGAAGCTTCTGTGCTGAGCTGAGAGAGTAACTGGCACAAGGTTGCCAGCTGACTTTCCCATTTAAGCTGGGACTAGAACTCACAGTCTCCCATTTTCTAGCCTGATGCCTTAACCACTAGACCAAACTCAAGTCTCCCTCCAGGGAGGAAAGTTAAAGTCCCCCAGACATCAAAGGTGGGAGTTCTCTGCCATCCTCCAGAAGACCAACTACACAAGTTTGGTAGTTGGTACACCAACAGAATCTCGAGCTTATTTCTACAGCCAAACCAACCATATAGGCACTCACATCCCACTATCAGAAGAATGGAGTCTCTTTCTCTTACAATCAGCATCAACTCCCTTTCCTGTCATTGGCATCAAAGTTGCTGAAGAGCTGAAAGAGCTGAAACCCAGCTGGGCAGATTTCTGAGAGGATGACCATAACACCTTTACTCAGGCAAGTTTTAGGATAGCTAATTCTCGACTTACACAACTGTAAGTCGATCACAATTGAGACCAAAAATTCTGTTGCTTGCTAAGCAAGACAGTTGTTAAGTGAGTTTTGCCCCACGTTATGACATCTCTTGTCATAGTTGTTAAGTGAATCACTGCAGTTATTAACATGGTTGCTAAGTGAATCTGACTTCCCCATTGACTTTGCTTGTCAGATCACAAAAGGTGATCACCTGACCCTGGGACATTGCAACTGTCATAAATATGAGCCAGTAGCCAAATGGCCAATTTTTGATCATGTGACACAGGGATGCTGAAATGGTTGCAAGTATGAAAAACGGACCTAACTTACCTTTTTTCAGCACCACTGTAACTTTGAATGATCACTAAATGAATTGTTGTAAGTCAAAAACTACCTGTAAAGTTTTAGTCTGCTGCCTCATCCAACAGCAAATACTGATGAAGGTGGTCTTGAGGCAAACAGATTTGGCATTATACATCAGCATCTTGAGACCAAAGACATGAGCAAACTAGTTACCTGTTCCCTACTATACTAATAGGAGGAAACATCCATGTCTCAATTCTTTACTTACTGATAGTGTAAAGGTAAACTATAGCACTTAACAAGGCAATTTTCCTGTCTTTACTACTATTTTTGAGTTTTGTAGTTATTGCAGCAGCAAGAACAAAGAGTTAATGTAATTCTATTTGTTCCTTGCTTTGTTCATATATTACCTTAGAATGAATAGATAACAGATTTCCTCAATATAAGAGTAGAGAAAACATGTGCATGAGGCATGCCTTCTGTTTCACTAACTAAATAATTCTTCTATAAACAAGAATAAATCCTTGAATTCAATAAGCTACCACTGAATTGTGACATTCCTAGATAAATGAAAATGCCAACTCTGAAAAAGATTTACCGGTAAGTAAATTATACCCTGATCAACCACATTCCTACTATAAATACATAATGAAATGCTTCAATCAATATTTTAAAAAAATGATATACAGTAAAGTATCTTTGCCCAAGCCATTGTTAATAATGCATTTCACCTGGTCAGTCTTTAGAAATCTAATAGCTTGAAAGCAATGCTGGGGAATTTGATGAAATAGACCTACATTCATTTCCTTGGAATCATCTTCATCTATCGTGTCAGGTTTCATTTTTGTGTAGTCCACAGGTAAATCCCAGCAGTCGCTCTCATTTAGCTGGTAACACCTGTTATTCATCACAGCCTGTTGTTGTGGTGACATTGGTTCCAGCGGCGTCAAAATGGTGCAACAGCCATCTCGCTGTCGTTGCTTGTTTAAACTCAAGTCTAATGTCCCATTTTCATCCACCTCCATATCAGGATTCTGGATAAAAACACACACATGTACACACATACACAACATATACACCAAAGAAGACAATTCAACTCATTACTATCAAGATTTGTTCAGTAAAATGAATTACTGTACCCACAGTTTCATTCCTTGGCAACGTTAAAACATTCTAAAAGAAATCTTTGAAAATATTTCACTGGGAGTAATCTCACCATTTTGATTTGTTCAGTTGTTTGTATTGGCATCTATATCATTCTGGATTGACTTGGAGCACCTTCTTAAAGCAAGCACTGAGAAAAAGTTGCTGAAGTGAAATGTATCAATTTTAAAGGTCAGAAAGAATAGAAACCCTTCTCAAGTCAAAATTATAGCACAAGGAAAGAATAATCTTTTCCAAGTCTTTGATGCAAATGGCACCAAACTGAGCAGTAAAAGGCACAGAAATGGAGATGTACACTGCACAAAGTTGTTTGGGGACTCCTTTCAGCATGAGGAAAAAAATTCCTGATCCTTTCATTCCTCACAGCAACTGAGGAAGGGCAGAAGAAAAAGAAGGCATTTTCCTTCTGCCTTTCCCTTTTGCTAAATATTTTTAAAGAAAAGTTTAGAGTTTTAAAATGGGATGTAAAAAAAGGATTTCCCCTTTTTTTAAATATAAATGATGATAGTTATAAAGATTAATAAGCGTAAATAGAAATATATATTGTTTACCACAGCAAGAAAAAAAACAAGAGATGGTTAAACTGATTGCTTTTTTCAAAGAAAAGAACATACCTATTTTAGTTTCCATTTGGAAACTGCTTTTGAATTTTGTGCTTGTAGTGGAAAAAAATGAAACTTGTTTTTCCCGATTAGATAGGTTTGTTGCTGTAGAAATGGCTAGTATATATTATGGTGTAAAAGTAAAAAGTTGTAATGTTACTATCTTCTACTATGCTAAAAAAGAGTCAACGCCTTTTTTTTCCTTTTCCCCCTTTCCCCCTTAATTTTCCCTAAATTTCATTTTCTTTGTATTTTATATTCTGATAAACTAATAAAAAAAATTAACCAGGTGAGAAAGATGAAAAGTAGATTTGACTGAAGTTCACTTTTCATCTTCTTCCACCATCAGTGCCTTTCCCTCTCACTTTGCCCTTTTCTAGTGAGCAAAAATAATGTTTCTGTCAAATCTTCCTTCCCAGGTAATAACTCCCAGAATGTCAAGAGATGGGTATTAAAGCCAAAGGACATATAGCAACCCAAGAAAGAAACCCTATCCCAGAAATCCTATTTCAAGCCTAAAAGGGAAAAATTTCCACTTGTTTCCCTTATTACACCTTTCAAGGGCCGCTCTCACAAAAAAAAATCTCTTCCCAGTCTTACTACCTAAATGAGAGCCATTTGGTGTAGTGGCGAAAGGCCTGGCCTAGAAACCAGAAGCTCTAGTCCCGCCTTTGGGCCAATCGCTCTCTTTCAGCGCAACCCAGTTGTTGTTATATGGAAAATAGGAGGAGAAATGAAGATTAGGTATGTTCTCCGCCTTGAGTTATTTGTAAAAATAATAAAGGTAGGATAAAAATCTAATAAATAATAAAAATAAAAATAAATGAACCATACATCATTTATTCTACTAGAACATCTTTCCTAATCAATTCATCTGGGTTATTCCTTCATGAGGATTGAAGGTGGCATTAACTGCCTCCGAAATATCATTTTGATTTTAAAAAGGGACCCCTTTCTTTTAAACTAATCTAATCTCATTTTGTTCCTAAATAGGGTTAATGCTACTAGCATCAGAAAACAAACAAACAAACAAACCCAACCCTCTTTTTAAAGGCTAATAAAATGAATGGGGAGAACAACTGAACAGTAAAAGATCCTCTATTTGACTCATATAGATTCTTATATTTCCTTCCACAGTTATATAATGCACATACTTTCACTTTACGAAGAAGGAAAGCTAAATTAAAATTTTAAAAACACCTTTTTTCGTTTTTGAAAGAGTAGAGGATGTTTTTTAGGCCTACAATTACAGGACAGAATCTTGGTTTGCCTTCCAACAGCTTGTTTGCACAGCCCTCTAGTGGTTGCATGAGGGAAGCAGAGTTTCACCAGGCAGTAATGTTGTATGCTAAGTTCTAGGATGATTGTTTAGCAATAGGATCCTTGGTTTAATGTTGATCACATTAATATGGAACCAGATAAGAGAAACATCAATCAAACAAAGTGTAACAGGAGTATAGTTGAGGCTAGACGCGAGGGGTGGGAAAAAGGCTTACTAATTCAGACGTTTTCAATGACTAATACTTAGTATTGTATATCAGGTGCCATGATGATTGCTGCACAATATGTTTTTATGTTCAATGTTGATTGTTTTAATAAAAGAATTTTATATATTAAAAAAATGACTTTTTTTCCCACAGTGAAATACACTTAAAATGTGCTTTTTCAATCCCAATAAATTTCTTACATAATCTTGATTTTAAAAAATCCTTTTTCTTTTCTTCTTGTTTTTTGCAATTCATCTTATGCCAAGTGATTATTAAGAGAGCATTGTAATCTTTACAGCAGAGTAAGCTAAAATAGCCCTATTAGATAGAGCAAGGGAAAGCCTATAAGCTATGGCTGCAAAGCTTGCAAGGTAGAATCAATACTTTGGTGATAAAACCAGTATAAAGTTGAAATTTATTCAATCCGAATTGTATCAGTTCTTATTTTCATATGTGAACAAAATTGTTCTTTCAGAGGATCAAGTTGGAGCAGATTTTTATGGTTTGATCTCGGCATACAAACAAGACTTGTGAGCCCATCAGCCCTAGCTGATTTTATTTGCTGTATGAAAAAGCACCCTTTTCCACTCCCACTAGTAATAGGGAAGGTCTGGTGAGACCTCTTTCCATGACGCATGCAAGCCACAAGATTACTTGCCAGCTTAGGGAAGGTCATAAAGGAGAGAGGATCCTTTGCAAGGCTAACAAAAAATATGGAAAATATGTCTTCTGTTTTATCATAAGCTTGCCTTTTTAAGAGATAAGTAGTTATTATTATTATTATTATTATTATTATTATTATTATTATTATTTAAAAAGACACTTCTTTTAAGGTTGCCTATTCTAATTTTCATCTACTAAACACATTAGCAATTCTAAAATGATTCCAAACACTTTTAGGTGAAATCTTAACCTTCATCTATGTCTCTATAACATACTGAAGACAATTAACCTGGAATATTTCTGTGTAAATTTAGCATTCTTGGCTAAATCCATAAATCTTACAAATAACATACAAAGTGAAGTCCATATGCTAAACTGGCTGATGTTTATTACAGATGTTTCCGGGCACATTTATGGTTCTTTTTAGTATGCTTTTAGTGTGCTCATTTGGGGGGGGGGAATAACCGTAATCAGAAACTCTTGAATTCACTATGTTAGTCTATACAATATTGTTAACAAATATTGTAGCAGTAAATATTGTCATTAGATTATATCTGATAGTTGATATGTGTCTTTTAACACAATGTATGTTAAAAAATTATCATCGTCAGTTGGCTAATCTAAAATTAATATTTCTGCTTCTATCCAATTTTACCAAATCACCATCTTTTTTTCCTATATTTAAAGTTGGGTTTCTCCATAAAGTCAAAAGGAGGGTGTCAAATATTATTTTATTAAACATATTCTAACTAACTAACACAATTGTTTCTGAGATACTAGAGTTTTAATATACTTGAATCCTAATGCTATCCATCCAACCAATATATGTGTTCCAAATCGCCCAAATTGGAAAATTAACAGCAAATGTTGGGTTCTGATATTTAATACTTGACAATAGATAAGCATAGCTCCAGATTCAGGAAAAACAAATCCTCCTTCATTGATTGGTAATTGAATTTTCTATCAAGATTGTCTCAGAATCAAAGAGACTCTTAAAAAATTTTCTAAACAAAGGATTTTTTTTCTAAATTTATTTTCTGGATATATATACTAGAATTTGTCCCACAATATAAATTAATCAGCGAATAATATTCATTTTGAAAGTGTCCACCTTTTCCCAAAGGGTGAGGTTTAATTATTCCTATTTCCTGAAGAAACCTCTCTCTATTTGATTTATATTAAGAAATTTCTTTCTCTATTTGATTTATATTACATACTACTGAGTTATACATTTTAGTATACAAATACCTAAATATTTAATGGATTCAGTACAAATATGGAACTGATATCCTTTCAATGGATAAGTAACCAATTTTTTCCCAATTGGTATCCATTCTGATTTGGACCAGTTAATAGAATATACTGTTTTGCTAAAGATAGCTATCATTTACATCAATACTGTAATAGTAAAATGAGGGTTAGAAATAAGCAAAAGAATATTGTGTGCAAATAAAAGTAATTTTTGTTCAACTGAATTATATACTGCTCTGTAAATCTCTATATTGTCTAATAGCCAAAGGATGCACACACATATGAAAAAGCAATGGTGAAAGTAGACATTCTTGTCTAGTTTCTCTGAATGGTAGGAGAAAACATGCTATTAATTTTTACTTTAGATGTGAGAGACGTATATTGTCTTTCAGTTTCTTTACAGGAATTCATGCTTGGACTCTGTTTGTATAGAAATAGGCTGTTAAAAACAGCATTTTGTGGGCGATGTAGCACAAATACACAGGGGTATATACAGATAAGCAAATGTATTACCCTAGAACAAAGATCCTGAGGTTTTGTGGAGAGGTTCTGAGGCATTTCTCTGCAGCGAGTGGAAAGATTCAAGATAGCTGTAGCAGCCATGTGTGCTGCTTCCATGTCGTGGGTATAGTCAAAGCTGCTCTTGCTGCAGGTGCTGCTGGCGCTGCTGCCTCCTCCACAGCTCATGTTGCTGCTGCTGCTAGGTGCGTAGCTGCTGGTTGTGCTGCTGGTTGGGCTTGAATTCTTACAGTAACGTTTAGCTGCGGAAAGGAAAGAGGGCAAGAATGACTCCAAAGGGCTCTATGGACAGCCATGAAGAAGTGATGCAATCTGCTGCATTCTAAAGGAGCTGCGCTCTTCCATGAAGCTTTTATAATATCTCTGTGCGTCTTCTTGGCACAGGAAACCCAGATGCAATGTCAAAAAGGCAAAATAATAATCAACCAAGTATTCTGTTGTGACATACGGATGAGATTAAGTTGAAAAAAATGACTCTGAGGACTTGGGTTTACTTCATTTTTTTGTACTCTGGAATGTCTTATAATGAAGGGATTAAAAATGCTACAGACAGGCAAACAAATAAATACATTTTATTCGAAAGCAGAATTTTCTCCCCTATTGTCCTCCAGTCATCTTACAGTTATGTGTATAGTCTAACTATCCAGAAGCACAAGAAAGAAATCTGTTAGTAACTTCTGACATCATTACACAAATACCTGGTTGGTTAGAAGCAAGGAAAGGACAGACACTTAAATGCTGGTTACTGACCAATCCCAATTAAAAGAGCTTGCACAAAACTAACAATGTGGCCCTTGCTTCTAATTTTCCCCATAACAGCAACCCTTTCAAAGCTGTTTTCCTTTTCTTCTGTCCCCTGACTTTTTGCCAGTCATTCTCCATTTGATTCTGATTAATCTCTAAATATGCATTAGAATGACTAAGCCTTTTAATGAAGCCTCTTGTCTCAAAGACAAATGAGTATATTATAGAATTTGAATATATAACAAAAAGCAATAAATATTGCAGGAAGCTGTTCGCAGTACATATAAATTTATAATTGAGTCAACCTAAACTAAAATGCACTCTCTAGATCACTTCTTTAGGCATCCACAGCAAAGTAAGATTGCTTCAAAATAACAATGTGCAGTGGTGATATCATGAACTCACATGACCACAATTTACAATATTTTTGCCAGAAAGCAGTTTCTGGCAAAAAATACTCCATAGCAAACAATGGATTCATTTAATGATCACAGTAAGTCATTTATTAACTGCTGCGAAAAGTCATAAAGTCAGGAATAGTCACATGGTGACTCATTTTATGACCATCATGACTTAACAACCAAAATGGCGAGCTCAATTATAGTCGTAAGTCAGGGACTACTAGTATGTGGTTGCTAAGAATTGACAGAGACTGGCACATAATCAAATGGACATAGCACCAGTATGTTGGATTTGGGAATTTTCTGCAAAAGATTAATATGATTATCTAGCTGAGAAAGAATAATCCAGCTGTAAAGGATACCCAGATGGAAAAAACAGGATGGAGGGGAAGGCATACACAAGCAGAACTTGTACTGTCATTTTATTTTCAGTTTTATGTTAACTATGAGTAAATAAACATATCATGGAAAGCCATCACGGTAGTAAACCCCCAAATATAGGGGTTCAAATGTAGCTCATGGGTATTTCTGTAGTGTATAATATCTTCTTCACTACAAAAAATAAGGGAAAGAGTCAATTTGAAGTGCATTGAAATGTGTACACATTTATGTTCTTCACATTTCTGTGGAGTTATTTATCTTGCACGATAACATATACTATAAATGTAGATATGTGGATAAGTATTCAAAGGAAGAAGAAAAGTAGCAGATAACCTTAGACTCAGGTATTGTAATGTATTTTGGAACTGCTGTCAAAATTTGAATAAAATAAATTCAGCAACATATGAGCACACTGCCACTCATTCAAGGGAAGGAAAATAAAAGAGGCGTGTATTTCCCTGTCTACTTCCAAACCTGTAGGAAACTGTAATATGGGAAGTTAAACCAACTAGCTAGGGGAGTTTCATTAACAGTTTCTCAACTATATTTATTTTGTAATGCATTAGGAATATGCATCTCATACCATCATATCCTTTGGGGGATACATCTCTGGATTGTACTTTGGGTGCTATGGCTCTCTTTCCATATGCATGGTTGTCATAACTGTTATATTCAAATGTGGTCTTTGAGTATTTCTCTAGTTCCTTGGCCAAGTTGGAGCGGGGCGTTGTGGTGGGAACATTGTTTCTGTAGCCATACTGAGGAATTTCCAACTGCTTAACAAAACACATGGGCCTAGAAAGTGAGAAAGAAAAAAAAACATGTCTTATTAAAAGCATAGCCCACAATTCATAAACACAATAAAAAAATTTCTATCTATTGTTTTCAGATGGCAGCAGTGTTTTATACTTTTGGACATCGCTCTGTTGAACAAAAACTGAGAGCAAACGAATTGCAATCACAACACGTGATTAACAATATAAAAATAGGAAAAAGTCCTCTTTAAACAGTATTTTTAAACATAGGTAATATATTTTTTTAAAATGTATATTTTGCTCTTGTATGGGAAACAGCATAAATTTTAGCAATTATCTTGGTATACTACAAACTCCAGAATGGTATCTTAATCTAAAATAGTAGATTCTTGGCATGGGAAATATATGATTTGATAGCAAGTTTATTCACTGACTCCCCAATGATCAGTGACTAAACTGTGCTAAACCTTCCTTCTATTGCTGATCTTGAAACTATTTTTACTGCTGATCTTGACATTCTCCCAGTTGAGTTCAGAACCTAAGTTACTAGGAGACTTTATACATCTCATATCTACTTTTTCTTACTTTTCCAGGAATCATTTAGATTAGAACAGTTTTACACTGGAACATGACTATGAGCTTTTTTTTTTTTAAGGACATTGGGACTTGACAATTTCAGCTATTTTTGTCCTTTTTTTTTTTGCAGATATCAATGATAGCTCCATAATTCTTGTTTCTTTTTTACATGCTATGATAAAAGATGAAGAACGTCAAACATGTTTACCTCCTTGCTTCATAAGTATATGAGACTGTAGGGTTGTAAATGTGTGACATCTGAACATTCTCTGAGGGTAACCCAAAATTAGTATATATAGATTCAGATTGATAAATTCAGATTGTGCCCTCAAGGAAAAAATAATTGCTCTCAGTATATAATTAAATATTTATGTATAAATAAAATACAATAATTACTTCTACCTTTTGATTTTCATGTTTTGAGACATGAAAATGAATAAAAACTGTTTGGGTCTGTACATTTATAAGCATGAGACCTGAAACTGGCAAGGCCAGAAATAACAAGCCTAAGACAATAACAACCAACAAGTGTCATCAAAATCCAAGATTTAAAAGATATAGACTGAAACCCTGATGCTGGCATATACATACAGACTGTAGCTGATATTTGTTGTTATAAAAATTTCTTTTGCAACTGTATTTAAAATAAATAATCTATGTTAACCTCTTCATGTCTGTATTTCTAAAGATATATTTATTGCCATGCCCTGGTGAAGCTCTGTCAACTAACATGAACAGAAATAAATCAAAGCTACTCTTTCACTGCAACAAATTCTGTTTTTATTCTAGATTGCACATTTCATAATTTCTTTACAATAAAAACAAAATTCGCATGTTTTAATGCAGCCTATTCCACTCATAATTTAAAATGGGATTTCCTCAGGGACCCCTGTCTCTATTGGAAATGGTAAGTAATCCATCAAAGACAATCAGTCTTGTAGCAGTTGCTGATATCAAAAGGAAGACAAATTTCCTTTATCAGACAATGTAAAAAATAAAGCACTATAGTTGCTAGGATAGTTTTCAATTCTCTTTATACCAGAAGATGCAGGACTTAAACATATGGATTGCTTGTGAGTTGCTCTGCTTGAATTCAAAAAGGTGGAGAAAGAGCAACAAATTGTGCTTAGTAAAAACATAGATAGTACAGGGTAAATTTCAAAACATTCGCCTTAAATATCTGTACAAGATAAAAGCAGTGGAGAAGTCATGTCTGAGATGATAATGTAACTTAGATCACTTATCATAACCTGAGAGGCATGACAATCTTAAAGGCAAAAGAAAAATTGTCAGAACATTGATTTGAGGCATCTGCATTCAGATGCTGCTTTTAACAAATATCCTTTCCATCTGACTTCTCATTAAAGAAAGTATGTATGTATGTATGTATGTATGTATGTATGTATGTATGTATGTATGTATGTATGTATGTATTTATAAAATTTATTGGCCACCCATCATACTATGGAGGAACTCTGGGCAGCTTACAGTTACATTTTAATAAAAACATAAAAAGTTAAAATCAAACTGTACAACCCAGGACACATGGGGAGGGTGAGAGTGGCATGGGGGAGGTGGTGGGATCTGTTATTACTCAATCAACCACCTCCATTGCACTGGGGCCCCAAGCCGACTGGCAAAGTTGTGTCTTTAGGTCCTTACGAGGGCTGTACACATCAGGTTTTAGCATCAGCCTCACATCAGGTTTTAGCACAATAATGGCTGTACACATCAGCCTCACATCAGGTTTTAGCACAATAATAAAATTATACTAACTTTTTGGGGGGCAGTAGAAAGGATGAAAAATAAATACGTTTGTTAAAAAACTGTGCAAAAATAGTTTTTGAAAATGGGAAAAATATATGGAACAAACTCTTCACCTAAAAACTTAAAACTATCCAATGTTCTTGAGCATAAGCAAAAGCACGTCACCCTTTCGAAAAATAATCTTAATTTTTCTCAGGCAAATAGCATGGAGAAAACCACACTAAAATTATAGGATCAATACATCTAATTTTACTTCTATCTCTACACTATATTGCAAAATATGCCATAAAATATTTATGAAATTTGAATATCCTTGGTTTGCAGTATCCACATAATTTGGTATGTTACTCATACTCTGATTCTCAAATTTTCCAATTATGAAAAATGGGAAGACTTGAAATCTGTAAGCATTATAAATTTCTGCAGTTACAGGGTAAGGTTAGTATTGATAAGCAACATAAATCTAAAATATTAGGTACAAAATATGTCTGCATATTTATTCTGAATGTATTTTTGAAAATAAGAGTTCTTACTACACATGGTATCTGAAGACATGCCAAAGTAGCTCTAAATAACATTTTTCCCAGATCATTTTTAATACCATGATATGAAGTGATATTCCACTACATTCTACTATAGAGGGCAATACAACTGCTATTTGGTTGGAAAGAACTGATTAGCTCATTAAAGGAGTCCATCCCAAGTAGCTGAGTTTTCAAATCTGACTCAAGGAAAACTTTGTATATGACGTTTTCTTGAATAGCGTACTTTCTTAAGATCCAATAACATTAGAAATATCACTATGAGGTATATGAATGAAATCTAAATCTATAACTTCCAGTTTGAACATCCTGTAACTTCTAATTCCTATAAACAATTACTTCCTTCGAACATAAATCTTTGGGGAAAAGGGTATGAGAAAATCAGGTAAATTTTGCTGCTTTAGCTTAAAAAATGTATTATTTCCCCTTCTAACTAATAAATATGATAGCAGAGTAAACCTTCGGAATGAATATCTTTTTAACGTCTGACTTTCAAATTCCTCAAGAATCATACCTTTCTTGCCTGCATTAAGCAAAGGCCTAAGATTCTGCATTGGATGAACTCTGCAGCCTATATTCCTGAGGAACGAGATGGTTCAGGAATTATTGGCAGCAATAAAAATATAAGCTACGTAAACAGGTACATCAGCATTCTTCTTTTCCTTCTTCTTTTCCTTCTTGTTCTTCTTCTTGTTCTTCCTGTTCTTTTTTTTTTTTTTTTGGAAGATACTAAGCCAGCCAAAACTTCTTATAAAGTTATAAAGCCAGCCAGTCTTCTTATAAAATCTTTTAAGCCTAACTACTGATACATTTTTTGAATTATAATTTTAAATTTGCAAGCTAAATGTTGAAAGTAGGGCTTCTGGTTTTCATTTAAACTGATATTTACTAGTAAACGCCTGCTGGAAAAAACAAGACTTACCGGTAAATATTAGTTTATTTCCCAAAGATATCAACTTTTTTCACACTGTTCATAGATTCAGAACTCCAGCAGGCAGCTTTACACCAAACAATGCCTAAGACAAAAATGAGCTTTTCAGCTTTATTGATATTTGCCAAAAAAGAGAGAGAGAGAGAGAAACATTACCCACCCTCCCCCAGGGTATATTGGTAGGCATTTAAAGGCTGAAAACAGGATCCAGAAGCCCTAATTCTAAACACTGGTTCAAGGGTGACATATTTTTTTAGTGCTAAGATTAACTTCTTATTCAATTAATCTTGAATACACTATTAAGTGTTAGAGCAACTCTGTATACCTCAAGACACGATCTGATGCCTGGTTTGATTTGGATGCATCACAGCTCTGATGCTTCTCTTGAGCTTTAGCCAGTTTCTCTGCTGCAGCAATAGGACATCCGGAGAGGCTGCAATTACAGAAAGAAAATGTAATTGTCCCATCCAGAATAGCTTCACAGAGCTTTTTTTTTTTTTTGTAAACATAAAGGAGAAGCTGGCTGAATGGGTGGTGGTGGTGGGGGAAAGGAACTATGTCTTGATGCCCAGCATTCATCCTCTAGAATGCAAAATATGCTTTTAAAATCACAGGGTTGCCATAAAAGATTAACTCCTCTTCCACTATACATGACTAACTTTACTGATCTTTTGACCTATGAAGCCAGATAGAATCTCCCAACTACCTACTGTGACAGTCCAGGTGCTTAATTATCATTGTTTCTGCCCTCCCACTGTTTTTACAAAAACAAAGCTTAATGAGCTGATGATTAGCCACCAAGAAGCTGGTGAGTTGCATTCCCTTTGATAAGCCACAAATTATGCTTTAGTTTGGTGTTGTTGTAAATATTCAGGAGGACATTGCTGCCAGGCAAACCGAATATAGACTTAAAGATGCAATACTGTTGGCAGAATTTCATACTTATCTACCAACTGTATTGTCTACTGCTGCTGGTGCTATTGTTGCTATTTAAAAAAATCAGAGAAGAATATGGCTGTAATCCTTGCTTATTTGAAAGTGAGCAACACTGAATTCAGCAATGTTTACTTTCCATAAAACTAGTTAGGATGGAGCTTTAAATAATCTTGGGCTGATTAGAATTTAGAAAAAAAAAGTGTAGCAAAAAAAAGGACATAAAAATTCACTTGCTGTGGAAATTGAGGAAAATTCCCTTGGGAGAATCCGGGCATCAATCCATAAGGACATTGCAGATAGAAAATGAAATAAAATATAAAGAAAAAATTAGATAGTTAAACTAGAACGCCAACACATAACTATCAAAAATGTTCTCAGAGTCAAATTGAATTAAATCAACTCCCGGTGTCTATTCAGGATCATCAATCCAAAGAGTTTTAGGGAAACTACTGTACAATACAGTAGAGAATATTGCCTAAACATAGCCCAGAAGTCCAAAAAGTGCAGTGTGTGGACTGCGTTAGCTCATCAACAGCCTTTTATGATCCTCTGAATCCAACTTTGGTGGGACCAAAGTTTTCCTTCCTTCGTTATTAGCAAAAACTTTGCGATCATCAAGTATCATTCATTCCTAATGCAGTTCTTTGTAAGCACCAGGACAAAAGGCAAATAAACAAAAATAATACCAACCAGCATTTCTTAATCTCTTCAAAGACAATAATCACCTGGGATAGAGACTTCTAAGAATACTGTATTCGGGATCGAATACAGAATTCAAAACTTCTGAAAAGGACATCATTTTAAATTCTGGAAGATTTTTCTGGGGTCATGACCCTGCCTGAGGCCTCATCCTCAGATGACATGCAGGACCGTAATAAGGCATTAAGGGAACCATATATGAAAAGCCAGACCAAAAAACAGCAGAAAAAGCATCAGGCTTCATTGTACCAGATCCAAGCTCAGTTGATTCAGAGCGTGAATCAAAATCAAATCTCACAGTGAGGGGGAAAGCTACTGCTAGAAAGTAGAAAAGTGGAGAAAACATGGGTACACCAAGAAGAATCTGGCATAGCCAAGTCTATCAGAGGTAGACTGATACAAATGAATCAAGCTGATGTGTGGAGTGGTAACGGTGTAATAGGCCTCCATTTCAGCTCATCTGAACGTATCTCTGGTCTAGCAACTAGCCACGCAGCCTTCTTGAAACACTGACTCTTGTCTGATACCATCTCCTTGCTGCTGGTGAGAATTTTTATTTCCTTGAGTATACACAATAATATCCATCTGTGATGGCCTGATGAATTTACAGCTTGAATTGTTTGCTAGGTACCTCTAGCTAAAATAGTCTGACAACCCATGATGTCATCATATCCATAATCATTCAACAGGGTGAACACTTTTTGTGGCCTTGTATAGCTTCCCCTTTACAACCAGTTTTGTATTTGGTAAATACACCTTTTCAAAAAAAAAGTTAATGTTTTAGGATTTCATATTAACTGAACAGAATTACCTAAGACTGCCTAAGTGTTTCCTCATTGAAGTGTAGGATGTCAGTCTATAAAAAATGTAATGTTTATAAAAAATTTTAATAAAAAAATTATTAAAAAAAAAAAAAAAAAAAAATATAAAAAATGTAATGTGTTTTATACTACTTGCTTTATTAATTTCTTATTTATAAGCATTTTTCTTTGGAAATCCTACAAACTGTGATTGACAAGGTACCAAAATGGAAAAGGACTCTTTCTACTTCTAATTACATATGCCGTCTTTTACTTTCTTCAATTATATTCTCTGTTTCAGGTTTCAGTCAGGCAATAAAAAAGAGGCTCCTGTTTTGCCAGCCACTAGTGTTAAAATCTTATATCCAAAAGGTCCTTGCCTATTACGGGTATAATCAGTCAGCATAATTTTTGTGAAATAAGCGGACATCGATTAGTATGCAATTCACAGGCAGGCAAAAAAAGGAACAGGAGCCAAACAAGATTTCAGAAGCAAAGAGATCAACATCTGCAGAAAAGTTGAGTCATGGTTTCAATATTTCTAATAAGCTATTAAAAAAACAAAGAACATTTGTTGCAGCAACATCATTTTGTAGAAAAACCAAAATGCCTGTGAAATATTGAAGCACAATATTGAGGCTTAATCACAGATTAGGATTATACTGTGCCAAAGTGTGACTAGATTCTGCCTTCTACAGGGTAGTTATGGATAGCATCCTGAAGGAACTTAGAAAGTTCAATTGCATGCAGTCAATTTTGAAATTTGGCTTAATCCTGAATTAATTAACCATGTCTTGAAGTTACCCTTGCCCAATCAAACATCAGACAGTTATTGATCTGGACCTTTCAAGATAAGCCCCCAAACATTTTGATGTTCACCACCCCGCAAGGACCACAAAAGGTGTTGAAACATTAAATCTGCCTGTTCAGGGAGCTGGGTCTTACCTTCGATGAGAATTCCTGTTGCTATTTACGTGGCCCCGGCCTGTGCAGCCTGGTGTAGGACACTTAAGAACGTTTTCATGCATGGCAAGAACTTGACAAGAAGAAGAAGGAAAGGAAACAGCGGAGTGTGGAAACAACAACAAGAAGAAAAAGATTTCAAGTCCAAGTTTATAGGAAGCTATTTTAGTACAAAGCAAGATTCATTAATGATCAGCATTTCTGAAAACAGACATGGGACAGGTAGCGCCAATCAAGCCTGGGAAGGGAAAGAGGGCTTGCAGTGTATTTATTAACGCAGGATGATGTTAAAACATTCAGGGTTATGAAGGGAAGGAAACCTAACAGTTAATGCGTCTCTGGTGTGACAGTTAAGCAAAAGACTGCATACACAAGCAGTGAGCAAAAGTACTGAGGAGCACAGTGGCCAGTTGGAGCCATTTTAAGAAATATATACGCAAGAATGAACTGATTTATGTACACAAAATAGGCATCCAGTATCTGGAGTCAATGTAGCATAACATGTAAGCTGATTCATCTCAGGGCAGCCAGAAGTGGGCAGGAAAGACACTGGTTCTGAGGCCTACCACAGGCTTAGTATGCAGAATTATTGCTTCTTAAAAGTTCAGTGGCAGTTGGAATCCCATGGCTATCAGAACGATTTTCTGCTGCCTTTACTTAATGGGGATGGAGCAAAAAAGGGAGAACTATGAGGAATAAAGAAGGTGGGCAAGAAAGTTCTGAAGAAATGTGGGTACGTTGTGTATATCAGAGCCAGGAAGTTGGCTTATTATGCAAACAGGATTGTAATTCTCCATGGTCAAAAAAATACTGGGCAATGGTTGCATTTGGGTGATGGAGGGGCCAATTCTATTGTCCATTTTCCTGGATCTCAAATTTTCAGGATTCATGGTTGCAAGAGAGTGCATAGCTCAAAACATGTGTGGTCTGACTCATGAAGGAAGAATAATTTTGAAGGGGTGGGAGTAGGGGATGCCTTTGAGTCAATCTTGACTGCTTGTAGTTGCCTGAACAAGTCTACAGTTTTTTTAGCATTTTTTTTCCGGAAGTGGTTTGCCCTTGCCTTTTACTTAGAATGAAGAGAGAGGGACTGATCAAAAGTCACCCAGGTAGCTTAATGCCTCAGGCAAGACTAGAACTCATAGTCTCCCAGTTTTAGCCCAATGCCTTAATCCTACACTGAGCTGGCTCACAAATATAATTTACCCGAAATAAAAGCTTTAAACCAGAAAGTCATCCATTGGGGGAGAGGTTTTTAAAGGGGAGGGAAGGAACAAAATGGGTTGTAACATTACAACACACACTCCACCCTTTATATACTTGCATGCAACATTGTGTTGACAGTACAAAAGAGTAGAATTTGCATTGTGATGTCACAATGCACATTTCAGTAGTTTGATATCATCATGATTCAAAGGGGATGCCTATGTAAACCAGCCTTTTTGCAACAAATGTCCTCCAGTTATGCTGAAACCCTAACCACCCTTAATCCCAGAATTGATCATGATGGTTTGGAATTCTGAGAGTTACAGTCCCAACATATCTGGAAGGCACTTTGTCAAGGAGGTAGTACTAAATTATTTTACGTTTTTGTTTGTTTTCAGCATATTTGATGAAATTAGTCAGTGACCGGCTTGTGTGCAACATGGAAAAAATGCTTTGAATTCATATCACCATTACATGATGACTTATGCAAAATTATACTACATTTCAAAAACAAAAACCAATCTTGAAATCATGTTCAATGCTTACATGAAAGCCAAGGACATCAGAAATAGAACCTGTACATATTGATTTAAAGAATAGTCACAACCACCATAATTCATCACCATCACCACACCACTAGCAGTGTACTAAAGATGTGAAAGCTTCACTCTGGAATTCCTGCTATTCAAAGCTGTTCTTGAAACATGCTTTACAAGCCCAGCACTGCAGGAGTCAGGGAAAAAAAAGAAAGAAAAGAAGAAAAAAAGATGATCTCACCTTTTTCACTTTTATCACT
Organism: Bothrops alternatus; assembly: GCA_034064705.1. Taxonomy (NCBI): domain Eukaryota; kingdom Metazoa; phylum Chordata; class Lepidosauria; order Squamata; family Viperidae; genus Bothrops; species Bothrops alternatus. The sequence continues at coordinate 2,530,448 of JARGCV010000031.1, read as the reverse complement.
ACTGAACATGCAAACTGTTTAAAGCTATATTCTTCTTTGATCAGCAACATTTCCTAAATGCTTTGTGTTTACCATTTATCAGGGAGGAAAAGATGAAATGCTCTGAGCAACTGAGTAAACATTTGAGTTGGAGAAAATTATTGGTCTTGCTAAACTGGCAACTGAATTCCTTTGATCAGTTAAATTCGCACACCAGCTGAGAAATTGTATTTTTTTAATTTTGCTTAAGTCTTTCCCTGAGCTTTATTCTATATGTTAAAGGAATGTCTTCTATAGAAAGAAATATACCATTCAACTCCAAGCTTTTAAATTGCATAAAGTTTTTAAAGTCTGTGTTAATCATTCTATGTCTTTATGTTTGTAAACTCATCCATTACTGGCACCATATTTGTTGAGAATCGTTTTGCTGAGGAGGCAGAACAATTCGATTTCTCACTTAAAAGTGAGAGAATGAATTATTTGGAGTATTAATCCATTCTACCACCTTGTACTATCTTGTCATGAATGAAAGAAGTTTACATAGTCTAAAATATGATACGTTATGGAGGAAGGGGAATGAAATTTATATGACCACCCTACATCACGTGGTAGGATTTCCATATACAATGGGAGTATGGCATTTAGCATTCCTATTTTGGATATATTATGAATAGTTTTATTTGCTTATTTGCATGCATTTTTGTACTATTACAGAGATAATAAATACCCAGATTTTAGAAAGCCATCACCTGATAGTGAGGAAGTTTTTATAATAGTTTAAACTAATATTAAAGTTTTGCTCAAAATCATACAAGAAGTTGGTTTGTTTAGTTTTCTTAAGACATGTATGAATAATTTCTTATAATTTAAGACAGGTGCAATTTTTAAAAACATACTTCTTCCTCCTTTATCCCTTTTATACAACCACAACATGTTTATGCTGACATCACAAGTTGAACTACTATAAATCAATAAAAATTTTCAAGGTCAAATATTTAAGTAATTACATGTTTTTAGTATATAAACATTTCAGTGGTTCAGCTGTACATTTTCAAACTGAAAGGTATGTTTACTTCAAGATAAATCCTATTCAAGGAGTAGGTACAATTACTCAAAATTAAAATAATACAGTTTTGTTGGAAAATACTTCTATGCGCAAGAAAGCAATTGCTTAGAGATATCCCAGTATTCTCAGGATCAAAGAATACAGCTTTAAAACATCTTCATTCAAGCATAAGTTAGTAAAGATGTGAAAATGATGAAATAAGAAAATATATAAATGTAACATAAAACAAATTGCTAAACTGAGACATATACTAGAAAAATGGGAGGAATGAAAGAGCAATCAAAATAAAAAGCTTCTCAAGGCATGCTAGAAAAGTTTGTGTGGAATTTTATCCCCCGTTTCCATGAAACAATGTGGACTTACTTTCTGGAGGGACCCTATCTTTGTGTGGGCATCCTGACAAACTGCGGTGATGGGGGTATAGCCCCGTTACATGGCCTGTTCCATCACACCCAGGGGTTGGACATTTGCTCTCTTTCTTTTCTGTTCTTGAGGGATCTATAATTTACAACAAACGTGTCAAGTGAATGATGTTTTTCAGATTTCCAGATGGACGTAGGTTCAGTTAATGAAATCAGTAACTCTTTGGAAAATGTTCTTAAAGAACACTGGAAGAAAACAAGTCTGGCTCTGTTTAAACAATTGTATGTCCTGCTTCTTCTTCTCAACCAGAAGCTATTACAATTACAACCATCCCCAGACATGGAGGGTCCTAGGTGGTGACTTTCTTCCAGCAAAGCCACCCTTGTCATTTAATATAGATCTGTAAAACATTTGTGTAGACTGTGCTTTGTCCTCATTTTAGCACTCACATATTGATGTTTATAAATTTACAGTGGGAGAAGTATGGTGATCCCATGAGAGGGGACCCCCCAAAATTGTAAGTTATTCTTGTAGTGGCATTTTTAAGAGGATTTAATATTGACTTATCAAACCATTGTTAAAGAATATTAGAACTTAAACAAAAGTGTATTTCTTTCCAATGAATAATTAGTAGAGGTTAAAACAATATTTCCTTTTAATATTATATATTATCCACTATTCTTTTAATAGTGACCAGTATAGTCACTTACTTATAACTTGAATATTTATGACATTTAAACAATTTTTGTTGCTTTATTTAATTATATTTTCAGGAAAAAAAAATATTCTAAGAAACAATTCCTGTCTGGAAATCAACAGGATTATTGTAGATTTTTTTCTGGATTTTGAAATGCAGCGCCAATGCCATTATTTCATACTTTGTTTTTGTTTATTTTTTTTTTACTAAAATATTGCTCATCTATCTTTTACACAATCAGTTATCCAAAGGGAAAAAAATATCCAAACAGTTAAATTCAATTTCTGATTTGTATGCATATTCAAGAAAATTTAGCAGAAGAGTAAGAACAAAAGATATAATTCTTTGGGGATTTTTTTTGGGGGGGGGGAAGAAGGACCATGATGGTTGTAAGTCTTGATTCTTGGAAATGGCCCATCTCACTCCACTCCATCCTCCTGCTCTATATAAGTTTCAGTGGAGGTATAAAAGTTGTGATATTTTCAAATGTCTGGAAAATGAACTTTGCTTTGAATTGTTAAGTCACAGTTTTAAAACAAGTGATAGAAAAGGGAAAGAAAGAGGTTCTGAATCTCCTCAAAGAGAAATCCTGAACTCTTCTAATCTTCTTCCCTGATAAGCACTTTAGGGTAGAAGAATAAGTGCTGGTGTGCATGGATAAAAGGAATAATCCCTCCCCAACTCAAATTACAAAAAAGTGTGTTTCAACTCCTTTTTTTAATGTCCTGTGATTATATCCATGCAAATCAGAGGCTGAAGTCAACTGAAAGAGAACCAAGAATTCTAACAAGGTAAATAAATCAAGGCTTCATTCTTTGATAAAATATTGTGTAGATACAGGATTATTATTTCAGGTCCATTTCACAAAATTGTGGTGCATATGCAACCATCCCACCTCCCTGACGATTTACACATTTGTCAAATTCACACTTTTCATTTTCAGAACATGTTTTTGCACTTTAAAATGTTATGCATGAATCCAATCTCAGGTGCACAAATTTTAGACAACTGTAAGCACCTCTGAAATAAGTCATAGACTTGATAAGGGAAATTATCTCAAGATAACTACTTAGAAGTAATACATTCTGAATTTTAATTCTGTATAGAAAGTCTCATATTTTGACTAATATGTAGCCAGCTTTCAAACAGATACATGCAATATAGCACATAAGATTCAAATGCACATAGGATTCAAATTCAAATTAAAAAGTCAACTTTGATCATTGAATACATTTATCCTGCTTACAGCAAATGAAAAAAAAATGTTATCAGCACTCTATATTTAGCCCTGGCTGTGTGCTTTTATTTGCTGTAGATTAACATTAGAGGGTTTAAAAGTTATTTCCTTAAAAAAAAATCTCATTTTCTCACATATCCTAAGTCTCAGTTCAAATTAAACCTTATTTGTATGACAGCTTAGAACTTTGACAGATTTAAGACATTTGCTTTTTATATTTAAACACATATTAAAGCAAGAAATTATATTTCACAATTGGATCATTTCTACTTATTCCTGTGTTGCAGACTAACATACTATACAAAGGTAACATAGAGAGTCAGAACGTATCACATTTGCTTTATAGTCGGGCACTATTTTACTGTGAGCTCCCAGAAGTGAAATAAGTTCATATTCTAAGCTACACTGTTCATTTTTATCTATGATCTCTGTTGCCCTATTGGCTAACCATGACTTGGGACCTACTGTACGTACAAATTCAAACAGCCATCCTGCTGTTTTATATACTCAATTTCTGTGCTTCTGCTCCATGAAAGTTCTCATCTAAAAGTAAACAACCTGATAATAGATCAGGACATTACCAAAATAAGGAACAGATGGAAATTCTGCCTCTCTTCAAAGGAGATGCCTTTCTAGTCCTTTATAGAGTGGGGGCAGGAGTAAAAGATGCAATAAATTTGCATACTGGTTGTTATAAACAGTCACATTTGATACACAGCAGTCACTGGAATCTTTTGTAAGGATTTCATAATTTTGCTAAAGAAACCTAATTATCTGAGCCTTTTTGTTTGGGAAATGTATTTTTGCAGTAATATGCCTTGTCAATCAAAAGAAGCCTGACAAAAACCTTCTAACAAAATACAGTATATTAATTAAATATTCAGGCCTGTTATTAGATCAATAAACCTGCAAAAAGTAAGAAGGTGAACAAACAACTGGCAGCCCATAGTACATCATAGGAAAGTTGCTTTGATCAAAAATTGTGATGTTTCAAAAGAAATATTTTATCAATATTTTTAAGAAAACAGGAATTCTTAAAAAAGACCAAATACATTATGTCCCCTTTGGACTACATAATATGAATAATACCTCTCAGAATAATTAATAATCCCCTAAACTCAGTGAATGAACAAATGTTCTAGTGGCTTTTAGTAGTGACTAGGCCTTTAATAAGCCACGGTTAGTCATTAACCGCAAGTCTATAGAAGTTGGGAGTAAAACCTATTCACCACTAGTGTGTAGCTCCAACTTTACCCCTTGGGAGAGATCTAATGGCATTTGTATACCACAAATTTTATATAAGTCTTACAAAAGCATTTGAGACATATTACTGTTTAAAATAAATTAATAAATAAATCCAGTCAATATTAATATTATATTGTGGTCATGCTATTTCATGTAACAGTATTCTAGGGCAACAAGATAATAATTAACAACAAACATATAGCATAAATAATGTAAATCTTTGGACAATCAGAATTAATACTGGAAATAAATGCATAAACATCCATTAATACTATTGGCATAATATCAGTTAATGAGCTGAAACGTCTAGAATGAGTTTTTTAAAATTCAGATCTTACTGATAGGCACTTATTTGAACACTATTTTAATAAGCCCACCACAAATGCAGAATAAAAATGTTTTTATATGACCTATATGAAACTTCATTTCCAGGGCATTTTGCTACTCCAAACATTGAGTAAGGGAAATACCTTGGTCATTTTGAAGATAATAATAATAACAACAATTGAATAATGACTTTTCTAAACACTGAACCAGTGAAAGGAAAGTGGGGCTTCCTCCTATCTACCGATATGCATGTCTAGGCATAGCTTTACATAAAGGGTTGATATAAATGTGTATGGTTGAGATGAAAGTCGAAAAGATGTGCAGAAGCTTTCTAACATGAAATGAACATATAAGCTGAAAAAGGATATCCTTTCTCATTGATTTTAGAAACCCATCTGAGCTGAATTTGGAATATAACAGAATTATCGTGCACTCTTTTTTTATGCTTCAGGTTTTCTACACTGAAATTTAAATGTGTGTGCTGATATTCCTATCATCATCTTATCCAAGAGTTTTTGATGTCAGATTTAGAGTTTGTATATATTTGATGGTGATCGACATTGGGACATAACTTTCATACATTATTTTTAAATCTAGGAGAAAAAAAGGGAAGGCTAAAGGGTTATGCAATGCTTCAGGCTCAAAAGCCAAAAAAGTGCTTGACATTACCTCTCTGCAGCTTTGTAAGTTAGCTGTATCTTTGCCATCGTATGAGACATTAAATTTGCCTACAGTTCCCATTTCAGACCTAGGTACTGCTTTTGATCTCAATTAAATGCAGTACTTGTCTTTATTTAGATTTTTTAAAAAACTGATAAAGCTATTTTGGATTCAGTTAAGATATTTTTTTTAAAAAACTATATGTATAAAACTCATATAAAATACTTATAAAACTTTACATAAAAATATAAAACTCAACCTTATTTTATCAAATAATTAATATTTAAGGAAATGTATTTCAAATACTAATGTAATTTAAGATTTGTTGCATGTGTTGATTGTATTGTTTGTTGAAGGGAACATTTCTGGTATCCTTTGGAATTTATACATGTGAATTAAATTAGCAGCAATTTCCATAACTTACATAATTCTCATGAATACTTTTTTTCAATCAAGCAAGATGAAGCTACTTTATTCAAAGTTTCAGTGTAGTTCCTTGTGCTTACTCATGCAAGTTCCTTGTACTTACTCATGCAAAGTTGATTGCATGTACAGAAAATGTACAATCTGAATTGGTTCAAATTTAGTAACTTGAATACTGTATAATGCAAAACTGGTTAGAAATCCATGTCTTAGAGTTTTAAATCTTTGCTTTTGTCTTACAAACTTTGCTTAAGGAAAAAAAATAGTTGCAAAGTTTATAAAATGTTTTAAACCAGTGTCACAATTCTATTATTTATAATATAAAAGGCTCATCGTAACAGTTTAATATTATGCTTTGAGCAGTATAATATCATCTATATCCATCTGTATTGATCACACATTCCTCTAATAATGTCATTTCTTCTAATTTTATTAAAGGTAATGGAAATCAAAAGTACTCTGCAGCTCTTGGGGGTATTATACATTTTGTAAGAATGTGGATTCAGAAAAAAACATGTTTATATTTATATGCAATATACCAATGAATAAAAATCTTTACAGTAATTACACTTAGACTTTTTTTTGCATGTTGTGTCATAATTATTTCTAAAGGTAGCAATTTAACTATTTCCATGACTGCATGAAACTAGTGAGGTGGAATGCATATATAAGAAATTGCTATTGATCTCAGCATGCCTTGCCTGGCAAATGGTTTTCATTATCTTACTATTTAAGATAATTAATGTGCAGTCACTGCTTCTATCTTATGTTATCAGTCATTCCCATATAGTTCAATTTCTATCAAGAAATCCCATATTTTATGCAGGAAAGTGTTAATCAATAACTACCATTTGGTGATAATTTTATAAATCAGGATGTCCCCCATAGTCAAGTCTATAAATACTTGAATTTTACAGCTGGCTGATTTGATTGTCCTGCACCCAGCCTCAAAATGTAAGTAAATTCATACAAGGTATTTCCACATCTCTTTGTTTTCATGGGATAACTGATATGATGTAGGAGAAGAGCAGGCAAAGATTATCCTGAAATGCAGATCAGAAATAGGAGAAGAGCAGGCAGAGCTGGGTGGGGTGGGGCGGAGTTAAATGTGTCATCAACTTAGAATTCTTACATTGCCACAAACGAACCAAGTCCAGCCCCCTCCTGAATTTCTTTGACTTTTATCTAGAGCCAATTTAATGCTAGTTGACTAGATTTTTGCATATAGGCTTGAATAAATCTTCTGTGCTGCAACTTAACATACGGTCCTAATGCTTTGCACCTGAAATTAATCTAGTCAGCTAATTCAGATTAATGTCAGGTGCAAAGGATCAGGACTATCTGTTAAGTTACAGCACAGAAAATTTATTCAAGCCTGTACACAAGAATCTAGCAGTCAGCAATAAATTGGCACTAGATAAGGATCTAAAAATTCAAGGGGGGTTGGACTTGGATCGTTTGTGGCAATGTAAGAACTCTAAGCTGATGCCATATTTAACTCCACCCCACCCCACCCAGCTCTGCCTGCTCTTCTCCTATTTCTGATCTGCATTTCAGGATAATCTTTGCCTACTTTTTTAGTAATTTTTGTTTTCTTTTTTCCCCCTCTTGAAATGATTTTTTTTACAGAAACAAAAATAATATTAATTTAGATTTTATAAAGATTTGTTAACACCTCAAACACCACCATCATACACATATTAAGATTTATCTCTATTTTATCATACGGCAACATACTTTAGATAGAAATATTACCTTTACCATAATATGGCTTTTTGATATGGCCATCACTGGATTTAGATTTCCTCTCATCTCCAGAAAGCTGTCTTGGAGACTGTTCTTCATAGGATCTCATATTATCCCTCCGTCCAGCTTCCATTGCCATTTTTTCCCTCATGGCTTTTGCTCTTTCCGTTTCTAAAGCAATTGCTTTCTCAAGTAGTGTTAAGTTTCCTTTTGTCATATCGAACACCTCTTCAGATCTATCTGAGGTAATAGAAGTGGTGTCATCATCTCTTTCATGACATCCATCCTCTTTTGCACAACTAGAAAAAGTTCTAGATCTCGGGCTCAATTGTTCTTCAAGTCTCATTAAATTCATCATATCAGAATAATTCCTATCAGGTGTCCTTCCCTGGAAATCATCTTCTTGCCGAACATGTTGACGAGAATTCATGTTTTGCTGTTGATTTCTTTCCTGTGGGTTTGTCTCACTGAGTTTGCGGGCCAAATCAAAACATTGGTTCCTCAAACATTCCAAGCTGCTGAGACATACCTCCTCATCACTTTCTTCCACCATTTTTTCAGGAAGCCCATTGTTTGCTGGCTTCCCTAGCATCCCATAGTTCATATTCCTATTTTCTTGCTGAGACATGTTGTCTGTGTAATTTCTATCATTAACATTTTCTGAAAGCACAACACCATGTCCTTGTGCTAACAATTTCAGTGAATCCACAGTTTCCCTAACAACGTCACTGTCTAAGTCTAAACTCAGCTCATTCTTCCGGCCAACATTTTCATTTTTATCACTGTCATCTTCCAAGCTATTAGATGTATTGCTATTCATTTCTGATTCTGTCCTGGCTCTATATGCTGCATCCTCTGCAATTTTGCCAAGATTTAGCAATGACTTGGCCACCAGTTCATCATAATTATCATATTCATCATTATTATTATCGTCTTTTTCTGTATCTTGCATTCGAGTATTGTGACAATTCATTTGATGGTCTTCTGCATAGAAGAAAAAGAAAAGATAAAAGAAATGGGGAAAAAGGAAAGGAAAAAAAAGGCTGGAATGGGAACTTTTTCTACAATACTACTGGTATGAACAGTCACAAACTGTTAATTATTTTTTTGCATACAGCAGTTACAAGACCTAAAACAGTATTATTTTAAAACAGAATTAAGTAAATTGACTATTTTTAAGTCTTTGTTTTTTTAATCATTGACTAGATCTACTCTCTCAGAATGGTATTAGTATTAGTTATAGGAAGTATGTAAGCTTCTTACAAATTATTTACCATTATAATCTACAATAATTTGTAAACTGTTAGATAACACTTTCTCTCTTATTTATAGCTTTACTATAAATACATTATTTGCACATTTTACTTGTAAGGATTGTTTAAATGGCCAAATCCTATTTTGTTTAATACAACAGATGGAAAAGAAATTAACACAATCCTACATCATAAACACTAATTTTGTTGGACTAGATACAGGTTTTAGACATATTTGGGACAGAGCCATTGAAATTAATTGTTCTATTACTAAATGTAGTCCTAATGCATTCTATGCAAAAAAATAATATTTTCCTGGAGGTAAGAGTGAAAAATGTAGTTGACAGGTGTTTTAAACAATTAAAAATTGGAACTTGCAGTTCACTGCATATATCAATATTTATATTTACAATACAAATATGTGAAAACATGCACATATATTATAAACAATAGTTTAAAGTTTATAACTAAATCAATCAAATATATGTGGAATCATGAAAATAACTAAATCAATCAAGTATACTGTATGAATCAGATACTGCCTTTTCTAATAGTAGCATTTACTTCATTGTCGCATGATGTTTTGTATACAAGGTCCATAAAAAAGATTTAGTCTATCGTGGTCTTAGGACCTTACAAGTATTTTTCTCAAATATTTTTAAGCTTACCAACTCATAATTGATACTACAGTATAAAAATACATATATATTACTCTTGATTAAGAAGCATAGAATAGTTTAGATCTACCTAAAAACTTTGCTCATCATTCACTGCTATTCTGTGACAAAGAACAACATTCAGAACAGGGCATGCAAACTTGATTCTTAATGTCTATATGGCAAGAGGTAGCTCTGCTCTCTCTCTCTCCAGCATTCCCAAAGTGCATATATTTATTGCAATCCTGCTACTGAATGGCTGAGCCCAATTAATCAAATTCCCAAAGAAAGTCCAATGTATAAGACACAGTACATATCCCCAAACAGTCTGCTGCAAAATCCAGATGTCCTTTAGATAGCAGCACAGATGTATAGTTTTCTTGAATTATTGTAATCCAGATATGCTGAAACTTACTGAAAAGTTCTCTCACTTCGTAGAACTCTTTTAATAAAAGAGATGACACTTAATACATGTTCATTTTTTATCTTATTTAAATTTGGGGATGAATTTTTCTTCTCACATTTTAATAAGTTATTCATCATGAGTTATGAAGGCCTTAACCAAATTCTTAGCTACTGTAAATCAAGAGAAGAATAGAACTACACCAATTAGTACCAGTAGACAAGCTAGTTAGCAATATCAGTACAAATTATTTTGCAGAAGGTTAAAGGCAAAATCTCTTAAAGTTCTTACTGAATCTAAAAGAAGAGAATGGAATAAGAGAAGAAAAATATGGAGGGGAGGGGGAACAAAAACAAAATAGGTCCTTCACCCTGCAATATATTTGATTTTTATAGTGCATGGGAAAAAAAACTCTTTAGCTCACCAAAGAATACAATAAGAACATAAAAAATTAATAAACTGAAAGGAGGGATATGCCAAGCTTATTAAATAAGTACATCAGCATAAAAGTTAACAAAAATAAATACAATTTATGTTGCTTAGCAACTGTTGAAAGTATTGTCAGAAACACCCCCCCCCACATCTACTTACAACTTGATTTCAAAGTTATGATAGCTACACAAACACCCCTCCTATGGTCAGGTGATTGCATTTTGGTCGCTTGGCAACCAGATCACTTTTACAACTTTTTGTAGTGTCCCATGGACTCATAATTTTTGACATCTTTGTCAGTTCCAAAGTTTTTGCCAGTTTCTGGGATTTGCTTCCAGTTTTTGGCAAAAAGCAATCATTTGATAAAATGGATTTGCTTAATTACTTTGGCATTCATTAATGACTGCTACAAAAAATGCCTGAAAAATTGGGTCTAGTCATCTAATGCCTCAACATATGACCATAATAATTTACAAACATAATTCCAGATTCAATTACGGTCATACGTCAAGGACTATCTTGCATATGAAATGGTATTTATTAGAATAAACATAATGAAAAGCAATGCCAATTGAGAACATCTCCTCTCACTACTATACTAGAAGTTGAATGAAGTTATAAAAACTTCGAAACAATGACAAGGGTGTGAGTATAGTGTAGAAGCCAAACAACTTATGGAAGTTGATTTCAAGATGCAGTTTCCCTTTAGCGCAGCATCGTGTCTGAAAATATTTCTTTTTTTTTTGCCTCCTTTTCGAAGATGAGTGAACACTATCACCTCTGTCTGATAGTGATGCACACAATTAGGCTATTGTAATTGTGCAAGTAAAAGCAACCATCATAGGAACCAAGAAATATGGCTCTCCAGATAATTCTTACTGCCACTTGACCAGTGGCATTAAGGATGCTGATACCTGACGGCTAGTAATACTTGGAGGGCCATAAACACTCACTACCTGAGCAAAAGTGTAACCACAAGTTCATTTTAATAACTACTTTTTAACTAATAATTATCTTTAAGTAAGAGAAGGAAGAGAGAGAACAGGAAAGAGAAAGAAAAAATATTTCTTGTCATTCTTACAGCAACTGATCTGTACACAGATCTGGAGAACAGAATAAAATAGGATTGTATTCCATTATAGCAATAGTTTACAATCTTACATTATATATCAATTTAACTGCATCTTACAAATATTCATACAGATATACTTCATTTTCATCTGTATATATTGAAAACAGAGGAGGGCATTTTAGGTTTGATGGTATTATGGGGTCAACTCTGGATATGATGATATTCTGATAGAATTGTTTAAATGGTAATACATATTATTCCACTTACTTTAAATACTTTAAAGTATTTTAGAATTAATTGTGTTTAAATTGTGTGTGTGTGTGTGTGTGTGTGTGCTTAAAACTTGGCTGTGTAACTGAGCCTGGGGCTCTGTATATGTTAAGGATACCATTCCTTGGCTTTACTGTTAGTATGCTGCTGTATGTATTTATTTTTAGATGTTTTTACTATTTTTAATTGTCTTAATTGTTCTATAGTTTTAGAACTGAAAGCTGCCCAAAGTCCTTGAGACGCTGAGATGGGCAGCTATAGAAACTGAATGAATCAATGGATGAATGAATGCATGCATGAATGAAAAGCAGTTGTGTGTGCACGTGCAGGCATAGATCTTTGAGAATAGCTTGTGAAGAAGTCATGGACCTGGGGGAAAAAGACTTGGCTGCTTTAAGCATACAGAGAGAAGTGGTTTGTCTGGCAGATTTTGAAATTACCATTTTCAAAAGATCACTATCTTATTTTTCCCCCTGACCCCACCCTTTTTATTTTTTGTGTAAAACTTATATTTTTCTTCCACTTTTAATATTTTTCTTTTCCTGCTAAACATGTAAATGCAATTGGCCTCTAATAGCAGAAATAAACAGAGGAAATGTTTACTAAAGTCATCATTAGGGTATACTAATGTTTCCAGAATAAGCTGTATTTAAAAGGTATATCTGCACAGTTATTGTACCTCTCTTCTTCAGGACCTCTAAAACACTATATAGAGTGGAGTAAAAATTTGTCAGTGGTTGAAAATTATGGACATATCTATGGGGTTTTTTGGCAGTAATATGAAAGTAGGAAAAATTATGCTTTCATTAAGAAGTTGCAGACAAGTGCTAGAATAATTTTGCCTTCAAATCCAAAATGCTACAGAGCCTCAGTATAACTACTTTTCAATCTATTCTAACTACTGCATCAATGAAAAGCAGTATATAACTATTTTTAAAGATAATTTAATCTTCCTTCATTAATCTTTGTGTGGGGCATACAGTCTTACCTGCTGGCCTGGACATTTGTTATATGGATAAATCCATGATTACTCTTTCCAGATTTAATGCCTTTACTATCAAAGGTTTTAGAATGGAGGTATAGTAATTTTCATTCCAGAATCTAATCTATCCCTGTATGAAACATGCTGTTGAGCCAATATACAACTTTTGCTTAGCTGTCTATTGTTGTGTTCATTGTGCTCTGAATTAACAACTACCCCTCACTATATATGTTCCAAACATTCTATGGAAGATCATACATTTTTCCAATAAATTCTTGGAAACCTCATAAAAGTAGCAAAATATCAATCATAATCACTGTTAGAAAACTCTGAAAACAATAAAGTTCTGATAGATTGCTTCCATGTTAGAGGACAAACAGCTACACATTTTTCTATTGACTATTTAAATTTTATCATGATGTTTGTTGATTGATTCTTTATACATAATTTTGATCAATGATTAAATAAATTGTGATTTGATGCATCTACCATGCTACCTTTCTGGACTTGCTGAGAGTGTTGTGATTTGGAGACACCATTTTACAGCAGTTTCTGTTCTATATAAGTGGGCAGGAACAATTGGTGGGGTTGGGAAAGGTCAGGCCACTTCATTATTGGAAACGTCAGATCTTGATCATCTCTCTTATCTGGTTTAACAACTACATGAACTCACTGGGAGAAGCCACACTCGGCCCAATTAGACACATGACAGAAAGTTTGATCTAGTGTTGGAGCTAACAGGAGTTCAGTCGTGATCAGATTCAATTCCAAGCAAGATGAAATGGCTGTTAATTTAGAAATCTACAGCTTCAAGGATTGTATCAACTTTGATTCTTAATGAGAGTGCCTTCCTTCAGAAAGAGCAAACTTGCAATCTGAGGATCCTTGTAGATTTCATAAATCTTGCTAAAAGAACAAGTGAAAGTTGAAATGGAGAACCTTTGCCCAGCAATCTGAAATGGAACAGGATGGGCTAAAGATGGTCAGTGTTGCCATTGCTGTATCTCAAGATTACTGAAATTCACTTTTCATGGAGTTGCATGTGAAGATTATCTAGAAACTTCAGCAAGACCAAAATGCTCCTCCTATATCATACCACTGTTATAGGACCTACACTAATTACTCTGTTTCCAAGGGCAATTCTATGTGTTAGTTGCCTCCTTTGATGCTCTTTTTGGCCCTTGGCTTCTAAGAAGGTCTCTCTCTCAGACTGAGTTTTACTGTGTAATGAATAGAGTGCCTGATAAAGGGGGTGTGGAAGAAGTAATTCTAACAGTATGCATTCTCTATAAGGGCTTCCCTCCAATGGAATTCTTGTTCTTTGAGATGAGGATAGCTCTCGATTTCATGGCTTGTGAGAAGGTGATAAAAATCTGACTGTTTGGAGACTGACTATGGAACTACCAGTACTAATATTCATTTTAAAGATTTATTGTGCTTTGTGTATTACTATTACTTATTGTCATTGTTTTCTTTCAATCTTAACATCTGTAAATTGCCAAGATTCCATTAATTAATTAATATAATGAAGGCATAATGTGCTAGACATACCAGACAGGAATGTACAGTTATTAGGGGTATTACATCTCAACAAATGTAACTGAATTATACATTCATTCATTCTTTAGCACAACTTAAACAACTATATATAAAATTATTCTTTCCATGTGGGATATGTCATAGATAAAAAGAATCTGAAACATGTAGAAATCAGTTTTTTTCTAATTTAACAGGAAAATCTCCCAGACATTGCCCAGGTTTGCTTGTGCCCAGTTTTGTTGGAATATGTATGTATGTGTGTGTTTATTTATTTATAAAATTTATAGGCTGAGTTATCTCATAGTAATTCTGAATGGCTTGAAGTATTATAAAAAATATTGAAGTATTAGAGCTTGAAGTTATTATAGAAGAAAATTGGGAAACTCTGTATGGATTCCTATGCTCCTCATTATATTATAAGGTGAGAGGTGGATGATGAAAGCTAAAATTTGGTCTTAGCCTCAGAAAAAAATGAACAAAATAATTTGATTTTCTGCACCAGACTCTATATACTAAAATCAAAATATTAGAAAAGATTTTTACTTTCAGATTCTAATGATTCATTTGAAAATTGTCCCATAGACTGAAATAGAACTTGGTTGAGCTTTGATCATGCAATTATTTAAATTTAAGCGATCATTCAATTTTAGCATTCCTTAACCAAGTAACAAATAGCAATATCTACTAATATTTTTTATTATTAGTCTAATAATTTTTGCATTATCTTAAATATATAGAATACAAAGGCTTTTCTCACTCTCATCTTTATTTAAAGTTAGAATTGTTGAAAAAGAGTATGAGTAACAGAAGAAAATGTCTAAAGTTTGAAAGGAAGAATGAAGAAAAGTTATTTTTTAACAGTAACACCACAATCATAGCAATAAAAATGACCATATTTCTAAAATCTGTCTTAGTACATATGAAATTCATAAGCTAAGGCACACCATATATTTTGATAGTCTTACACTAAAATATTGATAAATGCTTTCATATGACAGCAGTTGGTTTATTCATTTGATATATGAAATAGTCCTAAATGTAGGGCAGCTTCCAGCAACTTGGAACAAATAATGCATAATAAATAGATAATTGCCCTTTAGAAAATCAAACACATAGTATGAGTACTTTTAATGAAATCATTATTTATCAATAATATCAATATTTTACATGTGTCAATGACAGCATAATATCCAAATCTCATCCCTGGGGGTGGGGATAGATAATATATGCAAACAACTCACTCTAAAAATTTAGTCTCCACACCAGTGCCAGCCTGGTCAGGAAATACACAGAACTGCTCTGAAAACATTCTGCCCAGTAAAATAAAAAGCACACAATGAGCCATTGGCATTCACTGTGACTTCTGTTCTGAATCACGACTATGTTGAAGGAAGTATTCCTTTAGATACTATAAATACCACTGATGAAACAGAACTCATTTCCCCAAACAAAAGTTTGCAATTCTCTTCTGCCTTGATATGATGCAGTGCTGTAGCATACCCAGTGTATTTAATACTTTATCTTTGTAAGCCACTCGGAGTCACCAAGAGTAAGTCAGGTGGCCATATTTTTTTAAAAAATAAATAAATAGATAAATAAACTATCCAGCACTGACTAGCAGCAGGAGGAGGAGGAGGAGGAGGATCCAGGCAGGCCCAACCACACTAGTGTCAGTCTACCCTGATCTATCTCCATTATTGTCCTGCACCATTGATTGCCAAATAGTTGACTGGCACACCTGCAGCAATAACGTAACTCAACCCACTCCTGACTCTCCAGATAACCTCCTTGTCATCTTAAGCAGGTAAGAGGATCTTAGCAGGTGCCCTTTGGCCCCATGTTCCCAAAAGGCCTGATGAGAAACACTTTTACTCGGTTTGGTTTTTAAATTCTCTACTGACAATGCACCCCTCTGCCTTTTATATGTCACTGAGGCAGTGGTTGCTAAAGACTAAGCATGAATTTTTATAACTGAAAGATTGCTAACTTTAGCCTCCTAGTGTAATAAAAAGTATTCCAATTCAGACATGATTGAATTACAAACCTGTGCTTTGCTACTGAACACAAAATCCTCACTTTTACCTCACATGTTATCTTTTTAATCTGATTGTTCAGGGGTGGGGAGTTGCATATGCTTATTAAAAAGTGGCTTAAAAAGGGTAACCCTGCAATCCTTTCACTTTTTCATTTTAACTTGCACCTTTTACATTTATATGCAATCTAGAACTCAAATTTGTATCTGCACTTAACTCAAAAGTGATGTGCAAAATTGCTTCTGTTGAGAGAAAAGCATCTAAAATATGCCATTTTGCATTTTGAAAAAGCGTATTGAATTTCTACCTCAGTTGTTTTTGTTAGGGATTACAAAAGACTGTACCACCCTGGAGACGAACTTAATTTTGAATTTGATCACAGCAGCAAGACTGTTGGTGGGACAATACTGGAAGAAACCAGAATTACCATCTATTGAAGAATGGACCTTGAAAGTCATAAATCTGGCAGAAATGGCCAAAATATCTGCATACTTGAAGGAACATTCAAATGAAAAATATATGTTGGACTGGAAAAAATGGATAGACTACATACAAGAGAAATATCAATCAAAGAAACTGTATCTAGCTTATAGTTAAATCTTGATATGCTGAGTGAAGAATGTTTACAAGTAGAAAATGATTGTATTAAGTTGAGTTGCACTCAACCTGATTTTTTCCTATGTTTCCTCTGTTTACATTTACAAATATATAATTAATAAAAAATTAAAAGACCAAAAAATAAAAATAAAAAATAAAATATGCCATTTTAAAGCAAAATTTTATATACATGAAAACAGGATATAATGGACTTGAAGTTGGAAAAGTGAAGAATGCTATCAACAGTTTTGCCCATCTCAACTAGCACAGGACAATAAAGCAATCTGTGTCAGGCACTGCTGAATGATGTAGCTGCCTATTTATTCTTTCTATTGCTTTCTTCTGTGACACCAACAGATAAATACTTCAGCAGTTTCCAGCATTTCCCCATCTTATTAAACTTGTGAGTGGAGGTCGAAAGGAGTGAGCTACAGTTTCTAAGCAAGGCCTAAAATTCATTGCGTACAAAGGTTTATGCCACTTTAAAATAATACATTATCAGACAGCAGGTAAGATTTGTGTTTTATATTTCCTGCTATGG
This sequence comes from Bothrops alternatus, assembly GCA_034064705.1. Lineage (NCBI taxonomy): Eukaryota > Metazoa > Chordata > Lepidosauria > Squamata > Viperidae > Bothrops > Bothrops alternatus. The sequence continues at coordinate 2,512,927 of JARGCV010000031.1, read as the reverse complement.
AATGGCTTAATCCAGGGCTTTTTTTCTCATAGAACACCCAGAACGGAGTTCCGGCATCTTTTTTAGATGGAACCTTGTAGGGTAGGCAAGGCGGGTTGTATGACGTGTGTGAGTTCTAGCACCTTTTTTTTTTTTTTTTTAGAAAAAAAGTACTGGCTTAATCTAGATATATTCAGATTTGAAAATCTAACTTACGGAAATGAGGTTTCACAGGCAGCAGTGCATAAAAAACATGGAGACTGGAAAGCTGTATCAAAAAATTCCACTCTTATGGTCACAGACTTTGTTTTGATGAAGAGACAAATTAAGTAGCCTCTTAAAACTTAGCAAGCCCTTAACCAATCAAATATTATCTGAAAGGCCTCCTAAATTTTAAGGGTTACTTTTAGGCTTCTCTCTTATTTATTCTTAGTATTTGTTTTTCGTTGTCTTCACTGTGCCTTATTTTTTTTTTTCAGATTCCAAACTTCCTTTTTTTATTGAAAAAAGAGATAATAGTGGAATACACAGAAAATGAGAATTATAGATTATTTAGCATTCATCTTAATATTCAGTAGCAATTGAAATTAAACCACAAAAATAATGGTAGACATCAAATTGCTGCAGAACAAAACAAATCCTACTATTTGGGGATTTTTGGTCAAGCAGACATCACTTTTCAATAATGTATTTTTAATCACACATTTATTGCAAAATACAGGCAGCCCCTTGACTATCAACCACAATTGCGCCCAAATTTTCCATTACTAAGCAAGACAGTTGTTCACTGTGCCTTATTATCTTTCAGGTTTTGCCTCTTTCCCATCGTGTTAGAAAAGATTGGTGGTAGATAATACCATCCTATTAGTTTCAAATCTGGGACCTTCTGCAACATCAACAAAAATGGAAAATATTTCTCTATTTCGGCTAATATGAACAAAATCCCTTTACAGCCAAGACATGCCTACTAAACCTAAAATATGTTAATAACTAAGAACCACAGGCAGCTAGAAGTCTCTGACTTTTACAACAGTATCCATTAATTGCTACTTTTTAATCCTTAAAAACTTATAATGGGCTTTTGAGTCTTTTCCTGACTGCTATGGTAAGAGGTGACTAACTTGCCTAGCTAATTCTGATTTTGGCAGATGATGCTTACAGTTATGGACTGAATTATTAATTTCAAGCAAACGTTTTAAAAAAATCTGTCATTGTAAAAGAAAAATCAGATACCATTATATCATGTACTGTAGCCATTTTTGTTTCTACCTATTAATATCTATGTATATTCATGTAAATATAGCTGCTTCACACAATTTAAAAAGAAACAAAGGTCTAATGTAACTCCTCACCTGATATATGGACTGCAATGCCCAGAATTTCTATACTGTGTATACAAATATACCCATTGTATAACAGAGTCAAGAGTATCAGTTTCGGAGAACTGGCCTAGAGATATTTTCTCAGGTGCAAGTAACATGTAGTTTTCTAACACCTGAACTAGACAAACATATTCACTAAAAGGAGAATGGTGTATCAAATCTCGAATGTTTCTAACTTTGAACAGAGTTCCTATGCCTATTGATTAAAAATAGTTCAAATATACTCCATTTCTTCTGAGTTCTTACCCTGTGAAAATTATAGTAGTTAATTGTCTTTCAGTTGCACTGTATCAGGATTATCCCCCCACACCCAACACTGAATAACCCTCAAGCCCACTTGAGCTAAATTAAATATTTTAAATAGCTAAATTTACAAGTTTAATTGTAAATTTCTAAATAATGAATGTGTAATTATTAAGATTCATGCAATGAAATCAAATTCTGTCAACAGTTCTGGCATTTCTATAAATTTGATTGTGTCAGCCACTAGCATAAAGTTTTCAAATATGAGATTATTTCAGAATCCATTAACTACAATTTCTTACTCTTCGTGTTGTGCATCACCTAAAGAGATTACAGCAATGGGTATATGCTAAGCTAGAGCAATAAGGTGGTTCAGTACCTCACTGTGCCATTATGGAAGAGTCCTAATGTATATCTCTGACCTTTTCTTCTTCTGCTGGAATAAATAATTTATTCCTCAGCTACCGGGAAGGCCAAAGTATAATTCTGTCAGTACCTTCTCTCCTGCCTAGTTTTTAATGGATAAAAGAGAATCAACAAAACTATCAACTTTACCAGGTAGACCAGATAGGAAACATAACCATATGCTGAACTAGATTTCAAGTCTAGTTTCTTGGAAGGTTTTGTGGAAGTCAGAATTTTTTGCAGAAAGCCACATCACATCCTCTTCTGCATGCATCTGCTACTTTTTTATTTATTTATAAGGCCTTTGTCAGTTTGAGTTGTTCCTTTAATAGACTTTGGGCTGCTTGCCTCTTGTGTACTAAGTTTGTGGCACATGGGATTGTGCTTTCTTGTCTGGTTGTTGGTAAGCCCCTGTAAGTTGCCTGGAATGGGAACATACCAATGAGGAATGTGTTGCACTATTGTAAACAAATTCAGCAAGAGGTATGAAATCAGTCCAGTTGTCTTGCTGGTTTGAAATATAGTATCACACATGCTGCTTACAACAGTTGATTATCTTCTCGGTTTCTCCACTGGTCTCTGGATGATGTGAGGAAAATGAATTAATTTTAATACTTAATAATTACAAGAGGAACTTCAAAAATTTGGAAGTGAACTGACTTCCTCTGTCTGAGATCATATGATTGACCTCTATATCTCTATATCATGACTGATTCCACTATATCTAAAGACATGGTGCAAAGAGTTGAGCTATTTCCTAGGCCACTGGGGGATCCTTGCAAGGAATAAATGAGCCAATTTAGTAAATAAATCCACCACTACAAGTATGTTAGTATATCCCTGAATTGGGGCAAGATCAATGATAAAATTTAGAGAAGCAGTGCCCCAGGGCTGTGATGGGGTTTTTGCAGCTGCAGTAACCTAGCCAGATTACCAGGGATTGTTTTTTTCTATGACAGATACGAGGAAACTTCTTTTTGTTGGCACAGACATGAGACCACAAAAAGTTGATGTTAGGTTTTAAATACCTTCCATGTCCTGTTGTTTTGTTGTTATGGCACAAGTGCTTCAGGTATTTCCGCTGTACTTCCTTCCCTATAAAAGGCACAACAGTACCTTTTTGGTCTCCCTAGAAGTCATCCATTCGGGCCTAGGCATGTGCATCCTGCTGTTGCTGTGCCCTAATCTAATCAAACAGATCAACAGCCTATCTTCCTGCTCCTGCCAGATTTTCATGTTGGACTGATTAGGGTGTGACTCAAAATTGCGTGTTTAGAACACTGTTGCCAGATGGGATTGTGTAGTAATTCTGTAGCCCAAATAGTCTAATTGAGACAAGTCAGAAGCACGCTTTTCTAGTTGGAGAAAGAGCTTATTGTCCTGTAATTTTTGCAATACATTTCTGGTTACATGCAAGGAAGGATCTTTGGAATAAACTGATATGTCATGTTAAGTATAACCACCACAAACTTGTCTAGAATTTCTGAAAATAAGTTGTTAATGAATCAAAAAGTCCCCAGCCCCACAGTTCACTAAGCCAAAAGGCATCATTGTACATTGCCATATCTTGTATCAAAGGCTGTTAAATATTTGTGTCCTACTTTCATTATGATTTAGATTGCAAGCAATTCTCAAGTCTAGTTTTGTAAAGATATGTACCTTTTGTAGCCAGCTAATAGATCTGAGATAAGTGGAATTGGATAATGATCTCTAAGTGCCATTCTTTTCAGGTCTTTGTAGTCATCAACTCTGTGCATGGGGACTCCCTCCTTTCCTTTCAGAGTGGCTGCTGCTTCTCCTTGTTTTGGAAGGACAAAAAATGTGGTTGTTGATTCTGTTGAGCTGGAAGGGTGAAGAATCCTTTTTTGATGTTGACCACCAAACATTCCTTGAAACTGACTAAATAACGGATAGACATAGAATACTGTCTCTTTCCTGGGATTTGGATTCTGGTTTCAAACTGATGATACAATTACATGCCTGGGGGCAGAAAGGTAACACAACTGCCTCTTCCTCTCCAAACATATCTGCAAAATATGCATATTTTTCTGGCAGTGCTGAGTCTCCCATATTCTGCATCGGAGTGGGCAAAGTAAGCTTTCACTGCTTATAAGTGATGTGGCTGGCATTTAGGAATAGGGAATGAGATCATTCCTTTTATCCAATTTACATCTGGATTATGCAGCTGAAGTCACTTTATTCCCAAGATGATGGGTACTTGTAAGGAGGCAGTTACATACCCTGTTATGAACTCGGTGTGATCTTTGATTGTCAACTGCAGTGGAGCCAATGTGCTGCAGAATCAACCCTGCTCTTAATGGCTGTCCATTAATTATCTTGACTTCATTGGGCTTTCTAGAGCTTGAGTAAGCAATTTTAGTTTCTGTACTTTTTTATATCTATGAAATTAGTGGTTGCTCCAAATTCTACAAATTCTACCATCTTGCTAGAAACTAAGGTATAACAGAAGTAATTAAGTATGCTTGCCTGCTATCAGCTGACAGACTCTCCTCAAATGGTGGCAAGCCCCCCACTTCAGGGTTCTGTTGGTTTGGAGTGCAGCAAAGTTTCCCTGATGTGCTGCTTCAAAGAAAATGGGGCATTTGCTGGCTATGAGCTCTGTTGATTTACAAGTTTTGCATTTCATTTCTGTGCTAGCTATTAGCACTTTACCAAGTATGCTGTGGCTATGCCTCCTGGGGCCCCAAGGTAAAGTCACGGTCCCTGATCCCTTTTTCTTTATTTCTCTCCTGATGACAGGGAATTCTTAAATGCTCTGATTTGCATATTTTCTCCCTCACTGAGCAGGTCATTGGGATAGGGTAAGACAGATCCCATACCATTCCTTTCCTGCCTTAGATCTCCTAATCAGGCAGCTATTATTATACAATGCTGATGTAGCTCTTCTTTGAGGTGCCTTGCCTTGCCTTACCAGATCATCTCTTAGATCCTTGGTCAGCCCTTCTTTGAACTGGTTAGTCATTCCACCCTATATAGCCAGAAAGTAATTTACAAAATATATGACCGTATTCTGCTCTATCCTGTTTGAGCTTTTAGATCCCTGAACTAGCAGTGATTCTCTGATGGGATCCTGAAAGTGTCCTTTGAGTTTACGCATGAAGTCCTAATAGTTGTCCAGCACTGGATTGTTCCCTCAATTCATGGAATTGCCCACTTAGCTATTGCTTCCTTCAGCAAACTCAGCACAAAAGTCATTTTGGTGCGATCAGTGAAAACTCCACCAGCTTGCCTGCCATAAACATTTCACATTGAATGGAGAATGTTGAGAATTGATCCTTCTCAACATTCTCTGACTATGTATTACGGGAATGCAGAAGCATGGGCTGAGCCCTCATCTGTGGTGCTGCTGAGGGTTGGGGCAAATCAAGCCCCAACTGTTGTGTTAGTTGTATCATGGCATTCTGCAAATTGGTCATCAGTGCATCTAGTTCCTCCTGTTGTTGCAACAACATTGCTGCCAGTTGCTTGGCAGATAGGAGAGTTCCTTGAGGATCAGAGGCCATTCCCGAAATTTCTCACTTTGGAAGAGATATAGAGACTTGCGAGATTGATGTCAACCTTATTAAGTAGATGAGACAGGAAGCACAACCAGGTACTAACTCTTTTTTTTTATTGTAAGAGTATATTAATAGAACCTTGCTAGCCTGAAGGTACAATTCTCCCACCATTTCCTTTACAGCCTAAAAAACTAGGGAGTTTCTATCGAGTCTTTTGGCCTACCCACTATCCAGCTGTGGACTATGCTCTCTCTTATCTGACTGTTCCCTAGGTAGCATCTCCGGGCCCAACCTCCCTTTCCCATATACTGATACAAAAACACTGGACATACTGTATTGATGTAACTTGTCTCCATGCCTTCTTAAATATATACCGGTAGGAATATCTAAGTATATTTATTGCTTGCTAAAGAGCCAAAGGAAAGTTTTGGTAATATTTAATATTGTGCAATATGTATTAGTTATCCAGCATTCAGAACACAGGAAAATATGAAACTATGTAGACTTCAGCATTCTGGCTGGAAATTCTGGGAGTTGAAATTCACATAGCTTCCAGCTGCCAAAATTGAGAAACACTGCTTTAAGGAATTAATTCATTAAAATTAATGAATATGAACTACACAACTCCTAACAGAGAAGTTCCATTAAACTAGAGGAAAGGTGCTAGTGTGACTAACAGGCAGAAATACAGGAAAACATAAAAAGGTCATGAAACCCAAATCTTCTCAAATGAGAAATAAGAAAAGGAACACAAACTTTGGCAAAAGTATAAGCTGAAGGTGAGGGATAGAGTCTTTAGATAAAAGCAATAATGATTATTAGTGTTTATTTAAACCTATAAGATGAAGGAAAATGGGCAACAGAGCTAGCAATGAGAACTTTCAATGTCAAAGGTGTGAAAGATGTAGAAAAGCATATATTTTTGGTTTCTTTTTGGACTTCTTTTACATAACAGAAAACAAGAGTTGGAAGGGATCTTGGAGATCTTCTAGTCCAACCCCCTGCTCAAGCAGGAAACCCTGTATCATTTCAATCTCTTCTTAAAAACTTCCAGTGTTGGAGCACTCACAACTTCTGGAGGCAAGTTGTTCCACTGATTAATTGTTCTAACTGTCAGGAAATTTCTTCTTATTTCTAGGTTGCTTCTTTCCTTGATTAGTTTCCATCCATTCTAATTCCTGCAACTGCTGCTCATAGCCTCCAATCCCTTTATTATTTTTGTTGCTCTTCTTCGTACTCATCTTTTTTCATATTGTGGTGACCAAAACTCGATGCAATATTCCAAGTGTGGTTTTACCAAGGCATTATAAAGTAGTATTAACCCTTCATGTGATCTTCATTCTGTCCTTCTGTTAATGAAGCCTAGAACTTTGTGGGCATTTTTGGCAGCTGCAGCACACTGCTGGCTCATATTTAAACGATTGTTCACTAGAACTCCTAGATCCCCCTCACAGTTACTGCTATTGAGCCAGACACCACCTATTCTACATCTATGCATTTGGTCAGCCAGATTTTCAGACTGGATTTGGCATTTTTGACCACCTATCAAGTCTTTCCAAGGACATGGGGTAGGCAGCTGTTGTGTTTACTTTACAATACAAAAATAGAACTTCTGATAGATCAGTCCTAGGGAGCTCCTAGAGCACCTATGGAAGAGAGGGGTTAGAATGTCTGGAGAATCTTTAAGATAGAAGATAACAATGAGCTCTCTATGATACCTAAAGTATTTTATATTTTATATTTTTTTTCAGCTCCTTCAAAACATGTAAACAAAACAGTCACACAGCAATTCTGCGGTGTCACCATAAATTGATATCAAATTTGTTGACTGTTAGGACAAATCATTTGGTTATAATATTTTTATATTCTGTGATAAATGAGAATCATAGAAAGAATAGTAAAGGAGGAAAGGGCAGTTCTGAATGTTTTTACCGTGAGCCTTTTTAGGAGAAAAATAACAGGCAGCTCTGCAATTTATCAACTAAGCAGAAAATTAGCAAATTATTATGTCTGGACAGTATCAACAGAGAATTCTTAAAGAAATCAAAGATGCCAACCTTTTAAGAAATACATGTAAGTAAAGTCATTGAATGAAGCTGGACTTTTGATGACTTACAGAGGCTGATCCAAGTTCCATCTATATGTTTCTTCCTGTACCAGCATCCTAAAACATTTTTGTATATTTGAAGTGCCTACCTGAACTGGGCTGTTTTTTTGGAACAAGCCTAGAAAGCATATTGAGACAGTCTTAATTTTAGGTACAAATTTATAGATGTGTTCATCGTGTCCATTTATCTGTCTTTTTCTGTGTCTCCACAATATATCACTTAAATCACTTAAATATTGTTATGTCTGGCCTCTCATAACTCATTAATATCCACGTAAATATATCTTTAAGAGGTTTATTTAATACATTTCAAAAGAATTCGTTTCAAAGCAAGCTGCTGGCATTATGTTGGCCTGAACGGCCAAATAAAATCTATTTACATTTAGATAAACATGCTCTTCTCCTACATCCCAATTAACTTACTTTTCTTCTTTATCACATTGTCCAAGAGCTCATTATCCTTCGGTAGGTTTTCAAAACACCAGAATACTGAGTTCCAAAGCACTGCCAAAGTTTTCAACCCACTCTTTGATCAACGTTGCTCGTGACAAAGGCGTAGTCATTCTTTCCCCTTCTAATATAGTGTCCGATACGTCACTTCCCCAATTACTTCCTTTTTCCAGTTAACTGACACCTTCGCTTATCAAACCTTCGGAACCTCGGATTAATCCATTTATCTTCTTGTTCTAAATCTGACTCATCATTTTGAGAATCTGATTCAGAATGCATACAAAGCTCTTCATTATCTCTCTCAGCTGCCGGGAGGGGAAACCACCCAGAGGGGCCTGGCTGCTGATCCTCGGCTGCCGGGAGGGGAAACCACCCAGAGGGGCCTGGCTGCTGATCCTCGGCTGCCGGGAGGGAAACACATTCAGAGGAACCTGGCTGCTGATCCTCATCCTCTGATACTTCCCAAGCTGGTCCAGGGACACTCACAACAAATATGAGCCAGCAGTGTGCTGCAGCTGCCAAAAAAGCCAACACAGTGCTAGGATACAATCAAGATCACGTGAAGTATTAATACCACTTTACAATGCCTTGGTAAGGCCACACTTGGAATACTGCATCCAATTTTGGTCACCACGATATAAAAAAGATGTTGAGACTCCAGAAAGAGTACAGAGAAGAGTAACAAAGATGATTAGGGGACTGGAGGCTAAACGGTTGCTGAAATTGGGTATGTCTAGTTTCATGAAGAAAAGGACTAGGAGTGACTTCTGGTTCTGGAACGCGGCGATGCCGGTCGTGTCTGGAGACTTGTCTCCATGCCGTCCAGAGTTTCCTTCGCCGGTAGACCCCCTAGGGGGTCGAAAGTCACCCTGGAGGGACGACCACCGAGGAGGAGGCTTGCTGATAGATAGGGGAGGGCAGCAGCTTCCCCCGTGTCTCCAGCTATCTCCTTAGGGCTAACGGAGCAAATATCGGCCTGCAAGATGGCCGATCACCCTGCTGCACCAGCCAAAAGTCACATTGACATCTAAGCATTATAGACCCACCGCAGATGATCCAGGTGAGACCCCTTTTATTCCTCTCTTCACCCTATGCTGTTTTTGCCTGTAAAAGCTTGTCATTGGAATTATTTCTCCATCTGGAGAAAGCAGTTTTTGTAATTGTGAGAACAAAGGTGTTTTATAAAAGGACAGAAAAAAAATTCATTTAAAGACTATACTCTATCTCTCTATCTACGTTGAGGTACAGAAAAAATTGTTCTTTGTTTTTTGGGGTTTTTTTGGAGCAGTATTATTTTATATTAGGAGAATATTTCTTTTTCCACTCTTTCTTTAAGAAATAGAAAAGAAAAAAATGGCGTTTGAAACAGACTTTTTAGCTTACTGAGGACATCTACTGGTCAAAAGTTAATATTGTAATTGTTGACTATTTGGAGATGATTTTGGCCTTCAAACTATTTTTCAAGAGACAAGATAATTTGAGCCAGCTGTGTGATTTGTGGGGGTGGATACTCTTCAACTGTAGTCTCCACAAAAAAAGAAAAAGAAAAAAAGGATTGCTTTTCAACTATTGTTAAAATGGAGAAGCCTCAATCACATTTAAACTGTAAACTTATACTGGAAAAGATCTATGAGGCCAAAGAAGAAATATGCACTACAATAAAAGAGTTTACTATAGAATTAAGAGCCAGAATCTCTACTGTAAACCACAAAATTGACTCTCAGATTACACCTGACTACTCTACAAAACAGATTATACAAGAAGAGGATTTAACTGAAAATAAAGAGAAATTTATCTTGCCTTATAAACAGTCTACTTATGGCTTTGAGGACCAGGAAAAGCAAAGACTGAGTTTTGAACTTTTGAAGCAACGAGGACTTATGGATAAGAGAAACAGAGGGCCAATGCAGAGGCCAAGATGGTTTTCATCAAATCAAAGGACGCTACAAACAACAAAAAGAGACTTATCAGCTGGAAGGGAAGCTCTGCTATGGAAACCTGTCTGGCATAAGGGAAAGGCTAGAATAAGATTGAAAAATGAAATTTAAAATTTCATGCATTGGACTAAAGGCAACCTAGAGCTATGGACTGATTTAAGGATTAAGATTATGAGTTAGAAGTAAAGAGATGTTTTAGACTTGGATTGAATTAATAATTAATTGAATGTTAATCAAATAAGATGACTTGTTTGTTTCATAATATGGATGTTATTAGCTATGATAACTAATTGGATGAAATTTGTATTCTGCTTAATGGATTGATATGAATTAAGGTTTGATACTATTCTGTCAGTTTAAAGAGATTAATTGATGGATTAGATATGTATAGGATAGATAGAGATATGTATATTTAGATATATATAGGATAGATCAATATTTTTGTTTAAAAATGAGATATTTTCTATATAATGGATTAAAGGTAATCTAGAATATTAAGAATGTATTTTTTAGAACAATACGTTTATTTGTATGAAAATTATTATGTAATGGAATGAAGAAAATTGAGATGTTTTAGATTTGGATTGAATTATTAATTAATCGAGTTAATTTAATAAGATGATGTGTTTGTTTGATGACATGGATGTCATTAGTTATGATAATTAATTGGATGAAATTTGAATTCTGTCTAATGGATTGAAATGATTTAAGGTCTGATATTATTCTGTTAGCTTAAAGAGATTGATTAATTGATGGATTAGATAGTATAGGATAGATTAATATTTTATTTTAAATAGGGTAGATTAGTGGAAGAAGAAATAAATAAAATTCATGATAAAATTAAGGAATTAGAATATAAGTGGAAGGGATACCTAATTGATAAAGTTTTTATTTAAAGCTAACTTGATTACGGTATTCTAAATTTATAAAGCTTTAAAACAGGTTCAGGTGGAATAAATTTAAGCTAGAATTGGATATTTTAAATATACTATGCTATTTGAGGGAAAAAGAGAGGGAATACCTGATGTACTGATTGTACTATGTATATATGTTTTGTTCTAGGTTGTTTGATTACCCCAGCACCACGGTGTGTCCTGAGTACTTTGTTTTAAGAATTAAAAGAAACCAATAAAATGTGTTTAAAAAAAAAAAGGACTAGGGGTGACATGATAGCTGTGTTCCAATATCTCAGTGGCTGCCACAAAGAAGAGGGAGTCAAGCTATTCTCCAGAGCACCTGAAGGCAGGACAAGAAGCAACGGATGGAAACTAATTAAAGAGACAAGCAACCTAGAACTAAAGAGAAATTTCCTGACAGTTAGAACAATTAATCAGTGGAACAACCTGCCTCCAGAAGTTGTGAATGCTCCAACACTGGAAGTTTTAAAGAAGAGACTGGACAACCATTTTTCTGAAATGGTATAGAGTTTCCTGCCTGAGCAGGGGGTTAGACTAGAAGACCTCCAAGATCCCTTCCAAGTCTATTATTATTATTATTATTATTATTATTATTAGTAGTAGTAGTAGTAGTAGTAGTAGTAGTAGTTGTAGTAGTATATTAGGATATTATGGTGCTATTTATTTAACTATATAAAATATAAATTTATAAATCTATACATTTATAAATCTGTAAAATATAAATAAATTTGTAAATCTGTAAATGTATTACTATATGCACGTCTATCTTTCTGTCTCTCCATCATATATTTGGAATGATATGGTTCTATTTATTTAATTTTATATCAAAATAGCATATCATTATGGGTGGGTGGAGTCCATCAATAGTCAAAAATAATCATACACATCCTGCAAATTTCAGATATAGCTCATACCATTTATAGGAAAACAATAGAAGAGGGCTTTTATGTCCTATATGGGTACTTTTGAGGCACTTCCCTATCTATTCTCAAATAACATTATACATTTAAAAGTATACATATACTTTAATCTGATCTAGCAGAGTTCTTATGTCCAACTTGAATATAGAGCTATGTAGGTGTCTATTCTTTGAGCTCAGTGTGATTTAATACCTATTAAGTAATTTATAGATAGGAGGGAGCCCTGAATTTGGCCATTAAATTTTTGTATTCATTTCTACAATATTTGTCAACTTAAGTTTACACACATATTTGTTATTATAAAAGCATTATTTTTTGTGTGACCTTTCTTATAGGTAACACTGCCACTACACTGAAAACCTCTCTAAAATGCAATTTAAGTTTTACTATACAATGGGTAGGTATGGCCTCAAAGACCAGCACTTTTGGACACTGGTTGTCTAGCAGAAGTCTCACTGACTTTATTATCTTTTTTTCAGGCAAGCCGACTTCATTCCACTAGAAGAAGAAAAAATGTTGATTTTGCCAGCAGACGGCACTTACCATTTCACTGCTCCCTACAATTATCTGAGGCCAAACCAGAATCTGAAAATCAAGGATCATCTTCAGCTTCAGTATGTATTACAAATCCTCTGGAAATTTACTATAACTGACCAAGCTATAATAAACACTATTCTGTCTAGCTCATGAAAATGAATTCCTTGAACTATGTGCGTGCTTGCTACTGAAGGCAGAAAATGCACTGGAGTTTTATCTATATGTCATAGTATTCATTTCAATCAGCCAGCCTTTACTTCCAAGGTGCTTACTCTAAGGATAAGTGCATTGTTGCATGGCTTATTCTTGCTGTACCATATTTGGAAAAGAAGAAAAAAGAAAACTGGGCAGTGATTTAGTAGAGGTAGAAGGAAAGCAAGGAATTATGTCTAACCCAAGAATTTCCAAAGTCTCTTATAGTAAAAAGAATTCTTCTTGTGCCTTAAAGCTAACATACTGATTATGGTATAAGCTTCTGAGGCTTTCACTTTATCTCATTATGAAAGTTGGTTTCATTTTTTGCCCTATATTCCTAACTGATGTTTTAAGTAGAGACCTGACTTTCCCATTGTTATGAAATGTCCATATATTGGGAATTCCATCCCTACAGTGTAAAATATAGGTGATTTGTGAAGAAAATATGCAATCAGAAAATCTGGCTCTCAGTTTCAAATATACAACAGAAAAATGGGCCATCAAACAAATCAACCCAGAATTCACACTCAAAGCACAAATGACCAGGATCAAATTATTACACTTCATGCACATTGTGGAAAGACCTAAGCTCTCTAGAGCAGCCTGTGAAGCTGGGAAAGGTGAAAGGAAAGAGAATAAGAGGATGAGCAACAGCAAGGTGGATGGACTCAGTTATGTTGACAATGAATGTGCCACAGGCAGATCTAAAAGGATCGGTTTGGGGACAAATTCTCCTGAAGAAAATCTATGGTTGTGGTTGCTAAGAGTCAACACAGTCTTGATGGCACATAATGAATTCCTGCTGTGCCTTTGGGTATAGGCAGTTTGCAAAGAAAAATGCATTGAACAATCAGTTCTCAATTTTGAATATATACCTGTTAGTTAGTTGGAAGGGCTTGCAAAGTATAACAGTATAAGTTATCTTTAAAAAAGAGAGAAAGAATGAACTGCTTTGCAGAAGTAATACACATGGTACTGTTTGTTAACAACAACTTATTGCAAAATGAAAATAAGGGCTGTAACCATTTTAGCAAGACTCATATTAAAAGGTAAAAATCACACCACTAAAATACATGGTACAGTATTATGGTTCATTAAAGAGTCTCTATTGATGTGCCTTGTGAAAGGATGCCAGAATAAAATATGGCAGCACAATTCTCCATCTTTTTGACCATATCAACTTGATATTAAATTCATGATTAGTTTTATCACTTGTTTAACTTTTCATCATTTGACAATTAGTGAATGAACAGTATTTGAAAAATACTGAGGCTAAAACATGTTTTCCCCCATCTAAAACCAGATTCAATAACCACTCACCCTTCTGTTAACATAGTTTGATAATAGGATGCTATAAGTGGATCAAGGTTTACAACATGAGTATTAATTTTCCTGGGAGTTCTAGATTCAGCCTGATTCTTCCTAATCCTAAGGGATTGTGAAATACCTGGTGCATAAGCCATCTTGAATGTCTTCATATGATAAAGGCTAAATGGTGCCTTAGAACATCTGTTCCTGGAGCTCCTCCAGCGGAGATTTCTTTCTATAATAGAAAAGCTTTGTGAAACAGTCTTTGGAACCATCTGTGTGATGTGAACTCCTCTCAGACGGAGGAGGAAAAAAATCTGCCAATCTGGGTCTGCAAACCAAATGGGACACTGATACCTATTAAGCAATAACCACCACAAAGAAAGGCCTTTAACACAACGATTAAAGTTGCCGTGTTGCACAATGTTTATAGGATAGGATATTTCATATGGGAAAGGTTACTTTATCTTTTTGGGGAGGTTCCAAAGAAAGTGGAAAATTAGTTATTTTTCTATTGCCAAGACAAAGCAGTTAACAAGACTTTAACAAACCACTCCACTGCAGAATAAAGGTCCCTTTATGAAAATTATGGACTATACCATATTGGTCTGGTGCAGGTTGGTAGATAGATTTTTATTTTTACTTCCTTGTCTACAGTTATGTGTGAATGAATTGCACGAATTCCATCCCTAAGGTGATCTAGAACCTGGTCTTCTTGCTCTAATCCAGCACCTTAACCATTATACCACACCGGCTCTGAATTGTATGCATATGTTGTATTCTATCTTGAATATATCTTTTTGATTTATTCTATTAATGTAATATAATGAATATATTCTATCAAGTATACTCAATATATTTAACAGGACCAAAAGGGACTTTTTAAATGTTGAAAGAAATATGGGGGATACGATATTTATTTCAGTATTGATCTAAAATCTGCTTCCAAATGTACTTGGTTCTCTTTAATTGGTATTTTGAGATTTGTAAGAGTGTTGCTTTAGTGTGTTTATATAGTTTAATCAAATATTATAAGAGGAATTTTCATAAGGGCTTTACTTCCTTTGAAATGCATGTCCTGTACATTGTCATCAGGTAAAAAAAAAATTCTAACAGATCATATGAAAATTCATATGCCCTGATGGAAAATGCATAAAATTAGATTGAATCTTCACCTAGAAGATGACATAAAATGAATTTCCAAATATCTGTGCTCTGGGCTACAATCATTCTCTGCAATGTCTGAAGGCCCTCCATAAAGTTGCACTCTGCGCTCCTAAAAGATTGTCTCCCAAATCTGAAGAGGCCTTTTTACAATAGCCTTAGTACAGCACACACACACACACACACACACACACACACACACACACACACGAACAAGGACACTTTTCAAAATAATAATGTAGTCCTTCTTTGGTCTTAATCTTATCTGATGCAGAACAACCCTGTTATTTTATAAGTATACATTTGTTCATTATTCTGTTTCTAAGTGATCTCAGAAGAAACTTGTGCAAATTAATGGTAACTTTTAAAACATTGCCCATAATATTTAATTTAATTTTAAATATTTATTGTTTTATATGTTTTTATTGGGTTGTAAACCGCCCCGAGTCCTACGGGAGAGGGGCGGTATAGAAATTTAATAAATATAATATATATAATATATAATATTTATCTTAAGGGATTTCAAAATATTTATGTTATAAACCTTGATGCCTTGGTTTAATTCAGATCTAATATTCCCAGCCACTGCATTTAGAACAATCTTCCCAAAACTATGAAGCTCTGTTCATAGCTCTGCTGGAAATTAATTCCAGTCCCAAAAGTTTTAGTTAAGCACTTCTGTGAGGCACCAGTTTAAGAAAGATTGATTTACAAATGGAAGCATTCCTTTCCCTCTTTTCCTTACTGTCTTCTCATAACGTTTATTAATATTACATGAATTTAAATTAGAATCCTGTTTTGAATTTTGTTTAAGAGAGAATTGTAGCTAGAGATAAAGGCCATGGTCAATGAAAAATTATGTTACCCACAATTAAGACCAATAGCCAGGCAGTGGCTAGGCCCACAATCTGCATTCTCATAATTGCATGTATTGTCAGATTTGGAAGAAAAATACAAAACAAATTATAACATCGAATAAATAAATAAACATACCTAACTGCATTTCTCATGAGCTTATTTGTATCTTATGTAAAATTATTAAAACCTTCTCAAATTTTGAGTTAAAGAAAAGGAAGTTTGTATTTTAGTCATTTATCCTTTTTTGGAATACCATTTTATCCAGTAAGCCACTGTATGTTCTGTATCTATCTATCTGCATAAACTTACTTGCATAAAATACAGTAAGCAAAACTATCAATAATTATTACTAATTGAAGTTCTTTTTCTTTAAAGAACTTCCCTCAGTATTCAGGGCCCTATTTATTATTGGTATTAACACTGATACAATTACTTTTCAATCATTATGTGTTCTACTTCCTGTTTCTAGTAGAAATGATCTATTCATAAAAGAATTACGCATAAAGCAATACAATTATTTATTATTGATTAAAATCACTTTACTGTGTGATGGTGAATTAATAAAAGTAAGGTATTCCATCATATATTAGTAGCAACTTTATTACATAAAATCTCTGTAATTTAAATTTTTGACTCTCATACTGTACTTGATAGCATGGATTTCTTTTCAGCTACTGTATAGTCCCAGGCAGGCATTTATTTGCCTGCAGAAGAAATACAGATAATATTTAAGCTAATTTACCCCAAATATTCCCAAGTCCTTGATGTTCCACATGTACATCTGAAAGAGGTTCTGTATACAGATACAGTTGAGAATGCCTTAGGCAAGTTTCTGCTCTCTGGAAGTCCTCAAATGTCTTTAGTGACATTCATTTATAGATTTTTTTAAAAAAACATGCCTTTATATTGAATTCATGAATATTCAAAAGAGAATCAAGCATGGAGGGACTTGGGACCAGAGTTTTGTAGCATGCCTAATATAGTTATGTATGCAAATGAATGTTAGTACTTCACTTTCCTACCCAGTGTAATCACATGCATGTCTGCTCAGAAGAAAACCTCATTGCAATTGATTGGCTTTATACTATAGCTAAGAATGCATCACCCCAAATTATTGAAAAATAGTTGTATTATCCTATTTGTATAGATAACCTTGAATAAATGATTAAAGACATTCCTCCTTTTCATACACTCTAAATTAACAGAATTTAAAATATCCCTTTCTGTTTTGCAAAAAGCTTCATTATCCTCTTTTTTTTCCAGAATTTGGAGAAGGAAGTGAATGAATTTTGCTTTTATTTTAATAAAGCATCTTTGTCTTTTTCTAGTTCTTACCTAGTATAATTCTACAAAAACAAAAATCAGACGACTTTCATACCTGGCTCCTAAGAGGAATCCGACTGAGGAGTGCTGAAACTTTTCTTATATTTTTATTGGTTAGAAAGGTGAATCTACCCAATCAAAAACGTGTTCCCTGGAAATGGGAACAAAATATTTTTTAGATAGCTCATTAATTTTTGCACGTATGTTAATTTTCATGGCATTATCTCATGATCTAGTTATTGTAGGGTTTCTTAAGTTAAACAGTCAGAAACTAGTGTTTGCACAATTTGAAAACACCAGTTATCTTTAGAATCCATAATAATATTAAAACATTTTTTAAAAATCCCTTGGCTTAATTGCAGTGGCAATATATGAGCTTAATACCTAATGAATGTCTCTTTATTTGTCACTGAGTGTATACACTAAAGGTTTTAAAATAGGGTGTCTACGTATATCAATCTCCATCGTTTTTGTAAGTCAGCTAAAGTACACAACATCCAAGTCTCAAAGAACCAACGTATATTTAATTTGTCCCTTCTCTAAACAAAGTTGTCTGTTCAAATTTTCCAAAGGGAAGTTTCATATTGCAATGCCAAGTGTACCTGCAGACATGTGAGCATATGCTAAGCAAACCATTGCTATACAGAAGACAAGTGTAGCAAACAGTTGCCTGTGTAAATAATGAATATCGATATGTCCATATGTAATCATTGGCTTCCACATATCTTTGGTTACTGTTCTGGAATGGATAACTATAGGCATCAGCATAGTCACCTGTTTCTGCAGGAATGTTTGGCACACCTAGCTAGCTGCTCATCGCTAAGCTGTTCACTCTGAAAGCTGATCCAGTAGCTGAGTCAAGAGCTATTTCTAAAACAGTAGTCTCAGGTTATTATTAAGAGAACACAGTGATAATGGTTGTCAGCATGGAGCAGAGAGATTAGGCACAAAGACTTCTATTAGTCTTAATGAAAGGTACACTGTTAAATCTCACCGTTCCATACTGGAAGATTAACACAAAATGCACATGGAGTGTTTATTTTTTATTAAGATACTGTTCATTACCATTTTCTTCTTCTTCCTCTTCCTCTTCTTCCTCTTCCTCCTCTTCCTCCTCCTCAACTTCATCTGCTTCTTCCTCCTCTTCCTCCTCTTCCTCCTCCTCTTCCCTATCTACTTCTTCATCTTCCTCTTCCTCATCACCTTGTTCTTCATTATCATCAGAATAGTCCTCTTCTTCCTCCTCTTCCTCTTCCTCCTCCTCTTTATCATCCATTTCTTCAGTTCCATCTGTTTCATAACATTCATCTACTGAAGAGTTGTCTGTTTTAACCACAAATGGTTTTCTTTTTGGAGCAGGTTCTTGGGGCTGCTTCTCTTGGGTTTTTCTTTTTTTTGCCAAAGGACAGCCATAAACACTGTTCAGAAAGAATTAATACATGCGTTATTATACTCGCTACCAGATCATCAGTCAAAAGGGGCGAAATACTTTGCTGCAATTTACTGTTTTCTTTGAAATACATACTTTCTTTCATAAAAACAGTAGGAGAGATGAAAATGTTTGGCAAGGTACCAGAAATTAACATTGAACAGCAATTATGGAAATTCTTATTAACCTTTTGCTTTATTGCCCTTTCAACTAGAATCAATGCAAAATATTTTACAGAATAGATATCATTACCCAGTGGGGCTCCCTGGTGTTCTCAATCATTAATTAATATTATGATTTCCAATATGGGTTCTCTCAAATATACAAATCTGGTGACCTGATGTAAAACAGGAAGTTGCATATCAGTGAAAGAGAAGCAAACTAGTATGTCCATTATAAAGCTGTAATTACCAAACCAAACTTAAAGTTTTTACATAAAGACTGTATGTGGTTCAGTATAACTTTTTGGTAAACCAAGACACAAATTTCTATCCAATTTACCCAGTCAGGCAGAGATTTCAAAGAACTACCTCTTATTTAGTCACCTAATTACATATTACTCCTGAACTATAAATAGTAGCACAATCCTATATAAGAAATACTGTTAAGTAGAATGCTCAGAAATAAGCTCCACTGAGATTAATGAGATTTATTTCCATGCGTGCAAGATTGCAGACTTTGTCATCTTTCTACTAGCTGGATGATAAAGAGGCTCTTTTTAAAAAATAACAACAGGTGTGCATAGGCTGTAGAAAACAGATTTCAGCAACAAACGAAAGGTTTTGTGCTTAACAACAATAGATAACTTGATAAAAATGTTTTTTTTTAACATAAATCAGATAATGGAAGAAAGAAAGCCTTTGTCTTTTTTTTTGGCAACTTTCTTTAAATGCATGGTGCATTTATTCTCCTAATAAAATAGAACCTATTAAAGTAGAAAGACACTAGTGTGTGTGTGTGTGTGTGTGTGTGTGTGTGTGTGTATGTGTATGTGTATGTGTATATGTATATGTATATGTATATGTATATGTATATGTATATGTATATGTATATGTATATGTATATATATACATGTATATAGGTCTTTGGTTATTCGGGTTTCCTCCCGCGTAAAATTGGAAGTGTCTTGGCGATGTTTCGACGAAGTCCCATTTGTCATCTTCAGGCTGGTGTTTTCGGCTTCGTGCTTCTAGGAGCAATGTGTGATTGTAGCTGTTTCTTCCTTTTAACTGCCAGTGGGGGTATGAACTGATTGGGTGGGAGCTTGGCTGTGTTCTGATTGGGTGGAGGTGTGTTCTGATTGGTTAGGGGCTTGGCTGTGCTCTGATTGGATGGAGGGTTGGCTGTGCTCTGATTGGATGGGGGAGTGTTCTTTTGGGTGGGGGCTTTGTTGTGCTCAGGTTAGTCTGAGTTGCAGGGGGATTTCAGATGGTGAGCTGCGTTGCTGTTGTTTGGCTTCACGTTCGTGGTCGTGCCTCATCTTCATGGTGGGTGTCAGTTTGCTTCATGTATGGATTGGAGGGGCTTAAAGTGGCTAATGATGCAGATGTGGTCTGGCTTCTGGTTTGTGGTCGTGCCTCATTATTGGTGTGGGTTTGGGTTTGCTTTTTGCGTAGATGTATGGTGGTGACATCCTGTGTGGTTTTTGTGAGTGTGGGTCTGGTGTCATTCTTTGTGTTAGGGACTCGTTTGTCAATAAGGGCGGATTTCCAAATGGCTGGTAGGTGGGAGGTATCATCTCGTTTATTCATGCTGTGTGGGCATTTTTCTATCTTGATGGTTTCTCTGATTATTCTGTTATTAAAGTGTTCAGTTTTGGCGATAGTTCTGGCCTTTTTAAGGTCAATTCCATGTCCTGTGGCTTTAAGGTGTTGGACCAGGGAAGAAGTTGGTTCCTCTTTTTTGACTGAGTTCTTGTGTTCTTCAATGTGTGCACTTATTCTTCTGTTGGTTTGTCCGATGTATGTGGTGGGGCAAGCGGTGCATGGGATTTCATATACTCCTTGATTTTGTAACTCAATTTTGTCTTTGGGATTTCTTAGGATGGTGGATATTTTTCTGTTTGTGCAGAATGCTATCTTGATGTTGCGTTTGTGGAGGATCTTGCTGATTCTGTCTGTGGTGCCTTTTATGGATGGGAGGAGGGCTTTGCCGCTTTCTTGTTCTCTGTCTTGGATTTTAGTGGGGGTTTCTTTTTGGATTATGTTGGTAATCTTATTTCTTTGGAATCCATTGGATGTTAGTACATTAGTGAGCCCCTAACCAATCAGAACACACTTCCATCCAATCAGAACACAGCCAAGCTCCCACCCAATCAGTTCATACCCCCACTGGCAGTTAAAAGGAAGAAACAGCTATGATCACACATTGATCCTAGAAGCACGAAGCCAAAAACACCAGCCTGAAGATGACGAATGGGAGGCCAAGACACTTCCAATTTTACACGGGAGAAAACCCGACTAACCAAAGACCTACATACAAACACCCGCGAAAACCTCAGAAAACACATATGTATATGTATATATATATATATACATATGTATGTAGGTCTTTGGTTATTCGGGTTTTCTCCCGCGTAAAATTGGAAGTGTCTTGGCGACATTTCGACGAAGCCCCATTCGTCATCTTCAGGCTGGTGTTTTCGGCTTCGTGCTTCTAGGAGCAATGTGTGATCATAGCTGTTTCTTCCTTTTAACTGCCAGTGGAGGTATGAACTGATTGGCTGGGAGCTTGGCTGTGTTCTGATTGGGTGGAGGTGTGTTCTGATTGGTTAGGGGCTTGGCTGTGCTCTGATTGGATGGGGGTTGGCTGTGCTCTGATTGGATGGGGGAGTGTTCTGTTTGGGTGGGGGCTCACCGATGATGAGGCACGACCACAAACCAGAAGCCAAACCACAGCTGCATCATTAGCCACTTTAAACCCCTCCAATCCATACATGAAGCAAACTGACACCCACCATGCAGATGAGGCATGACCACAAACACAAAGCCAAACAACAGCAATGCAGCTCACCATCTCTAATCCCCCTGCAACTCAGACTAACCCGAGCACAACAAAGCCCCCACCCAAACAGAACACTCCCCCAGCCATATGTACATATGGTCTCTAATTATGCTAAAAATACGAATCCTGGGTAAATCAATGCTATAAAATAATCCAAACACCAGGATAATACTAAAAACAAAATTTGTTTAATTAAAAGCTAAGTCTTTCGTCGGTCAACACTACCGACGTCATCAGAGCATGATTCAAGATTGATATATATATATATATACTCACATTGCAGTACAACCAGGACCAAAACTGAAGAAAGAAACCACCTCTTTCGAACCTGTAAGTACAATGGTTACCCTACCGAATTTATCAGGAAGTATGGTAGACCACATAAATCCCATGAAGACTTGCAAAAAGCCGATAGAATGACAACGCAAAATGTGCATATCCCTCTCCCATACATCAATAGTGTGTCGGAGGCAACAGCCAGATTACTGGCCCTCTTTAATATAAAAGTGGCCCATAAACCAGACCAAACCTTACGGACCAAGATCATGCACCCAAAAGACCCACTCCCCAACGAAGAAAAATCTTCGATAATATACACGATCAAGTGCAAGGACTGTTCCTGCAATTACGTTGGGGAGACTACTAAAAGGTTAAAAACTAGGGTGCATGAACATGCACTGGCAGTTAAAAGACAGGAACAATATTCACAGATTTGGACCCATATGACCAACTATGGGCATGAATTTGATCTTACCAGTGCACAACCTATATCCAGGGACACCACTAAGGGAGGCCGCCTATTTAAGGAAGCCTGGCTTTCTGATGGAGAGTCTATCAATCGCCACATAGAACTTTTCCCGGCATACCAAACACTTAAGATATGGGAAAAACAACACCATAGCTCACAAGGAAGGCAATTTGCACACCCCCTACAAGATCAGAGGGAAGGAGGGATGGATGAGATAGCCCATTAATGCGATAACGAACTCACAATATATCCTACAAGGGGAACAGAGGAGAGACAAAAAATACCCCCCATAGATACCTCAAATACGCATACCCCAATCCATCCTACAACAAAGAGAAATAATGATGGGTGCGAATGACACGGATGGCTGGATGACAACCCACGGGGCACCCGCACCACAACCCCCGCCAACAAGAGGGGAGTGACAAGACACTCCACTGATGATTACAAAAAAGAGATCCATGAACAAATGAAGGAAAGCCACACTACGGGACCCTGCATGCACGCAAGAAGGGCAAAAGAACTAGCAAACGATGAAGGGGGACCGAAAAACCCAATGAACGATCGAGCAGCAAAGGACCTTAAAATGGGGGGGGACAAGTGGAAGTGGATCAATATACCCACAGATGTCCAAAGAAGGCAGCGCTCCTGAGTGGGGGAACACACACAGGAGCATATCCATCAGAGACTGCCCTGATAGACGCCCGGATCCACTCAATATCCCCCCTCCCCCAAGCATACACACGCACAACCCAGCCAAGGAAGATCAGATGGACCCGGAATAGAACCAAAAAAGGGGATAAGTGTAAATGAGCGAAAGTAACCGGCATATGCTAGCAGAAAAAAAAAGTGATCGAGCCCAAAAAAAGGAAAATAGCAACCTCGGAAGATACCCACACAGTAAGAGACGCATACCCTTTAAGAACAAACCAAGTAGAGAAACGGATGGACCGATGACTAGATCGAGAAGCCAGGTGCAGAGCCCTCCAACAACATGAAAAGGACTCCCAGTAATCTTGTATCATGCTCTGATGATGTCGGCAGTGTTGACCGACAAAAGCTTAGCTTTAGCTTTTGTATTAAACAGTTTTTGTTTTAATATTATCCTGGTGCTTGGACTATTTTATTTCTATTATATGGATTTACCCAGGATTCACACTTTTAGTATAATTAGGGAATATATGTGTGTGTATATATATGTGTGTGTGTGTGTGTGTGTGTGTGTGTATGTACGTATGTATGTATGTATGTACGTATGTATGTATGTATACTTACAACAATAATAGGAGCTCCCTGTGGTTTCTTTCTTCAGTATGCATTCTAAAAATCACTTTGGGATATGCATTTACTATGCAAATACCTTCAATGATTTCAGAAGATGGCCTTTAACAGTGAAGAAACCCATATGAGATTTATTTCAGAGTACAGTATATAGGACTACAGCTTAAATGGACCACAACTTATGTTTAAGTCTCCTCAAGTGAGACTTAAAACAGGTTTTGCCTTTCTATTCCATTCAGTTCAATTACCTGATTTATAATATGAAAGAAAATACAAAGCAGAAATTCCCTGGTGCCAGAAGGAATCGTGTGACCAGTTTATTATTTCACCTATTCTTTCCAACTTCTAGTGACATTGGAAGGAGGTTCAGACTTACAGTCTTCACGAGCACACCATAATTGTCTCAAAGGAAAAAAATCCACCAGCTTTATGCTGGGAACAGTATGTTAATGTTTCATCCATTCAGATGAATGAGAGTATTTAGGGCAGCGGTTCTCAACCTTTTTCAGGCCGCGACCCCGACCTGTCAAGCGCCGCGCATGCATGGTGCTACCCCCTGCGCCGTGCATGCGTGGTGCTACCCCCTGCACCGCGCATGCGTGGTGCTACCCCCTGTGCTGTGCATGCGTGGTGCTACCCCCTGCGTCGCGCCTGCGTGGTGCTGTGCCGCGCCTGCATGGTGCTGCGCCGCACCGTGCATGCATGGTGCTGCCTCCTGCGCTGGCCGAGGCGTAGGCCGCCGCCCATTCGGGGCAGCGGCAGGCAGGCCCAGGTGCTCCTGGGCAGCCACGGCAGGGACGGTGCAGCGCGACCACGGGCTGGCCCAGCCCAAGGGAGGTAAGACACCCGCCGGGCCCCATGCACGCCCCAAAACCCTCCCTGTGCCCGCCGCTACCCCGCTAGCCTTACCTTCGCCACCGCCCATTTGGGGCGGCGGCAGACAGGCCCAGGCACTCCTGGGCGGCTGTGGCAGCGACGGCGCAGGGCAACCACGGGCTGAGCCACCAGCTGGCCCAGCCCAAGGGAGGTAAAAAACACACCGGGCCCCACGCACGCCAAAAACCCTCCCTGCACCTGCCGGCCTCCCACCTCCCACCCCTGGCCCTCTTTTGCTTACATTTTTAGTAGTTGCTCAGCAGGGAGGGGTGGAAACTTCCAGAGAGCTTGCCTTCGATGCAGACAACTTGCAGCACCATTTGCAGACTGGGACTTTTGGCAGGCTCAGCAGGGCAGAGACAGCCTGGACAATTCCTATTGGCTTTTGAAAGCCAATAGAATTAGACTCTATTCAAGAGAGTCTATTCTATTGTATTTGAAAAGCCAATAGAATAAAAGGGAGTAGCACAGCTAAGGAAAAGGGGGGGGGAATGGCAGACTGCATTGTTTGGCGATCCCCGTGAAATGGTCGTTCGACCCCAAATGGGGTTGCGACCCACAGGTTGAGAACCGCTGATTTAGGGGATATTCCCATGACAAAGGAAGAACATCCCACATGGAAAAGATTCTTGTCCATAGCAGTTCTAATTCAATTTGAAGAGCAACAATATTAAGCTGAAGAGGCTGAGTCTGTGGGGAGGAAACCCAACTTCCTTGCTCTTATCTATAGGAATTTCTGTAGGGCAGGTTTCCATGTCATATTAACTAATTTCTGCAGGTGCAGCCTATTTATCTCTGTACATCTTCCATGGCATTGCAACATTGTCATTGATCTGATAGGACTCTTAGGTATCCAGTTAAGAAATTTGGAGGGAGGGAATTGGATATGAATGGTTCTAAAATTAGCCATGCCATAGTTTTAGTAATTCCAATTCTGGCGAGAGCCAATGCCTTCTCCAGCACTGCATACTATGATGACTGTTTGACATTGCTGGAACTCAAATGGAAGGTAATCTATTAGCTTGAGTTAAATGCCTCTTTGTCTTTAAAAATGTGTTTTTTTAAATGGGATCCTCCTGCAAAACACAACTCCTAATGAAAATGTTGTCTGGAACATTATTCTTGTATGCAACTTATTGGAAGCAGCTGATTAAACTGCTTTCATGTGATTAGTAAGAGAGCACTTCAACCTGTAGAAGAGGTTGAAGAAGGCTTTAAGTGATTCAATATCTATGGACACATTCACTTCTTGGCCCATGTAGTGGTAGCAAAATAAGCACTTGCACCAACTCAATAATCTATTATCTCTGTGTCACACGGAAATGTCCATTCTTTTTAGGTGGATTTTAAAGAGAAGTCATGAAAATAATTTGGATCCACTGACTTATCACAACTGAAAGATTACAAATCTGATTACCAACAATTGAAAGATTAAAAAACCTTGACTGTTCATTGGATAACTATGATACATACTGTGCTGCTGATTAACTTAATGATCAGAATCAGGCAATGAGGTGAAGCAGAAAATCAAATTAATTCTGGCAACAGCTAAAAAATTAAACACGACACACTAAAGTAGCAAAAGGAGGAATTGGTTCATTTTAGAAGTAGGAGAATGAATATTTGGCCTGTCGTAAACGTAGCATAATATAAGAACTTTTTTGTTATTAACCACATATAATAAAATATTAAGCAAATATCACACGATATTGTGATGTATTGGGTGGGCAAATATTTGGTGGAAATTTACATTTTTGGGAAAAACTTGTAGAGGTGGGATGATGACACAAATTATTTTTATTCTATTATTATTTACATTTATTGACCACTTATTTCCAGTGAACTCTGGATGGAACTCAAACTAACGCCCCCCCCAATAAAAAAACTAAAAATTGGTCTCAACAGAATTTCTTAAGTTTTCGACAAAACAGAATGGGTTGAGTGAAGAATTTATTATTATAAAGTATATTAAACACTTTAGAATTTGGTTCCATAATTCTTGAAAGTGTGGCAATAAATTTTGTTAGTTTTTCTACCAAAATTAAAGTATTCTAGAGCCATAAAAATGATTTGGAGATTAAATATAGCTAAGAAGCTGGGAGAGAATATTGGAGATCTTCCTTCCTTCCTTCCTTCCTCCCTCCCTCCCCTTAAACTTTAAACAATTTTAAACTTTTTTTTTTAAACTTTGGGAGTTATCCAGGTTCTTGCACTCAGTGGTGTTCTAGGAATAGATAGGTATAATCTAGTAGAATGCCATGTTCAGGGCACTTTCCTTTAAGCTTTCAGAACAAAAGAGATACAGATACTACATGATCATTATGCAGCCTCTGTATAGCTGAGACCCTAAGAGAAGGTGCCCTTTATATGCCATTCTGATATATTTCAATTGGTTTCTTAGTTGCAAAGTCCATTATCAGTTTATATATAAATACTAGATGACAAAATTTTCTCTTGCTTCCATAGAATTAAATTTTTTTTAGTAAAAATCCGCTTTCTGTATCATTTCAGTATTTCAGGATATATTATACAATGCCCTCAGAAGCTATTTTATCTAAGTCAAGCATTTATTTATTTATTTATTTATTTATTTATTTATTTATTTATTTATTTATTTATTTATTTATTTATTTATCCACCCAATATATATACCTTATGTACCATAACCCTGAGCACTTACAAAACAATCATAAAATATAAAAACATGTAATGGTACCATAGCACAAATTTACCCTTTGGTAAATTAATAAATTATAAAAGTGAAAATGGAAAAATATGGGTAAAATCTCCAGGTAACCAAATATCACTACTGTTCTATTCTCTCATATAAGATCTCATACAAAATTTAAATAATGTGATCCAAAGACTAAAATACACATTACCAAATATAAACATCATTTTGAATGGCATCAATACAGTGGTAAATTCCTGTGCTTCTCAGATAGATAGATAGATAGATAGATAGATAGATAGATAGATAGATAGATAGATAGATAGATAGATAGATAGATAGATAGATAGATAGATAGATAGATAGATAGATAGATAGATAGATAGATAGATAGGCAGGCAGGCAGGCAGGCAGGCAGGCAGGCAGGCAGGCAGGCACACAGAGATATAGAGAGATATACATAGAGAGATATTGATATATAGAGATATATATAGATTTAGATTTAGATTTAGATATACACATAGATATAGATGTTTTCTGAGGTTTTTGCGAGTGTTTGTATGTAGATCTTTGGTTATTCGGGTTTTCTCCCGCGTAAAATTTGAAGTGTCTTGGCAACGTTTTGATGAAGTCCCATTCGTCATCTTCAGGCTGGTGCTTTCGGCTTCGTGCTTCTAGGAGCAATGTGTGATCATAGCTGTTTCTACCTTTTAACTGCCAGTGGAGGTATGAACTGATTGGCTGGGAGCTTGGCTGTGTTCTGATTGGGTGGAGGTGTGTTCTGATTGGTTAGGGGCTTGGCTGTGCTCTGATTGGATGGGGGGTTGGCTGTGCTCTGATTGGATGGGGGAGTGTTCTGTTTGGGTGGGGGCTTTGTTGTGCTCAGGTTAGTCTGAGTAGCAGGGGGATTAGAGATGGTGAGCTGCATAGCTGTTTGACTTCGCGTTTGTGGTCGTGCCTCATCTTCATGGTGGGTGTCAGTTTGCTTCATGTATGGATTGGAGGGGCTTAAAGTGGCTAATGATGCAGATGTGGTCTGGCTTCTGGTTTGTGGTCGTGCCTCATCATCGGTGTGGGTTTGGGTTTGCTTTTTGCATGGATGTGTGGTGGTGACATCCTGTGTGGCTTTCGTGAGTGTGGGTCTGGTGTCATTCTTTGTGTTAGGGACTCGTTTGTCAATAAGGGCGAGTTTCCAAATGGCTGGTAGGCGGGAGGTATCATCTCGTTTGTTCATGCTGTGTGGGCGTTTTTCTATCTCGATGGCTTCTCTGATTATTCTGTTATTAAAGTGTTCAGTTTTGGCGATAGTTCTGGTCTTTTTGAAGTCAATTTCATGTCCTGTGGCTTTAAGGTGTTGGACCAGGGAAGAAGTTGGTTCCTCTTTTTTGACTGAGTTTTTCTGTTCTTCAATGCGTGCACTTATTCTTCTGCTGGTTTGTCCGATGTATGTGGTGGGGCAAGCAGTACATGGGATTTCATATACTCCTTGATTTTCTAACTCAATTTTGTCTTTAGGGTTTCTTAGGATGGTGGATATTTTTCTGTTTGTGCAGAATGCTGTCTTGATGTTATGTTTGTGGAGGATCTTGCTGATCCTGTCTGTGGTGCCTTTTATGTATGGGAGGAGGGCTTTGCCGTTTTCTTGTTCTCTGTCTTGGATTTTAGTGGGAGTTTCTTTTTGGATTAAGTTGGAAATCTTATTTCTTTGGAATCCGTTGGATGTTAGTACATTAGTGAGAGTGTGCAGTTCGGTTTTTAGGTGTTGTTCGTCAGCTAGGTGTTTGGTTCTGGAGATGAGTGTCTTGGCTACGGAGTTGATCTGTGCTGGGTAGTGGTGTGAGAGTGCGTGCAGATAGCGGTTTGTGTGTGTTTTCTTCTGGTAGATGTGTAGTGGTGACATCCTGTGTGGCTTTCGTGAGTGTGGGTCTGGTGTCATTCTTTGTGTTAGGGACTCATTTGTCAATAAGGGCGGGTTTCCAAATGGCTGGTAGGTGGGAGGTATCATATCCCTCTTCACCCAAGTGCCAATCAAAGAAGCCTTAACAGCTATCCAAAACAAATATAACCCCCCCAAACACATCCTAGATCTGACCAACCACTGCCTATCCAACACATACTTCATCTATAATGGACAAAAATACAAACAAATAGAAGGAGCACCCATGGGATCACTCCTCTCACCTGTCATTGCAAACCTCTACATGGAACATTTTGAAACCCAAGCTCTAGAAAAATCTGATCACAAACCCAAACTCTGGCTCAGATATGTAGACGACATCTTCGTAATCTGGCCACATGGGAAAGAAAAACTGGACAACTTCCTCACACACCTCAACAGCCTACACCCCAAAATACAGTTCACCATGGAAACAGAAGCTAATAACCAACTTCCCTTCCTGGATGTCTTAGTCTACAAGAAATCCAATGGCTCCCTAGGACACACCATCTACCAGAAGAAAACACACACAAACCGCTATCTGCACGCACTCTCACACCACTACCCAGCACAGATCAACTCCGTAGCCAAGACACTCATCTCCAGAACCAAACACCTAGCTGACGAACAACACCTAAAAACCGAACTGCACACTCTCACTAATGTACTAACATCCAACGGATTCCAAAGAAATAAGATTTCCAACTTAATCCAAAAAGAAACCCCCACTAAAATCCAAGACAGAGAACAAGAAAATGGCAAAGCCCTCCTCCCATACATAAAAGGCACCACAGACAGGATCAGCAAGATCCTCCACAAACATAACATCAAGACAGCATTCTGCACAAACAGAAAAATATCCACCATCCTAAGAAACCCTAAAGACAAAATTGAGTTAGAAAATCAAGGAGTATATGAAATCCCATGTACTGCTTGCCCCACCACATACATTGGACAAACCAGCAGAAGAATAAGTGCACGCATTGAAGAACAGAAAAACTCAGTCAAAAAAGAGGAACCAACTTCTTCCCTGGTCCAACACCTTAAAGCCACAGGACATGAAATTGACTTCAAAAAGACCAGAACTATCGCCAAAACTGAACACTTTAATAACAGAATAATCAGAGAAGCCATCGAGATAGAAAAACGCCCACACAGCATGAACAAACAAGATGATACCTCCCGCCTACCAGCCATTTGGAAACTCGCCCTTATTGACAAACGATTCCCTAACACAAAGAATGACACCAGACCCACACTCACGAAAGCCACACAGGATGTCACCACCACACATCCATGCAAAAAGCAAACCCAAACCCACACCGATGATGAGGCACGACCACAAACCAGAAGCCAGACCACAGCTGCATCATTAGCCACTTTAAACCCCTCCAATCCATACATGAAGCAAACTGACACCCACCATGAAGATGAGGCACGACCACAAACGCGAAGTCAAACAGCTATGCAGCTCACCATCTCTAATCCCCCTGCTACTCAGACTAACCTGAGCACAACAAAGCGCCTACCCAAACAGAGCACTTCCCCATCCAATCAGAGCACAGCCAACCCCCCATCTAATCAGAGCACAGCCAAGCCCCTAACCAATCAGAACACACCTCCACCCAATCAGAACACAGCCAAGCTCCCAGCCAATCAGTTCATACCTCCACTGGCAGTTAAAAGGAAGAAACAGCTATGATCACACATTGCTCCTAGAAGCACAAAGCCGAAAGCACCAGCCTGAAGATGATGAATGGGACTTCGTCTAAACTTTGCCAAGACACTTCAAATTCTACGCGGGAGAAAACCCGAATAACCAAAGACCTACATAGATATAGATATATACACACAATAACAAAGTACATAAGTAAGGGAACAATATGCATTTAACATGTCAGTGACTTACATGCTTTTGCTTTTTTAAAAGAAGATTTAGATAAAAATGGGAGAGTTTGCAAGAATGTTTCTGGAAAAATAGCATAATCTACATTTGTTATAGATTTTATAGAAGGAAAAGCAGATTCTCATTCAGAAGGGCCTGAGGAACAGTATCAATTGGTATGGTACTGTAAGAAGCTACATTAGCTTAAAGCAAATGTTTTACACTTGGCAATCTTTGCCTGACTAAATGCAATAGTTATATATACATGAAATGCAGTGCAAAGTGATATGTTAGGAGTATACTAATCAGTTATCAGATGCAAAAAGGTTTAAAAGAAATGCATGGTTACTGCCTTGGAAGAAAACTGACAACTACTTAGATGATAGGAAGAGACTAGTTTAAGTGCAAATGCGTCCCTGTCTACTCTCAGTGCTTTCACAGAAGGCACAAATATGTTCTAATGATATCAAATAGGGTTTATATATAGAGAACATTGCATTGGTCCCTTTTGTAGTTTGTTTTTTTATCAAATATAGCACATTAGCTCTACTAAATAGATTAAATGCTACCCAGCTTCCCCTTCAGATAAAGTTGGGTCTGCAAACAATAAACGTGAAATGAATGTGGAAAGAGGGAAGAAGGAAGGCTTAAGCTTTGGGGAATGATTACAGTACCCTAATTATAGGTAAGCACCATAAGATTACTGTTAAGTCCTTCCAGTAATGGCGAATGATGAAGACACATCTTGTATAGAACAACTCTTTTATTTCCAATTCAGCCACAACACCAACAACAAGCAGAGGCACACAGGCCTCCTTTTATATGCCCAGATCCCCGGACACAATGGCAACAAAACAGGTGCCTTGCGCATGCGCATGAAGCCGGCGCCACTCAGTCTGGTCCCGGGCAGCTTTTGCAATCCCTGGGACCCTTGCAATGTCCCGAGCCTGCATTTGCAAGCTCAGGACACAACACCCGTCCCCCCTAGATAGAAACAATCCTGACACTTCAACATTCTTCTTTGGGAAGAGTGTCATACCTCCTCACAGTCAAGCATGGATGGGAATACCTGAGGTTGCCTTCAATCAAAGTTCCTCTACATTGCTTTGGTGAATGAATATACCTGACAACATAAATAAAACAAAATAACATTGTTAGTCAATGACTATAGGAGTATTACCTCTGGAACTGGACAGCAACTTCATAAAATCTAAAAGATATTTGGGTGGGCACTTGGCCCTTTGCGACCTCCTCGGACCGGGAGAGTTTGCTTGGTCCCCTTGCTCCTCCTCCGGACTGGGTGAGCCAAGACGTTGCTGCCCAACTGCCCCAGGTGACCCTGATGCTGTTACTTGACCTACCTGCTCGCCTGCCAGGATCAGTAGGTCAGGACTTTGCTGTCCCAAATACCTGGTCAACCTGCCCATCTGCTGGCTGGCTGGACCCTCTGAGCCCAAACCAGCATCCCTTGGAGGGGTGGTACTCCCTGGATCCACAATGGACCCTTCTTGGGAACACTGTCCCTCGAACCCAAGGCCAGCATATGGAGAGTCCGGGGTACCTACAGGGCCCTGTACCCAGTGGACCCCAAGGCCATGCAAGAGGCGCCAAATGCAGGAGTTGCCCCTTTGTTGGCCCTCATTCCAACAGACTTCCTTCTGGGAGCAATTGCAGAATTTGGCCAGTTCCCATGCTGTGTTGCCAGTTCTCTTGTAGGATGTGAGTTGTATGGATACCCCCGGTCGGTCTCCCTGTCTGGAGCACTGTCTGTTGTGTATGAATAATGTGGATATCCCCAGGGTGACTCCCTGGCTGGAGTAAGTGTGGGTGTGTGGGATGACCCCGTGTCCCATGAAGTCCTGTTCCGAGCATTTGTGGAACCTTGTGATGTGGTACCCCTGGCCTCATCATTGGCCAGTGAAGGATGTTGACCTTGATCCCCAGAATGTACATTATAAGCCTCCTCCCCCCCCAGAGCAGAGTCAGGGGCAGAAGGGTGAGAGTCCATCCTTGCGCGCAGCTGATCTATATGCCGCCGAAGAACACGGCCGTCTTCCAAGGTCACTTCATATGACAAATGTCCAGAGAACTTGCAGACCGCAGCTGGTACCCAGAGATGACCAGGCCCGTAGTTCCAAGTCCAGACCGGATCACCCACTTGAAGTCTCCTCGGTGCCTGCGGTTGTGACACCTG
The DNA here is from genome assembly GCA_034064705.1 of Bothrops alternatus. NCBI lineage: Eukaryota > Metazoa > Chordata > Lepidosauria > Squamata > Viperidae > Bothrops > Bothrops alternatus. Next base: position 2,479,661 of record JARGCV010000031.1, on the reverse strand, counting down.
AGATGCCACCCGGTCTGGGTGCAGTCTGTCTAGCTTAGTGATGAGCTGGCGACCCCAGCGAAGTTCAATTGGGCTCTTCGTTGTGGAAGTGCAAGGTGTGGTGCGGTGTGCAAGAAGAAAATCTGCTAACCTGTGATGCCAGTTACCATAAGTCAGTTTCTTGAGGGCATCCTTGGTGATGCGCACCATTCGCTCTGACATTCCGTTGGTGGATGGGTGGAAAGGAGCCGAAGTTGCATGGCGGATCTGGAACTCAGAAGAGGTAAATTGTGGACCGTTATCTGAAACCAGAACATCTGGAAGGCCATGAGCTGCAAAAATTCCTCTCAACACCTGGATAGTCTTGGTGGTAGTAGTGGAGGACATAGGAACAACCTCTAGCCACTTGGAATGGCTATCAACAACAACCAGGAAGAATTGCCCCTGAAAGGGCCCAGAGTAATCTATATGTACCATAGACCACACGGATTGAGTTTCCTCCTCCCTATGAACTGGGGCCTGAGGCATTTCAGACCGGGACTGTTGACACACATGGCACCCATGCACCTGGGCCTCAATGGCTTTATCCAGGCCAGGCCATCACAAATGGTTGCACGCAAGCGCTTTCATCCTGACTATACCAGGGTGTCCCTCATGTAGAGAGATTAAGGTTCTTGACCTCAATGAGGCTGGGATTACTACCCTACTACCCCATAACAGGAATCCTTTGAACGTGGACAACTCATGCCTCTTGTGCCAGAAACTTTGGAACTCAGTATCAGGGCACAAGTCAGGCCATCCTGACAACACCCATGTCAGCACGCGTGTAAGTGTGTGATCAGTAGCAGTTTCTGCAGCCACATCCCTAGCATTGAGGGGAGACTCAGGCAGCTCTTGAATGGACAGAATATTGACAGCAGGAGCAGGATCAGGCTCCAAGCTGGGCAGGGGTAATCTACTCAGGCCATCTGTATGACCCATTTCCTTTTCAGGCTTATGGATTAACGTGTAGTCATATGCTGACAGGAAAATGGACCATCTCAGCATACGAGGAGACAGGATATGAGGAGTCTGTTTGGTAGTTGTGAACAACCCTAACAAGGGCTTACGGTCAGTGTAGACCATGAAGTGGCAGCCGTATATGAAATCATGAAACTTTTTAATGCCTGCCACAATAGCTAATGCTTCCCTGTCAATTTGAGCGTAATTACACTCAGCAGAAGACAGTGTCCTGGAATAATAGGCCACAGCGACCTGTGTCCCATCAGCCTTCAGATGGCTAAGTACTGCTCCCACCCCGTATGGAGATGCATCGCAGGCAATGCAAACAGGTAGCTGCTCATTGAAGTGAGCTAGCACTGCATTAGAAGTAAGCAAGGCTTTAACGTCACTGAAACTTTTCTCGTCGACTTTGGTCCACTGCCAACAGGCCTGTTTGTCTAAAAGCCTGTGTAAGGGCTCAGTTATAGCAGCTTTGTGTGGCAGAAATGCATGGTAAAAGTTTAATAGCCCCAAGAAGGCTTGCAACTCACCCTTAGACTTAGGGCTTGGGGCCAACTGAACAGCTTTTAATTTAGATTCAGAAGGGTGAATGCCTTGAGCATCTATCCTGAATCCCAAAAAGTCAGTAGAATTGACTCCAATCTTACACTTGTCCTTCTTTAACTTAAGGCCTGCTCTTCTAAAACGAAGCAAGACAGCCCTTAATCTCTCTGCCAAATTTTGAGATGATTCCCCAGCAATGAGAACATCATCAAAATATGGACAGACTCCAGGAATACCCCGAAGTGTGTTCTCCATGATACTCTGGAATATGCCAGGGGCTACATTCACCCCAAATTGCAATCTCTTTACTTTGAAAGCTCCTCTATGCGTTACAATGGTTTGAGCTTCAGCAGCTGCCTCATCAACAGGCAACTGTTGATAGGCCTGTGCTAGGTCAAGCTTCGCAAAAATTCGTCCTCCTTTGAGGGAAGCCAGGATGTGGCTTACAACAGGTACTGGATAAGCATGCTGCTGCAGTGCCTTGTTTAGTGTGCACTTGTAGTCTGCACATATATGTATGTCCCCATTAGCCTTTAGAGGTGTTATTATGGGGGTTTCCCATGGACTAGAATCTATAGGTTCTAAAATGCCTTGCTGGAGCAGTTTGTCCAGTTCAGCATCAATCTTACCCTTGAGGGCAAAAGGTACCCTCCTAGACTTAACCCTAATGGGTGTTACATTTGGGTCTAAGCGTAATGAAACTGGAGGCCCCTTGTAGGATCCAAGTTCAGAACTAAACACATCTGCAAACTCCCTGCAGACTTCTGCCAGGCTCCACGTTTGCAAATTGTTCAGTCCCGTAACCTGGATTCCCAAGGCCTCGAAACCAATCGAGTCCAATGAGACTCGTGCGTTCACCCCCAACAACCAACACATCTAAGGGACCTTCAAAATCCTTGTACTGTACCTTAAGGGTGGCCTCCCCCTTAACACGCACCTTAGAATTCTGAAAATCTGTAAGTATTACATTGGATGGCCTGGGTTTAACTCGGAGGCCACTGCTACTGCAAATTTTCCTGAATGTGTTGAGGGAAATAATTTATTTATTTATTTATTTTATTAAATTTCTATACCGCCCCTCTCCCGAAGGACTCGGGGCGGTGTACAGCCTAAAATTTTAAAAAAACATATAAATATACAAAATTTAAAATAATTAAAAATAAATTAAATCATTTGGCCAAAATCCTAAAACCCAAAACATACAAAATTTAAAATCTTAAAAAATACTCAGTCCCCTTAAAACATTTTGACCCTATTGGAACCGAAGCTTCTATGCCAGGCCGGCCTGTCGGAAAAGAAATGTTTTTAGTTCCCGACGGAAGGTGCGTAAATCTGTTATTATACGGAGTTCGGGGGGGAGCTCGTTCCATAACGTGGGAGCTCCCACAGAGAAGGCTCTCCCCCTGGGGGTCGCCAGCCGGCACTGTCTGGCCGACGGCTCCCTGAGGAGGCCCTCTCTGTGGGAGCGTACCGGACGGCGGGAGGTATTTGCTGGCAGTAGACGGTCCTGTAAGTATCCGGGTCCGATGCCATGGAGCGCTTTAAAAGTGGTCACTAATACCTTGAACCGCACCCGAAAGACCACCGGCAACCAGTGCAACTCACGCAGGAGCGGTGTTACGTGGGAGCGCCACGACGCTCCCATCACTACCCGCGCGGCTGCATTCTGGGCAAGTTGGAGCTTCTGGATGCACCTCAAGGGGAGCCCCATGTAGAGAGCATTACAGTAGTCCAGCCTGGAGGTCACGAGGGCATGAGTGACTGTGCGTAGCGAGTCCCGGTCTAGGAAGGGACGCAACTGGCGCACCAGGCGAACCTGGTGGAACATCCTCCCGGCCACGGCCGTCAGATGGTCCTCTAAGGACAGCCGTGAGTCCAGGAGGATTCCCAAGTTGCGAACCCTTCCTGTGGGAGCCACTGTTTCGCCCCCAATACACAGCGATGGAATCAGCTGGCTGTACCGGGACGACGGTAACCACAGCCACTCGGTCTTGGAGGGGTTGAGCTTGAGTCTGTTTCTCCCCATCCATACCCGCACGGCCTCCAGGCACTGGGTCAGCACGGCAAGGGCATCGTTGGGGTGGTTTGGCGTGGAAATGTACAGCTGGGTATCATCAGCGTACTGGTGGTACTCCACGCCAAAACCACGGATGATCTCACCCAGCGGCTTTACATAAATGTTGAACAGTAGAGGCGAGAGGACCGACCCCTGAGGTACCCCACATACGAGGGGTCTCGGGGTCGACCTCTGGCCCCCTGTCAACACAGACTGCATCCGGCCAGAGAGGAAGGAGGAGAACCACTGCAAGACAGTGCCTCCTATGCCCAGCCCCTCCAACCGTTGCAGCATGATACCATGATCGATGGTATCAAAAGCCGCCGAGAGGTCCAATAGCACCAGAACAGAGGAGCAACCCCTGTCTTGGGCCCGCCAGAGATCATCCACCAACGCGACCAATGCTGTTTCCGTGCTGTAGCCAGGCCTGAAGCCCGACTGGAACGGATCGAGATATGACGATTCCTCCAGGTGCTGCGGGAACTGTCGGGCAACCACACTCTCAACAACCTTCGCAAGAAAGCGAAGGTTGGAGACGGGACGGTAGTTTGATAAAACAGCTGGATCCAGGGCAGGCTTCTTGAGGAGGGGTCTCAACACTGCCTCTTTCAAGGCAGCGGGAAAGACACCCTCACTCAAGGAAGCGTTGATAATTGCTCGGAACCAGCCTCGTACCACCTCCCGGGAGGCCAGCACCAACCAGGAGGGGCACGGGTCCAGTAAACATGTGGTCGCCCTAAGTCCCCCCAGCAACCTGTCCACGTCCTCGGGGGTCACAGGGTCAAACTCAACCCAGGTAACAGTCTCAAGACCAGCCTCCGCCTCTCCCATTGGACATACCCAGTTGAAGTCGAAGCCTTCCCGTATCTGAGCGATTTTATCATACAGATATTTTCCGAAATCCTCAGCTCTACCCTCTAAGGGGTCTCCCCTCACCTCCTGATGAAGGAGGGAGCGGGTCACCCTAAACAAGGAGGCTGGGCGGTTATCTGATGACGCAATAAGAGCAGTGAGGTAGGAACACTTCTCTGCTCTTATCGCCATTAGGTAGGACCTAATATGGTCTCTTACCAATGTTCGGTCAGATTCGGCACGGCTCGATCTCCAACTGCTCTCTAGGCGTCTTTTCCGGCGTTTCATCTCTCTCAACCCCTCGTTATACCACGGGGCCGGTCGAGACCCACGCCGAATCAGAGGCCGCAAAGGCACAACTCGATCCAGGGCACCGGCAGCCGCCCTGTCCCAGGCCGCCACCACCTCTCCAACCGAGTCGTGTGTCAGAACCTCAGGAATTGGCCCAAGCTCTGCCTGGAACCGCTCGGGTTCCATCAGCCGCCTGGGGCGGTACCATCTCACCGGTTCCGCCACCCTGCGGTGGGGTGCAACGGTCCGAAAGTCCAAGCATAGGAGAGAGTGATCAGACCATGACAGGGGTTCAATGACTATATCCCCTACACTCTGACCACTCAGCCACTGTCCAGAGACAAAAACCAGGTCAAGCGTGTTCCCCCCTGTGTGTGTGGGGCCTTGAATTACCTGGGTCAGGTCCATGGCTGTCATGGAAGCCATGAACTCCCGAGCCTCCCCGGACGCCCCGCCCCCGGACGGCAGGTTGAAGTCACCCATGACTATTAGCCTGGGGACCTCAACCACCACCGCGGCGACAACGCTCAGGAGCTCGGGCAGGGAGGTTGATACGTGGCAGGGCGCCAGGTACGTAATCAACACCGCCCTCGGACCCCCTAGGTCCCACTTCACCAGAAGGGATTCACAGCCTGCCGTCTGAGGAACAGTGACCTCCCTTGGCCTGAAACTTTCCCTGATCACGACCGCCACTCCCCCACCCCTGCCTTGAGCTCTCGGCTGGTGGAATGCAAGGAAACCCGGTGGGCACATTTCCACCAGAGGGACACCGCCCTCTGGTCCCAACCAGGTCTCCGTTATACCCGCCAGGTCTGCTCCCCCCTCTGAGATTAAATCTTGAATGAGGGGGGCCTTATTTACCACAGACCTGGCATTGCACAGCATCAGCCTACAGCCAGGGCCCTGTGGTTCTGAACAACCCCGAGAACAGGTTGAGCCTTGGGGGTCGGAGCGCACGACCGCTCGTAAGCAGCGGGTGCGCGCTCCCTTATTATGATACGGCCCCCTGCTCCCACCATACCTGCCCCTCCCGCTAACGGTACTTATTGGAACTGAGCTAGTCTTAATCAGCCCCCCGTCCGCACCCTCAGGACTCCGTCCCCTTCCGTCGCCTGGCCTGTCTTCTTGTTCCCTTCTGACAATTTCTTCCCCTGCCCTAAACACTCCTTCCCCACCCCTCCCCACCCTTAAAACTTTGACTAAGTACCTATTTAAAAAACCCCAAAGCCCCTTTTTTGATGCATGCCATCTCTCAGGACTCCAAAGTCCATCCTCGAGATGGGCCCTTGATAGAACAGAGGGCCATAATTGCGAGAGGGGGGAGTCTCGCAATGCAAGAAGCGTCCACTTCGAGTAAGCAGCCAGTCAAGTAATATGAATCGATAGGGTCCGGCAAGAAACCAGGCAGTCAAGTCTGAATTAAGGTCCAAGTACCAAGTTTCTATCAGGGTGATGGTAAAAATAATAATAATAATAATAATAATGAAGGTAGATTTTGAGTGGTCCGAGCAGGAAAAGCCCCTATGTTGTTCCATCCTGCTTCGTTTAATCCACGATCCACAGATTCGCATATGTGCTGCCAGGGGCAAGGACCAGGTCTCTGAAAAGGGGTCCATAAGGGCAGCACCAGAGTCATAATCCGGGATTCTTTCTTCAGGGCTGTCTTACTGCCCCTCCTGATAGTGCTCAGTTCAACTTTCCTTCCTGCACGAAGCTCATGGGGTGGGGGAGGCCACTGCAGTTCTCCCATTTGGCCTCACCGTTGGACGCTCGTTCACCAGTTCATAGGGGGGGGAAGCATGACCACGTTGTTTCCCTCACTGCCAGGTCCATGCTGCCCCCTCTATCCCCTGCAATTCTCAGCTGTCTCCCCGAACCACTAGCTCACATGATGGTAGGGGGGGCGCCGCTGATCTTCCCTTTTGCGGCAGCCTCCCAGCACCAACGCCTCTCGACTGCCTACCTGAGCATAATGATGGTAGAAGGGGGGAGGGGGAGGCCAGCTGCCAAGCTGTTCCCCCTCGCAGCGGCCTCTCAAAGCCAGGAGCCTCTCAGCAGTCTTTTCAAGAGTCACTCGTTCACATGGTGGGGGAGGGGGGAGCCGCTGCCGAGCTCTTCTCTTTCGCGGTGGCCTCCCACTCCCAGCTGGCTTCTCACCTCACCGCAGGCCGCAGGGGGAAGTACGCTGTTACCACCACTCAGCTTCGTCCATTCCCGGCAAGAAGGGAGCCGACAGACATATCTCAGGGAGACTAAGATGTTCCGCTGCCAAAATCCCAGGGGTCCCAGATGTTTCTCGGCCCCTGGGGGGAGGTCTCTAGCCATTCCCCATCGGAGGCCCGGCTGCTCTCACAGGGAAGCGTCCATCTTGCGCATGCTCCTGAAGAGAGCGGACCCAGTGTCCAATTCCATGGATAAAGGAACTCCTTGCAACCTTACTTTAAGGGACAGTTTCTTCTTTAGGGGTTTCTGTGTGACTGTTCTTAAAATACTTCTGCGCGATGCGCAGAAACCCACCCTATTTTGGCTGGGGACCCTGGTACCTTTCAGATGCAATTCTTCATGAGGTTGTACCTTCTGGCGACCCAAACAGATGGATGCAATGTGGCCTTGCTTGCCGCATGTTCTGCAGATGGCGGAACGGAACCTGCAGTCAGCTCATTTGTGGCGTCCTCCGCACCCGAAGCATTGAAGAGCTGTTGTGGTCCTTCTGCCTTCTTCCAGCTGCCTGGTAAAGCTTATCCACCTCCTCTTCAGGATCTGCCTCCAAATCTTCTTGCACATCTTCCTGGTGAACGGTGACTGTCTCTGGAAGGCTTCTGGTGGGCCGCAGATTCTTTACCACCCCGCCTGCTGCTTCCTCTGCTGTAACCTCTCACAGAGCATCTTGGAAAGAAACATCTTCTTTAGCGAAGATCTTCTGCTGTAAGTCTCTGTTCCTTAACCCGCATACAAAACGATCGCGCAGCCTTTCTTCAGTGTCTTTAAACTCACACGGTCTGGCTGCCCGCCTCAAGGCCACAATAAAGTCCTTAGCAGATTCACCTGCCTTCTAGTCTCCTTGTTCGAATGTGTGCCTCCACGCAATGATGGACAACTTGGCCTGGAAATGCTCTTTCAGAAGTTTCTTTAAATCAGTATACGTTACTGACTCCAGAGAGGCGGGAGCCACCAGATTTTCTGCTATCTCAAAGGCTTCCTGCCCACAGACACACAACAGGGTTGCAGCCTTCAGACTGTCTTCTCTGATCTGGTTGACCCTGAAATAATTCTCCACCTTCACAACGTAGGATTCCCATCTCTCCGGGTGTGAGACATCAAACTCGGATAAATGGCCGATCTTTGCCATCCTCAGTTGCACTTCACCACTTGCTTCTCTTAGGGAAGGGGTCTTTCAGCCGAGCTCACCCTCCAGTGACGCTGTACTGGCAGGATGGACACTGATTTTAACGCCGTCTTCCCTCTTCAGGACTTCTTTGGGTGAGTCTTTACAGCTTCCTCCTGTTTAGCTTGTTAAGCATCCCACCTTCATCGCCAGTGTTAAGTCCTTCCAGTAATGGCGAATGATGAAGACACATCTTGTATAGAACAACTCTTTATTTCCAATTCAGCCACAACACCAACAACAAGCAGAGGCACACAGGCCTCCTTTTATATGCCCAGATCCCCGGACACAATGGCAACAAAACAGGTGCTTTTCCCGCCTTGCGCATGCGCGTGAAGCCGGCGCCACTCAGTCTGGTCCTGGGCAGCTTTTGCAACCCCCAGGACCCTTGCAACGTCCCGAGCCTGCATTTGCAAGCTAAGGGCACAACAATTACAATAAATAATTTAATAGAAACACAAGTGAAAGTTATTCTTTGATATATTATTCACTGAAATAATGGGCAATGAAATTCACTATCAACTGACATTTCCTGCATAAGTCTACTACAAGGTAGGCAAGCAGTAGACCATGAGGTATTCCCTACAGTGTTAATAACATTCTTTAAAACCCTGGCACTATCACAAACATTTTTTTTAAAATGAGAGGTTTTGGTGGAGGTATAAATGCAGTCAAGGAAGGGATGATATCACCTTGAGGCCTGATAGAGCTTTCAGTCCTTTTAAAAGGTCAACACCCTTATGATTTACTGCAAGACTGGTATGTACCCAAAAAAGAACCTAGGATTCAGTGGGGGTAAAAAGAATGAGTGTTAAAAACTTTTACTACTTCAAATTTTGGGAAGAGGACTAAGCCTCCGAATGCAGATTCTCTTTTTATTCCTCCATACTTCTCATCAGTCTCAGCTTTGTACTTTTTAACTTGAATCATATGTGACTGGCTTCAATCCACCATGGATTGTCCTTCTGCTCCACCTCGCACCTAAGTCTTTCCTAGCAATGGAATTAGACTACGCCTCGTGTCTAAGCTGAAGTGGCAGGAAGAGGAACCACAGCCTGCTACTAAAAATGCCCTGTTACCTTTTACCTTATGTCTTTGTTTATGGTCTTGATTGAGCTGGTTCTTAGTTGTTAAGCCAGGCCTTGAATGATCAAGAGTGCATTTAACTAGTCCAGGTTATTCTGTGAGATTTGTATCTCTGAAGCAGAAGTTTATATCTTCACAAATCTGAACTATTTCATAGGAGTCAGAGGCAAGATACAATGGAAAATTGTTCATTGTTCCTTAGGCATTATCTGTAATTACACTGATTAAAAATTCTATCATATATTTTTCTCCTTTAGTTTGTGAGTTTTTTTCATAGTTTTGCCTGCATTTTACAAGAAAATAAAAAGTGAAAAAAAGCTCAGCATGATTTCATACACTTCTCAATTTGCTGTCAGTATTCAAAGACCATTTTCCATCAATCTGTATTGCACTATATTTTCTAGAAAATAATGATACACAGAGAAATACCATCTCTGCATGCTCTTGGATTCTGCTATTAGAATAATTTATTTCTCCCAAAGTTCACTTGAAGAAGCAAGAAGGGCAGATGTAATGCGAGGAACTTACTCTCTTGTGACACACCTGCCATTCACTATTTTTTCTTAAGAATTCTGTGACAATCTTAGCATTAACCATAAATATTTCAAAATAGAAGTTGCTAGCTTTGACCATGGCCAGTTTGATAATAATATTTTCACTAGCCTTATAACGTCAAATATATGTCCATTTTACTCATGTAATTGATGAACTGAATGCATCCTAATTATGTTGCAATCCAGAAACAATAATTTGATCTTAAATGTATGCATGTATGCATGTATGCATGTTATGTATGTATGTATGTATAGAATCCAAGAATTCAAATGGCTAGGTGGAAGAGTACACTGATAATCCAGCTTTCAATACCAAAATAGGACTTCTCCAGAACTACTATAGCATTTCTCATCGTAATATGGAAGTAGTATGCCTCAAAGATTTTTAAGTAATTTCCAGAAAGACTTTCATAATTCCAATGGTTTAATAATACTGTAGTTTTATTTTTAAATTGTTAGTATTGAAATGAAAAAAGTTTTATTGCAGAATTTATTGGAATTCATTCAGATTCATTAGGCACCAGAGGTGGATCATTTTAATTAATGCATTTATCCCAGGAGTCCTGGGTGACAATCAGTCTCAATTGGACCACAAATAATTTGACCACAGCAAAAGACATAACAAAATGCTCTCCATATCCAGATCACCCAACAGCTGCTCTAGGGCAAGCACAGGGCCTAATTTGCAGTGATGGGGTTGAAATTACCTGGAATGAGTACATGGTCATATGGAGACCATGACATCCTGAACCTTCCCATTCTCTGATCCCATCTGAAGAGGACAGGGTTGGGGAATGTTGCCTTAGCGTACTGTGGAATTCTAGCAGTTACAGCTTGCAAAACATAGTTTAATGTTTGTTTATTTATTTGTTTAAATAATTTATTTGGCACCTATCTTAAGCAGATAGGTCTGGGTGAATAACAATACCAGTACCTAAAATAATATTGTGAAAAACATAACACAGTCTAGCACAAAATACATATACTGGACTACACCAATATCCCAACTGAGTGTATGAGGGAAAATCCAGGTTTTAAGATCTTCCAGAAAGCCAAGTTAGGACCAACTGGTCTCAAAAAGGAGGCTATTTCAAAAAGCAGGTTTCTTGACAGAGAAAGGATGCCTATTGGGTCCCATTAGAAGGAATCCAAGCATGCTGAGCTTGACAAATTTGAATGGATAGGCAGAACTCATAGAAGACAAATCCCACAAGGGCTTTAAAGGAGACCATTATGAATCAATGCAGCTCATATAACAGACATGTTATCTGGGGGTATTGTGGTGTGTCATTGATTCTGGATCAGCTATAGCTTCCAAATGATTTTCAAAGGCAGCCCCAGATAGAGCACATAGCAATAATCAAAAGTGAAATAACTAAGGTATGAATGACCATGAACTGAGCCTCCTGATCCAAACGTGGTGCAACTGGCACACGAGATGGAGTTGGGTAAAGGCCCTCCTGGCCACTGTTGCCACTTGCTCTCAAACAGGAGCCATTGGTCCAACAGCATACCAAAATTATTTATTTATAGAATTTATATAGCTGCCCACTCACTCTTCAGTGACCCTGGGTGGCTTACACCAACTCTGTCTGGGAAGATGGAATTAAGAATTTAAGATGGAAAATTTAAAGATTGGGATGGGGGTGCCCGTAAACATACAGTCACTCAGGCTTGAACCCAAAGTCTTACAGCCTCCAGGTACTGGGAAAGATGGCATTACTTGGACAACTGGAAGAAGAGATGATCATGATGATATAATATTCCATGCTGATAAATGGCCTCATGAGCCTAGCAACTTCATGGAGATATTGCAAAGGAGTAGAGAGCAGAGAAAAAATTGAGACTTGAAACAGAAGCCTAATACTTGGTTTTTTCCACTCCCCCATCAACTTCAACTCGAACCAACCTCAGAGGTAGGGGGAGAATCCACTAAAATGCCATGCCCCATCCCAACTCTCAATCTCCTAAACTGGATACTATTATAAATAGTATCAAAGGCCACCAAAAGGGCTGGAATATATGCTTCACTCTGTTCTGAGTTTGTCAGAGGTCATCCAAAACATGATCAATTCCATGGCAATACTATAATCCAGGATGAAATTCAACTATAATAGGCTAAAATTATCTGTTCCCTTCAAGAATTTTTGTTTTATAAACCCACTCTTCACAACAACCTTCTGTAAAAGAGAAAGTCAGAGACCGGATGAAAATTGCCCTATTTTGTTGTATCCAATGATGGCCTATTGAAAAAAGAGCAAACCATCGCTTCCTTCAAAGTAAGCAGAACCATCCCTTGCCACAACACAGCGTTCATCATCGCTTGGATCCAACCACATGTTATCTCCCAGAAGGCCTTAACTAACCAGAAGGGACAGAATTCTAAGATATTGGTGGCAGAACTCAAAGTCCAAGGACCCTGTCCAGTTCCTCAGAACTAACAGGCTCAAACTCTCCCCAGGTAACAGGCAAGACGGTGTCCCGGTCAATTCCATAGGGTCTGACCAGACAGAATCTGAAAAACTTTATCTGGCAGATTCCTAGAATAGCTGTCAAAACAATCCTGCAAAAATTGCTCTGGTCCTTCTTTATCAGAAGGGAGAGAATCACTTGGTGTACATTGTTAACCCAATTATTCTATTTTGTACAAACAATCTCCCTATTTGTCAAACATATACAGCATTAAATATTTTAGGAAAACAAGTGTGAAACATTACTGAAGTCAATCACAATAACCTGAATTTGGTGGTTTAAAATATAGATTAAGAAAGCTAAACTTTGTGGAAAAGAAGTGTTAATGTAGTTCAGGATGTATATAAAAGTGATCCTATTAGCCACATGCACTTTATAAAAGTATGATACAAATATAGGCCAAATTTATTATTAGATTTTACTAAGCATCCCATCTTGGACTACCATATTAAAGAAGAACTTGAATACACAATTGCTTATTCTACAATAATAGTATTATCTATTAGTTTCTAGATTAATCTCCTTTGGGGAATAGAACTATGATCCTAAGAATGCATAAATTCCCATTGCGTACTGCATGAGAATTGTGCAATGAAAATAGCAGTTTCTTCTAAAGCCAGCAAATCTCATGTGCCTGAGCCTCTGAGAAAAGGCTGTAGCTTTTTTTAAAACCATCTTTTACTATCAAAAAGAAAGCAAAATAAAAACCCTTGATTAAGAACATAAAAAAAGAATGCTGGAAAGAAGCACTCTTGAATGCAGAAAATCCCAAGAGCTGGTGTGCTATAGAGGTTATGATCCCAGACTAGAACTCAGAGACGCAGGTGCAAAACTACTCTGAAATAAGGAAACCCACAGAGTTAATTGGAGTGAGTTATGAGTTCAGCATTCAGTACGCTTCCCAAAATTGTTATGGGGGAAAATTGCAAGAGGAATTGCATGTGTGCTGCTTTGAGTTCCTGAGGGAAGACTGAATATAATTAAATGAATGGAAGAAGGAGGAGTAAAACAGAAAAAAAAAGGAATATTATTTTCATTACTTCAATCTACTTAATGATTAACTTTTGATCAGCCAAGGAAATACTTCCATGAAATAAATAAAATAAATGTTGTTCTGCTCATACAACAAAACATATTTTTGAATTAATTGAAAGGGAAAGACTTGAAGACATTCCAGCTATACATGCTGTGATGTTTCTTAGATCTAAAGGCCTGTCAAAGACAGGCATGTCAGACTATAAAAATATTTTCAGCTGCTGAATTTTCAACTGCTTCTTACTGCAGCAGTCATACTTTGAATCACTGCTGTGCACAGTGCTTCATACTTATAAATCCGTGCATTTCAAAAATACTCGTACCCACCAGACCTATTTAGGACTTAATATTCACTGTTTGAATACAATTAAAGGGCATATTTTTGATACACAAAGAGAGATTATTTATGCGATAAAATTGTACATATTAATTATATGCATGCAACTGACATCTTGTACAGCTTGGCATTTACAGAACTATCGTACTCTAGTTTCTGCTTCCTTATCAGGCATGTTGCCTCCAATTCATCTGACTTTCCCATAAATTCGGTTTTAGTTTAATTTAAGGTCCTGCATTAAGAACTGGGACAAAAGAATCAACTGCTCCTTTCCACAAAAAACAAATCTAGGCTGAAGCAATAAGAAAAACACAGTGAGACCAATCTTGCCCATGTCCAAACACTTTAGAGAGAGGATTGTCCACGGTAACACAAGCGGAAATGGTGTTATAAATAAATCTACATTTTTAAATATTCCCATTCAGTAGAGTACAAAAAGCCTCATTTTTAATATTTGATTCTGACCCACAGAATAAAGAACTTTCAAATTTGCAACTGAGTCTGACCAGAATTGAGAAAAGAATCTGCTGTGGAACCTTTATAATAGCAGCAAGACCACCAACTCTGAGGGGTCTTTGGTGCTCTCTGAGCTTGCTTGTTTTCTTGCAGACATTTCATTACCCAAACTAGGTAACATCATCACTGTTAATAAGGAGTGTGTATGGGGGGGAGGGGTGCTCTCAGTTTATATTTTAGTGGCTTGCCCTGTCAGTGCTGGTGGAAATGGTCTTAGAGGTTCTTTGGTTGTTTTCTTGATTGTTGGTCTGATATTAATTTTGGAGTTAATCTAGGCTATATTTAGCCATAGTTTCCACTGGGAAATGTGACCATCCTAGTTCAAAAACTCTAAGAAATTACTACGGTAGAAGCCTGACACTCTGACAAATGAACCATCAAGAGACTCACAGACATAAACAATTTCTACATACTATGCAAAAAAGACAATTGAAAAGGCAAAAAGGGAACAAAAAAGACCAAACCCCCCCCCCCAGCAATCAGCAGCCAGGATGAGCATAGATTAACACCAAGATTAACAGCAGACCAACAATGAAAGGAAATAATACCACAATCAAGGAACTGCCAAACAAACCCACAATAAGCAGCCCAACCAAAGAACATATAAGATCAATACTGGTGACAGGGCAAGCCGCTAGAACAGAGTTCCCCAACCTTTCTGGCTTTGTGGACTGGTGGGGGAGGGGGGAAGAAGGGATGGTTTAGTGCAAGGGTGAAAAGCATACATAGCTCCATTTGTGTGAGCAGCTGTGAAACGTGCACAGCTCCATTTGCGTGAGTGGCAGGTAAATGCACCCACCACCTCCGCAAATGCTTGCCCACTGCTAACACAAGTGGGGATGCACACAAGCACGCTCTCCACCTTCTTCCATGGCCTGATTCCACACGGCTCATGGCCAGTACTGGGCCACGTCCCAGGGGTTGGGAACCTCCACGCTAGAATATAAACTGAGAGCAAGCTCCACTCTTTACTAGCACTGATGATGCTACCTAATTTTGCTAATGAAATGTCTGAAGAAAACAAGCAAGCTCAGAGAAGACCAAGGATGCGTCATTTCAACCCTGAATTACAAATATTCTCCTTTATTGGTACAAGCAATTGTAGTATACTTATCTTGCCTTAATATAAATGTTATAATGATATTCTATTCTATATTGTATTATGCAAACAGACACCATCTTACAACACTCTTCTGAGAGCCTGGGAAATATTTATAGTGGATGAATGGTTAAGAGAGAAAGCACCAGCATTTTCTACTTATGCTACATTCAATATAAACATATGCATAATGACACAGCTTCAATTTTGCAAAGATTTTTCCTTCCTTCCTTCTACGGCTATTGCTGAACACTTACAAACATCTCCGGTTACTTACAGAAGGTTAAAATAAGTGATAACTATTAAAGCAATAATAAAAATGATATTATGGACCAGGATTATCTTGATATCTTCTGTATACCTCCTGTCTCCACAGTGGAAGCAAAAGTACAATGATCCAAGTACTGTGGCCCATAATGCTAATATGAAAAAAATTTGAATGTTATAAACATTCTTGTTCTTTTAATCTGTTATTGAGCCAATGACAGATTTCTGATACAAAGTATACGTTGCATGTCTCCATTAGAAAAATAAATGTTCAAAACATTTCCACACTCAAACCTGGTCTACAACTTTCTGGTATGAACTTTCTAACAAAATGTAATGTGATGACAACAGAAACACTAGGAGAGAAAGTTGTGTTTATCAACTGCTAAATGAAAAGAAGATGAGTTATCATCATGGAAGTGTCATGAGCCTGCCAATGCCAGAAACTTTAGATCAGATCCTGCATCCCACACCTGCTTCTTCTTTCACTTTTGCTACAGAATAGATGGACCATCCAGCATCTTCTGAAACTATGTATTAATGTTTAATTTCAACAGATTCTTTGATTGATCTTCGTAATGAATTTTGTACACATAAGGAAAACATTCTTAACATCCTGATGATACCTTTGATATTCAGGGCTGCTCATAGTGAAGGTCAAAAAAGTCAGAATGGCAGTTGCAGCTGTGCCATCAAAGTCCACCCATTTTGATGTGTGTCGTGGTGTATGACATATGCACCAAAGAGCAGGACTTCAACTGCACAGTTGCAGTCACCATCTTGATGCCCCTTTGGACACCTCTGGTAGAAACTGTGGTTTCAAATGTCTCATAGGCATAAGATTTCCGTTCCTTTAGTTTACAAAAAATAATGAAGTAACTTTTAGAAAGTCTTCTCCATAAGTCTTTGAAGTGACCGGGCTACACATTATGCTAAGCCACAATGTTGCTTGACTTTGGTTATAGTTTATTCTATGAGCCTAACACTGGTAGTTTAGAAACTGTTATTAGGAATGCTTTCAGACTGATATCAATGTCTGAAGGATGTATTAGGTGCCACTGCTCAAAAAGTATAATAAACATGTATTAAAATAAATATAGTTAATATAATTAGACACGTGCAACTAAAAATTATCTCAGCCAATGTATTAAAAATTGCTACAATTTATTAATATAGTTTTAATACCATAATACCATATATTAAATTGAAATTTATATATATATATATATATATATATATATATATATATATATATATATATATATATATATATATATATATATATATATATATATATATATATATATATATTTAAATTTTCTTTTTTTGACAAAGAGGTAAAGAATTAATTTAATTCTTTACCTCTTTGTCAAAAAAAGAAAATTTAAATTAGTAAATGTTTCGCAGTTGCGACTTGAGCCTGCTCTATGCCCCTAGTTGTGGGGCGGCAAGGCAAAAGAGATTGTAAAAAGTTTAACTGCAGCACAGCAGTTAAAAATGTCAAGGTGTATCCAATTAGACTTATCTGTCTGAAAAACTTTCTGTATATATATTCCCTTGACTCGGCTGACAAAGAAGGGAGGAGAGCCTGTGGCTTGGTGGTTAAATCACTGCCTAGTATGTTAAACTGCCCAGGTTCGAATCCCATAAAGGGTATGGCTAACTGACGAGAGCAGAACAAGCTCGAAATGGCCATCTTAGTCTCCCTATTTAATTCTTTACCTCTTTGTCAAAAAAAGAAAATTTAAATTAGTAAATGTTTCGCAGTTGCGACTTGAGCCTGCTCTATGCCCCTAGTTGTGGGGCGGCAAGGCAAAAGAGATTGTAAAAAGTTTAACTGCAGCACAGCAGTTAAAAATGTCAAGGTGTATCCAATTAGACTTATCTGTCTGAAAAACTTTCTGTATATATATTCCCTTGACTCGGCTGACAAAGAAGGGAGGAGAGCCTGTGGCTTGGTGGTTAAATCACTGCCTAGTATGTTAAACTGCCCAGGTTCGAATCCCATAAAGGGTATGGCTAACTGACGAGAGCAGAACAAGCTCGAAATGGCCATCTTAGTCTCCCTATTTAATTCTTTACCTCTTTGTCAAAAAAAGAAAATTTAAATTAGTAAATGTTTCGCAGTTGCGACTTGAGCCTGCTCTATGCCCCTAGTTGTGGGGCGGCAAGGCAAAAGAGATTGTAAAAAGTTTAACTGCAGCACAGCAGTTAAAAATGTCAAGGTGTATCCAATTAGACTTATCTGTCTGAAAAACTTTCTGTATATATATTCCCTTGACTCGGCTGACAAAGAAGGGAGGAGAGCCTGTGGCTTGGTGGTTAAATCACTGCCTAGTATGTTAAACTGCCCAGGTTCGAATCCCATAAAGGGTATGGCTAACTGACGAGAGCAGAACAAGCTCGAAATGGCCATCTTAGTCTCCCTATTTAATTCTTTACCTCTTTGTCAAAAAAAGAAAATTTAAATTAGTAAATGTTTCGCAGTTGCGACTTGAGCCTGCTCTATGCCCCTAGTTGTGGGGCGGCAAGGCAAAAGAGATTGTAAAAAGTTTAACTGCAGCACAGCAGTTAAAAATGTCAAGGTGTATCCAATTAGACTTACATACATACATACATACATACATACATACATACATACATACACACACACACACACACACACACACACACACACACACACACACACACACACACACACACACACACACAGTACATACAGAAAGTTTTTTCCAGACAGACTGGTCTGATTGATGCACCTTGGTATTTTGGCATTTTGACTGCTTTACTGCAGTTCTACTTATAATCACTTTTGCCTTGCAGCCCCCCAAACTAGGATTAAGCATGCTCAAGTCGCTACTGCGATACATTATAAATCCAAATTTCTTTTTTAGCTCGAAATAGCTATTCTACTCTCCCATTTAACTCTTTAACTCTTTGTCAACAAAAAAGAAATTTGGAATTCCTATTTTAACTCCAGGAGTTATATACCAATATTTTCATGCACTATTATGTAAGAGATGTTATCTTGAAAACACACACACACACACACACACACACACACATTTCATCCCAGGATTTCCAGGAGCTTTCAGAATAGTTCAAGAGAGTACATCAAGGCCCTCACCCTTTTAGCTCAACTGGAAGGCCGCACAACCAAATCTTTCTTTAAAATTAATATTAAAATATGTATATCCTGCCTTCTGATTTATAATATCATTGACAAATAGTAAAAAAATATAGGCAAATCATAAACTTTACGGTTGGAGTGATGGCATGCACAATGATGTCTCATAAAAGAATAGGGCGGGAGATGGGAGTTATTTATCTGTCTTGACGCCAGAACATACAGATCGACTCCCTGCGTGCCCAGAATTTTTCATAAATATCCCACCGTGCATTACGTTATACAGCCGCCATACATTAATTAGAGCATCCAACAGACACTGCAATGTGTTACACTCACCCAAGTGAATCTTCATTTTTCACCATGCAGGGCTTTACTAATTAAAATCAGCTTTGCAATTAAATGTGGAAAATTGTGTTAAACTTTCAAGCATGGTTTTAAGGAGGTGGGATGGAGAGCAGGGACAAAATCAAGAGGAAGAAAATCATTTTTTAGTGGGGGGGGAAACCATTTCTTTATTTTCATGGAAATGAAACCCTCCCCTCAGACCCCCCCATCAAAAGAAGAACTGGTGAAAGGGAAGGTATGAGGATTTTCCCCTCCCCTGTTACTTTCTTCCCCACCCCTGTATTATACATGCTTCTCTCTGTTGCAGAGGCAATATTTCCGCTATCTTCCTGCCAGTCCTTGGCCCAGTTCCAATGCTTTTAGTGAATGCTATCTGTCAAGGCATGAATAATACAGCCTCTAGGCTGTCGGCAGAATCCAAATGAGGCATACATCAGGAAGCAAGCACTCGACTTTAGCTCCAGAACATGCTCCTGTGAAGACAGGCAATTATTCACCCACGGCTGCAGTCATGGCAATCAAACCAGTGGGTGAAAAGGTATAAGAAGCACAGGGGGAGGGGAGAGGGGAAGAGAAATGGGCACAACAGCACAGAGAATTCGGCAATTCTCGCATAAGAAAGGATTTTCTCATCAGAGAGATACATTCAGCTCGCCATTAAGAGGATGCTCCGGCAAATATAGCTATTCTAGTTTACTTCATTCTTTATTCAGAGAGTTAAACCTAAATGGATCAGTATTTACTTTTTAAAAAATCAGTGTCCAGGATTTATTCTCCCACTTTTCTACCTTCTTTTTAAAAAGCTTAAATAGAAGGAAAGAGAGATGGATTAAAATAGAACATTTGATTTTTAACTAGATAGTAAGATGATTCTGCTGATTAAAAAGGGAAAAGATGTGCTGGGGGAAAGGACTGAAAAAAGGATTTCCAACGGGGCAAAGAAAAGGAATGGCTAGTTTGCCACGATTCTCTCTCTCTCAAAAAAAAAAAAAAAATCAGAAATAATTTCATAGCCTGTTTTTTTAAAAAAATCATTTTAAAAGATGATTCGGGGCAGCAAAAAGTATTCCACAAGGACTATACTTTGATGCCCTGCGCACATGACTTCCTCAATGTACTGTAGTTCAAATTACAGTGAATGTATATTTACACATGGGAGAAGAGACACCCGTTCTCCCCACCACCATCACTGGTGATTTCAGTTGGGAATTAGTTCAGAGCCTCCCCTAAAATGAAAATATGAGATGGGATAAAATTATTTAAATGGACCTGAAATCATTTAAGGCTTAAGTTCCTTAATAACTCCAATATAATTTTGCCTATTTTGTGCAATCAGCTAAAGGAGGCCCAGTGTGTGTTCCAGCACTAGGAGAAGTTTGGCTAATGGCAGCAAACAGCACAACCTTCCTAAGCATAGTTTAGGTAGCCTGGGGCAGTAGATAATGTTTTGTCTGGGAGAGTTGTCCTTTCTTTGAGTTATAATCCCAGGACAGAGATATCATTAGACCTGGAAAAAACACACAGAGAAAGACTTTTTTCCCCCTTCCCATCTTCTCAAAATCTCTCTACTACTGCTATTAACCCTAATGGTCTTCCTCAGAAATTTATAGCTTCATTGGAATGGCCTGGCCACCCAAATTTTACTCCATGTAGTGGAATAAATCACCACTGGCCTTTCCTTATCCCCAGGCAAGGATCTATGGAGCCTTACCTCTAGTCTCTAAACGGCAATCACAAAAACCAGGAATGCAAAATCAGGGAAGACAATGTTTCATTCCATCTGGACTGTCCTACTTGCTATCTTTAATCTTGTCTTTATTGGTTTTATTTTAATTTGTTTTGATCTCAGTCATTGAGACTCAGATGGCATACAAGTTTAATAAATAATCATAATAATTTCATCAGCCACTGCTTCTACCATTAGGGCAAAGCTGGTTTCTACCAAGGGCTGATTCAGTGGAAATGTTCCTTAGTGGCTTTGTTGTAAGCTCCTTGGCAGCGAGTAGGAAAGAGCACTAGTACCGGTAGTAGCAGCAGTAGCTTTAACTTTTTAATTGAAGTGTTGGCACATTTTACAAACTTTCTTCTTGAGTGCATTGACTTTAAAAGAAGCTACATACAGGTAAGCTAGCATAGACTTGCCTGTATAATCACCTTATTCTTTGGAAGGAGATTTGCTTCAGCACCTCCCAAAGATACTGCCAAGGAAGCAGTAGGAAGTCTCTTATACCGAGATAACATCTAATCAGGATGACTTTTTGGCTAGACATGTCCTTTTTTATTTATTTATAAATAAAACTTTATTTATAAAATTTATAGTCCACCCATCTTACTTCAAGGTAACTCTTAATGAGTTTTGTCTTATTAATTATGGCTTATTGTTATTTGTCATTGGACATTGTATTTGTGATTTAAACTATCATCTAATATGCTCAGTGAAAATTTACATTTTGGTACATTTGTCTGCAATCTCCCTAATTAATTTTCACTTGATTATCCTGGGTTCCAGGGAAAATAGTTTCAATTTCCTCAGGTTTATTCCTCAGGTTTTATTTCACTGTGAAGTCAAAGCAGACATTCTTCCTTCCATGTGCAGAAAGTTGGAATGTCAAGGAAGTAGGAATTTAGGTTAAAGTTCCTTCCTCTCTCTT
Source organism: Bothrops alternatus (assembly GCA_034064705.1). NCBI lineage: Eukaryota > Metazoa > Chordata > Lepidosauria > Squamata > Viperidae > Bothrops > Bothrops alternatus. Next base: position 2,458,061 of record JARGCV010000031.1, on the reverse strand, counting down.
CCTTTGCTTTTACCAACAAGACAGAGAAGATTTGGATCAACTGAATTGTTTAAAGGTTTTCCTGTTCCCCAATACTTCTCTACTTACAGAAGAGTAAGAATATCAGAAAATGGAGTTATTTCATTTATTAGATGTACATGGCTACCCATCTCACTTTAGTGAGAAGGGAGCTTGAAGAACATATAAAAAAGTAGAATTAAAAAACATTGAAATCCCAAGAATAATAAGAAGCACTAATTTAGGACATGAAAGATGAGTATAAAAATTACTGACATAATTTCATTTCATTATATACATATTGCTTTTGATTTTCTACAAATGTAAAGTAATATTGAGAACAAAGAGATATTTGCAATGTATTGATTAAAAAATAAAACATTATTTAAAACAAACATTACATTAAAATTGTAACTTGAGAACTTCTTTTTGTAGTCATATTGATGAGAAATGAAAGAATGTACTTAATTTTAAAAATTCTTCAAAAATTCACATGGTAATGTAATTCAGCCAATAACTTGATTTTGTCAGAAGTTAATATTTAATTGTATAAATCAATCATCTTTATAGTGTTTGTGAGCTGACAAAAATACAATCAGCAAAAAACAGAATTAAGTAAATTTGTGTCTCTTCTAACTTAACGAATCGCTTTGTTTTGTACTACTGTGCCTACCTATAAAATGAAAAAAAAAAAATCCTTTCAAATTGTGTTTGGAAAGGCATTCTTCAAGGTAGGGTATAATTTTTCTTAAAAAGTGAATAAATTATAGGGTATAATTTAAAAATTATAGGGTTTTTAAAAAAACCCAGGCTATTGAAAAAAAATACAGACTTGGATCCTAAATCGTTATACTGTTCACAAATATTATGTATTATTTAGGAGATGCATCTTTATTTCAGCATTACCCTTAAGATCATCAAATCCCAGAAACAGATATCAAGGCCACATTAGCATGGAGACAGAAAACAGAAAAAAACAAGAGTTAAAGAAGATGGACTCTGTGCAAAAAAAAGTTGTATCTTCTAAGTCTGTAGCTCTGAGACAAAATTATTCCATTTTTTCCACAAACATTTTGACAATGTCTAAAAAGACATTCCTTTCATTCCATAATTCTGATTGTGTGAAATAATTTATACCATAAAGGATTTATATCACTTGCCCTCAGTGATATCAAATGGGATTGACCTAGAACTATTGTATCATAGTTAGACTGCATGGTTATCGTGTCTGAACAGAACTGAGTTATATGCATAAGAAGCATGGAATCGGGGCACTGCTGCTCTTTCCAATTTCCTTGCAAGCACTGACTCTACATCTCATGCTGAGCAACAATATCTTCAGGTCTTTTTCTTGCATTCACTTGAAAATGAATTAAAAACTGTCATGCAACTAAGAACATAGTTTGCCTGTCTGCAGAATTTGTTCAGATTTTTGGTTGTGTCTTTCTAGGCATTGATTCATATTATCAAATAAAAAATAAATATCAGTTTATTTTATTCAACTTATTCTTGGTGCTCCAAGGAGCAAATGTATTTATCAGCATATAACTTATCATTCTGCTCCCATTATATGCCTAAACTAGGGTACTCTTCTTAGGACTGGATTGTGTGCCATGGTAGTTACTTCGAAACAATTTGTGGTTAAGAATGTAGAGTTAGCAAAGTATGTATTGATTTCTTTATTCATTCCATCTTTCCATCCCAATTCCCTAAATCCTGTTGAAGTTGGAGATTTTGAACTCTAGCATTTGTGTAGTTTATTACAAGATTGGGGTTTTATTGATTCCTTTAATACAATATGTATATACATATTAGAAACTGATGAACATCTGGGGTACTACGAATACATATTAAAGGGCATGACAAAAACAATTTTCATCCTCCAATCAGTGTATTCTCTTCAATGCTTTTTTGCAATAAATATGGCCATTGTTGATGTAAAAGCAAGGATGAAACCGAGAGACATAGCATATTATATATACAAATTATGTATGCATGACTACTCTGTTCCATGTTTAGACACCAAAATCAAAGCAATGGAAAATGCATAGCAAAATTTCCTAGGCATTCTTTTTGGCAACTCCACCCACCTGCAATGACAAATAGCATGCGCCATGACTTGATAATGGAGAAATTCTATTCTCTAAATTTAGTTTTAATTGCTCTAACTGCAAGACTTTGAAATATAGCTCAAAAGAAATTGTATCAAGACCTGATGCACTGAGGAGTTAATAATATCCATGAATCTAAATAAAATGGTTGGAAAACACTTAGGGAATATGGGCTACTTTGTTTATGATTCAACCCTGTGTTAAAAGTATTTTTACCCATTAATATCCATAAATCTATATGCATTCAATTTCATACTCAGTAGAGCTGCCACTTGTTGTCTTTATAATTTGGGTCTTTTGAAAGATTTGAAGGCAGCTTTCAATATTACAGGAATAGGGTTTGGCGCTTCTGTGATAAGCATTTGGCGTTTGAATTATGCATATATTAAAACTGTTCCTCTGAAATCATCTACACTCTTTCACTTAAAATACAGAAATAAATATTTTGCTCTGCAAACATATAAATAATATAATCATCTATATAAAACATGGTAAAATTATGACATGAATAACAGTCACAAATTTGTAATTCACAATTATATTAGACTATATTTCCTAGTACTAATTCTGATCAAATCTATGTGGCATTCAGTGGTGGTCCCTAGATATTTTCCTTTCAATATAACCGTATCCCTGAACTTTTTGTGCTGAAAAGCCTGTGTTTTTATTTCACTTAGGAACCAGATTAAATGACAGTAGTCATGCCAACTGAAAAAAAAGTCACTAGTCATATTTTAATTTGCTATATAAGTTTGTAAGAACTGCATAGCTTGCCTAACGGTAGAGGAGAAGTAGGAATGCCTTCAAAGAAATGATATTTTATGGTCCCTGGATATTTTATCCAGGGACTGATATCCAGGGACTGCCAATATGATTAACATGTCTATTTAGAAATAAATTTGATCAAAAAGTTAGAAAAGGACAATTGCATTTCCTTCTTTGATCATATGGTCTCAATTTCTGGGAGAGAAAGTAAATGATTAGAACGTTAGAATAAAATGAGACTGCAATTAAGTGAAAAGTGGGGGAGGGGGAGAATTCAAGTGCAAAAGAATTTCTTGACTACACTATCAGTTTCTAGCCATTACAACTAGGTCATTAAGGCAGTCAAGTCAGGTAACTTGCTTATTAGATGCCTTCAGTTTAATCCATCATTAGCACACAGTCTCTCTCTCTCTCTTTCTCTCTCTCTCATACACACACACACATTACCTTCTGTGTCTTGCATATTTGCCACTAACATGACCACTGCCATCACAGCCAGGAGTAGGGCAGCTATAAAAAAAATGAATTAATTATAAAGGTTTCTACATGCTGCATAGAAATTGTATTAAATGCAGGCAATAGTTGTTACAGAGATGGAGGGCAACAAAGAGAGAGAAAGAAAAATCAAATAGCTGAAGGAAAAAGGGAGGGAGGGAGTGCTTTTTATTAGCAAATCCCAGGGGAATTAATTTCATCAGTGCAGCAGGGCATGAGCAAGCCACCAATGAACTTGAAAGTGCATTATACCCATTAAAAGACATGAATTTTCTAAATTGCTAATGGGGATACATTTTATACTCAGCACACTAACCTGAACAGCTCTTGTATGGCTGGTTCCACGGGAACTGCAGAGAGATGGAAAATATATAAAAATTTATCATCTATTACAAGTACTTCTCCTTCTGCTGAAAATTGCCCAAAAAGGCTGTAAAAAAGCAAGGGTCACCATGCATCATGCAAAGAGATTCTGGAGGATGAAGGTCACCCTGAGCAGGGGGCCTTGAGTGATTTACTGAAGCAAGAGACGTACCTCGAACACCTTTGGACCGTGTGCGATGGCGCTTCTCGTCTGCCTCCACCTCCATCTGGGAATAGATTAGCAGGCAGTCAATGCTCTTATCCTTCATGCACAGACTATCAATGCACAGACAGATACGGGCTCTGTATTTATTGACAATATTTTAATTCCATTTTATCCTGCAAGTAAATAGCCTGCACTGAAGGGGATTTTTTTTTAAAAAAAGGCTCTCAATATTTGTTTGAGAACAAAAACCCACCGGGTAATTTCTTATATTAACTGTGTGTGCTGCCTTTCACAACTCTTTTATGCTTTTTTGTTTGTTTGTTTGTTTGTTTTTAAAAATGATTTAATGGCAACCCAATATCGGCAGAATACAACTGATTTTTTTTTGCAACATGAAACTGAGGTTGGTTCTCTGCCATATTGTACTGGGAGACTTTCAAACAAGATTTTTTTTAAAATTTTTATTTCTGCAAAAGAAGAAGGAAGGGAAGAAATGCAATGAGCTATTGAGATTTGAAGTATCTTCTGGGTTTTCATTATAGAAAAAAGAAAGAGCCTGTCTACTATAAATATCTAAATAAATTATTCTTATATATTTATACATTGTAAATAACTTAAAAATAAAATGTTTTCCATTTTGAATGTATAGAAAATCTAAGGGTTTTCCCTTTCTGTTTAGAAATTCCACTCATCACAAATATCAGTGCACGTTATATTTTTATCAGCATAATAGTATCACTGGGGTGTAGCTAAAGCATATAGCACATTAAAGATTACTGTATATAGATGATCAATCTTTTAAAAGAAAACAATCGTTATGGCTCATGTGTGGCCAGTTTAAAATTATTTAAAATGTTAGATTTAATAGGTCACCATCAGAGAGGCTATTTTGAAGGTATTCAGTGTAGAAGTTGGCTAGAGGCCTATTATGCTGTGTTACTTATCATTATGAGTACACATTTGTGTTAGGACTATGCAAAACTTTGAGAGGCTGCTTTGATTTAAGAAAGCATTGGTCAAATTCCGCTGAAGCCAGTTTGCACACTAAAGTATTGACCCACTTCAAAGTGCTTTGTAGGATTTTGAAACATTTTGCAGATTTGATGGGTTTTTCATTGTGTCAGGAATGGTTACAATGTTTCAATTCAACTAATACATATGGTCAATGGTGTGGTGGATTTCTTGACATTTATTAAAGCAGCCTGACAATGAGATTTAAATTATCACTTGTTAAACTCTAAGCTTAACAATAGATGACAAGGCTAACCAGGATTGACTGTAACCATCTTGACTGTAACAGCTACAACAGCTGAATTTTGTTTTGCTATTGAAATGTTTTATTTTGGGGCTGGTCCTGCCAATACAACTAAGAGTTCACCTCACTCACAGCTATCTTAATAAGGGCTACAGGATTGGGACAATTTTAAATCTCTTCCCAGGCAGTTAATGCGCACAAGGGTAATCCTTATAGACACTTCTCAAACTTTTACAAGAGGAATAATGCAGCTATGAATTCTAATTTCTATATGCCAATCCTTTCCTCTGTTCTTGCCTTTCTCTATGGCAGCGGTTCTCAACCTTGGGGTCGCGATCCCATTTGGGGTCGCACGATCATTTCGCAGGGGTCGCCGGACACCGCGGGCCGACATTTTGTTTTTTTTAATTTTTTTTATTTTTTTTGGCGCATGCGCGCTGCGCATGCGCAGATCCGCCCATCGCGCCAGAAAAAAAAATAAAAAAAATTAAAAAATGGCGGCCACGACGGGCGGATCCGCACATGCGCAGCGCGCGCGATGGGCCGATCCGCGCATGCGCAGATCCGCCCGTCGCGGCCGCCATTTTGGTTTTTTTTATTTTTTTTAATTTTTTTTTGAAAATTTTTTTGGCGCACGCGGGCGCACGCACGCGCGCGCGCCCGGGTCAGGGTCGCGGCGCGCATGGGCGGGGCAAGTGGGGTCTCAACCTGAGAAAGGTTGAGAACCACTGCTCTATGGAGTTGCAACCCAGCACTCTGGAAAAGCAATAAAAATAGATGTGTACAAGTAGTCCTCTACGTACAACCATTTATTTAGTGACCATTCAAAGTTACAACAGCACTAAAAAAAGTGATCTATGGCTGTTTTTCACTGTTACAGCATCGCCATGGTCACGTGATCCAAACTTGAACACTTGGTAACTGTTATGCATGTAGGACAGTGGCACTGTCCCAGGGTCATGTCATCATCATACGAAAGCTTCCCAGCCAGCTTCTTACAAGCAAAATCGATGGGGAAAGCCAAATTCCCTCAACAATGGTGTTGCAAACTTAACAATTGTAGTGATTTGCCTAACAACTCTGGCAAAAAGTTTCTAAAATGAGGTACAGTTGTGGTTGTAAGTCAGGCATGTCAAACTCGTGACATCACATGACATTGCATGGCATATTGTGACTTTTTCCCCATTGCCAGCAATGGGGTGGGCATGGTTTCGGCGTGACGCATCTGGCCTGCGGGCTGGCAGTTTGACATGCCTGTTGTAAGTCAAAGATTATCTGTATCTTTCAAGAGTATTGAACATGCTTCATTCCAGCAGCTTGATAACTTAACATTTATACATTTTGTCTGCTATGTCTATCTCAGTTCAATAGTTAAAAAACTGGTGTCTTAAACATCCAGCCTAATTTTCTGTATTTCTTTTTTTTGTTCCCTCTCCCTGATTTTTTTGTTTTTGTTTACATCTCACCTGGTTAAATGCCTGGGAGAACTCAAAAACTTGCACAATTTTATAGGAGTTTTATAGGTCCTGAAAAAGGCATAATTTATTATTTTGCACGGATTAGGACATTTTTTTTCTACAGTGATCAAGATTATATTTTCTTGGGAAAATAAGTACTGAACAATTCTGTAATTCTCAATCGCTTACAGGCCTCTCTGAAATCGATTGCCAGTCTTAGGAACACCACCTTCTGCTTGGTAACTAAGGAAACATTATTTACAAGCATTGGGAAGGAGAATATCAGATCTAAAATGCAAAAAAAAGGTGTTTCCTTCTATTGCAAAGCCAACAATGTAGGTGCAATTTTTCAGTAGTTTGTTCTGCCTTAACCCATTGAGATCAAGCTTCTTGTGGGATACTATTACTCCACATGCCTAGTTTTTAATAGCTTCTTTCAAACGCTATGCCTTCAGCCCTGCATTTGTTACAGAAGTGAGGAACCTTTTTGATGACAGTCCTTAATGTTTCAAAAATGCTGGCAGAGAAAGAGGTCACGCTGTCCTGATCAGGAACTGGTAAGAAAATCAGAGACCTTCAGACTGCACACCACAAAACCTGATTAGTGGATTAGGACTTGACAGCAGTCCTAGAATCACATCTCAACTAGATACAAATATAAATTGTAAGGAAGGATGGAGCTAAACAGAAGTGTTGATTGTCCATTATTAGGATGCACTTTTTACAATTGCAGTCATTCAAATGCATAGCTTTTTCTTCCCACTCTTCCCATGAATTCATAGATCATTTCTCTTGCTGCTTGAATCTGAGGACTTGTTGAGTATTTACATAACTAGGACTCTGGCCTGGGAACACTCTTGGCTTAGTCCTCACTTCTTACAGCTTACTCTCTTATATGTTTGGATATACTCAGTGAGTCTTTTTCCCTCTTACATCCTGACTTCGAACTCTTGGTGTAGTTAACTCAGTATTTGGGGCAGAATTTATTTCAACCATGAGCTGCATGGCACATTTCAGCAGTGGGGGATGCAGGACCGTTCCCTAACTTTCAATGCTTGGTGTTCATGGTGGTAGAGTTTGGGTGGTTTTAATTGTTTTGAAATGAGCAACCAGATACCAATGACACTTTACTAGATAGCAATCACAATTTTATATAAAAGTTCAGAGCTGACTTTGACAATTCCACCAGGAAAGCAACTGCTAATCAGGAGGAAAACATTCAGCAGATTTTTAGTTGTATACCAGGGATGTGTACTGGATTGATTTTGCCTGATTGTCCAGTTTTAGGAAGGCTTTTCTGATGAACTGGGGGATGAATTAGTGTGACAAGGCTCATCAAAAACCTGGAGAGAATAATTCGACATTGCATGATGATTAATGGCAGGCTAGAGAGGTTGAGGGACAATGGAAATAACCTAAGATGATTTCACATGCTTTCTTCGGGCTTCTCTCCCACCCACCCCTGCCCCTCCCTTTGTCTCCTTGCACTCCAGTGGCATGCAATCCATACAAAAGGAGACAATGAAAAGATACCTATGTTCAGCAGAGAAATAACAAACATGACACCTGAGAATATGTTTTTGTGGTGGTACAATTGGTCACTTAGTACTGTCTTGCCTTGCCAAGCTTCCTTGCTCTGAATCAGCTGAAAAATAGTATACCTGAACAGATCTAGGACACCTTGACTTTGGGAAACTTCACAGGAGCTCAGCAGCCCCCCCCCCATTAATTAAGAAGACTTTGGACTTCCAATACCAGGCAATTGAATTTTATAATCCCTATTAGTCTTTGTGCCTCCATAGACATGGAAGTCCGACTATTATTTCTTTTGGTTGATTACTAATTTCATAGATGTGATGATTGTATAGCAGCTGGGCTTGAACACACAACTGCAATTGGAAATAGTCAATGGCAGACAGAAAGAAATAATACACAATCATACATCACACACCCCCTTGGGGACTGAGAATAAATATCCAGGAAGATATATCCCAACTATATTTGACTACTCCCCTGCACTCTCCAATTGTTTTAGACACAGATTGTTTCCCTTGACAAAAAGCCAACACTAGTTGCAGGTATTTATCAGTTTCATCCTCTCTTCTGCACTGCTCTGCACATCCTTGCCAGAAAAGTAATTCAAAATTTGCCAAGCTGAAGCTGTGATTTTTGCCTCCACCTCAAGGATGTGACTTTGCTATCAAGTGGTTGCCTGAAGCCCAGATCTAAGCCAGGAGGCAATGTGCTAAGTCTGCTCTAAAGTAGCAGACTTTTTGGACAACAACTTGAAGAAAATATTTCTTCATCTTATGCATCTTCAGCATTGTACTTTTTGTAAAACAATGACATCAGTTTTCTCCACCCAACCAGATCAACGGACATTTCAATAGACAGATCAATTCCTCTTGAAATTTATTTGCCAAGGGAAAAAAGCCAGAATTAGATTGAAAATGCTACAAGAAGCGAAAGAAAAAGAAAGACTTGGGCTGTCAGATTGGGCTCTATACTATCAAGCATCTGTGTTAACATGGTTAAAATAACAGATAACCCTTAGACATAAAAAATTACTTGGATGGCATGCCTTCCTATGGTATGGGAAGAATAAAATACATATATACTTTCAAAACCACTATATAAGAAACACACTTCTTCTAGAATGGGAAAAGGTAAAAGCGAAAATTTATATGAAAATACTTGGATGGCTTTCAACAATGGAAGCGTTCGTTCACCCAAACCGAATTAACTATGAGAAAATTGTGACTTATAAAGACATTTTGAATATTGAACGGAAACTAAGACAAGAACTGGAAGAACAGGGCATTGATCTATCATGGTGGCCACACCTGCAAATTCAAATGAGATATGAAAAAGATGCTAAAACATCTGAATTTTATAAAGAACAGACAGAATTTGACCAGATACTATTGGCATCAGATGAAAAATTGATTAAGAAGCTGTATAAGTATATGTTAAGTTTAAAGATAGAAGAGGAACAAGTTAAAGAAACAATGATAATATGAGCAAAAAACTTTGGGCATAACATAGAGTTAGAAAACTGGCAAAGTCTTTGGGAAAGAAACTCTAAAATAACAAAGAAAACCTATATAAAATGTTTTATAGCTGGCACTTACCACTTCTGAGGTTAGCAAAAATGATTAAAAATATGTCTAACAATTGTTGGAAATGTAAACAAAAACCAGGCACATATTACCATCTTTAATGGACATGCCCTAAAACTAAATGATTTTGGTCAAGAATACATATATGGTTAGAGAAAATGATAAAAAAAAACATGTACATTTTAAGCCAGAATTATTTTTGTTAGGTATAATTGTAGGAAATTATGAGAAAGAATGTGTATATTTAATGTTACATGTACTAACTGCAGTGAGAATTGTATTTGCTCAATATTGGAAAGATGAAGAATTACCAGCAGAGGAAAAGATAATCAAGAAAAATTTGGACTGTGAAGAAATGGACAGACTTACATTGAAAATGAAAGAGAAGGAAGATTCAGAATACTTCAGAACATGAGATACATTTTATCAATGGCTAGAAAAACGAGGTAGAGAGAAAGGAATTTAATATGTATTAGTAAGCTAAATATTGGAACCCAGACAACATTTTGTTTATAAAATATTAAGGATTTGTGATTATAAAAAAATAATATTGTTAAAAAATAGGCAGATCAATTCCAAGGGAGACCATATTAAAAAAAAATAGACTAAAAAAATAGAACAAATTGTCACCTATGCCTCACAAATTGATGCATTATTAATAAGCTACAGCCTACACCTGACAATGATGCAGCATCTTCTTTAGGCAGTGGGTGGTAGGCTCCCACTTACATGCAGACACCACCTAAAACAGATTCGCTCAAGCCACAAAAAGTCTTATTAATGTAGCAATCAAATATTGCAACAAACTCAAATGTTTACTTTGCTCTTACATTTACACCAATAGCACCATCACAGCCCCAACAATTTTGCATAGAAGATTAGAAGCACCTGTTCTTGTAATGTGATATATGCCATCGTCTGCATCAATACATCTCTGGATACTTGATGGGACAAACAGGACAAACTGTGCAAAATAATTACAGGACATAAGTTTGACATCATGACCCAGAACAAAAACAAAGTAACATCAAATTAGCTCTTTTAAATAAAATAAAATAAAATTTACCAGAGCAATTGAATGAAAGATTCTGAATTCACATACATTAAGTAGTTATCTGCAGGCTATCTTAAAAATCTCAACAAAAAGAATAGGATTTTAATTAATACAGTAACAATTTTTAAAATTTGCTTCACATATGTATGGTCTTCTATATCAGTGATGGCGAACCTTTTGGAGACAGAGTGCCCAAACTGCAACCCAAAACCCACTGATGTATCAACAGGTGCCAGGTGGACATAGCCCATTGGGTGGGTGTGGCCAATTAGTTGTGGCCAATTGAGCGGGCATCACCCATTGGGTGGGCATGGCTGCAGTGGTAATGGCAGACTGGGTGGGACTAAAAAGTTCAATCAATCAATTCCAACTTTGCGAGATCCTTTTTTTCCCCGTGAAAAGTTGAAATTGATTCATTCATTCAACCTTTTTTTCGTTTTTTTGCACATGGACTCGGAGTGCTTGTGCATGGTTAAGAGGGCATGACCTTTATAGCCTGCTCTATCTCCCTTTCTTGGTAAAATACATGGGGAAATCCCATAGGAGGAAAATTCCCCTTAGGGTTAGGGTTAGGCCACCATGAACTCATAGAGCAAACTGGACATCACCAACAAATTCGGAGTGCTTGGGTATGATTAGGAGGGGACTAACTTTTCTAACCCGCCCTATCTATCTTTCCTGGTAAAATGCATGGAAAAATCCCATTGGAGGGAAATTCCACTTAAGGTTACGGTTAGGTCACCATGAACTCATAGAGTAAAATGGATATCACCCAAAAATTTGGAGTGCTTGGATATAGTTAGGAGAGCACATATTTTCTAGCGTCCACTATCTATGTTTCCTGGTAAAATATATGGGAAAATCCCATAGGAGGAAAATTCCACTTAGGGTTAGGATTAGGTCACCATGAATGTATAGAGCAAAATGGACATCACCAACAAATTTGTAGCGCTTGGGTATGGTTAGGAGGGCACTGACCTTTGTAGCCTACCCTATCTATCTTTTCTGGTAAAATACATGGGAAAATCTCATAGAAGGAAAATTCCACTTAGGTTCAGGATTAGGTCAACATGAATGTATAGAGTAAAATGGACATCACCAACAAATTCGGAGCGCTTGGGTATGGTTAGAAGGGCACTGGCTTTGTAGCCTGCCCTATCTATCTTTCCAGCTAAACTACATGGGAAAATCCCATTCAAGGAAAATTCCACTTAGGGTTAGGGTTATGTCACCATGAACTCATAGAGCAAAATGGATATCACCAACAAACTCGGAGTGCTTGGGTATGGTTAGAAGAGCACTGACTTTTGTAGCTTGCCCTATCTCCCTTTCCTGGTAAAATACATTGGAGGAAAATTCCACTTAGGGTTAGGATTAGGTCACCATGAACTCATAGAGCAAAATGGACATCACCAACAAACTTGGAATGCTTGGATATAGTTAGGAGGGCACATATTTTCTAGCGTGCCCTATCTATGTTCCCTGGTAAAATATATGGGAAAATCCCTTAGGAGAAAAATTCCACTTCTGGTTAGGGTTAGGTCACCATGAACCTATACAGCAAAATGGACATCACCAACAAATTCGTAGTGCTTGGGTATGGTTAGGAGGGCACTGACATTTGTAGCCTGACCTATCTATCTTTCCAGGTAAACTACATGGGAAAGTCACATTCGAGGAAAATTCCACTTAGGGTTAGCGTTAGGTAACCATGAACTCATAGAACAAAATGGACATCACCAACAAACTCAGAGTGCTTGGGAATGGTTAGAAGAGCACTAACCTTTGTAGTCTACCCTATCTTTTCTGGTAAAATACACATCAATGCTGCAAATACTGTATATTCTTGCTTTGACAATATGCAAAACTATCTGGTATTTATTGGGTTAATACATAGCTTAGAGGGGGGGGGTAAAAAGCCCGGGAAAGAAAGAGGAAGTAAACCTTTGACCTTCACACTAATTGGATAATGTGACTTGTGACTGCAAGATAAGGGAGGGGTTTAGCAAGAAAAGTTAGATGCCAGCAAGAGGATTCTGGTATAAAACGTCCATGATGTGCCGTCAATTTGTAGCACTGTAATAAAGGCTTTAGGATAAACATGCCTGAAAGTTCTTTGAAGTGTTTCATTAGTTGGAACCATGACAATACATGGGAAAATCCCATAGGAGGAAAATTCCACTTAGGGTTAGGGTTAGGTCACCATGAACCTATACAGCAAAATGGATATCACCAACAAATTCGGAGTGCTTGTATATGGTTAGAAGGGCACTGATATTTGTAGCCTACCCTATCTCCCTTTCTTGGTAAAATATATGGGAAAATCACATCCAAGGAAAATTCCATTTAGGGTTAGGGTTAGTTCACCATGAACTTATAGAACAAAATGGTCATCACCAAGAAACTCGGAGTGCTTGGGTACGGTTAAGAGGGCATGACCTTTATAGCCTGCTTTTTTCCCCTTTCTTGGTGAAATACATGGGGAAATCCCATAGGAGGAAAATTCCACTTAGGGTTAGGGTTAGATCACCATGAACTCATAGAACAAAATGGGCATCACCAACAAACTCGGAGTGCTTGGGTACGGATAAGAGGGCATGACATTTATAGCCTGCTCTATCTCCCTTTCTTAGTAAAATACATGGGGAAATCCCATAGGAGGAAAATTCCACTTAGGGTTAATGTTAGGACACCATGAACTCATAGAGAAAAATGGACATCAGCAACATATTCGGAGTGCTTGGGTATGGTTAGAAGAGCACTAACCTTTGTAGCCTGCCCTTTCTATCTTTCCTGGTAAAATACACTGGAAAATCACATTCGAGGAAAATTCCACTTAGGGCTAGGGTTAGGTCACCATGAACTCATACAGCACAATGGATATTGCCAACAAATTCAGAGAGCTTGGGTGTGGTTAGAAGAGCAGTGATTTTGTAGCTTGCCCTATCTCCCTTTCCTGGTATAATACATGGGAAAATCCCATAGGACGAAAATTCCACTAAGGGTTAGGGTTAGGTCACCATGAACTCATAGAACAAAATGGACATCACCAACAAACTTGGAGTGCTTGGATATGGTTAGGAGGGGACTTAGTTTTCTAGCCTGCCCTATCTACCTTTCCTGGGAAAATACATGGGAAAATCCCATAGGAGGAAAATTCAACTTAGGGTTAGGGTTACGTCACCATCAAGTTATAGAGCAAAATGGACATTGCCAACCAATTCGGAGTGCTTGGGTATGGTTAGGAGGGCATTGACTTTTGTTCCCTACCCTTTCTATGTTTCCTGGTAAAATATATGGGAAAATCCCATAGGAGGAAAATTCCATTTAGGGTTAGGGTTAGGTCACCATGAACTCATAGAGCAAAATGGACATCACCAACATATTTGGAGTGCTTCGGTATGGTTAGAAGGGCACTGACCTTTATAGCCTGCTGTATCTATCTTTCCTGGTAAAATACATGGGAAAATCCTATAGGAGGAATATTCCACTTACGGTTAGGGTTAGGTCACCATGAACTCATAGAGCAAAATGGACATCGACAAGAAATTCGGAGTGCTTGGGTATGGTTAGGAGAGTACTGACCTTTGTAGCCTGCCCTTTCTATCTTTCCAGGTAAAATACAAGGGAAAATCAAATTCGAGGAAAATTTCACATAGGGTTAGGGTTAGGTTACCATGAACTAATTTTGCTCTATGAATTCATGTTAACCTAACCGTAACCCTAAGTGGAATTTTCCTCCAATGGGATTTTCCCATGTATTTTACCAGGAAACATAGATAGGGCAGGCTACAAAAGTCAGTGCCCTCCTAACCATAACCCAGCACTCTGAATTTGTTGGCAATGTCCATTTTACTCTATGAGTTTGTGGTGACTTAACCCTAAACCTAAGTGTAATTTTCCTCTTATGGGATTTCCCCATGTATTTTACCAGGAAACATAGACAGGGCAGGCTAGAAAAGTATGTGCCCTCCTAAGTATACCCAAGCACTCCATGTTCATTGGTGATCTCCATTTTGCTCTACGAGTTCATGTTGTCCTAACCCTAATCCTAAGTGGAATTTTCCTCATATGGGATTTTCCCATGTATTTTACCAGGAAACATAGATAGGGCAGCCTACAAAAGTCAGTGCCCTCCTAACCATAAAAAAGCAGTCCAAATTTGTTCACGATGTCCATTTTGCTCTGTGAGTTCATGGGGACTTAACCCTAATCCTAAGTGTAATTTTCCTCCTATGGCATTTTCCCATGTATTTTACCAGGAAAGACAGGGCAGGCTATAAAAGTCAATGTTTTCCTAACTATATCCAAGCACTCCGTGTTCGTTGGTGATATCCATTTTGCTCCATGAGTTCATAGCGATCTAAACCTAACCCTAAATGGAATTTTCCTCCAATGGGATTTTCCCATGTATTTTACAAGGAAACATAGATAGGGCAGGCTAGAAAGGTATGTGCCCTCCTAACCATATCCAAGCATTCTGAGGTTCTTGGTGATGTTCATGGTCCATGGCCACAAAGGATATCTGAAGGGGGTCCATGGTGAAGAAAAGTTTGAGAACCAGTGGTCGAGACTAAAGAACTAAGAAATAAAACTGTATTCTTGTGGCAATTTACTTCAAACTATCCAGATAATCAAAAGATATGGAATGTATCTTGCAATGTATAATAAAGCTTATTCTAATGAATGTTAGTAATGATAGGAGACATAATTTGTTTGATTTATTTATCTGAATTTATATGGTGCCTATCTATCCAAGAAACTCAAACAATTATAAGATTAATGATGTGAAAACGAAAGTCTACAATTAGTCCTTCCTTAACTATAGTAATTGGGACCAGAATTTCCATCACTAAATGATGTGGTCATATAATATGACATCACATGACTGCACCACTTAGCAACACCAGTTTTGCAGGCACTAGTTACCATTGTTAAGTGTATCACCATAAGTAAATAAGCAAGGACTTCACAGGACCATGACTTTCAACTTTCTGGCATCTTCCCCATTGACTTTACTTGTGGGAAGCTGGCAAGGAAGGTCACAAATTACAATCACATGTCCACAGAATATTGCAAAAGTCAGAAAATTGAGCCAGTTGCAGAACATCCCAATTACCACCACGTGACTGCAGGGGTGCTGCAAATAGCTAAGATAGGTATCACTCATTCAATGTCATCGTAAGTTCAAACAGTCACTGAATGAGTGACTGTTATCCAAGGACCACCTGTGATTTAAAAAAAAAAAATTAGAAGAAAATGGGTTGGATCTCCTGCCTGAAAAGTATAAAATACCCCAAATGTCCTGTAAAATATGAACATTGCAAATGATTCCTATGATTTTTGGTGACTATATTTCAATACACAAACAATTTGTGATGGGTTTATAATGGAAAAGAATGTGCATAGAAGAGAAGAGAAAAGACACCCCCCCCAACAAACAAGTAAACAAACAGATAATTTCCTCAACCTCCCAGGATAGTGCTGGACGTGTCTAGATTTCTCTTATTCTGGAAATAGGGCCATGCTGATGTAGAAAAATATATATAATATGGGATTAGCTGCACTTAAAGAGGCTGGGTATCAACTTTATCCCAAAGCATAAGAGACAAATCAATGCACATTTTGAAATACTCCCTCGCCTGAATTACTTTTTCACTGTTTTATGTGCATTCACCCAAGTATAAAAACATTGCCACAAAATAAATGTCTAAGTTGTCTTTCCCATTTCCTGAGCCATGAGAGTTGATGCTACGTTTATGGTGCATAATCAAAAGAATATAGCTTTCCAAAAAGACCTTGAGAACAGAGCATGCTTTCTTCAAAGTAAAAAGCAGAAACTAGAGAACAATTTAACAAGGATGCTGGAACATTTCTGATGGATCCCATCAATTGCTCTTATTAAACACCTTCAATTCCCACCATGATAACAAAACAAAAGGCCATTCCTCACCCGCCACCCTGGATTTTTATATGTTTACAAGCATTCTAGTATCACCATCCAAGCTAGGTTTTAAAGTCTTAAAGTTTCAATATCTCACCTGCATCTACCTTGAAAATTACTTGTACTACACACTCCAATAGTTGAGAATCACTACAAAGGATGATTCTATCGTTCATACGATTATATGGGCTTCCTGAAAAATTATCCTGATTAGAACTACTTTTATTTTTTTTCCAAAGCTACACCTGTATTTGTCCATAATATATTTCTTTGTTGTTCTGGGTAAATATATTCAGCCATTAGTCTCCCTCTTGCATGTGCATCATAGCTCTGGAGAATTAGGGGTGTCCCATCACAGTGGCAGGTAGCCTTTGTCAGATTGCCTCAGAAGATTTCAACTTCTGACAACTACCCAAGAGGGAATATAGCCCTGACTAACCCTAACCCTCATTCTCTCTATCTAGAGAAGAAACAAATCACCATAAGCTCTCTTTTTGGCTTTTCCTAATAACACCAGTGAAACAGATATCAACAAAACTTGAGTTATACCTTTAAAAACGCCTCTTTTTAAGAAAAGATTTAAATTTTAGGGTTGTTTTTTTAAACAGAAACCATTTTAAAGGCATTGATCAGGTTTATTGACCTTTGATAATATTATGTATCTATACATAAAAAAAGAATCTTGTAACTCCTTTTTCCTGCTGCCATATTTGCTTTCCCCAAATACTATGTAATGTTCATTTGTTTCTAGGAAGTGGGAAGTGCCCAATGATGAAAAGAACAAAGATACTTCTTTAATGTAAAAAGCTCGAAAATGCTCTTTTTTCAAGATATTGCATTTAATACTGGTTTACATCATCTTGATTTTCATTACTTATGGATCCATTCAGGGGTTAGATTATCATCAATGTTTATCATGAGCATACTCCAGATAATCCCAATTCCCCATCCTTCAGTATTATTCCAATGACGTTTTGGGGTTGCTACTACATTTGTTATCAGTCCACCTGACCCCAACTGCTCTGGATGGTATAATGCTTGAACAGAATTCATATGGATCCTGATTTCTATGAGGAGGCATCATTTAAAAAAAACCAACTAGAAGCCTTGAGATTATTATTCTTTCTTGCAATCATACTATGAAATGATTGTGCGAGGTGCACATATCCTTACTGTCCCATATATGTTTGACCCAGTATATACATATAGCTAATCATACTTTATACATTTTAATGCAATGCTTTTTAACAATTTCTTTCCAAAAATTATAGATTCATTGACTGAAAGCATCAGTGTTCACAAATCTCAAGACCTGTCATTGTATGACTTTGTGTGGAAATCAGTGATAATGAACACTAAGGGATCCCTCCGCTGTTGCCAAAATACTCAGCCTACGAACTGTTATCCAGAGGTGACTGTGTAATTTCTTTCCCTTGGATGTTGAGCTCTGTATATATTGGCTTGTTCTCAGTAAGAGAGTTTGTTTGCCAAGATCCAATTTGGACAAACCTCAGCAGTATTAGGGACGATTCCACAATTAAAATTCAGGGTGTATTCTGTGTATTTTCTAGCATGAAATCTTATGTAGAGCAGATATCATCAATTGACCTTTATAGGTCTAAAGTACCCAATTCCAGACTGGATAATGAGAAAAATGTTATAACAAATTATACTTTCAGCATATTTTTCAGTGGCCAAATCAGTAGTAATAATGATCACTGTAAAATGGTTTGCATCTTATGTTTCTGTTTCTTTTAAGAATGCAAGGATATTTTTCTATTCTTGCCTTTATGTAAAATATCTTATTTTTATAAGACATTTTTATGTCAATCATTAAGATCTTACTGCAGTAAGTTTCATACATTGTACAGTACATTTTGATTAAATACAGTTTATCCACATTTTTATGATTATCTTAGCAAGTGGTACAATGGTGTACTGTATATCATACGGTATATACTCACAGATAAGCTGAGCATTCTAAGTTTGTTGGAATAAGACAATAAGGCTACATACACACACACACACACACAAACACATATAAAGATAAATCACTGTCCATCTCAGATTTACTAATTTTAATAGAAGGAAAGTCTTCCCTGCTTCTCACCAAAAGATAGACAAATTTTCAAAGGGAGCAAGGAGATACTGTCCAATTTTGTTTTTTAAAAAAGAATATTCAAGAAAAAAGCAAAAGTGAAGCATTTAATATCTTTATGTCAATAATTTGTTATAATTGCCATTATTAGATTAATAAGCATAGGTATATGGATATGTGGCTGGGCGAGTATCAACATTTTTGTAAGCACTGCTTGTAAAATAATCATTTCTGGAATCGATTTCTGGTGTCGGGTTTTTTGTAAAGTTACTTTTTCTTAACAATTATGTCATAAATCTTATGATATTTGAGATTGTCAAATATTTTTTTAAAACTAGTTAAATGCAGTTTTAAAGAGAAACTTTTCAAATATGAAGATATAAGAAAAAGAATAGATGTTCCCCCCTCTTGTTTTGTTTTGTTTTGTCAGAATGACAAAAGCAGCATTACACCATTGCACAGAATGCTCTACCACTTCTAGGTGGGCATGTCACACAATGATACATGTAGAAAAGGGATGAGTCTTGATGACCAGAATTTCCTTTGCTGAGCAAAGTAAGTGTTAAGGGAGTCATGCCTGATTTTACAAACTTTTTTGCCACAGTGGATAAGGGAAATAAGGCCGTTGTTGAGAGTTATGCAGTTATTAAGCAAATCTGAATCCCCCTCCCCCATTGACTTTGCTTGTTGGAAGCCAGCTGAGAAGATTTCAAATGGTAACCACACAACCCCAAGATGCTCCAACTGGTTGTAAGCACATGCCAGTTGCCAGGCGCTCTAATTTTGATCACATGGCCAAGCGGATGCTGCAACACTTATAAATGTGCCGAATGATTGTAAATGGTTTTTTTTTCAATGCTGTTATAACTTTGAACAGATGCTAAATAAATGGTTATTAAGTTGAGGACTATCTGCATCTTTTTGATTGGAGGTATTTGTCTTTGGCTGCCATTGGTTTTTTTTCCTCATCTGTTTTGCTTCATTTTAACACCTAGAGTGAGATGTGAGCTATATAATTTGCTATAATAAATGAATAAAATATACTCAAAGCACATATTTCATATTTCTAAAATATTTTATTATTTTTGAGGGCCTAATACATTAAGTGATTATAACTGTGTGTTCATATTTCTTTGTTACCAATATCTAGTTATCAATCATGATTTTTTTCCTATCAGTCATATCAGTCATCCTTTATAAAATTTACAGTGCTGACAACCAGGGATGGTAAAACTTTGTATAATAAAATCCAGAAAAAGTAAAGAAAGATATATTACCTTAAAAAAGCAAAAAAGCAGTTAATATAGAGGATTAATATATATATTACAATGTTGTTTTATGTGGCTACTGAATATAATAATATACTTTTACATTTAGGATAAAAGTTTCTTCACAAGTTTAAGTATTTTACATGCTCCTTTACCTCTAGGTTCCAGGTAGAATAACTTCAGCCAGATCAATTGTAACAGGGTCTTTCAAAATGTCACTATTTGTCCATCTAAATCCACATAATACATTACTTTTCAGAAATTACCATGAAATTTTTTCTGTGAAAGTCTCACCCAGATTCATATCATACTTGAAACTGTTGACGTTGTTATACTTAATAAAATATCTCCCGCAATTGTTAACAGGAGATCTCTTGGGCAAGGATGAGCACAAAAAAGTACAAGGAGGACTTCCGGTTCCGGGTTGCGGCGCTCCTAGTCACACAAAGAGACTTGTCTCCTCGTCAGCTAGCCTCCCTCCGCCAGTAGACCCTTATGCGGGTCTAAAGTCGCCCTGGGGGGTGCAACTTCTGTCGAAAAGACTTCACTCAGCTGCAGAGGAGCAGTGGCTCCTCCAGCTGTCCGGGCTGACTCTGAAGACTGATATAGAAGAAGATCGGCCAGTAAAATGGCCAATCACTTAGCCGCTAGTAACTGCAAATCAAAGAACAGCTAAGCTTGAAAACCCACTGTGGTGAATCTGGGTGGGAATCTTTTTTTCCCCTCCTCTCTTTATGCCTTTTTGCTTCTTTTTGCCTGTTAAGAGCCCTCTTGGAACTATTTCCCTGGCTTGGAAAGGCAGCTTCTATATTTGGGAAGAAAGGCGAACAAAAGAATAGAACAAAACTTCAAAGACTACATTTTTTCTTTATACAAGTTTTGGGGTACTGGAAAAAAGTTTTTTTCCTAAGAATTCTA
Source organism: Bothrops alternatus (assembly GCA_034064705.1). Lineage (NCBI taxonomy): Eukaryota > Metazoa > Chordata > Lepidosauria > Squamata > Viperidae > Bothrops > Bothrops alternatus. Next base: position 2,437,051 of record JARGCV010000031.1, on the reverse strand, counting down.
CTATCAATCTATGCTGTTCTGCTTTTTTTTTTTTTTTAGTATTTCTTCCTCCATCTTTCCCTGAAAAAATAGAAAAAAGGGAAAAGAAAAAAAATGACTTTTGAAAAAGATTTCTTAGCTTACTGAGGACATCTACTGGTTAAAAGCTAATATTGTATTTGTTGTCTATCTGGAGAGGAGATGGTTTTGGCCTTTAAACTGTTCTTCAAGAGAAAGATAATTTGATGCAGCTGAACAATTTTTAAAATGGAGTTGCACTCATATTTAAATTGTAAACTTATTCTGGAAAAGATCTATGAGGCTAAAGAAGAAATATGTGCTACAATGAAAGAGTTTACTATAGAATTAAGAGCCAGAATCTCTCCTTTAAACGTCAAAATTAACTTTCAGACTACTCCTGCTTCTTCAATAAAACAGATTACACAAGAAGAGGATTTGACTGAGAATAAAAATAAATTGATTTTGCCTTATAAGCAAGTCATTTATGGTGCTGAGAACCAGAAAAAGCAAAGACTGAGACTTGAAATGTTAAAGCAACGAGATTTTATGGTTAAGAGAGTCAGAGGACCAATGCAGAGACCAAGATGGTTCTCACTGATCCAAATGACACTACAAGCAATAAAGAGAAACTTATCAGCTGGAAGAGAAGCTCTGCTATGGAAACCTACTTGGCATAAGAAGAAACCCAGAATAAGACTGCAAAAAAAGTGAAAGTGAAAGTTTTATGTAATGGACTAAAGGCAACCTAGAATTATGGACTGATTTAAGGACTAAGATTATGAGTTAGATGTAAGGGAAACAGGTGATTAATGGAAGATACACAAAGTTTATCTATATGAAAACTATTATTTCTAATAAGATGATTTATTTGTTTGATGCTCAATGAATTGAAATAATTTAAGGTTTGATGTTATCTTGTCAGCTTAAAGAGATTGATTGATGGATTAGATAGGTCTAGGATAGATCAATATTTTAGCTAAAAAAGAGATATTTTCAGGAAATAGATTAAAGGTAATCTAGAATTATGGGTTGATTTTAGGATTAAGATTAGTTAGAAGTAAGAGAAAAAGGGGTGATTAATGGAATATATATTAACTGAATTAAGAGTGTGTTCTCTTTTTAGGATGATAGGGTTACTTGTAAGAAAATTATTATGTAATGTTGAGTTAATCTAATAAGATGATTTTATTGTTTGATAACACGGATCTTATTAGTTATGACAATTAACTGGATGTAATTTGAATTTTGTTTAATAGATTGAAATGATTTAAGGTCTGATTTTCTGTCAGTTTAAAGAGATTGATTAATTGATGGACTAGATATGTATAGGATATTAATATGTTATTTTAATTAAGGGATATTAGTGGAAGAAGAATTAAATAAGATTTATGATAAAATCAAGAAACTAGAATATATCTGGAAGGGTTACCTGAATGGATAATGTTTGTACTTAAAGTTAATTTGATTATGATAGTGTAAATTTCTAAAGCTTGAATAAATTTAAGCTAGAATTGGACTATTTTAAATAAATTATGTTACTTAAGGGGAAAAGAGAGGGAATATTAGATGTATTGACTGAATTATGTATATATGTTTTGTCTTTGGATGTTTGACTACCCTAACACCACGGTGTGTCTTGAGCATTTTGTTTGAAAAATTAAAAAACCAATAAAATTTCTTCCTAAAAAAAAAAAGTACAAGGAGTAAATCATAACTAAGAGAGCCCAAGATTAGACTAACAAAGCTGAAATGATCATCAAGGACTAAGGTAATACAGTCCTTTTAAGTACTTACTGTATTATAACCCCTTTTTAATCCAGTTACAATTGCTCTCCTCTAAAAGTAGAGGAATAATCTTATAGAACAGGGGTGTCAAACTGCCAGCCCAGAGGCCGGTTGCATCATGTGGAGGCCGTGCCCACCCCAGCTCCAGCAATGCGAAAAAAAGTCATGATACATCAACGAGTTTGACACCCATGTTGTAGAAGGAATGTACCAGCCATTACAAATACATGAGATCAACCTGGAAAGGCGGGGGGGGGAGGTGAAAGAATAAAATTAGGAATGTCCTATCTTAACAGAATAACAAAGTTGGAAGGCACTTTTCGAGGTATTTTAGTCCAACCCCTTGCTCAAGCAGAAGACCCTATACCATTTCAGACAAATGTTTATCTAATCTCTTCTTAAAAACCTTCAGTGTTGGAGCACCTACAACTTCTGGAGACAAGTTTTTCCACTGGTTGTTCTAACTGTCAAGAATTTTTTCCTGACTTCCACATTTCTCATGAGTTCTAGGTTGTTTCTCTCCTTGATTAGTTTCCATCCATTGCTTCTTGTCCTGCCTTCAGGTGCTTTGGAGAATAGGTTGACTCCCTCTTCTTTGTGGCAACTTTTTGGATATTAGAACATTGCTATCATGTCACAACCTAGTCCTTATTTTCATTAAACTAGACTTACCTAATTCCTGCAACCATATGTTTTAGTGATCAGTCCCTAGTCATCTTTGTTGCTCTTCTCTGAACACTTTCTAGAGTCTCAACATCTTTACAGTAGTGTGACCAAAACTGGATGCACTATTCCAATATTTAAAGTGGTATCTTAAATTCTTTGATACAAGAAAAAGGGAAAGCAAGCTATATCATTAAATTTTCAAGATTCCATGGTACCACTTTATTGTTTTATAACAATAAAACAGAGTTGCATAACAGTTGTGATAGTTCTGTTTTCCTGATCTGGCCTAACTCAGAAGACTGAGACTAAAGCCACTTTTCATTAATTTAAAACTACCTTAGGAAATTATTTACCCCAACATAAAGTGTGAATTTCAAACCTGAAGAAATTAGCACCTTTTGCATTTTGACCTTAAACAGGCAGAGCTGAAAAAAAGAACAAGGCATGTAACAAACCAAACTATAGTTATTTATTATTATTATTATTCTAACACATTCCTAAATGCAGTGCTATTAGTTATGTTAACCAAAGCTCATTCAGCTGTATATTCTCCAATGTCATTCATGTCATTAGCCCTCCAAAATGCCTTTCTGCTGTTCACATTAGATAAACTGAACTGTCTATAGCAAGATAATGAACATAAATCATATATTAAAATGGCAACTGAAAGAAACCAGAGGGAAATGTTTTGCTATTGTGGTGGGAATTAGTGATGACTTAAACAGCTTTTGACATAAAAATGTCAATATTCCTGTAATCTCTGTTTTTAATATATTTTCTGTGACCTAGTTTCCCCCTCATCTTTGGTTATGAAGAGGCTATTTAACATAAATACTATATTAGTAGCAATTTCTAATCCTTAGGATATTATGTAAGCAATTGCTGTTTCAGCATTCAAAAAGAACTATAACACCCTGATTAAGTGAAGAACAGACCAAGTTTAGAACCAATAATCTGATGAAATCTGGTTTCATGAATAATGAATGTACAGCTGATTCATACCTAACTATTTAAATGCTTTTTATATGCCTCAGTAAAAAAGAAAATTACCGTAAAGGCATACACACATTCTTATAAATGAGATAAGTATGATTGTAGAAAATATTATTAAAAATATTTGGAAGATAGGAGAACTGAAATGTTAAAATGGCATATTATGAATCATTAGCTAACCCTTCCCAAGATCTTGAAGTACTTCAGAATTCCATACAAACAGTCCTTGACTTACAACCATTCATTTAATGACAATTCAAAATTATGGAGGCCTCAGAAAAAGTACCTTACAACCCTGCGGTCATGTGATTGAAATTCCATGCTTGGCAACCAATTCACATTTATAGTGGCTGCAATGCCTTGCAATTATACGACTGCGATTTCTGATCTCTCCACCCAGCCTTCTGACAAGCAAAACCAACTGGTACAAAATGTTTGCTACTTGTTTACCTGTTTTAATTAATTAATTTTATTTATAAAAATTTATTTGCCGCTCATCTCGTATCATGACTCTGGGCAGCTTACAACAATTGATTTCTTAGTTTTTCTAAACAGAGAAATAATAAGAAAAGATTAATTTAAAGTTTCTATGCAAAACATGCACATATATCAAATATCTTTACTATGAACAAAAGGCAAAATAACCATGTATAAATTTCAAGTTTGTCTATAAACACAAAGCAAAACATTTCAAGATCCATCTGTAGATGAAAGCAAATTCTATACTCAACTGTTGCTTTGTAACAGGCCTCCTAATCTGCTCAAGGCATTTACAAATTTCTAAAGTTGCAGCAATATTCACCAAAAGATTGGGGGAATTTCAGGGTTGAGATTAAATTCTGAACTTCAGAAAACAAACGGAAAAAAAAAAAAACGAAAACTTAATCTCATTGTGATTTCTACTAACTTCTGTCCTCACAGGGATTACTTCTCCCTTTTCTTTCATTCCTGTCCTCATGTGCAGAACACCCTGGTCTCTACGTTGCTAAAGAAATCTATTAAGGTTTTATTTTCATGACAGTATTATGAACTGCTATCGTGGGTGGCAGCATTTAAGGGACCCTCCTGCTGACCATCATTCTCTCCTATGCATTTGTAAAAATCAGTATCTATTTTGGAAATCATTGGATGGAATCTTTGTTTTTTAGGAAAATGTTACCAAAGAGGTAACTTAGAATTACTTGCACATTAAATGACTATTATACAGTTGCCTAGGGAAAAAAGCTGAATAGCGTATTTATGTACAGAAAGTCTTACATAGGATATATGCTCTCTACATGGGGCTACCTTTGAAAAACGTTCAGAGACTTCAAGTGATGCAGAATGCAGCCGCGTGAGCAGTATTGGGCCTACCCAGAAATGCCCACATCACTCCGCGAGCTGCATTGGCTGCCAATTGGTCTCCGAACGCAATTCAAAGTGTTGGTTATGACCTATAAAGCCCTACATGGCATCGGACCAGGTTACTTACAGGACCGTCTGCTGCCCCATGAAACCCAGCGACCGGTTAGGGCCCACAGAGTCAGCCTTCTCCAGGTCCCGTCAGCCAGACAGTGTCGCCTGGTGGGGCCTAGGGGAAGAGCCTTCTTTGTTGTGGCCCCGGCCCTCTGGAATCAACTCCCCCCGGAGATCCATACTGCCCCACCCTCTCCGCCTTTTGCAAATTATTTAAGACCCATCTTTGCCGACAGGACTGGGGCAGTTGACACCTTGCCCCAGCCAGTGTATGTATGTTTGCATGTCTGTTTTTTGGGTGATTGGTTTTTAATTAACGGGTTTTTTACAATTGTATTTTAATACTAGATTTCTCCATGTTGTATCCATGTTGTGAGCCGCCCTGAGTTCTTGGAATAGGACGGCATAGAAATCTAATTAAATAAAATAAAAAATAATAATAAATATATATTATATTATATTATATACTTTAAAAAACATTCATTTCAAAAAGATATATGGATTGTAGATCTACAATCCATACATCGATAACTGCAGAAATTTCCATTTAAAATTCCCCTTTAAATGTGACAACGGAATACAGGAAGTAATTGCACAGACCTGATTTTGGCTGATTCTGAGATTTGTACGATGTAGTTTAATAATTTCACCCATTGTTTTTCTTGCTTCCACGAACTTTGTTTTCCTTTCCTCTCTACCTGCCACCTGGTAAACAGTCTGACATTTTCACTGCTGGGAAGCTGGGCCTTGAGGATTCAATCTGCTTTGATATTACCCCTGCCCTCCCTCCGGATTTCCCCTTTGTTGCTTAGAAGCTGCAATATTATGAGTACGCTTATGCTCTATTTTGAAGTAGACAGATAACTACTGTCATCAATTTCCCCAGGGATTTCACAATTCACTATGTTATCCGATTATTTTTAAATCCCATGAATGAATTATTATTTTTTCCTCTAGAAGAAATTCTGTGAGAGAGAAGAGTACAACAATGTCACTGTTGTAATACTTATTGATCTTGATATGCTAAGAGATACAACTGGAGAGAGGCAGAGGGGAAGAGTCCCCTGTGTATCTAAAATAATTGGAAGATATTAGATTTTGCTCAAATTATGTTTGTTTCAACAGTTACATTTCGTGGACCAATGACAGGTCATAACCCTTCCTGTTAAAACACAGTTTTTGCACTTCTCCCCTTCAACCACAATCACCTGTACATGTGTGAATATACAGTATGTTCAAACATATGCATCAAGTAATCTGTTCTTACAATGAACTTGGGCAGTACCTTTAAATGAAATAGAAACAAATTAGATCTTGGAGATTAGAATTCAGAAAGGTCCACTATATAGATCAGTGGTGGCAAACCTATGGCACGGGTGCCAGAGGCGGCACTCGGAGCCCTCTCTGTGGGCACATGTGCCGTTGCCCCAGCCTTGCCTACCCCGTGACCCCCTCCTCACCAGCAGCCCCCCTGGAGGAGAGTTGCCCCCAAGTGTGGCCCATGCGGAGCAGTGCAGCCAAGGACATGGCAGCCAGGCAGCATAGACAAGACTCTGCTCTCACTGCCTATCCCGCACAGTTGATGCTGCGGGGTGCAGGCAGAGGGTGTGGCTGCCATGGCACTGCTGGGCGATCTGCAGTGGGCCCTGGAGGCAGTGAGTAGCCCTGCGGGCAGGTGGGATGGGGTGGAGCGGGGGCGAGGCAGGGGGTGGAGTGGGGCGGGGCCAGTTTTTGGGCACTCAGTCACTGATATAGATGCTGTTGCTAATTTCTTATTCACATAAACCCCCCTCCGTGTGAAATGTACAACCCTACCCAGTCCTTCAAAGAACTCTTCTCAACTTATTTCAAAACCCATTTTTTTAAAGGTTTCCTAGAAACAAGCAAACAAAAATCCTTAATATTTAATGGGTGATGTATATTTCCTCTGTTTCTGGGAACAGGAAGGTAGGAAAGATTTGCCAGAATCAAGAAAGGCTCTGTCAATCTCCAGTAATGTTAATATGATAGTAATGTCATAAATACGTTTAGGAATCCTATTTTGGGGGATGAACTGATTTGTCTTACAAACAGAATTGGAAAGATAAATGTTTGTAGTCATCCTCATCTCTTTATACAGCCCAGGTGACATAGGGAACTACAAATCTCATACATTTCTGCAGAATATGATCTGAAGAAGATTCAAAATATTTATTTCCAGTTAAGGATAAGCCAGCATTTGTCTTTAGCCAGTAGGCAGCATTGCCAAATATTCCTCTTTCCAAAGGAAAACAATGACTTATTATTTTTAATAAGAGAAGTGAACATGGAGAAATTTTCAGGAATGGGACACCTTTAAAATCCATGTAGGTAGAGGATTTTTCAATTCATTTATGTTACTGCTATTCAGTAAAATATGAGGAGTTATTTATTGGGCATAACACAAATTACACCATCTCCATTCTCTGTTCCATCCAATATCATTATTATAATGAAATTCTGCTAAATAAACATGCAGAGATTAACCATCTCTCTTGCAATCTGAAATTCTTTGAGGCACTGGTATGATTTCAATTTTACTTATCAAATTTAGGTTAAAATATTTCCCCATTCTGTCTTGAACGATTATTGTTAAATTTCACTTTTTATATGTGGCTATGTTTTATCTTCTTTCTAATTCATTGATAATATCAGCTTCATTCCAGTCTGATTAGTTTTGATTTTAAACTAATGTAAGCGTCAATAGATATATTCATTAGTAAATCTAGGAGGAAATACTAGTGCACCCCAAAGCAAATTTGAAAAGGTATGATTTGTGTTGTACCATTTTCATAATGTCTTAAATACTAATTGAGATTTGAGGGGATTTTTTATTTTAAAAAAATTGTCACAAAAGCTTTCCAATCTATATCATTTATTTTTTTCCAAAACTGAACCAATCTAAAATCTGTCAAAATGCAGGTTTTGAGGTGAATTAAGTAGGTTCAATTCTGCCCCCTTAATAAGAACTTTGTTCTACTTTAATAGCTTCTTATACTCAGCTGGGTCATCCAACATGCTGCTGAATTTAAGCCTTCTAACCATAGAGTTGTTGAAGGACCATGGTTTACCAAAATATCTGTAGAAAAAAAACAAACTCAAAAAACACCTAAAATTCTACAAATATTGGAATACCGGTAATTAAGAAAGCAAAACAATCTTTTCTAAAAGAACAATACTATGTTAATGCCTCCTTTGAAATCCAAGCATTTGATTTTTCTAAGAAAAATAAAATCCAGCTGCCTGAAATCATTCTACCGAAAATTAGAAATGGGCAAAACTGGAGACAGAGAAGGAGGTGATGCCCCTTTTTTATCTCATCTGTTGACAGCCAGAGACATGATTCCTACTTGCCTTTTGCCATTTTTTCTAAGTTCACTGGAACACTTAATTTAGTCTTTGCAAGTAGCATGTGTGCAGTTGCTGACCAGGGAGTGTGTAAAATTTCCTCCTGACATCCTAAAGTGTGCTCTGTTTGCATTGTGTGAAAAGACTGAAGTATATTCTATTGTTGCTGCTTTCATGCAATTATAACATGCCATTTTGTGCTTCCCCACACCCCTTATTTACCTGTTTATATATTTGTATGCACCAGGGCTTGATGGCTCAGCAGTTAAAGATGCTGAGCTTGTCAGCTGGAAAGCTGACAGCCCAAGTTCAAGGTCTGAGCACCACACAACGCATGAACTCTCGAAACTTGCCCCACCTTCTGTCCATCTAACAGTTTGAAAGCATGCAAATGCAAGTAGATTAATAGGTATTTCACTGGGAAGGTAACAGTGGTATATAGCCATGCTGGCCACACAACCACAGAAAATATTTTCAGACAATGCTGGCTCCCTCGGTGAAGAAACAGAGATGAACACTGTGCCATGGAGTTGGACACAACTGGACAGGGAAAGCTTTATGTTTATATAAGTACATTCTGTACTACATATATTATCTTCTTCAATCAAAATTTCTATGATCTGTCCTCAAGTCCCCAAATCTGTCTCTAATACAGGGGTTCTCAACCTTGGCAACTTTAAGACTTGTGGACTTCAACTCCCAGAATTCATCAGCCAGCAAAGCTGGCTGAGGAATTCTGGGAGTTGAAGTCCACAAATCTTAAAGTTGCCAAGGTTGAGAACCCCTGCTCTAATACCACCCTGAGACTCAAAACACACCTCATGAAATTAGAGGCTAGAGTGTGGTTGACCCTACTTGAGTAGTGGCTCAAACTATTTTTCCCCTTGGCTTTGCCCCAATAACAGATGAGATGATTTTCAGTCCACATGGGAAAAGGCAGTAACAACTAAAATCTGATCTTTGGTACTCTCTCCAGATCTTCTGCTCAACATGGGATATGATCAAGACAAAGCACTCATTAAACAATGTGAAGCAGACACAATGCTCCATCTGTATCTAGCCAGGCCCCTAACTTTTGTTGCTAGTGAATCCAATATGCCTTCTCTATTAACTTTTAAGTACCTAACCATCAGATGTTCTTTACACTGACACAATGTCATGCTCTACCCTCAGCCATCTTTGAAGGCTAATACAGGAAACTTTCCTACTTGGAGAGACAATGCCATGTATGGACTCACAGAAACAACAGACCATGTCCTTCTCCAGTATTACAGAGACATTTGTACCAGTCTAATCTCACCATTACTGCATAAATATCCAGAGTGCACCAAAGAATTCTACATGTCCCTGCTGCTTACAAATACTAACCCTCTACAACAGCGGTTCTCAACCTATGGGTCGCGACCCCATTTGGGGTCAAACGACCATTTCACGGGGGTCGCCAAACACTGCAGTCCGCCATTTTTTCCCCCTTTTCCCCTCGGCCGGCGCAGGGGGAAGCACCGCGCATGCGCGGGGTAGCGCCGCACATGCGCGATGTGGTCCATCGCGCCGCACATACACGGTGCAGGTCGGGGTCACGCCACGCATGCGCGGTGCAGGTCAGGGTCGCGGCCTGCAAAAGGTTGAGAACCGCTGCTCTACAACATATAATGTTGCCAGGATTTGTGCAGCAACACTTAAAATCCATGAGATTATGAGATTTTTTAAGATTCTTGTTTTTATATACAGTATACATTTTATATTTTTTAGCTTTTCTAAAATTACTAATTGCTTGTACCTCACACTCCTTATGTTGGTGTACAGTGCATTCAGAATGTATTCAGACCCCCCCTCACTTTTGTCAATTTTGTTATGTTGCAGCCTGATTCTACAGTGGTTAAAATTAATTCCTTCATTCACACTCAGAAGTTTAGAAATGTCTGTAAATTTATTAAAAAGAAAAACTGAAATATCACATTGACCTAAGTATTCAGACTTTTTGCTACAACACTTGATATTTAGCTCAGGTGCCTTCCATTTTGCTTGATTGTTCTTGATATGCTCCTACATCTTGATTGGGGTCAACCTGTGATAAATTAAATTGATTGGACATGATTTGGAAAGCTGACAAGAAGGCCTCATAGCTGATAATGCACACAGCTATAGAAGGTCTCACAGCTGACAATGCATACTGTAGCAGAGCAAAAGCCATGAGGTCAAAGGAAGTGCCTGCAGAACTCAGAGACTGGATTATTGCACAGCATAGAAAGGCTACAATAAAATTCCTGCTGCACTGATGGTTCCTAAGAGCACAGTGGTCTCCATAATTCTCAAATGGAAGAAGTTTGGCAAAACCAGGATCTTCCAAGAACTGGTTGCCTAGTCAAACTGAGCAATCGGCGGAGAAGGGCACGGAAACCTCTCCTCAGTGTAAAACACATGAAAGCTCACTTGCAGTTTGCAAAAAAGCACTTGAAGGACTTTTAGACTGTGAGGAACAAGATTCTCTGGTCTGATGAAACCAAGATTGAACTATTTAGCTTCAATTCTAAATGTTATGTCTAGAGGAAACCAGGCACCGCTCATCACCTGCCTGATATCATCCCAATAGTGAAGCATGGTGGTGGAAGCATCATGCTGTCGGTGTATTTTTCAGGACTGAGGGAAAACTGAATGGAGCAAAGTACAAGGATATCCTCAATGAAAACTTGTTCCACGGTGCTCAGGACCTCAAACTGGGCTGAAGGTTCACTTTCCAAGATGACAACAATCCTAAGTACACAGTTAAGACAACACAGGAGTGTCTTAGGGATAACTCTGTGAATATCCTAAAGTGGCCCAGCCAAAGCCCTAATCTGAATCCTACTGAACATCTCTGGAAGGACCTGAAAATGGCTGTCCACCAACAGTCGCCATCCAACCTGACTGAGCTTGAGAGGATTTGTGAGAAAGAATGGCAGAAAATTCCCCAATCCAGATGTGCAAAGCTTGTGGTATCATACCCCAAAAGACTTGAGGCTGTAATTGCTGCCAAAAATGCTTCAACAAAGTACTGAGTGAAGGGTCTTAATACTTAGGCCAATGTGATATTTCAATTTTTTCTTTTTAATAAATTTATAGACATTTCTAAACTTTTATTTTCACTTTGTCATTATGGGGTATTGAGTGTAGTTTAATGAGAAAAAAATAAATTTCAACCACTGTAGAATCAGGCTGCAGTGTAAACAAAATTGCCAAAAGTGAAGGGGGTCTGAATACTTTCTAAATGCACTGCATAAGCGTAATAAAGATCTGGTTTGATTATATTCTCTTCTATTGGATATGATTAATTAATTAATTAATTAATTAATTCACAAATTAATTATTTGTGAATAATTAAAATTAAGGCCAAGTTGAAAGTCTTCCACCATTTCAATGTCATGGTCACCTTTGATGTGACTTGTTAAGAAAGAATTCAGGGAGTTCACTTTCCACCAGTCACTCTTTTCTTTTCAATTACTGAGACATAGTGCTTGAGCTCCAGATTGTGGGCAATGGAAGAAAAACCTTAGGCTAAGCAATACCTGTGAATGTTGTCTCAAATTACCATATATATAATTTTACGGCCTCCCAAAAATTTCAGGGCCATTCTCATACCATTATCCCATTCAGTATTGTTGTAGCATGTTAAGTGGATTAACTTGCAAAACTAAACTGCAGACTAGTTTGTTTAATGTAATTATTATTATATGAGGCCAACCCTTAAGGTTTCCTTGACCAGCTATGATTAAAGTAATCTATGACTTACGGTAGCATGTAAACCCACCCAGTAACCTGAAATTTGGGTGAGTTGGTGGGGAGTTCCTTGTCTATACCTAGGAGCTTCCCCACATGGAGTTCCACTCAGAATATTTGACAGCAAGGAGCAGACAATATTCACTGACTTCTTCTCTTAGCAGCTTCATGCTACTTCCTGTAATCTTCCATAGGAATTTCAAGAGAGCCAGCTTAGCCTATCTGATATACTATGAAGACAGTGAGAACTGGAGAGACCACACTGGCCTAAAAGAAACACCAAATGAAGAACAGGAAAGAAACATGGCATGGCAAAGTATTACATGGCCAATATATTGGGGGGAAAAAGCAGGCAAAGCAGATAACCAGATCTGGCAATGGCTAACAGCAGAAAAACTGAAGAAAGAGATAGAAGGGTTAATTCTTACTGCATAAGTCCAAGCCTTAAGAACAAAGTGAGAATTCAGAAGCAAATGCTGCCTCTGCATAGAAGCTGAAGAAACAGAGGATCACCTAGTTACCTGCTACAAGAAAATCACATAGATTGGTAACAAACAGTGTGGCAAAGTAGCAACAATGTGCATTAGAAGATCTTTAATAAATATCATTTGCCTGCAAGCACGAATTGGTGGGATCACAAAAATAAACAAAGTAATAGAAAATGAAAAAGCTAAAGTGTTTTAGGACTTCAAATAGACAAGCACTTGCCACATAACTCTCCAGACTCAACAATTGTTGATAAGAAAGAAAAAATTTGGATAGTGGACGTGGCAATATCTGGAGACAACAGAAGACAAAAGACAGAACTGGAGAAAAATCAGAAAATACAAAGAACTGTAAACAGAGGTAGAATGACTAAGGCAAAAGAAAGCAAAGATAGGCACGTTGGCTGCAGTCCCAATACATCTGAAGCACCACTTGAATACCAATATAAAATCACCATCAGTCAATCACAAAAAGCAGCTTTACTTGGAATAGCTTACATCCTGCAATGATGCTTTTAACACAATGAAATAACAACATCTGCCTATTCCAAGGACTTGATAGCTGGATAAAAATTCCAAATCCAGTCTAAACAACTGGCTGACTGTGTGACCAACCATAATACTACCCTGCTTGGAATTGCCTATATTCTTAGATAGTAACTTAATCATTCTTAGGTCATTGGTTAGAATTGAATTAGGTTTCCAGCAGTTTTAAACTCTGAGTCTAACTGTAGATTGCCCGTATGTAATAATAATCTGATGGGAAAACCTCTCCACGTGGAAGGCACTACTTCTATGTCTAAGGAACATAATCTTATATCTATGGAACTCAAGAACAAGGTTTGCCAACTGATTGCATGAAGGCAAAAAAAATCAATATGTAAGTAACAACAGCAAATGTTGCCTTTGTAGTAAAAAGAATGAAACAACTGACCATTTGATCAGTGGCTGCAGCAAAATTTCCCAAACTGGCTATATCTTAGATGCTACCTTAATAATTCTTAGAACTTGAATTAATAAATTGGTTAGAACTTGAATTAATAAATTGAATTACTAAATTTCCATTACTCTTAGACTGTGAATCCTCACTGTAGATTACCCACATATAATCTGTTGGAGAGCCATTCCATCTGGAAGATACTGTTTTTATATTTAAGGGATTGACTTTTGAAATTTCAAGACTTCTTCCCCGATTAGCAACAGCCTATTGAAAGCTCATCAATGCCTTTTGAACATACAACTTATTTCTCTATATACTCACACTGTACATTTACAATTACTATCATCCAGTTTCATATGGATGGATACCATTAAGAATGTTTCAGAGTCCTGTGCAGGAAATCTGATTGCAATGTTGTATATAATTTGCTATACTTGGTTATCTTCAGATACATGAAACAGGGTTGATCGAAGTAGAAATCCACATGGAATCTATGTATAGAATTAAGCATGTTTTTATTACCCTTCATCTGTGATAAGGATAAACAAATGTGAATTTCAGTTTGAGATATTTTCAGTTTCATTTTTGAAAACCTATACATAAAATGTATATAAATTTTGTACATCAGCTGCTCATGTGGCCTATTTGAAATTAAAAGTGATAGCTAAAAGGCATCTGCGAGCCTGAGAATAGAAACACTCATACAGAGATGTGCCATTTGTAAAAATCAGTGCCTCCATGTAGGATTATTAATGTATGATAGTGTTAACCCTATCAGCCACGCAAGGATCTCCCATGTGGAGCTGGCTTTCTCAGATATGAGTGCTCTTGGCCTATAACCTAACAGCAGTCATACTCAAATGGGAATGATGTTATTTCAAAAGTGGATTTGCAATTGTAGCCTCAATGCTTTCCCCCAATTTTCTAAGGAAGAAGATAGGCTGATGGCTCCGTGATGTGCATCAGTAATTTTCATTAAGCAATTTAACCTGATCCATAGTCCAGAATGGTTCCATTGGGAAATACACTCAGCGACTTCTGGCTCAGGTATTTGGGTCATGGAAGATATTAGCCACATGCAGTCATGGAATACATTTTATGCTACCACTGCATGGTGCCTTGGAAGTCAGAAAAGAGGTTGCATTTGACTTTCCATCAAAAATAAAAAAGGGAAACATTGCCAAGTATAAAACACATCAGCATGTATGGCAGAGCTAGTCCATTAGGCATAATGCATGGTTTCTTACTAAAGGTTGCTGAAGAATAAGTATTAATTCCCAACCACACCAGTCAGCAAGGAGTACATCTCTGGATTCTCATCAGGGCACTCAGTAGGAAATTATTTTAGAAAACATAAAAAGGGAAAGTTGAGAATTCACATTCATGATGTACTGTAGCTCTCTATCCTGCTGCATTCTTTCTAGGTTTGAATCAAGAAAGTCACAAGGAAGGCAACAGAGCTGTGTCTTTAAATGAAAAGATAATCCCACTGAGAACTCATCTAAATACTGTAGTTTCCATCCTGCTTATATTTATAGGCATAAAAACCCCTATTAATGTGAAAGGAATTTGTCTATTTGCTTCAGATATCAAACTGCAGAAGTATTGTTAAAAAGTTACCACAATTTACACACAGGATTCTATCATTTTTATTCTTTGTTCAGCTGCAAAACATCAGGACAAGCTTTCGGTGATCTTTATCACCATGAAGTAATGCCAGAATTCAGCACTTTTATCTAAGTGTATGTTCCTAGGCTTCTGGGAGGGGAAAAAAAGAAGGGGGCGTGTCCAAGGGAAATGGAAGTCCTCCACCCAATGTTTTCCTTATCTCTCATTAGTTTGTTAAGCTTTGCCCACCACATCACCCTCCAAATACTACTGTGAGACAAGAAGCTGCTCTCAGCAGAAATAGGGCCGTTTTAATGTAATAGACTTCTATGGTCTTTTATTACACTTTAAAACCGAATTTGAGCTGAAGCTTTTTTATAAGACATGCTGTAGGTCAGCGGTTCTCAACCTGTGGGTCGCGACCCCATTTGGGGTCGAACGACCATTTCATGGGGGTCGCCAAACAATGCAGTCTGCCATTTTTTCCCCTTTTAGGTAACACCGCGCATGCGCGATGCGGGCCGCCGCGCCTGCACGATGCGGGCCGCCGCGCCACGCATGCGTGATGCGGGCCACCGTGCCACGCATGTACGCCGCAGGTCGGGGTCGCAGCCTGCAAAAGGTTGAGAACCGCTGCTGTAGGTAGTCAGATTGTAGGGAGTTCTACTCTGTTATCTAGCAGACTCCTCAGTGGTTTTGAATATTCTACAAAATTAGGAATAGGAAGTGGTGGGATTCAGCTTGTTCGCACCACTTCGGCAGAACCGGTAACTAATTTTTCGTTGCCCAGGCCCAGAATGGACTTCCGGAAGTGGCATCCACACAGAGAACAGGTTGTTCATATATTTGAATCCCATCACTGGGAATAGGTAATCGGAATACCTAAATTGGCAGCTGCATAGAAATGGGGAGAACAGGATGATAACCTAATGTGCCTCATGAATCCATAAATGGAACTCTAATTTAGCAAAGAAATACAGGGACTCTTTAAAATCCTTATTAATTACTATCTCTTCATATGTCCCCTTATATATGCTATTTAGTTGAAATGAAAATCATTTAGTTTTAAAACAAGATAATCAACTTAGTTTTGCAGAGAATGTAATACACTTTTTCCAATTTAATAATCCCTTTCATGGTCAGAGTTATTTGCTTGACCATAAATATAGTGTAATATTTGCTTAAATGCAACTTATGTAGATTTAGATAGGGGGATTCATAAGCTATGGAGTGATATTTGAATGTTCATTTATCTTGCCTTACGATATTTGTACATGTGATCATAGGTTATACTGACTTCATTTCTGGCAAAAAAAACACCCTTCTGACAAAATTTAGTTGAGCTAATTACTATATCTATACAAATCTTGGATATACAAGTGCCTGTTGTTAGAACAGATATTTTGTTATTATTTAATAGTTTTTATATAATACTTAGAGAAGGCCCATGTCACTCACAGAGCGATGTTATCTGTTCCTGTCAAAGAAAAAATGCCATCCAGAATCATTGCAAGCCAGTATTGTAGGCTTGTTTATGGGGACCACAATGAAATAGCTACTGTATGAAAGATGACACTCACACAGACCATGTGATGAGTATAGAGTAAGAAATTTTCTATTTCAAATACCTACTTAGCCCAGAAATGTAAGAGACGGTGTGTTAATTATCTGGGCAAATTATCATTCTATTAAATAATGGAAGAGTGGTGTTTGTTTTTTGCTTCTTTTAGTGGATTGAGGAATTAAAGTTGAAAATGCAAGACCTCAGCATAGAAGCTATTTTATTTTGACAATAAAAGGGTAGGTGATATAAATTAATAACCAAACATTAACCATTTCCCCATCCTGTTCCTTACTACAGTGGTACTGTCATGCTATAAGGTAGACCAGACAAAAAATATATAGACACCGCACAGACCTAAAGCTACTTTTATTAGAATGGCTGCAGTAAAAGAATCTTGCAAATCTGAAGGCGTTTCTGTTCCTCCCTCTTTTATCTTCATAAGAATTAAGAGGGGAGCCAGTCTGAGGTATTTTTGTTAACCACTTTTTCAGCCTAGGCTTTTTAATCTGATCATTGGCTTTGTAGTAGATCTTCCATTTGTCCTTCAAGGCCATCCTTTTTACTCATTGAAGATGCCAAGATCCGACAGCAACCTCTGGCTAATTACAAATCTGCTTCAATACTTAAACTGGAGATTACTAGGAAATTCCAGAGCTGCATTTTGCCAAGAAAATTGTGTGAATTGCTGGAGCATGAGTCATGGAATATTTACTCTCTCTTTTTTTTTACATGTTATACTTTGTATTTATTGTATCAATGCAGCAGAAAGCAGACTGAAAGACGGTGACAAGTTTTGAGCACTGCAAAACAAAAGCCATCTTGCTCAAATGGCACTCAATGAGTTTAAAAGGACACTAAGTTTCCATACTTGCTTCTCTAATCACATCTGGAAATTGCGTATTAGCTACCTTTCTCTATTAGAGACTCACAGACTATTACATTTGTGGAAAATGCTTGGAAGTTTCATAAATACAGTGGAAAATATGTTATCGAAATATATCTCATTAAAGAATTTAAGTTTACTTTGTAAACTGTGAACTTTCAAATAAACCTGAATTCTATTAATTGCTGGTATATGTCAACCCAGTGAAAACCTTTTGCTAATTATGTGCTAAGATCACATATAGCATCTTTTCCTTGAATATCCTAGAGACTATGAATGATTTTATTAGACAGAAGTTAACATCTGATTGATAATGTATATCTATTCTCCATTCTCCATCACAAGTGAAATTTAAGAAAAGTCAAGGACATGAAAGAAAAAAATTGCCAAAGGAATTCAGGTTTAAAAGCACTCATATATCTTTTCTATTATTAAAAGACTTTTTTCTTCTTCTGTTCAATCATGTCTGATTCTCAGAGACTGCTTGGACAAGTCCCTGCAGTTTTCTTGGCAAGATTTTTTAGAAGTGGTTTGCCTTCGCCTTTCCTAATGCTGTGTGTGTGTGTGTGTGTGTGTGTGTGACTGGCTCAAGGTCACTTAGCTGGCTTTGTGTCTAAGGCAAGACTAGAATTCCCAGTCTCCCAGTTTCTAGCCTGATTTCTTAACTGGTATACCAAATTGTCTCTATTATGTTTTTTAATGTTTTAATAGTAAAGTTGAAAGGGACCTTGGAGGTCATCTAGTCCAACCCCCTGCTCAGGCAGGAAACCCTATACCATCTCGGACAAATGGCTGTCCAGTCTCTTCTTAAAAACTTCCAGTGTTGGAGCATTCACTGCTTCTGGAGGCAGGTTGTTCCACTGGTTAATTGCTCTAACTGTCAGGAAGTTTCTCCTTAGTTCTAGGTTGCTTCTCTCCTTGGTTAGTTTCCACCCGTTGCTTCTTGTCCTTCAGGCGTCTTGGAAAATAGCTTGACTCCCTCTTCTTTGTGGCAGCCCCTGAGATATTGGAATACTGCTATCATGTCCCCCCTCGTCCTTCTCTTCATTAAACTAGACATACCCAATTCCAGCAGCCGTTCCTTATGTGTTTTAGCCTCCAGTCCCCTAATCATCTTTGTTGCTCTTCTCTGTACTCTTTCTAGAGTCTCAACATCTTTTTTACATCACGGTGACCAAAACTGGATGCAGTATTCCAAGTGTGGCCTTACCAAGGCATTGTAAAGTGGTATTAACACTTCACATGATCTTGATTCTATCCCTCTGTTAATGCAGCCTAGCACTGTGTTGGCCTTTTTGGCAGCTGCAGCACACTGCTGGCTCATATTTAGGTGATTGTCCACTAGGACTCCGAGGTCCCTCTCACAATTACTACTATTGAGCAAAGTACCCCCTATACTATACCTGTGTATTTGGTTTTTCTTGCCTAAATGTAGAATCTTCCTTTTTTCACCACTGAATTTCATTTTCTTAGATAGTGCCCAGTGTTCAAGTCTGTCCAGATCCTTCTGTATCTTAAGCCTGTCTTCTGGAGTCTTGGCTATTCTTGCCAGCTTGGTGTCGCCTGCAAATTTGATGAGTTCCCCATCTATCCCCTCATCCAAATCATTGATAAAGATGTTGAAGAGCACTGGGCCCAGAACAGAGCCCTGGGGCAGCGCACTACACACTTCCCTTCATGTAGATGCGGTTCCATTGAGGACCACATGCTGAGTATGGCCAGTCAGCCAGCTACGGATCCATCTGGTGGTGATGCTGTCTACCCCATATTTTTCTATCTTGTCAAGTAGTAGGTTGTGATCTACTTTATCAAATGCCTTACTGAAGTCCAAGTAAATTATGTCCACAGCATTCCTCTGGTCCACTAATTTTGTCACTTGGTCAACGAATGCAATAAGATTTGTCTGGCATGATCTATTTTTGACAAACCCATGTTGGCTGTTAGTAATGACTTTGTTTGCCTCTAGGTGTTCACTGATTCGTTGTTTGGTTATCTTTTCCAGGATCTTCCCAGGTATTGAGGTCAGGCTGATAGGTCTGTAATTTCCTGGGTCCATTTTTCCCTTTTTTTGTAGATGGGAACTATATCAGCTCTTTTCCAGTCCTCTGTAGTTCCCCTGTGCTCCAGGATCTTTGACAAATATAGTTCAGTGGTTCTGAGATCACATCTGCCGGTTCCTTGAGAACCTTGGGGTGTAATCCATCTGGTCCTGGTGATTTGAAGTCATCTAGGTTAGACAGATGCTCACTTACCATTTTCTTGCCTATCTTAACTTGTGTTTCTATTCTGTTTTTTATGGCACTATTTTTGATAGGTTGGTTTGTTTTTTGTGTAAAGACAGATGCAAAAAATGAGTTAAATAGTTCTGCTTTCTCCCTGTTGCTTGTCACCTTCTTGCCACTTTCACCCACTAATGGACCAATCATTTCCTTCACTTTTTTCTTGTTTTTTTACATGTTGAAAGAAGCTTTTTTTGTTATTTTTGACTTTGGTCACAAGCCTTAGTTCATTTTGAGCCTTGGCTTTCCTCACTTCATCTTTGCAGGCTTGGGCTATTTGCTGATAGTCTGACTTAGTTATGTGCCCCTCTTTCCACTTTCTATACTTGTCCTTTTTATCTTTCAATTTGTCAGAGAGTTCTTTATGCAGCCATGCTGGTTTCTTTTGAGAGCTGTTATTTTTCCTCTTTGTTGGTATTGTGCTAGACTGAGCTTTTATTATCTCATTTTTCAAAATTTCCGAAGCTTCTTGAGTTGTTTTCCCCTTGAGGATTCTCATCCATGGAATTCTTCCCAAGCCCTCTCTAAGTTTCTTGAAATTAGCTCTCTTGACTCTAGTTTGACTGTGTTCTATTACTTGTGTTTCCATAATGTTGAATTCCAATATTGCATGATCACTTCCTCCCAGGGTTCCTATGGCTTCAACACCTTCTATCATTTCATCTCTGTTAGTGAAAATTAGATCCAAAATGGATAATCCCCTAGTTCTCTACTTTTTGGGAGACAAAGTTGTCTGTTAGGTTTGCCAGGAACCTGTTTGATCTTCCACTTGGTGCAGAGTTTGTCTCCAAGTTGATATCAGGGTAGTTAAAGTCCCCCATTACTATTGTGATGTGCTTCCTACATACCTTAGTTAGCTGATTAGCAAAAAGTTCATCTATTTCCTCTATTTGGGTGGGTGGCCTATAGTATACACCTATGGCAATGTCATTCCCCCCCCCTTTTTATATTGACCCAAATGCATTCAAGACAGAAAGTACTCCTAGTTTTTAAGAAGGTATTATAATAATAACCCTGCACTAAACATTAGAGCCATACAACTGAATGTTAGAATTATATTATTTGAAACTGTTTAAGTTCAGATGAAAACTTCTGATATTTTAGTGGCCAATGTTTAGTTGCATTTCTGTTGCATCTACAAAACTGTATGGAGTTACTTTCATAGCTTGCAGCTCATCTACCAAATTTTATTTCCTAGAAGTTCTTCTGAAAACCAGGGAACCACACACAGGGAGTGGATACATGGGTACAATCCATTGCAAGGCAGTTATTGCTCTCATATTCCAAGGTTGAGGAAGGCTTCCTCAGTCAAACTATGCATCACAGCCTCAGAAGTAACTCAAAGTTGCTTCTGAAATGACACAAGTCCATTAGGCACTGGAGGCATATCAGTCAACTAGGTCTATAGAGCAGCTATGGAGATCTATCCTCTCTTCAGACTGGGGCAACCTAAAAATAAGCTGCTTCCTCCTCCTCTCATTCATACTGAGAGTAAGCATTTCCTCTTCCGATGCCCCACTCCATCAAAGGCATTCCACATAATCCATACAACTAAGTTCTTTCCAACCAAAAAACAGATAGGAACAGATAACTCAAACAGTAAGCATTGCTCTCCAAGTCCCACGGACACATGTGGGAAGCAAGATGGCTACTGCCCAGAGTGATGGGCTCCATGATAGCTGCAAAATTCAGGTCAAGCCTCACAGCAATATCTGCCTGATCCCATTCCTGCTAATCACTGGCACTCAGCTGCTCAGGTGCTCTGAAAGGCCAAAGCTCAGCATTGCAAGATTACTGTCATTGCCACCATCAAGTGAAACTCTCACTCCTGAACTTGGGCTTGCTGCCACAGCCTGCAGGATCAGGGACATTGTCAGTTTCTCCACAGCTATTGTTGTGCTGCCAACTCTTCCATGGATGATTAACGGCATCTCTCACACAACACTGAGTGCCTCCACTGCCACCAAATAACTGTGATTACCACAAATCTGTTGTTAGTTCTTCAGTGCCCTGGTCAGCTGTTTCAACTCTCTCACTTTTTGGCTAGGTTTCCATCATTTTCTTCCCAGGCAATCCTGTAAGCCACTCTGGAGGGTCAAAATAGTGTTATCTCCAGCAGTCACTATTACATCAACTTGCAGTTTGAACAACAGTCCTCCACAGTTTCAAGAAGCCCACCGCTATATCACCCACCGTCTTCAATAGAATGAACAACCTATCTCCTATGGCAAGGAGGCAGGCAGGCAGGCTTACTAAGAGCTCAACATATAGTTAAGGAATTAATATACCAGATGAGCTTTCCCCCTTCAATGTTTTAGGACAGGAGTATATGTAGGGAGGTAGGAAATTGATCAGCCTGTTGCAACCCACCTTAGATCGCAAGCCAATTTTGATATAAACGTGAGGTTAGTTTAGTGTTACATTATCATCTCATCTTTATGTTCTCTGTCTGTAACAGTATGTGGGAAAGTATGTGGGAGATAGGGGCAAAAGACACTGCCTAGGGAACAGTCAGATAAGAGATTGCATAGCCTGCAACTGGATAGTAGGTGGGGAAAGAGGCTCAGAAGAGACTTTCGCTAGTTTGTCAGGCTGCAAAGGAGACAGCAGGAAAAATGTACATCCAGACCTTCAAGGTTCTGTCGCTGTAGCTATGCAAAAAAAAAAAAAGTAAAATTAGTTCATTGGGTGCTGTTTCCTGTCTGGTCTACGTAGTAAGGATGATATTCTTAGAGTCTCTCACCATCTCCTTTACTGGCCAAGTAACTAGGGAGGGTCTCTTCTGAGCTCCTGCCCTGCCCACTATCCAGTCATGGACTATGCAGTTTCTTATCTAACTGTTCCCCAGGTTGTATCTCTTGGTTCTGTCTCCCAAGGCCTTTCCCACATACCATTACACTGTCCTCATTGGGTAAGGGAAGTATGATTTTTTTAAAAAAAATATTATGGAATAAATAACTATAGAGCAAAATAAAAACAAAGTTAAAATGCAAAATATCCAGTATATTCACAGCTGAAACCTAGCATACCCAGATTATATTCAGCTTCAATGACTTCTTTTTGACATAGCTGCAGCACAGAATCGGAAGTATGGAAATTAATAACAGATGTTCATACAGTGTTCCAGATTGTAGGGTAATTGTAACATTTAACCAAATGTTCCTTCCATCTCTCTTTAAATCTTCTCTGCAACAAAGAAAGATTGCATCATGAGGCAGCATGTACATTCCCTTCTGAAAGCCTGACTATCTCTTTCACATCCGAGCAAATGAATGTCTGAAGCTGACTAAATGTGACTGAGGATTATATCTCCATAATCTACATTGATGACTTATATCAGCTGATTGAAATTTGAAAGGCACAGAATTCTCACGGGGATTGTGGCAGAGACAAAACTTAAAGATCTTCTCCCCACATATCATATTATAAACCCCACATTTTTGTGTGTTAAACAAAAATTAGTCTTCCCTAATTTTCCATGCATTCTAGTCAGCATGCAACGAGGGAAGGATGACAAGAGGGACAGTACAACAGATTTGGAAAGACCCAGATTGGAAAAGTTACAGTAAAGGAGCTAAAATAGTCCTGTTTAATCTTCAAGGATTTTAACTTTAAAATCTTTTTAACTTTAACTTTTTTTTTTACTTTTTAACTTTAAGGCAGAATACAGAAAAGTTCTGTTTTCTGCTTATTTTCACTAGATGATTTCTTTAAAAATAGTTATTTCAGCTCACCTCTGATCTCTGCATGCATTTTTAATAATGGCAGAGAGTTACAGTGCAATGACTATAAGAAAGTGAATTTTCCTTATTGTAGTGTGGTGATACACAGTACTTCTAGTGCAGATCACACAACTTGGTTGCTACTTTAGGCAGGCAGTTAAAATAACTGCTTGTTTTAGCAATTCTTATGCTGATTGCACACTAAGTAGATGGGAGCGTTTTTGTCTCATCTGCTGACAAAGGGGCTTTATCCAAGTACCGGTAGAAACTAGATTTTTATACACACACACACACACACACACGCATGCACACGCATGCACACAAATACAATAGACTAGGCTTTATTACTTTGTTTATACGTCACTACAAAGCATAATTACCCTATTCAAAAACTAGGAACATTTCTTTTTAGCCGGTCAACCGCTGGTCATTAAGTTCTTAGGAGAGTGAACGAAGCAAAAAATCATGTAGACGGAAATCAGAATTCTGGTTTCCATGCAATCATTAAGCATCTGAAATACCTTTTCACATTAAGAATTATCTGTTTAAAGGGGTGGGGTCAAAATCATGCTGCCCATTAATCCTATGGGCTAGAGTGAAGGCTAATGCTTTATTGTACAAGCTTTTCATTTAAAACCTTTGTCCCCTACGTCTATCTAATGCTCCTACCCCTCATTTTAGATTTTTAAAAAACTTTTCTGTATGTATACACACAAATATACAAAAGTCTAAAAATATTATATGTGTGTGCATTTTTTTGTATCTTGTAGCTTTTTTAAAATTTCATGTAGTCCTTAGACTTACAACAGTTCATTTAACAACTGTTCAAAGTTACAATGGCATTGAAAAAAAGTGACTTATGACCATTTTTCATACTTACGACCATTACAGCATTCCCATGGTCACATGATCATAATTCAGATACTGGGCAATTTACTGATATTTGTGACGGTTGCAGTGTCCCACAGTCATGTAAACATCTTTTGTGAACTTCTGACAAGAAAAGTCAACGAAGAAGCCAGATTCACTTAACACTGTGGCAACAAAAGTCATAAAATGGGGAAAAATCACTTAATAAATATCTTACTTAACAACAGAAATATTTGGCTCAGTTATGGTCAGAAGAATTATAGGGGGACTACCTGCATTATTTTAGATTCTGATACACCTTTTTAAGTGACTGTACCCCACTCTCCTTATGCTGGTCTAAGACTGGAATTAAGATTTGATTGGCCATCTGTGATAATATGCCCTGCTTGAATTGCTTCCCAAGCTATCCAGTACAGTATGCTTTTATTCATGCATTGATCATTATTCATTTTGTTTTTTTTAAAAAATATGCTTTTGCTGTAGGTATGGAAGAAATACACATAAATCACAAACCATAGATTATAATCCAAATTAATATCATAATATACTTACTCTTCTACTGTGCAATTACTGCTAGAGTAGAGTAGAAAGTAGCAATTTCAGAGACTGATATGAACCATTTAATAGCAGGCATCTTATAATGAGGACTTATTGATTAGAATGATTGGGTGGAACCTGTTTGGAAAGGCCATTATGTAGCATACCTTGAGTAAAACCATAAAAATTAGACAGAATTAAGTTTAGGACAAGGCCCAAAATGCCAGGCAATTCACATGTTGTAGATCAAATGCTCATGACAGAGCAGATGCTTTTAAAGTCCAAAGCTAAGTCTCTTGCAGTGTTAAAAAATGCTTTAGATTTTGGAACTGATGGAGGTCAGAGTAAACCGCATATCTCTCACTTAGTTTACCATTCATTTTTTGCTCATTTCACACAATTCAAGATTTGCATCTGGAGCTAAATGTCTATTTCTCTCATTAGATTTGTTGCCAGGGTTTCTAGTTAAACCTTGCAGGAACAGTTTCTTCAATAACCACAATCATAAGATTTGGTACTATAATATCTGCAATATCAATGTTCATATATTATAGCCACATGACAGAATATCTTAGGGACTCTCAAGCCTGGACAGAGACAGAGACAGAAACATGCACGCGGCACGCGCACACACAGAGACAGAGACAGAGACACAGAGACAGAGAGAGAGACAGAGACAGACAGACAGAGACAGAAAGTATTATATGAACAACTTATAGGTTTATTAAAATAGTTTTCATGTAATTCTACATCACCTGTATATTTTGTTTTGCATGTATGAATATCTTTAGTCTATTTTTAAATCTCAGCCATTTCAAGGTTTTGAATTAATTCACAAACCACTGTACCAAATATAATGTTATAATAGCTGACCTGGTACATTACAAAGAGCTATTATGCCAGAAATGTGGAAGTGAGTAACTCACCTATGAGGTGCCAACTGTTTCCTTGGAGATAAGTAGTTTGATCCATTTCCTAACAATTGCGCCAATATGTGTAAGTAAGGAAAAGGAAGCAGTAAACTGACAGCAACTGCTTATCAACAAAAAAATTTGCTTCACCTCTGCATGAAACAACCCATCCTATGTCTTGATTTGCAAAGGCCAAAATGTTGGCAACATGAGGGACCAAAAATACGCTTCATGTAATGGATTATTGATGTTCAGTTTTCAGAATGTGTGTGTGTGTGTGTGTGTGTGTGTGTGTGTGTGTGTGTGTGTGTGTGTATACCAAAGCATTTATTTCCAAAGAATATATATAAAAACCTGAAAGATGTGAAATCATTTGTTTCAAAATACACCAAATGAATACATAATGCAGGGGTTCTCAACCTTGGCAACTTTAAGACTTGTGGACTTCAATTCCCAGAATTCCTCAGCCAGCAAAGCTGGCTGAGGAATTCTGGGAGTTGAAGTCCACAAGTCTTAAAGTTGCCAAGGTTGAGGACCCCTGACATAATGAGTGAAGGACAGAGGTTTTCTCAAAATTAGAAACACTTAAGATCTCATAGCTCTACGTAAATGACCAAATGATAATAAAAGACTGAATGGAGTAAGGTAGTACAGGTAGTCCTCAACTTACAACAGTCCGTTTAATGATCATTCAAAGTTACAATGGCACTGAAAAGAGTGACATGATCATTTTTCCACTTATGACCACTGCAGCATCCCCATAGTCACATGATCAAAATTCAGGTGCCTGGCACCTATTTATGACAGTCACAGTGCCCCAGAATCATGTGATCATCTTTTGCAAGCTTCTGACAACCAAAGTCAATGGGAAAGCCAGATTCACTTTACAGCTGTATTGCTAATTTAACTGCAGTGATTCACTTAACAACTGTGGCAAGAATGGTTGTAAAATGGGGCAAAAACTCACTTAACAAATGTTTCACTTAGCAACAGAAATTTTGGGCTCACTTGTGGTCATTAAGTCGAAGACTGTCTGTTACAGCACTCTCAAGAACTGTAAAAACATTTCATGAACCTCATTTTCTCCTTTTTTTCTCATTTTCTGACCCTCCCCTAAAAAGGCATCTGCTCCATAATTCTTTGACAGGCTAGACAGAATAATATGTCCTCCACCCCCCCCCTTCATGTCATTGTTGATGATTATATGGATAAATCTATGTGATCTAAGCAATGTGCCCAGACGTGGTTGACCGTTGCTTTTTCCTAGGGCTATGAAAAAGTGACTGGCTGTAGGAGAAGGAGTGGCAGAACCTGAGTGTTGGAGTCAAAAGAGGAAACCAAATTTTTTTTCAACTGAAATGCTAAAACGGATACTGTGTCAAGGTTCGGCATTGAATTTCATGCTTAACAAAGAGGATGGTTGCTTTTTTAAACAATTGATAATCTTTCGTCCCCAGCGATGAAAATCTGGAAAATTCGTGATGCTGGAGGGAAAGGGATGCAGGAAGCAGGGAGGCAAAAAAAAAAAAAAAATTTCAATTGAAATGCTAAAAGAGATACTGTGCCAAGATTCAAGGTTGAATTTCATGCTTGCTTTTTTATTTTTTTTTAGAAATGTTGTATTGATTTTTTACAATAACAATCCTTAGTGTCTAGTGTACAGCGTGTTGTCTTGGTTCATATATTTTGAAAAAAAAAACCCAATCAATAGTAGTTAATTAACAGTCAATAATAATTTTTGTACTTCCGTAATTAGTATATTAATTAATAGTATATTTCTTTGATCTTCCCTTCTCCCAATAGTATTCTCCTTCTTCAACCTTAAACAAATATAATTCTTAATATTTTCAATGCATAAATGATTAAATATATACTTTCACCAGTTCCAAGCATGCTGTTCACCGTTGTTCTGGTTCATGCTCTTGGACTTCAGCTGCAAGTAGCTTGGGCTAGACACTGGTATGCAGCTAGCCTTTCTCCTGTCAGGTTAGAGGGCTTTCCCCGGATCGACAGGGTGAAATCAGCTGTGGGGTGCGGCGCTCCGCAATCCTGTGGCCGTGGGCTATGGCGCAAAAAGCGGAAGTTGGGTTGCTTGCTTTTTTAAAGTATCAACAATTTTACATCCCAAGCATTGAAAATCCAGAACATTCTTGATGCCAGGGAAAGTGATGCAGAAGACTGGGAATCCAAAAAAAATTTCAACCAAAATGCTAAAATGGATACTGTGTCAAGGTTCAGTATTGAATTTCATGCTTAAGAAAGGGGTAGTTGCTTTTTTAAACAATTTACATTTTTTCGTCCCAAGTAATGAAAATTCAGAAAATTTGTGATGCCAGGGTCAGGGATGCAGGAGGCTAGGAATTAAAAAAAAAAAAAAAAATTCAACTGAAATACTAAAACAGAAACTGTGTCAAGATTCGGGGTTGATTTCATACTTATAAATGGTGCTGGTTCATTTTTTAAGAAATTGACCATTTTTTATCCCAGCGACAAAAATTCAGAAAATTCTTGATGCTGGGAAAAGCGATGCAGGAGACCAGGAATCCATTTTTTTTTTCAACCAAAATGCTAAAATGGATACTGTGTCAAAGTCAGGCATTGAATTTCATGCTTAAGAAAGGGGTTGGTTGCTTTTTTAAACAGACTACAATTTTTGTCCTGAGTGATAAAAATTTGGAAAATTCGTTATGCTAGGGTCAGGGATGCAGGAGGCTAAAAATAAAAATAAAAAATTAGCCAAAATGCTAAAACAGAAACTGTGTCAATATCTGGGGGTGAATTTCATTTTTAAAACTGATGTTGGTTGCTTTTTAAAGCAATCAACAATTTTTCGTGCCCAACAACAAAAATTTATTGAAGTTCATACTTATAAATGGGGTTGGTTGTTTTTTTAAGAAATCAACAATTTTTCATCCTCAGTGACGAAAATTCAGGATGCTGGGAAAAGTGATGCAGGAGGCCAGGAATCCAAAATTCTTTCAACTGAAATGCTAAAATGGATACTGTGTCAAGGTTCAGTGTTGAATTTCATGCTTATAAATGGGGTTGGTTACTTTTTAAACAGTCTACATTTTTTTGTCCCAAGTGATGAAAATTTAGAAAATTCATGATACCAGGGTCAGGGATGCAGGAGGCTAGGCATTCAAAAATTTCTTCAACCGAAATGCTAAAACGGAAGTGATACTACTTTCAAGGAAGAGTAGAAACACAGTAATGTGAACAGAATGATGTGAAAAATATGAAACCCCATCATTCTATTCAGTAAATGATGTCTGTTTTGTATATATAACCAAGTACAATGTCAAGTTATGAAGATTGCTTGCATTAGGACTGCCATGCTGCTTCTAGCTTGCCTACAGTTGTGAGGGAGGGGGGAGAGGAAGGTTTGGAATGCACAGGTGGATTCTATCTGGATGAGAACCAAGGTCACAAAGAGATATTGTGATGGACAGAGACATTCTTCTCATAACAACTACCTGAGGATTAATTGGACAATGTGATCTGAACTGTCAGAGAGGGGAGGGAAACTTTTACTCTTTTAATTATCTTTTTCCTGCCATATTGCCAAAGCTGGTTTTCAACTCTTTAGTGCCAGTATGTTGTCCCCAATAAAGTTTTGCATTAGAAATCTAAATGACTCTGGTGTATTTACTTCATTACGCTCCTTAGCCGGAATCTTGAAATACAGATTTGTAGGAGTGTTTTCCTTATGAGTTTTTCCTTATGATATGTCCAAAATATAAATATCCCATTATTCCTTGTGGGTGATATTCAATTAGTCATAAAAGGTAATTGCTTAATTAATGTCTCTAAGGATTAAATTATCAATACTTTCCAATTACCAGTGACAATGAAAATCCACTCATCTTGATTGTAGCTTTGTATTTCCAAAAAAATCCAAGGTAGCTTTGCATTTCCATTATCAAAATAATATCCCAAAGGTGTTTTTTCAAAAGGCAACTGGATTTTCTTTGTTTTTCCTTGAAGCACCTAAAGCACCTTTGGGCAACCATGACTTAGATGACTGAGAATCTCCATAGACATTTATCAAAATCATAATTTCTCTATTTGTTTTACTTTTTAAGCTGATTATAGTTTATTTTAGTATGTTGGCTCTATAAAATATCTTTTAACATATAATAATAAGCCAAATTGTTAATATGTAACTATTAATGCAGTGTTTCTCAACCTTGACAATTTTAAGGCATGTGGACTTCAACTCCCAGAATTCCACAGCCAGCATTGCTGGCTGTGGAATTCTGGGAGTTGAAGTCCACATGCCTTAAAATTGTCAAGGTTGAGAAACACTGTATTAATGCATTAATAAAAGATTAGATATTCTAGCTCTTTATATAGTACTGTACGTCGTCAAATGGATGGAAAGTTAACCTCAAGGTGTTACAAAACAGACAATGAACAAATTTCATAGCCTCAGACCTCAGGGAAAGTTTTCATTGTTTTATATATAACATTATTAATTGGAAGGAAGAACAGCAGCAATAAAGTTCATAACACTTCACTGTGTCAGTTTGTAGTATAACAAAATCTTCTTGCTTGTAGCATTCAAATAATCTTATTTTTTCTTCAAAAATTTCCAGGGAAGGAGATTTCAGTTTTCTAGGTAATTACTTCCCACAGGTCTTAAAGGCAGAATCATCATTTTTAGATTTAGAATAGTTTAATTCACTTTTCCTTAGTCTCTATGGAGATTATAGGAAATATAATAATTATGAGATAAAATATGTTTCAAATCTTGTATAATATTTAAAATAATTATTCTGAAAAATAGCAGTGATAATTATGATATCGTTTACCTGAAAGAGTTGAAAGGTTTAACTATTTAGGGCTAAGGCTTGCTGTTGGCTCGTAATTTCATAGTTTCCATTAAAGCTTAGTGAAGTTGATAACCCAATAAAATAATGGAAAAGAAGAACTATGAGGACCCAGATTGTTGGGGGCAATATGCTGACTCTGCAAACTGCTTAGAGAGTGATGTAAAGCATTATGAAGCAGTATATAAGTCTAAATGCTATTGCTATTTTAGTACAGACTTATGTGAGAAAGAAGGATTATTAGGTATGTTCACCGCTTTGAGTTATTTATTAAAAAAAGGCAGGATGAAAAATATAAAATAAAAATGAGAGAGAGAGATTAAACCCAGAAACATTTATTATTGACAAATCCACATATACTTCTACTAATAATAGCATTGTTTCAAAGGGCTCATCTTGTTTTGAATGATTTATTACTGTTCCAGAATCTTTCTTACTGAGGTCAACATGCTTGTTCCCTAATTCTCTGGGCTGCTTTCTTTAAGATAGAAATCTAACATACCCTCCTCCAATTACTGAGAGCTTAGTCATTTTCTAAGATAATATATAGAAGTTTGGACAAATGATCAACAAGTTCTTTCAGTCCCTTAGGATGCAGTCCATTTGCCACTGGATATCTGAACTTATTCAAGAGGAGTAAATGCTTCCTGACTATCAAATACAATCACTTTACTTTTGTTAATGATAAATCCCTGTTTCTACCAAGTATGGTGAATTCATGGTCATTCAATCAACTTTTCATATAGCTTGTTGGAATATACTGCAATTCTCCTCTTTTCCCCACAACAACAGGAAATACAAACATACATAAACATACGGACCTTTATCAGTCAAATTTAAAAGACCACACAACACTAACATGGAAAAGTATCAGAAGTTTCAACTGATACAAAGTGTGGCCACAAAAGCAATCTTGGACACCCAAAGTGCTCTGCAGGTAACACCTTTGTTGCGCAAGCTGCACTGAGTGCCACTCTGCTTCCTGTCCAATTCAAGATGTTGGTTATGACTTTTAAAGCCCTTTTTGGCATGGGGCCAGGCTACCTACAAAACATTTTTCATTCCATTATATCAGCCCATTCCATCCAGTCAGGCAGGGAAGCTATGTTGCAGACCCCATGGGCAAAAAAAATCCAGGAAGAGGGTCCAGGAAGAGAGCCTTCTGTCCATTGCCCCCTCCCTGTACAACATTCTCCCCCCAGAAGTGAGATGGACCATCACTCACCTGGCCTTCAAAACTATCTAAAGACCTGGTTCTATCATCTTACTTAGGGCTCATAGATAATCATATAGTTGTGGGACTGGCTAGCATCTTAAAAGCTCTTTCCCTGCTTTTTAATTAACTTTTATTGTCAAGTTTAACTATCCTTTCCTCTACTTTAAATGTTATATTTAGTTTTTATGTTTTTTAACATGTTTTTATGTTTTTAGTTTTTCCTTATATGAGGAAAATTGGTGGTCCCTAAATGTGATAAGAAAAAAAGAAAGAAAGAAAGACTCCAAGTTGTTGCTAATTTAAAAACAGCAACCAAATAAAACAAAGAAAAGAATTATATGTATGTATCCAGAAAAGAAAACATTCACACTTGTGCATAAAATCCTATGAAATACTCTCCACTCATCCTAAGCCAAGCCCTAAAGAAAAAGTCAGGTTTTTCATAGGTTTTTTTAAATGCATCAGATTGGGGGCCATTTGGTGGGTGCTGTTCAACAGGGCTGATAAGAGAGAAAAAGCCTACTTCTTGGGTCTCATCAGATGACATTCGATTGGTGAGATCCAGAGCATATTCACTCTATATCAAGGGTGTCAAACTGGCGGCCTGTGGGGCGGATGCGTCACGCACAGACCACCCCAGCTCTGCAAAAAACATTGTGATATGTCACAATATGTCACATGATGCAATCAAGTTTGACAGCCGTGCTCTATATGATCATAGAGAATGGGTAGAAACAATCAGGAAATATCCCAGATAACCAGATCCAGTGCTATGGAGAGGTTTATATGTGGCAACCAAGCATTTTGAATTGCATCTGGAAGCCAACTTGCAATTATAGTAGCTTTCTGTATTTCATTTCCACCCATTAAGAATGTATTCCGAAGTTAGTAACATTCCACACCCTTGACAAAATTACTTGTAACCTATCAAAGCCTGTGTTATGATAAATATGTATTTATATGCCTCAAAACTCTGTTGCTTTTGCCGCTTCAAAATAATAAAGCTACCCTGATAGCCTTTAGAGGTCAGTAAAAGATGTTGTGGTCATGTTAAACCCTTTATAATTATAGAAGTTGAGACATTGCCATTGGGAATGAAAAAGCAATAGTGCATCTCTCACATTGCATGATTTTTAATAGATGAAAACATGTATAGTATAAATTAAGATTTTCTCCTACATGAAGTTGATGTGACAGTGGAGGAAAGAACACACTTGAATTGAGTAAAAAGCATTTAGCTGAATCACATGATCTGAAATATTTGTTACTCAATGCATAATATAAAGTTGAACTACTGGTGATTTAAAATACCAAATGGTGCCTCTGTATAAATAGGGACAAAATTTAAGGTGAGGCAAAAGTTATTTAATCAAAAAACCTTAAGCTATTACAGATGTATTTAGGGAGTAAATAAATTATAAAATCTTGTTCCACCATCCCATAATAATTCATTTAAATGTTCTTAAATTAATATTATCTTCTCTTTTACTTAGAATTGTTAATTTTAAATTTGCCTTCATTATAAGAAACTTTTCATTTAACACTACTGTTTTATTATAGGGGAAATAAGATGTCTGCTTTTCTGGGGGCAAAAAAGTTTTACCTTTACAAAACTACCATCAGATACAACTAATTGAGCAAGTTTTTATGGCAAACTATGGTCAGTCAGAAATCAGGTTAGGATTATTATGGGAAAGTGATTATACACTGCATAGGATTATTACAAACTTATTCCTCAAATAACTCTGCCAGTGCAGACAAATTTGTTCTACTAACCTATATGCTAATAAAATAGTGCTATTGTGATATAATTCTAAAACTGTCTTTGAATTTGCTGAGAGTTAGTAAATGGCTGAGCTAATACACTATTATTCAAACAGCTCACCATGCAATAGATATTTCATAAATCAGTGTTTTTTTAATCTTGGCAACTTTAAGATGTGTAGATGCTGGCTGGGGTATTTTGGGAATGGAAGTCCACACATCTTAAAGTTACCAAATTTGAAAAACATTGCCCTAAACCAGTGGTTCTCAACCTTCCTAATGCCGTGACCTTTAATACAGTTCCTCATGTTGTGGTGACCCCCAACCCCCCATCCAGCTGGCCGGGGGTTATCAAAAACTTGACCAAAAAAAGAGGAAAAAATGGGAAAGTATAGGTAGTCCTCGACTTACAACAATTTGCTTAGTGACTGTTTGAAGTTACAACAGCACTGAAAAAGTGAATTATGATCATTTTTCACACTTATGATTGTTGCAGCATCCCCAGGGTCATATGATTTACATTTGGATGCTTGACAACTGATTCATACTTATGACGTTCACAGTGTCCCAGGGTCACATGAACAATGGCCAGGGAGGACTTCCGGTGGCTCCGCCGGCGCCGCTAGGGTCTCTTCTGTGAGACTCCGTCATCTGGATTTGTAAAGCCGTGAAAAACAGCGCACATCAGCTGTTTTTTCGCGGTGAAAAATCCCCTCTCCGGGCAAAGGAGAGGTGTAGAGCATCGGGAGCAAGGTTGAGCCTTCTTAAACCCCTGGAAAATAAGTTTCCAGGGATTAAGAGTGAGCTCCCTATAGCTCCGGAAGACGCTCCTATCCAGAG
This sequence comes from Bothrops alternatus, assembly GCA_034064705.1. Taxonomy (NCBI): domain Eukaryota; kingdom Metazoa; phylum Chordata; class Lepidosauria; order Squamata; family Viperidae; genus Bothrops; species Bothrops alternatus. The sequence continues at coordinate 2,402,579 of JARGCV010000031.1, read as the reverse complement.
ACGCTTCTGTCCTCGGACAGAGAAAGACGCCGCGACCACTTCTGCTTTTTTAAAAGTTAACACTGGAGAGACTGTAAGCAGGCTGAATGACTACAGGAGTCTTAAATGGATTGCAAGTATTTTTATTGTTTCTTTTTGGTTATACATTTCTAACGTCTACAATCAACATAATGTTTCAAAATGGCGTTTAGCTTTCACTATTTTCATTGTTAAGGAAAGTGCTGGAAGTGAAAGTGGAACTGTTACTTTTTTCTCTCTTCCTGCTTTCTCAAGCGCAGCTAGAGAGACGGCTGTGATTATTTGAAATTTAAAATGGAGTGGAATTTACAGCCAAATGCTAAACCTATGTTGGATTGTACTGATGAATTTTATGAAAAAAGGTCTGATACACAGAAGATTTTTACCCAAGAATTTAAAGAGATTAAAGCATCTTTGAAAGAGATTAAAGCATCTTTGAAAGAGGCTTTTACAGAAATATTAATTAAATTAGCTAAATTCTTTCCTCCAAATGAAGTTGATGTACAACCGACTGCTGAACAATTTATTCTACAATTTGAACATGGAGAAGAGTTAGATCAATTAACTGGAATTTTTTCTTCAAATGGAACTGATTTACAATTGTCTGCTGACTATTATACAACACAAGAGAAATCAGAAGATCAACAGGGAAGAAAAGAGGATAGTTTTGAGAATAAAGACTATAACTGGATTTTGCTAGATGGAAAGTTTGTTTATGGCGAGCAAGAGGTTTTGTTTTAAGAAGGGGAATTTTGTCCAGCTGGGCAGCAAGAAGAGGATTTAATTGACAAAAGAGAGATTTTGTTTCACTTTATGAAGCAATTAGACTATAAATGGATTCCGTTTGATGAACAGTTTATTTATGGAAAGCAAGAGGATTTGATTCAAGAAAGGATGACTCAATTCAAGAAGCAATTTATTCATGGGATCGAAGAAATAAAGAAGAGAGATTTATTATTTGGAAGGGTGGCCTCGTTATGGCGGTGTATTTGGTTAAATAGAAAACCTAGAATTCGTTTGAAGTAATGAAATTTAAAACTGTATGTAAGGATTTATGGGTAATTTAAAATTATGGACTGAATTAAGGACTAAGATTACGAGTAAGATGATTAATGGTTGACATAATTAAATTGATGAAGGATGTATTTGTTTTGATGATATAGGTTTGACATTAGATGGAATGTAAGTTAGAAATGGTACAAATAGTTTGTTTTTATGAGAGAGCCCAGAAGTTGATTGATTAAATGAAATTTATAATTAAATGAGAGAATTAAGGTTAATCTAAGATTATGGGTTGATTTAAAGATTGAGATTATAAGTAAGTTGTAAGATAGGATGTTTAAATGATATATCAAGATTTGACTTAGATTGACGGTTTAGATGTAAATGATAAATATTATTCTTAACAAGATGAGTTGTTTGTTGAATAAGGAATTAAGTTTAATTTAAGATGTAGGGTTGAATTAAAGATAAATTTTATAAGTAAGGTTTAGAAGAGGATGTTTAAATGAAGATACATATTAAGATATATTATGATAAATTAAATTGAATAAGAATATAACTATTATTATTATTATTATTATTTTTTGAATTGAGGGACTTATTGATATTGTTATTTTTAATATTATCTGTTTAATTTCAATAAGATGAGTTTTTTTTTGTGTTTTGTTTAAGGGATTGATTTGACTCAGAGAATGTATATGTTATATAGTTTAAAATTCTTGTTAAGACTATATAATAATTTTGTTTGACGTAGTGGGGTTTTCTTTTGTTATACCCTGTAATCTTTCTGGGAAGTCGAGGGTTAGGGAGGGATTATAATCTTAGAGATGATGGTTTCTCAACTGTATTTTAATTATTGTTATTAAAGGGTTGTTTGGGTGGCCTTTGGTGGAGTGAAGGTTGATTTAAGTGGAAGTTGACAAGAAAGGGGAATAGGATGGAGATAGAGAAGGATGAAGGTTAACTGTTTGAGATGTTTATTTTCAGTTGAGTTATTACTACTAGAAGTATTGGAAATTGTATTTATGTTTTGTTGATGATTGTTTGTTTGTATATTAAAAAATATCAATAAAATACATTTATTAAAAAAAAAAACAATGGCCAGGGAGCATGGCCAGCTGATCACTCAGGTTGCAGAGTGCCTTTGGGGGGGGGATCTGTGGGTCTCTGGGATGGGACTGGGGTGGGTGCCTGCCTCCCTTCCCTCCCCTTGTCCCTTCCTTCCTTCTTTTCTTCCTTTCCTTCACCTCCCTCTTAGTCTCTTCCTCCTTCCCTCCCTCTCTCCCATTGTCCCTTCCTTCCTTCTTTCTTTCCTTTCCTTCACCTCCCTTAGTCTCTTCCTCCTTCCCTCCCTCTTTCCCATTGTCCCTTCCTTCTTTCCTTCCTTTCCTTCCCCTCCCTTAGTCCCTTCCTTCCTTCCCTCTTTATCCCTTCCTACCTCTCCTCCCTTCCATTGTTCCTTCCTTCCTTCCCTCTCTCATTGTCCCTTACTTCTCTCCCTCTTTGTCCCTTCCTTCCTCCCCCCCTCCGTGCCCAGGAAGGGACAAGGGGAGGGGGACAGGCTGCCAGAGGCAGAGGAGAGCTCCACCCAGCTCACTTGCTCAGCTTTGCCAGAAAACATGCCACTTGCTAAGTTAGCAGAAGCCCAGGATCAGCGCCGGGCTACAGCTGATTTCTGCTAAATTAGCAAGTGGCATGTTTTCTAGCAAAGCTCAAGCAAGTTTGCTGGGCAGGAGCCAAGGAGAGCTGCTACAGCTGACCTGCTTCTTGGCTGCTCTGCAGAAGCACGGATCAGTTGTAGAGGTTCGCCCCGATCCTAGACAAGAGGGAAGGAAGGAAGGACAGAAGGGACAAGGGGAAACAGGGGGGAAGGAGGGACAAAGAGGAAGGAAGGAAGGAAGGGACAAGGGGAGAGAGGGAGGGAAGGAGGGACAAAGAGGGAGGCGAAGGAAAGGAAGAAAGGAAGGAAGGGACAATGGGAGAGGGAGGAAAGGAGGAAGAGACCAAGAGGGAGGGAAGGAAAGGAAGTTCCAGCTAACAGAGGCTTGGCAGCCCGGCTGCCGAGGAACAGAAGAGCGCAAAGCCAAGGAGAAGAAGGTGGCGGTTTCCTCCCAAAGGGGGGCTCCTTTTCTCCACCCCTTCCTTGGGTTTGTGGGGAATTTCTTGTCACCAATGCTGACAGGTGCTCCTTCGAGCCCTCCATGAGCTTTCTTGCCCCCTTTGCTTCTCCCCCCTGCTTTCATGAGGATTGTGGCGCCCTTGGGAAGCCGATCGTGCTTTGAAGCTTAGGAGAGGAGGAGTCCCTTCCTCCTTCCCTCCCTCTCTCCCTGTCAAGCCCCAGTGGGCTCGACATGAACGGGTGGAGGAGGAGTCGAGGATGGGCAGGGTGGCAAAGGAGATCGGTGGCCATCGCCAGACCTCCTGGCTGACAAGTGCAAGTTTGGGGGTCGCCAGCTGATGGGTGCAGGAGTTGGGTGCTGCAGTGGCCTTCCCTTCGCTGATATGAGTGCACGAGAAGAAGCCAATCCGGTTGCTGCACAATGAGTCTCTGGGGAGGGCGGGGCCTTGCTCTGCGCCTGCGCTCTTCATGCACCCCCTGCAGGGCACATTTGGTAGAATTCGTGCAGACTGCCACCAAGCAGCATATTTTCCACAAACAAGTGAGTTGGAGTGGAGGGGGGGAGGGAGAGAAGGCAGTTGACAAGCCCTGCCTAAGACCATCGGAAATATGTGTTTTCCGATGGTCTTAGGCGACCTCTGTGAAAGGCTCGTGCGACCCCCAAAAGGGTCATGACCCACAGGTTGAGAACTGCTGCCCTAAACAGTCTTTCCCAGCTATGCAAGTTCTTGGCACTATTGAGATGAGAGATTTCTTTGTGGCCTCTTCTGCTCCAGAGATAAGAGGATTTTATTTTTTAAAAAAACTTAAGCTTCTTGTGTTTGAAAATTAAAAGAAGAGATTATGAAAGGGAATTTTGAGAATTTCAAGATTATTCTGCAATCCTTCCTCCCATCTTTATTTTCTACTTGTAGGTACAAATCTTTGGAGATATAAATAAAGAAAACCAGTCTGTGCAGTAGTTAAGGCACCAGCATAGAAAGTAGGAAACTTTTAGTTCTTAGACCAGGCTAAGGCTTAGAGCAACAACTCCCTCAGTTTAAGAAGTGGGCAATAGCAAGCCACTTCTGCAAATCTTGTTTAAGAAATGTGTAAAGGGTTGTGCAGGCACTCGCCAAGAATGATTTATACGACTGCACAAATATGTGAAAGGTATAATAATAAACTCTACAGTATTTTCTCAAAAAACATAGTAATTGCCACTACTGGGTCTCTTCAAAATAATCTATAGTTTAATAATTTTTAAAATAAAATAAGAAATAAAAAGCCAGCTTGATGCTTGTCAGATGATAAAAGATGGGAGAGGAAAAAGTGTTAGGAACATGTGATGATCGTTGTATCTTGTGGGGTGGGGAGGAGTATTAATTTTCTGTAAGAGTTTATTATTTTCTTTGTAATTTATAGCAAAAATAGATTAAGGTTGAGGAAATTGGTAAGACACTAAAACTGAAAAGTGAGATCTTAAAATAGGTAGCCATTAATTTTCCCAAGCTTATTTCCCTGGAAGCTATACATTTTATTCTGAGTGAGAAAGTAATATGGATTCTTCTACTCTGATATAGGTAATTAAGCTAGGTTTTAAGTACTAAACAAGATAGAGAATGTCAGACCTGAGAGCTCTGCATTGAAAACAGGAATCTAATGGTCTTCCATCTGTGGCAGATCTCAAATGATCAGAGATCTTGAACAATCTCCAGATCATCCCTGAAAATTGCAGTCTGGAATGTTCCAATCTTATATGAGATATAAGAAGATTATAATTTGATGCAATCTAAGAATAAATAAAACTTTTACATAGGGCAACTTGATATGTTAAATGAAGAATCTTGATGTAGTTATTGGACTTTTGTGCTTTGAGGAAGATGAGAGTGATGCCAGAGGTTCAACCGTACTGGACAGGTCTCATCAGAGGAGCCAGACAAAGTGTATCTCCCATAAGCAAAATGGTGAGACATAATTTATAGAAGCTCATACCAGCTCCATCATTGCCCAGGTCAACAAGGGCCATGCTAGATGTTGGAGTTCCTGGACATCTAATCAAAAATAGTTTCTGGACATCTAGTCACAAATGAGCTACAGGTAAAAGAGAATATTTGTAGCTCAGAGTTGAACTATGAGGTCCTCGGTGCTCTCTGAGCTTGGTTGTTTTCCTGCAGATGTTTCATTACCAAACTAAGTAACATCAATAGTGCAATGAGCTTCAGGACTCAGGATTGTTGGCTAAGCAATCATGGCCAGCAGCCACCAAACTACTGGAAAAAAAGTTGTTTACTGATCATAAATATATCAAGACTGAAAGCAAAGAAATCATTATCTGTTTTCACAAATCAAGTCCAGGGAGAAGAGATATCTCAAAAGAATGCACCAGTTCAAGGAAAGAAAAAATTCCAGGATCAGAAATAACAGTACAGAGGCTAAGAGACCAATGTTGATTTATACGGTAATATGAAATAAAGTATGCACAGAAGCAATATTGGAAGAACTGCAAAGTTCTACCCAAGCAAAGAAATTGAAGCCTTGCCAGAAGTGACTCAGCCTGTAGAGGCAAACCACAATTGAATCACAATTGAATCATTTTCACTTCTGATTCAAGCAGTGTCTCCTCAGCCTTCTCCTCCAAAAGAACAAAGCTCTCTAACTAAAAAAACATGAGGAATTTAAACAAAGAATAACTGAACATCTAGAACAACACAAAAACAACAGAATAAGGTTGTCTGCATTGAAACTTGTCCCAAAGAAACAGCTAGTACAATGTTAAAAGATTCCAATACTGCAATATCAAATATAAGCACCAGCTCACTGCAACAAACCAACTCATGTACAGTATGACTGCAGTTGTAATTGAATGCCTTGGATACAAAATCAACAAATAAGAAAAAAGCCAAACAGCACATCACCAAAATCAGGCTGGATAATAAAATCAGCATGCTAAGATCAGATGCAATAAAGCTAGAATAGATGAAAGAAAAGAAGCTGAAGAACAAGATGACCAAGGAATATCTGATAAAGGTATATCACCTAGAAATAAGGAAGATTAAGAAAGGACTGGAAATAATATAGCAGCAAATAACAGCTGTAGCCAAGTTAAACAGATTCCATCTAAAATTGCTAAAGAGAACATATGAATATTTTATAGGTAAACATGGCTTAGGTCCTAGAAATAAATTTTATGACTATCTCATGTTACAATTTATGTCTTTATGTTCATACTAACTTGATTCTTCCATTAGAGACGGGCAGTCAACCATACAGTATATAGGGATTCATCAGTCTGCTACAGTAAGCATCTTATAATCATACCAACTAAAGTTTGGAATTGCTTCTGATATGAATTTAGCTGTGAGGGAAATTATTTTGGTATGGTTCTGATTTAAGCAACAAATATGAAATAACTTCAGAGCAGCCCCAAAGTTAATTTAGATCTGCATCACAGGATTAAACAAATTAATATTTAATTTGTTATAGTAACTGTACAATTTCTGTTACATAAGCTGATTGCTTGAGGGCTTCTGGTTTTGCATAATAATGCAAGTAGCCAAGGGATCACGGGACTCCGCACCCTACAACCAATTCTTTTCTGTTTGGTGACCCTAAATGGGCCTAAAGTTGGCCCAGAGAGGCGACAAAGAAGGGGAGAAGCCCCGCCAACCATGGAGAGATGGCAGTCGATCCAATCATTCAGGGAAAGCCCTCCAGAAACCAGCATAAGAAAGGCTAGCTTCACTCCAGAGTCTAGCCCAAGCTACAAGCAGCCAAAGCCAAAAAACACTAATTTAAGCTTGACAGCAAACAATGTGTTTGGAACTGGGTAAGAATATTGATTTTCTCTCTTCTACTTGATATTTGATTTCCTGGAAAAAAGAAAAAAAGTCCAAAAGTGAGAAGGAGGGGGATTCTTGCCCCACCCTCCCACAGAAGAAAGGGGCAAATTAAACTTTTATGGGGGACAGAAATATATTGAAATGAAATTAATATAAGACTTAAATCTGGATAAGTTTGAAATTAGCGGAATTTGTTAAGATTTTCTTTCCAAAAGATTATTGATGAAAACAGAAGAAAATAATTGTTTGTTTTGAAAACTGAAAAAACGAACTGGTGCTGACATCTAGTGGTGGATGAAAATATGCAACTGTAGTTGCTCTAATACAGGAGCTGACAGAAAGCCCAGTAAAAGATAACTTGTTTTTGTGACCTTCAATATCTTAACTAAACAGAAAACAGCTGCAACAAAAAGAAAACATTTTGGGCTATTTACAAGGCAAGAACTATAAATTTTAGGGAAAAAATGACCTTCCTGGATTATAAATACTTATAGAGTTGTGACTTTAAAGCTGTTTGCAGAGAAAGGAAAACTTTGGTTTTTTGCTATCATGGAATATCAGAGACTGCAGAAAGAACATATCAAGAAAAAAAATGCTTTCCAGGAGGAAGTCTATACTATGTTGCAACTAATTCAAACAACAATGATTTCAAACCATGAGGAAATTAAAAACAACTTTGAAAATTTAAATGAACACATCCTCAATTTAACCCTACAACAAAAAAACTCTCAGAAAATAAAAACAGAGAGCAATCAGATAAAGCAGACAATTGAACATAAACCAGGAGAAAGAGATTTAAAAATGGAACCCAACAATGGAAGGAATTATGATTTAACCCAGGTGGAGAAAAACTTGCAGGAAATATTGGACATGGAAAAGATAACCTACACTTCAAGGTTGCAAAATAAGTCTGAGGACAAGAATTTTTTTTTGACAAAATGGATTATAGAGCTGTCAGGAGAACTACGAGAACTTGAGAGACAAAAAATGATAAGAGAAATTAAGAGAGAAAAAAAATATTTTTGATGAATACAAAGAGGCAAAACCCTCCCACAAAAACATTTTACCAGATTTGTCTCCTGTACCTACGACAACATCTACAAGACTATGGGAAGACTTTTTGGTCCAGCGGAGCATATTGATTAGGAAAGATGTTTGGCGGAAAAAAAAAAGGCTAAAGTTAGAATTAAGAAAGTGGATGATAGGACCTATCAGATGGAATATTTAAAGACTAAACATTTGTTTGAATATGGTTAAAAAAATAGAAAAAATATGGATATGTGTATTTTAGTTAAAGAGGGATAGGCCTCTCAAGTAACATAGTATTCTTTTTTATTTTGTTTTATTTATTTATTTATTTTTACGATGTGAAATATATAAAAATGTTGGGGTGGTTTATATCAGGGAAAGGTTTTAGATATTTAAGTGTAATTGATCTTGAGAAAATCTCAATTGACAAGAATGTTCTGAATAGATTCAAAATATTAGATGATTGGATTTATTAGATGGAATATTTAAAGATTAAACATTTGTTTGAATATGGTTAAAAACAATAGAAAAATTATGGATATAAATGTATTTTAGTTTAAGAGGGACATATTTTTTAAGTAGTATATTATTTCCTTCTTTTTTTCTTCTCTCTCTTTTTTTAAGATATGAGAAACGTAAAACTGTTGTGATGGCTTGTATGAGGAAAAAGATGTAATATTTAAGTGTAATTAACTCTGAGAAAATCTTAACCGGTAAGAATGTTTTGAACATTGCAGGGAAAACAAAGGTACAGAACTTTGAAAACAGATCTTATGACGAGCTAATTAAGATGATCACTTAGAAAAGAAAGTTTACATTGATGTGGTTGTTAAATACTAGAAAAATGTTTATATTCAATTGTTATCTATCAAAATGTTAAGAAATGTACTAATTTAAGGTTGGTTAAAGAGAATATTACTGGAAGAAGAAAAAAAATCAAAGAAAGCTACTATTATGGAATTATAGAAATTAATTGTTATTGATTATTTTTAAATGTAAACCCAGACATCATGCTGTTTACCAAATATTAAGGTGACTGTTAAAAAAAGTCAATAAAATATATTAAAACAAAAGCTGACTGCTTGATTTGAACAATACAACAATTAATAGTATAACATGCTATAAATGTATATTTACAGATCAACTTGGATTGCATTTATAATCATTGCAACAGAAAGCTTAATGTCCTACCTGCTGCTTCTTCAAGGGATAGAACAGAACATAAAATCAGCTTTTGCTATCAAATATCATAATCCATGGTCATATTTAAATATTATAAGAATTTGAGTTGAACACAACTAGATATTATCAGAATAATTCAGGAGTCTTTGATGAATCCAAATAGGGTAAAATACTCCAAAGTGTTTTGTGATTATATTAAATAGAATTCTTAAGAATACTTCATTGGTCAAGCGTAATTGGACACACAAGGAATTTGTCTCTGGTGCATAAGCTCTCAGTGTACATACAAACAACAAAGTGATAAGTCATAGATCATAAATCATAAGATACAATCATAAATCATAAGATACAAACAATTGATAAATCATAATATACCAATAGGAAAAGATAGGAGGAAAGATGAGAGGTGAGAAAGAAGAGAAAGATAAAAAGATAGCAAGGATAAGACAATACAGTTTACTACATAGGTAAATACCTTTAGTCATAAGACAATACTGTAGGAGTTAGGTGTTTAGTAGAGGGATGGCATGAGGGAAGAAACTGTCTAGTTGTTTTGGCATGCAATGTCATATAGCAGCATCTTGAGGGGAGAAGCTGAAACAGTTTATGTCCAGGATGTGAGGGATCTGTAGATATTTTCTCAGTCTCTTTCTAGTTTATGCAATATACAGGTCCTCAATGGAAGGTAGGCTGGTTGCAATTGTTTTTTGTGCAATTGTTTTTTCTGCAATCCTAACTATTCATTGGAGTCTGTACCTGTCCTGTTTGATTGCAGTTCTAAACCAGACAGTTATAGAAGTCCAAATGACAGACTCAATAATTCCTCTGTAGAACTACGTATGTCAGCAGATCCTTGGGCATTCTGAGTTTCCTGAGTTGACAGAGGAAGAACATTCTTTGTTGTGCCTTTTTAATGATGGTTCTAATGTTAGGTGTCCATTTCAAGTCTTGGGATATTACAGCACCCAGAAACCTGAAGGTCTCTACTGTCGATGCTGTGTTGTTTAAGAGGTGGTAGAATAGGAGGGTTTCTGCTAAAATCTACTATCATCTCTACAGTTTTAAGAGTGTTCAACTCCAGATTGTTCCAACTGAATCACAAGACCAGTTGTTCTATCTCCCATCTGTATTGAGACCAATAATTGTTGTGTCATCTGCAAACTTCAGTTCTTTAACAGAGGGATTCTTCCAGATGTAGGCATTGGTAGAAAAGAATAATGAAGAGAGCACACAGCTCTGTGGGGCTCCTGTGCTAACTGAACAGATAATATAAGATAAGATAAGATAAGATAAGATAAGATAAGATAAGATAAGATAAGATAAGATAAGATAAGATAAGATAAGATAAGATAAGATAAGATAAGATAAGATAAGATAAGATAAGATAAGATAAGATAAGATAAGATAAGAGAAGATAAGAGAAGAGATGAGATGAGATGAGATGAGATGAGATGAGATGAGATGAGATGAGATGAGGTGAGGTGAGGTGAGGTGAGGTGAGATGGGGTGAGATGGGGTAGGGTAGGGTAGGGTAAAGCAAGGCAAGGCAAAGCAAGGCAAGGCAAGGCAAGGCAAGATAAGGTAAGATGATAAGATGAGATGAAATGAGATGAGATAACCTTTATTGTCATTTTTTACTGTGGGCACAATGACACACATGAAAAATAAAATTTAGTTGCCACTCTCAAAGTGAACACATACATGACACACACCTAAACATACTATATACAACATATATATGAAATACCATGCAAAATCTGCCCAGCCACATACATTGGACAAACTAATAGGAGAATAAATGCATGCATCGCAGAACACAAGAATGCAGTCAGAAAAGAAGAAAAAACTTCCTCCCTCTTCCAGCACCTTAAAACTACAGGACATGAAATTGGTTTTGAAGGAACCAAACTAATCTCCAAAACTGAACACCACAATGAAAGAATAATTATGGAAGCCATTGAAATAGAAAAACACTCCCACAACATGAATAAATGTGACGATACCTCCCGCCTACCAGACATCTAGAAACTAGCCCTAAACTAGCCACGAAAACTGACCCCAGACCCAGAACAACACAGTACAACAACACCATTCACCCTCACCAGACCCAAACCCAAGCCCAAACCCATCCCTCAGACGAAATGCAACCACCATCCAGAAGCCAAACCATGACGACATCACCAGCTGCTGCACCTCCCTCTGACCCCCACACAAAGCAAACAGACACATGCCATGAACACAGAGCTAGACCGCAAACTCGGAGTCAAACCAAAGCCCGGTATGTTACTTCACAGTCTTCAGCCCTGGACATCACATCACAGAACTCAGGAGGCTACAACGCTAAAGCTCAGGATGTTACAACACAGCCAACCACCCAGGATGGTACAATACAGAACTCAGGATATCACTACACTAGATCTCAGGATGTCATCACACAACCCATTACCCAGGTCGTTACAACACAAAAGACTAATGGGCACACAACCAGCACCTCAACTATTCAGGATGTTACACAACAGCCAAACAATCCACAAACAATAACTCCAACACAGCCAACCAATCCACCTACAGCAACTAAGCCAGCACTCCACACACCCCCACCAATATATATAAAGAGACGGCAGCTCCGATCACACTTTGCTCGCACAAGCACGAAGCCGAAGACCCCAGCCTGAAGATGACGAGTGGGACCTCGTTGAAACGTCACCAAGATACTCTCAATCTTACACAGGAAAAGACCCGAATACACCAAGACCAACATATACATACGATATACAATATATGTATAGACCTACACCCCTACATATACATAACATATGAATATTAAACACTGTCCATCTTGAAGGAGGAAGCTTGAGAGTTCACAAGGTTTATACTGTATGGAAGAAAACTGTGACTGAACCTGGATGTTCTGCTTTGGATACCATGGAGCCTCCTCCCAGAAGTTAACAAGGAAAACATGTTGTGAAGAGGATGGGTAGTGTCCCAGACAATCTTATGGACCCTGTTCAAGCAATGCTTATGTGCTATGTCCTAGATGGAAGGGAGGGAACTGCCAATGATCTTTTCAGCCATCTTCACTGCTCTCTGCACCACCTTCCTGTCTGAAGCAGTGATGCTTCCGAACCAGACTGTGATGCTGTATGACAGGATGCTCTCAATCGTCCCCCTGTAGAAAGTGGTAAGGATAGGGGAAGGAAGATGTGCTTTTCTCATGTAACACAGAAAATGGAGGCGCTGCTGTGCCCACTTCACCAGTGTCTCGCTGTTGAGTGACCAAGCCAGCCTACTTGTTAACTGCACACCCAGGAATTTGATGCTGGTAACCATTTCCACAGGTGAATCATTAATGCACAGAGAAGTGTGGCTGTACCTGTCTTTTCTGAAATCGACAATGATCTCTTTGGTTTTTCCGGTATTTAAAACTAGGCTGTTCTCCTTACACCAGTTCACCAACCCTTCAACCTCCTTGCAGTAAGCAGGTAGTCAATGTGATTTTACCTAGCTTCACCTGCTGCTTCCTATCTGTTAGTTTACAGTCCATCTATGAGTGTGGTTAGGCACAGCTAGTTGAGTCAGTTCCAAACTGAAAGTAAGTTAGACAAATAATTTTTTATTAGTAGTATGTTTAGGGTTGTTTTCGCTTTAATTGAATCTTTTCTGTGTATTGACCAGTAAGATTTGTAGTGATCCAGGAAGTAAAACAAAGGCTGAGACTCATTTTAGTTTATAGGTTCCCTATATATTTCTCATGCCATTTATGGATGCAGATCCACTCATATTTACTACCATCACATCTAGCCAATGTGGGCAATTACAGTAATGCATGAGGAGTAAAGGAAGAACTATATAATCCATCATATAAAACAAACATCATCATAGAAAGAACATTATCTATAACTCCAGTGGATCTCTAGAGAAGGCAATAGTTATACAATCTTCCTTTGGATTGATAGAATGTAACAAAATGCCATTTAAATATTTCATATGTAACATAAGGATGTAACTATATTTTCATTTTATTAAAAAATAGGCTTATTTTGACAAACATTATTGCTTTCCCCAACATCAGCTTTTTCTAATATGGTCACCTCCATATGCATTGGTAATTCTAATTCCAAATTTACAAACTAGTTTGTTGTGCTGTTGGGAAATTCTGGGAATAGTGAACCCAACATATCTGGAGAACACTAAGTAGATGTTAATTATATTAAGAGGAAAATATTTTCAAGAAGGTGAAGCTCTATGCCATTTTTCTTGCTAGGTTGCTTCTAAATTAATTATAAATAGTGGGCTAAAGACTGCAGGATATTTTTATCAGTAGAATTGATGCATACTGTACAGTTTAGAGGACTTATTTACATACACTCTCCATTCTTTGGTTGGCTACTCAAATGCCTGCAGCTTAACTCTGCATAAACATTGTATAGTTAGTTGACTTCTGCATGTTAGCTCATCTCTTGCTGCCAGAGCTAACTACCTATGGAGCCAATCTCCAGTTTTTCAGTTTTGTAGCATAGTGTCAGTGGCACAAAAACTTACAAATGTTTTTCCTTGAATTCAACACTGTCTTATACATTCAATAAGTTTCTTTGAAGCTGTGCTCAAAGCTTAAGGATTTGATCAAAGGAACATTCTGGATATTGAAGTATACTATATTAACTGGTCAAATCTGGCATAGCAGTGCAAATAGAATTAGATAAGTGAGGGGTCCTTGGTACTCTCTGAGCTTGGTAGTTTTCTTGCAGACATTTCATTACTCAAACTAGGTAACATCATCAGTGCTAAAAAGAAATGGGATCTGCTCTCAGTTTATATTCTGGTGGCTTGCCCAGTCAGTAGATGTGGTCTTAGAAGTTCTTTGACTAGGCTGTTTACTGTTTGCTTGTTTGGCAGTTTTTTGATTGGGGGTATTGTTTCCTTGATTGTTGGTTTTACTGTTAATCTTGGAGTTAATCTCTGCTCATCTGGGTGCTGATTGCTGGTGGGGAGGTGTTTTGGTCTTTTTGTCTCCATTTTGGCTTGTTGACTGTCCCTTTTGCATAGTTTGTAGATATTGTTTATGTCTATGGGTCTATTGATGGCTCATTTGTCAAAATGCCAGGCTTTTAGAAATTCCCTAGCATTTTTGGACTTGGCTTAGTCTAGGAGAGTCACAGTTTCCCAATCGAAACTATAATTTATAATTGAAATTATAAAAATTAATGCAAGACATGAATCTTCAAAATCAATAATAAATCCAAACCTATTGATCATCTCTTCAACTTGGCCACAAATTTCAGCTCTTTGTTATACCTATAAATGACTAGTTTTATATATAGAATTTTACAAAGCAACAAAAAAGATAAATATTTTTTTCAACTTAAATTCTGCCTCATGCTTCTAAAGAAATCTTCAAACAGCTAATAACCATTAAAATGTCAGTCAGTACAATATAATAAATAATTTCAAGATGACAATAAGAGAGAGTACAGAAGGAGCATGTCACTTTCTGAACTATCCATAAAGTCTTCAAAGATCATACACAATCCCTGTTAATTTTAGTGAATATTTTTATATTCTTGTTTTTATTGTGCTGTAAGTAACCTAGAGTTGTTTCAATAGTGAGATGGTCAGCATATAAATTTAATAAATAAATCATATATTAGAGATGCTGAATGCTGAAATTAGGAAAATGTATTCAATGGGTTCAACTGATCTATTTAAAAATTGCAAGGCTGTAATATTCATCAATCCATTTGGCAGAGTGATTAAAATTTCTGTTTCAGTGTTCCAAGTTCATCCAGCTTATATGTGTGCCTCGAAAGCAAATTTATATTCTCATCTACATTATAAGGTTTCTCCCTGTCTCTCAGGCATCATGGCTCAACAAACCTACATAGAAAGTGACAAGGATGCTCCTGGTGCTAAATACAACAGACCTTTTGGCCTGTTTACAAAAACTGACAGTCAGTTGGAAGATGGGGATGACAGACTACTATTGAAGAAACCAACTTTGCCTTTAGTTTTAAATGTAAACTTTAGGTTTACAGTATTACAGTTTTAAATTACATTTAGAATTTAAAATTTAAGCCATATCCAAACTTATCCAAATAGACTTCTGCTCATACAGTATGAGGGTTGCTTTCATCCTTTATGGCTTATACCTTTTCCTCACTTCTCACCCTCCAATTTTCTTCGGCAGACTCCCCAATCTAAATGTTTCACAAATCAGTTGGTATAATTCCAAATGCTACAAAGTGTGTGCAGGATGTTATTTATTTTATTTAATTTATATCCTACCTTTGTTTTGTAAGTAACTCAAGGTGGTGAACATACCTAATATTCCTTCCTCCTCCACAACAACAACCCTGTGAGGAGAATTGAGCTGAGAGACTGGCTCAGGATCATGCAGCCAGATTCTCATGGCTAAGGCACGACTAAAATTCACACTTTCCTGATTTCTAACCTGATGCCTTAACCATTAGATCAAATATATTTATTTGTGGTCCTTGATTTGTGATATATTCCTGGAGGAGTACACGCACTCAGTGAGTAAAGAGTCACAAAAACCTGAAATATATGTAAATATCTTACATTAAATATATATAGCAATCAGCCTGTATGATCCTGTTTGAATTGTATCTCATGACAATTCAGTTAATGCCTTTTACCAGTTTATTAGACAATGGGCATTAGACAAAATTGTATGTATGTGTGGCAGAGAAAGTGTATAAACTTAAGGTACTATCTCAATTATTCACACTGCCTCCTCATCCAACTTAGATCCCTTAGAAGTAGTGAAAGAACAATGGGTACATATTTTAGCAGAAACAACTAAATCCAATAAAATATAACTTTAATATCAAAGTAAGACTGCTCAACATTTTGTCTGGGCAGAACTTCAATTTACTGACTGTATTTTAAGCTGCTGCTGTCTCCATGTTGATAACACCTACTAAGACTCTGGACAATTTCTCGCAGTTGTTTCTTCTACATCAAGCATTATTGGCTGGGAAACGGGAGCTGCAGTTTGAACATACCGTACCTGCAGGGCCCCAGGATGAAAAAGGCTCATCTCGATGAAAGGTAGAAAACTGCAGAGCTCCCAATGACAAAATATAAAGATTGAGACACATTATTTCCACTTTCTAGCATGTGTCTCACAATAAAAATGAGAATTATTTCCAGTTTCCAGTCCATGTCCATTCAGAAGGATACCGTGAATATTGATACAGAAAGTGGCTGAAAAGGCCCTATAAATGAACAGGCAGTATTCATGTTTTTTTCCCAGTTTGAGTCTGAGTGAAACTAAATTTACTAAATATTTTATTATCTACAAACAGCGACACAGCACAGTCAATATATACTTAATGTCCTTTTTAAAAGTGAGGTATAGGATGGTACTTAAATAGATCCAGGGGAAACATCAATATATTTCAGTAGAGGCCTTATTGCTTATTTAGGGAAAGTTGTTATTCCTAAAACTCTATCAGCTGGAAACAGTTCTTAAAAAATGGCTGATATCTCCAAAAGGTCTATTACTGTATGTGTGTAAATGGATGCAAGCAAATTCAGTTGATTGATTAGCACATTTATATATATATTTAATAAATATATAATATATAAAATTCAATTTATATATATATATACATTTATAGTACAATTATTTGCATTACATGTGCTAATCAAATGAAATAATTGTATTATTGCAAGAAAGCAATAATTCCATGAAAAGGTCAAATCACTTTCTTTATTGTTGTTCATCTATTGTACAAGAATCTCACCAGACTGACTTGGAAAACGGGAGATAAGAGCTTCACATTTCCTCCCATGGTGCAATGCTTCTTTACTCTCCTCTCACCTTCTACCTTTGGATGGTGATTCTTTGGACTTGTGCTACAGGTCCTTCCTTAGAACATGCAAAATTCTTTTCAGTTAATTCTGAATCAGAGGTTTAAATCAGTCTTACTCCTAAAATAAATTATAAGCCATTAAATGTGTGATTTTTAAAGGGGATGGAAAAACATATTCTTCCCTCCATCCATTTCGTAACCTAAAATCAAATATAATCTGATTTTTTTAAAAAAATGAAGATATTTATTGAATACAAAATATGTAACCAATGCAAATCAAAATCAAGATGGGATCTGGGCGCAACACAGCAACAGAAAACAAAAACAAAACACCTAGAATATACCCAGACAAAGAACTGAATGCTAATCAAGTCTGGAAAGTACTGGCTTGATTGATAACTGAAAACTCTATAATAAATTCAGATTTGGCACTTGGCTTGAATGAGCTCTACTCTTTATGTAGTAGATAGTCTACACTGTTTTTGCAATACAGATAACTGTTCTTTGTTTCACACTAGAAAACTTTTGGCTGATAAAGTATATAACCTGAATATGACAGACAAAAAGCTGCCATTTTGACATTTAAAAATGGTAATGGCCTAGAGGGCCCCTTCCTTTTAGGCTAACTCATTAACTTCAATTATAGTAATGACTGAACGTTGTTCGTTGTAAGTTGTTACTTATATTCATGAAATTAATGAAGACTGCAGTTCCCAGTGAATAAAAATTCTGATCTCGACAGTAACAGTATGATTTTTTTTTTTAAAAAAAAGTTTTACTGAAGTATTTTTTCAGAACAACACAAATTCACAATAATGGGAAATACTGGAACCATGAGGCATCATGATAAAACAAAGTTATACTGCTGTGCCCTGCACTGACATTGTTTCATCACATTTTTTTCTCTTTCTATTTACTATGGATGGAAGAGATTATGAAACGATATGAGTAATAATTACAGAAGGGGAATAAATAAATCTCCTTAGATTTATTCTGTTTTTTGAGAGAGAAAATGAGACATAATCCTTGTATCTATTTCCTCCCCCTCTCCTAACATGAATGGCTCTGGCTGCTGCTGCTGTTACTGAGCATCAAAGGAGGCTGTAGGTGTCACTCCCACCCAGTGCTTAGCTTATGTCAACAAAAGGGACAACTTTGTAAGTCAACCACTTCATCATATTTTAGGGCTCTTGTTTACTTCCAATTTAATTTACTTTTCTGACTGGGATTTTAAAATCATCTTTATATCAGCCCTCTTAAACCATTTAGCTTTGGACTCCACACAAAATTTTTAAATATTTGAGATTTGAAAGAATATTTTCTTTAAAACATGTTTTAAAAATCTATAAAAATACATCTTCCTTTTTTTGAAAAAAATTAAAAGACATGACAATTTATATTCACTTCCTATACATTTTTAATAATGAGCATTTTATCTGAATACTTTCCTTAAAATGTGTCAGGAATAATAAATGGAATAACCTTTTGGATCTTCTTTTGCACTTTTATTGTATACATCAAGCTTTTTGATGGGCAATAAAAATAATAATTGAAATGGATTAGCTATTTAGAGTGATGTCACTCTATATAGCTTTATGTCCTTATAGTCCGTAATTGTTGCTTTTGTTCAGTTTAAGTTAATGCATGCAGGTAGTCCTCGACTTACGATCACAACTGAGCCCAAAATTTATGTTGGTAAGTGAGACATTTGTTAAGTGAATTTTGCCCCACTTTATGATCTTTCTAGCCACAGTTCTTAAGTGAATCATTGCAGCTGTTAAGTTAGTAACACAATTGTTAAGTGAATCTGGTTTCCCCACTGGCTTTGCTTGTCAGAAAGTTGCAAAAGGTGATCACATGACCCCAGGCCACTGCAACCATCATAAATATGAACCAGTTCCAAGCCCCCAAATTCTGATCACATGATCATGGGGATGTCGCAATGGTCATAAGTGTGAAAAAAGTAATAAGTCACTTTTTTCAGTGCCGTTGTAACATTGAACGGTCACTAAATAAAATGTTGTAAGTTGAGGACTATCTGCATTTATACACTTTCATATATATTTATATATAATTTTATATATAAGCAGTATAGAAATTGAAGTTTGTATTTAGGTAAACACAGAGAAAAAATACACAATAACTATTTTAGTCTAAAGTTTAGTTGGTTTTTAATTTTAAAAACTGTATCTAGTATTCCTTATGAATGGTTATATCTACAGTACTATTACCTAATTAGGCAACTCTAGAAAATGCTATTGCAATCATAAATTTACTTCTTGGAATTATTTAAATACATCTGACCCTATGCAGGTGTAGGAATGTATACACATTAATACATATTTCATATCTGAGCTTTCTTTAAGAAAAATGAAGATTAAAAACACTCATGCCATATCAAGGAACTCCAAAGTTCTTTAGAATATAAACTCTGGAGATAGTGCGTTACATACAAAAATCCATCAGATTTAACAGGGACAATAGAAATAAATATACTAATCCTAAATAGGAGCAAGTGTTTTTTTTAAAAAAATATGCAAAATCAATTGTCAATTTTAATTAAATAAAATCTATTTAAAATATAGTTTTTGAAGCATGCAAACTAAAGGACATTCTCTACAGTCACATGGAGACAGTCAGTTTTTTTGTGGCTCCTAAAGCCAGCACTGTGTTTCTTTCTCTTTTAACCTGAATTGGCTGGCTGGTTTTTTTTTTTCTGCTTTAGGGTTTTAGTAAATACTTTCAAAAATATTATAAAGAGTATTGTATTCCAACAAAGTTCTTCAAGATGTATGATAAACCATATTCATGACAACGTAGGTGGCCTAAGCCTGACATGGTTGGAACACAGACAGACACAGACAGACACTAATGATGCATGTTCAGTCTGGCAAGGAGGACAACTGTTGTGGCAGCCATATGACCCACAGGGGCTGAATCAATTTGGCAATTGTGCAGCTTTGATTATGGCTATCATCTGATTGAGAAACAAGATGCACAGATGTGTCTTCTGGATTCCAGAAAGATAATGGTGAACAGGAAAAGTGAGAAAAGAGCTCTTGCTTACAGAGACCAAGAAAGCCCACTGCAAGATGGGCACATCAAAGTGCTGTCCTTTAGTCTCTGAGCTGGCAAAAAAGCATACAGGCATAAATTGCACTCCCCTGGTTTGCCGTCCCGTACTCTGCCTCAGTAATGATGCCAGGAGAGGAATGCACTGTCCTTACTATTACAATGTGGGATGAGTTAAGCAAAGAAAATAGTGAATTTGTCTGGTTCATTTCTCCCTCTGCCAAGGATTACGTGCTGGAGGGGGAAAAAATAACAGCTAATCGCTCTCCTGAAGTGCTGGAGGTGCTTTGGGTCTATGACCTGCTAGTGGGGCTATGTCTGAATATGTATCTAACATTCTTATTAAAAAAAACGGATAGACCTGTAGAAAGGTGACAGATGCAGAGGAAGTGGGAGGAAGTGATCAATCAAGAGCAAGGACTATTCTCATCTATGGCTGCAAGAGCAAGACAGCAAGTGACTAGAGATGATCAAATGGCACTGCAGTAGGCAACGTAGCCTCAGATGTTCTATTGCCGAAGTAGTAATAAAGTCATTGAAAATTTATATTCTTATCAGCAGAAGCACTGCAAAACGTATGCTACAATCTTTGGAGGCAGAAACAGTAATACACAGCTCTCTTTAAACGAATCTTCTTCTTAAAAACAAACAACAAACTGATTTGCTACTTTATTTACCTATTCATCAACATCATTTTTACAAGATCAACGTTCAGGAACTCTTGAAGGTTTACAGAATTATATCAAACCCTGAAAGATTCCATTTATAGCCTCCCCATTCTTACTAAAACGTGTCATCCTCTTGAAGAAAAAAAATGAGCTTGTGATTTATGGGGCTGATGATTAGAAAGGGGATGCTGTTGAAAGAAGGAAAATATGATGTAATCATAGAGAGAGAGGATGAAATATAAATGCATTTATAACCAACGTAAAAAAGATCAGAAGCTGCTTCTTGTAATATTTCCTTTTCTGTTTCTCTTTTTTATGTCTTTCTTTTTCTTATTTCTTTTCTATTCACCATTTTGTTTATTCCTTTTCTATCATTTATTTTATCTTGTTAAAAATTATTTAATAAAGCATATTAAAAAAAACCCAACTAGACTGAGGTGGCTTGCCAACTATCTCACAATAGACATTGAATTAATGCTGGTTTGAGATAAGTAGGTAAAACTGAGGTGATGGACATAAAGGGCTCTGATTGGGCAATGTGTCTGAGTCAATGAAGATAGCAGAGCCAGTGATGTAATTATGTATTTCAGATAGAGGTTTCCTCAACAGTGGAACAGGGGCCTATGAGGGAATGAATTGATAAACTTGAAATAACCGGACTGAAAATAATGCTTTTTGTATGTTTAAGGATTCTAATTCAACACGAAATGTTCCATTTAATGACAATCAACAGTGCTGAGCCTCTTCCTAACAGCAATAATCCCTTATCAAGCATTCAAGAAAATAGGATCCAAAAGAATAGGCTGAACCCAAGATTATGCAGCAACTGTGATTCTGTGAAAACTGTGCCTGGGACTGATAAATTCTGTAATGAGAAAGCCAAGGAAATATCCCATTTTTGCAAGAAAGTTGGATCTCAAGATCAAACAATGATAGTTACGACAGAGGTGAGATGGAGTGAAAGAGCATGTCCAAAGGCACTGGGAAAAGTCATTGGGAGGAAGGACCTCCAACTGGTTACAAAGTTCACAGGTGTTCTGTCCTCTTATTGCATGGCTGATGCTGAATGCTTACAAATCTGTTTTATCTCACAAAAATCCCACACATATATTAAAAGACCAACTATTGGCAGTTTGATTTCTGTGGTTCATTCCAAAATGATTAGGTCAAGTGCCATATGAATAGCTGAATAGATGTGAACCCAAGAGTTATTCCAAAGATTGGATCAGTTGTGAAAGGAAATCTATAGACTTTTGGATGAGCTTCATGATAGGTCAATAAACAGAAATGCTTCCTCCAAAAAAGGAACCCAGAATTGAGACCAATTATTATGATTGCTGTTTGGCTTCACATAAAGGATCAGAAGTAAACCCCAGCTCTTTGGATGCATAAACCTTAGTTCAACATCTTATCCAGATTTGGCAGAAGACTCATAGTCATGGTTCAGCTAGATTTGAATTATTATTTCTGATAAACATAATAAACAGTAGAGGGTGGCAAAAATTTCAATGGTTTGTCAAGGAAGTTAAACTTTAGATTCCTTCCTTCCAGCCTTCCCATTAATGGATACTTGGCACATCTTTTGTTGTTTTGGATGGTTGTGATATATTTACATAAGGGTTATCTCTAGCCTGACAGCTTCCCATCTCATCAGCCTCACTCCATATGCCTGGTGTGTTTGGTGAACTTCTGAAAATTAAGCAAATATTTACAATACCATCCTCTCAAAGGCAGAAATGACACCTGGAATGACTATCTGCTGAAGATCCCTCACTCTCATATTTAAAGCATGTCCTGAACAGAATCTGAGTAGTCATAAGCTACCCAAAAATCTAACAGGAAGTCTCATCATTAATATTGCTGATGTTAAAACCATAAGATTTTTTTTCCTTTTGTTTCTCAAAACAAGAACTAAAGCATTTAATCAGAAAACTGATTAAAAATAAATTATTCTTTCACCTACATTACAGAACATTGAAAAAGACATGATAATGCTGCTGCTATCGCAATCAAATCAAAACTGATGAAAAGAAAGGAACTATACATAGGGCCCCATGCAGTACAGGCGCACATGCTTCCCATTAAATTCTCTTCAGTTTTTCAAGGTTCCCAATAGTTGACATTTCAGAGCCATGAAGAAGTGTTGTGCTAATTATCAGCTTCCACTGACAACTGCAAGGCCTTATTTAATACTTGATATCTAGCTGCTCTATTCTACACTGAACTCTTGTTGTCCTCACTGGATTGTTCCATAGACTATTTCTCCACTGCCTATTTATGGAACTGCAAATCTTAAGTCCTATCTATTCTGAGTGCTCCTAAACATTCTTATATCTATAACATAATCAACTCCCCTTAGCATTAATAGACGGATGGATGGTGTTACGTTAAGCCTTACACACATTTTTGTTTAGTCTCATCGGCTTAAGTTACAAGTGGACAAACTGCAGTCTGTATGAAGTTCTTGGCTAACTACTGTTATGTCTGGCCCCTCTCAGCTCATTAAAATCCACATAAATATGTCTTTAAGAGTTTTATTTAACACATTTCAAAAGGATTCATTTCAAAACAAGCTGCTGGCATCTTGTTGGCCAGAACGGCCAAATCTGATTTATTTACATTTAGATTAAACATGCTCTCCTCCCACTTTCCAATTAACTCACTCTTTCTTTATCACATTGTCCAAGACCTCATTATTCTTCGGTAGGTTTTCAAAACACCAGAAAACTGAGTTCCAATGCACTGCGAAAGTTTTCAGGCTGCTCCTTGATTAACGTTGCTCGTGACAAAGGCGTAGTCTCTCTTATCCCTTCTAATATAGTTTTTAATACGTCACTTCCCCCCATTACTTCCTTTTTCCACTTAACTGACACCTTCGCTTATCAAACCTTCGGAACCGTGGATCAAGCCATCTATCTTCTTGTTCCAAATCTGATTCATCACTTTGAGAGTCTGATTCAGAATGCATACAAAGCTCCTCATTATCTAGCTCAGCTGCCGGGAGGGGAAAATACCCAGAGGGCCCTGCTTGTGCTTCGTCATCCTCTGATATGTACCCAGCCTGTCCAGAGACACTCACAACAACTACTGAGGCGCAAAGAGCTGGGCAGGGGAATACTGCTAATAGCTGTGCAGAATCTTGTTGAAAGTGAGGCAATTGCAGCTTCTTCCCACCCTCTTGGGATTCTGCTCAGGATCACTGCTTCTTCGTTAATACTCTCCTACTGGATAAAAATATCTGTTTTCGGTTTCTTACATCTTGCACCACAGAGAAAAGTTCAGAATTGGTAACAACCCAAGACAAAAACATTGTAGCAAGCCAACTGAATGTCTGACCTATCAAAAACATGCAGTCACACCTTTAATGAAGCAGTGTCATGATAAACATGAATGTTAATTTTTAAGATTTAAGTGTAATTACATGGTCATATTTAAAATATTTTAATGACAAATCATAGCTGTTACATGACTTGAACTCAAAGAAGTAAGCACGATGCAGTGTCCTAGCAGATGGTAGCAACTGGCTTGTTGTTGCTTATAATGCAAAAGCTAAATCATATTCTATCTGGATACTTGGATGGGAGGCCATCAAGAAACCTGCCTAAGAAGGCTCCCTTCCATTAACCACCATTAAAGGTGAGAGAGATGATGATTCATCATAGCCTTTATAACTCAATGGCTTTCTCCAACGCTAATCCTTGTATGGAATCTAGGGAAGCAACGCGGGCAGTGAGCAGTGGAGACGAGAACTTGTTTTTTCTCTTCTAGAGTACCTACTAGAGTGATCCATGTTTCAGAGACTGAGAGGCCAGCAAAGAGAACTCTTTCACAGATCTACTAATGAGTGGGGAGGAGGAAAAATAATTGTTATAGGATGACAAGTTTTAGTAAGGATGGACAGGCTATAAATGCAATCTTTTACACTTTTATATAATTCTGTAAACCTTCAAGTATTCCTGAACATTGGCCGTGTAAAAACAATGTTGATACATATATAAATAAAGTCCAGGATACCAAATCTAGTATCAACTAATGTTTTTTTATAACCATTCAACATTTTTTGTATATGTCCAGGATTTTAAAATCTCAATCGTCATTTTTTCCACAACTATTTTTATCATATATAATTGACTAATGCTAGCCTACTTATTTTAGAATTTCTGCTGTATAACATTGCTATTTATAACATTTCCTTACTACGTATTCTCAACTAAAAGTAGTATTACCACCCCTTATTTGTTATCAGTGCCATGACAGGAATTAAAGAAATCTATCACTAGGAAGGAATACTGAGTCTGAACATCGAAATAAAAACAGAAATACACACACACACACAAACACATTTATGTATATAGAGGTATAGTGATTAAAGTGATAGGGTGGTACCAGAATGAGACAGGAGGAAGTCCACTTTTAATCATGGAAGCTCACTGGTTAACTTTGGGTTAGTAATTCTAACCTCAGCTCAATCATCTCAGAAAGTTCTTGTCATAGAGAAAAATAAAATAGGACGAGGCAGTGCTGTGTACATTGTCTTGAATTCCTGAACAAATGAAATTCAGTGTGGAGTACAGGAGGAACTTTCAAACCCTATGAGCTGTCAGCCGATCAAAACGCTTGCCGTGTGAAATAGCAAGTTCTCCATCATTGATGATCTTCACAGGTTGGCATGATATGTGTCAGAAATGCTGTAATGGATTCTGCAGTGAGAGGGGGTTAGACTAGATGCTAAAATCTCTTGCATGTGTGTGTGTGTGTGTGTGTGTGCATGTGAGAGAGAGAGAGAGAGAAAGAGGGAGAGAGAGGAAGAGACAGAGACAGAGAGGCAGA
Source organism: Bothrops alternatus (assembly GCA_034064705.1). Taxonomy (NCBI): domain Eukaryota; kingdom Metazoa; phylum Chordata; class Lepidosauria; order Squamata; family Viperidae; genus Bothrops; species Bothrops alternatus. The sequence goes on along the minus strand of JARGCV010000031.1, from coordinate 2,377,003 downwards.
GACAGAGAGAGAATATAAATCAATGTATAGTGGTTGGATGCTTTACTAGAAGCAGATTCTAATCCCCCTTGCTGGTCTACAATTGAATAATATTTGATTGATTGATTCTAATACCTCCTTAAGCACTCCAGCTAGTTATGTGTTGTTGAGTCAGTCACTCTTTCTCAGACCTAAACTAAGAAGTAAAAACAATGTTTAGATATCTACCTATGTATATGCATGCACACATACATAGACACACACTCACTTAAACATAGGGGCAGACTGCATTAAGAGATTAGATAGAGTTCTTTTCTGTTAAGTACATATCCCAAATTAATGTGGTAATATCACTGGGATATTACTATATTTTTTTTCAGTTACCTTCCTAGAGGTGCATATTATCTGGTTTAATTTTTAAAATAATTAAATTCATCTTCTAACCTAAGCCTATGTTACATTTGTTCAGAACATCTCAATAATATTGAGGTATCATTGGCCAAAGGACATTATTATCATTATACATATAATTACACATTCTAATACTATGCCCAATTTTCCAAGTCCAAACATAAGAGATAGATGGATTTTTGCTCAGCATTTTTTACACTCTTTTTAAAAATGTTTTCTAACTGAACTTTGGGGAAAATGTGAAATTAAAAATAATTTAATAATTAAATCAGTTTTTTTTTCAAGTTATCAGAACTGGCATATTTGTGAACTATTGCAAATCTTACTTTCCATTTCTTTCGTGGAAATGGTATAGGGTTTTCTACTTGAGCAGAAGATTGGATTAGAAGACCTCCAAGATCCCTTCCAACTCTGTTATTCTGTTAACAAAATATAAGCTGGTCTTATCTATTCAACAGTCATATTTCAGTTTAAAATATGGACTTACTGTATTTTGAAAGATATTTGACCTTAATTCGACTATTTCTACAGACTAGGTCAAACTAGACAAACCTTCAGCTTCTAGTTACTGGTGGTCCACCAGCTATAAAATCTTTATTTAAAATTAAAAGATACAGAACAATTTATATTAGTCTCTAAGTAGGAATATAAATCAGAAATATATTCTTCTTCATTACAACTACTACTGTACTTATTTTTTTAAAAAAAAGTACAGTACAGTATTATTGCTATAGTAACAATGGAACATTCAAGTTGTCATCAATTGAGAATACACAATACAACTCGCTTTACCCAAACAATCTGAATAATCTAAAAGCTGTTTCATGTTGCAGTTTTGTTTCACAGTCAGAATCAGAATGACATGAAACATACCTGAAGTGTGCCAGCTACAGAACTACACTAAAAAAGCATCAACATGGTAAGTGTTGTATGTATGGCTTTCACAGAAGTCTAATAAACATATTGGTTTTAATCATGAGGTCAAAAATCCACCACTTTTAGTTTGCATGAATAACTACTCCCATAGAACATTTTGTAGTCTGTCTCAAATATTTGAAGCAGAGGTCAGGTGCAGTGCCACTCCTAACACAAAGTGGATATTATCTGTGTAGCACAAGTCTGTACAAATGAAAAGATGCACTTTTGGTACCTCAGTACGGAACTCAGAGACTAAAAGAACCTTTTTGTAACAATGAAGCACCAGCAGTAAAACTATAGTTATTCATCCAACACATTTAATTGTGTTCACATTGCAAATTTAAAATGAAAGCGTGAAGCTATCATAGCCTCTATTTCTATGGTGTCATTCAAATACTAAAGTAATTAGATCTGGCATTAGGATTTGCACATGCAAGGATCAAAGCCTACCCAAGAACCAATACTTTCACTGCTCGATGAGCATTATTGCTCTTTCCCTTTCAGATAACTTCAGCAATCAAAAACAAAAAGTTGATTTTAAAGCCAATTCTTCAGCTTTCTAATTCTGCAGCAGCAATGTTTGTCAATAGGTTTGTCACCAGCTGTCCCTCCTTCAGAAGGTCAGAGAAGGTGAGGGGAAGTAATTAGAGCCATGACCTGCCCTTGATTGCCCAAGAAATAAGATATCCTTTTCTGGTTCTAGCAGATCCATCACTGCTGATGGGACTTCATGACCTCTGCCATCGTGGGATTGGGGGCTTCACAGATGCTGAGGCCCTCATCAAGGAGACCTCCAGACAGACCTGGGAAAACTTGATGCCAGCTCTGACTGTATATGTATATGTGTATGTGTATGTGTATGTGTATGTGTATGTGTATGTGTATGTGTATGTGTATGTGTATGTGTATGTGTATATGTGTATATATATTCAGATGGATTCAATTGCTTAAAACGTTATATGGATTTTATTTCTATACTACACTTTTAGATCAGGATTTTTTCTTTAGTGATGATTTTTTAAATTTATTCCATTTGCATGCCTCCATACCATCAAAGGATTCCTACTGATTTACAACAACATATAACATTAAATATTTCCAAAATGTCCATGGCAAGAACACCATAAGGCATAAAATAATTTAACTCAAAACAAAGCAATAAACAAGGAACATAAATAACAATCACAGATAGTATCCTCCCACTCAATCCTCAAAAAAATGTCTGTAAGTGACAAGGGCATCTCTTCCACCGGGTAGGGCTGCAATTAGAGCATCATCAGAAACTGAGGAAAGGTTCTCCTGACTGTGGTTTCCAATTGCCCATCAAGCAGTATCTATGAGTCAAGGAACAACCCAGTTATGGACCTGCTCCCTTGAATATGTCTCTTCATCAAGAAACAATACCAGAGTAGACAGAAACTCAGAGTAAGTAAATAGCAACTGCAACTTGTTTAGATTCTATTTTAGGTTGTTTGGTTAGGGTTATGGATACAGTCTCTAAGGTAAAACTGGTAAAACGTAAAAGATACAATTCTGAAAACATCTCTGGCCCAGCAATGCACAACTGGGTATTTTCAGCAAATTTATGATATTCCATTCCAAACTGACAGATACCCTTCTCACAGCATTTTCATACAGATAGAAAAGAGAAAGGGGAAAAGAACCAAGTCCTTTGGTGCCACACACAATAATGGCTACCTACCTGATTTCCTCTCTCCACTACCATAGTCTGGAACTGTCCAATAAGGAAGGATTAGAACCCCTGCAAAACAGTGCCTCTAGTCCCTAATCCTTGCTGGTAGATGCTTTGGTTGATGGAGTTGAAATTTGCCAAGAAGTTTAATGGGGGGAGCTACTTCATCCAGGTCCTATAAAAGTCATCCACCAGACCAACCAATGTCATTTCCACTCCATTCCATTCCCAGGTATGAATCTTGACTGTGTTACAAACATTCACTGCATTTTGTCCAACCAAAAATGAATTATACATAAAATAACACTGAGTCTTTCTTTCTCTTTCTTTCTTTCTTTTTCTTTTTCTTTCTTTTCTTCCTTCCTTCCTTCCTTCCTCTTCCTTCCTCCCTTCCTTCCTCGTCCTCCTCTACCCTCTTCCCCCTTCCACTTAATATATATAAAAATATATTTATATAGATTATATTTATGTATATAATATAATTACTATGTTATTATATAATATTAACATAATAAGGTATTCTCATATAATTTTGGCATGACAGGGGACTTGGAAAAACCTCCTGTTTTTTATCTAATTTTTATTCATTCATTCTTTGGATAAAAAACATGCAGACCAAACTTCATAGGTACCAATTTGGAGACCAAGAATTCAGTAGTGGATAACTAGGTGCAAAGAGCTTTGCTAGAAAAATCTAAAATTCTTTAAACTACATGGTCACAGTCACTAACCTCAGTACATTTTTTTTTAAATGTTTGCGAACTCAAAATCATTCTTGCATAAGTTATTTCCTTGTCTCTAGCAAAAATAAGTACAACACATTGTGTGTATTTTCCAGCACTGACTAAAGAATCACAGCTGTTTATTTACTTAACAAAAAGCTGGCCTGCCCTTCACAATATTGCAATCTATGCCCAATTCCTGAACAGGAAAGAATTCCCCTGTGTGATTAGCTTAAAAAAAAGATTAATTGCAAATAAGCAAAGAGACATGTGCTGCATGGTAAACATCTAAACAAGCAAAGCACAACTGATTCAATCTGCATAAAAGGAGGTTAAAAACAAATTGGTTGTATTGCAATTTAATTTCATTTTCCGACATTTCTATTTACTTAATACAACAGTCATATATGAACTGGGAAGTGTCAGGCAAACCATGAATATTCCAGAATTGTATGCAGATGAGAAAAACAACATGACCAACCATTTCCTTGCTACCTACAAGAAAGTTTATGCTCATTATTTTGAAAGTCAGTGTTAATCTTCTCACAAGAAAAGAAGGATAAACTCATGATTCTTAAACGCAACAGGTAGATTTATTGGTGGCCTTGAATCTCATGATAGGTGGCATATAAAATTAAATAAATAAATAGGACCTGAGATAATGTTGGAAAAGTAGGTATTAAGTTCTTGTTTTGTAAGGAAAGATTCAGTGCTTCCTATGGAATAGCAGACAGATTTTCATTATTATTTTGGGGGGTGTGTGAAAAGATTAATAGGTACTAAGAGAATATAGATAAAAAGTGGCACCTGTTTTCCTTCCAGGAGACAGAAAATCAGATGAGACGTATATGAAGAGTACAAGAATGCTGAAGTATTAAATTAGCAGAAACAATTGTGAGCAAATTTGCATTTGCTATATGATGATGCTTAACATTATTAATGCTGCTTTACATTTAAGCAATTAAAATTGCAATTTGAACATTAAAAGAAAGAAAAGTTGATCCAGGTATTAATGTTTTTATTACTTTTGTAATTATATTTTTTATTAAACATATCATTATATTTTTATTCAGAAACATAGGAAAAAGAGATAGACAAAAAGAAAAGAGGAGAAAAATAAAACAAAGTGAAAAAACCCAATGAATTAGATATTAAATATTTCAATATTCCATTAATTGGTTTTTAGTAAATTTAATACAATATATCATTTTGGAAACTACAGGTTGCTATTAAAATCCAGACAATAAATAAATATCAATCAATAACTATCAATTATCACTAATGCATTTTGTAATCTATAAATTTGTTAACTTTTTGTTGAATTTCCCTGTCTTCTCCTTTTCATAAAAATAAGATAAGAGGGGTTTGAAATGAACCAATTCTTTTTCTATATGTATCCAAAATATTTAATATGCTGTTTATTATTGTATAAACTCTTTTGGACAATTTATTTCTGTTCAATCAAGTTGTAGATATTTGAAAATATCATCTGGCATAAATAGATAACCATAAAGTGACACAATCCAATCTGTGATCCAAGTTAAACAGCTAGCTTGATTATTTAGTTTGAAATTTGGAACTCTTCAACCACCTCATTCTTTTGAATCCTGTAGTATCTTGAATTAAATCCTTGGTTATTTCATTGGAGCATATATAATTTGTTATTGCTCTCTGCCAATTATTCAATACCTGGTTTTCAATTTTCATTGCATTCATTAGGAAGAGAAAATTAAGCCTTGGTAGAATATTCATTTTTATACCTGCTATTCTTCATAAGACATCTGGAAATGTTCACCATTATATTTTTTCCAAATCTGTGAACAATTACTTTGAAATAGATCTTTATTATTATAGGGATTGTACAAAAGGGTATTCTTGTTGTTAGCCTAATTACCGCCATTTTGCTTCTGTAAACTGTGCTTGCATTAGGGATGACATTTTGTAAGGGCAGGAAGAACACGTACACAGACCCAGAGACAGGGAAAAGAGCGGGTAAGGAATGAAATATGATTGGCTGATATTATGTGTACTGACATGTTTGTCTTTGTGATTGCTTATTGCCTGCCTATATAAAGAAGTGCCTAACTGACCAGTGTGTGGCACTTCTGAAGGCAACTGCCAGTGTTTCAGACAGTGTTCCACCCAGCAACTTCACTTGGCCAAATAAAGTTCTGTTTCTCTTGGAAGCCTCCGCTTGAGTCTCCTGATTTGATCTGTTCAGGTAGCTGCTGACCCTTATATTATTTTATGTCAGATAGATTCCAAGGTATTTGACCTTTTTAGCAATGATACTGAACACCGTTCTTTAATACAAAAATTGCTTTCAACTGTAAAATTTCATTCAAAATTCAAAATTCATTTGAATTTTGTCATTATTAACTTGATAACCTGACACTGAACTATGCTGTTGTTATGTATCCATTATCAATTCTAATGAGTCCTTTGGCTAAATAACTAAGTACAACATCACCAGCATGTAATTTCAATTGTTCTTGACTTTCTAATTCAATTGCTGAAATTTTGTCTTTTTGGTATACCTTCTTTGCCAGTGGCATTAGTGCCAAGAATAAAAGAAAAAAGAGAACAGATTTAGTATGTCTCCTTGATTACTGATAGTCTTCAACTTACAACAGTTCATTGTTGTTCAGTAAGTTGTTGGAAGTTACAACAGCACTGAATAAAGTGACTTATGACCTTTTTTCACACTTATGACCACTGCAGAATCCCCCATGATCACGTGATCAAAATTCAGTCTCTTGGCAACTGACTCATATTTATGACAGTTGCAATATCCTGAGATCATGTGATCCCCTTTTGCAACCTTCTGACAAGCAAAGTCAATGGGGAAGCCAGATTCACTTAACAACTGTATTACTAATTTAATTCCTGCAGTGATTCACTTAACAACTGTGGCAAGAGACATTATAAAATGTGCCAAAACTCACTTAACAACAGAAACTTTGGGCTCAATTGTGATTATAAGTTGAAGACTACATGTATAGTGTTGCTTCGCACCACAAAATGAGTAGCATATAAATTTGATAAACAAACAAATAAATAATATCTGTTGTGAATTGGGTTTTGCCTAATTTAGATAATGCCCGTCTAAATGGCCTGATGTCTGTGAATTCAGAGGTTCATAGAATAAAAATAAAGTTGAAAGCAACTATGTATCTAATTTCAAGCCCCACTGCTCTCATCATAATACACAGCAATAACTCAAGGATAAAATTAGAGATCACTTTGCATATGAGTAAAATATGACATTTCCAAAAACCTAAGAGAAACTAGTAGGTGATCAAAGCATTTAAAAAGGAGTTCTTTTAACATATACTTGAAACTTAGAAGTGCTTTCAGTTTTGTTTTAATTAATGTTTACTATACAAATTGCTAGCAGTATCAGCAACAGCAGTTTTCTTTTATAAAGATAATTAATGGCTTATTCACTTTCCTTAAAACCACAAAAGATTCACATCCATAACTTTCTGGGCAGCTAGGTGAGTCTGATTCTATACTTGTCAGGAGACTGGAATTTAATTTGAGGTTATAACCTATCAAATGTTCAAAGTGATTTAAGTACATGTTTGCTAGTGGGCTAAAGCTGTGCTTTTTCTAAAAGCATCAGAAGCTTTTCTTCCTTTAATTTCTATTGGTCTGTTGTATTGCCATATCCCGATAGGCCATAAGTGCTCTCTTTAGCCTGCTGACATCAGAAGAGGCTATATTATCAATCACAACTGACAATCTCTTGAGATTGAAGCAGTCAGAAGAGCTAAGGGTGCAGTGATGCTGTCAGTGAGGGATAGTTTAAATTGTCTGGTGCGGTATTTCTAAATCACACTTTCGCAGGAGGAAGGGTATAGACTGATTGCCAACTAAAATGTATACTGTTAATTTATATAATCCTGCATTTATTTATTTTTATAAACAACATCAAGCTTAAGACTATTTATATAAAAGTAAGTAATTAAATAATGAGGAAAAAGGAAAGGTAACAAAAAATAAAAAATAAAAATACTAGGAAAGAGAAGATGAGTGAGAAACCAATGAAGAGTAATGGAAAGGAAGATACCAATGCATTTATATGTATAGCCATTAAAACTTTACTTTTGAAAAACACGCAATATGAGAAAAAAAATTTCTGATTAACAGTTCCACCTGTCATCTTCACGATATATCAGTTAATATATAAAAAAACATTTCTCAAACAAAGGAAAATAAGGATAAGAAGTATATTGGTAACAGCAATGGAAAATGTTAATACCTCTTACAATCAACCAGAGGTCTTCACTGATACATTTTGTTTGTGTGTGTGTGTGTGTGTGTGTGTGTGTGTGTGTGTGTGTGTGTGAAAGAGAGAGAAAGAGAGGAGGGAAGAGAGAGGCAGAGACAAAGGGGGTAAAACTGACATAATATGAAATGTCCATTAAATATGAACCTCTACTGAATCTGAATGTACCTTATTTGCATCAATTTATATAATTGCACGATTATACAATTGACATTAATAGTGTCATTTGCAAATATATCTCAGTTTAATGGACTGATTTCACAGTGGTCCATTAAATGGAGGTAAGATCTGAGCAAAAAAAATGTGCTCTATTGTAACATATTTATATATATATATATATATATATATATATATATATATATATATATATATATATATATATATATATATATATATATATATATATATATATATATATATATATATATATATATATATATATATATATATATATATATATATATATATGTTACAATAGAGCACATTTTTTTGCTCAGATCTTACCTCCATTTATATATATCCCCACATGATTAGACTATTATGGCAAATATTACCTATACAGTATGTACCCCCAGGGTACAACAGAACAGCTCCTATAAACATGGATTCTATATACATTTCTGCAAGACAGACTAAGATTCATACATATATACATACTGGATAAAATGATAGAAGATGGTGGTTTTGTTGGCATTTCCATACAGTACATTGAATTAGTAACTGCTGATGCAATCTAAAAGTTTATCTAAATACTTCCATTATACAAGTCTTATTTTATGTTCACTGCGCATACAGGCAAATTTAATTTTGCAGGAATATAGTTTCACTTATTAAAGGAAGCAAGTAAGTGAACACTACTCTTGGAATGATTTTTTCTGTAGAAATCATACATCTGATTGATAAAATTATCATATCATTATACGATTAATTATGGGCCACTTTTATAGATACTCAAAATGTAAACAGCACTAGAAGAGATCCTTGTAATCTGAATCTTCCAGATATCTGTGTGATTCATTTTGAAAAAAACCATCACAAGGAGGGGGGGATTGGTCATAAATTATTAATTTATTAACTTCACAGGTAGACATCGCAGGCCATAAAATAATCCATGTAGTCCTATTAAGCTCCTCTTCTTCTGTTTGTATAGCACAATCTCTTCTTCCCGACTCTCCTTTTCAACCATCAACATTCATTCATTCATTCATTCAACTGAGTGGTTCCCCATTCAAGAAGACTGTGGGCATCTTACAACATTAAAAGCAGGAAAACAGTCAAACAATGAGAACAAAGATGACATATATCTGGAAGAAGGACTCAACCAAGTAAAATTATATATAGTCTTGATACTACTCTATCAAAGGCCAAGGGGAACAGCTAAATTTTCAAGGGTATTTTAAGTGTTATCAAAATGGGTGCCACGTGAATCAAGGATGTCATTTGAAAGGGCAGGTGTCACAACAGAGAAAGCATGCTCCCTATAACTCAATAGATGGTATTGTTTAATATGTTATCATTAATATTAATCCTAAATTGGAAAGAGCCAATAAACTACTGAAGAAGAGTAGTAAACAAGTCCAAGTAAACCTGCTACTTCAGAAGTGGCTGGATTAAAACCAAAAGCATGTGTACACTATGTAGTAACTTCTGCCTTATTCCCAAACCTAATCAAATGTCTAAGCATATTCCTAAATTACCTTGTGCCTTATTTCTTTTCTTCCCATTCTTTTCTTCTTCCTCACAACTTTTCTTTGGTTACATTTTTTATTCTGTTAATTTAAGGATGAAGTTGTTTATGATCATGCTTGGTTGAGAGGGAAAAGATGCAGGCACATGCAAAACAGAAGTGAAATGTTCCTTTTTTCTTATGACATAACTCACGTAAATTATTTTTCTTCATTCTAGTTGGTAAAGTTTTTGATCTATAATTTTGATCAATAACAAAGTTTATGATCTTTATAGTCTTAGCTTGGATGACAGCATTATGAATACTTTTATAATTTAAACAATACCTATAATTACCCTATTATTGTAGCAAATTTTAGCAAAATATTAGATCCTGAATTAAATATTGAGTTTACATTCTATCTGTAAAAATAGACCTGCAGAACAGATTATCAAGACCTTAAAAAAATACAACTTAAACTAAAGAATAAAAATAAAATCAGCAGACCAAAAACCTACAACTTCAGTAGTACACCATGTGATTATGAGGCAACCGTAATGAAAGGCTGTAATTAATTATATTTCACAAATATAATAGCTTGAGGACTAAAATTCACGATATCATTAAAAAAGGAAGTAAAGTTAGAGAAAATGATAAAAAAACATGTAGATTTTAAGCCAGAATTATTTTTGTTAGGTGTAATTGTAGGAAATTATGAGAAAGAATGTGTATATGTAATGTTACATGTCCTAATTGCAGCAAGAATTGTATTTTCTCAAGATGAAGAATTACCAGCGGAGAAAGAGATAATCAAGAAAATTTTGGACTGTGCAGAAATGGACAGACTTACACTGAAAATGAAAGAGAAAGAAGATTCAGAATACTTTATAGATGGTTTTCAACCTATGGGTCGTGACCCCATTTGGGGTCGAACGACCATTTCGTGGGGGTCGCCGGACACCAAGGTCCGCCATTTTGTTTTGGTTTTTTTGAATTTTTTTGAATTTTTTTTTGGCGTGTGCGCACCATGCATGCGCGGATCGGCCCGTCGTGCGTGTGCCGCGCATGTGCGGATCCGCCCATCGCGGTCCGCCATTTTGTTTTTTTTTTTGAATTTTTTTTATTTTTTTTTATTTTGGGGGGCGTGCGCACGCCGCGCATGCGTAGATGTGCCCGTCACACGTGCGCCGCGCATGTGCGTATCCGCCCATCGCAGTCTGCCTTTTTTTTGAAATTTTTGATTTTTTTTTATTTTTTTTCGGCGTGCGCGCACCGCACATGCACAGATCAGCCCGTTGTGTGCATGCACCACGCATGCACGGATCCGCCCGTCTCGATCCGCCATTTTGTTGTTTTTTTAAATTTTTTTAATTTTATTTTTTTGGCGTGCGCGCACCGCGCATGTGTGGATTGGCCCATCACACGTGCTCCGCACATGCGCGGATCCGCCTGTCACAGTCCACCATATTTTTTTATTTATTTATTTATTTTTATTTTTTTCCGGCCCGTGCGCCCCCCGCATGCGCGGATCAGCCTGTTGCGCGCGCGCACCCGGGTCGGGGTCGCGGCACGCATGGGCGGGGCAAGTGGGGTCTCAACCTGAAAAAGGTTGAGAACCACTGCTTTAGCACATGGGATACATTTTATCAATGGCTAGAAAAACGAGGTAGAGAGAAAGGAGTTTAACATGTATAGGTAAGCTAAATATTGGAACCCAGACAATATGTTGCTGATAAAATATTAAGGATTTGTAATTATAAAAAATAATAAAATATTGTTTTAAAAAAGGAAGTAAAGAAAAATACTACCAAATGATAGAATTAGAAAAAAAAATGCAAAATTGGTTGAGAAGGTGAAAGTTGCTAAAGAAATGTAGAAAGAAAAAGATGACACTGTGCAATTGAATGCTGAATGCCAAAGAAGAGCAAGAAATAAGCAATACTAAGAAACTGAGGAAAGCCATCAAATGGAGGGACAATATATTTATTTAAGGGCATTAAAGAAATCAAGGAATCCTTTTTAGAAAAATAGGCAGGACAAAAAAACAGAAAAGGCAATAATTACTAGAAGAGATAGAAACAGATGGTACCAATATATGGAAGTTCTGTATGAAAAAGATCTTAGAATCAGTGATTTATACAAAGGTTTGATCACTGAACTAGAGCCAGACTTTCTGGCAGGTGAAATTAAACAGGCCCTAAGAAAAGATTGCTAACAACATAGCTGCAAGAATTGATGACCCGCAGAAATAATTAAAAACTTAGAAGATGACGAAGTTAAGTGGCATATGTGGTTTCTAATTAGCTACAGAAAAGTAGCAGTGGCCAATGGAGTAACAAAGATAAATTACATTCCGATACCAAATCAGAACAGTAATAAAGATTGCTCTAACCACTGAACCCTTGTATTTACCTTTTATATTTTTTAAATAATAATCAAGATTTTGCAACCCAGATTTCAAAAATGCATGAGGACTGTTGATATACGAGCTGATTAAAAGGCAGAGACATCCATGATCATATGGCTAATATAAAATGAATAGGAAAAACAAGTTCCAGAAAAGTTTGCCTTTTTGATTTTACAAAGGTTTTTGATTATGCAGATTAAAGCAAATTAAAAGCCTGAGTGTTCCAGGCCATCTCACTTGCCCACTGAATAATTTCAAAATGACCAGGACACAATTGTTAGAAGAAATATGCAATGACTAAATTGTTCAAGACTGACAAGGATGTGTGCACAGTATATTGCCTACTTATGTACATTAACATATGTACAGAACATATCATGAGAAATGCTAAACTACAGTAAATAGAAAGTGAAATTAATATTGCTGGTAAAAACTTCAGCCTCCTCAAACATGCTGCTAATATTCCTTAGATGGCTGGAAATAAAAAAGTGAACTACAAAATTATTGTTGAAAGCAAAAGACAATAGTGCTTGACTCTGCTGCTCAATATTTTATATTAAAAAAGCAAGTTATGTCAATACGAAGGTCTAACCCAATTCAGACAAGTTGAAGGGCTCACGGACATTGTACATCCTAAACACAAAAACTAGCAGAGATGAAATAATCAGGCAACTGCTACTTCAGAGAAAGATTATACCATAGCTAGTTAAATATTAAACTGCAGAAACATTGAACTGACCACAGAGGTAGATATTGACAAGGCCACAATTTTTGTAGCTGTAATCTATGACAATGAAAATTGAGGCTTGTCTAAAGTTTTCTAAAATCATATTTCTTAAATACTGAAAAATGTTCACATTGTGAATGATCAGTGATGTTAGAAATTGAAGTCATTTTAACTTGATCTAATTGTTTTAAACTGATACATTTCAAAATGTATAGTTCATTCTCTAAACAGGGAGAAATCAATCAGTAATATGTCCCATAAAGAACACTTCTGTAAAAAAATAACAAATGTATAGTTTTGTTATTGCATTTATATTTTACCTTTTTCTCAAAAAAATTAAGGTTACTGGGTAAAGAATTATGTAATTCGGATCTCTATCACCCAAAGGAGTGGTGGAAACAACTCCAACATTTATTTGAGTGAAAACAACAAAATGGACTTTACAAAAATGAACATTATTCTTTGTTGCAGGTATAGATTAGATACTGTTAGTAATGACAGATTGCAAGAACGCATTGCTAGGTCACATCTGAGGCAATTACATGCAACCTGTATCCTATTTTTTAATATATACAAGAATATATGAAACAATTTACTAGATATCTTTCTGCCCTCCTCTACAAGATTACAAATCAGGTACTATATAATTTAGCTTCCTGCAAAATGATGTAGCAATTCTTTCAGAAATTTTGTCTCAAAGTGGCAATATAAATAAGGAGTACCTTACAAAAACAAATTTCCTAGCACAATTATGCACTTCATTTCTATTCTTGGATTGTTGAGTGTCATAAACATTAACCTGTACTTTCTAGAGCTACTAGAAAAGTACACTCACTACAGAAAGAAATACAACTATTTTTTTATGCATGTGAACATGTGTATGTGAGCACACATCCATATTGTAAAAGAAATCCTGAAATCTGCATATATATAATGATTCAGTCGAGATGACAGGGACTCGTCTTGATCCTGTTGTGTGGGAGGAGTTTGACCCGGTGGCACCTGATGAAGTCGACAAGGCCATTGGAGCTGTGAGCTCCGCCACCTGTTTATTGGACCCGTGCCCCTCCTGGCTGGTTTCGGCCAGCAGGGAGGTGACGCGGGGCTGGGTTCAGGAGATTGTCAACGCTTCTTTGAGGGAGGGGTCCTTTCCGGCTCCCTGCAAGGAGGCAATTGTGCGCCCCCTCCTCAAGAAGCCTTCCCTGGACCCAGCTGTTTTAAACAACTACCGTCCTGTCTCCAATCTTCCCTTTATAGGGAAGGTTGTTGAGAAGGTGGTGTCACTCCAGCTCCAGCGGTCCTTGGATGAGGCCGATTATCTGGGCCCTCAACAGTCAGGATTCAGGCTCGGCTACTCCACGGAAACTGCTTTGGTCGCGCTGACGGATGATCTCTGGCAGGCCCGGGATAGGGGATTTTCCACTATCCTGGTGCTACTTGACCTCTCAGCGGCTTTCGATACCATTGACCATGGTATCCTTCTGCACCGACTGGGGGGGTTGGGGGTTGGGGGCACTGTTTTGCAGTGGTTCACCTCCTACCTCACTGGTCGGTCACAGTCGGTGTTGGCGGGGGGTCAGAGGTCGACCCCTAGGTTCCTCCCTTGTGGGGTCCCTCAGGGATCGGTCCTCTCCCCTCTGCTGTTTAATATCTACATGAAACCACTGGGTGAGATCATCCGACAACACGGGGTGAGATATCATCAGTATGCTGATGATACCCAGCTTTACATCTCCACCCCGTGTCATTTCAGTGAAGCAGCGGAAGTGATGTGCCGATGTCTGGAGGCTGTTAGGGTTTGGATGGGTGCCAACAGGCTCAAACTCAACCCCGACAAGACGGAGTGGCTATGGGTTCTGCCTCCCAAAGATAATTCAATCTATCCGTCCATCAGCCTGGGGGGGAGCTTTTGACCCCCTCGGAGAAGGTCCGCAACTTGGGCGTCCTCCTCGATCCACAGCTAAACTTGGAACATCATTTTTCGGCTGTGGCGAGGAGGACATTTGCCCAGGTTCGCCTGGTGCACCAGTTGCGGCCCTATTTGGACCGGGAGTCTCTGCTCACAGTCACTCATGCCCTTATCACCTCGAGGCTCGACTACTGCAATGCTCTCTACTTGGGGCTACCTTTGAAAAACGTTCGGAGACTTCAGGTAATGCAGAATGCAGCCGCGCGAGCAGTGTTGGGCCTGCCCAGAAATGCCCACATCTCAGCATCACTCCGTGAGCTGCATTGGCTGCCTATTGGTCTCCGAACGCAATTCAAAGTGTTGGTTATGACCTATAAAGCCCTACATGGCATCGGACCAGGTTACTTACGAGACCGCCTGCTGCCTCACGAAACCCAGCGACCGGTTAGGGCCCACAGAGTCGGCCTTCTCCAGGTCCCGTCGGCTAGACAGTGTCGCCTGGCGGGGCCTAGGGGAAGGGCCTTTTCTGTTGCGGCCCCGGCCCTCTGGAATCAACTCCCCCCGGAGATCCGTATCGCCCCCACCCTCTCCGCCTTTCGTAAACTACTAAAGACCCATCTCTGCCGGCAGGCCTGGGGCGGTTGAAATCTTGCCCCTAGCCAGTGTATGTCTGTGTGTATGTTTGCTGAATGAATGGTTCTTAATTTAGGGGTTCTTCTTTTTATATATTTATTTTTATAAATGTACTATTTAGTTTGTATTGGATTTCTATTTATGCTGTAAGCCGCCCTGAGTTCCCGGAATAGGGCGGCATAGAAATTTAATAAATAATAAATAATAATAATAATATCTGCTTGATATTTCCTCACAATTTTCATTTTTACATTGAGAAAATGCTATGGTAAGTTAACACTATTTGGGAATTGATAGTCCTTTATGTTGTTTATATAATTGCATCAACAGAAGTGATATATGCACATACTGTACTTCGATAATACTTTAATCTTTATAATGTGAACTGTCATTTTACAAATGCTGCATCTTAGAAACAGCCACATAAAGTCACAGGGGCTACCAAGAGTAGCAAAATAAAAAAAGAGCAAAGGTATTATTGATTTTTGTCAATAAATTCTCAATAGTATATTGTTCAATTGTACCTGAAATTGTTCAGTAATATAATTGTTCTTTGGTCCAGTCTCTGTTTTCCAAGCCTCTCACTGCGTTGAATTCACCAGTTTTTCTCCAAATTCATTTTCTGAAGGTAAAAAACAAATAATAAATTCATGAATAAATAATAGAATAAATATTCATCATTTTTTTCAGAATACAAATAGCATACATTCTTATGTCAATGCTTGTAGTAGCAAAACTGCTACAAAGATCCACAATATAGCTAGAATCTATAGAGATGGTCATTTTTTCTAAAATTGAAACATGGAGTGTAAAACAGCTGAATAAGTGGGGGGGAAAACAAACTCTTATATTCAATTCTCCATGATTTGTAAATCTACTGCAGTACACATATGTTTCTTTTAATATTCAAATGTGTCCATGTTATAACTATTTTTTGTAGTCTTCTGCAGTTTTACAAGAAATTAATGTACAGATAGAATGAAATTATTATATTGCTCTTATAAAATATGATATAATGAATGTTTCTAGCCAATAAAGGGGCATTAGTTTATATTCAAATTGACAAACAACATAGAAACTATTTAGTGAATATTGTTGTTTCAAAAACCTGAGTCTGGATTTGGAGGATGATATTTAGGATTTTATATGAGTTAAAGAAAAAAAACTGAATTAAAATTTCATGTAGAAATAATACTGTATGTACAGTATGTTCTTTCAGACCAGAAAACTAAATTTGACTGGAGCAAATTTCCATACTTTAGTAATTATCTATTTCCCCCCCAAAAAAGTTACATAGGAAAAAATAATTTCCATGTACCATAAGGGAATGTAAAATATCTTAAGAGCTTTGAGGGACCTGAAGTATTCATAGGAATACCTCACCCCCATCCAGTTACAATGATTAATGATAACAACGTTGCAAAACATTTTTAGTTTCATAATTGTGTCGTACAAATCAATGTAATATACCTTTGAATATTTAATTTATATACGATGATACAGATAGACTGAAATTAAAGAACCAAATGTTTAATCAGAAAGACTGTATTGAGCTCAGAAATTGATCAAAGACAGGAGACATGAAACCACATGTGTCTCAATCTCAAACACTGTTCTCATATTGGCTGACATTCAAGGCTGATGGCTTCTAGTCTACTTCTCTAGTCAGGATCACTCTCTTAAGTAGCTGCTACAATATTACCTTTCTACTGTTAAAATTATGTCTTGCTGTACTCCAATTTGATGCAAATTTAATACTCCAATCCTGAACATCACGCATGTGCATATATGAACACACATATACATGTTATTCTAATCTAGTCCTAAATTAATCAAATATTAGGTTTAAAGAGCTCCTGCATACAGGTAGTCCTTGACTTATGACCACAATTGGGACCAGAATTTCTGTTACTAAACAAAGTGATTGTTAAGTGAGTCACACCCAATTTTATGATCTTCTTTGCCATGATGGTTAAGTAAACATATGGTTTTTAAGTGAATCTGGCTTCCCCCATTGATTGCTTGTCAAAAATCAGCTGAAAAAGTTGCAAATGACGATCACATGATCCCAGGACACTGCAGCTATTGTAAATATATGCCAGTTGTCAAGCACCCAAATTTCGATCCTACGACTGTGAGGATGTTACTAGGATAGTTGTAAGTGGGAGGATTCATTGTAAATTTTTCAAAGCCTCTGTAACTTTGAACAGTCGTCAAAGGAATAGCTGTGAATCAAGGACTCCCTGCATATGCTTCCGCATGTTGCCAAGCATCTCTTTGAAAAGATTTGTAGACCTCTAGTTCTAACATTACTGAACTTTTTTTCTACAGAATGCTAAGCTTTGTGAAGATACTTATGGCTCTTGCAGTCTATAAATAATTGTCATAGTGGAGTTCTTCAGTGTAAATTTTGCTTACAATAAAGCTGGGGTATTAATTTGATGCTGTTACAATTTGTTTGGGAGTAATGTTTAGAGCAATTTTTTTTTAAAGATAGGACTTACTATTCAAGGTTACAAAGTACAAACCAGCATTAAAAATTCCAAACATCTGCGGCAGAGACTTAAGAAGCATTATTAAAATGAGAACAGGTGATTCATTTAAACCTTTTGTTTCTGATATAGAGCTCTTAATTAGACACTATATATGACAATAGGAGAAGACATATTAATGAGCTGCAGTGGAATATGTCAGGAAAATAGACATGTTAGCGACTCAATAATCTATTTATGAGCAATTGAATTCCACAACATAACCATACCATACATCTTCCAAGCACATATTTTATTAGGTTGCTTATACGATATTTTTTTCAAAGGGTTTGCTTAAAAATGAAAGATCTGGGATTGAAGATGTTTCCATGTTCTAACTTGCCCTTAAGAATATCAAAGTAATACAAAACTGTTAATAAAATTAACAAATCTTATTTTAATATAGTCCAGACATGTGAAACACAAGGCCCGGGGGCCGGATGTGGCCCGCAACATGGTTTTATGTGGCCCACGAAGCCATCCTGGAAACAGTGAGGGAATGGCCCCCACTACCTTGGCCTTTGCCCAGGCCAGCCGGGACCCAATGTACAATCTTGTGGTGGCCATCTATGCTGAAACGCATTCAGTCTTAGCTCCACAAGGCCGTCTGGAAACACCAAGGGACTGGCCCCTGCCGCATCGGCTCCACCCCCTGGGTGCATGCTGGGGAGGTGTCATCCTTTCTGAGGAATGAAGAAATGCACCATCACCTGGAAATAGCCAGCAAATGGCCCTTGCCTACTTCACATATCCGGCTTGATGGGCTCCAGGGGAGGGGTTTCAGCAGGCTCTTCCAGTGGACTATGTCTTGGTGCTTGCCCTGGTCCCACCCTCTTCTGCCAGAGACCATCAGATCTGTCCCACTCCTGCCCAGGCCCCCAGAGGCACCCTTGACGCTAATAATGTAGAGCTGGCCATGCCCACCCAGTAGGCCACACCCACTCCAGCCTCACCCACCCAGTAGGCCCCGGCCCCCCAAGGACAACTGCAATGCTGATGCGGCCCTCAGTGAAATTGAGTTTGACACCCCTGATATAGTCTATGAAGATTAAACACCTGGATATCTAAATTGTTTTAGGTACATAACTATAAAAGCCCACTAAAAATTTTCCTCACTGCCTGTTCATGAAAGATTTAGTGGAAAAAAAGGATTTAAAATTTCTTCTTCAAAATCTATTGCAACACTAAAGAGTTCCTTTGCTTACAACAATGAACTAATGAATTTTACATTTTCCAGATTTTCAAAGTTTGCTCTATAATGGTTGAAGCATGTACATGTTATATATATATATATATATATATATATATATATATATATATATATATATATATATATATATATATATATATATATATATATATATATATATATATATATATATATATATATATATACATACATATATATATATATATATATACATATATATATATATATATATACATATATATATATATATATATATATATATATATATATATATATATATATATCAGCAAATGCAAATATATTACAATTATATTATAAATTTATTAATACCAAATAATTAACATATTAATTCATTTTAATGCACGTCACATGACGAACACCCCTGTTCTAGTCTTCCAAATAGTTTGAAAAATATACAGTAGTAGGTAAATATATTGTTTAGTATTCAAGTTTTTGATTATCAGAAGAAACTCTTATGTACTAAGAATTGAAAGCCCACTGAAAGCATCCATTTAAAGATCGAATTAGAGATAAATGAAAGTAATAATGTTATGACAATCTTCCCAGCCAACTGGGAGACATAAAGTGGCATTTTCCTAGAACCTATGACAAAACTTTTACAAGAGGAAGCATAGCAGTAAAGAGTGATCACAACTGTAGTGACACCTACTGAAGATCTAACTCTGCAAAAAAATAACACTATTTTTAAGTGGTTCACTGACAATTTTATCCACTCAAAACCGGGAAAGAGAAACATGGGAATCTGTTGCTTGGATCTGAAACTGTATGGCTGAATAAGTAAAATTAACCGGGCACTGGGAGAAATTGATCATGTCATTTTGGAATCTGTAAGCAGATTTGGTCAGATGTGTACCCTGAACTTCAGCAAACACCTTAGAACAGGGGTGTCAAACTGCTGGCCCACAGATTGGGTGCATCATGCCAAAACCGCACCCACCTCATTGTTGGCAATGGGAAAAAAGTCATAATACATCGCAACACATCATGTGATGTTGCAAGTTTGACATCCCTGCCTTAGAAAGGTGGTCAGATTTCATGATTATACATTCAGAAAGAAAAAAATAGTTCAAAAAGGTTGTAAGGAAATACAAAATGACACATTTCAACCCATTACATGTAAAAAAAATGGAGGGGGTGTATGGCTGTCACTAAATGGATTGAAGGGAACTATTTGATGACCATCAGCTTTTAAGTACCATCAGTAGAAGTCTATTTTCATCAAGTACAAGTACTAACATCAAGAAGAAAGAGGTTACCAAAGCTACCCATGGAATGAGGAATTCAAAAGCACTAGACATTTGAAAACTGGAGGAACTTAGTGGCAAAGTAGCCAAATGGCTAACAAATTTCTTCACTGCTATTGCGGGCTCTGGAAACGTGTCTGCTGACTGGGCCACAAGCATCTTCTTCAAGAATAAAGAGGACCTGGCAGATTGTTCTAACTATTGTCCAATTTGCCTCCTATCACACACAATGAAAATCTGAATGGATCTTCGACCAGCACCTATGTGACATTGTGAAAATTAGTACCAATAATGTGGCTTTGTCAAAGGTATAGCACCACTGATGCCACCCTCAGCTCAGATGGTCGTGGAGAAAAACTGAGAAAAGGGGAAGACATTACCCTTTTCTTGACCTTGAAGAAGGAGATGAAGCATACAGGAGTATTTTTTAAAAAATGTTCTTTTACTGTGTAACAGGGAGCAGAGACAGAATATGGAAAAAATTGGTCCCCTGATTAAGAAACAGGCTGAAATTTAATACATGCACAAATACACAAATATAGACACGAATACATATACACAGCAGTGCTCTCAGTGCAATAGAACTCTTGAATTACTATACGTATCGGAAATAATTTAAATCAGGAAGAATCTGTTTAAAATTATTTCTAATTACCTTTGCTGCACTAGGTTTGAGCTTAGATTTGGGCACCCAGGTTTACATCGCAGTCTTGTTAATTACACCACCAGAACTACCCTTATCCTTAGTTTTCCAAACTAGAATTAATATGGGAAAATGGAATATTTAGGAATGGTTAAAATGTCCCAAACTGTCACTGCATTATGTGTATTACTACTGTATTACTAGAGGAATTCCCTATGTTTTCTTGTGAGCAGGAATACCCACAGAATTAAATAGTGGAAGATAACATTTCTTTTTTATGCCATATGGTGTGGAATTTTTTCCTATGGTATTTTTTCCCCAGAACTATTGTCACCGATGCTATTGCCAACAATGAAAAATTAAACCCCAATTTAAAGATTTAAACAAAAGAAAGCATAATCATGTAATGAACTATATAGATGTGGGGAAATAACAAGGACATTTTTAAAAATGTTACTTACAATTGCATTTCTTCTTTTTTCCTGCAAACATCAGTCTTCAACACTATCTGTCAGGAAGAATTATCTTCCTCAGCCTTCAAAACTACCACAGTCTTGTCTCAGTTAACAGTAAGCCAGCAGAAAAATTGCACAAGGCATACTTGGATTATGTGATAAGGTGGGTCTCACTGATTTGAAATGGGCTAGGCCAGGATTAGGCAATCCTGTCTCTTTTATGAATCGTGGACTTCAACTCCCAGAATTCCTGAGCCAGCCATGCTGGGTCAGGAATTCTGGGAGTTGAAGTCCACGAGTCATAAAAGAGCCAAGGTTGCCTACCCCTGGGCTAGGCCATAGTAAAAACAACAACAACAACAACAAAGCTCTCAGTAGAATTTAAGGTGACTAGGAAGGCCTTTATGCAACTTCGTATTGTGCACCAGTTGCCAGACGAACCACTGCTGGAGAAGCTGCAGGCAATGGAAGCTGCACCACCCAATAACCAGGAGACTTAGCTGCTTGCTATGCGAAGAGGAAAGCAGAGCAAAGAGGCTCTGCAAGACTCCTTGAAAGAGAGGAGCTGTGCCTTCCAAATGAGGGTTGCTTCTACTTAAAAAGAGGGGCAAACTCAAAGTTCTCCATTACCAACAACCATTTATTCATGCAGATTCTATGTGCCTTGATTCCCAACTTGAAATTCCATGATTAGTCTCTGGATCAGCTGACCAAACTTCTAGAACAGCTCAACCCTTGGATTTCACTTGACCACTCTTGTGTCTGCTGTTTTAGATTTAAAAGTTTCTTAAGGCAAGCTCATTGGATTTTGTTAGATTTATTTTCTCTGCAGTGTGTGTGTGTGTGTGTATGTTTGTATATGTATGTATTTGCACTCACATTTCCTTTACCACTTGTTTGTTTGCTTCAAAAACTTCTCAATAAATTTTGCAACCATCTCTCTGAGGGTTTGTACGTTCATGGCCTGAGACAAAGAGACATAGTGAGGTTCACAGCCAATCATTTTTAAACATTCTCTGGATGGCCAATATATATGGGGGGGGGAAACCATTTTGTGGAATTGATCAGTTAAAATACCATATTCCAACTCTCGATTCAGAATTATTGCAAATAACAAATACTAGACAACCTGTAACCTACTGCATCATTTCACAGATATTTCTCTACCTAAACAGAGAAACACAATGGCAAGGGCAAAAAAAAAACCAGTGGTAATGAGAGTAACTTCTGCTGGATTGACCACAGCTGACCACCAGCAGCCAGTGCTGGGACAGTCCCTCCAGCCTCCAGAAAGCTAGGGTGAGACTGGTCTACCTGATCTCCAGTAGCTAAAAATGGAGCTAGTCAACCCAGCCTCCAGAGAACCAGGACAAGACCGGTCTACTAAACACCTGGGTAGCAGCTTTCTTGTTTTCTTGTAGACATATCATTAACCAAACTAGATAACATCATCAGTGCTAGTGATGATGTTACCTAGTATCATAGCACAGCAGCACTGAAGCAGTCAAAATTTGACAAATATCAATCCCAAATGTAAGTCATGATCCCTAGATTATGACTGCATTCTGTAAATTAGCCCATCTGAGGTACCTTGGTTCAAAAAACGCTGACTCTATGATGCACCATTTCACTCAGTTACAGGTTACAGACATGAGAGTTTTAGTAATATATAAATTCACTCATTTTTATGCTTTATTCTTTAATACCTTTTATTAAAATGCTCTTTGTTTATAAAAAACGTATCGTACACTTTGAATTATACAAAGAACATAGTAATTTTGGAGATATAGATGCTAATGCATCTGGAACAAATTCTGTAATCAAGAGATTTTACATATTACCATTTTGCTATTTTAGCCAATCAAAATTGCAGTAATACAAAAAGGTTTAAAACTTTGACTGGCAATAAAATATTTAGCATTAATACCCTTAGTTGTCCTTAATTTCTCCACGCCAAAAAGAACTTAACTGCTTTTTAAAACTGTCCCTGAACATAACTTTATCATTTGAATAAGCATCATGTGACTAAATTATACTTTGCAACATCTTTCAATAATCTCTTGCAACCTTTTATGTAGGAAATACTATAGGGTTATGTCTAAAAATGGAGTCAAATACCTGGCACATTGTCAAAGTGGTTACATAATATTTCTTTTTATTCTGACTGAAGTGATTTTTTAAATTTTGCTCTCTTGTATTCCATAGAAAATTCAAGTAAAATTATATGCCTAAAATAAAGCTGAAAATCAACAAAGTAAAAACTTGATCCTTTGCATTAGCCATAATTTAAATCATGTATTAACACTGAGTTGAGAATTCATTTAATACATTAAATGAAACAAGTCCACATTTAAAAATATCCTTTTAGTATGAAATATGCTGTAAGGATCCATAGTGCGTATTACATTTTAAATAGCACAGCTCCCTACAGCGATTCAAAGAATGCAACATTTTTAATTTCATCAGTGACTGATCAATAAACCTTACAAAAACCTGAATCAAGCAGTGATGTAGGCTATGTCACGATAAGAAAATACTGAAATATAAGAACTTTAGATGGCTCGCTAAGAATGTTTCAGATAATATGTATTTTGGGTATGTATATTTTTGTAGCTTGACAAAAATATGAATATATTGTCATTAGAAAGATCTTTCAGTCCGTAATTCACGGCTGTATGTGGGGAAAAAGGAATGCTGGATAAATTAATCACATATTTCTAATCAAATCAAGATGATGTGATCCACCAAAGCAGAATGTATCATATCATGAATAGGTGCATACTTTACAAAATCTGCTAGAGTCTTTTAAAATATTTCTCTGTTCAAAAGTTATTTATAAGATTCTATACAACATGTGAAAAAGCTATTATGCCCGTCTCTTCTAGCAATCTTGTTTTGCTTACAAACTGTCCAAAGAATCCCTGTAGACATTTTTTGTTTTTATTTGTTTTATTTCTTCTATTAGTAATATTTTTAGCTGTTATTAAGAGGAAGAATATAAAGGCTAAGAAAATGAAGCTCCCTTAAATTTTACAACCCTTTCCTGGCAAAGGTTCTCATAGAAACCAGAGCTCTTTACTCAGCTATACATCATTTCAGGCCTTAAATCACAAAGTGAGCAGATCTCTCTTCCTTTTACTCTTCATAAGTCAAGAAAACCCCACTAGAAATTTTAGCCCTAATGAAACCATTAACTCTTCGCAATCCTCATTCCGGCTTTAGAGACTGCCACCAGAAGATAAAGCAAGTTGTGCAAAGCGATCTTTATATAAAAGGCAAATGTCAAAAGAAAAGCTCTGATATTTGGTTGGGCTCCCATTTTTCACACAGGCATTTCCTAAATCCATCTTTGATGAGCTTCCCCAGCTATAAATTCTACAAATTCCCTCTGGAGCACTACCATGTGTACTTCATGAAAATGTCATCTGCCAGTGCTGCAATTACTCACACTCTAGCAATCATGTGCACAATGCAGAATGGGTCGAATTCAGGTGAGAATGAGAACCCAGCAATCAAGCCTCGGAATGGAGAACAAAGCCATTTTCTTTCATTTGCATCAATACAACCATCAAGGCCTTAATTACAAGGCAAGTGTCAAGTTTGGCTGCTGAAAGACTTATTATTACACAGCTCAGCTTCAGATCAGATCGGTATTGATGAACAAAAAAAAAAAAAAAGAGGAAAGCCAGCTTACCCCACAAATATGGAAATGGCTTTAAATGATTAGATGATTGGCAGATATGGAGAAAACAAAACTATTAATATTTTTAGGTGAAAATGAAAATTCAGTGAAAGATTAAAAGGCAAAATACCAGAAATTTCTACAAATATATTCCTCATTCAGTGTTGACTTGTCTAATATTAACTGAATATTTATTTGAATTGAAATACTAAAAACAGGTCAATGGAATCTAATAGCAAATTCCAATATCAGATAGAAATTTTTAATTAACAATACTTTGCTTATTCCAAAACCAATTTTTTAAAATAACAAACTGAGTTCCTTCTTATATATTTGAGCATTTTGCTTGCCTCTGGTAGTCACCTTTTTAGACAGATGACACTTTTTTCACTTTTAAGCAGCACTATCACTAACAACATATTTATATAGAAATAACTCTTTAAAATGCATGATGCAAACATATATGAAAATGTGAATCTTATAGGAAAATCTGCTTGTGCATAGTAGAGCCTACTTTGTTTGATTTCACTAAGAAGTGTAGTTAATATCCTTGACAGTTTCAGAGCCTTCTAGATAGAATAACATTAACAAGAATGTTTCCATAGGCTTAAAAAAGTAAATTTAGAGGTTATTTCAAGTTGAGCTCATATTTTTTTTTTAAGCTTTCCCACTTATAATAGGAGACCAAAAGCTCTATAAACAGTTAGTAGCATGCATGGACTAGGGCAAATAATCTTATTTTCTACTTCTCAATTTAAAAAGTGCATATATTTCAATTTTAGTGAATAAAGATTACATCCAAAGGTTGAAAAAATAGAATTTCAGTCCAGCTAGTGAGCCAAGATGAGCCACTATTGAAGTAAATAAGATGGGTTCAAAGTTGTTGCAAGTGCGGTCTGTATTATTGCCATGCACATGATGTCTTTTATGAAACATAGATCTATTTATTTATTTGTAAAATTTTCTAACCTTCTCCATCCCAAAGGACTCTACATCATTGTATATAATCTACATCATGGTATGAACTCAATGTAAATGTATGCTTTGTTCAAATCTTACTTCAACCACTATTCTTCTAACATTTTTCTCCCACATGCATGAATATGAATAACTCTGGTTGGGGGAGGGGAAATCATTCCTGTGCAATGTTAAAATTGAATAACAAAAAAGCACAAAAATTATTCATTTTACCATCTTTGGGTATTACCCTAAAACTAACATCTAATTTGAAGAAAGAAAAGTACAAGCTAGCTCCATCGTTTGAAGAAAGATTATCAGTTCTAAATCTAAGAATATTCTACAATTTTAAGAGACATAAAGAAAGACACTAAATGCAATTTCTTGGAGTCACAGTATACTATAAAACGTCTACCCTGAGTTTATGTTTATATTATATAATGTAAAAGCAAAGAATTTTTTATTTAAAATGTTTTAATGCTTATTGCCCAATTAATTTTGGAATTAAAAAGTAATCCTTTAAAAAAGAAAAAAAAGCAAGGATCAGATATTTGCAGCAAGGAAAGAATACTTTCCATATGCATCTATATAAAAAGTTAATTAAATCAGCAGCTCCAGAACTTCACACAACATTGTTTTTTTCCCCCAAATCAAAAGACATTTTCTAATCAATTTTTTTTTTCTGGACTGATCACAGTGGTTTTTTCCCTGGGGGGTTTTAAGAAGCTTGGATTTTACCATTTTCTTACGTATCTGTGAAGTTCATATATACTACAGCAGCGGTTCTCAACCTGTGGGTCGTGACCCCATTTGGGGTCGAACGACCATTTCACGGGGGTCGCCAAACAACGCAGTCCGCCATTTTTCCCCTTTTCCTTAGCTGTGCTACTCCCTCTTATTCTATTGGCTTTTGAAAGCCAATAGAATAGACTCTCTTGAATAGAGTCTAATTCTATTGGCTTTCAAAAGCCAATAGGAATTGTCCAGGCTGTTTCTGCCCTGCTGAGCCCACCAAAAGTCCCAGTCTGCAAACGGTGCTGCAAGTTGTCTGCAGCGAAGGCGAGCTGTCTGGAAGTTTCCACCCTTCCCTGCTGAGCAACTACTAAAAATGTAAGTAAAAGAGGGCCAGGGGTGGGAGGTGGGAGGCCGGCAGGCACAGGGAGGGTTGATGGCGCGCGTGGGGCCCGGCGGGTGCCTTATCTCCCTTGGGCTGGGCCAGCTGGTGGCCCAGCCAGTGGTTTCCCTGTGCCGTCGCTGCCCCTTGCCAGCTACGTCTCGGCTGGCGCAGGGGGCGGCACCATGCATGTGCGGTGCTCCCGGGCAGGGAAATAGTCCTCGACTTACGACCGGTTGGGTAGTCCGACTTACGACCGGTTGGGTAGTCCTCGACTTACGACCGGTTGGGGGTCATGACATTAAAAAGGTTGAGAACCACTGTACTACAGGGAGTTCTCGACTTACAACAGTTTGCTTAGTGACCATTCAAAGTTACAAAGTACTGAAAAAAGCGACATGACCATTTTTCACAGTTATGTTTCCAGCATCCCCATGATCATGTGGTCAAAATTCAGATGCTTGTCAAGTGGTTCATATTTATGACCCAAGATCATGTGATCACTTTTTGCAACCTTTTGACAAGCAAAGTCAATGGGGAAGCCAGATTCACTTAACAACTGGGTTACTAATTGATCAATTGCAGTGATTCACTTAACAACTGAAGCAAGAAATGTTGTAAAATGAAGCAAAATTCATTTAATAAATGTCTCACTTAACAACAGAAATTTTGCGCTCAATTATGGTTATAAGTCAAGAACTACCTGTACTTTTATGTTTACTTAGAATAAATAATTATAAGAAATACAAACATTATCCATCAACTTTTAAAATATTTATAACGAACTCAAAACAAACATCCAGTTATTTCTGTGGAATTGTGTGCTTTGTTTTGTTTTTACATGATAAATAGAAGTCAAAAAGCATCTTAAAGCAGCCACACCCTTTTTAGGCTTATGCAAGGATTACATCATGATGATCTTTGTAATACTGGAACTGAGATCAATGAAGATCTGATCAGCTTTATCCATAAATAATCATGCAGTTGCCCACAGCAAGCCATCCACTATTTCAGCTTCCTCTCTCCAAGATTTTGGTACAAGAATGCTAAACGGTAGAGAAAAGGAATGCCAGCTGATTCTGCATGGATGAATTGGAGACAGAAAAGAATATAGCAAGTGTCGCATGCACAGCTGTGACACAAAATCCCAAACAGTCCTGTAGCTCTGCTTAATTCATCACAAGATTTCTTCCATTTATTCATATTAATACAGTCTTTGTTACCATGTAGTTGATTTGCTTCTGTGACAAGAAAGAGTATGCTCCCTATCTCCACAATATCAGATTAAATGTGGGTGCTGATACCGGTATCAGTTAGGAGAAATCAGATGTTGTGAAGGAAACAAAATATTCAAGAATATTTCATGGGCTACCTTAGTATCAACAATGAGATCCGCACAAAAGAAGAAAGTTAGCATAAATCCTAGACCCCACCTAATATTACTTTGGCTAACTCAGAAATGCAGATGGTTATGTAGCAACAGGGATGATATTCCAGCAGTATCCTTGCATTGTCCCAGCTATCAAAACACAGCAGCCTGCACTGAAAATTAGTTGACTATTGGATGGAGCACCTGGTCAGCAAAATTGGAATTCCTATAAATCACAGCAGCTCCAATTCCCCAACTTCCATTGATCAGCAGTGACCTTACCAGATGAACTTCCAACCTTTACTCTCAGCCATGCCTCTACAATACATATTGGATCAGCATTTTCATAGAAGGCTAAAACCCAAATAATACATGTTTTACTGGCAACTGATCTGGTTTTGAAGAATAGGACCTGTAGTTTGGAATGTGCCCCTTGAGCTATTTAGAAAGAAAAAGAGGCCAATGCCACTGATAGGATAAGTATAAAATGTTTTAACAAATTAAGACAAAATAAGGATACAAAGTACAAAACATTTAAAAAGTGATTTCCATGGCTTCTATAGTATTTAGAGGAGTCAGATTATTGGAGGGCAGTACAATTAGAAGTAAACATTACAGTGTCTTCTGATACTTTTCTCATCTTGATTCCTTTTCGGCCTTTTAATATTCAAAAAGAATGATTCCCACCAGGTAAATAGGGATTAAGGGTCTGAAAAGACTTTGTAATCAATTTTATCTAGTGACCTGGTGGGTACATGTATTTTATTCAAAATGATGAGAGCACAATGTTTCAACCTTGCATTTAAGGAGACTTTGCTGTGTGGGGATTGGTCTTATTTTCTTGCATGCATTTTAGTAGTTTTCATAGGATCACAGTCCTCCAGAATTTTGAAAAGCTGTGAATCAATATAATGGAAACTCATGCAAAGAGCACAGTAGAAGAATGTTGAAACTACCTGCCTAAGTTGCTGCTTTACATTTACAACATTCCTCACCTTGAGAACATCCTGATTCTACTGTACCCATGAAGACCATATTTCTTTATAAACCACCATTTGTAAATTTAAGAGTCTCTTTCTAAAGAATAGTTACAATATACATGAAGACAACAAAAGCAGAGGTGTTTTTTTTTCCTGTAGCTATTTCACTGCTGAATAGTCTATCAGAATAGAGCTTGGTGGCTACAATGGAACCTTGTGATACCCCGCTGCTTGCTTCCCTTCATGCAGATGTAGTACCATTAAGGACTACTAGTTGAGTATGGTTTGTCAGCCAGTTACAAATCCATCTGATGGTGATGCTGTCTATCCCACATTTTTCTAGTTTACCAATTAGTAGGTTGTGGTTTATTTGTTGAATGCCTTGCTGAAGTCTAGATATACTAAGTCCACAGCATTTCGCTGGTCTACTAATTTAATCACTTTGTCAAAGAATGAAATAAGATTGGTTTGGCAAGATACGGTTTTAACAAACCCATGCTGGCTACTAATTATAACTTTGTTTCTAGTATTCACAGATCTGTTTTTAGTTTTTATTTTTTCAGGATTTTTCCAGGTATGGATGTTAGGCTGATTGGTCTGTAGTTTCCTGGGTCTGTTTGTTTGTTTTCCTTTTTTGAAAATGGGAACCACATCAACTCTTTTCCAATCTTCTGGCAGTTTCCTGGTGCTCCAGGATTTTTTTAAAGATATGGTACAATAGTTCTGAGATAACATCTGCCAGCTCCTTCAGAATTCTGGGATGTAATCCATCAGGTCCTGATGATTTATATTCATCAAGATTGCACACGTGTTCTCTTGCCATTTTCTTGCTTATTTTAATTTGTATTTCTAGTCTGTCTTTTACAGTTATGTTTTTGGTAAGTTGGGCTGTAGTTTTTTTTAGCATGAAGACTGATGCAAAGAATGAGTTAAGCAGCTCTGCTTTCTCTCTACTGCCTGTTACAGAATAGAATAGAATAGAATAGAATAGAATAGAATCTTTATTGTTACTTTGAATGTACACTAACTAATTGGCATACATTAAAATGAAATTTTGTTGCATACAGCTCTCAAACAGTCACCTCCAATATACACTAAATAAATATGACAAAAATAAATAAATACAGAATTATACATATACCCACATATATGACACAGAGAAACAACATAGTCTAATTTGGATTATGTATACATGTGCATGGCACGAAAAATGAATCTTGTGAGTTTACTAGACGGATGGCATACGTCCTTGCCATCTTCTCTTTTTAATGGACCAATTGTTCCCTTGACTTTTTTTCTTGTTATTTATATGTTGAAAAAAAACTTTTTTATTATCTGTAATTTTTTAGCAGGTCTTTGTTCATTCTGAACTTTTGCTTTCCTGACTTCATCTTTGCAGATTTGGGTTATCTGTTGATATTCTGCCTTAGTTATGTGCCCCTCTTTCCATTTTTGTACTTATCCATTTTGTCTTTCAATTTATTGGAGAGATATTTGTGCAACCATGCTGGTTTCTTCTTGGATTCCTTGTTTTTCTTTTTCAGTGGTATTGTGTTGGACTGGGCTTTAGTGATCATATTTTTCAGTTTCCCAGGCTTCTTGAGTTGTTTTCCCCTTTAGGATTTTCATCCATGGAATTTTGTTTAGCCTCTCTCTGAGTTTGTTAAAATCAGCTCTTCTAAAGTTTAATACACTGGTTGGATTATATGCTATTGCTGGTGTTTGCATTATATTGAATTCCAATATGACATGGTCACTCTCGCCCAAGGTTCCGGCAACTTCAACTCTATCACTTCTTCTCTATTAGTAAGAATTAGTCCGGTATAGCTTTTCCTCTAGTTCCCTCCTCTACCTTTTGGATGACAAAGTTGTCAGCTAAGTTGGATAGGAATCTGTTCGATCTCCCACTTGCTGCATTGTTTCTCTCCCAGCTGATATCAGGGTAGTTAAAGTCTCCCATTACTAGTTTGGTATGTTTCCGAAATACATTTGTTAATAGATTAACAAAGAGCTCATCTATTTCTTCTGCTTGGTTGGATGGCCTGTAGTATATGCCTATACCGTGTTTCCCTGAAAATAAGACCTGGTCTTATTTATTTATTTTTGCCTCCAAAAGAGGCACCAGGTCTTATTTTCAGGGGGTATCTTTTCCATTCACCTTGCGGCAGCAGCCCTGCCCAGCCGGCCCACTTCTTCTGTGGCTAAAGGAGCAGCTTCATTCTGCAGCTCAGAAGGGAGCTCCAGCCTGCATTTTGAAGTCAGAGGCCTTTCCTGAAAGTCTCTGCAGCTGAGAACCGAGCTACTGATTGAATCCATAGCTCAGTTCTCAGCTGCAGAGGTCTTCCAGAAAAGCCTCTGACTGCGAAATGCCGCCCGGGGGATGCTGCAGAAGAAATGGGCTGGTGAGGACAGGCAGGTGTGGATTGATGGGAGGCCTGATAAGTGGGTGCGGAGCATGTGGGGCAGCTCCACCTCCCCACCCCAGCTTGATTTTTAGGCTTGCACCTCACCCCAAAACTAGGGCTTATTTTTGGGGTAGGGCTTGTATTTGGTCCACCCCAAAAAAATCAAGCTAGAGCTTATTTTCAGAGTAGGTCTTACTTTTGGGGAAACATGGTCGCAATATCATTTTTTTTCCTTTTATATTGACCCATATGGATTCTAGGTGGTTTTCATCCTTGGTTTTATGCATTTCTGTAGAGACATGGTGATCTTTTATATATAATGCAACTCCACCTTCTCTTTTGTTAGGTCGGTTAGAGAGGAAAAGGTCTGAATAGAGAAGCCACTTCTAAAACAAGAGTATTTGCCTGAACAGCTTACTTGTCTAGATGTCAGAAATGACATATTTATATTGCATTCTTACATCTCTCTTTCTGAGGATCTCATCAAATCTATCCAGCCACGGCTTGCTTGTCTTCTTTTTCTCTTCAATCAATTCACTCTTCCTACATCTATTTGCTCTGAAATTTCTCTGTATGACCAAATTATCTCAACATCTTCTTTCGGACAGGTAATTTCCTTTTGTATTCAATCCACATACATTCATTCTTGCCCTATCTCTTCTTGTTTTATCATGCATACTTATATAACCCATTCCCACCATATTCAACTTTTTTTTGTTTCTCTCAACATATCAAATTCTCACTTCCATAGAAGAAAGTTGGAAAAAGCATGTTCTTATAAAAACCCATTTTCATGATTTTGTACCTGACCCCATGCTACTATTTTTCTACCAATATTTGCACAACTTAAAATGTCTTCATCTATTTTTTATCATCTACAATAAAGATTTTGCAAGATACACAGATTCATTTGTTTGCTCTATTTTTTGCTTTGTACAGGTACATTTTAATAACTGCCTGATGAAGTGACTGTACAAAGTTTCAGTGGTCCTGGAAAAATAACTTTGTGACCAAGGTGCACATTTATGATCTTTGCAATGTGTCTCAGTTGGTCACATGTTTGCCATTACAGTACATGTTGTCCTTTGCTTGACCCATTTTTTTTTCTTTTCCCCCTTCTTACAGAAGGGAGAAATTGGAGAGAAAGGGGTTACAAAAGAGAAAGCAGGCACACAATGGAGATTATATATCAAAGGAATGAACTAGTGCTGGCTGTTTGCATAATGCTCATTATGTGCCTGCTTACTCCCTTTTAATTCCTTCTTTTCCAAACTCTTTGCTCTGTTCTGGGGGTAAAGGGAGAAAAAATAGTTCAGGCACAGTTGATATAAAAAGACTGCTTGTTTAGCAAACCTCTCCTGTGCCTAATCCAATTTTCCCCCTTTTGTAGTAGAGAAAGATTGTTTAAACAATCTCTTTAAGCAATCAGTTCTGTGCCTGATGCATTTTTTTCTCCCCCATCACAGAGCAGAGAGATTGAAGAGGAAGGGATTATAAGAAGGAAACCAGGCACACAATGGAGAATACATATTTATTATTAGATTGTTGTTTTTGTTGATGTTGTTTACCATCCAATGTCTTTTGGAATTGGATCAGATTATAAGATATTTAATAAGTAAATAAATAAAATGTATTGATTTATATATTTGTTTAATTTATATAAATTTATATAAAATTTATTTGCTCCTCATTATTTTTAAGATGCTTTTTGACTTCTATTTATCACATAAAAACAAAACAAAGCACACAATTACCTGCTTTTTCTAAATTAAGAAAAATAAACATTGTTTTTCACATTCATGTATTTTCTATGATCAGATTAGGCCCAAATCATTTGAAAGTAATCACACACTATCTGTATGATTATAGTATTGTGGAGAGGTTGAGACAATTTTTTAAAAAATGTCAATAAAGGTAAAAATATAAATTTGGCCTATCATTAGTGTTCTGTCAGTAAATGTAAAATAGAATTTAATTAAACTTTATGACAAGAGGAGAAAAGAAAAAAATGGAAGAGGATGAGGGATTGAATGTGTTTTTATATCAAGTAAACTGAAATTAGAAATTTTTTAGTCATGGAATCATCACAACTTTCAAATACCAATACCAAAAGTATGTCTGACAGCTTTCTAGCTGATATAATGAATTATACCATGATTCAGTTACACACTCTTTTTCAAAACTCAGCTATTACATTTTTTTAATTAAAATTATTTTTTTAAACATGATCCCAGATATTATAGCATTAAATAGAGATTTGTTATGGAGCGGTATAGAGTTGAAGGAATTAAGGGAAATAGGTGATCCTATAAAAACATATTGGTTTAAAAAGGATATTAAAAAATTGTTAAGAGGATTCAAAATCCCTTTTTAAAAAATTTGACAGAACTATGGAATAAATGGAGATACCGGTTAATGCCAGGAATTTCTCCTTTAACACCAGTGCTGGAAATGGAGAAATTCCCTAAGACTGAATTGAAAGAATGGATTAGTAAATAAAAAAAATCAGATACATAAATGGAATGACTGGAAGAACAAGGTAAAGAATATAATACAATTAAAGAATGTTTTATCAGATATTAAATTGGTTGGATTTAATACATTTAGAGAAATGGATAAAAATGGAAGAAAAATTTGAGGTGAAAGATAGACAGTTAACAAAATTTGAAATGATTATAAAAGAAAGTGAGGTAAATGAAGAATATATAGGTAAAGGAAAAATTGAGAAAATATATAGAATATTAACTGAACCAGAAGATCAGGCAAAAATTTTAAAATTAATTTGGGAGAAATAAACGATAAAAATTAGAAAAATATTTGGAATAGAAGAGTATATAAGAATATGTCAGTTAGAGTTAAGGAAAATGGATATAAATTGATATAGAGGTGGTATCTAACACCACGTAAATTAAATCAAATAGATGCTAAATATACAAATATTTGCTGGACATGCAAGAAAGAGATTGGGACATATAAACATATGTGGTGGGATTGTGATAGCACACAGATATGGGACATGGTGTTTAGGGAAATTAGAGAACTTTTGAATGTAAACTTAGATATGTCACCGAGGATTGCATTACTGTTACTGGTGGAAAAACAAGATATAAATGAAGCAAAAAAGGAATTGATTGTAAATTTGATAATGGCAGCTAGATTAGTGATGGTTAAATATTGGAGATGGAATTGGGTTATTCAAAGGAATGAGTGGTATAATGAAATATGGAATATGGCAATAAATGATAAATTTAACAACAGAAATTAAATTTTAAAAAGGGATGATTAAAGTAAATAATTATAATGAAATATGGGAGGATTTTATAAAAACAGCGTTGGTGGAAGGCAAAGGGAATAACCCTAATTCAGGAATATATGCTGTTTTGGAGGGGATACGGGCACAATTGAAATGTTATATGTTAGTTGTTATATGAGAAGAAATATAAGTAATAAAAATAGTCTCCAGGGATTGGGTGCACTGTAATATTTGTATTTTTTGTATTGTTTTTTATTTAGACTTATATGTATTATGTTTGTATTATTTGTATTTGAATAAAATTTATATTTAAAAAATATTTTTTTAATTTTAAATTATTATTTTTAAAAAAATTAAATTAATGTTCTATTTATTTATTTTATTTTATGTAACCATTCATTTCATATACATGACTCTGAGCTGCTTATAATAAAATAGATAAGAACAAATTACAATATGTATCATAAAATAAAAACACATAGCAGCTAAGCATCATAAAATAGCTATCAAGAAAGCCAAGAGATGGGCTCCATCACAATTCTGAGGCCCCAGGTCTAGGCACAAAACCAAGTCCAGCAGAGTCAGAGCCCAGGGGTAACCTAACCTCAGATGGAATGATGTTTGACAGACTGGGCACCTTGTAGAAAAGACCCCCTTCTTGGGTCCCGCCAGCTGATACCCCTTAACCCAGTGGTTCTCAACCTGTGGGTCGTGACCCCATTTGGGGTCGAACGACCATTTTACGGGGGTCGCCAAACAACGCAGTCCACCATTTTTTCCCCTTTTCCCCTCTGCCGGCGCAGGAGGCAGCACCGTGCATGCGTGGGGTAGCACCGCGCATGCGCGGCGGCCGCATCGCAGTGCGAGCCGTCACGCCGCGCATGCGCGGCGCAGGTCAGGGTCGCAGCCTGAAAAAGGTTGAGAACTGCTGCCTTAACCCATGGCATTCAGAGCATGCCCCTCTTCGCCAGACCAAGAGGAAAGGATAGAAACAATTGGCGAGTGGCTATAGTGAGACCTTATTTTTATATTGTTACCACAATCATTCTCCCTTTAAAACTGACTAAATAACAGCCTTTTATTAGGAATTCAAACATTGTATCTTCTTACAAAATTCATTGAAACTTAGTTCATCCTGGCTCTGGATGGCATAAGATAATTAGGCTAACTTGTGCCATTGTTTTTTTTATTTTATAAAAACTATTTGTGTGGAGTTTAACAGTGATCCTCAACAATAATATAATATGATGAAATAAAATTATTATCGTATCTTCCCTTGCCGACATAAAATAGTAAAACAATAGCAGCCAAGTAGCTTTCTGTAGTAATAGTGGTAGTTGGATACAAATGTAGAAACATAACAAATGAAGTTGACCACAATATTTACAGTATACTAATATTCTTTAAAATATTAATATAATCCATGAGTTTTCACCTGAAGCCGGTGCCAGCATGTTTGGAAGTTGAGTCACAGCAATTGCACTTCTTGTTGATTTGAAACGTTTCACTGCTTATCGAAGTAGCTTCTTCGGCCTTGGGTAAGCAGCAAAACATTTCAAACCAACAAGAAAAGATCTCCAATTGCCATGATTCAACTTCCCAAAAACTGAGAATCTTCACTGATCAGAGTCAGTATATTTGTCCATTCTCAGTACATAATAGTTATTGCTATTTTCTTTGTGATGTTGTAGAGGATAGCTGTGATTTTTATTTCTGAAATATAATGGTGGTAGATAATGGTACCTAGAGGAAAAAAAATAAAGAATCCAAAGTGGGAAAACAATGAATAGTGCAGCAAAAACTAATTTATAGAAACCTTCCTAACCTAATTTCCATGTATTGCTAATTTAACTGGTGGTTTCCTGATACTGATAGGGGCAGTTTAATATAGATGAATGTTTGAACCTTAAGTATTATGCTTCTCGTTAAGAATGAGTACTCTGTACTTGCTGTTCTGAAGTTTTGGGGAGCGCCCTTTGGCTCCATATCTCCCATCTGCTGTTCCTATCTCTGATGTCCCTATCTCCTCACTGTCGCTGCCACTGATAATTTATTTGTGTACTCCAGCTGATATCTGTGTGCTGCTGTTTCTTCTTGCAACCATAATTATTTACTTAAATGTGAATAACAAATTTTCTAGCAAAAGAGCCAGGAGGCTCCAATGATTATGGGATTTTTGCTATGATAAGGACAATGAATCTACTCCTTGATGGTAGTCATGATTGGAATTGTTACTTTAATATGTGGTATGTCACACAAAAGAATAATGTGTCAGTGTCAGGGAAGAGCCACAGGATAGACATGTGGTAGTAGCGTGGAGCATTGTATGAGGGATAATCAAAGAGGATAGGGGTTCATTGTTGTAATGTTAAAAGTTGTTTTTAAATAACCTTCCTGATCAGGAGCTTTGCAGGAAGAGCAACTAATGGATTAGGCTCATTATTTTGTTAAATTAATATTTCTTTTAACTCTGCTGAAACCTTAGTCATCATAATCACAGTTCAAATAAAATCAGAAGAGGGGATCCTGCCTTCAGTGAAGCTTCTTCTCCATTCTGTAATTTTCTATGTTTTGTGAAGCAACAGGAAAATTAAGCAGTATCTTTCTTGGGCTAAAAGTCCTACAATTCACTTTTTGAGGCTAAAGAGGGGTTGCTTACAAAATCCTTATCTAATAGCAAATGAGCATAAGTTAAAAACTGTAAACTTAGTATGTAAACCTTATGGAATACTTAGATACCTACATATTTATGCATCTGTTAAATGTATATGTGCTCATCTCCCTGATAATATATAGTTCATACTTAAATCATTTTTCCATTTTGAGAATGATCCAATGAGTCAACGTAAAGAAAAAGACACCATTGCAGTATATTTAGTGATGAAAAATCTTTAAAAGATGGGCTGCTGTTTACAGATTATGAAACACTGATTCTTGTTTCCCTTCCTACTACCTTACTTGAACTGATTCAACTGAGTAATTCAAAAGTGGCTGGACAGCCATTTGTCCGAAATGGTATAGGGTTTCCTGCCTGAGCAGGGGGTTGGACTAGATGACCTACAAGGTCCCTTCCAACTTTATTATTACTAGTATTATTGTTGTTGTTGTTGTGGTTGTTATAAAAGTTGCACTGCAATTTTAAGCTGTTAAGCAACATTTTTAGAAATCTGTTTTTTAAGGTAATTGTAAAGATTCCCTTCTTAATTGCTGTTGATACTGTATATGCTAAGGGCTACTGTTTTGGGGCAATGGTATGGAACCAATCTGCGATCTTTTCTTTGTCTTCCAGTATAGAGTTCAGCCCAGGAATTACCTATTAATACAATTTCTGTTCCTCTGCTTCTTAGGTTCTGAACCAAACAAATCAGCCAATGCTACCACCAGATGCAGAACAGCAGACAGTAGCAGAAGGAAAATGAGGGCAATTTAGTTCATTATTGAAAGAAAATCCTATGATATTCCACAGACAGGAAGCTGTACCTCTGAATAATCAGTTAAGTAACATGACTTTTCAATGGTTTTCCCTAAATGTTCTTTTTGATGTTATTATTGCATCAGCAAAAATAAATATAACAAAATCTAAGTAACTCTAAGACAAATAAAATAAGAGGTAAACTGAACTTTACTATGAAAAACAGCTTCTTTTCACTTTTGAAGATAAGGAGTGCTATTTTGCCCTAACTCAAAAAAATACATTCCAAATGTATTTTTTTGAGTTAGGGCAAAATATCACTCCTTATCATCAAAAGTGAAAAGAAGCTGTTTTTCATTACCAGTCATTGCATCTTCAAAGAAGCTAATTTGCAGACAAAAGAGGATTGAGACACCCTGTCCAAGATCATTTAGGACTTACAAAACCAGCTTCTGTTTTGGGAGAACAAATTGGGAATATACAGTGTCATTTAAGAACTCATAAATTACATTTCCTAAAAGTAGAAAGCAGTTTTGGGGTTGCATTTTAAACAAGAATGTAAACAAGGATTCCAGAAAGTAATATTGAATAGCGAATGTGTTAGTAATAGAATCTGATTTGTGGCCAGTACTCATTTTCCAAGATAGATGAATACACCTCTTTTGACTCTCAAACTTAGAATTTTGTGAGTATGCACTTCATTCAGAAACAAACAAGTTTATAAGCCACCCCAGGTTTATGATAATTTCATTATACATATAGTTACGTCATGCATACAAAACATAGCAACAAACACAATTCCAGAGCTGTTGGGAGGAGGAGGAGGAGGAGGAGGAGGAGGAGGAAATAGTATGGCTGTCCAAATTTTAAAAAATGTGACAGAAGTGTTTTGCCTTTTACACAACATATCATTTCTCTGATGTTTTTCAAAACAGCCAAATGTTTTTCAGGCTTTCCTACAGTTGAAAAAAAAATACTACTTTAACAGACTCATGGATTTCTTAAAGCAGTTGTAACTTTTTTCAGGTTTGCATGTTGATGGATGGTCTTACCCAACAGTTTCATGTAGATGTTAAACAAAAAAAAGTCTTCGGAGAGGAGCGGCATACAAATCCGAATAAATAAATAAATAAATAAATAAAAAGGGCAAGAATTGGGATACCAAGTCTACTTCTCCCTTACATTAATTATGATGGGAACTGGCTACTAAAACAGTAGTCAGCCCTGAAGAATACTACAATTGAAAGCATTGAAAGCCAATAATGGAGAACTAAGACAGTTGCAGAATAAGAAAGTCCAGTTGCCTCATGAAAAAACATCTTTGGGATAAGACAGTTGTACCACATTATCTCAGTTCCACCACAGATCACTGAGACGCTGTCACTGCTATCTTTCTACTATCCCAGTCTAAACCTAACTGAAAAGATTCCAGATAATCTACTATACCCAGAGCCCTCTGAAACTGCAATCTGACAGTTCTCCACAACCAGCTGGAGACAAAAATTGTCCAGTACTGGGTCCAGCAATGGTTTCTTGAGGAAACAACACAGGTAGAACCACTTCTCACTGAGGGATGCATTTGTCATCACACAAACTCCACTGTACTTCAATCTCTAGGCAGCCTTAATTAACCAGGGGGGGGGCTGTGAATCTAAGGAGCAACTAGCCAGGCTAACAGTCCCAAAGATCCTATCCAATTTCTCAGGGTCAAACACTTTTCAGATAACAAGTCACACACATGCAATACCTAGACTCTATCACAAATTTATCTGACAGCATTGAGAGTATTCCTCACAATGGCCCTGAAAATATTCCCATGATTCCTCTACTCAGAAATAACAAGTCCCCTAAAACAAGAACATTCATTAGTTGTGGATGTGATAAGAACAAAAAATAAACATGTTTTGCTACCTTTATCACCATAAAGTAATCCCTAATGTGGGCCCTTACACATGTTTAGTTGGATTCACTCTTCACTATCCTCCATAGACCATAGACACCTGTCATTTCATTTCCCCAAGCCCCTAGAAAACCAGGGAGCCCTCTTGGATCAACAGAAGGAAGAGGCCACATAGGAGAAATCCAATCCAAGACCCACAACCCCCCTTCATTCCAAGTACCAAGGCCTCAACTGAATTGCCCATTAGATCCCCAGGGGAAAAAAAACCAAATTCCCTCTAGAACCCATTAGGTCTATTAATTGCTTGAGGTAGGCCAATCTAATAACCCAAGCTCCCTGCAGGAAGGGTCAGTGCCACTCAACCAAAAGAAATCAAAAAGTGATCAGACTATGGTAAAGGACTGGGGATAGCCTCTCCCAGCTTCAGATTGCTTCTCAACTGCTAGAAAAGAAAAGCCAGGTCTAATGGGTAAACCCAGCCCCAGTGTAAGTTGGGTGCTTAATTATCTGTTGCCATGATAGCCATGAACCCCTGAATCCCTCCAGACTAAAAGTCACATGAGGCCATTTTAAACTTTCCAAGAACTAACTAACAACCTCAAAAACTCCACCAACTGACTCTGACACTTCAGGTAGGATGCAACAAGCCCAACTAATCTCTAAAGCCCAAGTTCAATCACAAGATCTCCCACCTAGTTATCTATACACCTTTCCTCCAAGGCTTTCTGAATGCTATTAACCTGAATCCCAAATAGGCACATTTCTGGGGTCACCCAAATCTCAATAAAACATGCCTGGTTGGCCAACTCATCTAGAGTAAGATCATGGAGAAGGCAGATTTATTGCAAATTGACCAGACATCTATTAGCAGCAGCCAGAGTTCAGCCCACCAAGAATCTGCATCTTGACATTGGGATGTATGCTCGGGGCTGGAAAATGGAATTGATTTCAAAACATAGATTCTGCCTTACCCATGAGCAGCTTGGTTTCAAATTCTTACTATATTGTTCCTTGATATTATACTTCCTTCTCTATCAATAGTCTCTTTGCTGCCCCTGCAATCTCCCTCTCCAGATCCAGAAACTATCTAATAACTAACCCTCAGCAGTAACTACACATCACAGTTCAATTATAGGCAGCAATTCTTCCAAGCTGTTCCTGCTAACAGTAGTCAGCAACTGGAAGGCACTGTCATAAGAGGAGGGCTATCTGGTTTTAAAACAAAAATCACATGTGTATGTTTGATATAGTATACGTTAATATAATATACAAGTATATTCCACACTTGAAAAACTGATCATTCATCATACTTATTTTACTATGAAAGAAAATTAGATTTTTAAAGTAATAGGCGACACAAGACCATGAGAATTCTGATTTTTAAAACATCCAATGTGCAAAGCTGAAAAAGACGATTACAGAAAATCTTGTGGGTTTGTTTTTGTCTGCATCACTGAATCCACATCCAGTGAATCTTGCTGACCACGGCACCACGCAAAAATAATACGGTTAAGATGCTGTTGAAATACTGCCTTTATGCAAATGTAAACATGCCACAGAGCTGAAGCCAGAGGTATACCTGTACTAACACATATATGATTTACAAAGTTAAGCAAATATTACCATTGTTAATTGGAATGGTCTGATACGGTGTCAAGAGAAATCTTTGCGCGTAAGGAACATGGTTTTACAATAGTAGCTTATTGTATTATCTTGGGAATTCTAACTACAGTAGTAGCTTTTCCTTTATAACCCTGGCCTAATAAATTTGATATCTAAAAATATAAGAAGCTTCACTGTAAAACTAAAATGGCAGCCAAGTCTTTAAGTCTGGGTGATGCAAAAAGTACTCTCTACTGCATCTGAATGCAGCAAGTTGTCTTAAGTATAATCCAGAGAGGGCCAAATGAAATATTTCTCTCTCTCTTCCAACCTCTTGCTGCCAGCTTTCAGCACTCACTGAGACAATTTGCCTCATTCGATCTTCTTCCTTCAAAATGGTGAGCAGCAAGGGAGAGACAACCTTTCTCTTTTGCAAGGTGCATTTCTTGGGATCAATCTATAGGAAGGGCACGTCAATGACAGAGGGCTTAGGCAAACAATAGGTGTCACTACAGCCATCCATTCTTTCACCCCCTGACATCTCATTCCTCTTTGTCTCCAACACATTTTCTCCTTGTCTTTTTCTTGATCCTCATGCAGTAGGCTCAGACATTTTGCTCTTGTCAAGAGATCTGAATTCACGGCTTGCCGTTGCTTGTTTCTGGTTTACATTTGCTAATTCTGGAGATTTTATTCTAAAACAATATAGGTTCAGATAAAGCATGTAAATTTAAATAAGGAAACTTTAGTTTTTAACAGACTGATCA
Source organism: Bothrops alternatus (assembly GCA_034064705.1). Taxonomy (NCBI): domain Eukaryota; kingdom Metazoa; phylum Chordata; class Lepidosauria; order Squamata; family Viperidae; genus Bothrops; species Bothrops alternatus. The sequence continues at coordinate 2,334,102 of JARGCV010000031.1, read as the reverse complement.
TAAAAATAAGCTAAATTTGAACATGAAATGTGTTCATTTGACTCTTGGTGATATCATGCCTATGTCCATGCAGTTATCAGGTCAATTGCACAGAAATGTTTTTCCAGTGTCTTCTTCCAAGATATTGATTTGATCTCTTTATCTAGTCAACAGAGTGATTTTAAATCCAAGTACTAATCAGGTCCAACTCTGCTTAGCTTTTTGAGATTAAACAACATTCAGTAGATGCTACAACGTGGTTTAGATTTGGGATTATTATTTGTCCAAATATTATTTTAAAACGTTCAAATGAAAAGATTCTTAGAACAACCACATTGTTTAGCAGGTAATGCTAAATCACACCAAAGCAATCTTTGTTAGACAAAGAGACAAGGCTCTTACTCTGTAAGGCCTTTCTGGAAGAATACCTTCTCTGTCTCACAAATTCATCTCTCTCTCTCTAGCCTTATGGGATACATAAATTCTTACATAGCACTGAAACACTGATTTTTGCAGTAGGAATTGCTATACCTTAGATCAGTGATGGAGAACCTATAACCATAGTGGCGAACCTATGGCACGGGTGCCAGAGGCGGCACTCAGAGTCCTCTCTGTAGGCACGTGCGCCATCCTCCCAGTCCTAGGCCTTCAGCTGGGTTTTATAAAACCTTTTCGCTTTAGGCCTCCGCTGCCGTGTGCAAAAAAAAAAAAGTTCAATCAATCAATCAATTTCTTGCGGTAAAAAAAAGATCTCACAAAGTTGGAATTGATTAATTGAACTTTTTAGTCCCACCCAGTCTGGCGTTACCACTACAGCCACGCCCACCCAATTGGGCACACCCACCCAATGAGCTACACCCACCTAATCGGCCACACCCACCCGGCACCTGACCATACATAAGTGGGTTTTGGGTTGCACTTTGGGCACTCGATCTCTAAAAGGTTCGCCATCACTGACCTATAACATGTGTCAGGATATGTGTGACATTTTGAGAGACACACCAGCATTCACTAACACTCGACAACTATTCTTAAGAGCAATTTTTGGAGGCTGTGGAGGCCTCCTGAGAATGGGACGTATTCTCATGCAGGCTCCAGACTTTCTAAAAGTTGTGTGAGAGGGCCATACTCTCACACGGCCTCTGCACCCTCCAAACATGAGCTTTATTTATATTTGTATTTCATTTTTGTAGTTATTTGATGTTTTTTATTAATACATAGCACTATGCATGATTGTACTGTATTTTTTAAAAAAATACATGAATATGTAAAGAATTTTATCTTGTTTGTTTGTGTGTGTATGTGTGTATGAGAGTGAGTGAGTGTATGTGTGTGTGGCATGACAGCAGAGTCAAGTTAGGCATTTTTTTAATTTTTGACATACAGGGCACAAAAGCTTTACTACTGTTGCTATGTTCTGTAACATATTATGATTTATATACTCTATTTTTTCCTTATATCCTGCTGCAAGGATATTAAATGCCTTTTACTGGAAGAGTCATTTAATTCTCTTAATGAAAGAATGGCTAATAAAGTTGGAGTATGCATTGACATCTAAAATAACTTCATATTTTAAAAGTAAACCTTACAGAGAATTTAACTCAAATTGGAAACTATTCCTAGATCACAATTTAATGCATGGATTTCTATCACATCCTAAATTTGGTTTTTCCTCACTTTAGAGGCTATATTTCAGTTTTAAAGGATTTTTAAATAAAAATTCAGCAATATTGGTAGAATTTATTATAATTCATATCCTCACTTGATATTTTATACTGTTTTTTTAAAAGTTTAATAGTATTTGTTAGTTTTTAAAAATATAATATATTCATTTACTCAAATAATTATATTTTGGGAAACTATAACCTCCATAATATTTGTAAATGCCTTGTTTATTCATTTGCATTTTATTCTTTTATCTCTTTTCTTGAATATTTTTGTCTGTTTATTTTTTAAATATATAAAGGTTATTAAAAATCATCTTTAAAATTTTAAAAAAATCAACTTTTAAAAAAACATTCTAATAGGGAAGGGTGTTCTTTTCACTTTTAACCAATAATTACTTTTCATAGTAATATTCACAAAATACAAAAGTATCAGAATAATGAGATATGTTCTAATTTCTGGAGATTTCATTTTATTTTATAAATGTTTTATTGAGTTTTATAAGGATAGGGAAAGGATAAAATTGGTATGGATATTGAATGGGGTTAGGGGATGGGGTTGGGATAAGGGTAGGGATAGGGGTAGGTACAATAGTGGGGTTACCCCCAACAAAAAATTCAATGCTTTAGCAAGCAGACTATCGTCCGGGTACAAATATTAAATGACAGTAATTTAATATAATACTGAACAGTTATAATCACTAATAATAACAATAATCATAAAAGTAAAGCTTAGTTAATAAATATCATTCATCCTGTTAAACTTCAGTGTCCTTTCTTGTTCTGTCATATTGCTAACCATTGATAAAAATTTTCCCATGTTTTGAAATAAACTGAATCTTCTTTCTCTTTGATCTCTAAAGTTAGTCTATCCATTTCTGCACATTCTAAGATTTTTATAATTATAATCTGGTCAAGTGATAGATTTTCATTCTTCCAAAATTGGGCAAATACTAAAGTTAAAATCAACTTTTAAAAAAACATTCTAATAGGGAAGGGTGTTCTTTTCACTTTTACCCAATAATTACTTTTCTTAGTAATATTCACAAAATACAAAAGTATCAGAATAATGAGATATCTTCTAATTTCTGGAGATTTTATTCAAGTAGAACACTAGAGATAGCTTTGTCTCTAGTAACATTAACATCAAGTCTACCACATAAAACTTGTATCTTGGTAGATCACAAGACTTCAAGTGAATGGTGTCCATAGCATAATTTCTGTGCCTTACTTACATAGAGTCTTTCTGCATTTACATTCCTGTGCACTAACGTCAAAATTGCATTGAAGACCATCCTAGATAGCCAGATGTATATCTGGAAAAAATGAATGTGCACATTTGCTTTTCACATAGTTCGAAGCAATCACTGCCCTCAGCAAGGAGAACAGTATAAATTAATATTTGTATTGCTATAATGAAGTCGAGTTGCAGCGACCAGCCTATTCTATGGCTCGTGCACAGGGGCAGGTGGAAGTTGACTTGAAATTGGCTTGCCAATTTATTTTTAATTATTATTAGCAAAGGAAAAGGCAATTTTCCCTTGTGTTGATCTCCAGCAGCAGGATGACATATCTAATTTTGACACATAGTCCATACCGCCATCAAAGAGCTCAGATGCCAAGTTGTAAAGAATTATTTTCCAGCAGTAGCATCTGGCTTCTCCATGCGTGCTGCAAGCAATGAAGCTGACAGCTCTGAAGTTGCCTGTGGGTCTGTCATGTAGTTAGGCTGCTAACTGAGCTGACTTTACCCTACTCAGTGCCATTTTTCTTTCGTTTCCCTTTGATTCTGAATTATTTGCATATCATTAGGCAATGGAGAAAGCTCCTTTGCAAATCTAGTGCTGTACGTGAATGTGAGTTTTTTGGAATAGGGCAGCATAGAAATCGAATTAAATAAATAAATAAATAAATAGTAAGTGAATGTAGTTCTATTCATATACTCGGTTTGTGCATAGGTGCAGTATGTTTTTATGAATGTATTTATATGAAATAACCAGGTCACACATTCTGTATTGATTTCTGTAGTATAAACCGGGGGTCCCCAACCCTCAGTCCGTGGACCGGTACCGGGCCGCAGCATGCCAGCAACCGGTCCGCACAAACAAGCAAAGCCCCATCCATGGGTTGCAGACAGCACACAAAACGACAACACTTCCGGTCTGTGGAAAAACCTCAGTCCACGGAACCGGTCCCTGGTGCCCAAAAGATTAGGGGCCTCTGGTATAAACCATTACCAAGGACCATCCTTAAGACAAGGAGTTAAGAACTCTTAATAAGTCAAATCAGGCCTACTAATATGAAAAGTGAATGTTCTTCATAACCTTTAAAAGTTGCACATTTCACAAGGTTGTTGCTAGATAAATGTAGACATAATGTGTCCTGTTTATTAGTTGTTTTCACATATTCAGTCTTATAGCTGGACTACCAGCATAATCTGAACACCAGTACAGTTTAAAGTGCTGAGCCCTTTATGCTTCAGGGTCTGTGTATCTCTTGAGATGGGTCTGCTTTGGTAGAATATGGCCATTCAATAAGATCAGGAAAAAGATATAGATTAAGGATCCTTCATCCAAAGCAATGTAGCCATTGCTTGAGCTTTCTTGGTGATGGCCTCTTTCCTCTGGAAAGCCCTCCCCCTAGACAGAACATTAATTCTGTTCCTCCCAGGTTTCAGTAGAATAGTTAAATCTTGACTTTGGGGGAAGCTTTTGAGGATGGGACAGAAGAATAATCTTGCCCCCAAGAGTGTGGGTGTGTTAACTGATGGGGTGGGATTATGATAGTTTATTATTTCCTGTTTTGCTTTTAACCATACTTACTGTATGCTCAGAGTAATTCTAAATAAATAAATAAATAAGATTAATAAAATTATAGATCAAATTCCATTGCTGGAAATTTTGTATCACTTTATATTTCTCTAGTGCTGTAATGAAGTGAATGCTGTTCACTGTAACTCATTAACTATTAACAATGACATACAGTACACAGTGGTATACTGTGGTATATATGTGAATTACAGCTCATTTTGTAAATATAGTGGGGGCTATTTTACTATAAATATAACAGGGCATTAACTAACACTAAAATTTAATCTGTTATGTTGTGGACCAGCAATTGCTGTGCAAGTAACCATCTATTTAAATGTGACTTGACTATGCAGTTAAACCAGGGGTTCTCAACCTTGGCAACTTTAAGACTTTGCTGACTGAGGAATTCTGGGAGTTGAAGTCCACAAGTCTTAAAGTTGCCAAGGTTGAGAACCCCTGAGTTAAACATTCTAAACATTTGGTCACCTTGTCTAAAGATCACAGCTTACAATTACTTGTTGTCTAAAGAGGATCTTGATTTCACAGCTATTAAAGGACAATCCAGATAAACTTTTATATAAAACTGGCCAAAAATGTTCTTAATTCATAATATTCACAAACATACATACAATATACATATGCATATACATACACATACACACACAGTGTGTTGTGTATGTATGTATATACACACAGAGAGAGAAAGAGACATACTAGACAGAGAAAGAGACAGATAGACAGACAGACAGACAGAGACAGAGAGACATAAGCAGACAGAGCCCTGATAATCTAACTTATAGGAAATCAATTGCAAAGGCATCCAGAGGCAAACTTATCATTTGCTGCAAAGAAAATAAACTGGAATTCCCAGCAAACAGCTTTATTCCCATCACTAACACTGATCTTCCACAATCAGTACTAATTTGGTCTTATTAATTAGGATAAACAGGATAATCAGCAACAATATGCCCCTATTTTAAAGTCATATGCTATTATGCTGAGAGATATACTGCACAAATCAAAACACTTTCTTTTATAGCAGACAGATTCATGATTCTTGCTAATTTCAGCAACATTACAATGGACATTGTACTGTCCCCATTATATCAGGATTAGGCCATATTCTAGAATAGATTCATAAATCCAAATTATAGATGTATCCAGAGACAGGTCATCAATTTTCAACTATTAGGACTGTCTGATATTTTGAATATGTCATCATAATAAACATGTTAAAATGCATTAAGGCTGAGAATGCATTATATTATTCAGTACCCATATGGAGAACAGAATACCACTAGGAAGAACATCATTAGGAAGATGCCTGAATAAAAGGCTCTACAAATCTATTCTGTGTACAAAAACTAAAATAAAAACTCATACTTAACATTGCAGCTTTTCAACTCTGATAGAATTAGTGGGCCACTCTTTTCTTATATTATAATTTGAAGTCATTTACTATAATAGAAAAATCTAAGTAAATAAGATGTTAAACTGGGGCATTTGCTCCTGCAAACTATTACATCCATTATTTGAATTGTTTATACTTGCATTTAATGATTTAATTGGGGATAAATATATCTATATCTATTAATTATTTTATATATACTACTCCACCAGTGTATAAAATAGTTAAATCTCCTAATTTTCTACTAATCTTACAGTCTACTGAGGATGGATAAAGTATTAATAAAACAGTAAATATGTAAATATCTTTATATACTTTGAGACAGAGGCTCCCAACCTTTTGGGCACCAGGGACCCGTTCTGTGGAGAAAGATTTTTCTGCCAACCAGAGGGGGCGTGGTTTCATGTGCTACCTGCATCCAGCGGATGGGGCTTCACTTGTTTGTGCAGCCCAGTTGCTGGTATGCCGTGGCCTGGCACCAGTCCACGGACCGGAGATTGGGGACTGATGCTTTAAAGCAAAGAATTACATTTATTTACCATATATACTTCAAATTTTTAGAAATCTGAGCTCTGTCTTGCTTTCAACTCAAAGACCTCTAGAATACTTGAGCTTCCCTGCATTCTTTGATTCCACTATCTCTGCAGCTCCTATAGTACACCAGATGCCAGCAATCTATAACAGTATCCACATTGTCAACTACAAGTGGTCCTCAACTTACAGCCATAATTGGGATAGGAATTTCCATTGTAAATTGTTGCAGCTGTAAGTCAGATACAAGTTTATAATTTTTACAGCAGTCCTTAAGTTAATCACATAGTCTTTAAGCAAATAGATCTTCCCCAATGGATGTTTTATGCTGGACAGCAGCAAACTGTGATAACGTGACTGCAGGATACTGCAACTGTTCATAAATACAAGCTAGTTGCCAAAAGCTCAAATTGAAATTACATGACTATTGGAATGGTGTGACAGCCATAAGTGCAAGTAAACATTACTTTTTTCAAGGCCATTGTAACTTTGAACCATCGTTAAATTAATGGGTGTACGTACATCAAGGGCTATCTGTATGCTCTGTTCAGCCTGCTGTGCATTCTGATTGTCTTCATCTTGGTGCACATAAAACTTTCCTTAGCTAACCCCCATGGGATGCCTTTGCTGAGAACATGAAGAACATTAATTTGCAAAATAAATAAAATAAAATAAAGTAAACTCCTAATAACTGTCTGCTGAAACAGCTATTTATTTTAAAGTATACTTTTTCTTTGACTAATCTGGAGTGATTCTTTTTTGTGAGCAAAAATTATTTTAGGTATATTTTATTTTATTAATTTATTTTATTATTTTACATTTCTAGAATAGAATAGAGTTGGAAGGGTCCTTGGAGGTCTTCTAGTCCAGCCCCCTGCTCAAGCAGGAGACCCTATACCATCTCAGACAAGTGACTGTCTAGCCTCTTTTTAAAAATCTCCAGTGATGGAGTGCCCACGATTTCTGGGGGCAAGCAACTCCACTGGTTAATTGTCCTCACTGTCAGGAAGTTTCTCCTTAATTCCAGGTTGCTTCTCTCTCTTTGATCAGTTTCCAACCATTGTTTTCATCCTGCCCTCTGGTGCTTTGGTGAATAATGTGACCCCCTCTTCTTTGTGGCAGCCCCTCAAATACTGGAATACTGTTATCATGTCTCCCCTACTTCTTCTTTCCTTTAGACTGGCCAAACCCAAGTCCTTCAGCCATTCTTCATATGTTTTAGTCTCCAGGCCTTTGTTCATCTTAATTGCTCTTCTCTGATTTTTTTTCCAATCCTGGGCTGCTCACAAACAACAGTAAAACAATGAAAACAGTCTTTAAAAAATTAAAAAGCCAACAAGAACATCTTGGCATTCCTAAATACAAGATATCCTTTCACATTCAGGAAAAAAAAACCTTCACGATTTTACTGGGCTCAGCCTCACATTATCATAAAGCTTATGGGAAAAGCCAGGCTTTCAAGGATTTTCAGAATGCCAGGAGCCTGCCATATCTCAGTGGGAGGGTTTTCTAAAGGATGGGAGTTTCTACCGAGAAAATGTTCTGCCTCGATCCTTCTAGATGGCAACATTTAAGCAAAGAGATCTGAAGTGGGCCTACTTTGTCAATATAGTGGAATGAACAGACGTCTTTAGAGAAAGGCAGTCCCACAAACAACCTAATCCTATAGGCTTTAAAGATGACAGCCATAATTTGAATCCCATCCGGAGAGAAAGTAGAAACTAGAACCAGTGCAGCTCACACAGCATGACTGAATTGCAGAATGCCCAATCTGAATCAATTGTAATTTCTGAATGGTCTTCAAGGGCAACTCCATATACAGTGCATTGCAATAGTCTGACTGGGAAGTGATATGACTTAAAGTCATTATAGGTTATTGCAATCCTCCATTTAATTTACTAAAATGTCACACCAATTGTTCTAAGCACAATAAAATTTCTTTGTCATCCCCCATGCTATAACCGAATTCATCACTTGAAACAATCCCCTATTCATCTTTCTCTTTTTGAGGATCAATGTCTAGCAAAATAATGTTTAAGATGAGCTAGAATTGTCTGCCCTAATAATACCTATTCTGTATCTTATTGTATTCAAGGCTAATTCATAATAAAGAGTTGAAAGCTAGATATTATGAAAGCATGTTGTAAACGTTTATTTCAGTGTCAAGATGGAAGAAAAGTTGTTTAGAATATTATAGACATTTATACAAAGAAGAACATTAAATAATGTTCACTAATATGTACCTTGCATAATTCAGTGTTCTGTTATAGTTGGTTTGAAGTTTTTGGCTTCTCAGAAACTTAACCGTACTCTAAACGCATCCAGTCTGTAAATTGTGCAACCATCCAATTATATTGATTAAATGTATTAGCGTCAATTATACATCTCCATTTCTCTCTACAATTCTTTTTGTGGGATATACAAGCAGTCAGGTTATTTTTGTTCTGAGCCTTAGAATCACAATCAAAAATTTCAGATTGCACCAACTGAGCAATGGTTGTGTAAATGGCTGTACAGATAAACAGGCTGCCACTGTTTCCATTGACCCGTTTCTGATAATGTCTTACCATAACTTACAATAATTTAACTGTTGTAACATAAATTTTTGATGAAGTATCAATATATTAATATAAACCTACAGTTCAGCTGTGTTCCTTATAGCTCATCTTATTCTTTTAAGAAATCTAATTTAAAATACATATTGTCAAGAGCCAAACTGGATTCATCAAATACCCATATAGCTTCTTCTCTTCTAGAAACTGATGTTACAAGAAGGAAAATATAACTTTGCAAAAGGCATTTAAATTCCTTTTCAGTAAGACCTGTGGTTAGACATTTGACAGATTTATCATTAATAATGCTTTCTATTTTTTATTTTTTATTCATCATCTTCCCACCTAGTTAATATGTAAGCTAAAAAAATCTATTCTAAACTTGTGTCATAGCAAGTTTGTTTTAACTGAACCATCTCAACATTCACACATTGCCTTTGGCTTTTCAAAAGTTTTATTTTCTAATCGATCAGAATTAGTTTTAGAAATTCCATGGCATTTTAATTGAGCCATCTTTACAATATTGTTGGATAATGGCAAAAAATATTAGAATGATTCCAGAAACTCTGGTTTAAGTCATACATAGGATATTGGAACAAACAGACATATAATAGAGAGTATTTTCCAACCATGAAAGCATGCAGTTCAGGGCAATCTAAGTTTACAAAGCCAAAATATATTTGATTTCTGTCACTCTAAGTAACAAGTTCTATCAGTCAAGTATCTTCATGACTCCCAGAAACTTTGAGGACATTTTGTATTCAAAATTCTAGAAAGAGACAATTTCTACCTGAAGTTGGAAGGGACCTTGGAGGTCATCTAGTCCAACCCACTGCTCAGGCAGGAATCCCTATAACATTTCAGACAAATGGCTGTCCAGTCTCTTCTTAAAAACTTCCAGTGTTGGAGCATTCACCGCTTCTGAAGGCAGATTGTTCCACTGATTAATTGTTCTAACTGTCAGGAAATTTCTCTTTAGTTCTATGTTGTTTCTCTCCTTGATTAGTTTCCATTCATTGCTTCTTGTCCTGCCCTCAGGTGCTTTGGAGAATAGCTTGACTCCCTCTTCTTTGTGGCAACCTTGAGATATTGGAACACTGCTATCATGTCATCCCTCGCCCTTCTCTTCGTAAGACTAGACATACCCAATTCCAACAACCATTCTTTATATGTTTTAGTCTCCAGTCCCCTGATCATCTTTGTTGCTCTTCTTTGAATCTCAACATCTTTTTTACGTGGTGACAAAACCTGGATTCAGTATTCCGAGTGTGGCCTTACCAAGGGATTGTAAAGTGGTATTAACACTTCATGTAATCTTGATTCTATCCCTCTGTTAATGCAGCCTAGCACTGTGTTGGCTTTTTTGGCAGCTACAACACACTGCTGGCTCATATTTAAGTGATTGCCAACTAGGACTCCAAGATCCCTCTCACAGTTACTACTATTGAGCAAGGTACCACCTATACCAGGGGTTTCAAACTGCCGGCCCATGGGCCAGATATGTCATGCCGAAACCGTGTCCATCCCATTGCTCGCAATGGAAAAAAAGGCGACACATCACGTGACGTTGCAAGTTTGACACCCCTTACCTATATTATACCTGTGCATTTGGTTTTTCTTGCCTAAATGTAGAACCTTACTTTTTTCACCATTGAATTTCATTTTGTTAGATAGCACCCAATGTTCAAATCTGTCAAGATCCTTCTGTATCTTAAACCTATCTTCTGGAGTGTTGGCTATTCCTGCCAACTTGGTGAGTTCCCCATCTATCCCCTCATCCAAATCATTGATGAAGATGTTGAAGAGCACTGGGCCCAAATAGAGCACTGGGGCACCCCACTACACACTTCCCTCCATGTAGATGCGGTTCCATTGAAGACCACATGCTGAGTATCGCCAGTCAGCCAGCTACGAATCCATCTGGTGATGATGCTAATCTAATCCAATCCGTTCATTTTAATATTGAATGTTTTAATGTTTTGTACTTTTGCTTTTATGATACTGTAATCCGCCCAGAATTGCTTGACAGTAAGATGGGTGGCATAAAAATTTAATAAATAAATAACTAGGTTCACCTATTGAGCATCAGCAAGAAGAATGTTACCCACAGGGACTTAAACATGAAATGCATTTAATGTTCTGCCACTGTAGCATCTTCAGCAGCACTGCCCTTCCCTTTCTCTTCCCATCAGGATTTGATAAGATCGCTTTGATCTCATTTGTAGTGAGACATTTGCCTATAACTATGTTAAGGGTGTTTTTCCATTAAGCTGAGGGCCTGGAGTCATTACTGGTATGTATTAAGGCTATGCTCAGTCTGGATGATTTAGGGCAGGGGTGTCAAACTGCTGGCCCATGGGCCAGTTGCATTTTTCACCTCCAGGGTGAAAAAAGTCACAATACATCGCGACACATCACATGAAGCAGCAAGTTTGACACCCGTGATTTAGGTCATGTACTTACTGACACTTCCTTAAATCAAACATGATTTTTTTCTGGGTACCCACTGAACCCAAGAAAGATGCAACTTTTTCAAGCGGTTGCTGACAGATGCACTGTGAGCCCCTCCTATATGCTATAAGGAATCCTCTCCTCTTCTAATCTAGATTGCTCCAGAGCTCTCATAAACCATAAACCATGATAACAGAGGAGACATATTTATTCCCAAATATGTTAGCAAGGGATGTGTTACTTACAAATGTTCAATTGTATATATACTTCGAGATCTTCTGACTTAAAAGTTTTACATTAATGCCTGAAAACAAAGACAAAGGATTTTAACATGAGCAGAATTGTATATTGAATTGTGCATGCCAAATCATCTGTGCTGGATTTGGGATAAAAAAGTGGCCATTAATATAATTCCTTTAATTCTTGTAATTTTCCCTAAAAATAGTTACAAAATGTTCTACTGATGATATTCAACGTATAACAAAGAAGAGACAAGAACTCTTTTGGTGCTTCAAGTGAGAAGTTTCTAGGGTATCAATAATAACACAAATCAAGGTAGTCTCAAAGATAGGTAATTTATTAATGTATAGCAGGGGTCTTCAAACTTCGCCCTTGTATGACTTGTGGACTTCAATTCCCAGAATTCCTCAGCCAGGCATGCTGGCTGAGGAATTCTGGGAGTTGAAGTCCACAAGTCAAAGTTTGAAGACCCCTGATGCATAGAAATGTTTAAAAGTCGTAATTTTAAAGGGCTGTTCAGAATGGACCATTCCAATTTGTCAAAGGAATTTAAAGGAAGACTCTATAGCATCATGCGTACTATCTGTAACTAGTTAAATGACTTAGATGAGGGAATAAAAGGGGAACTCATCAAATTTGCAGATGACACTAAACTCCTGCATCTCCAAAGAAGGCAGGACAATGGTTGGGAACTAATCAAAGAGAGAAGCAACCTGGAATTAAGGAGAAACTTCCTAACAGTGAGGACAATTAACCAGTGGAACAGCTTTGCCTTTAGAAGTTGTAGGTGCTCCATCACTAGAGGGTTTTAAGAAGAGACTGGATATCCACCTGAAATAGTATAGGTCTCCTACTTGAGCAGGGGATTAGACTAGAAGACCTCCAAGGTCCCTTCCAGATCTATTCTATTCTAGTTTGCAATGTTCATCTTATCGTCTGAACTATATCATCTCATCAAGAATCTAGTTAAATGTAATGTGATTTCTATGAAATGTTCTGTAACAGAAATAAACATGCATCTTATTATTCTCTAGGGGATTGGTTAGAATTGAGATGCAAAAGGCCAGAAGATTTGGGGGGGGACTATATTTTTTTTCTATTATTTTCCTGGGCCTTTATATTTTGAAATATAGAAGTAATCTTTCTCCAAAAAATAGTATTTGCGTAGTTAATAATATCCTACTGAAGCATAGGTATTAGAAATCGTATAGTGCAGTTAAAGAGCTCTATATTCCATGAGTATTTCCATTTGTAAAATGTTTGGTTACTTTCGGCTTTTGTTTGGCTAAAGGAATAGTGGCTTTTGTTAGGCTAAAGGAAAGAGTAAATTAGCCTCATGAGATGCTTGTGCTCCAAGGCCAATTTCTCATTTACCAATTCTTGTGAGGTTATTACAACAGAAGGCATTCCCTGCAGAAGTTTGATGAATCCCAAGAAGATAAAATCTCTGCCGGAAGAGACCAAAGTCATAGCCAGTATAATATTAATTCTACAATGACTAATCTGATGGTTATGGGAAGCTCAGAAGAATGTGAATGAAATATCATGCTCTTATTCCTCAGCAACCAATACTGAAATGTATACTGTTTGTAGAGATACAATATAGATAATTCAAGATTTATTTTTCTAAGACAATCATTTAACCACAATTTAGGTGGTTTCTTAGACAAAAAGATTACCAGCTGAGAACAAAAAAAAACTTGACTTGCATGACACTTACATCTTTAGAAATAGTAACTTTAATTGAAATGGGAATGTACAATAGTAACTCTTACCATAGAGGGAAAATTGTGACTTGTAACTTTTATGCATACCAACAAGTATGCATAAAAGGTAGGAAAAACCCTACCTTTAAACTGGACTTGGACTCTAGGCTAAAAAAATGACTGTCTGCTGACAAGAATTCCTTCTACAAAAGGAGGAAACAAACATAACCTTACCCATAAACACAGAAGAACTTTGTCTACTCATATCAAACTAATCTGAGGTACTTGCTACTCAGGGCAGCAAGTAGTTCAAATTAAAGAAAATCTACAAGATTTTGGTGGGCATTCCACATATACATAAAAACAAAAAAGAGATTCATTTGAGCTTTTCCCAATGTTCAACCTACTTGATTTATAGGAAATAGTAGTTTTGAATTTATAACTATTTTAGTTATTGTTTTAAAAAGATTCTAATATAGAATTTCATTGTCGATAAAATTTGAAGTGTCAGTATTGTAAAATAAACACGATGTGATTGCTATATGAGAGCGCCACTTTAGCTGAGAGAGTCTCTCTCTGCCCTATGAAGAAAGGCAAGGGCAACCACTTTAGAAAAACTTTGCCAAGAATAACCACACAGACTTAACAGGCAGAACCAGAAGTCAAGACTGACAGGGGGGCTTCTGCTCACATCACAAAAGATCTTTGTAAAATTGAAATTACCTTTACCTACGATGTACGTAAGAACAGCATATCAAGCGATTAGCACTACTGTATCAGCAGTCCCCTGAACCTGACAATAACTGAAACCATCATGGAGAATCATATGAGATTATTTTAAAAAAAATTCTAGAGGTTTTGGGGAGAATATTTGGGGATGTAGCTATGCCCTAGTGCCAGAGGAGCTTGCAATGCTGTTGCCCAATATCCTCACTAGGTTCTTAACAATCATTAATCATGTTGTTGTTGTGAGGAAGATTGCAGGAGGAAAGAGTATTAGGTATGTTTGCGATCTTGAGTTATTTATAAAAATAACAAAGATGAGATAAAAATATATCTAATAAATATTTTCCACAACCTCTACGTTGCTGAATACTTTCTCCGGTTGTGTTGTATTAAATTTTCTTAAACGTTGTCATTTGAAATATTAAAATATGTTTCACGTGGCTAGGAAATCTAGAATTGCTACTTTCATTTAGGTCGAGCTGACACAGTATTTAATCTGGTGTAACTTGGGGTAGTGTAGGAGAAGAGTTGAAGAGGTGAGCACAGTTTAATGAGAACCTAGGGATTAATTAGGAGGAGGATCTGAGATTTGCACATTTCCTGGACAAATAGACACTTCCTTCTACTTTACAGGCCATATCTGCCTTGAATAGGTTTTTGTACATAAAAGCTTAAGCTGTGATTAACATTTCTTTCAATGGATACTAAATGTTAGACCTTTTTATCAATGCATGACTTTAACAATGAAAATGAATTTCACAAAGCTGATCCTGGACACTTTGATTTAATTATTTGATTCCAGTGTGCAAATTCTAAATCTAGTTCTATGTGTTCTGTTTCCCAGAAAATAGAAATTAGCTATTCAGACTTTAGTTATACAGTACTAGGGTCCTGCAAATCCAGTAAAAGAGATTTGTACAACAGATTTGATGAATGCAGGGTACCTATCATTGGATCAATAAAGTGCAGGTAGTCCTCAACTTACGACTACAATTGAACCCAACTTTTCTGTTGTTAAGCAAGACAGTTGTTAAGTGACTTTTGCACCATTTTACAATCTCTCTTGCCACAGTTGTAAGTGAATCACTGCAGTTGTTAAGTTAGTAACACGGTTGTTAAGTGAATCTGGCTTCCCCATTGACTTAGCCTGTCAGAAGGTTGCAAAGGGTGATCACATCACCCTGGGACACTTCAGCCATCGTAAGTATGAATCAGTTGTCAAGTTCTCAAATTTTGACCATGTGACCTTGGGGATGCTGCAACGGTTATAAGTATGAAAAATGGTTACAAATGGTTGTAAGTGGAGAACTACCTGTAACTGCTTTTCTTCAGCTTCATGTGGCTGCTTCATAAGTTGGTCCTGGCTGTCTGCAGTCTGTGCATGCAAACAGAAGACAATTGTGAGAAGATTACAAAGGAGCCAGAAATAAATGGGCTTCCGTATTGATTCAGATAGGTTGATTCATACTGCACTTATATGTTAGTTTCTCTATTCTCAAGATGTAGTTGAAGACATTTTTTTAATATGTTAGATATCCCAATATATTTGTGAGCTTCCACCAAACAAAACAACAACCAAAAGAACTCTGCCATCCTGCTGAACAATAAAGTTCCTTTTCTTCCATCAACTAGGCAGCTTTTAAATTTCATAATTAAACTGGGGAAAAAAAGCCAGAAGAGAAAAAAAATTTCCTATTGTAAGCCACCCTTTTCCAATAAAAAAAAAATTTAGAAAGATGCCATGATAGACACAACAATTTTCTTAGAGTCCTTTTTCCATCCTTATCCCACAGGAAAGATAAAGGATAAATTGTCTTATAGTCCATAGGGACTCATTACGTCCAAGATCAGAGAATGGAGACATCTGCAACACAAGTAAACCCTAAAGATTTCAGAATCCTAATTTAAGTATGATTTCTGATAACTCAAGAGCAGCAGGTTGAACACTCTGGAGGTATCTACAACCACCCCATAAACTTTGCCATAATTGGTTTGTTTTAATTAGTATTAAGCTATGTACAGTATTCAAACACAGACACACACAATGTAAAAGAGTCATCTATTTTATCAGAGTGAACTTTTTTATTTTATCAGAGTGAATTTTTCTAGATTTTTTGGGAATACACAGTAGAAAAAAGTACCAAAAAGGTATAAATAATAAATAACAATTTTTATGTTTCTGGTTTTATATAGTGCACTTTACCGCAATCATTGGCCACTGAGTATGTACTATTAAAAACAAAATTAAATTGGGAAAAGCTCAATTTGTAGTAACAGGTCTCATTCAGGAATAATTGCATGGAAACTAAAGTTACATAGTTAAAATTAAACCAGGATTTCTCATCAACCTTCTAAATGCTGTGAGCATGTTGTGAGCCGCCCTGAGTCTTGGGAGAAGGGCGGCATATAAGTCTAATAAAATCAAAATCAAATCAATCAAAATCAAATGCATCCCTCATGGACTTTCAAACTTCTCAATACTCAGTACTGACAAGATTCTATGCTCCTTTTTTATGTCAGAGAGGTTAAGCTAATTACAGCTACGGAATGATGTTCCTATTTACCAAGTTTAACTGGTATTAAAACAGTAGTTTTATTTAAAATACGAAGAGCCAGTTTTATTTTAAGAGATCTCAAAGCATGCAAGAACTGTTTTTCTTATGATGATTGCTAACCTGCCCTGTTTCTTTCAAGGCATTTAAGAAAAATGATACGGTACGGCTATGATTTTAAGACAGGGATTAAGAGTTGGAAGTCTTCCAATGCTACCCACCAGGAGTATATGGATCCCAACACTTCCTCTGAGGTGTTATTCTCAGTGGTTAGCCATGCAGAGTTAAAAGTGTACTGTTGTGAGCTATTCATTTTCCTGCCTTAGCAGAGAAATCAGCTTGCTCCCATAACACTTTTACCAGCTTTGATCCTGCCTTTCTTAATGAGAAACAAGGACTAACCACTGCCCACAATCCTTGACCACTATAACTGCTGTAGATACGTCAACCTGTTCTTTTTTTAAAAAAAATTAATCTTTTGTCATTCGTATAATAGTACCAAGATGATGACTCTTATTTCAGCAGTTCTGAACTATATACATTATTTGAATTTTCCCCACATTGCACACTGTGAGTTTGACTGCTGAAACATAAGGCTAAACATATCTGAAGGATTATGTTTAATAATTCTCTATAAAATAGTTTGCTGGAAGCACGAGAGCCATCACAGATCTCTAAATAATAGCATTTATGATACTTTCACTGTAAGACAGGGACAAGACTAATATGGTCAAAGATTTCAAAAGTAACTTAGGTGTAGCTACAGTATCTGTCAACCATGTTTTACTGGTCTTTATACATTATATTTTTAAATCCTTTGTACTACACTGAAGCAACCATTCTTCTCTATTGTAGATCTGAATCTGAGCATTGAAACCGAGTCACGACGCTAAAAGCAAGTGGGGCACTTTGGATTTTTAAAGACATTGCATCTGGTGCGGAGACAATTTTGGTGGCAAGGAATGAAGAAAGACATTGAGAGTTATGTTAAGAGTTGTGCCACTTGTGCTGCCATGAAGAGGCATCCTGGAAAACCCTCTGGATTATTGCAACAAGTTGCCGAACCCTCTCAGCCTTGGGAGGAGATAGCTATGGATTTTATAGTAGAATTACCTGAGAGCAAGGGAAACACTGCAATATGGACTGTGATCGATCTATTTTCCAAATAAGCGCATTTCATCACTTGCTCGGGACTTCCCTCTGCCCAGAAGCTAAACAAACTGTTTTTGAAACACATATATCGACTCCTTGGTACCCCCAAACCTCAGGATTGAACTATGGAGTTCTTGGTCTGCTCTGAGTAAATTATTTGCTTAAAAATTCAACCATCTCATTACTCAACTAGGTAATATCAGTTGGATGGAGTGTGAGATTTGCTAGCTGCTTATGTGTAGTAGTTAGCTGAGAGTTTGGGTGGAGATGTATTTTCCTTCTTCATGGTTCCATGATTACAGCTTTCTGCTTGATTGTTTGGTGCTTTTCCCTGCCTATCCAATTGTATTCTAGTCTTTTAGTTTCCTTCCAGTCTTTTTATTGTTTCTTTTGAATTATGTTTAAATGAAATTTATCTTTATGTACCCATTGATGGCTGATTCCAGTATAATTGGCCTTTATCGCAGTTGGTATACCAGCTGAAAAAAATATTAAGCAGGCAAAAATGGGCAAAGGAGTTCTGAATTGAATCCATATATCATTGGTGATCAGTTTTTGTAATCTATTTTCAACACAGTTGACAAATCAGTGAGTTGAGTGCATCAATGATTTAGTGAAAACTTGGATTTAATGTCACGCAAATACTTGAATTAAGTTTACTGTGAATAGTGCAGGAGGTCCAGAAAAAAAAACCTTTCATGGTACATTGAAAGGAATTATTAAAACAAAATCCAATACCAACACCATTCAGCTGATTCACAAAATTGCCTTATCTCACTTTGGTTTCCACTTTTGGCCCCATGATCCCTGCCTAGTTTTCTCCTGGAAGATTTAAGCGGTGATCTCAAATAAACTGCACTTAATTCAATGATCCAGTTAACTTCTACTTATTAATATTGAGAGCAGAAGACAACTAGTTCCTTAAATATGTTCCCATTCACTCCATTTTCATTAACCATGGCAGATTGGTTCAAGGATGCATTATTTGGGCACCTATCAGGTCATGTTAATTAAGAGGCTCCTAACACTAATTTGCCAATTCCATGCTCATATTTGGGTCTTTTTGTGTGTGTGCTTGGTGGAAAGTGGATCTAGGAGTACATAAAGCACACGAAAACTCACTAAGAGATGACCCAGATGTCTAATATCCTTACTCTCATTTCTCTAGAATGAAGTGTCATCTATCATTTATTCACTCATTCATTCATTCATTCATTCATTTTGCCACCAACTTGCATGATTGCAATTTCAAAAGGCTTACATCAACAAAAATCAAATGGAAAACCCAAACTATAATTAAAACCAGAAAAATTAACAAAAGCAAATTAAAAAATTCAATGCACCAATGCCACATTAAATTCCACCTACCCAAAATGGCTGGATCAATCAGATTGACCCACTGCCCAGCCTTTTTAAAACCTTCTTAAAAGCTAACTGGGTCAAGACCAACCTAACTCCATGGGTAGAGGGGATTATTCCCAAGGACAATCAGAACATCCACTGCATTGCTGCTCAGGTTAGTTCTCAATCAACAATGCAGAAATATTAAGCAAAAGAGTTACTTTTTATTAAGTTACTAGAGATCAGAATGTGAAGTGAAGTCAACAACTTCCAGAATTATCTTTGTTGAGATTCAGTTATTGGGAGTTGGGTGGCATACAAATAATAGCAATAATAATATTGACATTGGCAAAATCACATAGTCAATTGCAAAAGGCAGCTTTACTCAGAACAGTTTATAACCCTTAACACCACTGAACATCAACATCTGCTAATACCAGATCCTTGGGAAGGACTTGATAGGTGAATAAAAATGCCAAATCCAGCTTGAACATCTGGTTGACTATGCGATGAACCATATTTATAAATGGGGCAAAATGATGAAAACTGTCTTGCACTATAACAACAGAAATTATGAACATGCATGCAGAGAGATATGGATGGAGCCCCGAGGAAGATAATTTTTTAAAATATATATATATATATATATATGCAGAAACAGTTAAGGGAAAATACAAGACTATTCAATCTTGGGAAAGGGAAAGGTATGAAAAAAAATTCCAAGTAACTGCTGTGATTCTGTTTCATATACGAGGGGGCAGAAGAAAACTGGTAGACTTTCAAGATTATGTTATATCATACAACACTATAATTACAATGTTGTAATCTCGAGGTGTCTATTCCTGATATGGGCTACTTCAAAAGGCTGATAACATGCATTCATGAAGGAAAGTATTGCATTGTTAGAAACCCCACACACCCACTTTACAGCCTATTTCTGTTGCTCCCCTCGGGGAGGAGGTTTCGAAGTATTTCTAGCAGGACTACCCGATTCTGTAATAGCTTTGTTCCCTATGCCATCCGTCTGGTAAACTCGCAAGATTCATTTTTCTCGCCATGCACATGTATACATAATCCGAACTAGACTGTGTTGTTTCTTCTTGTCATATAATATATGTGGGTATATGCATAATTCTGTATTTATTTTTGTCATATTTATATAGTGCAGGGGTTCTCAACCGTGGCAACTTTAAGACTTGTGGACTTCAATTGCCAGAATTCCTCAGCCAGCAAAGCTGGCTGAGGAATTCTGGGAGTTGAAGTCCACAAGTCTTAAAGTTGCCAAGATTGAGAACCCCTGATATAGTGTATATTGGACGTGGTGACTCTTTGAGAGCTGTATGCAACAAAATTTCATTTTAATGTATGCCGATTAGTGCACATTCAAAGTGACAATAAAGTTATTATTCTATTCTATTCTAACAAAGTTTGCTCTGTGGTGGTTCAATATTGGTTTTGTCATTTTAATGAAAGCTTTGGATCCGATAGATATTCTGTCTTGCAACAGGCTTCAGCTGAACCCAGGCAAGATGGAATGGCTGTGGGTGCAAGAGACCTCTGGATATGAATGTTTATCGCCATTAACTCTGGGTGGGATTGCACTACCACACACAGATCCAGTGCACAACTTGGGGATCCTCCTGGATTCATGATTCCTGCTCAAAGAGCAGGTGGCAATCGTGGTTAGGAAGGCCTTTGCGCAACTTCAGGTTGTGCACCATTTGAGTCCTTCACTAGATCCTAAAATCCTGTGCATGGTCACTCATGCCCTAGTCATCAGAAGCTGCAGCTGGTGCAGTGTGCAGCAGTGAGCACAGTCCTGGGAGCTCCTAGGGCTGCATGTGTGTTAACACCCTTATTACGCAAGCTGTATTGGTTACCAGTTTGCTTCCAGATCCAATTCAAGATGCTGGTTGAATTTTAAAGTCCTACAAGGCACGGGTCCAGGGTATTTGAGAAACCATCTCTCCCCAATGGGACAAGCCCACTCCACTATGCTAGCAGAAGGGGCCTGCTATGGATCCCATCTGCTAAACAATCGAAACAGCCGGAGTCAAGGAGAAAAGCCCTTTCCACGGCAGCCCCATCCCTGTGGAACATTCTACCTCTGGAGGTGAGAACTGCCCACTCCCTTTTGGTCTTCCGGAAGAGCATCACCTGGCTTTGCCAACTCCAAGGGAGGCACTCAGCAGTGGAGGCAGCTGATGGGGTAAGAAACCTCATCTCTATCACACCCAGCTCTTAGCTCTCTTAGTTCGGTTTCAGTATACTTCTTAATAAGTATATAATTTCATGTTGTTTTAATCTTTTAACTATTTTTTTTACTTATTTTACAAACTGCCCAGTCACCCTGTAGGAAACATGAGCATCATAAAAATCAGTCAATTAATTATTTTTTTTATTCTGATCCCCAATAAGTGAAGTTGCCTTGTTTATTCTTTACTGAAAAATTGCACCACAAATAAGCTCAGTACATGTGCTTCATGTGTTCTAGGCTGAATAGCGTTCAGTTTTCTTTAATCTTTAATTTCATACTTATAACTTGTACAGATACAATAAAATCATAAAGTCACATAAGGCAATAATAAAAGTTCAGTGCTGTCAACAGCAATGCTGGATATGTACTAGCACCAAGCTTGCTGAAGTTTGTCACAGCTTTTTGACACCTACAGAAGTTTATAAACATTTTTAATATGCAGCTATTTTTATGTGAAGCAGAGGAGTCACAGCTTCCTGACAAGTGTGAGATGAACATCAGTGAATGGGTTTCATCTAATAAATAGATCCCTAAAGACTTTGCTTTCCATATCTCCACCATATACTGGCACACTGGTAACACATTTGCATCTGCATGAACTAAGAATAGATTTGGGTTTCTTTAATAAACCATCTAGTCCAAACTTTGAAAGCCTACCAGGCTTTCTAAATTACTCCTTTTTAAAACACTGTTTGTTTTCCAAAGGCATTTCTCAAGAGTCACATCATAAGTTATTTTCTGATTCTGTAGATCAGGGGTTCTCAACCTTGGCAACTTTAAGACTTGTGGACTTCAACTCCCAGAATTCCTCAGCCAGCAAAGCTGGGAGTTGAAGTCCACAAGTCTTAAAGTTGCCAAGGTTGAGAACCCCTGCTGTAGATATTTGTGACATGTTGGAAACTGCAGCTCTCAAGATGCTGCCGGATGCATGTTTCAATGAAAGAGTACACAATTCTTAGGCCACAAGTTAACTAGTGGATTCCCTTGTCCCTCCACTTTCTTTTTACTTCTTAGATGCCTCGGTCTTCTTTCCAATTTTAGGAGGTTTCTAAAAAGTAAAATAGATTTTTTTTTAGTTTTTTTTTTAAATGCAAATCTATCCATGACATTGAAATATAGGACAAAAAGAAGAAAATCTGCCTTCATTCCTTTCCAGGTCTGTTAATGAAAATAATGTCAAAAAGTGCAAGCATTCAGCTACAAAAATGTCACCTGGCCCTGTTTTAGGAAGGCATAATCCTTGTTTCTAAATAGAAACAAGAATCACTTCAGCTTCTTTTCCAGAAGGGGCTACTGTGCAGGGGTTCTCAACCTTGGCTGAGGAATTCTGGGAGTTGAAGTCCACAAGTCTTAAAGTTGCCAAGGTTGAGAACCCCTGACCTAAGGCAAGAGGGAAAACTCAGCTATATTCCAGTTGAAGGACATCCTTTAGTTTTTGCCTCCACCTCCAGATGGAGAAAAACGCAGCCTTATAAATCAGCTCTAGCAGCAGCCCCAATATATTTGCACATGACCTGAAGCTTTTTTCCCATAAAAAAAAAACCAAACCAAACAAAAATATGCTGCTAGGAAGCGGGTGACATTTTCCAGTGCTGGGACTGATTTGCAGAAAAGGCTAATCTTCCTTTCCACTCATTAAAAAAAAAAAAGTGAGTCATTTCTAATTAAGTTAAAATTAGCCTGGGAGACCTCATTGTCTAATTGGGCTTATTTCTTTAAAAACGACTATTCACTCAAAATATATATTTTTTGTTTTATGCAGATTTTCTTGCCATTCAGTGAGGGACAAATGGAAGGATTATTAAAATAACTGCTAAAGTAAAAAAAAATAAATAAAATGATTTGGTTTGGCTGAAGACTTTATCCCAAGTACTGATAAACTCTAGGCCTGTGCAGATTTTAAAGAGATGCTGTAATTTGGCAAACTTTCAGTTGAAGTGCTGGGTTAGAACACCCTCCAGTACATTAATCCGGGGGGTAAAAGGGTCCTATGTGCATATGCTTAGAAGACCCTCTTTTTAAGATAAAATTGATTTACTCTTTCTCAAAGTTAAAACGGCACTTCGAAACTAATTATTTTGACAGATAAACAAGAACCATTTGGTTTTTTTAATATCTTACATGGGATAAATCTCATAATTTTTAGCACATATTTTCTTACTCTATAATTTTGCCTGACTGTCAGTTTGTTTCTAGTTTAGAAAGATCATTTTCATGTCCCTTTTGGTTCCCCTGTTCTATATAGACTTGAAATTAAATTGATTAAATTATTTTTAAATGTTTTATTTGCTGTAAAAAGTTAAGCAGATAGTTATTAGGTAAATTGTAATTAAATTTGTAAAGTTCAACTAAGAGAAGTTGGTCACTTATTGAGATAAGTGATCACAGAAATCAAATAAATAAATAAATAGTTATTGTTCAGGGTTGCCCTTGCTGATAAGGCTTGACAAGGAGCCATGGTGGCACGGTGGTTAGAATGCAGTATTGCAGGCTAACTCTGCTGACAGCCAAGAGTTTGATCCTGACCAGCTCAAGGTTGACTCAGCCTTTCATCCTTCTGAAGTCGATAAAATGAGGACCCAGATTGTTGGGGACAATTATGCTGACATTGTAAACCACTCAGTGCTGTAAAACATTGTGGAACTATTGCTATTTGAGAGGGTTGGAGTCTGGCAACAACCCTAAATCAGAATCATACACAGATTGCTAGACTCAGGTAGAATCAGAATATGCTAGCAATAAGTAGCCATTTACAGTGAGGTAATATTAAAACCCAGTGAAATTCAAGTAAAAATGTGGACCTAGCCTCTTCCTCTACTTCCTTCCTTCCTTCCTTCCTTCCTTCCTTCCTTCCTTCCTTCCTTCCTTCCTTCCTTCCTTCCTTCCTTCCTTCCTTCCTTCCTTTTCTTTCCTTTCTTCCCTCCCTCCCTCCCTCATTCTTCTTGATAGGTATTTACTTGCTCTAGTTTAGTTATGTTTCACACTAACAGAGATACATTCTTTATTCCTGCTTTTATAAATCAGAAATTTGAGAACAGTGTGCTTGGAAAATGAAGAGTTAATTCATGTCAAGTTAAAGGGCATGTAATTTTATGTAGGCTGGGCACTCTTTTGTAATAGTCTTTTGTAACACATCCTAATGCAGAAACTATGTTTAAGTACTAGATGTGAGGAGAACAGACCACTGCAGAGAATATAAATCCTTATGTTCACCCACAGACATAATTCCATGTGGGTGGATGCAGCACAAACAGTCTTACGCAACTACCTGTCTGGATGACATATTCATTGCAATCTTCCAGAGCAAAAGCAGTCATTTCAATTCCCTTCATAGATCCTAAAATTGGTCTTGATTAATATTTGCATCTTGCATCAAGATAGTAAATCATCCTGTTGCTTTATCAGCTCAGTCTACCTGCAGTTCAAGCAGTACTTCCCTCTCATTCTAATTACTCTAATTACTGTGCCTACCTGATGCATATCTGAATGTTTAAAACAAAGAGGTGAGAAATTTTATAAGGTCTATTCACCAAAGAGCATTACGTATGGGTGAAATAATTATTCCAGATACATTTTTTTCCAAAAGCTATAACCATATTCCAAAAGTAATTACTTACGTTGTTTAAGGGACAGGAAGAATTTATTAAAATAAAATGTATTAAGGAACAAAGAAATCAGAAGGTTATGCTTTCACATCATGTCAATATCTTTTGCTATTTCTAAAAGCATTTAAGTGCTATAGCCAACCCTTACTTTTCATTTGACTATTTTTACACATTTTAATTATATCATATTCCGTACAAGGTATTCTCTATTTTATATTTCATCCATATTTAGATTAACTATACTGTTACAGCAACTGGTAATATTAAGTTTATTAAAACAAAAAGTTAAGTAGAACCAGACCTGATTAGTATTTAGAAGGAACACCACCTATCTAAACAACATTCTGAAATATGGAGTGGCATAATGTCCAAGAAAACAGTTGAAATGAATAGTAATTAGGGCTGCTCTTTGAAGTTATGGCTGTTGCAATGCCCCACAATCAAGTACTCAAAATTCAGACACTTGGCAACCCCGCTGCATTTATGACCAGAGGGTATTATTATTATTATTATTATTATTATTATTATTATTATTATTATTATTATTATTATTATTATTATTATTTTGACTTCTATGCCGCCCTATTCCGGAGAACTCAGGGCGGCTCACAACATAATAGAAATCAACAATTAAAAATACATATATATTAAAACCCCTAATTTAAAAGAAAAACCAATCATTCAACATACACACAGACATACACTGGCTAGGGGCAAGATGTTAACTGCCCCAAGCCTGCCGGCAGAGGTGTGTTTTAAGTAATTTACGAAAGGTGGAGAGGGTGGGGGCGACACGGATCTCCGGGGGAAGTTGGTTCCAGAGGGCCGGGGCCGCAACAGAGAAGGCTCTGTCTGGCTGACGGGACCTGGAGAAGGCCGACTCTGTGGGCCCTAACCGGCCGCTGGGATTCATGGGGCAGCAGACGGTCCCGTAAGTAACCTGGTCCGATGCCATATAGGGCTTTATAGGTCATAACCAACACTTTGAATTGGGTTCGGAGACCAATTGGCAGCCAATGCAGCTCGCGGAGTGATGCTGAAATGTGGGCATTTCTGGGCAAGCCCAACACTGCTCGCGCGGCTGCATTCTGCATTACCTGAAGTCTCCGAACGTTTTTCAAAGGTAGCCCCATGTAGAGAGCATTGCAGTAGTCGAGCCTCGAGGTGATAAGGGCAATTCCCTTCACCTGCCTATCTCTCTGCCCTTTTAGCCACCCTGCCCTTTGCTTCCACAATCACCCTCCTTTTCACCACCCCTGCCCTGCACTCTTACCACCTGCATTCCATGTCTCTGCCATCTTGCACTCTACCTGTACTTCCACCCTGGCACTCTGCTTACCCTGCTGCCCTCAACTGATCTTCACCATCTTATTTTCAATGGTCATCAGGTAGACTCAGCCTGGCCCTTCGTGAGGCAGCTGCAGCCTCAAGAAGTCCCCAGGAAATCCATGCATAGCTTTGGGAAGAAGGCCTCATGTGGCTGGAAGTTACCTCACCAAATGCCAGGCCAAGTATACCTCAGGAAAAGTGGAAGGCGAAAGTCAGTTGGGAGCAGCAGTTCATGGGGCAGCAGGCATACCAGAATGCAGGGTAGAGAGATTGGTACTGCTGGAGCTTCACACCATGGTTTGGAACAGCTGCAACTGGAGCTTGGTGCTGGAGCAGATGGTACTTCATGCCATAGTGCTGGGGCTTGGCACAGGGGATGGCTAGTGCCGAGGTGATTGGGGCTTTACACCATGACAGCACGGGACTTGCGGCAGTACTTCTTTAAGTGGTGGCAACAGAGGTGACGCTGGGGCTGAAGAAGAGGTCCAGGGGTAGCAGTGATGGGTTTAGGCTGCTGAAGGCCTTGGGCCTCTACTTCAGCCCCAACAATGCTGACACACCCACCACTGTCAAGGAGAGCCCTTGACAGTGCAAAACAATCAAAAAGGCAGACATGGGAGGGAGAGAGACAGGCAGGGGTACTTGAAGTCGATGTATTGCCTTGGATGAATTGAGGCTCAGAGCTGGGAGGGGCCAAGCTGGGAATGCTGGATCTTCACCTAACAGCCAGGAAGGATATGCTTAAGAATGGCAACAGGAACAGTCAGAACTGCTATCACTAGGCATGATGTCTTGCTTAATGATGATAACACTTAGCAATAGAGTTGTCAATCCTTATTGTGATTGGTAAGCAAGGACTACCTGTAGTTGTATCCATGAAGAGATTGATTTAATTGTGTTTAATGTGACAGAAAAGATTTTAAACTAGCCTCCTCAATTATCAAAAATCTGCTTGCTCACTAAGTACTGTTTTGTTAAAATAAAAGGGCTACCCCTCTTATACAAAATTTCTAAACTAGAGACTCTGGGAATCAAATT
This sequence comes from Bothrops alternatus, assembly GCA_034064705.1. Lineage (NCBI taxonomy): Eukaryota > Metazoa > Chordata > Lepidosauria > Squamata > Viperidae > Bothrops > Bothrops alternatus. The sequence goes on along the minus strand of JARGCV010000031.1, from coordinate 2,306,761 downwards.
AGAATAAATTAAATGTAATTTTCACAAAGAGAACCATTGCTTGCAAAGCAGTAATCAAATAACACTTCATGTATGATAGTGAAACATTTGTAGATGAGCTAAAACATATTTTAAACTATAAATGTTAAGATATGTATCCTAACTCAGAAATTACCAGAAATTGTCTTAGAAACACTAGTTTCATCATACATTTTAAAACTAGGTAAGGACTACACAACCTTTGCTTAAAATTATTGGTTTTCTTCCAAACAAGATGCAACCTTTTCCCCTCTAGTTTCAGTATATTCAGTTTTTTCATACTGTGAAAATTACAGGTAGTCCTTACCTTACAAACCATTCATGTAGTGACTGTTCAAAGTCACAATGGCACTGAAAAAAGTAACTTTTATGTTATGTTACTGTTTTTCACACTTAACAACCGTTGCAGCATCCCCATGGTCATGTGATCAGAATTCAGATGATTGGCAACTGGCATGTATCTATCTATCACATATCATATCACAATCTATATCAATCTTTAGAACCCTGTTGGTCATGCGAATTAGAAATTCTGAGAGTCATAGTGCCAACACTCCTGGAAAGTTGCAGCAGATCAGAAAAGGCCAATTATTTAATACTAATATACTAATGTCCCTCATCTAGGACACAGTAGAATCCCCTAAAACTACATATTCCTCTTAAAATCCAACACTTTTCTGGAACCTAGGCTTTGGTCATTTGCAAAATTTTGGTGAAATGAAACTTCTATTCCGTTCCACTTAAAAAGTCATGACAATACATTCATATGTGCACACCTATAGTTTTCTGCAATGGCATTTAGCCAAAAACTAAAAGAAATGTAAATGTGTAGATTCCTAAGGCTGGACAGGATTTTTGAAGTTACTGGTCCTTTAAGTTCCAAATTCAAACTAAAATATTCAGTGATGGGATTCAAGTAATTTAACAACCGGTTCTCTGCCTTAACGACCGGTTTAAGTATAAAAAATGATATACTGAAAGGTAGTTATTATTTCATGCATTTCATACTTAAATAAGAACAATAAAAGAGGTACACAAAACCTGATTATAAAAAAGTTTTAAAATATTAATGAAAAAATATTAAATAATACCTGACAAAAAACAATAACAAAAAACAGAGAAAAAAACAATAAAACTATTATTTAAGATATTTCCATATTGCTTCTTGATTGGCATCCTCACTTACAATATTCTTTGCTTTTATCCGAGCATCATTGGCTGTGTCATTTATCCTTAACCATCTTTCCACTGTAGGAGTGGGATCCCAGTTGCCGCACGGTTTGTTGCGCCGATTGCACTGGTGCCGTCACTCACGGCAGATGGCTGCGCGGTGCATTGCGCTGGTGCCGTTGGTCACAACGATTGGCATGACGAGCCTTGTGGCAGGTGGCCGCGTGGTGCATTGCACCGATTGTGCCAGTGCTATTGGTCACGCCAATTGGCACTGGCACGATCGATATGAAGAGCCACGCGGCGTTATGCTGCGAGTAGCAGCAGCAGCACAATTGGCATGATGCGCTGCATGGCATTTTGCCACGAGTGATGACACTGCAAGTGCGATCGGCATGAAGAGCAATGCAAAGGCCTGCTCTGAGCGGCGGTAGCAGCACAATGTGCCATGTGGTGTGTGGCCACAGATTTATCATAACTGGTTCACTGAACTCAACACAAAAATAGGTATCGGTTCTGCAGAACCAGTGCGAACCAGCTGAATCCCACCACTGAAAATATTGCAAAATCTGTGTATAAAGTAAGAGCAAGAAGTCATTTACTATCATTAAGCTTTCAAAGTTTACTTTTTCACAAGCAAAACGTATATATACTATTTCATGGGTTGCTAACCAAATAAAATATAAAGATATTTATATTGAAGTGTTTGTCTAATCTGATTCAAGTCATAGTCAATAGCGTTCTCAATATTTTCCAGACCTTCAATTATCCCCCCAAAGCTCAATTGTCATTTCTAAGAAACCTTTTCCATGTATGTATTGTTAATTAGTCATACAAATAGAGTTCCAAACTTTATGCACGGTGTTGTATGCGTCTAAATTTTAGATAGAATAAACACTGCAAATCACTTCAGCTTTATTATTTATTATACAAATAGAGTTCTTTTTTTCCCTAAAAACCACTTCTACGTACCAGGAGTTATATAAACCAGTTGTCTGTGACTAAAATTATTCTTTGCCACTTATCTGCAGCTTGGGCTGATAGAAGTTGAAGTCCCAAATGTCTAGTATTTTCTAGTTTATTATGTTTATAGGCACATCCATTTTAGTTCTGTTGACACACACACACACGAAAATATGCACAATAATTTATGCAAATTCAAAAGTTAGTAACTTGCCAAAGGTTTCCACTAGGTAGGGAGTTTTATTCCAATTTGTATTGTCCATTTTACAATAAACCACACCAGCACCTCATCTCTCTTAGGAGATCAGGATGATCTCAGCCAGCTTGCCTTTTGTAAGGCTCTAAAGACCTGGCCCTGGGCCGGGGGCTCCAAGTGTGTGCGGGAATCTGCTTCTTGATTGTATTAGTGATTATGGAATATATTTTCTTGGCTGATATGTATTTTATTTTTTCTGCTATTGTAAATTGTTTTCACTTCATTTAAATTTGTTTGTCATCCAGAGTCACTTGTTAAGATGGGTTGCATACAAACTGAATAAATAAAATAATAAAAGTTAAAAACATAAAAAACCCAAATATGACAGCCTGCACCAAAACCAACCACAACAATAAGAACACAATAGCGACCACACAAACACATTAATCCCAGGCCTAGCAACAGAGTCAGGTTTTAAAGACCCCAACAATGGGATTGAGTTTAAGAGAGTGGGGTTGAGATTAAGTGAAAAATATGATAAAACTTTAAAGCGGGGATTCAGAATGAGATATGGGTGGGGGCTAGCAGTATATTTAAGTTATAGTAAATTGCAATCACTTGGAGGAAGAACACAGAAAGAGATAAGAAGTATCTGAACATCATGGCAGGGAAAGAGGCAGACAAAAGGTCACAGTGGTACTAATGACCAAATGTGAAAGCTCTTAGTAAAGAGAAAAACTAGATTTAGATTGAGAGATAATTTTTTTTAAAAAATGATTAAAGATGATGGAACAAAAGATGATAACATTCCATTTCTTGGAACAGCAATAATCTAGGCATGTAAGCAAAGAGAACTGGGTAGCGCTTCTTAAATACACTGCAATGAAACTTCTATCAGTTATGATAGACCAAATGCCTGGAATTATTTCCTATTTGTACCAAAGGAAGTGTTTGCTAATTTGCCTCTCAATTACTGTGTTCATATGACGTACTTGTTGATGGTTAACTGAACCATGTTCACCCAAGTTCTCTAGGTTCACATGACATACTAGTTAAAATATAGAAGGTCTGTATTCAGTATGCTCTGTGAATATAACCACAGATTGTGAGCCCATACTACAATACTAATTTATCATCAAAAGTGCTGCTTCTATAATTTCAGATGATGTGTACAGTGCATACCAATTACAGGTAGTCCACCTTGAGACCAGCAACTCAGTCATTAAGCAAAACTGTCACTAAGTGAAAATCACATGACCATCATTGTGCTCACAATTTTGCTTCAGTTTTCCTTTGCTTACAGCATCAAAAGAACATAACCTCAAGCAGCCAGGTGAGCCCAAATAGAAGGGAAGTTTTTCTGAACTTGACTGACAAAAAACCAAGTAAAAGGACAAATCCTTTGGAACACTCACTTGGCACTGGATAATTTGCTAGAAAAAAATGATATTTGTACTTATATTCATAATGAATGTAATGAAGGCAAATATACAGTATGTGTCCCAGGATAATGTTGCAGGATCCAGTCTGACTTGATCACTGAGATTGAGCTTTTGGACTTGTGTTGGAGCCCATGCTCAGGGAAACTCTCTCTCTCCAGAATGTATTTAACATTCATTGGAGAGAAAGGGATTACAAGAGAGTAAGCAGGTACACAATGGGGAATGCGCTCCAAAAAGAAGGAGCTAGCACCAGATGTTTGCCTAGCATGAAAAGATTGAGAGGCAGGAATTGCATAGGAGGCAAAAAAACCCACCCTTATTATGAAACTGATTAGAATCTTATCAATTTTGGATAGCAACTAATTAAAGTCTGAGCTTGTTAATTTGCAGTTAGCACTTTTTAAGGACAAATTGCACTGCAGAAAAAAGCAGTTCAGAAAGAGATAGCTTGTTTAAGCAATCTCTCCACTCTGCAAGAAGGGAAAAAACAAAATTAAAAATGAGACAGACACAGGAAATGCATACTGACTGTAATGGCAAACATGTATCTGAGAGAAAGATGCTGCAAAGCTTGTAATTACTTTTTCACTACTGTCATACTACAAATGACCACTATCCAAGGTAGTAGCTAAATGAGAACTACCTGTATTAACCAAATCATTAAAATTTCAGACATAACTAATTCTGACACCAGTAAACAACTGGTTCTGTCCTGGCTTCTCCTTCTCCAGGTCAGTCTGAGCTGACCTAATGAATCTCATGGATCTTGTATAGTAGGAAATCAAACTAGTTTTGTTCCTGTGCCACAGCAATGAATACAGGTAATCCCCGAGTTACGAACATTCACTTAATGCTCATTCAAAGTTACGTGATTGGCACCCCTAGTGTTTATGAGAAAGTCCCAAAATCATGAATATTGCAGCACCACAGCAGTTGTTTGCCTTTATGAACGACTGCAGAGGCTCTGCAACATTCACCCTATTCCTCTCCCCCCACTCCCCACAATTGCTTCCCCCTTCCTTCCTGCCCAGTGGGACTCATCTTGCAAAAATCTGTCTCCTGTCTGCCACTGTTTCTTTTCCTTTGAGGAAGAGGAGAGGTGGCTTGGAAATGCTTTTCACACCGACAATGGAAGCTCCTGGGTGCTGCAACATCACGCGAGTTCAAACACCCATTCTCTGCAAAAGAGATCATGGCCCCTAGAAGCTTCCATTCTCTGGGGGGGGAGTGTTTGCTTCATTTGCACGCCTATGGAACAAAGTGTGGAATCAGAGTTGGCCAGGCACAGGAAACAATGCCATCTGTAGCCTGGGTGCGCTGCTCACTCGCATGTGCTGGCCTTAGTTTGAGGGCAGGAAGGAAGCCTTCAACTTAGCACTAGGGAAGGGGAACCACCAAGGGCTTGGATGTCCCAGTTCCATCCTAGTTGGAAGAAAGTGGAGGCGTGGCAGCAGGATTGTTCTCAAACAATAAGACCTGGGTATGTTGCTCAGTGGTGTGTGCCGGCATTATTGAGAGCAATCCCACTGCTGCGCCTCCACTTTCTTCCACTCAGACGGAGCTGAGAAACCCAAGCCACTGTGGATCAAACACTTTTTATCCGAAAAGAGATCAGACAGAGATTTGAAGCTCCATGTGACTCCCAATGGGGCACTTCAGAAAGAGTCTTCTTCTCAGTTTCTGAAGCACCCCATTGGCAGGCACACGGACCTTCCAATCTCTGTCAGGTCTCTGTTTCGATTTGTTTCAGCGCCTATGGGGCAATTCAAAGCACAAGGATTCACTGCGTTTTGAAACTCCATGTGATTGCCGATGGGGCACTTCAGAAATGGAGAGGAAGGTTCCATTTCTGAAGTATCCCATTGGCAGTCACACAAAGCTTAAAAATGCAGCAAATCCCTGCAGTTTGAATCACCCCATAGGCACCAAAACAAATCCAAACAGAAACCTGACAGTGATTGGAAGGTCCGTGTGCCTGCCAATGGGGTGCTTCAGAAATGGAGCCTTCCTCTCCATTTCTGAAGCACCCCATTGGAAGTCATATGGAGCTTCAAATCTCTGTCTGATCTCTGTTCGGATAAAAAATGTTTGATCGGCAATGGCTTGGGTTTCTCAGCTCCATCTGAGTGGAAGAAAGCAGAGGTGCAGCAGCAGGATTACTCTCAATAAGGCTGGCACACGTCACAGATCAACGCACCCAGGTCTTATTGTTTGAAAGCAATCCTGCTGCCATGCCTCCACTTTCTTCCAACTTGGATGGAACTGTGGGATCCAAGCCCCTGGCGGTGGCAGCCACCTGAGTGGCTATGATTCCACCTCCCCAGCACTCAGCTGAAGGCTTCCTTCTTGCCCTCAAACTATAGCCAGTGCATGCAAGTGAGCAGCGCACCCGGCTACAGACGGCATTGTTTCCTGTGCCTGGCTGACTCCAATTCCATGCTTTGTCCCATAGACATGCGAATGAAGCACTCCCCCCCCCCAGAATGGAAGCTTCTGGGGATCATGATCTCTTTTGCAGAGAACATAGCATTTCATTTGTATTCTGATCAGAAGAGACTGCCAGGTTAACAGCAAGTATTATCATATACTACATAGCTTGTGGTGAGCTAAATTAGTTTTGGCACAAGAGAGAAGGTATTGAACCGTGGCTTATATCATCTGTATCCACAATTAATATGTGGGCAACTTGTTTATTTTGATCCTTGCAAATTAAAAGGATAGAAAAATAATAATGTGGATTTAGCTTCTTCAAATATAGCTATTCTGAGTTTCCTTATTCCAGCAGGGCACTTCACTAAGTATTTAGATACCTCTAGATTAAACAAATCCATTGTTTTAAGTCGTCCTTAAAAGCTAGCTGTCTATAATATTTGATTCCAAATGCTTTTCCTGCTAGAAGAAAAAGCAAAAATCCATTGGTCTCTTTAAGGTGGTGGGGCACAGTTGTGCACACTAATCTGATTCTATCCTCCATGGCCATTTTGGCTTGGACTGCAGGACAGACTAAACCCCTGCCTTCTTTGGTGCTTCTAGTCAAGCATCACATGGACTCTCGTGGGTTAATCCTGTTTTTTAAACACAGGTTTAGCATTCTTTGAAAAAAATTAGATCTGTATTTCAGAAACAATGTGACCTATAGACCACAATCACAAAAGACAGATTTTCGAGGAATATCAGGAAATTGTTAGTTGGGTTGGAGATGTGTATTTTTGGAATTCAACAGTTATCTGCACTGATATGAACAAGTAAGTATAGCAGACATGTTCAAAACATATCTATTCTGCAATTTGCTACAAGTGAGTTTCAATCTTGGTAGCAGCTCGGGAGTAGTCTATCAAGTTCATAAAATGGTAAAGAGTAGGTAAAATGATATGGAAAGAAATGAAACCAGTGGGGCTATGCCAAACCACTTGTAGGAAAAACTATAAGACATGTGTTGGTGTCAGAATCAATGACACAGAGAACTTGCACAATGCAGAACCGGGCCTAAATTGTCCTTCTATCAACCCAGGAATGCATATTTTGTACTCTTTCCAAAAACTACCAATCTCATGTAAAGAAGGAGAATCAAAATTACACTACTTTAAAAAAACTTTCCAGGTTTTTAAAGTTTTTTTAAATGTAATTAAAATTTAAGGAAACTTTAGGAAAAAAAACCTGGAAAGTTATAATTTTGATTCCCCTGTATTCCTATTTCATGCCATTTCTCCTAATTGAAAAGCTACTATTTTCTTTCATTTGCAAAAAAAAAAAAAAAAAAAGCATTTCATGATACATATACATCCTGACACAAATCAGCATCAATTAATGGGAAGAAGATAATGCAACATATTTTAAGTTGAATCAAGGCATGCCACTTCTGAATCCAACAAATATTTTGAATGCTCAAACTTCTGGTTTTCAGTGAAACATTTCTGAAAATACACAGAATGTCTCTTTGTTCCCTGGATACTCCAGTTTTTTTGGGCAGAGGAACCAGATGTTCCAGACATTACTCACTATTGCTCATTATAGCTTGTGTTAATGGCAGTTTGTTGTTGTTAATTGCGAAGTCATGTCCGACCCATCGTGACCCCATGGACAATGTTCCTCCAGGTCTTCCTGTCCTCTACCATCTTCTGGAGTCCATTTAAGCCAGTGTTTCTCAACCTTGACAATTTTAAGGCATGTGGACTTCAACTAAGTCCACATGCCTTAAAATTGTCAAGGTTGAGAAACACTGATTTAAGCTCACACCTACTGCTTCAGTGACTCCATCCAGCTACCTCATTCTCTGTCCTCCCCTTCTTCTATTGCCCTCAATCTTTCCCAACATTAGGCTCTTCTCCAGTGAGTCCTTCCTTCTCATTAGGTGTAATGGCAATTAGATCCCCAGAACTGGTAAATCAAAGAATCAGTGAATCAAAGATTCCACAAGTTTTAGGAAGGAAATGCCAAAGCATATTGTTTTTAAGGAATTTGAATGCATTGATGCTCAGAGTTCAAATTTTTCTATGTATTACAAAATATTACTACACTATTTTCTCAAAGTAGCTCTTTTACAACAAGGATATAGAAGATGGCTCATACCATGGTTTAAGGATTACCATGTCAGTTTTTCAATTCACAATTTACAAAGTATTAATCATAGTGAGAAAGAAAAATATGAAGCACTTCCTGGGATGATTTCAGTACAGATTACTTTCTGGATACCAGTTTTATTCTGTTTAAAAAGCCTCTTTTTTCATTCTGAGTTTTCTGTACTCAGAATACTCTAAAGGGAACCTTCAGTACATACGGTAAGTGGTACACCTTGGTTTTTACATATTGTCTTTGTTGGATCATAAAGCACCCTATAACTGCAGACTCCGATCACATCAAGCATTCTGAATAATCTCAAATTCATTGCCCAAAAAAACAGCAACCCAAAAGGGGGGGGAAGAAATACCTGCTTTTTCAAAGACATTTATTATCTTTTCAGTTTGTGGGTATAGGAACAGCAACAGGAAAACACCAGATTGTCACACAATTTATCCCCAGTTTTAATATTCACCTAAGAAAACCTATAAGCAAATAATTCAATGGGTTCATAAACAGAAGAAAATGAAATAGGAGGGACAGGGAAGCAAATAATACGGGAATAAATTGCAAATAATGTCATTAGGAAATGGATATGGATATCGGGAAATGGAGATATTTTGATAGGAAATTGTACCCTTTTACTCCTTTTTTGCTCTTAAGATTTGTACATGTACAGTCAGATTTAAACAAAGGGTGGCAATCATATCTCAGTTTAACATTTTGATTTTCAATAAGAAAATATTTATTTATTATTAATTTATTTTATTTGGGTTTGTATGCCGCTCCTCTCCAGGGGACTCGGAGCAGCTAACAACATAACAAAAAATACAATATAAAAAACCCAAACAGAATATCTAAAAACGAATAAACACACATTCAATACATCAATCAACCACAATCATTTCTTACGGTTATATACATATGTGTATAATTTCCAGATGAAATTACATATAAATACATATGGTATTTATATGTATGGCTCATTCATTCCAGATTTGATTCCAACCCAAATCAACTTTTTTTCCCCCTGAAATCAATCCACTCAGCTTTTTAACTTGTGACTTTACCTAATAGCCTATTATAGCCTACAACATTATTGCAAACAGGTTGTTCCTCTTATTAGAGGTCATGATTCTTCAGCAACTCATGACCTACTGACCACATAGAGAGTTAAGGATTTACCCAGAGTCTCTTCTTCGTCTTGGTCTGCTCCTTATTTAAGAGCTTGCTGAGGTCACTTTTTTTCTGCCCCTTCTCCAGGAACACATACCCAGGGCATCTACAATTCTTCTCCTGGTAGACTATATATAGCTAGGTGCTAGATCTATCCTTTGAAAGTATTCCCTCTAAATAAATATTTCTCTTTTAGGGTTCATTACTGTTTGCTCAGGTTAGATCCCCAAGAATGTTCATATGACACAATCCTTCAACCTCCTCTAAGGAAGAAGTAGGAAGACATTTTTGGAATAACCCTTCATAGAACACATTATATAACAAAAGGATTAACCATACATGGACAAGGTTTATGGAAGCTTTGTTCCAATTAAAATAAACTTATTCTGCCAAACAAATGTTCTTTTCAGTCATCATAATATGACTAAATGAGCTGAAATCCACTACCCTTCAAATGAATGACTGAATTCAATAGAAGAAAATAGGTGCAGTTCAGAATTGAACTGTGGAGCCCTTGATGCTCTCTGAGCAGAATTGTTTGCTTGTAGATGTTTCATTACCCGAGTAGGTAACCTCATCAGTGCCTAGTTGGGTAATGAAACATTTGCAAGCAAACAATCAAGCTCAGAGAGCACCAAGCATTCCACAGAATTATTGAATGCCCCATTAATTTTACCAATTATGGATTTCCTAAACTCATAATTATTAATTTTTAAAATGTGTTGGAAAATACACTAGTCATTTTTTGGTTACCATCTATATTTCTAAAGAAGCATAAAACAGTGAAGTAACTGGATGTAATAAGATTGACAGAATACTACACATGAAGTTCAGAAAATAAATGTGAGTGAGGATTCACTTTACCAAATACTGTTCCTACAACAATTCCTTACAATGTCGTAATGGGAATGAATGTATAATAATAATAATAAACCTCTACAGCGAATGGGGCATGATACCAGGCATACAATCATATTAAAATTTTCCCATTTTCAGTAATTCCAGAAGAAAAAAATGTGGGTAAACTTTATGGTATGTAACTCTTTCAATGTTTAACAATCTAAATTATCTCAAAGGGTAAGTCATGGATGTACCTACATTGAATACCTATATGACTGGACTGCTTATACTAAAAACAATATGAACTTCTGGAAAAAAATTTATAAGGAAGCCCAACAATGTACATTAGAATTAAGGATTTGCTATACCTTAATACATGAATATTGCTTTTTAGAACAGTGTGCACACCAACCAGCCTGATTTTCTACATTACTTCATTCTAAAGTTTTGACTGTTAAAATAAATAGCCCTTCAATAAGAATGAAACAGCAATGAATATCTAAGCACAGCAATCCATTAAGGTTTACAAACACAATCCATAAACTATAAAGGTTTGAATATTAATCTTCAAGGATATCTTGGCTTTAAAAATAGCCATTGGCAAATGAAATATTTTTTCTATATTGAATTATTAGAGTTGGACTTTCTTCTTACCATTGTTAATTCTTCAAGAACAAAACAAGGACAAAAAGTAATGAAAACAATTTAGGGGAGGATTACCTTTTTGTAATATTCCTTGACCCTCTGTATTGTGTACCACAAAGCTTTATGGTATACTATAGTGTTTGCAACAAACAGGAATTAAGGAGCTCTGGTGTGACTAAGATAGTAGGATATGAACCCCTGAAGTCATAGTCTCTTAAATTTAGAAAGAATTTTAAGAATTTTGCTAATAATTTTTTCCAAGCTCCAGCATTGCCTCCCTTCTCCTTGCCGCCTTCTTTGCAGTAGAGAAAAACAATGCAGTTCTACATTGGAACCCTTGTTATAATTCTTACAAGAATTGTTGAGTGTATGGCATTTATGAAATGAGCATTACATTAAAAGCACTTTATTTTTATATGCCTTATCCTATTTTTATATGCCTTATCCTATGCCTTATCCTATTTTTCAGGCAAACCATCTTTTAATATTGTTTTTAATGCTTTAAATACTCTAATTTAAAGTCTATACAAAATGACAAAATGAAATTTTAAATGGGAATTAGAGTAGAATGAATGGCTTACTTTTATTACAATATTACTATGGCAAGTAACTCAAGACATTATTATTTCAGGCATCCGAACCCTTTATTTGGTTATTGAATTTACGTATGTTTGCATTTTCCCCAAACACTGGAACTCAACTAGTTTAATACAGGAAAATACAGGAAAAATATATTTAAAACAAAATTTTAAAATAATCATTAAACAGTTTTAATCTAACCAGTTAAAATCTGATGTAGTAATCAACCTGGATTTTTCCCCACAAAATCTGATTAATGAAAAATAATAGAATTGAGATAAGAATCGAATTCATAACCAGACTGGAAAAAGGAGAGTGTGCCAGTTTTGTAAGTAGTGCCCAATGACCTCAACACAATGTTTTTAACTAATTATCATTACTGAACTTTCTTCATTTACCTTTCATAGAAAGTATGCTATCAAAAAAAATAAAAACAGCAGGATATAATTTAAGATATAGTTTTAATAACAAATCTTAGTGTTGAAACAAATCTGTGAGTCTGTATGTATTTATTTCACAAACAACTGTCATACTTTAGATGGGCTGTGGTTTTCAGGCAGACATTGATGACCCATTTATGAAGGAATAAACTGGTAATTACATTCTATAATCTTAGAGATTAATAGTAATGTACATAGTACACATCCAACTGTTAGTTTATATAGCTTATAATCAAGTTTTTACCTTGAGTAATCTATATATCCAAAACTTTTAAAATATAGTTTAAAAGGAAATGGGTAGATACACAGTCACTTCCACAAATACCATGACTGTTTCCAGACAGGTGGATGTGAAATACTTGCTATGTGGAAATATTTTAGTTTATCTTAATGGCTATGAATTGGGGGTGTCCCAAAATTGCTACACAACTGCAGCCCATCTTTGTTGAACAAAATAAACGCACATGCCACACAAACCACTTTTAATTGTATAAATTCACTACTCTAAATATATAATAAACATGAAATCAAACCATCTAATCATCATCTAATCTAACTTAATGATTTAGATATGCCTCATCTTAATAAATGTGCATATTCTTTTGCTATCTCAAGCTTATTTAAGAAAAACGGAAAACAAGAATAGTGCTTTTTAAGTTTTTCTTACACATGCAACAGAATGGAATATATTTTATAATTTTAGATAATTATACAGATTTTTTTTAAACTGTATTTTCAGTGAATCCTACTAGAAATCCATGTACTGTACTCATGTGCTGCCTTAAAAGTTGTAAAACTGAAAAGGAAAGTTGTACAAGCCATATTTCAAAATGAATTTTGAAATATTGAGTTTCACAGTGAGTTTGCACTTTTAATTTTATAGATTTGGTCAGAAAATTCTTTAACAAGTATTTTGCTATTTCAAAATAGCAATGGCAGTCCTCTTTTCTTTCTTTGATAGCAGAGGGAATTTTACAAAAACCTTAAGGGTTGTCAATCTGTGCTATTAATGTAAGCGGATCTTGCCACCTCTATCCAATAACATACAAACATAAGCATACTCATTGCAGTTACCAGAAAAAAAGATGGGATTGAATTGCAAAGGCCTTCCTGATAAAAAATAAAGGAAGGAAGCATGACTCAGATTACAGTGCCTATATCCTCTCCCATTAGAAATGATGTCTACACAGTAAAAAGTAAAATCAGTGTTTAAAATTAAGACAGGGATATAAAGGCATTCTACCTCAGAGTTTGAAGGGGGGCAGATTTTAATAACAGCGCTACATGGATTCCTCCATTAAAGGCTGCAAAGCAAATTTGGAGCATGTTGTCACAGAGCTACAATTTCAACTCTTATTTATATTACAAATGTATATTTTGGAACATATACAGTTTTACAAAAAATACAAGCAAGTCATTTATTTATTTGTTTAGAGCATTTGCAAGTAGTCCTTGACTTATGACCGCAGTTGAGATGAGAATTGTCATTGCTAAACAAGGCAAGTCGTTAAGGGAGTCGTGCCCAAATTTATGACCTTTTTTGAACAGTTGTTAAGTGAATCAGCTATGTTGTTAAGTGACTTGCACCGTTGTTAAGTCACTTCTCATTTACTTTGCCTGTCGGAAGCCAGCTGACAAGGTTGCAGATGGTGATCCCATGAACCCGGGACACTGCAACTGTCGTAAATACGGGCCACTTGCCAAGCGTCCAATTTTTGATCATGCAACCATGGGAATCCTGTCTGTAAGTGTGAGGACGTCACTTTGTTCAGTGCTGTTGTAACTTTTTTTTTTCAGTCCCCCACTACCACAAATCATGCAGTCGAGTTTCCCGCATTTGGGGAAATCGCAGGGGTCAGGACACCCGGAGTGCAATGGATGAGCCTCACCCTGGGAAAACCACCTTAGTGATCATGGTGTCTCCCCTGCCAGGTAAGTATAATGCTGTTGTAACTTTGAAAGGTAACTGAACAAATGGTTACAAGTTGAGGACTACCTGTATGTGGCCATACAATTCAAACAAAATAATTCTGGATGCCATATCAAAATCATCAACAACAAATACAAGACATAAAGGAAAGCAACATTTAAAACCGATTAAAATAAAATGGCAACCAAAGTTAAAATAATACTGTAACTCATCCAATTGGAACTCTATTCATCCTGACCCAAAGACCTGATGAATAAGGCTTGCAGGATCAGAACCAACCCTATATTGAGAGGTCTCTGTGTGTGTGTGTGTGTGTGTGTGAGAGAGAGAGAGAGAGAGAGAGAGAGAGAGAAAGAGAGAGACAGAATGCAAACAATTATTTCATTAGGCTGCTGTAGCAATAGCCTTTAGGCTCATGCACTTCCCCATACCGCTTTATAGCACTCTCTGGCCAGTCTACAATATAGAAACATTATTTGCACATAGCCCTCAACAATCTGACCTTGAAAAGATGGAAGACTGAATCAATCTTGAACCCCGTCAGGATCAAACTCCATAGTTTGCCTCCAATACTCCACTCTGACCATTGCGCTATCAAGAAGTGTTACTAATACTCTAAATCTGTTTATTGTCAATCAAATTTTAAACCATTTTAGCTATTCCAAGAGCTATTCAGATTGGTAAAATTGCAAACTGATAGAATACTTTATTAAACATTTCTTGATTTCATAATTTGATCCAGATGAATTAACAGCATCTAAACACTTGGACTGTATTTTGGACAACTTTAAGTACATTTTTTATAAACAACTTAAAAGTATTGCAAATAAAACTCCTTTTTTACAACCCTGTAATTCCTTAATTAGAGTTGGGGTGACTAGATGGAGCTGAGAATTTACAGGCCTGATGTCCTTCCTAAAGCCACGCAGAGTTCGCAGCAGATATTTTCTCTTTGTACCCTAAGAGACAAACATCTACTATCTAGGACTGAACTCTCAACCTTCTGAATGGGATGCGAGTGTCTTCACCACTAGGCCACCATACCACTCTGTAATGTGGATATTAATTATTTACAAGAACTTTGCAATAACTTATTCAGGTAGTTGTCAACTTATGACCACAACTGAGCCCAAAACCTATGTTAATAAGTGAGACAGTTAATTGAATTTTGTCCCATTTTATGACCTTACTTGCCACAGCTGTTAAGTGTATCACTGCAATTGTTAAGTTAGTAACATGGTTGTTCAGTGAATCTGATTTCCCCATTGACTTTGCTTATCAGAAGGTCACAAAAGATCATCACATGACCCCGGAACATTGCAACCAACATAAATATGAGTCAATTGCCAAGCGTCTGAATTTTGATCACATGATCAGGAGCATGCTGAAGCGGTCATAAATGTGAAAAAGTTCATAACTCACTTTTTTTGGTGCTGTTGTAACTTTTCGATTTCTTGAAAATCTGACAGGTTTTCCCTCTGCCCTTCTTATTCTAAAGACAATCAAGGGGAAAAATTTTGGGGGTTTCTTTCTCACTCCCCTCTTCCTTCCAAGAGCTGGGTGGATGTTTATCTAACCATTTTTGAATCCCTTCCTCAAGGTTAGCCCCAAACTTATCTACAGGGATTAATATTGCGTTGAAAAAAATTATCTATTTTTTACTTTTTTGATCTTTTAATTCTTATTTGCCCTATTTATCATAAAACAATAAAAAATGAAAGACCTGACCTTCTCTCCCATTATTCCTTCTATCTCTCTTTCACATAAACACACATGGAACTTTCCTTAACTCGTTCTCATACACAAATATAGTTTTACAACTTAGCATAGAAAGACGGATAAATGTTCACTTCTGATACACTAATAATCAATAGGAATATGGAAAAAATGGAATAATGAGATGCCATGGTATCTTTTCTCTTCCATAGCTGATTGCCATGAGGGAAATGTATGATCTGCATTTTAAACTACTGATTTCAAGACCAGAGATTTGCCACGTGGACACTTTATCAAGAGTATTTTCCATTTTATTTTTCCCATCGTTCATTCAAAATCCCCTTTATATTGCATATTAATTTATGGCAGCTTGCTGCCTTGAGTAGATTTTATTTTAGACCTAAAAGTAGGAGATATATCTTGCTATTTCTTCACCTCCATATATATCCTCAAATGTTTTCCATTTTAACCATATGTGCAGGAGTCAGCAATTTTATGCCCACAACACCACTAGATGGCACCCACAACATCAAAAGAGAGATTGAGAATTTGATATGCATGCCTATGTGTATGTATTTCAACTCAGATATCTTGAGATTTGGCTTTCACATAGGATCTCATTCATTTAAAAAAAACAGATAAGTGAATTAATTTTATTTAGCATTTTAATTTTTTAAAGAGGTTATAATAAATTCAATAAAATGTAGAATAGTATAGTAGTTCAAAATGGTTATATCATCCATTATAATTAGATCGAGAATAATTAAGGCTGCTGATACAATATAAGAACGGTCTCAACAAACAAACAAATATTTATTTCTGACTAAAGAACTTCACAGTGGGTACTGGGAGATCTGATGTAAGGAAACAATCTGTGATATGGGGATATCAACATAATATTCACTTGATCATCTGATCAATATTTTCTGAGCATCAAGTTCAATAAACCTATATTCAAGAAGTTTCTTCCTTCAATAATTTTCTCTGTTTAGCATTTTAAAACATAACTTCTTGAAAATGGCTGCTAGCTGATTAGTTGCCGGAGAACAGCCCTGAAATTAAGCATTATATGTCTGCAATCAGTGGTTCTATCAGCCACGTTTATTTTTTTCATTATAATGATTTTGTAGGCAGACCAAAATGGATTTACAGGACTCATTTCCAAGCCTAATAAAATATATCCTTCTCAGCAAAGGTTTGAACCCTGAAAAAATGTTCACCTTTTCGTTGAAGAAAGAAGTTTTTTCTACTATCCCTACTGTTCTACGGTAACATTTCAACTGGAGGAAAAAAAATCAAATCTGGACATGGGTAATCATTACAAGGTCAAAGAAAAGGATTTTTGATAAAGGGTTCTAAGAGTGAGAGCTTGCCTCTCAGGTACAGGTTGTTTGGGATTATTGTTATTATTATTATTATTATTATTATTATTATTATTATTATTATTATTATTAATTTAATTTCTATGCCGCCCTATTCCAAAGAACTCAGGGCGGCTCACAGCATGATAGAAATTACAATAAACACATATCTATAAAAAACCCTTGAGCTAAAAGAAACCAATCACTCCACAAACATACACAGAAACATACACTGGCTAGGGGCAAGGTGTTAGCTGATGATCCTGGTTATATCAATCCATTTCACTCAGACTCTTGGCTTTGGCTACTGATGACATACAGAGGAATGAATGCATCAATGCCTTGTAATTAGTACAACTGAGGGTGGAGGTTCGTTCATTCTCCCAGCTTTTGCCTGGTTTCTGAACATTTTGTTACCAGACTAGGGTAACATCTTCAGCAGAGTTTAGGAGATGTCAGTGTTTATAAGGGCTTCAGGTGTGGGCGTGTCAAGTGAGGGTCTGTGGTGGGTCTTGTGATGGGTCAGGTGTGAATTGTCAGCGAGTCTTGTGATGGGTCCTGTGATGGGGGGGTTACCTCAGGTCAGGGTCATTGAGAGGTCATTTGCTAGTGCGGGGAAGGGGGGCTTGCGTGGGTTGGTTGAGCATTGGTGCTGTCTCTGGTTGGCTGTGCAGTTAATTTGGATCCTGAGGGGTTCGTAGGCTGGTTGTAGATCAATGTGTCTGTTGATGGAATTGCTTGTGGAGTGTCAGGCTTCGATGAACTCACGAGTGTGACGGGTGGTAGTGCGGCCGGTGATTTTCGTGTTGCTCCAATCGAACTGGTGATTAATTAATAATCTTTATCCACACCGACACCAAACAGCATCAGTTTGATTGGAGCAACACAAAAATCATCGGCCACACTACCACTCACCATGCTCGTTTCATCGAAGCCTGGCACTCCACAAGCAATTCCATCAGCAGACACATTGACCTACGAACCCCTCAGGATCCAAATCAACTGCACAGCCAACCAGAGACAGCACTGACCCTCAACCAACCCACGCAAGGTCCCACCACCATCAGTTCATCTCCCAATGACTCTAACCCAAGGTAACCTCCCCATCATGAGACCCATCACAAAACTCACTGATGACTCACACCTGGTCCATCACAAGACCACCACAGACCCTCACTTGATACACCCACACTTGAAGCCCTTATAAACAGAACACTGACACTGACATCTCCTAAACTCTGCTGAAGATGTTACCTAACCTGTTAATGAAATGTTCAGAAACCAACCCACAAGCTCATTGAACCAACTTTCACCCTCATCCTACACCCAAGCTACAGGTATTTGCCACTATTGCAAATTAGTACAACTGCTGTTGTACTAATTATTGATTATTATATTATTTTGAGTCACCTGACTCAACTGATACTGGAAGAAATGGGCATCTGCAGAATTTCTGGTGGAACTAGCCAAAGCCAGAAGTAAGATGTGATTATGGTGGGCATTGCATGAAGTACTATATAATTCACTAGTCCATTTTTCTCATGCATGAACTTTGTTATTTATTCTAGAAAATGTATAGGGCTGTCCATCTTAAATAAATAACTCTGGCTGGCTAAAAACCTATATACAGCAGAAAAGCAGTATAAAAAAACTTCTACAAGGAAAACAAAAAATCCCATATAAAAATAATTGTAATATTATTACAATTATTACAAAGTATCACACAAAGAAAAAAATAAATATGGACTATGGTGCCTTAGGATGAGGATGCTAGTAAAGTCCAGCATATATTTATAATAATGATTATTTATTATGGTTATATGTCACCCAACTCCCGGCAACTCTAGGTGGTCTACAAACTGTTAAAAACATTTGTTAGCAAGGAATAATACAAAAACACAACAATAACACTAAGAATATTTATTTTAACGGCCATCCATCTTGCTAAGCCAGCGGTTCTCAACCTGTGGGTCGCGACCCCATTTGGGGTGAAACGACCATTTCACGGGGGTTGCCAAACACCGCAGTCCGCCATATATATTTTTTGGTCGGCCATTTTTTCCCCTTTGCGATGCGGGCCACCGCGCATGCACGATGCGGGCCCGCCATTATTTTTTGGTCGGCCATTTTTTTTGGTCGGCCATTTTTCCCCTTTGCGATGTGGGCCGTCGCGCCACGTATGCACGATGCGGGCCCGCCATTTTTTTTATTTTGGTCGGCCATTTTTTGGGGGGGTCGGCCATTTTTTTCCCCTTTGCGATCCGGGCCGTCACGCCGCGCATGCGCAATGTGCCCCGTTGCACCACACATGCACGATGCACCTGTCACGCCATGCATGCGTGATGCGCCCATCATGTTGCACATGCGCAATGCGCCACGTCGCACGATGCGGGGACCGTCACGCCACGCATGCGCGATGCGGGCCAGGGTTGCACCGCGCTTGCACGGCGTGGGCCGGGGTCAAGCCCCGGAAAAGGTTGAGAACCGCTGTGCTAAGCTCTTCTTTGGATGTCTAACAAATATATAAAAAATACAATGAAAAAGGAGCAAACAAAAACAAAACACATAAAATGGCTACTGAGGAAACTATATAACCAATAAATATGGGTTCGTCTACTCTCCTAACCCGTGTGCCTGGGAAAACGGGTAGATTTTAAAATCCCCTAACAGAATTGTGACCAAAATAACCTAATAGAGAACTGAAAGAAAATTCTAACAAACCTTCATGTATGTTCTCTAACATCACTTTTTTATTATTTACCAATTTAGTATTGCCTATGCTGGCTGTAGTGAAATAAATAATCCTGATTTAATCATGTTTTGTTAAAAAGTTACATTAATTAGAATCACACACTTGGTATGCTATAAAATAGAGTTTCTAAAGTACAGTGATTGATATATATAACACATTAGGCCAAATCAAATATACTGATTGTATTTATGGCATAATATAATGCATGAATTCAATTAATACGTAATTGATATTTTTAATTTGTAGTCATATTTAGTTTTACTATAGGAAAGCTAGGAATAAAATTAGGGAGCTCCATGTGTAAAATTGCTCTTTTTCCAATGAGCTACTGTCCTTTTATTTATCTAGGAAAGTACTGTGAGTTTCTGTAGTAGAGCTGAAAGCAATATCTTTAGTAGAGGATTGGGAGAAATGAACATATTTTGCTAGGATTTCCTTTCACATTTATCCATAAAATATGCCAACAGCCTAGATAACTAGATAAAAATGCTAAAAATTGTCAGATTGTTCAAACATACACCCACATATACACACTTACAGGTTGTTGTATAACTCAAAGTCTTTCAGGTACTGCCAAACTTTTTGCAAATGTGTATAAATACTATGAACTTCATTGACATGATTTTTTTAAAGATGTGATTTTTTTGAAAGAAGTTAAGATTTGAGTTAGAAATATGTTCCTACTTTTTGTTTTTTAAAAGAAAAATAAATGCCTAAATCACTTTCTATAAAAGATAAGTAAAATGAATAGAGAGAATAGCTAGCATTGATGATGATACCTAGTTAGGTAATGAAATGTCTGCAAGAAAACCGCCAAACTCAGAGAGCACCAAGAACCCCATAGTTCAACCATGAGCTATAAATATTTTCTTTTATTGGTACTGAGAAAATATGTTGACTTTTAGAAGGACTAGAAACTTGCACTTTTTCTAAAATCTTAAGAGGATATGAAAAATATAGCTCAAGAGGATGTCCACAGATTTCACTCCCTCTGGATATTTTATTGGGGATCCAGAACTTTCCAATAAAACATTTCAGTCACTGGTACAGAGATGTTTTATAGCCTGTGGCTCTTGGAAATGATAAGCAATTCCACTGGGTAATATACCTTTCAATGTTGATAGTTGAAGTCACTGAAAAAAGTCATCTAAAGGTTTGTATGCTGATGATATATACTCTGTTTTTGGTCTCCATCTATTAATCTCATAGCAAAGTGATTGCTTCTGAAGAAATGTTTGGCTGTAATTCTATAACAGATGAAAAAGAACAAGCTAAAACAATCCAGACAATGTAGATGTTGCATAAATGAGATTAACTTTGGTGAAAATGTTCGATTGTCTCTATATCGGAGGATGTAGGGTTATTTCAGAAATACCCTATTGAGATGTTCCTAAACTCATTTCTGCTTGTGGATTACAGATGGCAACAAAATGGCTTTTATCAATTTCAGATACTCATGCCATGGGAGTATTCTGACTATATTGCTATAATGCATTCTACCCATTGGATGCTTTAGAAGCTTCTTATAATGGCATATTATAATGACCTTGAGGAGAGAGGGGAAAAGATGCTATCTAGGAAATATTCAGACAAGAGAGGGAGGAGCCCGCAGTGGCTTAATGATCAGAGAAAGAAATTACGGAAGGATCTACCCTAATGGATCAAACAGTTGAAATTGGCAGCAGGAAGTTTGTGTCTTCAGATGTGCAAGATTCTATTATTGTAGCCTTACAATAAAGTAGAATTAGTTCATCTCACTGTGCTTCCTGTCTGGTTTACCTGGGAGGACTGACACTTCTACTGGTAGAAAATGTAGCTCCATCCATTTTTGTTGTTTATAACTTCAGAGCAAGATATTTTGCTCCCATCTAACTCAACGCGCTAGTCTGGATTTAAGAGCAGAGAATTTGATAGATCACTTGCATTTACCCAATCCTGAACTTGCAGAGGCTCTAATCTAATCTGACATAAAAATATTTTTCACTATTTATTTATAGAACTCCTTCTTTATAAAAATAATTTGGAGTACTCTTTGCTTTGTATTATAGATGATTTTTTAAAAAAATGTTCCAATATACATCTGGTTTGGTAGCTTATTTAATATTAGGGATACAAAAATTTTCACTAGTACATTTTTGCTTTCTTATGTTTTTTTTTAACTGATCAGATTCAAAGATAATTTGAATTCATTATAGTTTATGGTATTACTGCATAGTGGATTATAGTTTTTGTATATTCCCTTGAATTAACTTTATTGTTATGAAAAATACCAGTTATATTTAAAATACATATAATAAATATATGAAAAAATGAGTCACATGAAATCAAAACTTATAAATGATATGAATACCTCTAAATAATCTCCTGTTTTAGATCCAGCAAAAGCAATGATAGTCCTTATATAATTGGATAGTCCCACAAATGGCTGGCTATGCACTAAAACAAAATTTGATTAGCCCAAACTCAAGGAGTAAACTAGAATAACTGGGTCCATGCAAAGTGCTAGGTTTAAACCATGGTTTACAAACCTTAACAGTAGCAGTATAACAGAGCTGAAAGGGACTTTGAAGGTCTTCTAATCCAACCTCCTGCTCAAGTAGGAGACCCATTCCAAAAAAATGGCTGTCCAATCTCTTCTTTAAAACCTCCAATGTTGATGCGTCCACAATCCAGAGATTGGCAACCCATTCCATTGATTGTTGTGTCAAGAAACTTCTTCTTGGTTGTAAGTTGGATTTCTCTTTGCTAAGTTTCCAACCATTACTTCTTGTCCTGCCCTCTGACACTTTGGAGAATTGGTCGACCTCCTTCTCTTTGTGGCAGCTCCTCAAATATTGGAAGACTGTTATCAAGTTATCCCTACTCCTCATCTTGGTTAGACTAGACATACCCAGTTCCTATAAGTGTTTGCCATATTTTTATCCTCCAGCCCCCTAATCATCTCTGTTGCTCTTTTTTGCACTCTTTGTAGTCTCAAGATATTTTTTGTACCATGGTGATTAAAAATAGACAAAGTATTCCAAGTGGGGTCCTACCAATGCAGTATAAACTAGTACTAATATTTTATGTGATCTTGATACCATCCCTCTGTTGATGCAGTCTAAGATTGCATTGCCTTTTTGGCAGCTGTAGCATAGTGCTGGTTCATACTTAAGTGGTTGTGCAGTAGGACTCCTAGATCCCGCTCAGTTACTATTGTTGAGCAAGGTACCACCTTTTCTACACCTGAGCATTTGGTTTTTCTTACCTCAGTATAAAACTTTATTTTTCTCACCACTGAATTGCATTTTGTTGGATAGGACCTAGTGTTCAAGTCTGTCAAGATTCTTCTGGATTTTGAGCCTATCTTCTAAAGTGTTGGCTATTCTGACCAGCTTGGTGTCATCTGCAAATTTGATGAGTTCCCCTTCTATTCCCTCATCTAAATCATTTATGAATATGTTGAAGAGTACTGGGCTGACACATTGAGCGGTTGGTCAGCCAATGTCGGGTGATGATTTTTTATTTTTATTAAATTTGTTTGCTACCTATCTCGCTGCAAGGCGACTCCGGGTAGCTTACAAAATCAAAATTATGTTGTCTACTCTACATTTGTCTATTTTGCCAAGAAGTAGGCTGTGGTCCACTTCGTCAAATACCTTACTGAATTTCAAGTATACACTGTCCACAGCATATCGCTGATTCACTAAGTTACGTCGCTTTGTCAAAGAATGCAATAAGGTTTGTCTGGCATGATCTGTTTTGGAGAAATCTATGTTGGTTTCTAGTTGCTTGATTATCTTTTCCAGAATCTTCCCAGGTATGGGAATATGTGCGGCTGATTGATCTATAGTTTCCTGGATTATTACTATTATTATTTTTTGAGGATGGGAACCACATCAACTCTTCTGCTGGTTCTCTGGTACTGCAAGGTCTTTGAAAGATATTGTTCAGTGGTTCTGAGATCACATCTGCCAGCTCCTTCAGAACTCTTGCATGTAATCCATCTGACCCACGTGATTTGAACTCTTCTATAGTACATAGGTGTTGTCTTACCATTTTCTTGCCTATTTTGACTTGCATTCCTATTCTGTCTTCTATGGTGTTACTTTTGATAGGTTGCACTATTTTTCCCTTTTGTGTAAAGGGAGATTAAACAAAGAATTGAGCAGTTCCACTTTCTCCTTACTGCCCAACACCTGGCCTCAACTGACTTAATATAATTCATTCACAAACAAGCTATAATCACAGGATGGTTTAGCATAATGTGTGAACTCAGTTATGAATGCTCAGAGAGGCAGATATTATTTATGAAAAATGTAGGATGGCAGTTAATACTAAAGCATTACATTGCACAGAAACTTACCAACAGCTATAGTGCATAATTTCCTTGCTTGTAATTTTTTAGACTAATTCAGTGATTTCAGTAGGAAAGTTATGGGAGAATGTGTTCTCAGTAGAATTTCCTTTCTGCCAAACTTCCCTGTTAGGCTCTACAAAATTTAAAGTTGGTATAAGAAATCTCTTTTCCTCCAAATAATGCTGAACTATATTTTCCAACAACCCATCCAGCATTGTGAAAAATGATAGTAAAATCAGCATTATCTGGTGGACCACATTCTCTCCATGAGCAGTTTTTAGTCCATATGGTCTAGTTGTAGGCTGGACTGAGGAATTTAGTTTTAGCAAACAAAATCATATTACCAAAACCAGTACTGGTGTTAATCCTCCATAATCTATTTTGAACATCTGGGGATGGCTAGACAAAATATGTCATAAAACTGTTCATTTTAAAACGCAGCTCTGAAATCTAGCAATCTCAAATCTGCATAATCAGTTAACATGCTGTCCACACTTCAGAGGCAGAAGATGATTATGACGAAGAAATTCTTGACAAATCTGCTAGCAAGAAAAATCCAGATAACTAATGAAGAGTAGTTTAGATCCACAGCACTATCAAGGTTTTTTTTTTAAAAAAATCATATAAAAATTATTTCTATCTAAATCTATTTCATTTGCTAGGACTAAAAGGTTAACATTATTGACTGTCAATGACTGTTTTGATCATTAGTGATTCTTTCTAATTTGTAAACAGGCAAAATAACTTGCCCCTGGAGGGGAAAAAATGAGAACATTTCTTGGCCTGCTGTAAGTGCGTAGTTATCCTGTGGGAAAATGCTGTTTTGAAACTTGTCAGAAGCATAGATGGTTTATCAGAATATTTCCAAATGGCAACAAATTACTTTTTTGGGATTCATTTTAATCACAAGCAGGTTTAAAAGATATTTAAAAGATACGTATCTAGTAGATGAATACTGTATTCGTGATCAAGATAATTCTTGTTCCAATTAAGTCAAAAATAAACTGAGAGTAAAATGCATATTCTTAGTTGATCTGTAGATTTCTGATTGTTCATTGTCTAACATTACCAACAGTTAGACTTTTGGGGAAAGAAATTATTCACTTAAGTCACCAGAAGTTTTTTGCCTGAAGCATTTGTGAACTTATACTAGTATCACTATTGAGTTCTGCAACAACCATGTATTCAGAAGTATAATGCACTCTTCCTTTTTTCTCAGCATTTGTCTACTTGACATATTTTTTTGTCTTTGTCTTTGATGTGTTGGTCTCTTAGACTGAGTAAAAACTGAATAGTTCCTGCAGTCCTGAAGTCTCCCACCTTTGCATTATATTTTCTGCTCAAATAATTAAAACTTATTGCTAATTAAATACTGATATTAATAAATGCTAATTAAAATAGATCAACAAAAACAGAATTAGGGGCTGGAGGCTAAAACATATGAAGATCATTTGCAGGAATTGGGTATATCTAGTCCTGTGAAAAGAAGGACTGGGGTGACATGATAGCAGTGCTCTAATATTTGAGGAGCTGCCACAAAGATGAGGGGGTCAACCTATTTTCTAAAGCACTAGAAGGCAAGACAGGAAACAATGGGTGGAAACTAATCAAGGAGAGAAGCAAGCTAGAACTCAGGAGAAATTTCCTAACAGTGAGAACAATTAACCAGTGGAACAGCTTGCCTTGAGAAGTTGTGGGTTGCTCCATCACTAGAGGCTTTTAAAAAGAGACTGGACAGCCATTTGTCTGGAATGGTATAGGGCAGTAGTGGTGAACCTATGGCACACGGGTGCCAGAGGCAGCACTCAGAGTCCTCTCTGTGGGCACGCACGCCGTTGCCCCAGTTCTAGGCCTTCAGCTGGGTTTTATAAAACCTTTTTGCTTTAGGCCTCCACCACCTTGTGCAAAAAAAAAAAAGGTTCAATCAATCAGTCAATTTTAACTTCTCGCGGGAAAAAAAAAGATCTTGCAAAGTTGGAATTGATTGAACTTGTTAGTCCCACCCAGTCTGCCGTTACTACCGCAGCCACGCCCACCCCAATGGGCCACACCCACCCCAATTGGCTACACCCAGCTAATGGGCCACACCCACCCAGCACCCAATGATGCATAAGTGGGTTTTGGCTTGCAGTTTGGGCACTCAGTCTCTAAAAGGTTCGCCATCACTGGTATAGGGTCTCCTGCTTGAGCAGGGGTTTGGACTAGAAGACCTCTCAAGATCCCTTCCAACTCTGTTATTCTGTTATTTCAGAATGAAGAATTTCAAGAATTTGCAACACCAATTTCAAAGAAGACTTCTGCCTGCAGAAGGGAAAAAGATAAACTTTGATAAAGCCTGAATCCATTCCCCAAGTGTTTATCGTTGAGTATGGATTTGAAATAAATATTTCCTAGCCCGCAGTGTTACTAATTCTTTGAAAGTATAGCCAGAGCAATAACACTAGTAGTCAAAGGCCTCAATTCACTCACAGCAAACCATACCTATGTATGGATCCTATACTCTTTTATCAAAATTCCATGGGACAACCTAAATTTGCAATATTGAAATATTTTCAGATGAGATCTGGTGACATCTCAGAAGTGATATTGTTGAAATATAAAATTAGGAAATCTTACGAGATGTAAATCATTACTTTTTTAATACAACCACACCACTGTTCATAAATACTTGATGACACTTGCTACCTAAAAAGATAGCTGTCCTGAAATGCAATTAAATCAGCAGATAAATAACTTCATTTATATTAGAGCTAAAGTGATTTTTCTTTTGTTGTTTCCAATCATTGGACCCCTTCATTGTTTCCACATGGGCTTAATTTTCACAGATCAGTGTCTGCTCCCACTATCATTTAAGAATTATGTTTTCTGAAGATTATTTTTTAAAAAATTCATGTCAGACTTAGCCTACAATACTTCTAAAATATGACCAGCAGTATGAAAGAATGAGCAGCAATTGTATTTACACTTGATGGTATATGTCAGATATTTGGATTCTTTAGGTAGTTAACACAATAAGAGAAAAATCATGGTATAATTGCTTGTGAAACCATTTTCACATGATAAAAACATACAACAGGCTGTCATATATACTTCCAAATGCTCACCCATCTTTTCAATTTGCTATTATATGAAAAATTTTACTGACCCACTTATTTATCTGCATAGCACAATGTTATTTATGTCAGAAACAAAAAGCACATATGAGTTAGGATAACCCAGGTTTCCCTTTCTGTTTATCTACATTTAAGTGAGTTTTTTGCAGCTGCATAATATGAAAGCATGCTAGAACATCAGTTCATAATTCCACAATCATTGTTTTAGAAGTATTGACATCCAGTTTTCTTCCCAAAAAGGATTGAATCTGCATCTCTTTGGTTTATTTTTTCTCCTTTTTATATTAGATAAGCTACCCCTCCCAAGCACTGCCTGTATCAGAATCTTCAGCTGTGATCCATTACATATGGCAGAATCATTATGTATAATCTAACAATTTTAAAAAAAAAATAGATAAACAAAATATAAAGAATCCCATCCAGAGTTAGAGTTGAGCTGGATTCAAAGAAAAGATAGTCCTACATAATTTTCTCAAACAACAATTTTATTTCTACTATTATGTTGTATTGAGTTCACTTTAATTGAAAGAAAATGTTTGAGAATTGACAAGAACGTACTGTAACAAGATACTTATTTGCAGCATGTTAAGGGAAAGAAGAGAAAAGCCAGGCATAGGATTTTATTCCTTCGTAGTTCTAGTTATAGCCAGCGATGATAGAGGACAAAATTTCTCTTGTGAGAAAAAGTTGACACTTAGTCTATGTCTTTTGGAACTATTCTCAAAATATACCAGTTAGCATACCATGTGAGATACCTTTCATATACATTCTTGTGTCAGATATCTCAGACTTAGTCTAACCTTCCAAAAATCTTGATACCTCTTGAATTTCTATACTGAAAATAGCAATAAAGCTTAAAAGACATGTAGTGTTATGCATTTGAAAACATAGGGTAACGAACTTTAGAAAAACACTGAAGCTGCATATGTCTGAATCAGTTCAATAACATTTTAGTTTTTATAACAACAGCTAGACACTGAGAACAAAGAAGGTTTTATTTAATTATGCTGTTTTCAGAATAGCTCTCTAGCTCAAAACCTATCAGAGAAGTAATTTGAAAAATGGCACTTCACTTGACTTCCATGGCCCTCTCATGCCAAAAGCAACAAGCAACACTTCTCAAAACTTCCATAGAGTTGGATTATTGCCCAATGAATATACAAGGCTGATATACACCATGCCCCTTTCTAATCGGCTTCCCAATTCAAGAGATCCATGCTGGCATGAGGCATGTCCTGCTGACACAAAGTATGAAGGAGCCAAGCTTTCAAAATACCAGCCCTGGTACTGAATAGCTTTAAAACCTACAATCTTACAGCTGTTTATGAGCTTGTTTGGTACTGAGCTATAATCATTTTGTTTATTCCTAACCCTCAAGTTGTATTAAATTTATCCTGAACGAAACGGGTATCTAAAACCAATTGCCCCACTCATTGCCAATGGCCCAGACTCGTGGAAGTTTCAGGAACCAAAGGGCCTACTAGCAGATGCAACATTGATTTCTGTATGTTCACAATTTACCAGACTGTTCCATAGTAGACTTGATTTGATGGCTCTCCATGGGGTGCCCTGCAGACTTGATTATTTCACAGCCAAGCTGGCTACTATGGTTTGTGACAAATGCACAAGGAACAATATTAAACCTTGATATATACACCATAGCCAGCAAAATTAAAAATAAAAGTATTACTTTAATGGCATATTATTTGATCTTTCCTATGATACTCAATACTTCTCTGTTCTTATACAATTTATAATTCTCTAAGCTTCTACAGTACTTCTGATAGATATTGGATCAATACTTCAGATTGGTATTGGACTGAAACATGAATGTGTAGGAATCACATTTATCAGTATGCAATAAATTGCTTGAGATTCCTTGGACCATATACTAAACTTAAAGGAGAATCTGCAAAATGCAGACTCAACCCCAATTAATAAGTAGTAAGCGTAGCTGTTCTTTTGTTTGTAGGTATTTCATATCACTTCTAGGCCTTTTCTGCGCTTCAAAGAAGGGATGGGCAAGTAACATTAAAATGTTCTGATAAAGTATAATCACAAGAGTCACTTGACAGCAGTAAAAGTTATTTTTCCGGATTCATATGCTATTTTGGGAATTGAGATCAATTATTAAGTATGATTAAAAATATAAGAAACCTGATAAAGTAACTATATTGTGAACTATAATTGGGTCAAGAAATGTAATAAGCATGTGCCTGTTTAAATAATTTCAAAAATATAAAATTGATCATTAATAACATTTAATAAATTACCATGCTGTGAAATAATATAGATGGCTCATGTTTTATATTTATCAATATAAAATATATATAATATATAATAAGCAGGAAAAGAAAAAGTGTTCTCTATTAAACAAAATAGCTATTTAATTACATGCTGTTTTAGGTAAAATATAAGAATGGTAAATTTCATAAAAGAGATGACCAATTTACCATAAAACTATGAAGTTACAGTATAAATAACTTTGGTGGACAATCTGGTCCTTTCTGCAACACAGGGAGTATACTTGACCAGTAAATTCAAACACAAAGGAAGTGCTATAGCTGGCAAGAAGCAAATTGCCTTGCATTCTGTTTCAGCTTAATACTAACACTAAATAAACATCTCCTTTCACTACTCAAACTACAAAATTAAGATGAGCATAAAGTACTGTTTTTGCAAGATAAGAAAATCAATTCTGTTTTTATTTTAAATTACTTATTCTTTTTCTTTGTGTTAGCTTGGTAATACTCCTCACTTTTTCCCCCAGTGGAAACAAATGGCTTCTGTCACAATCGTACTTTTTCTTTGTTTTTCTTCAGTCATCTTTGTTTTCCATTATAAACACAGTAAACTCATTATAAATATATAACAAAACACAGCCATAAGCATAAGATAATTTAACTACATCACAACAGCCAAGTTCAGGTCCAGCATTCAAACTTACAGTGAGCAAAAGTAAGCTGTGATAGATAATAAGGTTTAACTGCTTCCTTCAAAAATTCCTTACCTAGGTTATGTATTGTATTTGGGTGCATGCTTAGTTCTTACATTTATAATTCATAAAGGTATTCTTGCTACATAAATTTAAAAAGTCAAAAATTGTGCCACCTTGAAAAACATATTTACCCTGAAAAATAGGTAAGAAATATTTTGATTAAATATTAAGGCAAAATATCTCAATACAAAACTTGTAATGTACAAGGAATTAAGGAAATACAATTAAATTATAATCAACACTTAAATTCCAACTTCACAATATGATTTGTTTGGCTTTAAAATAAACAAATTGGTTAAATTAAAAAGCTCTATTTTAAGAGTAGAAGCATTATGATAGGGTAAAACTATTCCTAGTTTACAAAGATAAAAAAAGACATATTCTGATAAAAATTCAAATATCCCTACAGGATTATATAATAAACAAGTAAGTCAATTACTGACTTACTAGAAGGCTTCATTATAGTCAGGTTGCAGAGAAAGACTTTGGAGGGACGGAAAGAATATATTTTAGTGCCTAGATTTAAATGGGTTTGATTTTGCACTGCTGTTCTTCTTTTTCTATAGAGAGTATCTTTCAGCAATATAAAAACAATACTTTGCCCATTGCTAGCCCTTATATCAGTGACTTGTTAAAATTATCTAAGTCACTAAAGTACAATTTCATTTGTATATTAAATATGTACATGCATGAAGTATGCCTCCAAAATTCTACCCTCTAAGCTTTCTCAGTAAAATAACATTAGATTTTAAGAAAATGTTAACAAAAATGTTCTACAACTGATACTGTATATATCAGAAAAGAGTGTACTGAACTCTTTGTTTGACCTAGGAAAAGAATCTGAATTCTCTCAACATTTCAGACTGCGTGTATCTGAAGAAAGCCAAGTAAAATGTCTTCAGAAAAAGTAAACATATGTAATTATTTTGTCTCGTGTGAAACAATTCAAGTTTCTTACACTTTCTAAACAGAAATATCATATCAAGAACAGTGAAGGGGAAAAGGCATATACTTACCTGAATGGACTATCAGTTGGAAAGCTGAAGAATTGTAAAACAAAGTAGTCCAAATGATTTGTGTATGCACACAGTCCAACTCTGTACTTTCAAGTAGGCCAGACCATCAAACAATCATTTCAGCATCAGCCAGCCTGCTTTCCATCTTAAGGGATTCACCCAGAAAAGTAAGAAATCTGCTTCACGATAAACAGCAAAAATCCTTGCAATGCTTCCAAATGCCCACCATTTGTTCACCATTCAACCAGTGAACTTTTTCAAATGCACCTCTTCTCTACTGCATTTCCAAGGTATAAGAGATGGAAATTGCTTCTTATCGGTATGCTAATTATTTTGCCACAAAGAGAAAGGTCAAAATGTTTTCACACAGGAACAATGGACCTGAAGTTGAAAGCAAGAAATAAAAGCAAGTTGACACTATCAAATGATGGGGGAATAGGTGCATGAGTGCAGCATTCTGCTTGCTACATCAGCAGTAGCCTCCATTTGAAAGCACCAGCAGCAGCAAGGCAGCCAGTGGGCTACAGAATAGCCTAGCTGGGTAGTATATGCATAGAGCACAGGTTCCCTTAGAGACCACATTACTGCAGCAGAATAACATCAGTAGCATAGTGCTGAGTTTCCCTGTCTCATTTAAGATTCCTTCATAGTGTATTCAATTCTTTCCTAAATCATAGACAAACTCCTTAACTACCTTTGACTTAGATAGATTCCTTCCTCCTCCCCCCACCCTTTCTACATTATAACAATAATTTTGAGATATTCTGTTTACTAGTCTTGCAGTAGTCAGGCAAGATTGAAGATACACACTATATGCTGTCTACATTGTACCCAAAGGCCCCTAAATCTCTGGAGGGGCAGAATGTGTATCATGTGCAATGCTGTATTTAATGTAATAGATGGGAACCATAAAATACCACTCAGGCTATTACTAGTAGATGGTGTTTTCTTTTAAACTGAAGTCTATTTTATGACTGGTGACATGGAAAAGCCTGCTCTTACTAAAAAGAAATGCCAGGAAACATAGCAAATGCACTACAATTTTGACCAATTTATTTTGAGAAAAATTTAAAAACAGTCAGAATATGACAAATTTAAAGTTACCTTTAAGTATGCCTAACTCATTAGGGTCACTACCTGATTATATACACCTTTAAAAAGAGAGAAAAATCAATTTTGGGCTAAGAAAAAAATGTTTGCATATCTGAAGAGAGAGAACAATAATAATCTGGATCTAGCATAACTTTATTAATTGAACTTTTTAACAAACCAAAACAAACAAAATGTCAGTTCAGCTATTATGCAAAAGTGTTTTAGAACACTTGTTAGCAGCTTTTCCCAATGTTTGGCAAAAATACACCCACATACATATATACCGTATATAAAATTTCTGCTACACTTTCTTTCTGAATCTGGTGAAGAACTGTTTTGAATAGTTTTCTGTCATGTGCCTCTAAATTAAACCACCTCAAACATACAACCTACATCTTGCAAACCACTTCTGAATTATATTTACTATTAGCAAATAATTTTGCTTAAAGCATAAGAATTGTCTGCTGCAACAGTATACAGTGAGTTATGAGAATGTGACCCTATGCTGAAAAGATCAACATCTGCAGGCCAGTCCCTTTTCTCCAGAAAAAGGAAAAAAGCACACATCTAAGACAACTTTTCTACATTTGAATTCAAAATCTCTTTCATGTTTCAATCATAAACAATGAACTAAAACCAACTTCAGGAATCTTAAGACAAAACACTGGAAAACTGTAGGAAGGTTAAGAACTAGCACCTCACATGGAATGTTAAACCTTTGATAAACTTTTTCCAGTATTATTTGTTTTTATTTATAAAGCTTATGTAAATATTGGCAATCACATTCTCTCCCCCCCCCATTGGACAGAGCTACAAAATAAAAATATTTCTTTCTTGGGCAATCTTATTTTCCTGGGGGTGGGGGGTGGGGAGTTACCTTAATTTCACCTCAGTCTTTGCATAAACAATATTACTGTCTCTCACCTAAGAGCACCCAAACCAACTCACCCTCATGTCCTCCCTCACACACAGCCACAGCACCCTCACCAGTTGGGTTTTCACGCAGTAAACAGAAGTCCTCACTCACTCTCCTTCCCAAATACCCACCTTTCCTCACAGCCTCCCCTCACGTACAATCCCGCCCCCCACCACACAAACACATTTCGCCTCAAACGCAGCCTTTCCTCACAGCACACCCAGCCCAAGCTCTCCTTCCCCTCAGACAACCACAACTCTTCCGCCCCCTCTCTGATACCATTCCCTCTCTCTCTCTCTGACACACAAACACACACACACACACACACACAATTCGGTCTCCCGCGGCAGCTGAAACACGCACCAGCTGTCTTTTTCAGGCGAGCAGAGCTCTACAACACCCAACGCCCAGCCGAGCTCGCAACACCTTTATCGCCTCACCTAGATAAGATCCACACCGCCTCCCCCCGCAGCATACCCGAACCTCTCCTCTGCTTGACTCCCCAACCCAATTTCTCTCCCTCCACGAGCCGCGCGCGCGCCCTCCCCCTCCTGCTTCTCCCTCCCTCCAACACACACACACACACACACACACACACAGAGAGAGAGAGAGAGAGAGACGCCGCCGGCGTTGTCGAACTGCAGCCTTTGCAAAAAGAGAGAATACTGACCGCTCTTGCAACGGCGGAGGTGACTAAGATGACCCCCGCGCGGGAAGTCACCCGGCGCACACCTCCTCCTTCCAGCCTGCCCAAGTAATTCCCCCTTTCGCGGCTGCTTGACGCGCTGGGAGAAGACCGAAGCAGACGCCGCGGCCGAGGCGACCCAGAGTTACTGGCAATTCCCTTCCCAGCTCGCACTGCAGTCTGAGGGGAAGGAAAAGCCTTGCTGGAGCCCAGCCCGCCCTTCGCTTTCCTCCTGGGCTCTCCCGACAGCTCCACAGACAGCTTCTCTGCTGAAGGCAAACTTTGCTAACAAACCCTGCCAACCCTCTTTCTCGCTCTCTGTCCCTCTATGTGTGTGTGTGTGTGTGTGTGTGTGGTTGCGTGCGGCTCAAAAAAGCGGCAATAGAAGCATCTCTCTCTCTGGACTTGAACAGGTTAAAGGCAGGACACCGAAGTGTTTTCCCAAGAAGCAAAAAGGATTTCATCCCTCCCTTCCCCTCGTCTGCCCCCCTCGCCCCCCCTCTCTCTCACACACACAGACGCACACACCTGCATTTCTTTCACCTCCCCCACTTCTGACAACATCCTCGGATCCTCTCGGGGCTTCCTTTATTACGCCAAAAAGCTAAAGTAGTCTGGCTGGAGAGACAGCCCTTATTTAGGAAAAGGGTTGAAGGAGGCGGCTTGTTTTTAATGAGAGATTCTGATCTAAAGAGGATAGAGAGCCCAGTTCTCAGGCATGCTTGCTCAAAAACAGCACTGAGGTCCTTTGATTATGCTCCTAAAAATAAATATATATCAACTATATTTGGAGGCAATCAGGGTCATCAGATTAAATGGAGTTTTTAAATAAATGCATTTAGAATCTTAGATTCTGGGATAAAAAGATATTCTTAAGTATAATATGAAGCAAATTGTTAACTGTTCAGATAAAATCTCAAGTTTAATAGCGGAAGAGCAATTTCCTGTGTTGACTAAAATTAGGAATCTTGGGATTCGCACTTCTAGCTGGGAATCACACTTCTTGTGACCTAGAATCTAATCCCAGATTGCAGGTGATTTCAGGTACAGAAAGCAAGGCATTCTGCACTGGCAGGGATACTAAGCCCCACTACTTAAGGCTAGTTCAAAGGTCACATTCCTGATATCATCCTAGAGGACTCTAAAAGTAAATAATACAGGTGAGATCTACAAGATGAGACTAAAGTACTTACCTAGAAGTAAGACCTATTGAATTCTGTAGGGTTTAGTTTTGAGCAGTCGACTGATATAAATTGAATTGCAGCTTGCAGATAGCAACTTAGTCTTTGTGAGATAAATTATGTGATTTCTTGTCCAAATCCACAATTTAAACAATGGGAAGAGGGGAGATAACAATAGTAGTTTAAAGGCATCAGTTCTATTTTTCTTTTCTTTTTTTCTGAAATGCTGATAATGATAATTTAAAATAGCATAAAGGCATTAAAACCCTGTTTTGTATATACATTCTTATACTATTTTATTTTTATAAAACAAGATTAGGAACTTGGTGCCAAAATTATAACTTTCCCACTTCTTCAGAACTGATAAATGCTATCCTGAAAGCATGAAAACCTTTACTTTTCTTTTAATGAACACCACACTAAATCAGTATTCAGGAGCATTTTCAAAATAATATTTTGCTACATAATAGTCCCATCACTAAACATTGCAGTGGATGGCCTTTGTTATTTGGGATACAATAGGATTGGTATAAGAAACATGTAAGTAATTATGAGCATTTTTCCTCTGGTTTAATATAAAATTCATTTTACTTGTAAGTAAAATTTACTTGAAAAGGAAACTAGTTCTCCTCTTGAGTAAATGGTTTTGAAATTCGCTGGTGGTATTCAGAAATATGGGGGGGAGGTTTGGCTTTAATTGAGATAGGATAGTGATCCCTAAATAATTGCTACAGAATTGTAACCAGCCACAAATAAATCCCTTAAGAAAAAACTGCATATGTAATAATCCTAGATATACCTTGGACATCTTTTACCTTTTCTTCAGATACCTTTTTGCATTGGTCTCTGCTCTCCAATCTGTCAGAGAAAACATGGGGTGCACAGAAAGGAGATGAGGAGGGACACAAGTTTAAATTTGCAACTCTGATTGCCATGCAATGTAGGTAACAAAGTTTATTCTATTCAAGCCTATGGTTGAAAATATAGTATTTTCTTTATGCATGAGAGGAGCTGAATTAGAGGTACCCCAAAATTTCAGTTCAGAGTACAGACGGGATGCAAAGGTAAATCTGTATGGGAATGCCCAATTGTGAACAGCTTCCATTAAATACCAAATATTAGATATCAATATCAAAAATATATTCTATATGCTTTTCATTTATTTATTGATATATTGTACTCTCAATGCACACAATTATTCACAACCTGAGCAACAAAATATGCTTAATACTACTGAGTAAATTTATCTATAAAACTACATTGTATTCTGGAGCAAATATACAATTTGCCTGGAGTTGAAGGAAAAATGTACAATTGCCTCCATAATTCTATTAAATTCAGAGAAAACTCCAAATATGATGGAGTTTAATCATGGCTTGAAATATTCAGTATAGTGGCACATTTCTTGAAGAACAGAAAGGATATTCAAAATAGGTTGGAAAAGTTACTGCACATGCGCAGTCACAGCATCTCATGATAAAGCAAAGCAGCAGACAGTTTGGTTGATCATGCACGGATGTTCTCAAAGCATCGTATTTCAAACAGCGGTTCTGGAGATTTAGTTGGGGATATGAATGGAGCATTAACTCTGCACAATGAAAATCTAGACCCATTTCTGGAAACAAACATCTCTGCTAATATTTTGCTGGACTGTTGAAATGTTAATTTAAAACAATCTCTCAGGTTCAATCCATATGGATGTGAATGTGGATTTATGACAGAGAGATCCTAGCAATGGGAGGGGGGAAATCACATGTAAATGTGGTTAGAAGCCATCTATAAGAGCTCTGGCTGATAGAGAAACGAGGAGTTTTGAAGAGCTGAGTTATGCCAGCAACACTATTCATATATGAAGGAGAAAAAAAGGAGTGTCGTTTGTTCAAAATGGGGCTCTTCTGAAGAAATGGAAAGCTATTGAAGGAAAATCAGAGAAATAACTGATCTTGTCTTAAATTACAAGGATGAAAGAATAGGCAAATTCTACAGTATTATCACCCCAACATTTTATAGGCTACATAAAAACAAAAAGGGGGGGAAGCAAGGATAAAAGTGAACATATTTTATTTTTTCCCCTTCATGTGTATGCATAGTGTTAGTGATTAAATATTTTTCCATAGTTAACCTGCTATTTGTAGCAGAGCTTTAAGGAAGGTGATGAAAGTGAGCTACTTTCTTATTTTCCAGTAAGCTAATAGGAAGTCAGTGCTCAATGTAATTACTATCAGCAGCGGACAGCTCCTGGTGCTGAAAGGAGAAGGCAGCTCAAACATCCTTTCCAGGAGGAGGGGAGAAATCACAACAAAACTGAATGAGGTGACAAGCACTCCGAAAAACACTATCTGCGAACAATGGCAGCCAACTCCAAATCCCTCCATAATCACATTAATGAGATTAATCAGTGAATTAGCAGCAGTCAAATGTCAGGGTGGCAAGGAGGAATCCAACCAAGCTTGGTAATTAACTTTTATGGGGGCAGGGAAAGAAAACCAAGTGCATTACCTCTGATGTTTTTTTCTTTAAAATATTGTATTTATTCTTCCATCCTTCTTCACAAGGCATTTGAACTCGCTCACAGCTTACACAGAATGAAAGTACTATACCTCAAATAGTTAAAAAGCAAGCTCTCAGACATTCACAAAACTGTTAATTTTTTCAAGCTACTGCAGCTGTTATCAATTGAGGAAAGTAGGATTTTTCATGCTTCCCCTCTCAATCTGTTCAGCTTTTATTATGATTAGACATGCAATCCTATACCACTTACCTAGGAGTAAGCTTTATTGAAATTAATGGGTCTTATTTCCAAGCTTACATATAAGATAACCAGCTTAATATATTAATAATAAAATTATTTAATATTATTAACCATAAGTTATTTCAAATATATCTGTTTTTGCAATTGACGGATGGCGCCAATAACAATGGTGTTCCATGCACCCAGGGTGCCTATTACTATTGGTACTATCTTTCCCCCCCCCTATAGTCATTCTACTTCTATTTGCAGGTCTTTGTCTTTGTGTGTAATTTTCTCCAATTCTTTCCAGGTACTGGAATGTACACTATTCAGACTTTATTACCTTTCTTATCAACAATTGCTAAGTCTGGGGTGTTATGAGGCAGGTGCCTGACTCTTCCAATGAACCATTGTTGATATTTTGTTATGCCATTGTTTGTAGCCAGTCTGTGCAATCTTCTTGCAGCAGTTAACTAGGCGGTCCACTGTTCAGCTTCTTTTCAGAGGCCTTCAGTTTCTTTTTTTTAACATTCCAAGTCATTGGCAGTTTTTATCATTTCATTAACTTAATTTATTCAATTTTATTAATTATTACTGACTCCCAATTACTCAGAGAGGACACAAATAAAACTTAAAAACAAGGAAAATATGGCAATAGACAAAACTGAAGAATAAAGATGGCAAGGATGACAAAAAATGGATGGAATAAAAATAAACCCACAGAATCCAAAGGGGGTGACACTCAACCTCATCAAAGAACTTCAGGAAGCTGAACTTTTTGTAAAACAGTAAAAATAGGGACACTGTATATATTGTAAAAGAATATTTACAAAATTGGCACAAAGATACTTTTTATTTTGACATTTTAAAAATGATAATTATATTGGGTTGTATTCAAACAGTCATAGCCATTATTGCCTGGGTGATTATAATGGATCTATTTAAGTATGACCAGGTTTAAAACCAATTTATTTTTTCCCTATTTTATGTACAGCAGTAACAACTTTGTTCCAGGACCATTTCAGAGAAACAAAACTTAAATTACATTTTGGTATGTCATCTTTTTTATAGCAAATTCAGCAAAATCATCAATTTAGTATTAATGTATCATTCTATAAATGCATAAATCTGTTGTACAAATAAAAAATTCAAATATTTATCTCATAGACCAATTTTATGATAAACATATTGTAAAATCCCAACCATTTTTAGAATGAAGACTCCCAAAATCAAGAATTTAAGGAAAATAGCTGTAATTTCATAGTGATGACTTAATTATATTATGTTTCACTATGAAACTGAAATATAGGCATCTACTCTGTTTTGACCTGTTGACAAAGGTCAGCAACCTTTATCAGAGAAGTTTTAAAACCTGTATATTGGTCTAAAAAGCATAATCTGCTTTTGGTCACGATAAATGTAAACTGTGAATTTAGTGCTGTATAACAAATGTATTTAAGTTCTTATTTTAAGGAAATGTAATTTTCAAATGATCTAGGAATATCTGTGCAGTTTTGCCTCATTTGTTTTGTTATTAAGCAGTTAATGTGCAGCATGCATAATTTGACATAAGCAAGATGCTTCATTCATGCAAGATAATACTTCGATAGAATTATATTTTGCCATCATATTACTTTAGATCTTCCTGAGTCCTCTGGATAGCCCAGCAAATTCTCTGTTCAAAATGAGAGAAATGGCGGCGGGGAGGGGAGGGGGGGAGGAGAGTAAACAAGGCAAGAATGAAATCCCAATAAATGAAGCAAAATGAAGTAAATTAAGATCTAGAGTTCTGGATTACTTCAGGGAATCATCCCTCAGTTGAACACAGTCCACAATCTTCATCTACCATCATAAGCAAATTATATGGAATGTCAAAATGGTAAAGAAGAGTAGGGAGGAAGAAGATAAAAGAAAAAGGAACAATACAAATTCAAAGCACAGCATGAAGAATCCCCAGAAAACTTCATTTCCCCCTTCACTGATTGCTAAAAAGAAAGGCCATACTTGGGGGGGGGGAACTGAACACTTCTCAAGTAAAAAATGGAGAGGAGTGCTTGAATGCTGAAGAGAAAAGCAGCCTTCTCTCACATACACTCTAGTGTGCAAGTTTGTAGTGGAGGGGGGGAGCAGAACATCCCTGCCAGGGATGACAAATTCAGGACGAAAGCTGAGTAGGCCTAAAGGGATCTGTTTTACTTCCACAAACACCCCTTAATGCACATACTCTCCCTCCTTCTCTTCATGTACTCTCCCTCCCCCTCTACTTTTTTTTTCACCAGCTCCAAATCCCCGGCATATGACCTTCTGTTAAATAGATAAAAAAAAATTGCTTATCAGTCATGCAAATGAGGCTGAATTCATTTTCCACAACAGATGGCCTCATAGATAATGATGATGGAAGAGAGAAAATTGAATGTCTCTCACAAGGTGGTCATGGCAACCGAGAAGGGAATAATATCAATAATAAGCCTGGCTGCATAATAAGGTTGTCAATCCCACAAATCAAAGTCTCTGGCTGAATCAGGTAGCCCACCCACCCACCCCCTAGTTACTTATCAGGAAGGAAGGAAGGAAGGAAGGAAGGAAGGAAGCGAGGAAGGGCTGCAAAAGAACACACAAAAAAAAAACCCACGTCAGCAGATGGGAGGTACACCGGGCAATTCCGCCGAGTTCAGAGACAAGGAGAGGTCTCCCCAGATCTCCCTCCTTTTCTTCTAATTGTGCGTTATTTCATTATTGGGGCAGCGGCGGGTCTTTTCCTTAAAGAATCTCCTCCCTCCTCCTTCCCTTTGACTCAATCCCCCCTCCCAAAAAAGGCAACTCAAAAATGCTGGGGCTTTCAACTGGGTCTGCCAGCTTCCTCGCTGGTCTTTGAGGTCGAGAGGGTCCTGAGGCCGCAGCAGCAGCTGGCCCAGGGCGATCCCGACGGGGGGGGGATTAAAATGAGAGCGGCAAGGTATAGGTACCGGCATAACTCGGAAGCCTGCCGCCCATCCGATGCCCTTCGCTTGGCAAAGCAGCTTGTGCAATGTAGCATTTCCCCATCATGGCTTCCCGTTCGTCTTTTTCGCCACCTCCCTTCCCCCCCCCCGCCCCGGAAAGATGAAAAGGGCTCAGCAGCACCAACCCGCTCCTCTGCCCCCTCCTCCCCATAATAGTTCTGATTTCCCCTTCCTTCCTTCCCTCCGTCTCCCCCCTCCACACGTCCTTAATTGTATATTGTTCACAGCTACAGTCTGTCAGGCTGACAAGCAGTTATTGTGAAAAGCTTCCTTTCCGGAGTTTTCTCTCTCCCCCGCCCCCCACTCCTAAAAAAAAAAAAATCCGCTGGAAGACGCTTCTATTAACACGCTGGAAGGAATTATTGCCAGCTATTAGATGGAATATACATTTCGAGGAAAAGGATGGGAGGAACCAGCCCGAATAATTTCAACGCCACATCCTTCTGTAGGGAAAAGGAATGCAGAAAATATGCGTGGGGCTGTGGGGGGTGGGTGGGCGAGGAATGGTGGAGCGAGAGGGACTAGGTATCTAATGTCGCCGATTAGGCACCACGAAGCATCGCCTCCGCTAATTGAAAAACAACTTGTTACTGCAACACCCTTGCTGTGTGTGTCCATCATGCACATTCAAGATGCATAAACCTCCAGGGATGTCCTAAAACTCAGCTATCTCATTGGAGGCGGGGGCTGTCGGGCGTGAGGAAAAGACAAATAAACCTTCCGCATTAGGCAGAGATATGGGGAGAGAGAAGGGAAAAGGTGCCATTCGGTGGTTCCGTTAAACCGTTTTTTGATTTTGTTTGAACGGGCATTATTTAATCACCTTTTTTTGGACGTACTTCCTACATCAAAGCGGTTTGCCATAAAAATATTTCTTCATGTGTGCCAGATATTTTGACGATGGGTGAATTTTTTTTTTCTTTCCCAGCTGTTGCGAGCCATTTTTTTTTATTACAGGCGCATCTTGATTAAAAATCCAGTGCGCGTGCGCCTCTCCATTGGTGTACTCACAGCATATAGCTATAAGCGTGCTGCGCACATAACCCGTTTCTATTTATGTTTAGACGTATAAAATCCAAAACGGACGCATACATTTCAATTGTGCATGCACCCGCTTTGGTTTCTTTGCAAGCACAGACCCGCCTCTTCAACCTATGTGAGTAGCCCATATGAAGACCTAGGGGTTATGTTCTATCTTTGCACATACTCGCTTTCGCTCTACGCTACTTCTCAATCCATCTCTCTTTCTCGCTCTCTTTCCGCTTTTCCCTCTCTTTTTCCTTCTGCCTGCCCTCCAGCTGGGCTGCTGTTACCGCTATGGCATGAACTAGAAATCAATAGCGACGCTCTAATGAAAGCTCCGATCAGAAAACCCAGCTGCAGTCGGCGGCGCTTAAACCCGAACGCGCGCACGCGCGCCAGCAGAACTTCAATGACGTCTGAGCAGCCTTTCATCTGATTGGGCGCCGCATCGGATGTTCTGCGGAGCAAAGAAGAGGAATCATTTGGTCTACTTCCATTTTTTAAAAAATTAATAAAAAGGTCGTTCGTATTTTCCTGTCTCCAGGAGACCGAGGGCTGATTTCCCATCGCCATCAGGCTACAGTCAGCGAGCAAGGAAAGGTTGCTGAGGCGAGCGCGTGTCGTCACGGAGGAGGAATAGATTCTCCTTCCGCCACCGCCTCCAAGACGGGCTTCGTTATAAATGGCCGTGACATCCCGAGCTCTCTTTCGCATTGAACGGGGCGGGTGATTCCGAAGCGCGCGTAACTAAGCAAAAGGGCAGCGGACGTGATATTTTTAAATAGGTTTAAGGAGTCGTTCGCTGCCTCCCGGCCTTCTACCCTCTAGCATTGACTCAGGTTCACCTTGTTCTCTTCCTATTTTTACCTTACTTACTTGGCGTCGTCTGCAACAAGGGCAGACTCCATGACGCCCATCTGCTAACCCTCGGGGGTTACTGATGTAATTCCAGTGGCTGCATTTCAGTAATACTCGAGTTTGCAAATGCAAAGCCCGACTTTCCACGCCCCTCCTCGTATCAGTTCACCTCGTGCTGGATCGGGCTTACCAAAGGCAATCTAGCGTTTCCCACCATCAACCCATCTTTATTCTCTTTAGTGGTAGCAGTACCGCAGCCCGCCTCCCACCTACACCGTCCTCCCTCCGCCTCTTTCCCGATCTCCTCTCTCTTCCCCAGCCTATAAACGTATTTCAACCTCAGGATATCGACAACAACCGCCCTCGGAACAGTCTGGCTCCATCGAAGCATTTATATTCTTCCTTCCAATCCATCCCGCTCTTCCCCCCCCCCCGCGCGCATCTTATTGCAGAGATGATGAGCAAACGCCAGCCCCAGATCAATTCGGAACAGCAGAAAAATAAAATAAAAAATCTCTGGAAATGAATCATCAGGCCACATTGCAACGACACAAGTCGCATCCCCGGCTGCTTGTGGCGGTTCTTTTCGTATGGCAAGTCAATTTCCCCTCGCCGCCGCTCCTTCTGCACGGCGAACGGGGACGACGGGGGGAGGGGGAAGAGGGACGGCACGAAGGGAAGCCAACCAAACACAACCTGGGAATACCCCGGTTTAAGTCCAGGAAGCATTGCACCTTCCCCTAGTTAGCCCTATTTGCCGCGAGGCTTCTTCCCTATCCTCTCTGCCCCCGCCGGCGGCTCTACTTAAGCGCGTTTGTCCCCCGTTTCTATTTTTCTATTATTTATAGCCGCTTTCTCGGCTGTCCTTCTGCTTGCAAGCGCCAACCCGCCTCTCCCTGAAGAGAGGCTGCCCTGGGTAGTCTCCTCGCCCCTTGATTTGGTTAGCTTTCCAACCCACCGCTTTGTACGCCAAGGAGACGAGATTTAGGGGGGGGGGCCGAGCAGCAGCCATTTTGAGCTCACTGCATGCCTATTGAAAACGACGAAAGCAGGCCTTTCCTTGGAGGTTTAGGGACCTAATCCTCAGTCCAGCCGTTTGTAATAGATCTGGTATCAAGTTGGTGACTGACCTAAATAAAGTTGACTTGTCCAATGGAGGCAGCCCGTTAAACCACCCAGGCGTCCCTCAAGTTAGGGATAGGGTGGAGATGACACATAATCTCACGTCGACACGGGGAAAACGCTTTTTTTTTTTTTTTGTCTTCCAGCCAGCTGTTTTGGTAGGTGAGGAGCATATTGGTCGCGAACCAGCCTTCGTGTCAGTTCCTCTGCGCTAGGAAGTGCAATGGAACACGGTCTCAGGCAATTTAAATTCTAGGCGAAGAAAGAAAAATGCTGTTTTTTTGCGGTGGGTCGGATCACAGGAACCAACCGTAGGGTGGACAAGGTAGAAGAACCGCGTTGCTGCAAAAGTCAGAAGTCCCCCCCCCCGTCACCTTTTCAGACTTAACACGTTTTGTGTCTGATGAGCCGGGCTGCAGCTCGATGCCTTTTAATAAAACGTGCAAGTCGAAGGTGTTA
This sequence comes from Bothrops alternatus, assembly GCA_034064705.1. Taxonomy (NCBI): domain Eukaryota; kingdom Metazoa; phylum Chordata; class Lepidosauria; order Squamata; family Viperidae; genus Bothrops; species Bothrops alternatus. The sequence goes on along the minus strand of JARGCV010000031.1, from coordinate 2,262,441 downwards.
TCAGCCACTTGATTTTTTTTGGGGGGGGGGGAAAGCAACCCTACTAAGGATACGCAAGATTGAGTAAAATGGGGTGGCACCTTAGTACTTGTGAATTTTGCGCGGGATAGAATCATTGTGGGGGAAGCGCCATTCGCACCTACTGCCGGAACAGCTCACTGGCACGGCTAGTTTAACGGCGGTGCACCAGCAGAACGGTACGTGCAGAAGTGGAAGCATTAAAGCAGAACTCCCGGAGCCCCACAGCGATCCCCCGCATCCCTCCACGCTGCGGCAATGGAGGGCGAGGAGGAGAAGGAAGGGAGGATCGGGGGCACACAGCCCCACTGTTCCTAGCTGCAACGTCGGCTTTGAAACCCCACGGAAAAGTGGCCAGCAGAAAGGCCGGGAAAGCCGCTACGGTTCCCCAAGGGCTCGGCTTTCACTACTCCGGCCCCTCCTCGCCCTACTTTCATCTATAGCTGCGGCGAAGCTCCTCCTTCTGTCCATTCCTCCCTGCCTATCTTGTCCGTCCGCCCTTTCCTCGCGTGCCCCCCTCCTCTGCTGCGGCTTTAGGAGACTCCTTGCGGCACGTGAAGGTTTGTTGAAGGGAGGGGGTCTGCTGGGCCCCTGTAATTAAACGAGCCCCAAGGAGGATCGCCTCCCCAGCCTGTGTTTTTACTCCCCCGGCTAAACGGGACAAAGGATTCAGATGGCCAAGGGAACGTGGTTGGCTATCCTATGCTGTAGTCTCAAAGTGGCTTGGCTTCCCTAGCGTATACCAGCATCAAATGCAGGATAAGAAAATACCTTTTTTTTTTTTAAAAAAAAAAGTATACCTGTAGCAAAATGTGCTTCTTTTCGCCATGTTCTCTATCGTTTAAATTTCTATCTGCTTGTGTTAGATTAATACCCTGCTGATGATACGCCAATTACATAATATTTTATCTATTTGTAGCCCTTTATTATTTTTACAAATAACTCAAGGCTGCAAACATGCCTAATGATCCTTCCTCCTGTTTTCCCCATAACAGCCCTATGAAGTGGGTTAGGTAAGGGGTAGGCAACCTTGGTTCTTTTATGACTTGTGGACTTCAACTCCTAGAATTCTGGCTCAGGAATTCTGGGAGTTGAAGTCCATGAGTCATAAAAGAGCCAAGGTTGCCTATCCCTGGGTTAGGATAAGAGAGAGTAACCTGGTGCCTTAACCACTAGTCCAAACTGGCTCTGTGTTCTCTTATACTGGCATAGACATGTGGTCAAGTGTGTTTTCAATTAATTTGTTTTGTGTTTTTTCTATGTTTTTAGCTACCTTTGTTGGAAAAGCAGGTATGTCAATCCAGGACTAAAACGTTTATTTATTTATTTATTTATTCAAACTTATATGCCGCCCTTCTCCTAGGACCCAGGGCGGCTTACAATAACAATACAATAAAATTAATTACATTCATACAGCATACAATCACAGTCAACACGCAGTCGCTGATGGAGGGACATTCCTAGGCCCAGGGGCAGAGTGCAGTTCATACGCCCCAAGTCTGTTGGCATAAATGCGTCTTCTTCATGGCAATTGAGAGACCTGCCTGGTTCGAACTAGTAGACATATGGATATTTTATCTGGTAATTTGCCAGCCCAGCTTTGAAGCATAACTAAAATATAAAATAACAGGATTTAACATCTAATATAACGGGAGTTCAACAATGCATCATAATACTTTTAAGACATATTTGTATATAAATACATGTTAAAAGTCTGATTGCAGAAGGAGAGGTGGTGTGAAGGGGTGTCTTCATCTAAGAAATAAGAATGGTCTTTCTGCTCGCTGACAGCACCTTCCTTCCTGCAGTGTTCAGAAATCCATTTCTGTTTGGTGCACTCTTCCCTAAATAGTTTCACTCAATCTGGTGATTATAACAACTATGTCATAGCATAAATTAATGCTTCAGTTTACTTATTCTCTTCTGCCATTCTTACCCTTTTTTCTTTTTCTATTTTTTTTTTAAGATACTGCAGGCAGAGAATGTTTTGACTGTAATTCATGTACAAGATGGTGTGTGAACAAAACTAGATTTAGCACTTTAGCACTGACCGTGTTACCTAGTTGGGTAATGAAATGTCTACAAGAAAACAATCAAGCTCAGGGAGCATCAAGGACCCCATAAAGTTGATTTCAGGTTGCTTAATTCCCAATTTTCCCAGATGAAAAAAGTGGATCTTGATTTAAAGAATTAGTCTTGAAGAGCAACCATCCCATTGGGAGGAGGGTTCAAGTGGGGAATTAGTATGGACTTGTTATGTAAATACAAGAGAACAAGTTCACACACACACACACACACACATCCCCAAATGCCTTTGAACTTTATCTAGTTTTTCTCAGGCAAAAACTACAGTTTTTCTTTACAGTAGATTCCTGTTCGATATGCAGGGAACAATAATGTAGCTAGTTTGAGCTCTGCATGTGTAGGTCTGATTGTTTGCACTTGACAAGTCTGTAATTAACATAATTTTATCCATATCTTCCTAAAGGTAAGTTACATTTAGTCCTGTAGCACTCAGCTCTAGATAAATTGCAATAAGACACCCAACCCATCTCATATAATAGCCCAAAATAGAATTAGTTTTTCCTATAATGATGACCATGGATAATGAAGTAATATCCTAGCCAGCAGAGAAAACCTAGAAATAAACCTAAGTCCCCAAAACTGAAGGTTGCACATTGCCCATCCCAGTTTATTTGATGGATATTAAGGCATTTTAAAATACATCAGTAAAATTTCTTAAACCACCAATGTCTTTATTTTTTAATTAATTACAAAAATATGAAGATCATAAAATGCACAATTGTTCTGAAATTAAGCACATTAGAATCTCATTTATTTGATTGCTAAGTCTGCACAAAGGAGTCAAAAACAGTTGCTTCACAGAGCCCACTGGTACCAGTCAAGTATTTTTCTTTAAGGCTTTAAAGCAAGTGCATCCATAGAAATGTTCAAATGTTCAACATGGCTTTACTGATTATAAATCCAAAGAATTAAATCATTTTCCAAAATTCAGTTTTTTTCCTGAACTGGTAACTAATAGAAGAAAAAGAAACTGCAGGAATAAAGGAAAGAAAGCCAGTCTCAAGGCTATGTTTTTTCACTTGTTCATCCAAGATTTGAAAATATGACTATTGAAGTAGTCTATTTAGCAAACTGACTACCTCAATAGTCATATTTTCAAATCGGTATATTTAAGAGTATTTAAAGCAAAACAGCAAAGAGCTGAAAATACTACCTTCAGATTAAAAACAAAGTGTCCAGTGCCATAGCAGCTGTACAGGTACATAGTTCTATCAAAGTTGAATTTATATATTCTTGAAAAAGACTTATGATACTACTGAGAAAGATTTAGAAAAAAAGATACTTGAGTTTATCAGAGAGATGGAAGAAGATCACTGTGAAGGAAAGGTATAACATTTGAAACTTTTCAGTTTAACGAAAAGAAGGATGAAATGATAAAGAATGATGCATCTTTCCCTCAGAATTAATCAAACAAAGCTGGGTATTGAGAGATTGAAGACAGGAAGAACTTTTTCACAAAGTACAAAATGTGTAGAATTCTCTGCTATAGATACCATGGCCACTAGCTTAGCTGACTTAAAAGTGTTAGATTGATTCATGAAAGGTCAGGTATATCCACACTTTCCCAGCATTGGCTCAAAGATTCCTTGCAGACTGTTTTTTAAAGGATACATCCTTTGATCTCTCCATCCAATTGCCGAGGCTACCCATCTGCGTAAGTCTTTTCTATCTTTTTCCACTTGTATTCTATGCACGATGTGTAATCTTTTGGTGAGAACTCTAGTGATGATGAGGCAAAGCCTGAAATCTGTCCAGCTGTTGTTAACGACTGTAGGCACCTCCTCTCTTCTGTAGTTCCTGGTGACTTTCTTTATGGTTATCTTGATTTGGGCAATGGCAGAGTACCTACCAACACCTGATTACAGCTCTTGGTCTACTGCCTTAGACGAGGCAAGAGAGACTGAGCAATCTGAGTGATAGAACACAAGAGACAGAGGATGGAGCAATAGAGCAAGCAGCAGAAGGAGAAAGAGTGCAAAAGACAAGATGAGTAAAAGCAAGTGATAGCAATAGTGCAAGCATTAGAACCGAGACAAGTGAGCAAGAAGAGAGAGCAAGTGAGGGAGAGAACAATAGAGCAAGTAAGAGGATGAGTGTTAAGAATGTGAGATGGGTCAGAGAAAAACTGAGGGAGCAGAAGCTGGACAAAGAGGAAAAAAGTGTGTGTGAGGGAGAGAGAATCTGTGGATTCTCTCATAGGTATCATCTGGGTGACATAAGGGGAGAGCCTCTTCTCCTTTTATCAGGAGGCCCATTTTACTCCCATATTAGCTTTAGACATAGTTAAAACTGTGGATCTAACTCAGTCTCTCTTTCTTCCCAATCCCAAACCTATGGTAAGTTAGGGAGAACTGTTGGATGCTTATTCTGCTGCTATCTTAATTAGTCCCATAGGAAACCGTTAGGTAGTACCACATAGCCTCATTACCAAGACAATTCAACTATTGCAACTAAGCAAATTACAATTGCATTCTTTTGTGCTTGGCCACAAACTGCAGAAAGCCTGTGAACTTGATTGTCTAATAAACCTGAAGACTATCAATAATTTCTAATCATCATGACTATATGTTACTTTTTGTAAAGGAAACTGGATGGCTGCCAATAGTTGTTATCAGGGAAAGAGAAAAGTTGTGACTCTTGTTCTGCATTTTGTGGCTAACTGCAGTGAGGACAGGATGCTGATTTGGATACATCTCTGGCCTGATCCAGGGATCTTTTTATTAGAAGATAGACAGGGACGTAGTTGGGCTGATTTGAGCAGACTTAATTAGCAGCAGGAGCTGCAATTCCAAACACGCCTTTTGTTATAATTCATTTTTATTCGTTATTTTAGGATGCCTTATGAATATATAGAAAAACCTATAAAATGTTATATACATTTCAAAACATTTTCCCATTAGAATTCTGAAACCTATTCAAAGTATGATAGCATTCAGTGGCTATAAATATTAGGGCTGGGGTTTTTGGAGGGTTGTTTTTTTTTTTAAATCGTATCAATAAAACAGCTCATTTTATTTATAAAAAAGATGTTGGCCCAATATGTAACTTTATCAAATTACTTGCTTTGCTTTCTTCAACCCATCGCATGTCACCTTATGAAGATGGATCCCTGCCTCATCACAAGTGGGCATAAATCTTTCACCTCTGAATTGAGTTCTCTCTCACTCAAGCAGGTTTGAGAAAAAGCCGCAGAATAAGGGTGACACTGCCTCACTTGCCCAATATAAAATGAAACTTCTCATTCCCAGCCTGTACCAGCTGTGGCTAATCCACAAAATTGGATACACACTGACTTTGGTCATAAACTGAAGAGCTCCTTTAGGCATGGTACAAAGGCACACCCCCCCCAAAGCGAGAATTTTTCTCTTTAAACTGATACCACAAACCAGGTTTGAAAATTTTGCTGAGTGGCTGTGCAGCTTTGGAATAAGGCATTTAAACAAAATTAAATACCAGTTACAGATTGGTAGACTTAATCACTTTAAGGTGTTCATTAATTCACTGGTGGGCAAATTCTGCTAAGTTTACATTCAAACGCCTGTGTTTTTAAAATTCAAGTTATTGCAATATTTGCATACTTATATCTTATTTCCCTATGATAACATTAAATTCAAAGCAACTTAATTTTTTAAAAAAAAAGTTGCAACTTTTCCATAGGGAAATAGGTTGAAAGATGGAAGCTTCTACTAAAATTTTTATATCTGAGCAAGTAACAATAATCCCCAGTGAACCATTTATGAAGCAGGACCATCACCTCTGAATCCTAAATATTGGACACAAGTTTTAAAAATACAAGATCTTCATGCTCTGCTTTCGAGGATAATTAGATTGCTTACTGCCCGTTATGGTTACTTCTGTGTTTTCACCATATTCATGTTAAATATCAGCAAGAAGTATCTACAGACTTATATACCAAATACATACATATGCATTTCTTCTGGTATCAACATAGCATTTAGAATAAGTCTATTTACAATAACATATAAAGACATATTTTTAGTTTTTTTACCTACAGTAAAACACCTTAAGCAGAGCAAATTTATCAGGCAAGTGTAAAAAAATAGGGATTTATCTAAAATGTATTTTTTTCCACAAATCAATGAAATATGTCTGGTCAGGATACAGTTTGATTATCTTGATCATGTTGCTCTGTAATACGGTATTAGTAGAGACCCAAATAAGACAGTACTGCTATAACTATTGTTATCCTTTGTTTTGTTTATCCAACTTCACATCATCGTAGTTTCCTTTCAAACATAACATCAGTCTTTTATTTTCCTTAAAAAATAATGTTTAGATTGTACTAGGTTTTGTTTTCATTTAGATTTTCTCTGTTCATTTATCCCTCCTATGTGTCATTATTTTTAATGGCTTCCTTGTATAACTGAATAAAATTGTAAATAACACATGGTTGTTTAAATAACATACACTTGATGTAAATAATAAAGCTTTCCTTTTGTTCTTGAAAACAGTTTAAGTATTATTGTCCCAATCCATCTTGACCTTTCCTTCTTTCCACACCATTTTTCTGCTGCCCACTTCACCAGATTCTGACCACTTTACTACAAGGATAGATAAATAAAATCTAACAATAAAATCAACATAGGGCTACATGTCACTTAACAGCTGAAGACATCACCCTCAAGTGCAATAGCATCCAATATTCTTTCAACTCATCTTCCGAAGCCTTGATCAAGGTGGGTGGTTTTCATCTGCGACCAGAATGTCATGAAAGAGTGGGATGTTCTCACCTCTGGGAGGAGGAAATACCAATGGTTGGCACCATTGCAGAGAAAGCTTGCTTCCCAGCTGCCATCCCCCAGACCATCTGGGGAGTGTGATCACCAACTGTTTCCCCAAGAAAAGCATATGTAGGACAGAAAGCTTCTGCTTGGAGAAGGCAGTCTCAGAAGAAGTCAGGACCCATATAGTAGAGGAATTTATTGGTTATAATCAGTGCTTTGAATTGTACATGGAGACCTATTGGTAGCCAATGCAATTCTTGCAAAATGGGTCTTTGGGTTATGACCACTCATTCAGTAATCCTCCCAAATTATGAGAGTGCTGAACCAGGGAGATTTCAGACTAGTCTACAAAGTTGGGGCTGTCATGTCCCCACAGTCACATGATCATCATTTGCAATCTTCCCTGCCAAGTTTCTTACAAGGCAAATTCCCACAAGAAGTTCCCAGGAATCTCATATGCCGGAGTACTCCCTTGCCTTCCCCACCCCAGCACTCACCTGTGGCCCTTGCCAGCTGCCTGCTCTTCCCAGTGCCTGCTTGCTGCTCTTGCCAGCCAACCTATGTTTCCCAGGACCTGGTGGAACCCAGAATCTCCCTGCACTCTACCTGGGATCCCTGCTTCTTCCTGGTTCACAACCCATGCAGTCATGGGGTTATGACAGCAACAGGGCTTGCTGTGATTGCTGTTGCAATGTAGTCACATGATGATATGCTTCACATCGGTTAATGGTAGCAATCCCAGTCCCAACTGTCATTTTAACCCAAGGACTACCCATAATAATGCTGAACTGGGACTGATCTATCAGAAATTAGCTACATTTTGAAACCCCTGCAGCTTCAGAATAGCCTTCAAAGTAGTGCATTTAAGTCAGGTGTCTTAAATGCTTAAATGCTTAAAGGATTTTCTAAGCATGGTCTCCACCTGCTGTTTGAGCAGAGCTTGAATCCTGGAGAACTTCCAGATCTTCACCCAGTTCCTTCCAGAGAAATGTGATTGTGAACCAATACAGTTTATGCTGCATCCATTTATATGTGCACTTCAGTGTACCCACTCTTCTGTGCAAGCTGTGGATGGATATTGATGAACTGAGTTAAATTCATGGAGCAAGTTTTCATGAATAAAGCCCTACACGCATGAACTTTCCTATACAATACCACACAGCATTGTTGTTAGTTGCAAAGTCGTGTCTGACCCATCGCAACCCCATGGACAACATTCCTCTAGATCTTCCTGTCCTCTACTGTCTTCTGCTTCAGTGACTCCATCTAGCCACCTCATTCTCTGTCGTCCCCTTCTTCTATTGCCCTCAATCTTTCTCAGCATTAGGCTCTTTTCCAGTGAGTCCTTCCTTCTCATTAGGTGGCCAAAGTACTTGAGTTTTAACTTCAGGATCTGGCCTTCTAAAGAGCAGTCAGGGTTGATCTCCTCTAGGACTGATTGGTTTGATCGCCTTGCAGTCCAGGGGACTTGCAGGAGTCTTCTCCAGCACCATAGTTCAAAGGCCTCAATTCTTTTGCACTCAGCCTTTCTTATGGTCCAACTTTCACAGCCATACATTGCAACTGGGAAAACCATGGTCTTGACTATTTTGTTGGCAGGGTGATGTCTCTGCTTTTTAGTATGCTGTCTAGATTTGCCATAGCTTTCCTCCCCAGGAGCAAGTGTCTTTTAATTTCTTGGCTGCAGTCTCCATCTGTGGTGATCTTATTTAAGGAACAGCTTTTCTCTCATTCTATAAGATCAGGCAGAGTGGACATGCTCCAGGTCCCACCAATTAAAGAGTGCCATCTTGTGGGGTCCCAGAGCAGTGCTTTTACAGTGGAATATCCTTCCTCTGGTAGTTCATCTAGGCTGAATGTTAGAAAAGGTCTGAAAACCTGGCTTTTCAAACAGCTCAGATGCCAGGATGATAAGTAAAGGAAGAGTGATTGGCATTTAGATGCACCAAATTTTTTTCTCTTCCCCCTCTAGGAGCTCTTTGCAGTTTTGCAGCAGCAACTGGCACGCTCCTGGGTTGAGGGTGAGAAGCGGGGCACTCCACAGCACAATGACCCATCTGACCACACCGGTAGCACTTGATGGGAGCCATGGCTGGCACTTGGGAGACACTGGTGGCTGCAGAGACTTGGGGATGTTGGCCAAATAGGCATTTCTCTTGGACGCATGGCATCTTGGGTTCAGTGGTGCTTGACTTTTTGGGGTGGTCCAGTTCGATGTCTAGTGCCACTGCCATATGGTAACACTCATGTAAAATATTAGGAAAACCTCGAATGATGCAGGCTTGAAGCAAGTTGCTATCTAGCCCATTTGAAGTAATTGACCAGTGACTGTTCAGACCACTGCGTTAGCAATTCTCCTGAATTCATGGACATACTCCTTTGCAGGGGGATCTCTGCCTCAGGTGGTAGATTTCTTTCTGGGCCATCAGGACTCGGGATTCATCTTCAAACTGATCCCTCAGTTGCTTCATGAATAGATTAATGTCATGCAATTCAGGAGCTCCCTCACCATGGAGGTTGGTCATCCAATCGGCCGCTTCGCCCCTCTAAATTTTCCGCTATCGCATTCACCATCATAGCCCCATCCAGGTAGGCATAAGCGTAGTGATCTAAATGAGCCCACACCTGGTTTAGGAAGAAGGTCAGCTTCTTGGGATCTGCATCAAAAGTGAGCTTGATGGGAGGTGGCTCGAATCTCAGCGGGGCCACCTGTGCCTGCTGCTGGGCTTGGGCAGCTTGCTGGTCCTGGGGACATGGCCGAACCACTCTCCAGATTTCTCTTGGCTGGGCTTCAGGACTGGCATCCTGAGGCCGTGGCAATGGGCTTGGCTGGGATACAGGGCTTGGTATCGCACCTGCTTGGGGGGGGGCGTGAAGCAGCATGGGCTCCGGCAGTTGGGCTGGAACTCTGGTGAGGGGGAGGGAGAGATGGGTAGTTTTTGGCATTTCTCCCCACGGCACCCACCTCTTGAGCAACAGGAATCGTATCTTTCACCTCCAGGCAGCCGAACTTCTCCTTCAGTTGTTCGAGTGAGGAGCTGTGGACTGCTGACAAATCTCCACTCTCCGGAGTCGTCCCATCCCATCAAGCCCTTTCCTTTCTTTCCATCCACAGACAAAGAACAATAAAAGCTCCTCTCCAGCAGTTACAGGAGTGCTCCTGCGCTGAGGGGCAGCCTTGACTTGGAAGAGGTCCGCTAGGGCTGTAGTTCTTTCCTGCGGTCCCAGTTTCCCAGGTTGGATCAACCTGGTTTTCGGCTGAGCCCCTGCCAGTGATGCCTCCTCAATGGCTGGAGAGCCAGCCTGCGCTCTGACAGCCTGAGTCCTGTTGCCACTAACAACAGTTTCAACTTTCTCCTCCATCTCAAGTCTTCACTGAGTCTTTGCCTCTCTCCCAAAAGTGATGGGGTAGGCGGTCGGGGCCCAGCACCCCGAAAAATGAAGTTTTTATAAGACTTGGTTTAATGTCATGGTTTCAACAGACAGAGACAAATAAAGCAGAACTCCGAGGCTTGCAAGTTTCTCAAAGAACATGTTTATTGATACAAAGTATCGGCACGTCAAAAGTGAAACCCAGTCTGAATAGACACGTAACAATCCCCAATACAAGGTTAAGAAATCCCACCCCTAAAGCTGTGCGAGCTACTACGTTCCCCAATACAACTTCTTTGTGGGCTTTTCATGAAATGCCCAGCCTGCAGTCCCGGGAGCGGCCGATGACCTTGGTTCTCACGGGAGAAAGTCTGTTTTGTCTAGCGAAGCACCTGGTAAACCCCCTTCCCTCCGTGCTATGTGTCAACCAAAAATGAGTAGGGAAAATGGCTGCAGCCACGCTCATTTTCAAAGTTGACAGTACTCAAGTGTTTTGTTTCAAGCTTGGAACATATTCAGCTTAGGTCTTTTTAAAATGAGTGACAACCAGCTAAATCCTCTCCCTCTGGACTAACACTGAGCAAGTAAATTGGATGGTCCATGCACAGCCTTAATTATAATCCAGATAATTACTGAATTCGGGAACTTAAAGCAGTTGATTAATTCTGAATTCTGCTTCATTAGTGCAGTTTGATGGAAGAAATTCAAATAAATAGGGAGCTACCTTATACTCAATCAAATCTAGTTTGCTACTATTTATATAGCTTGACAGCTGCTATCCAAAGTTTCAGAGGTAACCTTTTCCAGGTCAATCTGGAAATGCTAGAGATTAAATCCAAAATCTGCTTGTAAAATACATGCTTTACTATTAGCTGATGGCTCTTCCCAAATTTAGCAAACAGGCAACTAAAATACTATTCTTTTCCAGCTTAGCTTTCTTTAGCAAGTCAGTTTCATTGGTATGTGTATGTTACATTTCTCAGAAATTTAGGATATTTGGCATTTTAAGAATTAATTAGTTGTATTATACAAATTTTCATGGATTATAACTCATTTCATACAAAATAGCTCGGAAGAGAGAGAGAAAAAAAGAGAGAGAGTATTTAGGAGGAAGGCAGAGAAGGGAATAATCTACAGAAGGGAGAATGGTGAGAAAAGAGGACAGAATTATTTTGGGGATGGGAGATAAATTACTTAGATCATGTCCAGAATTAAAAAAATAAAATTTGTATTTTTGGAGAGCAGACCATGTATTGCAATAGACATGATAATGCATATTAAAATCTAATAAATCTATGAAAAACTAAGGTTATTCTGGTGAGAAAGAAATACATCTCATATATTATATTTCATGTAAGAAAGAAGAACCAGGGAAAACGGTGAAGGTAAGGAACATGACCGCATAAAAAAGCAGTTGGACATGCCACAGAATAACTAGTTAACACAAGCAATTTGATAACAAGGTGTGTATGCAAAAGCCTTGGATTGCGTTTAATCTATGTACAATGGTGTTGAATTTTCAAAAGAATTTCAGCTAAACTAATCAGGCTCTGCAATTCTTTTTCTCAAGTATTGCCATCTTGAGGTCTAAAATGGAACATCCGGGGAGCTGAAGTGTTTCCCTAATTATTTCTGCATACTTATTCTGTTAAGAAATGGTACGTTTTGATAGACTTTTGCAAGGGCTGCTTCTATGTTAGTCCAGTTGATAAATCTGTTATTTTTTTTCTTTTTACAACCCATAATTCCTTTATTCTGGGTGGAGTCATGGCAACTGAGTGGAGCTAAGCGTTTACTGGCCCAATGCCCTTCTTGATGTCTATACTATATTTTATCTTTGAGCCCTGATAGAGAAACATCTGTTGCTGCCTAGGATTGAACTCACAACCTTCCAAGTGGGAGGCAAGCATCTTTACCTCTAGGCCATTATACCACTCATAAATCTGTTAAATATAATCTGTTCAAAATTCATTTTGAAGATAAGTTATTCTAACACGGCCATTAAAATAATGGTGTTCTGTTGTACCATAAGTGCCCAGAGTTCTGCCATGAACCCAGAGATTAAAGTATCATTTGTAATGATAAAAAGAGTGAACTGCTTGAAGAACATATTTTGTTAGTTCATTAGAAATTCATCAGATTTCATTAACTCAAGCAGAAAGATGGTATAACAAATAAGTATATCTAAGATTGAGCTAGAATAATATAGTGTGTCCCCCCTTTTTTCGTATGAAACTTCTTTGGTTTACCTGGGGATCCCAAACTGGATATAGGTTTAGTGACCCAGGATGAAAATGGAGTTGGGGAGAACTTGTTGGAAGGAAGGAAGGAAGGAAGGAAGGAAGGAAGGAAGGAAGGTTGGTTTAAAGCTTTTGTACAACCAATCAGCTTTTAAGAACAGATCATACAGTAATAAGGAACAGTTTTCTTTCTCTCCATCCAGCACCTTCTGGTATGTGCAAAAAAGGCTCACACATATGCACTAGACCAGTTCTTCCATATTCATGCAGCATCTGACAGACCATATGAAATAATCATTGAGGCAACACAAACCTCAAGTTGACATCTAATTGCCATACACTATTTTATTTTTGCAAGAGATATATGGATGATTGTATGTAGAATGCATGTATGTATGTGTTATGCTTGAATATTAATCAACCCATATTTACCCCTTTATTCCTCCATCTATTTTTACGTCACCAAACTGAGCAAAACAAAGGACACAAATGAAAGGCAGAAACTACACATGAGCTGCCCTGTGTTGGTCAGCTCCCAAGATGACTGTTCTTGGGAAAGAAAGAGATTCTACCAGTTGTCCTTCTTAAGTGGTTTAATTCCAAATGATCAGTCCATCCATTGTTTCTTATATAACTTCTACCTTGAGATGGTGTCAGTATGTTCTACACAAGGAGACTGTGCTGTATTTAGGCAGAACCTCTGATTCCCTTTGTTCCAACTAGAGACCTCAGAACAGCATGTCCTGCTGTTGATGTAGAAGGATCCTTTTTCTGAGAACATTGTCTCCTGCATGTGAAAATCCATGATCCCATGATACTTTGTTAAAAGAATCTCATTCCCCCCCTCATAGATATCCTTGCCCATTCCAGATAGACCACTCTCTGAAAATAGCCTATGATAATAAATATCTGGTTATTTTCATTCAGTTGAGTTCCATTCCCTTCTACACAGCTATATTTTCCCCAGGATAAGGGATAGGATATTTTTGTTTCATGTATTTTTGTTTCATGTGTAGATTTGAGTTTGTTTTTGTTATTCATAGCTGCTGTTCAGAATCTTCCTGAAAAGATGCACTCAGCCTCACTTCAGTGAATTTCTACTCATTCCTTCATCCACACAGTAAAATCCAACCCAGTACATAATATATAATATGCTTGTTAGTTTGTGTGTGCTAATTCATCCATATGCTATCTCCTGATTAAATAAAAGTCTGTTCCTAATTGTCTTACTCTGCCTTTGGTATGGATATCAGGAAAATCTGATGCCCACTTGACTACAAACTACTATTAGTAGAAATTAGGACAAACAAATAGAATCTGTTACTCCTTAACTATGCAAAGAAGTTAGTATCTGATCCTTTCTTTATTAGAAAGAATCTCAGTACTGTAGTCTGGAAGTTTCTGATATCAGTTTCTGCATAAATTGTATTTGACCGACTCAGAGCTTGCTTGCTTTTTTATTAGCAATCAGCTGCCTTGTGCAGTCCCTGAATAATCACAATTAATCCATTGTTCTCTGTTGCAACTTGGAAATAAGTAAATCTTTTAACCACAAACAGGAAAATCACTGCTTTTCTGATGGACTTATAGGTAGGATTTTATGCTGCTCTAAACAAAACACAAATGGTTTTCCTCTACGAAAACCTACAAAAGTGTTAGCATTGGGTGGAATAGCATGGGTTATAGGAAGCAGTGAAACAAAAGATCATTCTTCAGAAAACATTTAGTACCTTTTCCTGGTTATTGAAATTATTCTGAAAGACCTTGGTTAAATAGAGAGTTGAGATTATGTTACATGAGACCAGTCAGTCTCCATAAACAATAAGCACACTGAGATAAGAATGTATTGGCCTATCACTATTGTGTGTGGCAAAAGGAAAGCATATTTAATGTAGATTGATTGCAAATACACAGAGGCAGAATCTGACAGCTTGGTCAGAATGACCCAACAAAAATTGCAACATCACAATGCAAGCTCTGCCCCATACATACATGCATATGATAACCCATAATCCTCATAACCCATATATAAAAGAAGTAGAGTTTGAACCACAATATTCATCTTATCCCATGCATCTCTACTCTCCCACAGACATCTATGCCTCCATATGACAGAGGTCCATGCAGCCATGGCCCTACTCTGATGAGCTTTTTAGTTCTTCTAATAATTGTAAGTTTCTGAAAGACAATTCCCTTCTCCCAAGACTTCCCTTGACTTATTATTTCATTAATTTTGTTCCTAAACTCTCTTAGATCTTCCCTTTTTCAGAATCTACTGCTGTCCATTGGAAAGCTAAACACTATAATTTGAATGAGGCACTCAAGGAAACCTGAAGCACTAACTTGATCAGTGCATGGGTGGGAAATTATAGTGCATGAAAGGACAAATATGAATAATTACACTAAAAGAGATTGGGATTCTGTTCTGATAAAGCAGAGAAAATGGCTGAAAGGTAAAGTATCATTTGTAATAATAAAAAGAGTGAACTGGTTGAGGAATAGATTGTGTTAGATCATTAGAAATTAATCAGATTTCATTAATTCAAGCAGAAAGATGGTATAACAAATAAGTATATCTAAGATTGAGCTAGAATAATATAGTGTGTCGCCCATTTTATGCTATGAAACTTTTTTTTTTTGCTTTATCTGGAGATCCCAAACTGGATATAGGTTTAGTGACCCAGGATGAAAATGGAGTTGGGGAGAACAGGAAGGGAGGAAGGAAGGAAGGAAGGAAGGAAGGAAGGAAGGAAGGAAGGAAGGAAGGAAGGAAGGAAGGAAGGAAGGAAGGAAGGACCCACATGCCTGCTTTAGGCACCAAAATCCAAAATATTAGATAAGATCAGAAGTTTACCACAAATATCTTTTTGGTCCTATATTAAAAGTAAAAAAAACAAAACAAAAAACCAGGCTACATAAATGAAGTACAGTGAGAAAGAACATGATCAGCACAATTTATTTAATTTAATTTAATAAAAGAACAAGTTTATAGTAACAAGTTAAGAGTATTAAAAGGGGAACTAATGGAAGTAAAAACAAAAAGTTGCTGGAACTAAAGGAGCTGAAAAGTCGTAAGGAGAACAAAGGGCAATGTAATTTCTCCGGATTTACTTACTGAAAAAGATATGAATAATTTACAGAGGACTGTTTGGTCATAAGCCAAAAAACCAATTCATGAAAAAGAAGCTCATTCTGCATTTGACACTAAAGTTTTTGGAAAGATGAAAGGGACAAGGTGAGTTTTACCTCTTTGAGAATCCAAAGCTGAGGTAGAAACACTCCAGTGATAGAAAGGACTTGTACCAATGTGACAGCCCTTCAAGATGGACCAGACTAGGAAATCAATGTCATATAAATCAGTATTAATCTTATTGTAAAGCTGTAGAAACAGAACCTTGCAAATCTGAATGTGCTTCCTCCTCCATTCTCTCTATCTTTTATTTATTTATTTTTATTTTATTTATTTTAATTAAATTTTTATGCCGCTCCTCTCCAAGGACTCGGAGTGGCTAACAACATAAACAAAAACAACATCTCAGCATTTCAAAAATCTAAAACCAAATCTAAAAAGCATTTAAAAGACCCCCAAACACATTCATCATTCACACACAATCATAGTCATCCCCAGGCCTGCCGGCATAGATAAGTTTTTAGATTCTTCCAGAAGGCCGGGAGAGTGGGGGAAATGCGGACTTCAGGGGGCAGTTGGTTCCAGAGGGTGGGCGCCACAACAGAGAAGGCCCTCCCCCTAGGACCTGCCAGATGGCATTGTTTCGCTGACGGGACCCGGAGGAGGCTGACCCTGTGCGCTCTCACCAGTCGAAGGGAAGTATGTGGCAGAAGACGGTCCCGTGTGTATTAGGCAGGGGCTTGTCTGAGAGGCTTACTCATGTTACTTTCTTGGCCTGGGCTCAGCTCCATCCTATCTGACCATTGCCTTGGTAGTGTCCCAAGGGTGCTTTTTCACTAGGCAACTGGACTTCCTTGGGGCTTTTTTTGAAAACGTTTCCTGTCTCATCCAAGAAGCTTCTTCAGAGCTGAAGAAGCTTCTTGGATGAGAAGCGAAATATCTTCAAAGAAAAACAAGGAAGTCCAATTGCCTGGTGAAAAAGCACCTTTGGGATAACTATGACCTGGATGACTGAGAATCTCCATAGACATTTGCCTTGATAGTAGCTCCTCCTCCTGTCCTTTGAAGCCATTCCTTTTTCCTTCTACACCAGGGGTCTCCAGACTGGCAACTTTTAAGACTTGTGGACTTCAACTCCCAGAATTGCCATACTGGCTGAGGAATTCTGGCATTTGAAGTCCACAAATCTTAAAGTTGCCAAGTTTTGAGGCTCTCTGCTCTACACAAGCTTCAAGGGCAGAATGGATAGATGTTTCTGTTTGTTTGTCTCTATGTTTCATCTTAATACTTTCATGAGGCTTCATTTAACTTGTAACAGGACATGGAAGTCTCTTTTTGAATGTATTGCTTTATGAAAGGGTCTATTTTTTGCTAAATCAAACATTTCCCCCCCCCTTTAAAGTGCTTCTGCTGTTACCTCAGTTGACAATTGGTTGAATAGGGTTTAAATTACCTTAGAGTCAATTGAAGTTGCATTTTAGCTCCTCTCCTGTTCAGTGTTTATATTAACAATTTAGTTGACTATTTGCACAAGCGAGATTATCATTCCCCCAAGCAGCCTGGAGAGCACATTTCTATCCTCTCTAGGACTTCAGTTGGCTTCAGCTGAACATTGCAAGCCACTGCTCAGTACTGCAAAGAGCACCAATTGCAAATTAAGTTATTTTGAAAGCAAAATTCTGATCTGATAAATAAGTTTCCACTGTGCAAGTCTCATGCTAAAATATATGGGGAATGGTATTTCAGGACTCAGATAGTATATGCAGCAGGCATGCTCTTAAATCATTCTAAGCCAGGCTTTGACCTCAGCTAACATCACACTATAGACCACGGGTGCCAAACTCGATCACGTCATGTGATGTATCATGACCTTTTTTTGTCTTTGAGAAGCCGGGGTGGGCATGGCCTGAGCGTGACACATCCAGCCCGTGGGCTGCCAGTTGGACATCCCTACTATAGACTGTAACTTGGCTTATTCTCCAATTTTGCCTCCTTCGGATAAATCCAGTCAAATTCTTTGAGGTGATGTTTCAGGTGCCTCACTATTAATGCAACATTTTGAATTGATTATTGATTGATTGTGTGCCTTCAAGTCATTTTTGACAACCATGGACCACATAGATTTTTCTCCAGGATAACATATTTTCAATCGGGTATGATAAAAGTAGAAGCCGGAGACAATTTTTTTTTAATTGTCCTCCTCCCTGATGGCTTTGCCCTCTCGATAGCGGGAAATCAGTATAAGTATAAGAAGAGCCCATTTGGTCTAGTGGTTAAGGTGCCAGGCTTGAAACCAAGGAGACTATGAGTTCTAGTCCTGCCTTAGGCATGAAAGCCAGTGAATGACTTTAGACCAGTCACTCTTTCACCGCCCAACTCAGTTCACCAGGTTGTGGTGGAGAAAATAGGAGGGAAAAAAGGAGTATTAGATATGTTCACCACCTTGAATTGTTTATAAAATGAATAAAGGCAGAATATAAACTGAATAAATAAGCATTCTTGGATGACTCCCTTGAAAATAAACAACATATAGAGGTATTAAAAACAGGGATATGATCAGGCGATATCATTTATAAAACAGTGCCTTCTGAATGTTAAATGGAAAGCTGACCTTGGCTGAGTTCCTAAATTGCTGGTGGACCAGTGCATGAAGTACCTCTTAAAACCTGGCTCGCACCTCACATATTTGGTTTATCTGGAGCATAGAAGTATTTCTACCCTGGCAAGATGTGGTGCTCTTCCCACAGCAATCCTAGAAGGGAGATATTTAAAAAGTCCACAAGTTAGAATAATTGTGCCCATGTGGGGATGAGATGTAGAAATAACTGAGCAAGCTCTATTTGCTTGTCAATATTATAATAACGTAAAAAGTAGTTGTATTTTGCCATTGCTAGTAGATTTCCCAGATCCTCCTCAGCAATTTAATACATTGTCTCATAAAAACTCTACAAACAGGTAAGTTTTATCTTAAACTGATTAAATTAATCTCCTGAGCATTAAATCCCACCCTCTCCTGCTAGGGTAAGAATACGTTGTTGATATTTCTGTGGCTAATAATTGACTTCCTCTAAAGGATAAAAATATTAAATATTTATAAGTTAATTATTTACATATATATCACCCAACACAACTCCCCAACATTTACAGAAAAAAAATCACGAATGAATGAATGAATGAATGAAGTCAGAACAGTTCCAAACATCCCAAACAACAGTGACTTCACCACCTGGAGGAAGGTGCTACAAAAGCTGATGTACAATTGAATATTGTCAGTATACTGATGATACTTTCCCCAAACATCTCAATGATCTCTGTCAGTGGTATCATCTAAATGTTAAACAATAGTGGAGAAAGGACTGTGTTTTGTTATTCTACACCATAAAGGCATCCATGGAGATGAAAGCTAGCCTAGACACTTCGTAAGAAAATGAATAGCAAAATTCACCGCAACAGGTTCTGAGGACATGGTTGTTTATGCCATTGTCTGTAGTCTCTATAAATATGCTTTGGAGGAACAATATAGAGCAGCACTATGGCAATTTCCACTGCTTGCTATTTTTGAAAGAAAGGTCAATCAATTGGTATTTGTCTAGAGGACTATCAGGTAAAACAAATAGAAGGTACATGAATGTGTGTTCTTCTAAGATCAAAACTGGTTGTTAGTTTAGCTCATTTAAAGTAAGGTAGTGTCAGATGTGAATAACCAGACCCACAGATGTAAGGGTTAATGATACTTTATTATTCTCTGCCTGTTACACAGGAATTTCCTCAGGCTGGTATTTTTTTGTGGGAACTATGAGATAAGGCTCTAAGTTATTCAAGGAAGGTCAGACCTAATTCTCTTGTGGTTTATGTAGAGAGTCCAGGCTACTTCCACATTGAGGTTCTCCTCCCAGCTGGAATGGTTGGTTGCCAACAGGTAGGACTATAAATATACCTGTGATTCCTACTATAACAGGCACAATTTCCTTCCCGAGGCAGGTGCACTACATGTGCTCCTTAGCTAAGTAAAGAGACGTCCACAAATATGTGTTTTGCTAAATTCTGTAGGTGGAAAGAAAGAGGATGAAAGTTGCTTCTGGTACACAAAGGAGAGGCATGAAACAAAAAGGCAGAAAACGGGGAGAAAAGAAGTCATGGAGTTCACCAAATAACAGAAACAACATGCATTCAATGAAAAAAGCATGATGTTCAAGAAGAAGTAGTTGAAAAAAATGAAACTATAAATTTGAAAAAGTATGAAAAATAAAATAAACCCACAAACTAGATGGCAACTGATATAATTAAATAATCATGCTATAATTTTTCATTACTCAGCCACATATATCGTTCACATTTCTGCATCAATTTATAGTTCTTGTCCATCTGGAGATAGTCTTTGAGAATACCCGAAAGTGCTGGATTTGAAGGCAGTCAAAACAGTTGGTGGCCTAGCCAGTAACCCTGAGGCAACATTTTTTTTTTTTATCTTACTAGTCATTAACAATTTTTTTGTATCTTGCAACTTCCATGCATGCAACTGTCTGCCTGCTAGAACAAGAATAAACTGTAAAATCAAACGAATAAAGAGTATATGTAGAAGAGTTAGGATCTCTAATTTAGAAGTCTTTATTTTACAAAAAAGTCTGCCTAATGTGAATGGTTTTTGCCATTTTATCCCTCAGTTTTATAGCTAATACAGTATATACTCCTCCAACTGGATAAGAAATGAAGCAAGTTTAATCATGATGCAAAGAAGCACCTGGCCAGCTTGGATAGATGGGACATTTTCTTCCTTTTCTTTTTTAAAATAAACCAACATACCAGCTACAGGTAGTCCTTGATTTATGACCACAATTGAACCCAAAATTTCTGCTAAGCAAGACATTCGTTAGGTGAGTTTTACCCCATTTTATAACCTTTCTTGCACAGTCATTAAGTGAATCACTGCAGTTTTAAGTTAGCTGTTAAGTGAATCTGGCTTCACCACTGGGTTTGCTTGTCACCTTTTGCCATGACCACGTGATCCCAGGATACTGCAACCATCATAAATAAATGCCAGTTCCCAAGAATCCAAACTTTGATTGTGTGACCATGGGAATGTTGCAATGGTCATAAGTGTGAAAAAACAGTCACAAGTCACTTTTTTCAGTGCTGTTGTAATTTTGAACGGCCACTAAATGAATGGTTGTAAGTCAAGGACTATCTCTACTCCCATCTTTTAAAAGGAATCAGTGAAATGAATCAGAGTTTCCTGGAGCATGTCAGCATTATTACCAAAGGTTCTATGTTTTTTTGACTTCTTGATTGCTATAAGGAATGTTGAAAAATGTCTAATTTCAGTCTTTTTCTAGTAATCAAAATGTTGGGAAGTGCAATCTAAATGTCATGCTTCTGATTAGTTTCAAAACACCTCTTCTTATGGACGTGATATTAAAATGCTCTTTTGCATTACACAATCAAAAGTTAGACTTCCTTACAGTCATAGTTAACTCTCCAGCATAAAGCAAGAATGGGATGCAATATTGGCAACAAGGACAACAGGGAGTGAAATGACTAAACACTGGTTAGGGCCATTAATAAGGCCCACTTCATGGTGATAAGAGAACCAAACTTGGTTTTCTACTTTTATCATGTCTGCTGACAATTAGCTGGTATCCTTGTTTAGAGTAACCCAGTCCTTCTTCAGGAAGGTAGAATTTGCGGAGTCTCTGTAAGGAACACACTAGGTATTTGTCAGATAACGTTACCCAAGTTTTCACTAAGCTACACTCTGGCCTTTGGAATTGATGGAATCATGATCCTGCTTGGCCACCTGGGATGAATTTGATCCAGTTGTGTCTGAGGAAGGATTCTTAGAGCTATAAGCTCAGCCATCTGTGTATTAGATCCACGCCTCTAAGTTTGGGAGTTTTCCTGAACTTGTGGTTCCTGTTCAAGGAACAAGTGGTAGCCATGGCAAGAAGAGCTTTTGCATAGCTATACGTTTTATGCCAATTTATACTTTTGTAGATCAAGAAGGACTGCTAATGGTCACTCAGGTCTTGGATCGCCTCCCAAGTGAACTACCACAATGTGCTTTACATGAGGCTACCTTTGAAAAACATCTGGAAGCTTCAGCTTGGTTCAGAGAGTAGACTTGACCCTGGGAGTCAGATCCACCACCTTCGGCTTGGTGTCTTGCCGGCATTCTGCCATCAATTGGGGAAGGGAGGGAGAAACAAATGGGCAATAAAGCTGCATACCTTTATGATGGGAAATTGGGAGAGGGGAATAGACATGTGAGAAAGAACAGAGCGGTTTGGAATCTGGTTCATACTAGCATTGGCATCTTCAAGGTCATCTACCCTGCGAGTGGAATTTCACCAGCACAAACACCTCAGCATTTTCCAAAACATCTTGGTGGTGCTGGATGGGCAGACCACTGGAGGAGGACTAGGGAAAACCTGGGGTTTAGTTCTGTATTGGTGCACGGGGACTTTAGATTCCGCTTGACTTTATTACAATCAGCGTATCTTAGTAAAAATGCTTTTTCACTTCAACCAAATGGAGTTGAGAGTTTTACTTTCCTAGGAGAACAGACTGGGGCAGGTCTGACATTGGGTCTCCCTACAGCCAGCCCAAAACTTTCATTCAATCAATATGCATAAGATTTATGGGCACTGTACTCTGCTGAGGTTAGTTAGTTTTTAAAATTATTTTTAGATGTTTTTATTCCACCTTTATTACCTTATAAGTAACTCAGAGTGGCTAATTATAGTCCTTCCTCCTCCTATTTTCTCCACAACAGCAACTCTGTGAGATGAGATGAGCCAGCTTTCTATGCATGCCTAAGGTAGGACTAATGCTCACAGCTTGCTTATTGTTTGTTTGTTTATTTATTTAAATCCCACTTTTTATTACTTTTACAAATAACTCAAGATGCCAGCCCTGTGAGGTAGGTTGCACTGAGAGAGAGTGACTGGCCCAAAGTCATGTTTTCCTTCCTTCCTTCCTTCCTTCCTTCCTTCCTTCCTTCCTTCCTTCCTTCCTTCCTTCCTTCCTTCCTTCCTTCCTTCCTTCCTTCCTTCCTTCCTTCCTTCCTTCCCTGATCTGGAATGAATAAGAATGGAGTGGGAGAAGTATACACCAATGCCTTTCTTGAAAGAGATTTGGACACAAGAAGAATGAGAAATTATGAATGTGTAACATAGTTTTGCAAAGCCCGTAGCTTCAATATTTATTGATTGCAGTACAGGCTTTTTTCTGTGAATCAGGAAAGTGATTGGTACTCTTTCTCATCCTGAAATTCCTAGCCAAGGCCAAGCTTATCTTTTACCAAGTTCTCAAGCA
This sequence comes from Bothrops alternatus, assembly GCA_034064705.1. Lineage (NCBI taxonomy): Eukaryota > Metazoa > Chordata > Lepidosauria > Squamata > Viperidae > Bothrops > Bothrops alternatus. The sequence goes on along the minus strand of JARGCV010000031.1, from coordinate 2,239,540 downwards.
AGTGAGACTTATTCTGATTTGCCCTGTCAAAATCTGTGAATGCCACTGGGGTTATATACATGCACACACACACAAACGCACAGACCCACTACTTTCTTCCATTTCAGGGTAAGGAAGATTACACACAGTACAGAAAAAGAAGAAAGAGTAAGCCCCCCCAAAAAATAAAATCAAAGATATTAAGATAAGGAAACAAAAAGGAAACACAGCTCAAATTAGTTTACACCAGCATCATTCAATGTATATTTCATACCTTTTTATCTTTACATCCCTTCATGATTTCCTTCTTTTCTCTCATCCCCATCCAAACTTGACTTTCTTGCTATTCCCCCTTCTTTCAATCCATTTACTTTTCTTAGGTATATTTATTGTATAATAGGATCCTCCTTCATTCCTTCTATGTGACCAACTACTTCAATATATTTATTTTGTACTGGACATTCTTGTATTCAAGGCACATTCATGCAGTATCCATACCTTTTTGATCTTCTCCCTTTTCATGTTATGATTCATAATTAAATTACCCTTTCCCACTGCAATCTACTTTCATGTTTCTTCTGTCATACCCAGTGGTCATTTCTATGTAACTGAAAGGGCAAAAGTGTCCTCTTCTACACAGCCACTTTCACCTCCAGGTGACTAAGGGGCAAGAAATGTGCTCTTATAAGCAGATGTTTTCACCACTTTTATTATTATTCAACAGGTACCCACTATATTTCTGTCCGCATTTGCATAGCACATGTTGATATTTCTCCATGCTGTTGTGAAGGTATTTTCCTTGTCAGCCAGCAAGAGACAGACCTAATAGTTATTATCTCAAGTAGATTGCAGACTCCCCTTTGTAAGGGAGAGCAGCTGCTTGTTGTATAAAGACAGAGAGTTTCCTCCATCCTTTCCTCTCCTAGGGATTGGTGGATTTTGAGTCTGTATTTGATTCAAAAGCCCATCTTTTAGGGGGGGGAATCAATATTTTGTCCATTGAAAAAAAGCTATTGCTCTGGATTTATATAATATTTTAGTCTAGTTTAATGAAGAGAAGGACGGGGGGGGTGACATGACAGCAGTGTTCCAATAACTCAGGGGTGGCCACCAAGAAGAGGGAGTCAAGCTATTCTCCAAAGCACCTGAAGGCAGGACAAGAAGCAATGGATGGAAACTAACCAAGGAGAGAAGCAACCTGGAATTAAGGAGAACCTTCCTGACAGTTAGAACAATTAATCATTGGAACAGCTTGCCTTTAGAAGATGTGGACACTCCAATACTTGACGTTTTTAAGAATATATGTTTATATACATATATAAAATTCTCACATGTGTGTATATGTATATTTATTTAAGTCATATATATGCGCACACACGTATACATAAATTTGACTGGGGGATTCTGGGAGTTGAAATTCACAAGTCTTAAAGTTGCCAAGTTTGGAGACGCCTGCTCTATACCAGTGCAAAGTGAGATTGGACTTTCCAATCTCTTTCAAGCTTTCCAGGTTGGTCCTATTTTGTGCGACATGTATATGAATTCACCAATACTCTAAGATGCTTGTAGGGATTTGATTTCTAAGTTCCAAAATGGGTAGAAAACTACCTGCCAATCTTGCTGCATGTAGACGATGCCACCATTTTATCACTGATTCAAATTGGTCTAAGGAGAGCTTTTAAAACTCTGGGGTAAAATTGCAAAGGAAGAACAGCTGGTTATCATGAATCAAAGAATTAAGTTATGGTGTACAGAGAATTAACAAACTGTATGTTAGATACTACAAATATCTGGAGGAGCCTTGCAGTCGTCCCAAAGGACAACCACCCAGCTGGACTATTTCCTCCTAAACCCTAAAGAGCATGTTAGCTATTTTAAGATTCCATTGAAACAGGGAGAGAACGATAATCCTGCTGCCATTAAAGAGTTTGCTTCAAAACAGTTGCACAATTCCTTTATGGGGTACAAGTTAAGCGCCTTTTCCAACTATGCTACCTATTGGGGCAAAAAAAAAAAAAGAGAGAGAGAGATGGGCTTTTTCGTAGCCTGTTCCCAATGAAAAATTAAGATTAAAAACATACCTCCCAAAATAAAAGTGAAAGTTTAATATATGTTATTTATCTGACTGGTGACTACAGAAAAGTAAAGGTAAAGGAGTCCCTGTGGATTTTACTCTGCTAGTCATTGCCGACTCTAGGGGACAGTGCTTACCACTGTTGCTCATCTCCATTGCAAGGGCCACTGAGCAGACATTTTCATCGTCATGGGCCAGCATGATGTCACAGAGCGCTGTGACAACAGAGCTGCTCCCAATGGTATTGGAAAATACCATTAGTATTGGAAAATATAGATCCGTGTTTGTGTGTGTGTGTGTGTGTGTGTGTGTGTGTGTGTGTGAGAGAGAGAGAGAGAGAGAGAGAGAGAGGGAGAGGGAGAGAGAGAGAGAGAGAGAGAGAGAGATGTTATTATTAAAAACAGTATTCCAGCTGTGTATCTAATGACTGGAATTGCCCAAGTGTTGATTGCCTTTATGGTATTTCCTCCATTGAGTTTGGACTTTAAGATCTTCTTCACTCTCTTGATGTATTCATCTCTAATCTTTTTCTTGACTTCAGTGTGCTTGATGTTGTCAGCTTGAAGGATACCCAAATATCTTCCTCATCCAGACTCTTAATGTTATTTTCGTGGGGCATCTTGATTCCTTCAGTTTTCACTATTTTTCCTTGTTTGATAGTAAGTGTGGCACATTTGTCCAAGCCAAACTCCATTGCAATATCTTGGCTATATATACAGACAGTATTGAGCAGCAATTCTATTTTAGATAGTTGTTTTTTATTATTATTATTATTATTATTATTATTATGGATGATGTTTATTTAGCCTTTTTTTTTTCAACAATATGTATTTTAATACCCTCAAAATGTAAAGTTACAAAACATGTAATTTTTTCAAAAGCTACAACTGAACATGTATTTTACACATTAAAAAACACAAGATTTTCCAACATTATTCTCTCATTTCTCCATCTTCTTCTTCTTCTTCTACACCCCTTATGTATAGGACATTGTTGCACCTTATCAGAACTTCACCAAGATGTCCCGACAATGCACCATCAATATATTCCTCTGTATTGGCAAGCTGCATATTCATGTAGCCATCAACTGATACAAGATAGCCCTTGTATTCCATTCCCCACTTCAATTTCACCATTACTGGCTTCCCAGTTAGCCCATTTAGAAATGGCTTTGGATTGAGAGGCAAACTCATAGCAACCCGGCCAGGCAAGGGGCAGCTACGACGACTGCAAAAATTATTCGGGGGCAACACGTGCGCCCGCCAAACTTGCAAAAAAAAAATTATTTAGCCTTTTTCACTCACTTCCAATACATTATTTTCCATTCCGTTGAATGTTCTGCCTCTTTTCTCTATACGTTACTCTTTTTACTATATTCTTTGCAACTATTTGTTTCCGTAGACATCATACAAAACCCTTCTCTCATTCTCATTTCTTGAAGCTGTCATTTTCTTCCATGCATCTTTTTCTTTCTTTCCACAATCTTTCACTTTATTCTTGCACTTTCTCATAAACAATAAAATCCATTATATTATTATATTGATATGCACTTTTGCCATGCATGCATGCATATGAGGACTTATATCTAAACCACTTATTCAAATCAGACCTTTTTCTAAGCAGATGTTCATCAAGCAATCACCTTTCTCATTCATTCTTGAATCTCTAGAGGACCCATCGTGTATTGTCTTCTCTGATTCCCACCACCCATTCATGGCACCTAGTAGAATAACTCCCCCCCCCGCTTTGTCACACTCATTCATGATATTGCATAATTTACTCCCAAATGTGTCTCTGGTTCTTCCATTTTCACCATTCACAGGAACAATAGGCATAATCAGCCTGTTCATTCCTACTTTCTTATACACTCATAATAATTTTTAGAACACCAGTTCATACTCTCTGGCCTACATTTTAACCCTTTCTTTCATACACCGTCACTTCTACACATATATTGATTCACAATACCAGACCACTATCTTCCAGATCTACCACGTTCTCTTAATTCTCCTTTCTCTTAAGCTTCCTTTTTTCCTTTCACTTATTTTCCTGCTCCCCTTTCTCTTATTTTCGCAAAAGCATTAGGTTATTTATTTTTCTTTCATTTCGTTCATTTGATAGCTGTTACTCTTTACCATTTACTCCTCTTACATTCCAAAGTGAAATCTACCATATTCCATGAGTCTATATGGCCCCACAAATATTCACCTGCCCAGCCCATCATATCTTTGATCAATGAGGCTTTCACATAATGCTTTTTAGTGAGGCCACTAAGGTGCATACTCCATTATCAACTTTAATAATGTCTGTCCAAATAGAGCAATCCCTACTAATGGTAAGGACAGTACTAGTTTGTTAGTCTGGGTATATTTAAGTCAGTGTGCCACACAAGCAATCGATTTTACTCCAAGCATGATTGTGCTATTCTTTTCAAACTGGGATCTCTCATCTAAAGTATTTTCCAAGATTTGATATACTCTTGCCTACAGTATAGCATCTAAGAGGTTTTGTTTAAATATTAGTTAAACCTATTTTATGTTTATAAGGAAACATAATACATTGCAAACATTCAACAATAGCATGCAGCCCAATTGTCTCTCTGTATATACCCAGAAATTTAATTGGGTTTGTTCCTGATGCCTTGATGACTTTATATGGGCTACAATGGCATAATTTATCATAGCAGTTAAGAACATAACCAATATTATAGGAGCAATTTTAACTCTCTTCCTCCCATTCAAACTATCTAAACTTGGCTGTCTTTTGATCCTCTGGAATGTATTCCCTCCCTCCTGGGAATCTAGCCTGCATTCCACCACAGAAAGGCACCTTATTCATCAGCCCAGTTTCAGGCCAATTACAGAAGATAAGATAGCTAACTCTTGCCTTTTCAGACCTTGCCTTACAGATGTTGCAGCTCATAGTGCAAACACATACTCTTCATTAGACTGCCCAAAGATAGATGCCAAGTCTACACACTTCCAAGCAGCCTGATCTCTACATCTCTTATTGATGAAATTCTTGAGTGAGGAAGCCCTTCTTGTCTAAATTTATACACTGTGATAAACTATACATTGCAGACCATAAGGATCTGATACGTACCATACAGTAAGCTTAGTGTAATAGATCAAATCAGTTGATACATATGCATTGGAATAAGACAGCCGTACCAACAGGCTGAAGAACAGCTTTTATCCATGGGCTGTCAGGCTTCTGAATGGGACATAATTTTATAACTTTATGCATGACAGACTCGTGAGGCCGGTGTGATGTGCAATTAGTTCACAGAGTGAAATAAGTTTGGGGATTGTAGTCACTGTGAGTTTGTGGTGAGTGGGGCACAGAGGGAGGCTCAGCCAATTTCACTGTATACATGTTATACTTTGATAATAAAGGGTTTATTTATTTATTTATTTATTAAGACATTTAGAATTCAGACATGTAACAAACCTTGAAGCTCCTCAGATTATAAGTTATTTGCACAGGATTTTTCATATTTGCGTTTGCTCTGCCATTCTTAATGCATTCACAGACTAATCTCTTGTGTCTCTCTATGTTTCAATAGGCAGCACACATTTAATGGAAGCTTCTTTAAAATGTAATTGGTACAGGATTGTTGGCATTTTGTAATATTTGCATTTATATACAAAAGCATACATTGAAATACTTTTAGGGTTACCTTTAGCTTTATATTTTGCTGCAGTTTCCCATCAGATTGCCTTTTGCTGAATCCTACCACTTCATAAAACTATTTGATGAAAATATTTGCAAGGAAAGGAGAAAATGTGGAACTGATTTTAAATACCTCTCTATCCAAGATGTTCAGCTCTGCAGAACTATCTTCTCCATAACATAAGAAAAACAATACAGAGAAATCATGAAAGACTAACATATTTTTTTTTCCGGGATGTCTTTCTGGATTTCAGTTTACTTCTCAGATTTGTGAAGTGTTATTCTGAGCGAATAGCCTAATTGGCCACAAACACTTGTAGCTTAATACATTTTTATTAAGAGGCCACAATATTCTGTTGTTGTTGTTGTTTTCTGCAACAGATTAACACTGTTGGACTTTATTACAAGGAAAGAACCCCTCAGAAGACATTCATTCAGACACAGGCCAAGAGGTTGATAGGTTTTATGCTCCCAGAAAAAAGTAAAAATAAGAGAGTAAATCACAAAAGGATTTCTGAAGACTGATATTGCTCAGTTAGCAAAGGGAAAGAAATATTTATTAGGAGACTATATTTAGATATTCACTAGTAGATATTAAATATATGATGTAACTATTTCTGGATAAAGCTATTCTGAAAAGCAACATGGCCATTTCTGAAAAGCAACATAGTCTATGAGGTAGAATTTTTTTGAACTTTTTCAGGCTGTAGAAAACATTAAAAATTTCCCGGAACCCCCACTGCCTGCTTTTCAACCACACAGGGAGAAATTCATCATTATGAGTACAAATGCCCCAGCAGGTGGGGGTGGCAAATGCGTTTGAATGTCGGCCAACAAGTCCCACCCTTTATTCTATACCTTAGAAAAAATTGCTATGGACTCTACAGGACTCTGCCTTTGAGGTTGTTGTTTTTTTGCCTTTGGTCTCTCATGAAGCCCATCATGTTTTTGTGGAAACTTAAGGTTTGAAAAATCATCTGCAAGATCATCTCAAACCCCTGAAGAGCAGGAAAGAGAGGGATTGTGACACCAAGGAGCAAGAACCAGAAGTGATGACAACCGCGACATTCTCCCATTCTGTATGGCATTCAGGGCATGCTAGATATAACAAACAGGGAAATTCCGACACTAATTTTGACTATTTCTAGCTATCCTTAGTAGTTAAATAGGTTGAGAAGGCACAATGAGGCAATTCACATATAAGTAAGTCTTCCAATACCCCTTCACACTGCTTATGTATCCAGCTAGTCTTTGGGTAGTGGTTGGGTGAACATATTCATTATTACTGTTTTTGTCTGCTGGATAGAATTTCAGCTGAACACATCTCATATAAGTAGTCTTTAATTTACAAAAGATCACTTAACGGTTATTCAAAGTTATGACAGATTTTTAAAAATGTTATGACCGAAGCTTATGACTGCCCCACCTCTGCAGTCACATGATCACATTTCCGGTGCTTGTCAACATTCATATTTACAACCAGTTGTAGCATCCCGTAGTCACATGAGCATGTTTTGTGACTCTTTTTTTGCCATTTTCCCAGAAAAAAAAACATCCATTGGATAAAATTGATTCATGCTTATGACCATATGGTTTGCTTAATTGCTATGGTTGGCTCACTTAACAACCATCATAAAAATGGTTGTAAAATCAAGTCTGGTCACACGGCAGTGATTGAAATTCCAGTCCCAATTGTGAGCGTAAGTTGAAAATTACCTGTACCTCTTATAAAGATTGGATGTTTATGATTTGGATCCATCCACCCTGCTGCCTATGAAAAAAAATTCTGAGTAAAAGTACTTTGAATTACTATTTAAAATTGTGCATTTCAGCAGGTCTGGCTTGTCTTCAGTGGCTAACAGCTGACAGCAACAATGAAAACTGTAGGTCTATTACAATTTATCCAAGGGCCAACACATGATGCTGATCACACATTTGATTTAATTTGACATTTTCTAAGCAGGGAAGCGAGCAGGGTGGATGGGAGCAACTCAGGGTTCCTGCTGTTAGGAACTGATTATCTGGTTAAGGTCAAATTATTGGCTACACTTCAATATAGGGGAAGTAGACTTATTAATATGGATTAATAAGTCTGAAGTTTATTTATTTATTTATTTATTAATCAAATTTCTATACCGCCCCTCTCCCGAAGGACTTGGGGCGGTGTACAGCCTAAAATTTTTAAAAAAAACATATAAATATACAAAATTTAAAATAATTAAAAATAAATTAAATAATTTGGCCGAAATCCCCATTTAAAACCCAAAACATACAAAGCTAAAATCTTAAAAAATACTCAGTCCCCCTAAAACATTTTGACCCTATTGGAACCGAAGCTTCTATGCCAGGCCGGCCTGTCGAAAAAGGAATGTTTTTAGTTCCCGACGGAAGGTGCGTAAATCTGTTATTATACGGAGTTCGGGGGGGAGCTCATTCCATAACGTGGGAGCTCCCACAGAGAAGGCTCTCCCCCTGGGGGTCGCCAGCCGGCACTCTCTGGCCGACGGCTCCCTGAGGAGGCCCTCTCTGTGGGAGTGTACCGGACGGCGGGAGGTATTTGCTGGCAGTAGACGGTCCTGTAAGTATCCGGGTCCGATGCCATGGAGCGCTTTAAAAGTGGTCACTAACACCTTGAACCGCACCCGAAAGACCACCGGCAACCAGTGCAACTCACGCAGGAGCGGTGTTACGTGGGAGCGCCACGACGCTCCCATCACTACCCGCGCGGCCGCATTCTGGGCAAGTTGGAGCTTCCGGATGCACCTCAAGGGGAGCCCCATGTAGAGAGCATTACAGTAGTCCAGCCTGGAGGTCACGAGGGCATGAGTGACTGTGCGTAGCGAGTCCCGGTCTAGGAAGGGACGCAACTGGCGCACCAGGCGAACCTGGTAGAACATCCTCCCGGCCACGGCCGTCAGATGGTCCTCTAAGGACAGCCGTGAGTCCAGGAGGATTCCCAAATTGCGAACCCTTCCTGTGGGAGCCACTGTTTCGCCCCCAATACACAGCGATGGAATCAGCTGGCTGTACCGGGACGACGGTAACCACAGCCACTCGGTCTTGGAGGGGTTGAGCTTGAGTCCGTTTCTCAATATATGCAAGACAAGGAGTTAAATCTGTGGTCTATCTACGGGAGCTGACAATTACTTTGAAAAGGATCCATCTGGATCCCAAGAGTTGAGGCTGTTACCATTACTGATTCTGTTAATGCCCTGGCTGATACCTGGAAGAGTGAATTTGCTACGGTACTCAACACAATTACTGCTAAGTGTTCTTTCCAACCTACCCTATGATGCATAGAACAACTCTGGAGATGAAGTGGCAAGATATATAGCTGGAGCATAGTTGGAAGAAGACCCACCTTGAATCTGGTAAGGTGTATAGATAGTCCTCAGCTTACGACCACAATTGAGCCCAAAATTTCTGTTGCTAAGTGAGACATTTGTTAAGTGAGTTCTGCCCCATTTTATGACCTCCCTTGCCACTGTTGTTAAGTGAATCACTACAGTTGTTAAGTTAGTAACACGGTTGTTAAGTAAATTTGGCTTCCCCATTGACTTTGCTTGTCAGAAGTTTGCAAACGGTGATCACATGACCCCCGGACACTGCAACCGTCATAAAGATGAGTCAGTTGGCAAGTGCCTGAATGTGATCATGTGGGGATGCTGCAACAGTCTTAAGTGTAAATAATGGTCATAAATCACTTTTTTCAGTGCCATTGTAACTTTGAACGGTCACTGAATGAACTGTTGTAAGTCAAGGATTATATGTAGTATGAAGGCCAATTCTGTAGTACTACATACAGCAAAGGAATTTTCCTTGTACATAAAATAAAAATATTGCATCCATAAGCTAATGACTTCCTAAGTTGTTACAAATTGTGATGAGGCTGACTTAGCTTTCCAAAGTTCTCTTATAGAACTCTTGCAAGGTTGCTGCGATGCTTTCAGTGAGGGTTTTTTTTAATTTAAATCACTCATATTTCATAATATCAGTCATAGAGCCCTAGTGGCGGAGTGGTTAAAGTGCAATATTGCAGGCAAATTCTGCCCACAGCCAGGAGTTTGATTCTGGCAAGTCTTAAGGTTGACTCAACCTTCTGTTCTTCTGAAGTTGGTAAAATGAGGATTCCGATTACTGGGGGCAATATGCAAATAATGCTTTGACACTGTAAACTATAAAGCACTATGAGGCAGGATATAAGCCTAAATGCTGTTGCTATCTGGCACAATATGGATGCCATCTTTAGTGAAGAGAAATGTACATGGGCATTGCTGTAGAGCTAGACTTCGTGTTACCCAAGAACATGGACAAGTAGCTTAGAGCAATATGTCCCAACACTTGTCCTCTGGATATCTGCCCAGCTTGGCTTACAATTCTAATCAGGAGGTTATTTCAAATGTCATGGTTAACAAGTAAATGTCTCTTTGGGGGAATGAAAGAATGCATGCTAGTATAAAGGAGTCAGTTACTTACATCACTCCTTTAAAAACCTCTCCTGGATCTTTCAGAGATGACCATGAATAGACCAGGCTCTAAATTCCTATGGTTAGGCGAGGCAATTGATTCAACTTTTTATCCTTCTGAGGTTGGTAAAATGAGGACCCAGATTATTGGGAGCAATATACACATAACACTTTGACATTGTAAATTGGAGAAAGTGGTGGCTTCTTAAATGCAGACGTCCCTGGAAAAAGCAAATCCTTGTGACTCATTTCAAACTAGCTTCAGGGCAGGCTTGGGTATTAATACTGCTTTGGTCAACCTGAAGGAGATCTTTGTATGGAGATTGATGGAGAGACTGTGGTTGGGGGGGTTGTTGTTTTTCTAAAGAAAAACTTACCAGTTGCCTTCATTATCATTGACCATGTTATCCTTTTGGATCAAGCTCAGAGATATTTCTCTCTCACAAGGAGATTCCATATAGTTTGGAAGCTATAGTTCCATTCTGTCTCTAACGCTGTTGCATATGTGCACGAACTGTCTGGAGAGATCACAGGAGACCTGGAGCTGGATGCCATCAGTATTCTGAGGACGCTCAGATCTATTTCTCTTTGACATTTTCAGGAAATAGCGTGACTCTCTTGCCTGCAGTTAGCAATGGGCTGCATGAGGGAATCATAACACCAAACGGATTCCAGATAAGACAAAGAGGCCATAATTCTACCTGTTCTGAAAGAGATTAGACTCTGCCAGAAGAAGTAAATATTCAGCTAGAGAAAACTCCTGAGTCCAATTTTTTCCCTGATTTCCCAGATTGAGGAAATGGCTAGAAATGCCTTTTATCACTGTCAGGTCAAACACATCATTTTCTGGAAGATAATGATTTTAAACCTCAGTGCATGTGCTGTTGACTTTCAGATTTGACTATAGTAATGGTCTCTGTGGGGGTTGCCTTTGTCTTTAGTTGAAGAAATGTCAATTGGTACAAAACTCAGCAGCCAGACTGACCTTGGGTAGCCTGAAAGAGATCATATTGTACAAGTGCTTAAAGCATTGCTCTAGTGACCAATTTGTTTCTGGGAAAAATGCAAAGTGCCGCTCATTACTTCTACAACCCTACATGTCTTTGGTCTGGACTGTTGAGACGAATCCTTCTTTCTGTATAAAACTGAGGATAAACACTACAATTGCTGTAAGGTAATCTGGTGGCAACCCAAATAATCGCCATCCCAGACTTTAGAGTGAAAAGTTATAAACTCTTGTGCCCTTATTAGCTTTTTAAAACATTTTTTTGTAATTGTAGTCATTAAGTTCATCCTGGTTTAGTTTAATATCTCAATATCTTGATTTTAGTTTAATATCTCAATATCTTGATTTATTTAAAATTTATTTAACTGTAAATTTTGGCTTACCGAGTTACATAAATAATTAAAAAAAACAATGAACGTGCTTTATACCTGCGGCAGGTTTTTTCCTCCTGGGTACCCTGAATTTTGTTATCTTTGTGCCTTTTGGTTAGACTAGGATCATGGATTGCAAAATCCAATATCTTGAGTAACTAGGTAAGCTCTTGACACGCTGGAGCTGCTACTTCAATAAAGGAGAGCTTGTTTGTTCTTTACTAGCCTAATTGATGATTCCTTCCCTATAATACAACACATTGCCATGGTAAACTTTTAGTCTTTTCTGTTTCCAGCCTGGCTTGCATCTATAGCCTAATGGAAGAGGATCTCTGTTTGCAGATAGCATCAGTTTCTTCTCAGAAAAAGCTCAAGATGGGACGTCTGGAGGAAGAAATGGCAGATTGAAGACAGCTCTGCGAAAAGCTAAAGCAATGACCATGGTGAAGAATGAAGAGCCAATGAAGAATGAAGAGTTTTTTGTAATTCCTCTTTGGACAAGGAGAGGACTTCAGTTTGTCTGCAAGTGCTCCTCACAAAAAAAAGTGCAAGACAGCTCTGGGAGACAACAGAATAGCCATCTTGCTCCAACAGTGATTGTGCCTTTAAAAGAAAACTAAGTTCACGTTCTCCCTTTTTTAATTGCTTTAGGAAATAGTTGTTAATTGATTTTAATTATTAGCAACCTTTGGATCAGGAAATTTTACAACTCTGGGTGAGTTTCATTCAAAACTTAGTGAAAGACATATTAACTACAAATTCAAAAATTTTTAAAAAAGAATTTTTTGGAATAACAGCAAAAGGATAATTAAAACTTTGATTTTAGAAAGTTACAAATAGAATAAGAGTCCAGATAAATTTTAAATAAGAGCTTAGAATTAATTATAAAGAATCTTTTCCATGGGAAAATATTTGTTTTGTTTTGAATTTATTTTTAGAAAATAAGATTTTAAAAATTGGAAATGAGGGAACTAGAGGGAACTAAAGATTACAATTAAAGGAGGAGAACACTTAAACTCATATTTATAGAATGGAGCAAAACATTTTTACACTGGACATTTTGAAGGATATTTTTGAACAACGTATCAGACCTTAATTTTAATAGCATCTGCCTTTACAGATAGATGGTGGCTAAAAGATGTTATGGAAGAGGAACAAGTTTTACCTGACAAGATTTATGAATAGAAAGTAGATTTAGAAATGACTAAGAATAATATAGAAAGGGATGTTATAGTGGATGTACAACAGAAATCAGAGAATGTTTTAATAATTAGAAAGAATATATAAACAACAATTTAAGACAATAACCTGGATAATTTCCTACATGGGATTACAAAACCAGCTTGTTAATATTCAGAAGAGGCTTAACATAAGAGGCTTGTTTAAATGTTGTTAGAGAGTACAAATAAAAAAGAAAAAGATTGAAATTTCCATGGTATTATTTAGAGGGACTACAGATTAAAGATTGTTGGAAGTAAACATAAGAATATAAAGTTGGTTTATTTGATCAATGTTAAAATAGATATGTTGTTACCTCTTGTAACCCTTAATGGACTTTTGGGCCATCAGGACTGAAATGACATGGCTTTATTGCTTTGTTTATAGATAAGAGGTAAGATATGGAAAGAAGATATCATTTATTGATTTTTAAGAGAAGGTGATAAATTACCAAAATTGTTTATACTTGTTGTGATGAAGATGAGAAGTCCTATCTGTCAATCTATCGATCGATCGATCGATCGATCAATCTATCAATCTATCATCTCTTTAGTATATTCTTATTTTTTTCTTTTTCTCTTTTCTCTTTTTTATTTTCTACTCCTTCTATCCTTTCTATTCTTTTTTAGTTTTTACTACTGTAATTATAATCCTAAATAAAATTACTATAAAATGCTCCTTCCCAGGATTCATATTGCTGCAGTATTTGGCCTGGTTACAGCTGAAGTAAACAGAAGCTTTTTGATTGCTATTCTATACGGACTGCTGCCTTACAGAGGCTTACAGGTATCATGGTCTTTAAGGAATTTCATTTCTATTGCAGTGTCCACTTCATTAGCCTCTGTCAATCCAAGGTATCTATCAGGTCCACTGCCTCCTGTTTCTGGTTAAGGAAGAAGCCTTCACCTTCTTCTCCTGTAATCTGTATTCCAAGGTGATACAAAATCGCCTCCAGTTGTTTCATCTCAGTTTTTTTTTTTTAAAAAGTAGGCTATAATTTCTTGACTATTCCTTTCATCTTTGGCGCTCAAAATGAAATCAACTATTCATCACTTACCTCTGTATCTCAAGGATAAGCCAAGATCATCTTCACCTTGTATAAAACGCTCTCAAAAAAGCATTTGGTTTAGCTTTTCACTCCATGCTCTAACAGCTTGCCTCAAGCCATAAATGCTCCCTCACTGCTAGCACACGAATCCTGCTTTCCCAGGTTATTTGAACCTTGCTGTTTGGTGCATACAAATGCCTTTGTTAATGTCTCCATACAGGAGGACTGCCTTCACATCCAGATGTTGGACATACATTTTTCTTACTTCAGTACCACTGAGAAGGGCTCTGGTGAAAGAAAGTTTCACCATAGGTGTGAAGGTTTCATTATAATCTTTTCCTTATTAATGGGGGTGTTCCTGGGCAAATAGCCTGACTCTCCGTATCTGGATATCCCCTTCTGCAGCTTGTTTGATAGTGAGGATCTTTTACATCCAACAATCTTTCTCCTCTTTGATATCTCTATAACAGTTCATATTTTATTTTTTTGTACAGAGACTGAATCTCCTCTCTCCTGATTTGTAGCCATTTTTGTGCTCTAGCATCTATCATTGTCTCAATAAGCCGTTTATTCTTGCCTCAGTTTCTGTATCTCCTTTTTAGCGCCATAGTAACTCCTTATCAGAGCAGCTGCACCACCATCATACAAATCTTCTGAAGTGGTTTGCTCACCCAAAAGTGGTTTGCTCACCGTTGGAATCCCATCCTTGAAGCTGTAAAGCAGGGGTTCTCAACCTTGGCCACTTTAAGACTTGTGGACTTCAACTCCCAGAATTCCTCAGCCAGCAAAGCTGGCTGAGGAATTCTGGGAGTTGAAGTCCACAAGTCTTAAAGTGGCCAAGGCTGAGAACCCCTGCTGTAAAGCAACCACAGATACTTTTGACAGTTGCTCCAGAGCTCTCTGAAAGTCTTCTGATTAGATGGTTCAAGACAGAAAATACCGACAAAAATAGCTGGTGAAGCAAATGCAATGTTACAAAATCCATTCATATTTTAAAGTGCATTTTAAACATTTAAATTGCCAAAACATTGGGAGAAACCACTCACTCTGGTTTCCTCCAGATCTGTTGACCTAGTAATTTGCAGAATTCCCAGTCTTCAATGACAACATCCCCAAATTATACAGGTTGGAAATGTAGGAGTACTATGCCAAGTCTGGAGAATACCACACTGAGGAAGGTTACTGGGACCAAGAGCTCACTAGATTTCCTCAAATAACTGTTAAAACAATAATTTATTTAATGCCTTTGAGTCAGTTTTTGACTCCTAGCTACTACCTGGACTAGTCCCTACAGTTTTCTTGACAAGGTTTTTCAGAAATTGTCCTTGCCTGCTTTCTAGAGTTGAGAGAGAATGACTGGCCCAAGGTCACCCAGCTGTCTTTGTGCTTTCTGTAGGATTAGAACTTACAAATTCCTAGTTTCTAGCCTGGGGCCTTAAGCCCTACATCAAACAAGGGTCTCAATATTATGTCCTATTTGGGGGGGGACAATTAAAACCTTATTCGCAAAAACAAACTACTGGAAATAAGATTAATTTAGATATTTTGCTGAAATCAAGTGTGTTCTTGTCATTACAGATAAATTATTTATAAACAATATTTTAAATAAGAATAACCCCAGTTGCCATACAGTGGCAATTGACACTGTGTTGGGAGAGGCCTGAATCAAAAAAAAATCACTGGGGGGGAGGGGAAATGGAGCCGCAGCTCAGAAATATCAGTTTCATATTCACTCAGAAAAAATGAGCTTCTAATTTGTTATTTCCTAATCAATGATGAAACAAATATTAAGAAATTGCTAGTTCCTTAAGTTTACTTCAAAGAATGACACATAATGTACTATTCTTCTGATGCTCGGATGGATGGATGGATGGATGGATGGATGGATGGATGGATGGATGGATGGATGGATGGATGGATGGATGGACAGATAGATAGATAGATAGGCAGACAAACATTAACATGAGAAGTACAGTACTTATGCTTTACTTTAATTATATATAACTGGCATGATCAATGGGGTACCAATACCACCAAACAACTAATCAGGATTGGGCACAAACAACCAGAGACCAGTTTTCACCAAGTTGCATCAATTGGAAACCAGCTCAACTAAAGACCAATCAGCAGTCCAGACACATGGCTATAAAGACTGGAGCCCAATCATTTCATGCACAGATGCCTCGTATACATAGCAGCCTACCTTGCCTCTGAAAATGACAGCCAGATTTGCTGGTGAACATCATGAAATCTTTTGTCTAGATCTCTGTCACTAAACCCCAAAGCCCAGCACTACCCATTCCATGCTCACTTCTGCCAAATTGCAGCTGATCTAAAAGAGTTCTTCTGAATTCATGGAATTTACAGCTTGGTTTGGCTTTGAATTTTTTGTTTGATCTTTGCTTAAAGTGGTCATGTGTTTTCTATGCTATAATAAATAAGTAAAATAAAAGGGATATTGGCCCCCTTTCCACACAAATTTAAGTGGGCTAATGGGAATTGTGAAAACACCAAAAAGGGGTAGATTAACCAAATCAACTTACCCCGAAGTTGAGCTGAATTCAAAACAGACCCAGTTGTTCTTAAGGATAAATGAATTCTGTCGCTTCAGTTCTACCATTTTGGAATGCCTAAATCCAATTTGTAGAATTAGCCAAGACAAACCATGAGAAAAAGTGGCTGAAAGAGCCAAAGCCACATTTAAAACTGCAATGATGACTTTCTAGCAGCTGCTGAACATGCCTGGGATAGAAGCATTAGAAAGGTGTAGGGGAGTATAAAAGGTTAGCATGTGGAAGACTATATTAGAAACTAACCAAAGAGAGAAGCAACCTCAAACTAAGGAGAAATTAGAAACAACCTGTCTCCAGAAGTGGTGAATGCTCCAACACTGGAAGTTTTTAAGAAGAGACTGGACGGCCATTTGTCCAAAATGGTATAGGGTTTCCTTCCTGAGCAGGGGGTTGGACTAGATGACCTCCAAGGTCCTTTCCAACTTTTATTATTATTATTATTGTTATTGTTATTGTTATTATTATTATTATTATTATTGTTGTTGTTGTTATATTGATCATCGCACAGTCAGCCAGATGTTCAGACTGGATTTGGCATTTTTTCTACCTATCGAGGGATAGGCAGATGTGGATGTTTGATGGTATTACAGATATCGTCGCAGGATGGAAGCAGTTCCTAGTAAGGCCGCTTTTTCCAATTGACTAATGGCGAATTTGTCAATACCAATGGTGTTCAAATGGTGCTGCAGTTGTTTTGGGATTGCACCTAAGGCACCTATTACTATTGGTACTACCCTTTCTTGCCTTTGCCATAGTCTTTCTATTTCTATTTGTAGGTCTTTGTATTTTGTTATCTTCTCCAGGTCTTTCTGTCTATTCTGCTGTCTCCAGGCACCGCCACGTCCACTATCCAGACTTTTTTGTCTTTCTTATCAACAATTGTTAAATCCGGGGTGTTAAGTTGCAGGTGCTTGTCTGTTTGAATTCTGAAGTCCCAGAGCAGTTTAATTTTATCATTTTCTATGACTTTCTCTATTTTATGATCCCACCAGTTCTGGCTTACAGGCAAATGATATTTCTTGCAGATCTTCCAATGCACCATTGTTGCTACTTTGTCATGCTGCTGCTTGTAGTCAGTCTGCGCAATCTTCTTGCAGCAGCTTACCACTGTAGTCCACTGTTTCTTCAGCTTCTTTGCATAGAAGGCACTTACTGTTGCTGTCTTCTCAATTTTGACTTTGCATATATTTGTCCTTAAGGCTTGGTCTTGTGCAGCCAGAATTAGTCCCTCGGTCTCTTTCTTCAATTTTCCTGCTCTTAGCCATTGCCAGGTCTTGTTATTATCTGCTTTCCCAGCTATTTTTTTAATGTACTGGCCATGTCGTGCTTTGTCTTCCCATGCCTTTATTCTGTTCTTCATTTGGTCTTTCTTGTAGGCCAGTTTGGTCTCTCTAGTAGTCAGTAAGCCTTCCTGATATACTAATTTCAGTGCATCTTCATCATTGTCCTTCAGATATTCTTCCAAAGGCATTTTTTCTTCTTCAACCATCTGATGTACTTGCAGCATTCCATGCCCACCTATTTGCCTTGGTAGGTAGAGCCTGTCAATGTCACTGCGTGGATGAAGGGCATGATTCATTGTCATTATTTTTCTGGTCTTCCTATCCATTGCTTTTAGTTCTGCTTGAGTCCAGTCCACTATTCCAGCTGTGTATCTAATGACTGGAATTGCCCAGGTGTTGATTGCCTTCATGGTATTTCCTCCATTGAGTTTGGACTTTAAGATCTTCTTCACTCTCTTGATGTATTCACCTCTAATCTTTTTCTTGACTTCAGTATACTTGATGTTGTCAGCTTGAAGGATACCCAAGTATTTGTAGTAATCTTCCTTATCCAGACTCTTAATGTTATTTTCATGGGCATCTTGATTCCTTCAGTTTTCACTATTTTTCCTTCTTTGATAGTAGGTGTGGCACATTTGTCCAAGCCGAACTCCATTGTAGTATCTTGGCTATATATACGGACAGTGTTGAGCAGCGATTCTATTTCAGATGATGTTTTTCCATACAGCTTCAGATCATCCATGTAAAGGAGGTGGGATAGTCTGACAGATGTTTTTGATGTTTGATAGCCATGTCCTGAGTTATTCAGTATTGTTGACAGAGGAAACAGTGCAATAACAAATAGTAGTGGTGATAATGAATCTCCTTGAAATATTTCTCTCTTGATATTAACCTCTCCCAGTCTCTCACCATTGACCTGCAACTGTGTCTTCCATTGTGCTATCAATCTTTGCACAAATTTTCTGATGTTTCTACTGACTCCTGTTATTTCTAGGTACTTGTGGCAGAGGGTCAAATGCCTTTTTGTAGTCAATCCATGCCACATTCAGGTTGGTCTTCCTTTTCTTGCAGTTTTCCAAGATCATTTTGTCTATTAGGAATTGATCTTTTGTTTCTCTGCTATTGGGGCAGTTTCCTTTCTGCTCAGGTGGAAAGAGATTGTTTTTAACTAGATGCTATTGTACTGCATCAGCTACCATACCAGTTAGCAATTTGAAAGTTGTTGGTAAGCAGGCAATTGGTCTGTAGTTGCCTGGTGTTGCCCCTTTTGCTGGATTTTTCATTATTAGGTAGGTTTTCCCAGTTGTTAGCCACTTTTCAATTTCTCCTCCTTGTAGTATATTGTTGAACTGCTTGGCAATGAGTGGGTATATAACATATTATTATTATTATTATTATTATTATTATTATTATTTGTAGTAGTAGTAGTAGTAGTAATAGTAGTAATATAAGTATATCAAGTTATAGAGCACTATAATATGGGAAACTAGGTGATCATTAAATCTAGTTTATAAACCAGATATTACTTGACAAATATTGGGTGTTCATTGTTAATTTTCAAAAGCCACCTGACATCTAGGTTGTCTCACATGATAAAGAGGGCATAACCTATCAGGCAGGTCCAGTTAATAAAATGGAAATGTCCTCTGATGAGTTTGATTCTAAATTGTTACACCCGACAGGTGGTACTAATAAATATTGAATTAAAAAGGCTCTGATCTGGCACATAATATCATTTGTGGTGGACCTGTGTTTAAGCAAAATAAAAATAAAAATGGACAAAATACACATTTGGTTAGAAAAGATGTTAGGAAAATATGCAGATTTTAAACCTGAACTTTTCTTACTAGGTATAATACCAAAAAAATCTGATAAGCAAAGTGTATATTTAACATTGCATGTACTAACAGCAGCCAGGATTGTATTTCCTCAGCACTGAAAGAATGAAGAAACACTACTAGAGGAAGAGATAATCAAGAGGATATTGGACTGTGCTCAAATGGACAGACTTACATTGATGATCAAAGAGAAAGAAGATACAGAATATTTTCAAATATGGAATTTATTTTATCAATGGTTGGAAAAAAGGGGTAGAGACTAAGAATGTAACTTGTATTATTAAGCGAACAAATTAACCCAGACAACACGATGTTTATTAAGCTCTAATCAAATGTAATAATAGAAAATTAATAAAAAATGGGGAAAAAAGGCTCTGATCATTGTAAATGTACAGTGTTTTTGTAGCTAGAATAGAATGCAGCCCAGGGATTTCAGCACGTTCCGTTCCGCAGCTGGGCAGTTGAGCTGAATTTTCCTGCCTCTTCCTTTAATAGAGCCCCTATGTTCTACTTACCCTGAGGAACTCCAGGGATAGGTTTCTCAAGAGCGTTTTCCAGCAATTACTGGACAATTATCTAAATAAAGTAGTTCCATACTGCCACAAAACCAAAATTCTCCATTCTTCGTTGCTGTGTTTCAACCCAACTGCTAATGTAGGCTTTCTGTCAAGTGCCTGGCAAATCAAGAGATTCAGGCACTTCAAATGAGTATAAAGATTTATTGCAAGCTTAAGCTCTCCATAAGAATCTGGCCAAGTGATGGTTAAGGGAAATGTGCAGAAGTTAAGAATAGGAAGGAATTCAAGGTGAGCTGGACTTTGATCGTGTGAGGGAAGGGACTCATGACTTATGATTGTTTGACCCCTCCTGTGGGCTCAGCCTGGTCATCTCCTACACTTTCCTCTTCTTGAATTCTTTATTGAAAATAAAGAGCAAGAGACCATCAGAGGTTGTCCACAAGTTATCAAATACAGGCAGTCTTGAAAGTCAAGACAACAATTAATTTAGAATAGAATATAGTAGGAAGGGACCTTGGAGGTCTTCTAGTCCAGACCCCCTCTCAAGCAGGAGAAGCTATACCATCTCAGACAAGTGACTGTCCAGTCTCTTCTTAAAAACCTCTAGTGATGGGGCGCCCATGATTTCTGAAAACAAGCTGTTCCACTGGTTAATTGTCCTCACAGTTAGGAACTTTCTCCTTAATTCCAGGTTGCTTCTCTCTTTGGTCAGTTTCCAACCATTGTTTCTTGTTCTTCCCTCTGGTGCTTTGGTGAATAACATGACCCCCTCTTCTTTGTGGCAACCCCTCAAATACTGGAACACTGCTATCATGTCTTCCCTATTTCTTCTTTTCTTTAGACTAGCCAAACCCGAGTCCTGCAGCCGTTCTTCATATTTAGTGACTATTCAAAGTTACAACAGCACTTTAAAAAGGGACATCGCTTTTCACTCTTACGACTATTGAAGCATCTTGGTGGTCACATGATCAGAATTCAGACGCTTGGGAACTAGCCTGAATTTATGACAGTAGCAGTGTCCTGGGGGCAGAGATCACCTTTTGCAACCTTCTGACAAGCAACGTCAATGGGGAAGCCAAGTTCACTTAACAAGTGTGTTTAATAACACTCGTTGATTCACTTAGCAACTGTTGCAAGAAAGGTTGTAAAATGGGGCAAAACTCACTTAACAACTGTCTTGCTTAGCAATGGAAATTTTGGTCTCAGTTGTGTTCGTAAGTCGAGGACTACCTGTAACTTTCCCTCTCCGATAGAAAAGCGTCACAACAAGTGGTAGGGTAACATGCTCCAATTGTAAGCAGAATGATTTGCCATAGCCCTGTGGTTACCTGGATATGGCAACACTGTGGGGTTAAGCAGGTGCATGAGTCATTAAAAGCACTTAATAGCTTGTCTCATCAGCTGTCTATGTGGCCTTCAAGTACCTAAGCACTTCTGCGGCCTCTTCTGTTCTGATTGAGATGCCTGGAATTGCCTCTGCTTTCTATAGAACCTTCTGCTTTCAAGAAAAAGGAAAGGATTGTCTGTGACAGACACCCAGCTACAATGAGGAGGTCTCTGCAGTCAAAGCTCTGATTCACAGTGTTCTCTAGAAGGTTTGCCATGCATCGGGCAAACTCACTTCTGTTTTTTCCCCTCATTTGTTGTGTGTCAGGAAAGGTTTGTGTACAGCTTGCAGAACAGCACACATCTGACCTATGTGAATGCTTTCCATCTTTCCTGGTATTGTCCATTCTAGTACTTGCTCTACAACAACTCTAGTTATTTATACATAATTTTGGTGGGATGATCCTCCAGGAACATAGGAAGACAACTATGCTGCTGCTTTCAAGAGAGAACACAATGAAAGCATTCTTGTTACTCCATTTACACATGGGGTTAGCTTTGCTTCAGTATCATGCAAATAAAATGTGGTTTCTGTCAGTTTGAAATAGACGCTAGTAGGAAACAGAATATGGAAATGAAATGAAATGAACTCCAGGAAGCGTGGAAATGACCTTTTCCATTTTGTTTTTGTTACTGATATTTTGATAAAAATCAAAATATTTGTGCTGGTTGTTTTCTAGTTAATTTGAGGATTGTAATTTTAGTTATGCAAAAACCATTACATTAAAATAGCATGATTACTACATTGATAAGTAATAAAGAAAATTAAATAAACAAGTCAGGTTTCCAACTCAGTTACCGTTCCTCTTTATCTGTCTGTCTCTCTCTGTCTCTCTCTCTCAAAGGAGATTTTTTTTTATTTAGTTATTCTTATGGTAGGTTCATTTATACAGTACTTGTTATTCCTGTTTCATGTTTTAGTCATTGGACTTTTATTCTAATTTACTTACAGTATTACCTTGAAGAATAATTGGCAAGAAAATGTAATTAGAAATTTTTAAATAAACAAATAAACAATTAGAAGTGGATCAGCAAGCTGCTGCATTAGAAGGCACATGGGCATTGTTGTGTCTGGCCTCTCATAACTCATTAATATCCACGTAAATATGTCTTTAAGAGGTTTATTTAATACATTTCAAAAGAATTCGTTTCAAAGCAAGCTGCTGGCATTATGTTGGCCTGAACGGCCAAATCAAATCTATTTACATTTAGATAAACATGCTCTTCTCCTCCTACATCCCAATTAACTTACTTTTCTTCTTTATCACATTGTCCAAGAGCTCATTATCCTTCGGTAGGTTTTCAAAACACCAGAATACTGAGTTCCAAAGCACTGCCAAAGTTTTCAGCCCACTCTTTGATCAACGTTGCTCGTGACAAAGGCGTAGTCATTCTTTCCCCTTCTAATATAGTGTCCGATACGTCACTTCCCCAATTACTTCCTTTTTCCAGTTAACTGACACCTTCGCTTATCAAACCTTCGGAACCTCGGATTAATCCATTTATCTTCTTGTTCTAAATCTGACTCATCATTTTGAGAATCTGATTCAGAATGCATACAAAGCTCTTCATTATCTCTCTCAGCTGCCGGGAGGGGAAACCACCCAGAGGGGCCTGGCTGCTGATCCTCGGCTGCCGGGAGGGGAAACCACCCAGAGGGGCCTGGCTGCTGATCCTCGGCTGCCGGGAGGGAAACACATTCAGAGGAACCTGGCTGCTGATCCTCATCCTCTGATACTTCCCAAGCTGGTCCAGGGACACTCACAACACTATCCCCCCCCGCAGGCCCCTCCCCCCGGGGCCGTCGCAGGGGATGTGGTTTGTAGGGAAACGCAGAATGAAAATCCCAAATTAACCGAGGAGCCTCAATATCACGAGCATCGACCCAACAGCCAGTGGCTGGCCCACCCCCGGTCCAATCAACCAAATATTGGAAGCGGTCGTTGAGCCATCGGGAATCTCGGATGCCGGACACCTCCAACCGGGAAACAGGAACGTGAGCACGGCGAGCTGTCGGGCCCAGATCAGGAGGTCGAAGCGGAGAATCAGGGTTGACAGGAACAAGCAAGGAGCGATGAAACACGGGATGTACACGAAGAGACCTAGGCAAAGTCAAACGATAGGTCACCGGATTGATGACCGTCTCCACAGGGAAAGGACCCAGGAAACGTTGATCAAGCTTGCGGTGAATTCTCCCTGGAAACAAGTACTTGGTGGAGAGCCAAACCCGATCTCCAACAGCTAACGGCGGCGTGTCACGACGCGAGCGGTCTGCAACCCGCTTGTAGTCTTCCTTGGCCTTAGTCAAGTGCTGCTTAACCATGTCGTGGACTGACTGCAGTTCGGTTAAATAGTCTTCTGCAACTGGAACTGGAGAATCGAGGAGCGTGAGCGGGAAAAATCTGGGATGATAGCCGTAGTTGGCAAAAAACGGGGTGGTCTGAGTGGAAGTATGCTGAGAGTTGTTGAAAGCGAATTCGGCCACGGAGAGATATTTGGACCAATCGTTCTGTTGGTCGTTGATGAAACAACGCAAATACTGCTCCAGGATGCCAATCACTTTCTCTGTACCCCCATCAGTCTCTGGGTGATGCGTGGAGGCTAGATTAACTTGGACTTGAAGCGCAGACATGAGTTCTCTCCAGAACTCCGAGGTGAACTGGGTTCCTCGGTCGGACACTATTTTGTCAGGCAAACCGTGTAGCCGGAAGATATGTTGAATGAACAGCTGAGCAGTGACCTTGGCTGTCGGTATTCTTCGGCAAGGAATGAAATGTGCCATTTTGGTCAGCATGTCCACCACTACAAAGACAACGGTGTAGCCGGGAGAAACAGGTAGACAAGTCAAGAAGTCCATGGAAATAGCTCCCCAGGGTCTCTCCGGCGTGGGTAAAGGCTGTAATAATCCCGGAGGGGCTCCTGTGGCATGTTTTGCCTGACGGCACCGTACACAGGAATTTACATAGGATTGCACATCATGGCGAAGTCTGGGCCACCAAAAAGTCCGAGACACTAAGTGAAGAGTCTTAAAGAAACCAAAATGACCTGCCGCAGGGTTATCATGGCATTGAGTCAGGATGAGACCTCGGAGTGGGCCTGCTGGAACATATAACAGGTTGCGGAAGCGTAATAGTCCCTCGGACAAGGTCCAAGGTGAGTCGGGACCCACCTCTTGTCTCTTTCGTATTGCAAAGTCATCTAGTTGTTGCGCTTCCCGAATCTGTCGTCGTAGATCTACTGGATCATGCACGGCTGCGATCGATTAGATAGGCAGAATGGTTCGAAGCGGTAAGGGATCCTTGATCTGTAGATACTCAGGTTTACGGGACAGGGCATCTGCTCTTTTGTTGTACCCTTTCGGAATGTAGGTGACTTTAAAGTTGAATCGAGCGAAGAACAAAGACCAACGGATTTGACGTTGATTCAATTTCCTGGCAGATTGCAAAAATTCCAAGTTTTTATGGTCAGTCCGAACTTCAACTTGGTAGCGGGCTCCTTCCAGGTGGTGTCTCCAGGTCTCAAAAGCAGTCTTGATGGCCAATAGTTCTTTTTCCCAAATGGTATAATGGCGTTCGGAGGGAGTCAGTTTCCTGGAGTAATAAGCACACGGGAACAGGGGGCCGCCATCTTGGCGTGTTTGAAGTAGCACGGCCCCTACTGCAACATCTGAGGCGTCAGCCTCCACTACAAAGGGACGACAAGGATCTGGATACTTGAGAATGGGTTCCTGAACAAAAGCCTTTTTGAGGGTCTGAAACGCCTGTTGCTCGGCATCGCCCCACTGGAACTTAACGCCTTTCCGTAACAGTCGAGTAAGGGGCGCAGTCAAGGCAGAAAATCTTGGAATAAATATCCTGTAATAGTTCGCAAATCCCAAAAGTCTTTGGACATCTTTTGCTTTACATGGTGGTTGCCAGGTTTGCAAGGCCTCAACCTTGCCAGGGTCCATGGCGATGCCTTGTGGAGAAATCACATGTCCCAGAAACTCAATTGTGGTTTGATAGAATTGACATTTCTCTAACTTGGCATAAAGGTGATGCTCTCTCAAGCGTTGCAAAACTCGCCGGAGATGTTGAAGATGGGTGGCTCGTGACGGGGAATAAATTAGGATGTCATCGAGGTAAACCACCACAAATTGATCTAATAAATCCCGGAAGATGTCATTCATGAAATGTTGAAAGACGGCCGGAGCATTGGTGAGTCCAAAGGGCATAACGGTATACTCAAAATGACCATACCTGGTTCCAAACGCGGTCTTCCACTCGTCCCCCTCTCGAATGCGAACCAGGTTGTAAGCACCCCTTAAATCTATCTTGGTGAAGATGGTCGCTGATCGGAGACGGTCCATGAGATCAGGAATCAAAGGCAGAGGGTACCGGTTGCGCACCGTGATGGCATTGAGCTTGCGATAGTCACAGCATAGGCGTAAATCTCCGGTTTTCTTCTTCACGAATAACACAGGAGCTGACAAAGGCGAGGAAGAGGGACGAATGAAACCCCTGGCCAGGTTTTTGTCCACAAAGTCTTTCAATGCGGCCAACTCGGGTTCTGACATGGAGTAAAGGCGTCCCCTTGGAAGCTTGGCATTTGGTAGTAAATCAATGGTACAGTCATATGGTCTATGCGGAGGCAATTGGTCTGCCTCTTTCTCATTGAATATATCTGCAAAGTCCGCTAGATCGGCCGGCAAGGTGATGTCAGGGTGGGATGGTAGCTGGGCTGCACAAACTTGGCGTACGTGGTCTACGCATTGCAAACTGGGAAATGAAACAAAGTTCTGGGACCACACTACACAAGGATCATGGGTTCTCAACCAGGCTAGGCCGAGAACTAAGGGAAAATGAAGTCCCTTGGTAACATAGAATTGGATGGCTTCTTCATGTTGTCCTATGACCAGGCGTATGGGCTGGGTCATAAACTTGATCGGTCCAGACAACAACTCACGACCATCGATTGTCTCAACCAGCATAGGCGGCTTCACGGAGCACAAAGGTATGGCATGCTGACGAGCGAAAGCTTCATTCATAAAATTGGTGGTGGCTCCAGAATCCAACAAGGTGTGGGCCGGAATGCCCTGGGCATGATTTCCCAGAAGTATATTGGTTGCTAGGATCAGATGTCTCGGAGGACCGGGGTCGTTGTCTGCGGAACTGGAACTGGGTTTGGCGCCTGCCCGACCCAATGTTTCCATTAGGCTGGGCTCTGGCCGTTTCCCGGCAAGGTGGCTTGAAACTGCTGAGTGGGAGGCCGAGCTGGAACAGGAGTAGGACCTGCCGTACCACGTCTTTTCTGGGGGCAGGCCATGACGAAGTGACCCATCTCTCCACAGTACAGGCACAAGCCCTCAGCTCTCCGTCTTGCCTTCTCAGCCTCGGTCAAACGAGATCTGGCTGCACCAAGATCCATGGGCTCATCTCTGGTCATGGGTGTAGGGCGCCTCTCAGTGTAAGCCGGCCCTGTTTGGAAAATACGTCTGGGTGCCGGGATAGGTGGAGTGATAGGTAGGGTCTGGAATCCTCTGCGTGGTGCAGGAACTGGCTTGGCACTTCCGGTGACTGGAAACATCTGTTTGACCAGGCGGGCATCCATGGCTTGCGTTTGCGCCTCAATAGCCAAACAATGTTGGTATAATGCATCCAGGGTCGCAGGTATTACAGTAGTTTTCAATCCATTCAAGATCTGAGAAGACAGGCCATCTTGAAAGATTTCCATGAGAGCCTCATTATTCCAATTAATTTCTTGAGCTAGGCGGCGAAAATCTGATATATAGTCCGCTACGCAGCGCGATCCTTGACGTAGCTCTCGTATCTGCCGGGTGGCATTTTGTCTACGAAGGGGGTCAACAAATTCTCTTTCCATCAGCTGGCAAAATCCTGCATAATTGCGTAGGACAGGATCTTGTCCGTCTATCAGAGGAGACGACCAATCAGCAGCTGTCCCAGAGAGTAAACTTAAAATGAAAGCTACTTTCGTTTCATCAAGCTGGAAGTCGGCTGGAGTTGAGGCAATGAATGTTTTGCATTGGTTTAAAAAAGCTGGAAATTTACTACGCTCTCCAGTAAACTTATCAGGCAAGGCTAAATAACATCTGCTCTGTCTGGGAGGGGGGGCTGGAGCTGGGCCTGCTGCAGCTTGCTGAATCTGCTGTTGCAAATCTCCAATTTGTTGCTGGAGAGTTTGAACTAATAGATGCAGAGCCGGGTTATCAGCAAGGAGTTTCTCCATGACGTCACTGAAAGCTCGGACTAATTTTCATCTTTACTGTTTTAGTTGGTCACGAGCAATCTGTTGTGTCTGGCCTCTCATAACTCATTAATATCCACGTAAATATGTCTTTAAGAGGTTTATTTAATACATTTCAAAAGAATTCGTTTCAAAGCAAGCTGCTGGCATTATGTTGGCCTGAACGGCCAAATCAAATCTATTTACATTTAGATAAACATGCTCTTCTCCTCCTACATCCCAATTAACTTACTTTTCTTCTTTATCACATTGTCCAAGAGCTCATTATCCTTCGGTAGGTTTTCAAAACACCAGAATACTGAGTTCCAAAGCACTGCCAAAGTTTTCAGCCCACTCTTTGATCAACGTTGCTCGTGACAAAGGCGTAGTCATTCTTTCCCCTTCTAATATAGTGTCCGATACGTCACTTCCCCAATTACTTCCTTTTTCCAGTTAACTGACACCTTCGCTTATCAAACCTTCGGAACCTCGGATTAATCCATTTATCTTCTTGTTCTAAATCTGACTCATCATTTTGAGAATCTGATTCAGAATGCATACAAAGCTCTTCATTATCTCTCTCAGCTGCCGGGAGGGGAAACCACCCAGAGGGGCCTGGCTGCTGATCCTCGGCTGCCGGGAGGGGAAACCACCCAGAGGGGCCTGGCTGCTGATCCTCGGCTGCCGGGAGGGAAACACATTCAGAGGAACCTGGCTGCTGATCCTCATCCTCTGATACTTCCCAAGCTGGTCCAGGGACACTCACAACAGGCATATTCTAATTTTTTGACAACTGAGAATAGGAAAAGATAGAGGAACACTTAAAAACAGAAACTAATAACATTATAGTAAGCCAAAGGGAGTTTAGACTTAGATGACCTCTTTCATAATCACAATATCTGAAAGTAAAGGTATAGGAATATCTGTGGTACAAGGGTAATAATAATGAAAATGGTGATCATGATTGCTCACATTTGAAGCCCTGCCCTCTTTGTGCAGGTGTTAATTTCACACACACACATATACAAAGGGACAGGCCTTTGATTTGCTGTCCAAACCCCTTCCTCTTATTTGCTACATTAAATCTACATTATGCCTTATAATTTAACAGTTAAACGTATATAGGCTATACGTGAACTGTGATTGTTTAAATAGTCTAGATCAGATTTTCCCACCCTACTTACACATTCCAACTGGGAATTATGAAAGTTTTAATTTAACACAACTGGAGGGCACTTGGTTCACCCATTTACATATTAGGTAAAAATGAGAGAAGATACCCTGTCTGTCTATCTGTCTATCCATCCCTTTTAATGTCAAGCTTTCCTCATGAAATTTTAAACCAGACCGGAATAGATATATGCAGGGACCAGGTGCCCTGGCAATGGTTTTAGTATGTAGGTGTGTTTGTACGTACCCTACCCTTATCATGAATGATATTTGCCAGTGAGCCCTTTTTTCCTTGTAAATTTAGTGTTTTGAAGGGACCTTTGCCTGCATATGATTCTATGGGTTGGGAGGGAAGAGCTGAAAAGCAGAGACATCCTATCCTGCCTCTGGATGTGCTGTGAATATTGGCCAGGTGCTTTCACCCCCCACCCTCCCCCCAGCCCCAGCCCCAGCCCCAATAACAAGCTGCACCTGCCAGGATGCTTTCTTCCAGGCAACCATTACAGTCTCTGGAGCCTTTTCCTCATTTGCATCCTGTGAATCCTGCTCTATTACAATTCAAAATTTAAAAAGGAAAGCAATCTAAATAATTAACTACATTAAGATAAAAAAAGAAAGAAAGAAAATTATCCCGCTCATAGATCTGCTCTATCTCATATTCTTTTCAGTTCTGACATATTTTTCCTCCCACAGGATCATTCCCAACATGCATCTCCCCCTGGAGGAAAATATGACATTGAATAAATGGGACGTCTGTGAATCTATATATTTCCTGGTCAGAATTCTTCCTCTGGTTCCAGGGCATTTTGTTCTGTAATCTTCTTGTCTTTCTATCAGCTACCCGTGAGATATGCTTAGATGGGTATGACTCCTAATATTTCCTTTATTCAAATCTGATGTTCCTCTCTGTGATCTTCTGAGCTCTGGACAAGAGGACTAAACTCTCGAGTGAAAATGGCACATCTTTGGCAGACTCATAAGATTTGAGGCATTTTTGCTTAAATGTTGTTTTGACATTTATCCCAGGGACTCCCAGAACATATTTTGGGGACCTACAAGGAAAGGCAATAATTTATACTTCACACTAAGCTAAGGGGAGAAGAAGGTGGGTTTGGGCTTAGTAGGATGTGTAATATCAGTCTTTATGGCTTATTTAACCAATCATGGTTAGTTAGTCTGACCTAGAATAATATATGAGCGCAGCTGGTGTCTTCCTAGATCAGGGGTGTCAAACTTGCAACGTCACATGACATGTCACGACACATTGCGACTTTTTTTCCATTGCCGGCAATGGGGTGGGTGCAGATGTGCCATGACGCATCCAGCCCGCAGCCCGGCAGTTTGACACCCCTGTTCTAGATAAAAAAATTCTGAAGCCTATATTGATAGAGTCCAAGTTAAAACAATGGAAATACAAGCAAAACAAATTAAAAAATATCAAAGTAAAAATGCAGACAGATTTCAGATTTTGTTCCCTTCAAATGATGAAGGAAAACTTATTGTCTTTTTTTTACTATTTAGTCTGTTCTTCCCACAAACAATGCGCTAATCCAGAGGTCTTCAAACTTGTTCCTTTTATGACTTGTGGACTTCAACTTCCAGAATTCCTCAGCCAGCATGCCTGGCTGAGGAATTCTGGGAGTTGAAGTCCTCAAGTCATAAAAGGGACAGGTTTGAACACCACTGCACTAATCAAATGTATCTCTTAAGGAAGAGGATTACAGAGTGAATAGTTTGGCTTCTATACGCACACACGTGCACACATGCACATACACACACGTACACATTGACTTATGGCAGTTACTAATCAATAATTACTGCCTGGCTTATACATATCACTAAGCCTAAGCATTATATACAAAGCAGGGCAATAGGATTGTTAAACAATCACAAGCCATGCATGATGTAGCAGCATTGGAAGTTTCTGATCATTTTCACTTTCCTTCCATGTTGTTGCTCCTTTGTTAGAGTAGCACATGGTTCGGCTTGAAATGATGAGTACAACTTCCACAGGTGGCTGAACAGGTGCTGCAATTTTTAATATTCTGAAGTGAATGTTCAAGCTCATCGCAACATCCATACCCTGCAAACCTATCATATGGTTAAAAACATGCAGCTGGTCTGTAAAAGCAAGCCATTGGTTTATGAAAATAGAAACTTGCTGGAGGGTGCCCCAGCAATGAATGATGAATGAAAGGGAGAGGCTAATGCTGGCTAGGGAATTCTGGGAGCTGAAGTCCACAAATTTAAAGTTGCCACAATTGGACACCCCTATGCTAATGTAAGGGACATTCCTGCCAGGTTCATGAAATTAAGTTATATGGAATAATTTTTTAAATAATTGCAGAATGAAATGAAAAACTCAATAGCAGTAATTCAAATGTGGGGGTGGGTGGGTTGCTTTTTACTTCTGCTTAGTGCCATTTAATTAAACTATAATGTACTAGTATGTATATTTGTTTTGGAAACAAGTCTCACATATTTCAGAGAGCTTTTTCTAAGAAGGCAACCAAAGCATTAACATCTCGAAGCCCATAAACGTCTGTTGTGATGATATTTGCATAAGAATACTTCACTTCCCTAAATTCTCTCTTCCAAACCCTTCCTATACCTGGTGTGGAAAAATTCTTGCCATTTCCTCCTGGCCTAAATTAATATGTGTTTTTTTTTTTCATCTTTAGTGCAACTGGAAGTTCATACTTAGCATCATGTCTAAATAGGTCAAATGTGGGAATCTAACATAAATAAGTTTGAAAAACATGTGCTCATCAAAGTGGTACCTAGTTATCTGCTCATGTTTGTATATGTAGATAAAATCCAGGAACTGGACATGGGGTCTCCCCTGATACAGGGGTCCTCAACCTTGGCAACTTTAAGAGTTGTGGACTTCAACTTCCAGAATTCTGGAAGTTGAAGTCCACAAGTCTTAAAGTTGCCAAAGTTGGAGACCCCTGCCCTGATATACACCTATTTTTTTCTAACAACGAAGCATTAAGGTTAATCAATTGGAACACTCTCAGTTATATCATGTTCAGCCATTTGTACAGTCAGGTAGTTCTGTACAGCATCCTCTCTGCCTGCCAGGTTGTGCTGTTGCCAGAATGGACAGCTAACCATTACTGAAAGCTAGAAAGAGACAATGCCACCCTATATAAATCCGCCACCCACCATCAAAGCAATTTGAGCACGTGTTTTTCCACTGTACTTTCAAGGGGCACTTTTCCATGCTATGCCAGCCTTAAGTGCTGGGATACTTTGTCATGGTGAATTGGCTGCTTTGAAGTATGCTCTATTTACCTTTTAAAGCTGCCTTTTTACCATAAGTGCTAGGAGTGCAGTGGCTCACCTGGTTAGAATGCTGGGCTGACAATCAGCATTGACAATCAGTGATGGGGCGAGCGCATCTTTGAGACCCAAGTGCTGCGGGGTGACATGGGTGAGCGCACATCATTCACTCTAGCTCCTGCCCACCTAGCAGTCCAAAAGCGTGCAAACATGAGTAGATAAATAGGTATCACTTTGATGGGCAAATTATCAGACTGGACATGAAAGAAGCCCCCAATTGGGCATCCCCTGGCCAATGGTGATGTCACCATCTAATCTTTTCAACCCAGAAGCACCTTGGTGCTTCCAACACAACAGCAGCAACCACAAGTGCTATAATACTAGAATTTTTCATACCTAAGAAAGGACTAAGACTCACTGTCCCCGGTTTTTAGCCTGCTGCCTTAACCACTACACCAACAAGGTTGCCAAAATATCTCAATCTGTCTGGACAGGGCTTTCATAAACCAGCTTAGGATCAAGCTAGCATGAGTACAAGAAAGGTGCACCTTAAACAGCAAGTGTAGATATGTTATGACTCTCCTGGATCTTTTTATTACCTGTTGCTTTTAAATGAACCTAGCAGGTATTGAATTTATTTATTTATTTAAGACAAGTTGTAATCTAGGATGTTTTGTATTCCTAATAAGCTGTAACTGTTCCCTCTGGAGACAAAGCAAAGAAAACAGGCAACACACACACTGCCCGTTTAATTTCCAATAAACTGAAAAGTATCTAGGGAATATAATTTAAACCAGTCTAATAAGGTGTCTTGGAAAGTATATGTATTGCCTCAAGTTATGAAGCCTGGATATTTTACATGCAGCTTAATCAACAATTAAACGTCCAATTCCAATTACATGTCACTAAGGCAGGAATGAGGTACAGAATATTCTATCCTGCTAAATTATCTTCATGAAGAGAACCAGGAATGTATGAAAGTTAAGGAAATCACAGTTAATGACCTCCCAGATAAAAAGGGTTTTCCTAGCAATCAAGTCTGCTTTCTACTTTTCCAGAAGACCAGGATCTAGAAGGCTTTAGAAGTCCTACTGTTTTAAACAGGGCTTTTCAACCAGTGGTACGGGTACCACCCCGTGGTACATTGGCACCTGGCAGGTGGTACGCGACCATCCTAGAAAAGTGATAGTGGGGGAGGGGAATGAGCTAAACTGGTGGCAGCACCACACAAGTCTGAGCGAGAGATGGTTAGAGCTGCAGGGCTATCAGGGCTCAGTGGAAGCGCCAGATCAGCGCCAGGATCCAGCTGGAACTCGGCGCTGATCGTGGTGCTTCTGCTGAGCCCTGAAGAAGCACCAATCAGCTGGAAAGCAGCACTGATCCTGGCGCTTCTGCTGATCCCAGAAGAAGCACTGATCAGCTGAAATTTTGCAGCATCTCCAGGGTCTTGTGATTTACATTCCGATGCTTGGCAACTGATTCATATTTATGACGGTCACAGTGCCTAGGGTTCATATGAAGTGACCAAAATCTGATGCAACCACCCAGCAGATGGGGGGAATAAAAAACAAACACTCCCCACCCCACCCCTGCTGCCAATCCTCAACAGAAATGCTCACAACAATGAAAATCTCAGACAGGAGGAAGAGCGCCACCGTGCAGGCAGGCAGGTGTCTTGTTCGGCTGTGGCTTGGGGGGCACTTTTTTGAGTGCCATTGTAACTTCGAACAGTCATTAAGCGAACTGTTGTAAGTCGAGAACTACCTGTACTTTATCACTTTTTTCATTATTATTTTTTTTGGTCATCAAGTTTTTGACACCTTGCTAGGCGACTGGTGGTATTTGGATACTGCCATATCCTAAAAGTGGTACAATGGGCGAAAAGGTTGAAAAGCCCTGATCTAATAAGTGCTGTGCTAAAAACAAATGGACCAGGTGGAACAAATACTGAGAAAAATTAGCAGTAGCAATTTTAACGACAAGGGTTTTTTGCTTCTTCCTGACTTCATAATCATCCCTTAACTTTCTTCCAGGATAACTATAAGCTGATTTTCTTTTCCCAAGTCATCTGGATTCAGCCTCCTAAGAACCTTTGATTATTTAGATTTGTCTCTGAACAAGGCCATTCACAAACAACTTCTGAACACATTTTTGCTGTTGAAACAATATTTCTTTCATACTTTTTCTCCTAGAAGGCTCATCACATACATCACCAGCCACATCCATTGCTTCCTTTCTCTCCCCCCCCCCACCATAAGATTTGATACATCAGCTTGGTGTGTTGATGTTTGACTACAGGTGGGCAGGAAACAAGAGACTCCTATGCACTGTGTGATATACAGTATGGAGGTTGCATGCTGAGACCGAAAGCCAACTGTTGATGATGCTGGAGGTTTGTGACCATCTACGATGTCACAGGTGGTCAGGAAGTACCTGATAAGTGAGTGTGTGCAAGAGACACACAGCTAGCAACTGG
The DNA here is from genome assembly GCA_034064705.1 of Bothrops alternatus. Classification (NCBI taxonomy): domain Eukaryota; kingdom Metazoa; phylum Chordata; class Lepidosauria; order Squamata; family Viperidae; genus Bothrops; species Bothrops alternatus. Next base: position 2,204,955 of record JARGCV010000031.1, on the reverse strand, counting down.
GTCGATAGTGTGCATGTAACCCTTTGATCATGTTCCTGAATTTTATATCTCACAAAGAATAGAAGAATGAAGCCAGAGGCAAATAGAAGAACTAGAGCAGAGATCATGCCTTTTCCCCTTTCTAATTCATACAGGGAATCATAAATAATAAATGTTTAACATCTTCCTGAGATAACTTTTTGCACCTGATATTACCTTTCCTATATATTTTTTTTATTTAGATCCCACCTTGATTATTTTTATAAATAACTCAAGGCAGTGAACATACCTAATATGGTCTTCACATAGGATGACCTGCAAATACTAATTTGCAGATATCAGTTCAACACTGCACCTTTCCCTAGAAAAAAGGGGGTGACCATCTTGGGATTTCTCCCATCGGGCGGGAGTCTGAAGACCAGAGCAGCAGCTTCTAATAAGACACCAACATAAAATAAGAGGAGAGGGACTTGAATTAGGGTAACCTCAGACCTTCTGGAAATTAGGCAGAGCTGATACGGAAATGGACACCTTGCAGGTCGTGATTATGTATACTATAGGCAGGACTTTTTTTTTCATAGAACGCCCAGAACGGAGTTCCGGCACCTTTTTGGGATGGAACTTTGTAGGATAGACAAGGCGGGTTGTATGACGTGTGTGAGTTCTGCCTCCCCCTTTTTTTTTTTACAAAAAAAGCACTGACTGTAGTGTAGGAGATTATTTTCATAAAGGATTAGGAAGCTGTTAATAATAATAAAAAGGAGAATATTGGCAGCTCATGGTTGAAATGAAGGGTTCTTAGTGCTCCCTGAGCGTAGCTGTTTTCTTACAAAGGTTTCATTACTCAAACATCATCAGTTATTAGTAAAGTGTGGGGTTTGCTCTCAGTTTATGTTCTAGTGCAGGGGTCTTCAAACTTGGCCCTTTTATGACTTGTGGACTTCAACTCCCAGAATTCCTCTGCCAGCATGCTGAGGAAGTGAAACATCTTCAGGGAAAAACAAAATCCAGTTACCTTTTGAAAAAGCACCTTTGGACAACCATGACTTGGATGACTGAGAATCTCCAGAGACATTAATACAGTCCAGTTTCACCCTCATACATTTCTAATTTTAATAACAAGTGTATGGGAGTTTTAATTGATATCTCAATTTCCATAGTTTCAGAGAGTAAATGTACATTGTCCTTGCCATTAATTTTTTTCTCAAAATTGTTCTGTAGAATTTCTCATCAACCTTCTTCCCAACCAATGAATTCTTGCATACAGAATTCCTGCAGATGTAAAACAATTTATTAGTTTAATTTGATTTTATATATAAACAATGACATAATCATGAAACATTACATCCTTATTGAAATTAATGGAAGCCTTACTAGATTGTAGATTTCTTTGTGTGCCTCAGAATACATCCATCCATAAGAAATTACTGGATCAGGCTGAATACTTATCAATTGCCATCTAATGAGCTACATTAGATAGTTTTCACTGTTAATACTAAAGTTGGGTTTGATAATATTTTCAAAAGTCAGATATTCAGTTTAATTGTTTTTCAGGGAATTATGGTGCTGGCAAAATAATATTTTTCCCTTTTACAGAAGCATGGATTGGTCTATTCTTACAATTGTCCTGCAATTGCACCTGACTGAAATACGGAAATAATAATATCCAAATCAGTTAAGGCTGAAGTTCTTCACCAAAATTTACAGTATTGTTTTCCAGGTCCAATCAAGTTCAGATGCTACTGTTTAGCAAGCACTGGAATGACAGTCTATTTTATAATTTAGATAACTTCATCTAAACCCAAGAAGAAAAATAAGGTATTCCTTTAAATACTTAATGATGAGCTGTAAATTGCAGGCTAGGAAGGCAGCTGTTCAGCTCAACTTTCTTTTAAAAGTCAGAGTATATATTCCTGCAATGATTGTTAATACGCTGTCATATATCTCACGCACTGAGATAGGTGAAGTCAGGTCTGATTTCATTATCTGCCCTTATCGTCCATCCTTAATTTTAATTTAAAAATAATTGAAAGCAAGTCCAATGATTTCCATTAATCAACCAACTCCTATAGCAGTGAATGAATGACATAGGAGGCAAAAAGATTGCAAATTTTAATTTGGGAATTTCAGCTAGTAATAGTGTCTTCCTCTCAAAGTTTTCTTGCTTGGTGGAGAGGTAAGTTAAACTGACTTCCATTAAAGGATTCCAGTTCTGCTCTGTACATAGTTGGCAATAACAGGTAGCATTAAATATAAATACATCTATTTTAAGAAGAGACATACACATTTTGATTTGCGGTCTTAAATACTGTAAATTATCACATTCAATCTGGGTCAGTTACCCAGACCAGAAGTTTGGTCTTCCAAGCTTTCAGATTCATGCTGGAGTCCATCCTCAGGGAACTTCTCCATGTGCTTTGGGCTGTTCTGTGTGTGATATTTATATACTACCTGTTGTGTGTAATTTTTTAGACATAGATTGAGGTGTTGCTCACTGGCTATTAAGTCATTGACTGTTGTTTCCTTATGTTGCTAAGCCTCCACCTCCTAAATACTTGTTAAACTGGAGATAAATCAATACTCCTCTTAATTGACGAGGGATCTATTTCCTGGGCTTCAATCACTTCCCTGGCTGTTTTTGTGCCTGCTCATCCAACGATCTTAGTAACTACAAAATTGAATGTATGTCCTTGTTTATTGCAATGAGGCTACAGATGAATTTGGGTCTCCTTGTCTCACTTGTGTTCTTGCAATCTGATGGTTAGCTTCCTCACCATCTCTCCTACACAGGGCTTTTTTTCTCATAGAATGCCCAGAATGGAGTTCCGGCACCTTTTTTGGATGGAACCTTGTAGGGTAGGCAAGGCGGGTTGTATGACGTGTGTGAGTTCCGGCACCTTTTTTTTTTAAAGAAAAAAAGCACTACTCCTACATAGTCACAGGGGCAATCTATGCATTCATAGGAACATAGTTCAAGTAAAATATGTGAGCACTAATTTCAATTACCTTTGCTCAGGTCCTAATCAGCCTCCCTTTACAACTGACTTCTATAACTTGATCATTTTCCATCATGTATTATATTTCTAGGCAGAGGGTCAGGATAGTATGGTAAGGATCAAACAGATTCAGATGGCAGTAGTTAAGGCTATTGAAATGAACTCAATCCATGAGACTTTATGTGGTAACAAAATGGGTAAACTTTTATGGTACTTGAAGACTTTTCCTTTTCAGTACAATCCTAGAGAATCCAACCCTTTCCCGTGATCCTTTTTTTAAAAAGCTGAGTTGTCTTAGAATGGATCTGCATCCTTCTGGATGTGAAACATTTGTTGAGCTATGGATTTTTCTCACATTAGGTCAGCTCCCTGCAACTGACTGGAATCATCTACTTGTAAATTCTTCAGGATGCTTAAGCCATTTTTGCTTCTAGAACAGGGGTGTCAAACTTGCCACATCACGTGATGTGTCGTGATGTATCATGACTTTTTCCCCCTTCCTAGAGCTGGGGTGGATGCGGCTTCCGCATGACGCATCAGGCCCATGGGCCAGCAGTTTGACAACCCTGTTCTAGAGGATCTGCTTTCCACTGGTTCCATATTGCTAATCATTTTTTCCAGTATGATTTATTGTTTTATCATAAAAAATAAAATACAAAACAAAACAAACAAACAAAACAAAAACATACATTCAACCCTAACAACAACAAAACAAAAAAGAAACAACAAAAAAGAAAAAGTTAGTGTACAAAAAAGGAGGAAAAAGTGATCTTCTTCTTCTTGTGCTATATCCATTATCGGACATTGGCCGTCATGTTGGCGATCCTGTTTTTATCAGCAGCCATATGAAAAAGTGCTGCTGAATTTTGTCCAAACTAGTCCCTTAGATTTTGAATTTTATTTTATTTTATTTTATTTTATTTTATTTTATTTTATTTTATTTTATTTTATTTTATTTTATTTTATTTTATTTTATTTTATTTTATTTTATTTTATTTTATTTTATTTTATTTTATTTTATTTTATTTTATTTTATTTTATTTTATTTTATTTTATTTTTTTAGTCAAATAAATTTATCATTTAACATGTAGGATCTACCCTGGCTGGGTGCGAAAGAAAGAAAGAAAGAAAGAAAGAAAGAAAGAAAGAAAGAAAGAAAGAAAGAAAGAAAGAAAGAAAGAAAGAAGGAAGGAAGGAAGGAAGGAAGGAAGGAAGGAAGGAAGGAAGGAAGGAAGGAAGGAAGGAAGGAAGGAAGGAAGGAAGGAAGGAAGGAAGGAAAAGCAGTCAACAGGTTAAACATTACACTAATCTTTCTGTTAACCATCTCTTATTCTATTTAGCCCATAGAAAGTCCAGTTTCCAGTCTCTTTTAAAACTGTCTAGTCCATTATCTCTAATCAAAGCAGTCAGTTTTGCCATCTCTACTAATTCAGTCAATTTCAAAATCCATTCTTCAACAGGAGGCATCCCTTTTTCTTCCCAGTGTTTGGCAAGTACAATCCTTGCAGCCATCACCATGTGAAGGAATAGCACCTCAAATTGGTTTGTCCATCATACCTAATAGAAAAGCTTCTGGTTTCATTAATATTTGTATCTTAAATATTTTTTGCATTGTCATTGTTACGTTTATCCAGTTTGTTCTCACCAATTTGCAAGACCACCACATATGATAAAACGAACCTGGATTTTGACTACATTTCCAGCACTTATTAGAAACCCCTTTATACATTTTTGCTAGTCTGTCTGGGATCAAATACCAATGATACATCATTTTATAAAAAATTTCTTTCAAGCTATAATTTAATGTAAATTTTAGTCCATTCGTCCATAAATTGCTAATCATTTCTATCTGCAGGAAACATGGAAATTATTGTCCCGGCCTTTCATAGGCTAATTTGACTCTACCATCAAATTAATAGCCCTTGAAACAGGATCTTTTCATATGTATGTATACATTAGGTGTGTGTGCCTTCAAGTTGGTATTGATTCTTGACAACTGCTTGGAAAAGTCTCTGGAGAGCTCTTGGCAAGGTTTTTGGAAGTGATTTGCCCTTGCCAGCTTTTTAGGGATGAGACAGAATGGCTGGCCCAAGGTCACTCAGCTGGTATTGTGCCTAAGGCAGAACTAGAGCTCACAATCTTCCAATTTCAAGCCTGATGCCTTAATCACTATACCAAACTGGCTCTGTTGAAATAGTGCAGCCTGCCTACCTATAAATGCAATCAGAATATATATAAATACAATTGCATAATTGCATTTATTGGTAGGCAATGGAAATATAAACCAACTTATCCAATCAATTAGAGCAGAATGCTATGTTGAGAAGTCCTATATTGCATTCAGTCAAAACAGTGCTCAAGCTTACCAGTTAAGATGCAGACGAAATAACAAGAATATAACATATAAATATATCAATATTGTTCATTATATTACATTATATAATAGTAATACATTATATATATATATATATATATATATATATATATATATATATATATATATATATATATATATATATATATATATATATATATATATATATGTGTGTGTGTGTGTGTATGTATATATGTGTGCGCGCACACACACACACAAATAGGTCAACAAGAAATAAAGAATAAGACACATCAAAATAGACATCACCTGAATAATTAGTCAGTTTAGTATATCTGAATAGAAATATCTTCTGCTAGGTAAGATTATGCAATATAACCTGGTTTCTAGTAACAAGGAGTTCCAGAGTTTGAGAAGGTGGGTTTCATATTTCCATTGAATGTGTCTCTAGTAGTAATTGTATAATGGAAAGAATTAGTCCTAAGAATCATAGAACCCAAACTGGCTTACATGAACCAATGTAGTCTTTCAGGTATACTATCCCCATGGTCACAATATACTATATAGATTATTAGCAGCACTTTGAATTATACCCAGAAAAAAAATGAGTAACTAATGAGGCAATTATAACAAGTCTTGCATTCCTTTTGCTGATCTCAGTCTTGTTACAGCTTTCTGAAATAGCTAAAGGTCCCAAATCCCTTCAAAGTTACCTCCAAATGGGATAATTGACTGACCGATGCCACCTGGGGCTGATTATCATTGTCTGGGCTTCAGTTGCTTGTGTCTATTAAAGGTTTCCTTCCTACAGTACAGAACTGTACTATAGTTCATCCCCACTAGGGCTGTTAGATGCAAAAGAGAACAGGGCTTGTACATCTATGTACAATACTATAGGTATAATAGCTTTGTATATGAGGAACCAGCTGAATCGCTTGCTGAAATGCCTTCTTTTCCATTTGGCCATCCTACTGATTACACAGAATTTCCTCTTCACCGTATCGCTGCGTGCCCTCATTCAGATCACTTCAGTATTCAAATATCCCTTCCGTAACTCCCAGTAGTGCTGGAGTTCAGTTTGCTAGAGATGGAACAATCTCCTGAACTGAGATTTGCTGATAACCCTAAGGCTAGCCTGATTATGGTTATCCTTTGTTAGTTGGTTTTGAGATAAAATTAAAGATGGGATTAGAAATTATTACATTCTGCTTTACCGGACTTTAGATGTGCACCTATGTTTAAACTTTTGTCATCCTCCTTAAGTGCATAAGGAGCAGCGGTTCTCAACCTATGGGTCGCGACCCCATTTGGGGTTGAACGACCATTTCGCGGGGGTTGCCGGATACCACAGTCCACCATTTTTCCCCCCGTTTCCCCTCAGCCATCGCGCGCACGCCGCGCTTGCGCGATTTGGCCCGTCGCCCGCGCGTTGCGCATGCGCAATTCGGGCCATCACGCCGCGCATGCGCGGTTCGGCCCGTTGCGGCACACGTGCGCAGCGTGGGTCGGGGTCGCGCCGCGCATGGGCGGCGCAGGTGGGGTCTCGGCCTGAAAAAGGTTGAGAACCGCTGATAAAGAGTGTTGATTATAGAAAATCAGAGGGAAACCAAGCTGGATTTGGCAATAATTTTTTTAATGGAAATCTGGCTGGGGAATTCTGGGAGTTAAAGTCCACAAGTCTTAAAATTGCAAAGGTTGGACATTCCTGGAGATGCTTATTAGCTACCTTTTGAAATAATAAGACATTAATGTTTTCAGGATCGCTCAACTCCTACATTCTGCATTCATGAGACCATCCTGAGAATAGTATTTGTAGCAAGGACAATTATTATTTTAACTTCCTGCTTCTATGCAATGACTTAGGTATCTGTAGTCCCATTGAGAAGAATGAATGCACAAGAAGAAAGAACCATAAAATGCAATTGCTCCTGCACTACCACAAATCCCAAAGCCTTCCCTGAAATGTGAAATTGGTGATTATTTACCGTACGTGAGATTTTTTGCTCTCATTACCCCAAACAGAAGAAAGGTAACAGGGCAGAGATAGGCAACCTTGGCTCTTTTATGACTCGTGGACTTCAGGAATTCTGGGAGTTGAAGTCCCGACTCATAAAAGAGTCAAGGTTGCCTACCCCTGTAAACAGGGTTTCCCAAAATAGAGCTTTCATTTTCTGCAGACAAATGTGCTTTTGAGCTCCATCCGTTCAGCCTTCAAATTTCTTCTGGGGTCATTAGAAGCAGCTTTACAAAATGTGCAGCTTGATCTGATGCATCTTTATGCAGAAGGACCAGTAGGTTTTATGGGGAAAATCTCAGGGAACTGGGCATAGGAAATCAATTATTTGTATCATGAGTGAAGGAATGTGTCAGAACCAAAGGTAAAAGAACATCACAACATAGACAAGCCTTTCATTTATGACTGTAAATCATGGCCTTCTATGTATGCAAGAAGTTCAGCATGAGTTCAGCAAATGAATTAAGATCTAGTGCTGTCTTTGCCTTGTCATGTTGCACAGGGTTGTTGTGGTGGGGAAAATAAGAGGAGGCAGGTGTGTTGGATATGCTGCCTTGAGTTATTTGTGAAAATAGTAAAAGTGGGATATGAATGAATGAATGAAATAATAAATAATAAGAACATCATTGTGATTTATTCAGAAAACCATCACTGTGATTAACTCACACATTTATGTCCACATATCAAAGAGAGATCTCCACATAGAACTGATATGATGCCAGTGTTCATAATATTTTCTGAGATATTGACTTCTGATACTGTGATACTGTGAGGTACACAAGAAATGTATATGTTATAATTTTTCATTTCTGCTAAAAGAATAGGCGTATAGAGGCACTTAGCTAAGGTATTTTTAGGAAAGGAGATGTAGTAAGTTGGAGGAACAGAGATAAAATATATACACTAACTCAAAACATACTTTTAGAATAGTGCACACTATTGTAGAATAGCATATAGCTTATGAATAACATATTCAATTTATATAAGGTTTATTCTTTATAAAAACTGTCTAGAGTTAGGATTTTAAAGTATAACTATGAACCAAAGTGCAGTCATGTTTAACCAAAGCATGAACTTTGTTACACACATAGCTTCTAGATGAAAAGCAGGCACTCTTATAGATAAACAAGGAAGACATAAATCCTTTATAATTGCAATTATCCAGTTTGGGTAACAGTTCACCTTGTAGATAAGCTACACCCTTAGTTAGCAGGATGTTATAAATCATGCCACAGATCTAATAACTGGAGGTTTTGGTAATTGTAATGGTTGCTAGGCAGTCGGAAAAGCATGGGTTTCAGTTGGAAGGATGTAGCTTGATGCGCAGGACGGTACAACAACCTATGCAGAAATTCATTCAGTGTGGCCCTTTATTTGCATATAGAAGGGTACACCAGCTTTTGCAAAGGCTTTAATAAAACTTGTTTTGTTTTCCAACACCCTTGGAGTTGAATTTTTATTCCTCACATCCCTAAGGATGGGGCTCCAGCATAAGTCTAAAACCTTGGAAAACAAAACCTCTGGTCCCTGTGACTGACTCACACTGGATCCTACAACATTATCCTGAAACACGTATATTCATCTTCATTTGACACGGATTTGTGTCCATTGAGAAGCTGTATAAAAGTCCAATAATTTCTGGAATCCTGATCATAGACTTCAGCTCTTGCCAAGCATTGCTAAAATGAACTCTTTAAAAAATGAAATAGCCTTCCCCAAATTTTAAATGAACGTGTTTAACAATACTGGTTCATTTAAAATCACCCCCCTGAGCATTTAATAAAGCAATAACAGCATATCAAATCAGAAAATAGATCCAAATCCTCAGAAGCAGCAGAAACAACAACTTGACATCCTGAAAGGGAGGAATATATTTGGTTTTCATTTAAATGCAAACCTATCTAATTCATATTTCTTGAACCAATATACAAAACAAATTGCAATTATCCTCTGGTATTTGCATTCCTCTGAACTTTGTGATATAGTTCTCTCATTAAAAAAACGAATAGAAAAACGTATTAGGAGAAATGGCACAAAATGTGTAGATTGGCACAAATAACATAAATAAAGCTTAATAGAATGGTTGTATATATGCACAGAGGTGGAAAAATATGTATACATATAAATTAGGGAAAAGCACAAGAAAATACATATACAAATTGCAAACTATATGTACATGGACATGTATATGTATATGTATGAATATGAATTTGCATATGAATTCTACTACTACTACTACTACTACTACTACTACTAATAATAAAGTTGGAAGGGACCTTGGAGGTCATCTAGTCCAACCCCCTGCTCAGGCAAGAAACCCTATACCATTTCAGACAAATGACTGTCCAGTCTCTTCTTAAGAACTTCCAGTGTTGGAGCATTCACAGGTTTTGGAAGCAGGTTGTTCCATTGATTAATTGTGTGTATGTGTGTGTGTGTGTGTGTGTGTGTGTGTTTGTGTGTGTGTGTGTGTGTGTGTGTATGACATTGACAGATTGACCACGACCTATTTCAGTTTCCATGTACATAAGTATACTTCAGAAAGACAGAAGGGACCACACTTTTGATAGTTAACTATTACACATTTTTTTTCCAGCCACTGCAAAGGGTGGAGCAGCCATGTAATCATACCATCTGAAGAGATGACTTTCAAAATTAATATTATGTGTGAGAAGAGAGGATTTCCTCTTTTAATGTTTTATGCTTTGATTCAGAATCTTGATCCAAACCGGCTGGACTTCCATTGCTGCTGTCTTACTGTTTTGCCTGCTGCATTTCAATAATGCAATTTTTGGAGGCGCTGGCAGCCAGAGAAAATGGATTTTGCAGATGGCAGGAAGCCAAGGTTTTGCCCCCTTTTGCATGATGACAAACCACAGGATTGGACTAAGGGTCAAGGTAGAGATACTCATACTCAGCACAATTGTACTACAGTTGCCAGCCCACCCCCCAAAATGCAGTTGTATGATGAAATGAGACTGCTGGGAAGTCTTTGTTACAGATCCCTATCTTCCAGAAGGAAGGAAAAAAAAGAGGAATTTGCCTTACATCATGGAGAGTTGCTACCTCTTGTCTGGCTTGATATCTCATGGTGTTATCAAGTTTTGACACCACCTTCTGCCTGATCAAACAGAACGTGCTACAGACTGAAGCCAATACCCTCTGTACACAAAGCATGTGCTCCACTATTGATTTGCACACCTCACAGTTAGCAAAGAGAACGACTGTAATCCAGGCTCAATCTGTGACAGAGATAATGCCTCAATTTATGGCTGCAAATCCTTTCTAGGTATAATTGACCCGTATATCCAATCCCATAACAAGAATTGTCAGAACTAACAATTATCTTAATTTATCACTTATTCTGTTCAGATTAGTACCAGGTGTCATCCCAAGCTATGTCCCATAATGAAAACTGTTGTCTCTGGAAAAGTTTATTGTCTCAGAAACAATTATGGATTCATTCCAAATCATAATGTGCTTGTTTTCACTTAATAACTTGGCATTACATGCTATGCTGGCTAGGAATGTCTGGAGGTCAGAAGCCAGTATACTGTATATGTGTATATGGGCACTCTGTTGGACAATGCAGCTGTCAGTGGTTTTCATTACTATAGGCAGTATATCTCAGTGTAGGTTATTTGAAGATGTATAGACTTCAACTCCCAGAATTCCTCAGCCAGCATGCTCCTCTGCATATCTTCAAGTGGCCATGTTTGAGAAACACTGCTAAAGAGCATATGGATTAAAATGGACTTTAGACATCTGGAGCACTTTTGTCATCTCAAAGTAAAACATATAAGAATTTAAATTAGTAGAAAGTGAAGGATAGGTTATATTGAAGAGAGAGAAAAAAGAATTGGTGGAAGGATAATTGCTCATAAATGTAAGAATAAAACCAGGCCCAGAAGAAGAAGATGCTACAAAGCAGAACTTGATATTCTAGAAAACTAGCCATTTTGTAAAATAATTCATATTTAAAGTGACTCTAAATCAGCATATAATAACCAACTTTTCCACCATTTCAGAAGTATTAATTAGCTGGTTTGCAGAATGATGCTCTTCCTAAATATAAATACTTTACTGCACATGCAGAACAAAAGAAGCAGGCTCTCTCCCACAGGTCACACAAACAGGCATAAATGAGAGCTGATAGCTTCACTGAACCAAAAGCAGAATTTGGATTCTTTAAAGCAGAGAAGCTTAGTTAGTACATCATAGTTTCCAGCCACTTAAGCTACATATTTACCTGTCATTGGAAATACAAATGTCTTTGACCATTAAATATTTTTGGGTGAGTGGCCAAACTTTTCATTGAAAATTTCAGCTTTCACTTTTAATAAACCTGCAAGGTTTGCATGCTACGAAGTGAAGCACCACGATGCACTATCACTCCAATTTTTAAATGCTTCCAGGGCCCATTTAGTTACAGGTAGTCCTCGACTTACGACCATTATTGAGCCCGAAAATTCTCTTGCTGAATAAGACAGTTGTTAAGTGAGTTTTGCCCCATTTTATGACCTTTCTTGCCACAGATGTTAAGCGAATCACCACAGTTGTTAAGTTGGTAACCCGTTTTTTAAGTGAATCTGGTTTCTCCGTGGACTTTGTTTGTCAGAAGGTCGCAAAAGGTGATCGTAGGAAACTGGGACACTGCAACCGTCATAAATATGAACCAGGTGCCAAGCATCTGAATTTTCATCACGTGACCATGGGGATGCTGCAGTGTAAGTGGGAGGACCAGTAATGAGTCACTTTTGTCAGTACCATTGTAACTTCGAATGGTCGTTAAATGAATGGTTGTAAGTCAAGGACTACCTGTATAGTTCACCATATCTTTTAAATCACACTGAGACATCGCATAAACAAAGAGAATGTGTAAATTGGGTGGGTAGGGAGTTCCTGGGGGATGGCAGATGATCCAGAGAGTGAAAGGGTCTTTTTATGTCATATGTGTGTCCATGTTATCTCTCTTTTTTCTTTTCTTTGAGGCACCGTTTCTATTATCAAATATTACTGATCTCGTTCTCTCTCTCCATTTTTTTCTTTGTTGCACTATACTTATTAGCAGGTCTGTTTGTTTTGGTGCAGCACGTGCTTCATTTAGCTGTCTCTTCCTTATGCACTGGAGTCAGATCTGTTTGAACTGCAGACTAAGAAGGTTTAGGGCAGGAACTAAGCTTTTTAAAAAAACATTTTAGTCTGCACTTAGGTAAACATGGGGAGCAATTGTGCAAACATAATTTAGTCCCACGCTAGAACTATTAGCTGTAGGGACACTCAGTTGTTAAAAAGCAAAAGCTTCTCTCTCTCTCTCTCTCTCTCTCTCTCTCTCTCTCTCTCTCTCTCTCTCTCTCTCTCTCTCCCTCTCTCCCTCACACACACACACACACACACACACACACACACACACATCATAACCCAGGGAGGGACTGCCTATCTCACTTTCCAGTGACTCTGCTTGCTCCAACAAAACAGAATGGTGAGACATAAAATCCCAATCCTAATAGTATGAACTGAGGTTCTAACGAAACCACGAAGGGTTGGGGTTCTCTGCCAGATGTCAGTATTTGTAGTACTGGCCAGAAGGTGTGATCACCACCCCGGAGGAAGACAGAAACATGTAGGAGATGATCCTCAAAGTCCAAAGATTCTGGTCCTTCTTAAATATGTCACATTTGGGGTGAATTGTCCTCAAGTGACTGGTCTTGCTCTGGAGCGACTGAAGCTGAGCTCAGTTCTTAACAGATGCAAAATGACTTTTTGTAGAACAAGGAAAGGCAAACAAATTGAATGGTGAGCACATTAGAAGTGTGGAGAGCATATTCTCTCTGTGCTGTTGCAAAACGACTACCACGGTGTCGTTATGATTATTTACCATAATGATGTCTGATGATGTTGCATCCAACAATCCCATAGGCCTCTGGAAGCTGGTAATGATGATAATGATTAGATTTATTTTGTATCCCGCCTTTGTAAATATATGACTCAATGCTACAAAGATGCCTAATATTCCTGCCTTCTATATTTTTTTCCCACAACAACCCTGTGATGTGGAAAGAGAGATTTGCCCAAAGTCACCCAGCCAACTTGCATGCCGTAAGGCAGGACTAGAATTCACAGTCTCCTGGTTTCTAAGTCAGGACCAAATTGGCTCTCTACTAGTTATCACTGTCTTTTTTTTTTATGGACAAGCAGAGATTTGATAGAAGGGAAATAATAAATGCAAAAACAACACTCCACCCTCCCCAATTACATGGAGGATCCATAAATGTTTTTGTAAGTAAAGATGTGGCCAGGATTGGGTGATTTAGGACAGGGAGTGTGATCCAGTGGTGGCATCCTTAAACACCAAAGTCAACACCTTCTTAGAGAAATAGACTTTACCAGCAAGTAGATCTCTGAATCCTTAGGAGACCCTTCAGATCTCCTAACACCATTTTATCCAATTTAAAAAATAATTTAACAGAATTCTCAGCAGGAGAGCAACCAAAGAGGGAGCCATGTCAGAGAACATTTCCTGGAGATCTCAGTCACTCTTATTGGAACCTTCCACCCCAAAGCACCCATGGTTTTGAATCCAGAGGCCATGAACCATCCTGCTCACCAACAATTCCTAGGCAATGTTGGTGTGGAGGAGGGAATTCTTTTCAGTATGGTTGGATCCTGGAGCACCTTCTTGTATCTGCTGCTGGTATGTATGTGCAAGAGCACCCACAGAGGAGGCTAAAAATGTTCCAATGGCAAAGCCTCACCTTTCCTTAATGTGTTGCAAATGTTCCTGAAAATGTGGGAACTCTGAAACCCATCCCCTGAGCATTGTGTGCGTATTGTCTGAATTCTACTTCGGAAAACTAACACTTTTAATGGAAGTAAACTCTAATAAACACAGTTAGATTTACAGTTTGATAAGCATTCATATGGTTACAGTACAACTTACTGAAATTGAAGAGAGTGTCCCTTAGAGAGTAATGAATGGAGAGTCCCTTCCAATTTGGGGGGGAGGGGGGTTTGTTTCTAAGAATGGTTTCTGAAAGTATTCTCATTATTATGATGGTTGGTCACACAACCAGCCAAATGTACAGACTGGATTGACATTTTTATTCACTTATTGCAGGGGTGTCAAACTGCCGGCCCATGGGCCAGACGCATCACGCAGAAGCTGTGCCCACCTCATTGCACGCAATGGCTAAACCGTCCCGATATGTTGCGTGATGTCACGTGATGTTGCAAGTTTGACATGTCTGACCTATTGACCTATTGGGATAGACGTTGTTTGATGGTGTTAAAAGTATCATCACAGGATGTAAGCTGTTCCAAGTAAGGCTGCCATTTGCAATTGACTGATGGTGTCGATGCTGATGGTGTTCAAGTGGTGCTCCAAATGTTTTGGGTTTGGAGTTTGTACCCAAGGCACCTCTTACTACTGGTAATATATTTGCTTTCTTTTACCACAATTGTTCTACTATTCTGTTTGCAGGTCTTTGTATTTCATTGTCTTTTCCAGTTCTTTCTCTTTTGTTGTCTCCAGGTACTGCCAAGGTCACTCTTCAGATTTTTTGGTCTTTCTTACCAACAATTATTATTATTATATTTATCTGCCACCTTTATTTTGTACAACTTAAGGTGGTGTACACAATGTTTCTGCCTTCCATTTTCCCCATAACCATCATCTGTGAATTAGTCTGGGCTCAGAGGGAATGACTAACCCAAAGCCAGTTTTCATGCCTGGGGGAGACTAGAACTCATGGTCTCTTAAATTTTAGTCCAGCACCTTAACCTTTATGCCACACGGATTCTCCCAAATCTGCCTGGAAACATTTCTATACTGAATTTTTTACAGCCTTGGCACATATAGTTCCCTCTTCTCCCTCTTCCCACCATAAAATATTACCCTAAGAAAGAAGCAGGCATCTTTCTCTACCATAAATAGATTGGGAAAATTGTTATCCTGTAAGGTGGGATAGAAGAAGAATGTAATGGAATATAAAAGAAATACAAACACGTTGTCATTCAACAATGAGAGATGAAATGCAAATAAAGTAGCATTATTTGGAGCATCTATTACGCAGCTTTTAAGCCTTTGTTCCACAGGTCTCTTTGAAAGGTACCTATAAAATTTCATTTCACAGCATGCAGCAGAGAAACAGGAGCACTGAGAACTGACAGTGACTACTTCATAAATGAGACTTGGTATTTATAGGTATTTATATTCTAAACACTTCAATATTTTATCGAGGACATAGCCATTTTGTGGGAGATTTCACATGCTGGAGGGATACATTGTGAGTACCAGTTATTAAAAGAGACAACATTTTGAAAAATCTGCTTTTTTCCCCCCCTAAAGAACAGGGGAAAAAATGACAAATACAAACACAATTGCTTATTGTTCTGTAGAGGAAGAAATACAAATGTCAGTTTTCCTTCAGTTGCATAAAAGACAATGTCATAAATCTTTAAGCTAATTATGTAAAAGATTGGCATCCTACATCCATTGTGAACATTAGGAATAAAAAATAATATTTTTATAGTGTCATATAAAATCTATATCCTCTAGATATAGATTTAAGTTTTCAGGTATGCACACATACAATTCTGAATGCACTCTTAACTTCCCTCAAAATCAGTAGTTTAAATCAGAGTAATTAAGCGTGCAATGGAAGCTTTCATATGAAATGTGCAAAGTTTTCCTTTTAAACTATTTGCCTTTGTCTTTTGAATTTGAATTCTTTCCTGCTGATAGAGCCCCAGCTGCCTCCACCTGCATTGTAAGTGACTCACCTTTTGACTTGACCTGCATGTGCGGCCCTACAAAGGAATCACATTCCCATCATCATTAGTCTTTGGAACATTAACACTATCAAGGTGATAAAATCTTGAGAAGAATTTTAAGGCATATTCCTTGATAAATATTTTCACAGAAAACTATAGGTTTCATTGGAAGCAAAGAACTGTTTACATGTTCAGAAATAAGCTGATAAAAACTGCTGCAAAATATTTGCTTGCTTACATGGAAAACAATTCATAAGCAGCATGAAAGAAATAAAAGGAGAATTTGTAAACAACAACACAAACTGTAAAAGTTAAACTAAATGTGTTTAAAACCCAGCGACATTTAGCAAGTTGTTAGGTCAAATACATAGGACCAGCACAAGTTAGCTCAAGAATGTACCATGTGTAAATTTTCTAATCACATAACATGATTTTTTTTATTTCTATGGGACTTTGGGGTTTGTTTGCTGGAGAATCAAGGCTTTATTTTGTGTCAGTCAGCCAGGATACACCTCACATTCTTCCTTTGCAAAGAAATCAATAGAAAATCACAGACCTTTGGGATTTTACAACCACATCCAGAGCTGCTTCATTTTCTGTTGCCTAGATGTTCATCGTGCTTATTCTCTTGTACAATGTGTTGTCCATAAGCATTTCCCCAGAGAACGCAGCAAAGCTAAAGTTGAATCAAACATAGTATTTGGTGCAATCCTCGTCCTCTGTTCCTCTTACTTAAAGCCTACAACAGGCTTCAGAAAATATACTGTAGGAAAAAAAATACAAGGCCTGGATGTGCTTGGCAGGTCCACTTTAGCTGCTAATACAGGATAACAACATATGACACAGTATTTGTTTTATAAATAAATGCTAATGTATTCCAATATATAAGCAATACATTTGGGAAAATATGCTGTTTCCTATTACTATTTTGTTTCTAATAAACAAATAACAATCTTGTCAAAATCTGATTTTCTCTATTGAAAACCATGCCATATACTGTAGTTTATATCATAGAAGAGAACTGAAGGGAAACACTGTATCTGCTGCAATGAGGAATAGCCTTACAAAGCTGAAAATCTTACACGGCCTATCTACAAGTAAGTCCCCCTAAATTTTATGGGATTACCTCTCAGCAAACATGTATAAGATTTTCCAATAAAATTACCTAATTATCTAATCAGAGTTTAATATATAAAAACTACATTGGAAAAACAAAAATTTAGGCCTCTGTTTTACTGCAGAACTTCATTGAAACATTGTATTGATCACGCTTAGCCTATCCAGAACAGTATTGCACCAAGTGGTCAACTTACCATTTGAATAAGTTTTACCATATTAAGATATTTTAATGTTACCAAGGGCATTCAAGTAAAAATTTTAAATTTAGAATCCATTGAGGGCGAAACTGCTGAAATTTTGTCAAACCATCTATACAGAGTAATAAATGAAAACAATTTGAAATCCAAAGTTGTTGCACTAACAGCTGATAATACAAATACAAATTTTGACGGGCAAAGACGCAAAGGGGTGAATAATGTGTATGTAAAATTACAAGATTTACTCCAAAAGAAAATACTAGGAATAGGTTGTAATGCACATATTTTGTCAAATGCAATCAACACGGTGTCATGTGCCATGCCAATTGATGTAGAAGTAATAATAACTATAATTTATTTGTATTTTAGTCATTTTACCATTCGTGTGGCTACTTTAAAACAATTTTGTGAAGAAGTGAATGTTCAATACAAAAAACTTTTAGGATATTCAAAAGTTAGATGACTTGCTCTAACACCTGCTATAGAGCGTGTTCTACAATTATTTGAGCCTCTCCGTTCATATTTTTTAAGTTTAGATAAATGTCCTAAAATCCTGGAATCATTTTTCAATAATGAAATATCTGAGATATTAATGTATTTTGTACATAATCAAGCATCTATTTTTCACAAAGCGATTCAAAAGATTGAAGGTGAACACATTTCAGCTATAGAAGTTAGTCTTATTTTGAATGACTTTATCCTTCAATATAAAACTCGATTTGAAGAAAAATTTCTTCCTTTAGTTATAAAAAGAAAATTGTCAGACTTAGAGGAATCAAATCCAGGCATAACAGAAAAGTTTATCAAAGAAGTGCAGAATTTTTACCAAATATGTTTTCAATATATTGAATAATGGTCTGAAACAAACATCACAGGAAATAACAGTTTTCAATGGTGTTTTTTGACTTCATCGCAAGTATGTTGGACAGATATTGAATCTTGTGTTGAGTTTTTATCTAAAGAAATGCCAGACATTAAAATAGATGACAATTGTCTCTTTGAAGAAATTAGAAGACTGAATGTATTTTTAAATTCTGAAAAATTAATACAATGGGAAAATAAACATGTTGAAATTGATAAAAGATGGGTGGAAATATTCAGTCGTTTCAAAAATGAACGTATTCCATGTGAAAATTTATTTATTCTTGTTCAATTTATGTTGTGCTACCCTGGAACTAATGCAGCAGTTGAAAGGGTTTTTTCAATTGCAAATGATTTTTGGAAAAGTGAGTGATTGTATCGAGATTGAATGTTGATACTCTAGCTGCAGCACTTGCCGTAAAATTCAATATGAAGGATATTTCTTGTTCAGATATTTCCAATATATTGTTAGAAAAGGATACATTGACAAAAAATATTCATTCAATGGAAAAGTACTCATTTAAATAATAATTAATAGGCATGTAAGCATAATTACAATATAAAATGTTATTGTTGCAATGTTTTTTATTATGCATTTATCATATTTTACTGTATTCTGTATTATTGTTGCAATGAATAAAATGTTTCTTTTATTTACGATATTTTTTCTTCAATTTATTTGTGTCCTCCTTTTCATTGTAAAAAAGTTGGTCACCTTACAAACATGGAACTCTCTCAACATATTATTTGGCCCAATACATATGTCAGGGCACATTTTGGGTAAAGGAGTTTTTCATAGCTATATTTTGCCATATTTAAAAAGTTTGTAAAATAGGTCAATAGATTAAGGGGCTTTGAGGGACAGTCCTGTTGCGTATCTCCACACGTCATCCATAGTGAAACGTGCAAACTAGCATCTGCATTTCCTGCATCGGATGAGGAAAGCACTTCTCTCTCCTTCTGTCCTGGCCACTTTTTACAGAGGCACGATTGAGAGCATTTTAACAAACTGCATCACTGTCCGGTTTGATGACCACAGCACCTCAGATAGAAAGTCCATACAGAGAGTGGTAAGGACAGCAGAAAAGATCATAGGAAGCTTGCTTCCTGGTATTCAGAATGCTGCTTATAAGTACTACGTGCTTAGAGCTCAAAGCATTGTTAGAGACCCCACACATCCACATCATTACGGTCTGTTTCTGTTGCTCCCCTCTGGGAGGAGGTTTCAAAGTATTTGTAGCAGGACTGCTTGATTCTATAATAGCTTTGTTCCCTATGACATCTGTCTGGTAAACTCGCAAGATTTGTTTTTCTCACCATGCACATGTATACATAACCCGAACTAGACTGTTGTTTCTCTGTGTCATATAATATATATGGGTATAGGCATAATTCTGTATTTATTTATTTTTGTCATATTTATGTAGTGTATATCAGAGGTGGTGGCCCTTTGACAGCTGAATGCAACAAAATTTCATTTTAATGTATGCCGATTAGTGTACATTCAAAGTGACAATAAAGTTATTATTCTATTCTATTCTGTCCTGTCCTGTCCTATCCTATTCTCAATGCCATGTTTCAGTGGTGGGATTCAGCTGGTTCGCACCACTTCGGCAGAATCGGTAGCTATTTTTTTGTTGGCCAGGCCCAGAATGGACTTCTGGAAGCGGCATCCACACAGAGAACCGGTTGTTCACATAATTGAATCCTACCACGGCCATGTTTCCTCCACAGGATGCAGAGATGTCCCAGGCAATAGGGCTTCATTTTTCCAAAGACAGAATTGTTTTCTGGCTCTAAAGGACCCAATGCACACCCAGGCTCATGGTGAGAGTTAAAGATGATCTCAAGCTGACCTTCATTCCTGGTGACAGTGTCTGTTTTTCTTGACAATATGAAGGAATCATTGTCAATAAAACTTATCAAGTCCTGATAAGAAAATTTGCCAGTCCAGGCAACAGACTTGTAATTTCCAGAGCCTGAGACTAGTTAAGGTCAGCTAAGTGCTGCTGTTACCTGTTGAGAATGGATCTCCTGACTCTGGGGACAACTTAAAGCACAAGAGGAGAGGCTGACACTGATAGTTCTCCATTTTCCAACCTCATTTCTGTTATGAGACTACAAACAACAGGGCTTAGGATACCCTGGGGAGCTCTGTTGTTTTGTTAAAATCTAGTCTGGCTTCACTAAGTCATACTTGCTTTTAGCTAGGCAATTCTCTTTTTTATTTAATTTTTTATTTGTTAAATTTCTATGCTGCCACGCAGCTATACAGTGACTCTAAGATGCCACCTGAATCATGTTGTTTTTTCAAGTTCTTGGATGGCTTCAATCTGTTTTTCATCTTTGACTTGTTGCTTTATCCATCATATCTCTCTCTCTCTCTCTCTCTCTCTCTCTCTCTCTCTCTCTCTCTCTCTCTCTCTCTCTCTCTCTCTCTCCACTTGACTTATCCAATTATAACAATACTTAAAAATTATTGTAAATAACCAGATACCAGAAGACAGCACCACTAAAGAAGAGGACAGTGCAATACCTGTAAAAGAAAAAAAATATAAAAGACAACCTTTCTTTGAGGTTCATATTGTATTATTATTATTATTATTATTATTATTATTATTATTATTATTATCTCTTATTAATGCGTTCCTAGAGAGGTAGAATTCTTTAACAGCCAGGTGATGTGTATAAATGAGGAATAGTACTCTCTACCACAAAGCAAACATTTTAATTCCCTCTTTTTTTAAAAAAAAAAGCTGAATCAATAAAACTTGCCATGTACACATTTGGAACTGCAGTTGTACCTAGGCCTTATGTCACACACCTTATGTCTATTGAGCCACGTGAAGAGAGGATCAAATAAACAGAAAAAGGAGCGCTAGTTTGTTTTTCAGTTTATTACAGTCAACCTAGCCGAGCACCTTGAACCATGGACAAAGGAGGTAAGAGAATATCGTAAACACCTCATTGAAATGTAAATGCAATTAATGCATTCTGTGGAGCATATATGTTTTCTAAACAAAACTGCAGAGCTGGAAAAGATGCAGAAAAGGGCAATCCAATAGACCAAGGTTCTGGAACAGCTCTCCTACAAAGAAAGCTTTAGAGGAAAATGTATTTGAACTGCTTTAGAGAGAGATTTACTTGTAACTGCTGTTAAGAAGGCCAGAAGCCTTCCCTTCCCTTCCCCTCTTCCAGCCCCTGCCCTCCCTTCCCCTCCCCTTTCTCCCCCTTTTCTTCCTTTTTTTTCTTTCTTTGCACTTTTTTCACCCTCTCATTACCTTAGTGTGGAAAAATGTGAGTTTCCAAGAACTTTTCAAGCAAAATAAAAGCTGAAAAAAACTGTCTATAAAAAAAGAAATCAATAAATATATAACAGGACATTACATTGCATAAATAAAAGATTCTCTGAAGATTTTCTGGGGTCAGGAAAACAAATCTAGTAGCTGAAGTAATTCCTGTTTCTTGCTTTATATGATATGAGCAATTCCCCGATAGCTGGAAAATAGAAGAGAGATAAGGGAAGCCATCTTTATGTTCACAGATAATCAGAGTTGTTGCACAATAGATTTTATCCAAAGACACTAGGTTCTTACACCATATTCCTCAAACTGGATCTGTTCCTTAGAGTTTAACTGTTCTTGTGTAACCTCCTGCATAGGAGAAGAGTCTGATCTGGCTGAACCAAGTATAGATCAGTATCTTCAAATGTTGCAACAATGGACTTCTGCACTGAATATGTAACAACAACAACAACAACAACAAAATCTAGATAAAAAAACCCACGTCCACTATCCAGACTTTTTTGTCTTTTTTTTTGTCAATAAGAAAGATAAAAAAAGTCTGGATAGTGGACGTGGCAGTGCCTGGAGACAGCAGAATAGACGAGAAAGAACTGGAGAAGATAACAAAATACAAAGATCTACAAATAGAAATAGAAAGACCATGGCAAAGGCAAGCAAGGGTAGTACCAATAGTAATAGGCACCTTGGGTGCAATCCCAAAACAACTGGAGCACCACTTGAACACCATTGGCATTGACAAATTCGCCATTAGTCAACTGCAAAAGGCGGCCTTACTAGGAACTGCTTCCATCCTGCGACGATATCTGTAATACCATCAAACATCCACATCTGCCTATCCCAGGTCCTTGGTAAGGACTCGATAGGTAGACAAAATGCCAAATCCAGTCTAAACATCTGGCTGACTGTGCGATAATCCATAATGATGATGATGATGATGATGATGATGATGATGATGATGATGTTGAAAGGGACCTTGGAGGTCATCAAGTCCAACCCCCTGCTCAGGCAGGAACCCTACACCATTTCGGACAAATGGCTGTCCGGTCTCTTCTTAAAAACTTCCAGTGTTGGAGCATTCACCGCTTCTGGAGGTCAGTTGTTCCATTGGTTAATTGTTCTAACTGTCAGGAAGTTTCTCCTTAGTTCTAAGTTGCTTCTCTCCTTTATCAGTTTCCATCTGTTGCTTCTTGTCCTGCCCTCAGGCACTTTGGAAAATAGTTTGACTCCCTCTTCTTTGTGGCAGCCCCTAAAATATTGGAACACTGCTATCATGTCCCCCCTCGTCCTTCTCTTCCTTAAACTAGACATACCTAATTCCAGCAACCGTTCCTTATATGCTTTAACCTCCAGTCCCCCAATCATCTTTGTTGCTCTTCTCTGTACTCTTTCTAGAGTCTCAACATATTTTTTACATCGTGGTGACCAAAACTGGATGCAGTATTCCAAGTGTGGCCTTACCAAGGCATTGTAAAGTGGTATTAACACTTCACGTGATCATGATTCTATCCCTCTGTGAATGCAGCCTTGCACTGTGTTGGCTTTTTTGGCAGCCGCAGCACACTGCTGGCTCATATTTAGGTGATTGTCCACTAGGACTCCGAGGTCCCTCTCACAGTTACTACTATTGAGCAAAGTACCCCATATACTATACCTGTGTATTTGGTTTACATTTAGAGGAGGAGGAGGAGGAGGAGGAGGAGGAGGAGGAGGAGGAGGAGAAAAATTAGCATGGTGTTTCATTACTTACTTATCTACTTACTTTTCTTACAGTGTGGTATAGTAGATAAAGTATTGAAATAGGATAAGGAAAACTTAGCCTCAAACCCATTCTCAGCCGTAGAACCCATGGAATAATATTCAGCCAGTCACTCCCTTCAAATCCAATGTATCTCACAGGATTGCTATTGTGAGATAAAACTGGAAAAGAGAGTGACCCACACCTCCTTGAGTTCCTGAAGAGAAAGCTAGCAGTATGTGTCTAACAAATAAATAAAAACAACCCTGTATTTTAATGAACTTTAAACAGCAACACATTTGTTGCATATTCCATCTCATTTCTTTATTTTTGTTTTCCAGGTCCAGGTCCTATCTATGATGCTGCAAAATGCTGGTCCTTATAACTTGATGATGGTGATAGTACTGTAGTCATACCTTCTCAAAGGAGAGAGAAAAAAAACAAATTTAGAAATGACTTCCCTCAAGTGAGTGATTACAATCTTCTTCCTGACTGGAACTTGGTAGTACTTTCAAATCAACCCTTGAAAATATTTTTTTTCCACTAATGTGAAGAGAGAGGCAAAAGCAGTTGTTGTTGCTGTTGTTGTTTAGTTTTGCTCCTCCCAATTTTTCCTCCTTTGCTGTGCTCAAAGAAGCCATTAATCAGGGTTTCTCACATGCCAACCCAAAGGATTGCTTCTGTAATTTACCCAGTCCTTTGCTGGAGGTGGGGGAATACTCAACAAGGTCTCAAAAAACGTGGGATAGTGATAAAGGATCTGTTGGTGATTCTGGCCTTATCAGAGGACAAAATTCAGGAGTCCATCATAAGAAAAACACTGAACAAGACAACCTCAACCAACTGCTTCCTCTAGATCAGGAAGGGACAAATATGGCTGCTTTACGACCTGTGGACTTCAACTCCCAGAATTCCTGAGTCAGCATGGCTGGCTCAGGAATTCTGGAAGTTGACGTCCACAGGTCGTAAAAGACCATAGTTACCCACACCTGTTCTAGACTGTAGATGTGACCTTAGTAGTTAAGAGGAGATGAGCCAGGGTGTGATAAAAATGCAGGGAAGGACAAAGAAGAAGGAAACTACTCGAGAAATGATATTGCCACCAGTCTCAAGTTTGCCAAAAGTCTTCTGAGGGAAAAGTGGAAAGTTTTGGCACCAATGAACATGCTATGTTTGGAGAAAATGAACTACTGTATTCTAGCAAAGGCTCTGCAGGGAAGGATGGATCAGAAGATCTTTGCTAGGTCAAGCCTTTCCAACTCTGTTATTCTGTAAATCCAGTAAAAGTGGCTCCATGTAAAGCAATTACACTAGTCCACATGAAAGATGACTAAGGCATGAGTCATCGACTCTCAGTCCAGGATCCAGGCACATTTGATGCACTAGATCAGACATGTCAAACTCGCGACATCATGTAACATCGCGCATCGTATCAGGACGGTTTTGCCATTGCAGGCAATGAGGTGGGTGTGGCTTCCAGATGATGCGTGAGGACTGTGGGCCAGAAGTTTGACACCCCTGCACTAGATGAATCTTTTGAATAGTCCTCTTGGGTATCGCTGCCACCTGTCATGAGTCCACGATTTCAAAATTCTGCCCTAATCCTCACTGGGGAAGTGCAGCCAATGGAAGTTACAGATGAAAGAACAACAGATCTGGGTAGAGTCTTAAAACTCTCAGCCACTCTGCCTTGCCAGAGTTGAGCCTGCTTTTGTTTACTCGATTGTCATAGACTCCAGGCACTGGGAAAGAATCCAAACAGCATCATTTCCTCAACTAGAGCAGAGATCTACAGATGCGTATTGGTGGGTTGATGATCTGTTAGCCCCATTAGTGAATAACCTCAACCAACTGCTTCCTCCATATCAGGATGGGTAAATATGGCCACTTTATGATCTGTGAACTTCAACACCTAGAATTCCTGAGTCAGCATGGCTGGCTCAGGAATTCTGGGAGTTGAAGTCTACAGGTCATAAAGGGGCAATAGCTGCCCACCCCTGTTCTAGATGATAGATGTGCCATTAGTAGTTAAGAGGAGATGAGCTGGGACGTGAGAAAAACACAGAAATGCTAGCAAACATATGAATGGGTAAAATATACACAGGCAGTTTTTTTATTTTTTTTAAAGATACATTTAATGTGACAACTATCATTAACTCTGGTTTTTTTTTTCCTCCCCGGAGCATAAGTGACAGGAAAATGAGCATTTCTATACCCACATATTTAGTGTCTATTTCACTTTCCAAGAATAAATAGAGAAAAAGTATCTCATATCTGCAGCAACATGCAATCTCTCAAGATATAAAATGTTGCATTTGTTTCCCTATTTTTTTTAAAGTTATAATTAATCCCGCAGTCTTCAAATCAGAAGACTTGTTGTTTTTTCTAGAACTAAACATTTCTGGATAATTTTCTTCTCTGCTATATTTCTATTACCCTCACCCATTACTACTCCATTTCTGCTCTTGATGTCTTTCAACAACACCATAAATGCCCAATACATTCTGAATTAAAACATTTATTTGATCAAATGGCAGAGTAATATGTAAACTGATAAAAGTAGCTGTTCGTCACAAGTGTGTAGGGCCTTGTAGACCCACACTATTCTCTCTCTTCTTTAAATCTGGGCTATCTGGAAGGCAGAGAATGTGAAACTGCTTTCCCCAGCTTGATGTCCTGAAAATGTATAGAGGTCTTGGCTTTCAGAATATCTACTTAGTTAGAACTTACTATGCTTTCTGGCAATTCTGGAAGCTGTATTCTCAATAAATTAGTACTGATTAGATTATAGATCATCAAACCCATAAATCAATATTTTTTTTTATTTTCAGCAAAAGATCCATAATGAGTGTCCAGTCACTAATAAATGTACTTGTTCTCAACAGAAGATAATATTTGTAACTTGGGGGTGAGCTGTGCGGTCCTTGGTGCTCTCTGAGCTTGGTGGTTTTCTTGCAGACATTTTATTACTAAACTAGGCAACTTTATCAGTGCACTGACAATGTCACCTAGATTGGTAATGAAATAAATGTCTGCAAGAAAACCACCAAGCCCAGAAAGAACCTGGGACCCCATACTTTTTATCTTTTCCCTAACCAAGCGAATCAATTTTGTCATTTTACAAATTCTATCAGCTTCTCCAACCATTCCTACATTGTAGGTATTGGGTATATAATAATCTTTCTGCAGTCACCATATATAAAAATAACCTTCCACGAGCCTTCCATTAGGTTAGGAATACATTTATTTCTCATGGTGGATGTTGCACAGCACTGATACAAAGTTGTGACAGAAAAGAAAGAAGAAGTTTCTCTCTTTGCTCACAACCAATAACCATGAGCTTTATTTGCAGAGCAACTTATTTGCAACTTGAGACTAGAGGCTATTTATTTTGATTTTTTTTTAGCTAACTTGACTGCTTTTAAATTGTTTTTAATTTCATTTCCATACTTGTAGGGCAGATTGTTTTGATTTCATAAGCTAGAGGCAGATAATGCTACCTGGAAATCAGGGCCACAAGCATTGACATGTTTAATATGGTAAACCATTAAAAAACAAATTAATTAGTCAGGAGGGACTAAATTTAATTTATGAGGGTAAATTTTAATCACCGGAGCAGCAAGCTGAAGTATTAAACCCACTGCAAAAAGCTTTCTTTAACAATCAACTATAGTTATTTTAGCTGTTTGCACACTCTATTTCCTTCAATATCTTTAGAATACATATATTGAAACTTTTGTTCTATACTAGGTTGTTAAATTGAATCAGTATATTAACTCAAATATTGAACTGTCTAACTTAATTAAAGCCAACATAAAATTAAATCAATACAAGTATGCATGTACATAAAAACCCCACACTCATCTACGTGTACCCCCCAAACACCCAAACACATTGTAAGGCTAAATAAAAATCAGATGTACTACTGTGTGTGTAAGAGACTGTAATTTATTGTTCATGTAATTTTTGACAAAACCATTGATTTTGATTGACTCAAACTGTGTTTCTTTCTATGTTCAGAAGAATGCTGTATCAGAAATACTACACAAAAAACGTGAAAGGTCAGTCTAGGATATAAAACATGAAGGGTCAAGGATAGACATGTAAAAAAAGCTAGAAAATTCTGACCCAAATATGTATAATGATACATTTTTTTAAAATATTAGCTGACATACAGCTGAAATTAGTTGTATTTTCTGTTGGGACTTATGGACAATCAATTAGAAATGACTCATGAAAGAATGTTTTTAGATATGATAATTGCAGCAAGTTTATTATTAGCACAAGATTAAAAAATATCTACAGGAAGATGACAATATTTGCAGAAATGGCAAAATTTGATTAGAAAAAGTACAAGAAGTATATTTATTAGTCTGAAAAAAGACAAGTATATTTATTTTATAGATATTTTATTGGTTTTTAACTATAACAATCTTCAGTGCCTGGTGTATAGCGTGTTGTCTTGGTTTATATTTTATCAAAAAAGGATAATAATAATTAATTAACAATCAATAATAATTAAATTTGATAATTCCATAATTAATATATTGATTAATGATACATTTCTTTGATCTTCCCTTTTCCCATTTGTATTCTCTTCTTCAACCTTAGCCAAAATATAATTCTTAATATTTTCAATATATAAATGATTAGATATAGGCATTTTTTATATTTATACAAATAATAATAATCTCTATATATAACATTTTTTTCAGCTTATATTATTCTCCTAACCATCATCTCTTTAGTTCCGCATACATCCTATTTTTATAATTTTTGTTTGCTTAAATTCCCTTATGTTCAATCCAATTCTTATCAGTCATAATTTCTTCATATTAGTCATCTAACTGTCCAAATTTTCCCATTTAGGTACCTCATCCCAATATTTTATATCATGTATTATAGAAATACTATACTTTTTATCTATCTTATATTATCTAGGTATAACATCCTTTTTAATCAGTTTATATTTCACTTATATTAATAAAAGTTACACCAACCTACTCTTTTAACATTTCATATATTACAAAACGTAACTATATTACTTGAATCTCTTATCCTTCTTGTAATAAGGCCCCTCTATGTTCAAAATTCTCTGTTCTTTTAGCCATATTCAAACAAATATATATTCATGTAATAGTCCATCTGGTAGGGCAAGTCAAATCTCTTGTATCTGTCTCTGGTCTTCTTCTTTTGCCGAGTAATTTTCCAAGTTGATAATCCACTTACCTAACAGTTCCTGTATTTTTACCAATGTTGTTGGGAATACAAAAGATGAAGTAAGTAAGATAAACACTTTCTGTCTCTCAAACTTTGATGGTTCTCCTGATAATTACATTTTTCTTGTTATATCAGAACCTTGTAGATTTTTTCCTGTTTGTGTCAAATTGTAATTCTTTTCCTTTGTTATTTCGTCAATTTGATCATACTCTTCTAATTTGTAATCTGCTGTCTGATTTATTTGTTCATTTGTTGTTATTTCCTGGATGTTTTTTAATTGTAGATTTAGATTGGAAATATGCTTATTTAAATCATCAAAGTTGTTTCGAATTTCCTCGTGTTTTGAGTCTATTGTTATTTGTATTTGTCCTAACATTACATATATTTCCTCCTGGAAAGTATTTATCTTGCCTTGAAGTATTGCTTCTGGAGGCCCTTGATTTTCCAGGCTAAGTCCTTCAGGAGAAAATATTGAATGTGGCAACCTGTTATTTTTTAATATGTATGTGATATCCCTGTTGTCTCCCCTCTTCAAATAATCTTTCATCAATGTTTTAATTCAAAAGTCAATTTATCAGCCAGTCAAAGTTACAGTTCAGTATGTTAAGCCACTTTAAATCCTTCCTGCAGATTCTCTTCTGAAAGATTAGCCGAAAAGCCAAAGTTTTTCTTTTCCATAAACAGTTCTTAGATTTAAGCAACAGTCCATGTGTTTTTTTTTCTTTCAAACACTTTTTAATCTTATAGATGGCTCTTCCTTTGTTCCCAGCTGCCTTCAACGTTATTTGCAATTCAAAGGAACAACTTTTTCTTTGTTTCTAGGCATTCTGCCAATTTCTGAGTCCTTATAGTTAGTGTTCTATTCTCTGATTCTCCACTACATGTCAGCAGTTATTTTTTTTCAGTTTTTCTTTCAATCAAAAATATATTTTTGTTATATATTTTTATAATTCCATCAAAAAAAATTAGGGTATAATCTTGACAATTTTTAGTTCCTAGATTTGTCCAGACTGAAGTATTTTAAATCAAATTTTAGTATATATCTTTCCTCCTTTAATATTAATTCACCGCTTCTGTCTGTAAGGGAATGGGGATATAGTCCCCTCCCTTCACTTCTGGAGGTTTTCTTGCTTCGGGGATCTTTTAAAGGATTTAGATAGTAGATAGAAGAAAGAAGATCAGTACTCTCTTCAATTCCAAGCACACTGTTCACTGACGTTCAGGTTCATGCTCTAGGACTTTGGCTGCAAGCAGCTTGGGCTAGACACTGATTTAATTCTAGCCTTTCTCCTGTTGGGTTTGGAGGGCTTTCCCAGGATCAAACAAAGCAACTACCATCACTTCATGATCAACAGGGCACCCCTCCTTCATGGCACCCCTCCTTCAGGGCAACTTCGGACCCATCTAGGATCCCCCAAGCAGGAAGAAACTAGCCGTGGGGAGTGGAGGTCCACTCTTGTGCGGCCATGCGCTACGGGTGCAAAACCGGAAGTCAAGCACAACAAGTATATTTGTTAGTAACTAAATAAATTATGAATTTTTGGTTGATAATGAAAAAAATGAACTGGTTATTTATTAATTTGATGATTAGAAAGGGTAAAATATGGAAAGAAGGAAATCATGATGTAACCTTAAAAAGGGAAGACAGACGATAAATTTATTTGTAACTGTTGTAAAGATTGGAAGCAGCTTCTTTATACTTTCCCCTCCTTTTTCTTCTTTTCTTTATCTATTCACCACTTTTCTTTACTCTTCTTTTGCTTAAATTTGTATCATTTTTATTATTGTGTAAAATTCTTCCAAAATTATTTTCTTTAAAAAAAATGAAATATTATGAGAAATATGAATTGCAACTAATGCTAACCTGAAAAAAAATTAGAAGTAGAAAATGGAAGACATCAAATGCAGGCCATGTCAGGATCCTGGGATCTGGGGATCTATCCAAGGATGCAAGCTTTCTAGATATTTGTAGCATATCAAGTATTAAAGGTTAATAAATAAAGTGGTAGGGAAAGAGATAAATCTACCAAACTCCTTGGGATGCTATAGTTAAAGGCTAAGATCTTGATTAATCCTGTTATTACCTGCCCTTGAGTACTTTTGTGAAGGTTAACATGGAATTAATTGTACCTACATTTTGCAAATACGTTAAACAGCATCATGTTCAAGTGTGCTTTTGATTTTCAGTTTTTTCTTCTTTATTTATTGGGGTCTTGTGTTCTATCTATTATTCTATGTGTTACCTGCTGTGATGAATTTTTGATTTAACTCAGAGAATGGGGAGCAGAATACTAAGCCACTGCCCAAAAGAGCCTGGGAAACTAGAAAGCACGAGAGAGGAACTCAGACCATCTCTGCCTTGATTTCTTTAGATATACTTTGAAGTAGAGAAGGACTTTGACAGGTTTTCAAGATGTTTTTCCGAAGTCTCTTAGCAACTCCTGCTTCCTCACCTTGCTTATCTCAAAGAGCTCTCACGTGATCAGAATCCATCCAGGATGGGGAGATCTAAATATTGTAATTAATATAAAAAAATAAAACTGAATAAATCAAATCTTTAAAACTCTGCATAGGATGTAGGAAGCAATAAGGAGGCAGGATCCTCCTTATAAATTATTATGAGTCCTTGGTGATCTCTGAGCTTGGTTGTTTTCTTGCAGACATTTCATTACCCAAACTAGGTAACATTATCAGTGCTAGTAAGGAATGAGCAAATCCCACTCCTTTTAACTAGCACTGATGATGTTGCCTAGCTTGAATAATGAAACATCTGCAAGAAAACAACCAAGCTCTGAAAGCACCAAGACCCCTCATTTGAACCCTGAGCTACAAATATTTGTGTTTATTGGTACCATAAATTATATAAATATATGAAGTGATGTAATAAATATTATTACATCAAGATGTCTGATTAAATAAGAAGAACAAGAGAAATAAATGGATGGAAAAATTCAGCTGTCCGCTCTGATATTTCAATGTTTTCAGACCTCCAAGTTCACAGGTTACCAAATCCAAATCCCCTATATTTGGGAACTATCATCAGCTTCAAAGAAGACCAGACATAGGCTGCAATTCTTCTTGCAAAATTGGACCTTTCCTGCACCAAAATGGCAAGAATGCAAAATCTGTGTAAAGCACAGAGCCTTTGGGAGACCCACACTACCTTAAGACAGTATTCTATAATATTTCCATTTCTCTGCAAGCAAGAGTGGAGGAGGACTTGTGCCATAGCAATCTTGTCAATTACAGGGCAGTTTCTTTAAAAGCAGCAGCTATTAGACATGAGGGGAAGAAAGTCAAAAGCCTACAAAATCAAGGGCAGCCTATCAAATTCACAGCAGTGTTCTTTCCAGCAAGCTTGGAGAGAGCTTCTAGTCCAAAAGAATATTACTTTGCAGCTGAGAAGCCTGTGTTTCTATATCTCGGGCTCCCTCATCATTCTAACCATGTAAGCTAGCACAATGAAAACTCCAGGATTAGCCAAGTTTTTCCTCTCTCCCTTTTTCCGTAAATGTCTCTCCTGACAAAGAGCTCTTGAAACTTGAAAAACCTACAGCCATTTTGTAAACTTTCAGCTTGTTCAATAAACGGTTTTAATCTCCGCTATTCTAAACTCTATTCCTTGTGATCACTCGGAAAGATGAACACATATAATCTATAAGAAACTAAAGTTGCACTTCTGTTCCCTGAGAAGACAGATTTGTATTGTATTGTGTTGTATCGTGTCTCACCAAGTCAGAGAGAATGCTGGTACATGGAGGAAGGGGTTAGAAATAGAAATATGCTCAGCTCTCACACTGGAGAAGGAATCAGTGAATATTTTTGGGACGTGTCAGGAGAAGCTGTGGAAACACTGGATCCAAACCTTTGTCCCTGTGCTCCCCTGGCAGTCATATTTTAGGCCTCTCCTGCTGCAAGTAAAATCTTTTTCTCTTCCTGAAGCAGATTTTTCTTTTTCTTCTTTTCCATATTCACTCTGGCAGGACCTATTCATAGGTCACAGTCTCCAGAGTTGAGGTTTCTGACCTATAGATAAAAATTGCCTGCAATTAAATGACATATAAAACCCAACGCAAACACATGCCTGGGAAATCTTTTGCAGTTTGTAGTGAAGTTAATTGGCTTTTGGTTCTCCCTATAATATGTCTGATTTGGAATATAACTCTGCTTTATGAATTACGTATAATTTCTTCACAAACTATCTGCTTAGCTCTGAATATAATATGATTATACACATATACTGTCAATTATTCTGTAGCACAGACATCCAAATCCTCATGTAGATACAGGTACACAAATGAATGGGTTACCAAATGTACTTCCTGGACTGATTTACAGTTCTGGGCATTATTACATACAGAGCCTTAAAATTGCTTGGAAGATTAATTTCTTAGATAGTTTTGCTCACACAAGTGCATCTGTGCGCATGCATGCGTGCACTCACC
Source organism: Bothrops alternatus (assembly GCA_034064705.1). Taxonomy (NCBI): domain Eukaryota; kingdom Metazoa; phylum Chordata; class Lepidosauria; order Squamata; family Viperidae; genus Bothrops; species Bothrops alternatus. Next base: position 2,171,979 of record JARGCV010000031.1, on the reverse strand, counting down.
TGCCACTTCCATGACCCAGTTCCAAATTGGCCATGGCCCAATAGTGGGGCGTGACCTGGGGGTTTGAGACCCCTGCACTAAAGTATCTTTGTTAACTATCCAAAGACCTCTAGAAAGGTCCCACCACTTGCCAGCCTGCTCCATTGGCTGACAACTCTTAAAATCCAGAACTTTCTCCTGATGTCTAGCATGAATCTCCTTCCTTGTAGTTTTAATCCATTATTTCTAGTCTTGCATTCTGGGAGATACAGAAAAAGTTTCCTTTCTTGTATGATAATCTTTTGGATATTTGGAGATTGTTGTCAGATCTCTTTTTACTGGTCTTTTTTATTGCCTAAATATACTTAGAACTATTAATTGTTCTTTGTAGGACCTGATTTCCAAACTCACCATCTTGTAGCTTTCCTCTGAACCTACTCTAATGTGTCAGAGCTATTTTTTTTTAATAGTTGCTCCAGTCTGGGGACATTAGTCCAAGTGGGGTCTGACTGGAGGAGAACAATGTGGAACAAATATTTCCTGTGATCTGAACTCTATGCTCCTGTTCATGTGCTTCTAAAAAGTATTTGTCTTCTGAGCCGCTGCTTACTTGCTTGATTTATATGGCTGCCCATCATACTGTAATGATCAGATAGCTAACAACCCACTAAAAACACGATGCAAAAATAAACCTCATGCTTACCTTGTGATCAACAGGGATACCCAAATATTTCTTTGCCTTTTATTTGCCCTACCCAGATGAAGTACTTTATTATTTTTCCTGTTAAATTCCATTCTATTGTTTTCTGTCTACTGCTCAAGCTGGTCTAAACCCTTTTGAATCTTTATTTGAATTATTAGCCCTTTCCATGTGTGGGTCACTTGCAAAAGTTAATAGTGTCCCATCAGCAGCTGTAACACAATCTGATAAACGTGTTGAATAAACTAGAAGGAAAAGCAGAACATTTTCAGTTTGATCCCTGACTGTGGAGCTCCCCGCTGTGAGAAATTTGTCAGCTCCCTCTTCACTGGATGGGTTTTAAAGAAGTGATTAACTTAAATCACCCTTTTAATATGGAATATTCTTTTATACTGTCATTGCTTTGAAGGACTTATTTGTCGTGATTTACTGGTTTGTTTTGAGATGATTTCGCTGTCAATTGTGAAAAGAGTGCAAATTGTTTATTGTGAGAGGTGTGTACAGCCCAGTGCCAGAAACTCCAGGGCATTACCCAGCCACTAGCATTTTCTAAAAATTCCCACCAGACTCTGAGGTTAATAAAATGAAGGGGGGGTGATCAAATGCATGGTGAATAATCTCAACTGTATTTCTTTAAAGTTATTTAAACTTATTTAAATTTTATTATATGTAGTGGTGCTAGTCCCACCACTTTTTTTCCTGACACTACCTACAGATAGTCCTCAATTTATAATCACACTTGAGTCCAACATTTCTATTGCAAAACAAGATAGTTAAGTGAATTTTGCTCCATTTTATGACCTTTCCTCCACAGTTGTTAAGTGACTCGCTGCAGTTGTTACATTAGTAACATTCCCCATTGAGTTTGCTTGTCAGAAGGTTGCAAATAGTGATCACATTACCTGAGGACCCTGCAACTGTCATAAATATGAATCAGTTGCCAAGCTTCTGAATTTTGATCACCTGATCAAGGGGATGCTGCAACGATCGTGTGAAGAACAGTCATAAGCAGTGGTGGGATTCAGCCGGTTCACACCACTTCAGCAGAACCGGTAGTTCATTTTTTGTTGCCCAGGCCCAGAATGTACTTCTGGAAGCAGCATCCACACACAGAACCGGTTGTTCACTGTGGCGATTCTGTTGGTCCCGCTGCCAAGATGCAGCCTGGACAATCCCACAACCCTGTGATGGGCTCTATGCACGGGCCAATTCGTCAGAAGGCGCAGAAGGAAAGACTTAACAGCAGAATTTGATACAAGACGCTTCTGGATGCAAAGAGCAGTCTCTCTATGCCCAGCAGGTCGTTTTATTAGGCATGGTCAGAAAGGTTTTTGCCTGAACGCAGCAGGCCAATCATCATCGTACCTGATCATTTGAATTGACCTATCCACAATCTAGTTCATGAAGATTGCCTTGTATGGTACAGCGCCTCTTACGTTCTTTGCCAATTACCTGTCTTTATTTTAATATGACCTTATATGGTTACGCTCTTGCTTTTTCAGGTAACTTCCTGTTCCTGTTACCTGAGCACGTGCACACCCAGTATTTTTCCATTCTGCTTGCTTCCTTGTACTGTATAGCCCAAGTGACAATAGGCATTCAGTAATTTTCCACTCCAGATACAATGAATCTTGCTTGATCCTATTCTATCCTATGGTATTATTACTTGTCCTTTTTGCCACTTATGTAGGGGCTTTCATAAATTCCTACATCTCCTCCCTTTTTATTTTGTATAGGGAACAGTACCATCAAATGTCCGAAAGAGGTCAAATTAGAGCAAGAGGTTCCATACAAAGGTTTGAGTAGGATTCAAAAAATATAGTAGAAAATTACATTGGATAATACTGATTTTGATAAAAATTCACAGTGATAACAATTATACAAAAATATAGTAGAAAATTACATTGGATAATACTAACTTTGATAAAAATTCAGTGATAAACTTTGATAAAAATTCACAGTGATAACAGTTATACAATAATTTCTATTATATAAATTTCTCTAAGGATTTAATACATCATAAAAAACTATCATATATTCAAGTTATTTTTAAGAGAGGTCAGGTGGCGTTTTCTCATATTTCATTGGAAATCCTTCTAACATCATGTCGGCTTCCATTAACAACACTTGTTTTTGTATGGCTGCTTCCACAATACTTTGAAGAGAGGTTTTTATGATAGGTATAAGACATGGTAATATTCTATTAAGTAAATAAATTGGTTATTGAATGTTACAGTGGGCGGTCACATAAGGCATCACATGGTTACAACAGCCAATGACAAGGTTATACTCTGTAGCCAATGACAAGGCTACACTGCAGGGCCACCCTGTGGCCAATGGCAAAGCTTATACCTGTGGCCGGTAGATTCAAATCTTGGTACAACGTTCCTCCACCTATTGGCCCCTCCCTCATTTGGTCAAACTTCATGGTTCTTTGTTGCTTTGTCTTCTTTGTTCCAAGCACATGGCATGGCAGTCTGTCCCAGGCTTCATGATTTCTTTGTCCCACCTATGCTCCCATCCAGTTCTTACAGATCCTAGGTGCATAGGCCATCGATCATAGCAACATCCAACATCTCCTCCTTTCTTTTCTTTTAATAAGAGTCCGGGGAGAAAACGGGACATGGTTTTGTCTTCTGCCAGTCAATGTGAATTTTTTCTGTCATCAGAGGCTGTAGTTGGTTCTTGTCCAGGAAATGGACAGAAGAGGGAGGCTTACACAGGTTTTGCAGGTTTTGCAGTGGGGGGGGGGAATGCATTTGTACACAGCAACAGATTGTTACACAAAATACTAGAAACATTATGATATTGAAAACCCATTCCTTGAGCCACCCAGCATTAGGTAGCCAGGAAAATCAGCAAAACAAGGTATACAGTTTCTTGTGATAAGAGATTGTGGCAGAAATGTGTGTGTGTGTTGTAGAAATGGAAATTTACCAGACCAATTCTGGGATGTTCACCAATGTGCATTTTCCTTCCACATAAGGACTAATCTTTGTCAGATGTGAGTGCATTGTCTTTTGAGAAGTTGCACAAAGTTTCAAAGTTTTCACCCAAATTAAACAAGGGAACAGAATCAGCACATGTTGTTGTTATTCTTTGTCTCATTATCTAGCTGCAAGGGATAGTTGTGTTACAAGATCTTGTTACTAACTGATGAAACTGTGTGATTCACAACACAAAGTAAGGAAGCACAAAATTTAAATCATTAACAAGAAATAAGAAAGAGACAAAATTAAAATTCATTAACACTAGAAACATTAAATTCAAAATAGGCAAAGAGAAATGAGAAAGGCAACATTTGCAGGGAAATCATAAGAAAGGGAAAATTGGCAAAGAGAAAATAATAAGAAAGAGAAAAATTAGAGGCATGGTTTATTAAGCAAGATAACCTGGAGGGAAGGTATAAGAGAGAGAAGGTAACACAGATTCATATGTAAATTGAGAAACAACCAGGGAGGGGGAGTGTATGAGAGAGGCTAACACAAAGAGATTCACAAAATGCAGTCATATGTAGATTTGAGTCTCGTCACAGCCCTAGGCTGGCTGGTTTTTAAACTGGCCCTAGTTGATGGTCTTCAGGCGACGATTGCAACAATTAAGGTCTTCAGATAAACCTGCAAAAGGACAAAAGAAGAGGGCGGGGAAGAGAAAAAGAAAAGGGGATGGGGGAATGGCTCTCTGCAGGAAAAAAGTTTTGTTTTAACAGTAAGCAAGGCATTATTGAATCAATGGAAGGCCAGGAGATATTTTTTCCCTTTTTCCAGTTATTAGGAGTAGGAGCAGACTTAGGATTTTTAACAAGTTAAAAAGAGAGAAAAGACTGAATTAGCATCACAAAAATCAACCAGATAAGCAGAGGCAGTTAAGTCTTCAGTAGAAGGAGAGGAAGAAGGCAGATCTTAAATAGCCATGCATACAATTCTTTCACGTAAGGAGAATTTGGAAAGAAGCAGAAGGGCTTCTCACATAAGTCAATTTTAATCCAATTAGCATTTTTTGTGATCCCTTTAAGAGACAATGCCAAACAAACATTAATACTTTTAAACTCCTTACGCGAAGGCTCCATTCCGTAGGGGTGAGATGATAATTATAATTTATATTATTAAGCATTCTTCTAAAATAGGGACTACTAACTCCATGTTGGGTAAGGGCTAATTTTAATTCTTTTATTTGAGCAAAAGGTAGTTCTTGATATACTGGATTTGCCCCACTGTAATCGATGGGGTAAGCTGATATCATTTCCCACTCTTCCGGAGTCCAATTACCCTCCTGTTTTGCTCTTTCTATGCCCTTTTGAAGCGATCCTTCTATGGGAATTTCAGAAGTATCACTAGTGCTGTTACAACCCGTATCAGAAAGAGGGGAAGAGGGAATGAGGGGAGCGTATGGAGGGGGAACGCATGGGGGGGTTTCAAGGGAAGAAGGAAAGGTCTTTTCCGGTTCCACACTCAGAGAGTAACTTGGCGGAGGAACCGCAACTATATTAGATGTTAAAGGAGCGTTGTCAAGATGGTTCTGTAGAGCCATCATGACTCCCTTCCATGTTGTTAAAATATTTGGAGGTGCTCTTGGCTCTTTGTGAAAATATTCCCCTAACCGGGTCCAAGTTAACAAATCTAATTTTCCTTTGGCAGGATAAGAGGGAACTTCCTGCCAAATAAATTTAAAGAGGAAAATTAATTTTTTCTTAGAGGGATAATAATTCCTTCTTTTCAAAAAATTTCTATTAGCCTCAACTATCTGACCCACCTCAGTGATATGAGCCTGCTGCCCTTTTGTCAGATTTCCGCCCATACTTACGAAAAAACGGCCGTAGTAAGAGATGGACTGTAGAGTGCGCTTCGGACGTACCTCTCGCGCTGCACCCACGATGAAACGAAGAAAAAAAACCTCTTTTAGGCTGCTGGTGTTGTGATCATCGCATCGGGGTCATCACTTGTGGTGATTCTGTTGGTCCCGCTGCCAAGATGCAGCCTGGACAATCCCACAACCCTGTGATGGGCTCTATGCACGGGCCAATTCGTCAGAAGGCGCAGAAGGAAAGACTTAACAGCAGAATTTGATACAAGACGCTTCTGGATGCAAAGAGCAGTCTCTCTATGCCCAGCAGGTCGTTTTATTAGGCATGGTCAGAAAGGTTTTTGCCTGAACGCAGCAGGCCAATCATCATCGTACCTGATCATTTGAATTGACCTATCCACAATCTAGTTCATGAAGATTGCCTTGTATGGTACAGCGCCTCTTACGTTCTTTGCCAATTACCTGTCTTTATTTTAATATGACCTTATATGGTTACGCTCTTGCTTTTTCAGGTAACTTCCTGTTCCTGTTACCTGAGCACGTGCACACCCAGTATTTTTCCATTCTGCTTGCTTCCTTGTACTGTATAGCCCAAGTGACAATAGGCATTCAGTAATTTTCCACTCCAGATACAATGAATCTTGCTTGATCCTATTCTATCCTATGGTATTATTACTTGTCCTTTTTGCCACTTATGTAGGGGCTTTCATAAATTCCTACAGTTCACATATTTGAATCCTACCACTGGTCATAAGACACTTTTTTTCAGTGCTGTTGTAACTTCAGATGGTCACTAAACTACCAGTAATTTGTGTGGTGGTCTACAGCAAGACAGTCAAAGGTCAAGTGGAGCCATCAACCCCCTTCAGTGTTAAACACCTGTAGGATCACCCTTAAAGATGATGTTTGGGTTTTTTTGTTTTTTTATAAGAAATTTTATTAGTTTTTCAATTTTACAGCCAAGTATTTAGGAAGCAGCGCGGTGATAGGGTAGTCAATAGTCCAACAACAAAATCTTTCATACCTATCTCATATTACATCATTAAAAGCTCCCTCTTTATTTCCCTTAATTATTGTATCAAATTGAAATTAATACATTTCTAATTATAGCGCAGTCATTCAATACATTTATCAATATAATTTTGCTTATACATATCCAAGTCCTGTTTTTAAATTTTACATAATTCCAATTACTGTATTCCAATTTGGCCTTTAATAACCATAATGTTTAAACTTTGGGTAACCCAAATTTCCCTAATTTCATTACAGAGTAGTTATGTCTAAAATACACATATTATTCAGATAGTTACATTTTCAGAAGTATATTCTACTTCTCGTCCTAGTAGCTCATCATTTACTAATAAACTGTCTTTCATTGTCACAAACCCCTTTTCATATTACATTTCAAAACTATAATCTAATAGCTAATTTTCATTTCCTTTATAAGTCTAAATCCTGGATATTAGATCAATCAATATCTCTAAAAATCTCCATTAGCTAAAATTTTAAGCTGTTCCATCATCAATCAGCGATAAGAAGAAAGAGGAACAGGGAAATCCCCTTTTTGAATCTGACTCTAGCTTTCTTTTTGTGCCAAACAGGTTTCCATACCAGTGCCCCTGAATCCTCAAGTGTGTCTCCCTTCATTTCTACACATGTTGTTGGAATCAAGGGAGACCATCCAGTTATCAGTTTTTCAAAGGAACTGGCCCCTTTGTAGTCATTGAATTGTTGCCCTAGTCGTTCAGATCTTCCTGTTTGATTTAGGATGTTTGTCATCAGTTCAGTCAGGTCTTCTTTTTCCAGGTTCATCTGGCTAGAGTAAAAGGTCATATCCAGTGTTGCAGTTGTTGTTTGATTGTCGAAGTTGTCTAAGTTCTCATTATATTGTGTTTCCATCTTAATGTTTCTTCCTTCAGTTTTTGTTGCTTTTTGAGTTACAAGTACTTTAGTTGAAATCTCTGTAGGTTGTATTTGTTGTTGTGTAGAATCCTTTTTGATATTAATTGGTTCCTCTTCAGTTGTTTTTTTGGTTTCTAAGTTCATCAGTTAAAGTCTGGGTTTCCATTTGTGGTTTTAAGGTGACATCTTTGTGTTTCATTCTGGAGTTCATTAGCTCAGTGACCTCAAGGATTTTTTCAAGTATAAGCTTATAGTTAAGTTGTGGGTAAAATTCCTCCATTTCTGTGGTGGTTAGAAATAAACTTTTAGTGGGCGCTGTATTTAGTAAAAGTCAACAAATGTCCACCTCCACTATTCCTAGAAGTTATTTTCACCACTCAGCTGTTTTATCTTTTTAGATAGTGTGAAGGCCAATTCTAAAGAATAAACAGGCCTGACAGTCAAAAAAGTTCAGTTGCTGCACGAGGCTTCACCACAATATGTCCCCGATAGACTATAAAATCTTTTTCCAGACAGCGGTTAAACTTTTATCCAATTAAAAAAAAAATCCAAGTTGAGAAGTATATGAGATGATAGATCCCTGTAGTAGGAACTTTTTGGGACCCCAAAGCGTCCAAAAAATACAAATCCAGTTTTTTAGTTATTTAGTTTAGTTGTTCTTTCTTTTTTCCAGGTTTAATTTCGCAAAGTGAGTAAATGCCACTGTGTTAGAAGTGGGGGAGAGATTTCAGGAGGCTTTCACAGGAAGGTAGTTGGGGTAAGAGAAAGGGAAGGAAGAGTCTCACCTAAATCCTCCGTGGTGCTTCCTTATGCTTAATGGTGAGTTTGGCTTTCGACAGGCATGGCTTAGTGATCGGCCATGTTAATAGCTGATCCTTCCTCCAATGGTCTAAAGAGGCTGCCTTGGATCAAACGGAAGGGCTGCTGCCCTTCCGTGATCTATCAAGGGTCCTCCTCGCGGTCGTTGCCCCTCCAAGGCAACTTACGACCCTTTTCAGGGTCGCCGGATGAAGGGAAACCGAGCGGCGGAGAGAACGCTCTTTCTACTTGCCCACTAGCACCACAATCTGGAACCGGAAGCCTAAATGATATTTGTTTTTTGAAAAATATAAATTGTTTAAGTGTGAAACCAGTGTAAATTCTGTTGAATTCGGAAACTGCACACTTTTTGACAGCCGCAGCTCTTCTTATACGTCCACTAGTTACGTTCGTGGAAGCTCCTCTTAGTGCTGTGAATTATGGAATCTGATCACCTGCCTATGCAATGCTAAATGTTGCTGACAATAGTTTATAGGAAGTACTTTCTCTTTGAAAGTATTATTCTGAAAAATGTTCTACTTCTGATTCAACTCTGCAAAACTCTTGTTCAGATTATTTGATTTGGGGAAAAGAGAATTATGTTTCAAAGATCTCTGTTAAGGAAAAGCTTCCAAGTGTTTGGAATTTCAACTTCCATTAATTGAATCCAACTTGCCGAGTGGTCAACAATTGTAGAATTTGTAGTCCATAACATCTGGAGAGCAATAGCAATAATGGATTGGAAATTAAATTTCTCTGGAACCAATCTACAACTCCAGAGCCACTAACTATGATGTTCTCTGGGAATTCTGAAAATTATTGTGCCGGTACATCAGGAGGACACCAGGTTGAAGAAATTTTCTAAAAACATGTGCCTGTATATATCATTATCAAGGCTCACACAGTAAGTCTTCATTTAGCAACTAACTCATTTAGCAACTATTCACAGTTATGATGATGATGATGATGATGAAAAAGTTACTCTGTGACTAAGTCCTTCACAAGTCTGGAAAGCATAAGAAAGCTGAAGTAAGATTGTTAAACTCAATTGCAGTTTCACTTAGCAACAGCTTCACTTAACAACCAAACTGCCATTTTTCATGGTGGTGGCTAAACGAGGACTACCTGCATTTATTTATTCATTAAATATATAGACTGTCCGTCTCACTATCTAAAAGAATTCTGGGCAGCCTATGACACAATAAAAATAGAAATATAAATCCAACTATAAATATAAGAACAATTAACCATTGCAAAATGATGAGCAGAGAAAAGCAAGAAAACTGGAGATCACGGAACCTATTCCAAAGTGTGTGCAGTGGGTATTTATTTCTCATTATTCCTTGGAATGGGGATGGCCTCCCAAATTACAGATAGTCCTCAACGTATGACTACAACTGAGCTCAAAATATCTGTTGCTAAGTGAGACTTTTGTTAAGTGAGTTTTGCTCCTTTTTTTTTTACAATTTTTCTTGCTACAGTTGTTAAGTGAATCCCTGCAGTTGTTAAGTTAGTAACACAGTTGTTAAGTGAATCTGGCTTTCCAATTCACTTCGCTTATCAGAAGGTCGCAAAAGGTGATCACATTACCTGAGGATACTCCAACGGTCATAAATATGAGTCAATTGCCAAGCATCTGAATTTGGATCACATGACCATGGGGATGCTGCACTGGTCTTAAGTTTGAAAAACAGTCATAAGTCACTCTTTTCAGTGCTGTTGTAACTTTGAATGGTCACCAAGTGAACTGTTGCAAGTCGAGGACTGCCTATACCTGTGAGAGGACAGACTGCCTGCAAAATGGCCAGCATGCTGGTTGATGTTGCCCTGTCCCTTTCTGACCTCTCCCTAGCCAGTACAGCAACTGGTATCCATCAAAACTGAGCAGAGGCCCAGCTAGGTATGACAGTGTTGGAACTGTGGTGTTGGTGGATGAGTAAGAGGGGAGATGGTCTGTGGTCATTCAAGAAACTAAAACCACCTGAAGCAACCTAAGGCAAATTTACCTTACTGTTCTCCAGAAATAAGGGCTCACAAAGAGAAGTAGTGGAAGATCAGAAGTGATATTAGAATTGGGGAAGAGTGTAAACTGTGTGTATTGGCTTGTGGGTTTGTTGCCAAAGGCCAAGTCTGCTTGTGTTGGCTTCCTGGGGTTTTGGAGGCCACTAACCTGAGATTATGTAAAAGTACCAGTGACAGTGACTGACTTAAAATAAAATAATCCCTCCAACCTGGTCTTGAAGTCTCAGTAAGCCAACTGGCACCAATCCTTGGGTCAGGGCTAGGCAGCTGTGGCCCCTTTATGACCTCTGGACTTCAACTCCCAGAATTCCAGAGCCAGCCATGCTCATTCATGTTGAAGTCCACAGGACGTAAAGGGGCCCTAGCTGCCCACCCCACCTACACCTCCTTTGTGTTTTTTCCTTTACCCAATTCTCCTGTAATTCTTTCAGAACATTTTCTCATTCCAGCCAATAGCAAACTGTTTTCCTGCAGGCCTTTACCAATTTCACCAAGGAAAGGAGAGAATCCTGAAAAGGCTAACTGTGGAGAAATGCCTTGTGCTGTATTTTGTTGATAGAAGAGCTCTACAGCAGCAGGAAGGGAGACCGCCAAGGGTCTTTTTTCAAAACATAGCCAAGAACAGATGCCCAGCCATGATTTATTTTGCTCAGTGCCACTAATGCCACCCCCTTCCAAAGAAAGATCATGACACATAAGACATACATATATACAACTAACGCACTGCAATGTCTGTGTAAATGTAGTTTTACATCACACAGTCATAAGGAACAGAAGAAAACATGCCATATTTTCTAAAAACAAAGTACGATTTCTTTTGCATTAAGAAAATTTAAGGAGTCGGAGTGAAAAACCAAGCATCCTAAATGCAATTTTATCCAAATTGGAGGAAATAAACAGAAAACCTGGTCCCTCAACAAGCACAAATGAGTTAAATGATGACGCCTAATTCCATAACATAATTATTACACAAACTCCTTTCTTGTGGCCCTGTAATGCCTTAATTTGGGGGTACAGTTGGGGTGGCTGAATGGAGCTGAGTTTTTACTGGCCGGATGATGCCCTTCCTGACACTACATGCAGATTGCAGCACATATTTTTTATTTACACTCTAGGAGAGAGAAACATCTGCTGCTACCTAGGATTGAACTCTCAACCTTCTGAGTGGGAGATGAGCATCTTCACCTCTAGACCACCACACCTCTCATAAATACAAATATTAATGGAATACAACATTCCATTAATATACCTTGAAAGGAAGACAAAATCCTGATAGATAGTTCTTACTACAAAAGGGCCCTGCCATAATATAAGCAGCAGGATGAATCATCTTTTTTCTGTGTTTTGCTTTCCCTAGCCCACCCAACACCAGATCTGGGGTTTCCCCTCCTTCTCCCCATGACAGGAAAAATACTTTTACTTGCCTGATAAGAGAGAAAATTGACCCAAATCATTAAAAGACTATATCTGGACATACCAAATGTAGAAGAAATTTCGAAATGCCCTCATGTACCAAAATTTCCACTTTTTAGAATGTTGGGATACAATTTGTAATTCATAAAACCAGGCATAACACTGTAGAAGAATGTATTTTCTTGTAAATAAATGTGAGCATTAAGAGAAATGCACATAAAGAATTGTATTATAGGTGTGCACCAAGTGGCAAAAAAACCTGAATCGCTAACCATCAGAAACTTTTCTGCCAAATGTTTGAGTAGCAAAATACAGGAATAAAAAAGAAAATAGATGAAACTAATCACTACAGGCCAATACCTGAAGAGATGAAAGATAAATGCATTTTCTTAGTCAATAAATACATGATAGCAATGTTCCAATATCTAAGGGGCTGCCACAAAGAAACAATGGATGGAAACTAATCAAGGAGAGAACCAACTTAGAACTCAGCAGGAATTTCCTGACAGAACAATTAGTGGAACGACTTGCCTTGAGAAGTTGTGGGTGCTCAAACACTTGAAGTTTTTAAGGAGAGACTGGACAACCAGTTTCTGTCTGAAACAGAATAGGGTTTCCAGATTGAGCAGGGGTTTGGACTAGAAGATCTCCAATGTCCTTCCAACTCTGTTATTAAATCTGAATTTTAAAAGCATCCCGTGTGTTCACTCACAAAATGACTAAGTGGAGGGACTTGCTTTATCATTGTGAGATTCCATGGGAGCCCAACCCTCAAATATTTACCAGACTAGCTTCTAGATTAAATTGCCTGATTTTTTTAATTTTCTACAAAGGCCTTAGTGAGTCCTGAGATCAAAAATGATACTGGAAGGTGGGACTTTTTTTTCCTAAAGCACATTCACGTCTATTTTTAAATATTCACCTGAAAATAAAATTAATCAACTGAACAAAGAGCCTAACAAGGACAAGGAGAGAAATGTGTGGACACATTTTTCCCCAAGATGCCCATCTCAAGATTAAGGAAGTATCTGAGGGCCAGAAATTAGAACAAAGGCCCCCAACCTTTTGGGCACCAGGGACCGGTTCCGTGGAGAGAGGTTTTTCCACACACCGGAGGGTGTGTGGTTTTGTGTGCTGCCTGCATCCCACGGATGGGGCTTTGCTTATTTGTGCAGACTGGTTTCTGGCATGCCACAGACCAGCACTGATCCACAGACTGGGGGTTGGGGGGGCCCTGGATCAGGGGATGAAAACACAATGGGTTTAATGTGGTCTTTGATTAAGTATTGCTGGTAGCTGCTCCATGATTCTTTGATTCCTCAAGCACTCACAGCTAAACTTTATGGAAACCATGTAAGGAGATTTATGCAATGAAAAGAAATCAGAACATATGATTAGTTGTTCACCTTTTCAGTGTTCATCTAAGTTGTCACTCAAAATGCTTTTGATGTGTTTCTTAATTATTACAGAGATATTTTAAGCATGATTGGCAATTCCCTTTAAATCTGAACTGGTGATTTGCACACTCCTATTGAAAGAAACTTTTACGATCATCACTGTAAAATAATGATGCTTAATGCTCAGGGACTGTTAGAAATGCTTACTAATGAGAAAGTTATTATGATCCTCCTGCACAATTGTTTTGAGGTAAGTTATGCCAGTTCCCCACAGTCCCAATAACTTTCAGCTATATACTGTTAAAAATATACATCACTGAACTGGGACAAGCAGCAGGATTCTATCCAGAAGCTGAAGAGGCACAAGTCTCTAGGCCAATTATTGGCAGGCCCTGTAACAAATGGAGAATCCTCCAGAGGGATTGTGATCAGATAAAGTCCTTCGCAGGCATTATTGAGAGCTTATTCTGTGAGAAAGAATCACTATTTCCGAAAACATATCAAACAGGGACCAGAAATGGCATGCTGGTGGTAAAGCAGAGTAAAAATAAAAGTAATCTTCAGCTGATGATAGATAGATAGATAGATAGATAGATAGATAGATAGATAGATAGATAGATAGATAGATAGATAGATAGATAGATAGATAGATAGATAGATAGACAGACAGACAGACAGACAGACAGATGATGGATGGATGGATGGATGGATAGATAGATAGATAGATAGATAGATAGATAATGATATATAAATAGATGGTAGATGAGAGAGAGAGAGAGAGAGAGAGAGAGAGAGAGAGAGAGAGAGAGAGAGAGAGAGAGAGAGAGAGAGAGAGAGAGAGAGAGAGAGAGAGAGAGAGGTTACTAGTGGCTAACCTGACTTTTTTATTTATTTGAATGTATTTATTGCTTTTCCAGTTTAAAAGCCTTGAAGCTGGCTGGAGTTACTGTGGTTTAGCAAAAGCAGAGAAGAGAAAAAGGCATAAAATAGTTTTACTGTATAATTTTTATCAACACATTTGAGCAATAAGGCTTCATATCTCCAAAGTTAATGAAGATGCAGTTTATGGATTACCTTGGGGATTTTTGTCTCAAGCTTTAATTGTGCATGTCAGGAAGGAAGTAACTTGTCAGAATCATGTTATCAGTTATTGCAGATCCAAACAGGTGGATAAGCAATAATTTCAAAGCACCCGAGGTCACAAGTAGCAGCCACTGCACTCAGTAGTGCAATATTACCAATCTCTTACACAGTGTCCTCCATTGTACAGCATTCCTCAAGGACTGCAATTCAGCAACATAGGACATGCCTTGCATGTAAACCCAGGCATCATCAGGTAGGATTAAGAAAAACCTTTGCATGAAATGCTAAAAGATGGCATGGAGTGAGGCTGCTGTTAGCCCATGGGGGTTACCACATTTTGTTTCTTATTTGAGGGCAATGTGCTTAAGTCTGGGGAAATTAGATTGATTGAATGAAATGAAACTGATAGGGGTAGGAAGGTTAGGTTAAAAGGTAAAGTAGTTAAGACAGATGTTGATGGTCAGAATGGAAGGGTGGATGTGAAGGAAGGTAGGGCACTACAGAAGGCCTGTTTATTATCCTGCCGCCATGTGCAGGGAGAAGGAGATGGAACAAGAAGCTTGATTGTAGCCCTCACATTATGGCATGCATTGCCCCTGGGGATTAATTTGTTGCCCTTGCTCCAAAAGATACCTTTGACAAATATTATGCAGAGTGAGGATGAAGGTTTGCCATCTGTTTAATCTGGATTGTTTTTATTATATTGGGTTATTGATGTGTTCTCAGCAAATGAATAAGTCAGCTGGATAGCTAGCTAGCTTGCTGATTGCTCATGGAGGTAAATTCTGGTAGAACTTAGAAGATTTTTCCATAAGCCTTACTTGACCACTCCAGCAATGGAGTGGGAGAGGAGAGGAGAGGAGAGGGGAGGGGAGGGGAGGAGAGGGGAGGTGGGAAGAGAAGGGAAGGAGGATGGAAGAGAAGAGAGGAGAGGAGAGGGGAGGGGAGGGGAGGAGGGGAGAGAGGAGAGGAGAAACAGTGCTTTATTTCTATTTATCTTAAATAATGTTATACCTTTTATTATTAATCTCTTTATATGATTTATGTGAATCTCTTCCATACCTCACGTGTGTGGAGAATCAACTCTAGAAGTCTATGCAGCAACTGGGGGGGGGGAGCAGATGAATTCCAGTCAACTGCTGAAAGCACCACTTATGTCGTATGATGTCAGCTGCAGGCACATCATGCCAGAAATCTTCTGCAAGACTAGCAAGAGAGGCATCATTTTGACATGGCTGCCTGTCCCTTTCCACTGCGTAAACGACAGGCTTCAGCCTACTCTGTCCATTCCTTGGTGCCAGTAATAAAGCCAGCTGCAAGAGAAGACTCTCCCTGATTCTTTGCTGAACGATGTCAGAGAAGCTTTGTTTCCTTTTGAAAAAATACTTTCTTCAAACCAGGTGGCACGCACACATGACACACAGTGCTGGATTTCAGGGAATGGATAGCACTTTGGGGACTCAGGATCACTAATGCAGACGAAAGTTATGCATTCAAAAAAGAAAGACTATGTGAGCTTCTATACCATCAGGGAATGGCAACAGACTGCACAGCTGGGAAACTAGAAGAAAAAATACTGTTGCTGTATGACTGTGATATCATTTAGATGGTTTTTTTTATCCCATTAGTCTCTGCTAAAATTAGAAATCTTGCACCTTATGTATTCCCACCACCACCATCCCAAACCTCCCAAGATAAAACTCATTGTACCCAAGACCAGCCAAATGATTTTGGCATTGAGGCAGAAAAATTCCACAGACCCTCTTTTGCTTCCTGGCAGTAAAAACGCAGCAATGACAAATTTGATAGCTAACATCCTGTTGCCCTTTCATGAAATGCTAAATCAGTTGTCTAGGGGAGTTACGTCATTTGGTTTAATGATAAGCCAGTCCCTGATTCTCTGTAACTTATTGGTGTTCATCTGCCTTTAAATGTAAAATTCACTGACATCCAAAGTTTAGAATAGAATAGAGCTGGAAGGGATCTTGGAGGTCTTCTAGTCCTCAAACAGGAGAACCTATACCATCTCAGACAAGTGACTGTCCAGTCTCTTCTTAAAAACCTCCAGTGATGGAGCGCCCATGATTTCTGAAGACAAGCTATTCCACTGGTTAATTGTCCTCACTGTTAGGAAGTTTCTTCTTAATTCCAGGTTGCTTCTCTTCTTGATTAGTTTCCAACCATTGTTTCTTGTCCTGACCTGTGGTGCTTTGGAAAATAATTTGACCTCCTTTTCTTTGTGGCAGCCTCTCAAATACTGGAATACTGCTATCATGTCACCCCTATTTCTTCTTTTCTTTAGACTAGCCAAACCCAAGTCCTGCAGTCGTTCTTCATATGTTTTAATATCCAGGCCTTTGATCATCTTAGTTGCTCTTCTCTGAACTTTTTCTGAAGGTCTCAACATCTTTTTTGTAGTATGGTGACTAAAATTGGTTGCAGTATTCCTAGTGGTCTCACTAGGGCTTTATAAAGCTGTACTAATACTTCGCATGATCTTGATTCTATGCCTCTGTTTATACAATCCAGGATTGTATTAGCTTTTTTTTTGCTTGGATTGCATCAAATCTGAGGTCTTGATGAGGATGTGATGGGGTGCTGAGATTGATAGTTTTACCTGAAATACTTTATTCTTCTTGTAACTGCCATTTGTAAAGTTTCCAATTTTCTATATAATTTGTATACTTAGTGATTTTTTTTTTTTTTTTTAGAACCTGTGGGACTCTAATCCTGAGAAGGAAATTCATGGGCAGAGAGCTTTCCAACCTATTGTCTATGGAGATTCTCAGTCATCCAGGTCATGGTTGTCCCAAAGGTGTTTCAGAATTGAAGAAGCTTGTTGGATGAGAAGCAAAATGTCTTCAAGGAAAAAGAAAGAAAAGTCCAGTTGCCTCTTGAAAAATCACCTTCACGATTTCCAACCTGTTATCAGAAAAAGTCACCACCGGTTCTGGTATTCCAACATTTTCCAGGGATTGGAACTGGAATTCCAGAAATTTCCCCCCTCCAACAGGATTCTAAGACCTATTGTTAGTTGAGGAGTACATCTAGCCTAACTTTGAATATAATTTACCAATTCCCAAAAGTTTTTTTTTCTCTCTCCCACTACATAAGCTCCTCCTTCCCTCCAATAGTTAGGTAGAACTTTCTCTAAGAGGCATCACCTGAAGAAAAAAAACAATCCTCATTTATTAAATAAAACTGTAATGAATGTGTCAGAACAATTCAGGATCTCAATTAAATGTCAAACAAACTGTGGTTGGAAAAAGATGAAAGTCATCATTTTCTCCAGAAAACTATCCCAGTATTTTATGTACCGGTACCTCTCCTTTGGGACAGTGCAAACAGTATGTTATTTTATTTCCTATTACAGGGGCTGGCTGTTGACCTAAGAGAAACCCAAGGTCTCTGCCGTCACTAACCTCTTCATTTCAGCCATTTGTTTTTCATTCATTCATTTTCTACCTCAGCTGCTGCCTAAGCAAAAGTTTTCCTTAGAAAGCAGAAGGTGAGAACATTAAGATTCCAGAGACTGGAGAAGTAATCTCTACAATTTATTGCAAGAGGGATTTTAATCACTGTTATTGATAATATGTGTTAAAGGAATAATGACTTAATGCCCTTAATGATCCATCTTTGACCCAAAATCTAAAGCAAGTCTGTTGCTTTTTATCCATGGACAGACATTTTGGCTTACTGGGGAAAAAATTAAAAGGCTGGATTTTTAGCTTTGCTGTTCAGATGTGCTTAAGCTTTTACCACTAATAATAAAGTTATTTGTAGAAATGGGAAGAAGAAATAAAGATGGATGGTGGTGATGATGATGATGTCATCATCATAAATCTCAGGGCATATCTTTTCAGCTCTGGGAATTGATTTATAAAGGTTTTCTACAAGAAATATTGAACATGACCATTAAATTTAGTCCTCAGCTGAGGTACCTTCCAAGTGCCTCCACTTCCACCTATAGATCTGCTATCGCTCATCTTGTTAATAAAGCCTAGAACTTCACCACTTTATCTCTTGGTGCCCTAGTTCAGGGGTAGGCAACCTTGGCTCTTTTATGACTCGTGGACTTCAACTCCCAGAATTCCTGAGCCAGCCATGCTGGCTGCTTCAGGAATTCTGGGAGTTGAAGTCCACGAGTCATAAAAGAGCCAAAGTTGCCTACCCGTGCCCTAGTTAGTCTCCGGTCTTCCAATTCTTTTACTAAAAAAAATAACTTAAGGCACAGATTGCTGCCTGACATCTTCCTTTATAAAGCTGGATGGAGGATTATATTCAGGTTTTCTACAATCTCCGCTAAGGATGCCTAAGGCAAAGAAGAACGCTTGGATTCTCCCAATATCACAATGTACAGCACTCCAGTCAGCCTGGGCAATTTTGATGGATGCTGGGAATTGTAGTTCAGCAGCATCATTCAACAAGGGAGCTATGAAAAAAAAACAGCAGTTCGGCTCTCATCACTTCAATGCAGCTGCTGCTAGAGACTTTCCCTGTGGATGTGCTTTCATATATTGAAATTTACAACAAAATGTCTTAAAGAGAGACTGCTTGTCCCTTCAGTCTTCTCATTCCTGCTTGAATACTATCAAAATTTACCTCCATTTATTTTCTGATTAAATTCCTGAGATTTACCACACACTTTTTTTTTCTCTCTTTTTAATAGAATACTAGCATGTGTGCTTAGCATGCAAATGCAGCTTCCCTTCTGCAGGGAAAGTTTAAAAAAAACAACTTTTTTAAATCTACCAATACAGAATGAAATATTAACCATCTGGGTGAATAATTTTATTTTTTAACAACGTTTCCTGGAATAGCTTGTCCTATGAGACTGCAAGCAGAGTCTTCTACAAGCTCAGTACTTGAATCTGAAATGATAAGGCAGAATTTTGTATCTTAACACTTTTACATTTTCTGCTATGATGCATAATTACATTAATCATAAGATGCTTTTGTGGCATAAAATTATTATGCATTCTGTTCAAAAGGGTATTTTAAAAAGATTCTGCAAATGCTGACATTGAGCTGAAAGGATTACAATACTAGTGGACCCCTCTACTAAGTAAGAGTCCTGATTAATAATCTAGAACCAGCCTATTAGTGTTTTGTAAATAAGAACTGACTTTCCATTTATAGCTGGCAATCTTTCTGCAGTTTTGAATGAGAATTAAAGTAATTTAAAAGTCCTTTGACTAGAATTGCATTTCTTTTTACGTATCTATAATTTTATTACAAAATTTTAAGAAAGAAGATAAAAACAAATACAAACTTAAATAGAAAAAGAGGGAAAATTAAAAGAACTAAAATTGTAAATTCTAAATTTATCTATTTCTCTATGGTTAAAACATAACTCTCTTTTGTCTATAATCTATTCTGTCTAATCATAAAACCATAAATCATAAGGTCATTTTTTTCCTGTTTTATGCACAAACAATCAACTTGTAAGGGGTTTCCAGTTAGCAATAAATGTACATATTGTCTTTTATCAAGGAAGTTAATTTGTCCATTTCCACCAATTCCATCATCTTACACAACTATCCCTCCACTGTGGGTAAAGCCAAATCTCTCCATCTTGGTGCAAATAATAGTCCAGCTGTGGTTATCTTGTATAAAAACAACATTCAATGACATTTTCCCAACTGTTTGTCCCTCAGTCCCAGAAGAAAATTCTCCAGTTTCAATTATATAATAAACTTTAAAACCTAGACAATTTATCTGTTGGCATATATCAACAATTCATTCTTTATATAAAAATTCTCTTTAAGATCATAGCATAATATAAATTTCAGTTGTTTCAGCCACATATTTTCCCATTGTTCCATTTGAATATTATAATAACCAAAATTTTACATCTTAGCAATTAGACAGTCATTGTTTGTACACAGTTCTATTAAAAACTCAGACTTATTTGATACACTATATATTTAATTTGTTGTTTTCTTCCTCTGACACACAAATTTATATATATCCTTCTACAATTGTCTAAATGGTATATTAATTGTCAAAATAGGTATTGTCCAAAACAAAAACATCTGTCTAGGCAAGACACTCATCTTAATCACAGAAATTCTCTCTAACAATGACAGTTGTAATTTCTCCCATCTTAAAATAGCTTTTTAACTTCATTCCATGTCTTAACATAGTTATTTTGAATTAACATATAATTCATAGTCAAAGTGATACTCAAATATTTTTTCTTCTTCTCAATCTTAAAACCCATTTATTCATCAATTCTGTTTGGGCTTCTATTTTCATATTTTGTTAACATCTTCATTTTTGGTTTATCACTCTTAAAGTCTGCTAATGCACCAATTTCTTTAACTTGTTGATTAATGTTTCAATTTCCTTTAAAAGACCTTCCAAAAACAATATCAAGTCATCCACAAAAGCTGTTAATTTGTAAATCTCTTTTTGAATCCATACTCCGTCTTCCCATATTGTCTTATATTTCCATTCAGTATTTCAGGAACCAAAATTTTAAAAAAGTGGGAACGATAATAGATAATAGATCTCTATTAACAATTAATTGTGCTTTCTGGGAAGTAAAAAAATCAAGTTTACCCATTTTATAAAATTGTCTCCAAAATTACTATCTTCCAATACCTTAAACAGGAAAGCCCAGTTCAAATTGTCAAAGGCCTTCTCTACATTTAAGAAAATCAATGCAGTTTTTCTTTTCATTATGTTGCTACCCCCCAAAAAAAATTTTTAGATAAAAACCCACATTGATTGTCATGAATAAATTTTCCCAATATTATTTTCAGGCTGTCAGAATCATTATGAACAATTTGTAGCTATTATTCACTAATGTTATTGGTCAATAATTTCTTGTGAAAATCAAATCTTGACTCTCCTTACATATTAGTTGTCAAGGTTTTGGCTAAGGATTCCCACATAATAAATACACCAGAGCCATTCTGATCTCTAACACAAAACTTTATTGGATACAACATACCGGCACTAAAGAATGGACAACCAGCTCTAGCAATATCGTGGGGAAAAGATAATTTAAAAAGTAAAACTTTCCCTCCCCTCTCTGACAATTCAGGTCACATTGTCCAATTAATCCTCAGGCAGTTGTCTCTGTCCACCACAACATCTCTTCGGTGACCTTGGTTCCCATCTGGATAGAATCCACCTGTGCATTCCAAATCTTCCCCTCCCCCCCTCGCAACTGTAGGCAAGCTAGAAGCAGCATGGCAGTTCTAATGCAAGCAATCTTCATAGCTTGATGTTAGTATTATATTGCCTTCTTTCCAATTTCCTGGCATTTATAATGCAAAACTGATAATCTACCTGTCCAGAAGCCTTTCGTGGTTTAATGTTTTACATACAGTAGCTTCAAAACCTCTCTTATTATTATAGATCCACTCATAATTTGTCGGTGTTCCTCTGTAATTTTTTTTTGCTGTCAATCTATTTTCTCTAAAGAGATGTCACTTCCTTTATACAAGTTAAATAATATTGATAAAATGTTTTTTGCATGGTCACATTGTACATTAACACAGTATTCCCTCTTGTAATTTCAATTATCATTTTCTTTCCTTCATTTATATGCCAGCTACTACCCTGGTTTATTTGCAAACACAATATTTTTTTTTTGCTTTACATAATTTATTTTTATTGTCATTACTCTTTCTGTTAATCTATTTGTTAACATAGATAACTTTCATTGTAATAGCTAAATCTGCTGAGACATGGTTATCTTGTCTGGGGATTTCTTTAATTCTTCTCTCTTTCATTATCTCTTCAAAAATAGATTGTGTTTTCTCTTGCTTCTTTTTTTTTGAGTTCACTATTAGATTGTATAAAATAACCTCTAATAAAAACTTTACTTGCACCCCAAGCCATTCTTAAATCAGTGACTTTAACTACATTAAACTGGAAAATTTCCACTATTAGTTCTTTCTGTAATATATCATTTAGTTTCCATCTGAAAGAACTAGATTTTATTTTATAAACAATACTCACAGGTTTGTGATCTGAAGAACGCTTTGGTAATATCTCTACTTTAGAGATCTTAGTAACTAAGTTATTTGGAACCAGAATCATGTCCATTCTCGAAAAGAATCTATGTCTTTCTGAAAAATAGATATGTTGTTTTGAATTGCCATTTTTGGCCTCCCTATATCAACTCTCCCTAAATTATCCATTAATTTTTAAAAAAAATGGGGGTAATTTACCATGAATGATTTTAATATAAGTTCTGTCCAATTGTGGAGAGAAAATATTTTATATCTTTTCTTTTAGGAAAATTATATCTTGTTTTAATTTTTTCAAATAATGATTTTTTTTCTCTTTTAAGGAGAATTTGCTTCATTTACATTCCACTGTAAGCATTTGTAATCCATAATCAAGTCCAAAATGTAGAAAAATCAATACTTGTGCTGTTTTGTTCAGTATCATCATTCAGAGTTTTTGTGTAGTTTTCTCTGACACCTTCATTTGAATCTCCTCCAACTCTTCTTTAATTTTTTTCTAGAAATTGTCTCACTTTCGGGGCAAAATCCAATCAAAATATCTGTTTAAAAGGGAAAAAAATCACATCCCAATTTGTCCTATCAAAATGGGATCTTTTCCTCCTTTAATCTTACAGTAAAAATACTCTTTTCTCTTACTTAAAATTCTTAAGGATGAATATATCTGTATTATCCATCTTCAGTCTTCTATTAAAATGCTATTGCATCCCTTGTCTTTTTTCTGACATAGTGCACCAAAATAACATAGTGCACCTTCGAACACTTCTTATTCTTACAAATCTTGGATTTATTCTATGAAGTTTATCAGTTTCTGCCTCTGTATCCTGTTCTTTGCAAAAGCAAAAAACAAAACAAAAAACAAAAAATGCCAATATTTTAATAATGTTTTCTCTATCTTCATCAGGAACTTCTGGGATAGCTCAAAGTCTCAAACTTAAATGGGATCCTTTGACTTCCCTCTGCTCAACTCAGGAGCCGACTGCAAAACTACCATTTCTGCTGTTTACTCACAAGGAGCAACTTATCTGGAGTGCAAGTGGACAATTTCACAATCTCTCCTTTGCATGGAGAGATTTTGCAGGCTAGCATTTCCCCTCTGGTCACTGTTCTCCACTACAATGTGGCCCCTACTTCTTCAGAAATGTCTAATTTGTCACAATTCTCATTGGAAACCATGTACAGCAGTGTTTCTTAAGCTGTGTTCCTAGGATCCCAAGATCTTCTCAATGATCTACAAAATAAAAATGATTTGCCAGCCTACATTGAAAAATAATACAATATTAAAGTCTCATCAAAGAATCGTGAGCAGTGGTAATGGCAGTAAATCTATCATTTTTAATTTTTAATACTGTACAGTGAATATCAATAAAGGAATCATAGAGGGAAAAAACTCTTTTAGGGTCTTCCATGATTTTTTAAAATGGGGAGGGGTTCTAAGAGGGGAAAACTTATTAAAAAAACCGGTGGTCTAGAAGTTGTTTAAGTTTTCAACGGGAACTCGGTTCAAATCAACTTTTAGTCTGCTACTTGAGAGGCAGAGAAGAAATGTGCCAGAAGGCAAATTGGAGAGGAGAGAAAAGGGGACACTGGTATACCTTCACCCACTTTTGACACACATATCTTTCTCCATTCCCTTCTATCAGAGAGGTGCAAGATGTAGGCAATGTGGCTGTAAACAGAAATACAGGTGTCACCCCTAATGTGTCTGATTGATTGAGAACAAAAAAGAATAGCAAATGTAGTTTTGCCATTGAAGTAGGAAAAGGACGGAGATTGGAGTTTAATATGTTGCTTGGGATTAGCTGGAAATGAGTGGATTTAAGTTTGGGAAAGAAGGAACTGAATAAGCTGCTTGCTTTCTGGAAAATATATCTTGCTGAAGCAGCATTTGCACTTTCACACAACTGAAAGATTCAGCTCAAGGAAACTGTTAAGATCTTTATGCATTCATACACACACACACACACACACACACACACACAAACCTGATATATTACCTGTTATAATTTCTGTACTACAGAAATAATTGCTTGGATCAACAATATAATGCAAACCAAGCAATAGAACATAATCCAGCCAGTGTCTTAAACTTCAAAAGAGATGATTTTAACAAACTCAGAGAGAATCTAAGAAAAATTTCCATGGATAAAAATCCTAAAGGGGAAAGCCACTCAAGAAGCGGGGGTGGGGGGATATGATCATAAAAGCTCAGTCCACCACAATACCACTGAAAAAGAAAAACAAGAAATGTTGTGGATATAGTATACTTAGATTTCAGCAATGCATTCATTAAAGTAGACTACAACCTACTTCTTCGTAAGCTAGACAAATGTGGGATAGACAGCATCACCACCAGATGGATTTGTAAGTGGCTGACAAACCATACCCAACAAGTCGTCCTTAATGGTACTACATCTACGTAGAGGGAAGTAAGCATTGGGGTGCCACAAGGTTCCATCTTAGGCCCAGTACTCTACAATATCTTCATAAATGACGTAGATGAGGGAACAAAAAGGGAATTCATCAAATTTGCAGATGACACTAAGCTGGCAGGAATAGCCAACATCCCAAAAGACAAGCTCAGGATCCAAAAAGATCTTGATAGACTTGAACAATGGGCCCTATCCAACAAAGTGAAATTTAATGTGGAGAAAAGCAAGATTTTATACGTAGGCAGGAAAAACCAAAGGTACGAGTACAGATTAGGCAAGACCTGGCTCAAAAACAGTAACAGTGAGAGGGACTTTGGAGTCCTAGTGGACGATCACTTAAACATGAGTCAGCAGTATGTGGCAGCAGCCAAAAAAGCTAATACAATCCTTGGTTGTATAAACAGAGGCATAGAATCAAAATCACATGAAGTATTAGTACCGCTTTATAAAACGGCTATACCTGGAATACTGCATCAGTTTTGGTCACCACATCACAAAAAAGATGTTGAGACTTTAGAAAAAGTTCAAAGAAGAGCAACTAAGATGATTAAAGGCCTGGAGACAAAAACATATGAAGAACGGTTGCATGAATTGGGTGTGGCTAATCTAGAGAAAAGAATGACTAGGAGGGACATGACAGCAGTATTCCAGTATCTGAGAGGTTGCCACAAAGAGGAGGGGGTCAATTTATTTTCCAAATAAATTTGGAAGGGCAAGACAAGAAACAATGGATGAAAACTAATCAAGGAGAGGAAGAACCTGGAATTAAGGAGAAACTTCCTAACAGTCAGAACAGTTAACCACTGGAACAGCTTGCTGTCAGAAGTTGTGAGTGCTTCATCACTGCAGGTTTTTAAGAAGAGACTGGAAAAGTCATTTGTCTGAAATAGTATAGGGTCTCTAGCTTGACCTCAAAGGTCCCTTCCAGCTCTATTCTGATTCAGACAAAAATTCTGTATTTAAAAAATGAACAAATTATATTTCACTGGAGTTGTTGATTGATTAACATAATCAATTAAACATTGAAGCCATATCATGCTCGGGTGGGGAGAGGGAAGTTTTTCAGCATATGACACCACATATAAGACCCCCAGAAGCCTTAGTATAGGGAGGCCACATTCCACAAGCTATCATCCAGGATGCAAACTCTATTAAGGGGAATGTATCTTGTGACCCAGAAATTTTGATGGGTCCTTTGAAAGCTGTAGATTGCTGTTTCTAAAAGCTTTCTCTCTGTGTTGTGCTACAGTAGTCTTTACAACAGCAAGCAAGAAAATAGGGCAAGAAATGGGAACCCCAATGTATTCACTCTCTGCTTTCTGCGAGAATCAATTGAGGTGGAAATGGGAGGGAAAGAGCAAACTGCTGAAGAGATGAATCCTGCAGAGACATTGGCGTCCCCCCCCTCCACACACACACTGTCTTTTGTCAACAGCCAATCCTTTCCAGACTGGTAAGTGAAAAAACAAAGTTCCATGCTAGGCCTTGCTCCAGCTTAATAAGATTTTAGTGGGCCTGCTATCAGGAAAAATAAGATCATTAAGATATCTGGTAGTAATAGTGTGACTACATTGACAAAGAACATCAGGAGAGGAATTCTTAAAAGATGCTTTCCTGAAGAAGTAATAATATATCATAATGGGTGAGACTATATATCATGCCAAATAATAATAATAATAATAATAATAATAATAGTTGTTGTTGTTATTATTATTATTATTGCTGCTGCTTCTGATATAACACTTGTGAACTCCGTCATATAGGCTGGGCACTGGATGGTGCAATGGTGTTGTAGCCTTCTGACAAGCAAAGTCAACAGGGAAGCCAGATTTATTTAACAACCATGCTATTAACTTAACAATTGCAATGAATCACTTCACAACTGTAGCAATAAATGTTGTAAAATGGGGTAAAACTCACTTAACAACTGTCTCACTTGGCAACAGAAATGCTGGGCTCGATTGTGATCACATTGAAGATGTATGAAAAAATAATAATAAAAAACCTAACATAAAGGTGAAATCTGAAGTGTGTGGGTTACCATTTTTGTCCTTAAATCTGTTCAGAAAACTGCCCATGTAAATGGAGCTTATATCTATCCACAATGCAATCTATCAAGGAAGAAGGTGAACCCTACATTAGAGCTGGAAACATTGGTGTATGTAGGTCTTTGGTTCTTCGGGTTTTCTCCCACGTAGAATTTGAAGTGTCTTGGCGACGTTTCGACGAAGTCTCATTCGTCATCTTCAGGCTGGTGCTTTCGGCTTCTGCTTCTAGGAGCAATGTGAGATTTTAGCTGTTTCTTCCTTTTAACTGCCAGTGGGGGGTTTGAACTGATTGGCTGGGAGCTCGGCTGTGTTCTGATTGGGTGGAGGTGTGTTCTGCTCAAGAACCAAATGCCTAGCTGACGAACAACACCTAAAAACCGAACTACACACTCTCACTAATGTACTTACATCCAACGGATTCCAAAGAAATAAGATTTCCAACTTAATCCAAAAAGAAACTCCCCCTAAAATCCAAGACAGAGAACAAGAAAACGGCAAAGCCCTCCTCCCATACATAAAAGGCACCACAGACAGAATCAGCAAGATCCTTCACAAACATAATATCAAAACAGCATTCTGCACAAACAGAAAAATATCCACCATCCTAAGAAACCCTAAAGACAAAATTGAATTAGAAAATCAAGGAGTATATGAAATTCCATGTACTGCCTGCTCCACCACATACATCGGACAAACCAACAGAAGAATAAGTGCGCGCATTGAAGAACACAAAAACTCAGTCAAAAAAGAGGAACCAACTTCTTCCCTGGTCCAACACCTCAAAGCCACAGGACATGAAACTGATTTCAAAAAGACCAGAACTATCGCCAAAACTGAACACTTTAATAACAGAATAATCAGAGAAGCTATCGAGATAGAAAAACGCCCACACAGCATGAACAAACAAGATGATACCTCCCGCCTACCAGCCATTTGGAAACCCGCCCTTATTGACAGATGAGTCCATAGCACAGGGAATGACACCAGACCTACACTCACAAAAAACCACACAGGATGTCACCACCACACATCCAGGCAAAAAGCAAATCCAAACCCACACCGATGAGGAGGCACGACCACAAACCAGAAGCCAAACCACAGCTGCATCATTAGCCACCTTAAACCCCTCCAATCCATACACGAAGCAAACTGACACCCACCATGAAGATGAGGCACGACCACGAACGCAAAGCCAAACATCTATACAGTTCACCATCTCTAATCCCCTTGTAACACTGACTAATCTGAGCACAACAAAGCCTCCACCCAAACAGAACACTCCCCCATCCAATCAGAGCACAGCCAACCCCCCATCCAATCAGAGCACAGCCAAGCCCCTAACCAATCAGAACACACCTCCACCCAATCAGAACACAGCCGAGCTCCCAGCCAATCAGTTCAAACCCCCACTGGCAGTTAAAAGGAAGAAACAGTTGCAATCACACATTGCTGCTACAAGCACGAAGCCGAAAGCACCAGCCTGAAGATGACGAATGTGACTTCGTCGAAACGTTGCCAAGACACTTCAAATTCTACGTGGGAGAAAACCCGAAGAACCAAAGACCTACATACAAACACCCGCGAAAACCTCAGAAAACATATATATATATATATTATATATATATATATATATATATATATATATATATATATATATATATATATATATATATATATATATATATATATATATATATATATATATATATATATATATATATATATATATATATATATATATATATATATATATATATATATATGTATATCTTAGTCCTGTTGAATGGGATGAGTTTGACCTGGTAACTCCTGATGACGTGGACAAGGCCATTGGAGCTATGAGTTCTGCCACCTGTTTATTGGACCCTTGCCCCTCCTGACTGGTTTCGGCTAGCAGGGAAGTGACACGGAGCTGGGTCCAGGCTGTTGCTAATGCTTCATTGAGGGAGGGATCCTTCCTGGCTCCCTTAAAGGAGCCACTTGTGCGCCCCCTCCTCAAGAAGCCTTCCCTGGACCGGCAGTCTTAAATCATTATCGGCCAGTCTCCAACCTTCCCCTTTTAGGGAAGGTTGTCGAGAAGGTGGTGGCACTCCAACTCCAACGATCCTTGAACGAAGCTGATTATCTGGGCCCTCAGTAGTACGGGTTCAGGTCCGGTTACAGCACGGAAACTGTTTTGGTCACACTGACCGATGATCTCTGGCGGGCCCGGGATGGAGGCAACTCCACTATCCTGGTGCTTCTTGACCTCTCAGCGGCATTCGATACCATCGACC
This sequence comes from Bothrops alternatus, assembly GCA_034064705.1. Lineage (NCBI taxonomy): Eukaryota > Metazoa > Chordata > Lepidosauria > Squamata > Viperidae > Bothrops > Bothrops alternatus. The sequence goes on along the minus strand of JARGCV010000031.1, from coordinate 2,143,144 downwards.
ATGGTATCCTTCTGCGCTGGTTGGAGGGGTTTGGAGTGCAAGGCACCATTTTACGGTGGTTCACCTCCTACCTCTCTGGCCGGTCGCAGTCGGTGTTCGCAGGAGGTCAGAGATTGGCTCCGAGGTCTCTTCCATGTGGAGTCCCTCAGGGGTCTGTTCTCTCCCCTCTGCTTTTTAACATCTACATGAAGCCGTTGGGTGAGATCATCTGTCAACATGGGGTGAGTTATCATCAATATGCTGATGATACTCAGCTTTATATCTCTATCCCGTATCATTACAGTGAAGTAGTGGAAGTGATGAACCGGTGCCTGGAGGCTGTTGAGGTCTGGATGGGTGCCAACAGGCTCAGACTCAATCCCGATAAGACGGAGTGGCTATGGGTTCTGCCTCCCAAGGACAATTCCATCTGTCCGTCCATCACTCTGGGGGGAGAAGTTTTGTCCCTGTCGGAGAGGGTTCGTAACTTGGGTGTCCTCCTCGATCCACAGCTAAGTTTAGAACACCATCTTTCGGCTGTGGCGAGGGGGGCATTCGCCCAGGTTCGCCTGGTGCGTCAGTTGCGGCCCTATTTGGACCGGGAGTCACTCCTCAAAGTCACCCATGCCCTTGTCACCTCAAGATTCGACTACTGTAATGCTCTCTACATGGGGCAACCTTTGAAGAATGTCCGGAGACTGCAAGTAGTCCAGAATGCGGCCGCGCGAGCCATCTTGGGTCTCCCAAGACATGCTCATATCACTCCAGCCCTCCGTGAGCTGCACTAGCTACCAATTGGTCTCCGAACACAATTCAAAGTGTTGGTTATGACCTATAAAGCCCTTTATGGCAATGGGCCAGGATACTTGTGGGACCATCTTCTGCCTCATGAATCCCAGCGACCAGTTAGGGCACATAAGGTTGGCCTCCTACAGGTCCCGTCTGTTAGACAATGTCGTCTGGCGGGGCCTAGGGCTAGGGCCTTCTCCGTTGCTGCCCCAGCCCTCTGGAACCAGCTTCCCACAGAGGTTCATACTGCTTCCTCCCTCCTAGTTTTCCGGAAACTGTTGAAGACTCATTTATGCCGACAGGCTTGGGGCGTATGAACTATACTCTGCCCCTGGGCCTAGGAAGGTGCCTCCATCAGTGACTGTGTACCGATTGTGATTGTATGCTGTATGAATGTGTTTTGGACTGAATGAATGTGTTTTGGATAGGATGGTTGATTGTTATTGTAATTTAATTTTTTATTGTATTATTGTTGTAAGCCGCCCTGGGTCCTAGGAGAAGGGCGGCATAGAAATTTAAATAAAATAATAATTTAAAAAATTCTGCTGGTTCCATCAACTTCACCAACCAAAACCTCAATCCTCCGTTGTGGATATTGTCACAGTGAGCATATTGTTGGTTCAGTTGATTCAGCTTTTTGTTGCTCAGCCAAAGAGATCCTCGGTGCTGGTATTTCTGTGTGTTTTTTGATAGCATATCTACATTATCTTGAAATTAGACAACACTAAAGCCTAGTGTGCATAACAGTAGACACTAAATAAGAATGGTATTTCTTTATGATTATGAAATGTAATACTTTTGTCCTTCCCGAATCTTGATTTTGATGATGGCATCTTTTTAACAGAACATACACACCAAAAATGGAATGTTTTATTTTTGCAGCATTGCTCTACATCTGAACTATAGCGAGGTTTGAGGATCAGTGCTGACCTGCTGAGGCTTCTTTCAAGCTTTTAATCTTTTCAGGGGGGTGGTGGGAAGAAGATTGAGCTGCCCTTTTCGGTCTGAGCATTGGTTTTTCCTCACTGTGCTGTGAAGGAAGGGGAGCCAAGGGTCTACTTGTGAGAGAGCAGCTGTTTTGAAGTGGAACCAGCACACTTCCACCTGAGCGCTACAAAGCCTGGCCCAGCAGTGGCTGACAGTTCAAAGTGCTTTGCTTTTATTATGCCACACCTGCTGTTGCCTTTGTCACATCTGTTGAAATTCCCAAAGAGCCTTCTTTTTAATGAGGGGGGGGGGAATACGAATCGAGGCTTCTTTACATGATGGGTACCTGTAGGAGTCCAAGCCAGCTGAAAGAGAACCATAAATATTACAAGCTTGTCATTTCCCACAATTTTCCCCCGTGAGCCGGAGTTAAAAGGAAGGCTGCTTGGATGCCATGAAGGTAAAGCTCAGCCAGTGGCAAAGGCAGGATCCTCTGCACCTGGCCAGCTTGAAAGTCCTCTCCAAGTTCAGAACGATGCAAATCACAAGAGATGATAGCAAAAAGCAACTGCTCAAGGCAGTTCCTGCCCTTGTTCCAGAACAGGGTGGGCAAAAGTCAGTCAAGGCCAGCAGCTCCAACAACACATTTCAGTAGCTGAATCTTTTTCGATTGGGAAAGCCATCCCACAAAACACTTCCAAAAATATGCCAGAGGGATGAAAGAAATTTTGGGGTTAGTCCAGGTTCAGTGGGTTGCTTTTTCCACGCCCTGTGTATTGTCCTTAGCCAGATTTTCTAGAATTTTTCATTCATCACTCTCTAGTCCCCGCCCAACAGGTTTGGCCTAGTGGTGAAGGCAGCAGTCTAAAAACCAGGAGAGTGTGGCCATTGGTTGCAACCGGAATTGACTGATTGGCTTCTTGTCTGAGCCTCAGATGTGTACTGAGAGGGAGGGACTGGCCCAAAGTCACCCAGCTGGCTTTCATGCCTAAAGTGGGAGTAGAATCACAGTCTCCTGTCTATGGAGATTCTCAGTCATCCAGGTCATAGCTGTCACAAAAGTGCCTTTTCAAAAGGCAGCTGGACTTGTTTGATTAGAAGGAAAGTGGACCCTCCATTTGTGGGGAAATGCTAACACGGAAAAGATTCTCTCATCTTGTGACTGAACCCTAACTATGGCTGACTGAAGCAAAACAATTTCATGAAATAGCAGTTAGGATGCTCCATTGTTTTTTTAGTCTTAGCTCTCAATGCAATTAGCAGTTAGTTTAATGGGGAAGTGAAAGCCTCTTAACTCTTCTCTCTACTGGGTCAGAGAATAGAAGGAAATGGTCAAAACTTTGCCCAACCACACGAAAAGCTTAAGTTCAATAATTGCTCTCACATTAAACTCTGGTTTGGTATGATGTTCAAGTGGTGCGATAATGCCTTGAAATATGTTTTTTTTAATTTATACTAGCACTCGAAGACATTTTTAATCACAAGCCTTCAAGCACTCATTTTTGCATAACAAAGATTAACACAATTAAAAGTGAAAGAAAACAACAACAGCAATGTAACAGACCAACATAAGAGCGATAGATTTCAATAACACTACAAACATGTGTTCAGAAAAATCATCTGTGACCCAGAACCTCAAAAAAGAATAGCTGGTATGGCCTGAACATATTGTATTGAGAGGCAAACATTCCTTTGGAAGCAGGAATTTTACAAACAGGATGCAGCCACCAAACAACCCATGTTCGGGAGCATTTCTAAGTGTAACTGGGATGAAACAGGTCAGGTAATTTGATGTGGGAACAGAGCTCTGTAGATCATTTGGTCCTAATAACCTCCGATAAACACTGGAAGTTATATTTAAATATAAGCTTTATTTTCAGTGAGAGTTAATTAAATGGCAAACACATTGACTGATTATCAGTCTAATAGTCAAAATTATTCACACAATTCACCTAGGTCAACAGGAATGCCACAAAAGAGCCATATAAAAAGCATCCAAAAATAATTTAATTAATTAAAAAAATCAGTCAATACAAAATATAATGCACCCAGAAATACGATCATAATGGCAATAATTTGGATTCGATACTGATCTTATTGCAACCAAAGTAGACAAAAACAGAGATCGAACATTAAATGCACCCCCCCTCTTTTTTTTGATCTTCTAAGCATTCTTGGAAGCCTTCTCTGTTTTAGTGGCCTGTACCGTAGTCACTAATCATTTTTGTCATTTGCAAAATATGCATAGAAAAGTAGAATAAAATAGGAAGAGAAAAATAGGATCCAAAAGTGATCCTGAGTGGCTTTGTTTGGAACAAATGTGTGTAGTGTGTAGAGATCAGAAACTGATTATACTGCATCGGATTTGCATATTTTTCACAAAGTTAGAATGGACTAAATATCTATGGAGACTCTCAATCATCCAGGTCATTGTTGTCCCAAAGGTGCCTTTCCAAAAGGCAACTGGACTTTCTTGGGTTTTTTCCTTGAAAATATTTTAGAAAAGCCCCCCAAGTGGCCTCAGTGAATCTCAGATAGTTAATGATCAATCCTCAGAGTGCTAAGATTTGTTTTCCTCAAGATTAATTTTTCTCACCCGGTGTATACATAACCAAACTAGACTGTTGTTTCTCTGTGTCATATAATATATGTGGGTATAGGCATAATTCTGTATTTATTTATTTTTGTCATATTTATGTAGTGTATATCAGAGGTGGTGACCCTTTGAGAGCTGTGTGCAATGAAATTTCATTTTAATGTATGCCGATTAGTGTACATTCAAAGTGACAATAAAGTTATTATTCTATTCTATTCTATTCTATTCTATTCTAATTATTTCATTTCTATTCTATTCTTCTATTAATGACCAGATGACTGCAAAAAATATATGGTCAATCCTTCCATTTCCCACCATTCAGTCAGAACTGAAGAAGCTTCTGATATGAGAAGCAAAACATTTTCAAGGGGAAAAAACAAGAAAGTCCAGTTGCCTTTTGGAAAAGCACCTTTGGGATTTGAATGAACTAAGTGATAACAATGACAAGAAAACCCAAAAAAGTGAAATAATGTGGAGCAATAAAATCTTTCAATATTTATCCAAAATTTGTAAAATTTGGAAGTGCAATTTCTGCTTCACAGAATGAATACAGTGGGAATATATTTGTATATTCACCAAAAAAATGTATCTTTATATGGTTTTGATCCACAATGGATCAAAATGAATTACAATTTCATGATCCTTCTCCATTCAGCAGACCACCCATAATTGTTTCCTAAGGAGTAAAGTTATAATGGGATGGGACACAGCTGTGGGGGCCCTCCCAGTTTAGACAAGTAGCTTTTCTGTGGGAAAGAGCTATTGGGGGAGATGGCAACAGGAAACATCCTCCAGTCTGCTCTTCTTTGGATCCAACACCATGTAAAACATCTCTGATGATCTTATTGCCTATATCTACTAGTTATACTCAATTGATGATTTAAGAGAATGACTGATTGCATCAGAGATTTCCATGGAAATAGTGATGAAAGGACCTGCAGGGAAGGGTATAAGACAGAATAATAAATAGGGGGAATGTTGTCTTCTAAGACTGGAATTTTCCAGATGTGCTAGTCTGTCATTCCTATTCTGATATGGAAAAAGATAAAACAGTGGTAACAAAAAATAAATAAATCTGTGGAGGCATTTATGATGTCTCAAGCCAACACAGGTATTTGCTTGCATGTGTGCATGGGGCAAAATGGCAATGGGGTGTGTTTCTGCACACCCACTCCAGCATATCCATACACACGGTTCCTTGCAGGGATCTGTGCACATTCAAGGTGAAGAAGTGGAACAGGACTGCGTTAAATACCTTTGAGTGGATATACTTACAGTCCTATCTGTAACCTGCAGTCTTGCTATAGCAGTATTTCTGACCAAAACGTATTTACCCTTTGACACTTTACAACCCTTTCTTAGTTCTTTACTCTGAATACAGAAGGGAAATGCTTGCCAAGATGTACAGGGTGGTAGGTATATTGATGTCAATCTTATGTGGACATAAAAAGCAATATCAATAGCACTTAGACCTATAAACTGCTTTACAGCCCCCTCTCTAAGTGGTTTACAGGGTCATCCTATTGCCCCCAATGATATGGGACCTCATTTTACCCACCTCGGAAGGATGGAAGACTGAGTCAACCTTGAGCCGGTCAGAATTGAACTGCCAAACTGCTGGCAGTTGGAAGTCAGTAGAAGAAGTCTGCAATAATGCATTCCCCCCCCCAATAGCCCACAGGAAGGCAACATGTTGTTTGGGTCTGAGGAGGAGTCCAACCACAGTTGCATCAGGACTATCAGTTGGAGTATATTAAAGCCTTTCTCAGTGGCTCTTCCTCTGACTAGCTTGGGAAGTCGAGTGAGTTGAACTGCACCAATAGCAAAATGTATACTGAGGACCATTTGCAGCCTACAGTCTACCTGGCCTGTTGTTGAAGAAAATGATCTTCCTTGTATAACTATAGCAAGTTTATTATATGCTCAGAAATGGAAAGGTTCGACACTACAGTACCCACAATGGAGGAATGGTTGTTGAAGATGACGGAATTTGCAGAGATGGTTAATTTATTTGATCAGAGAAAAAAAATATTTACATTTATGGCTGACTAGAAACAGACTTTATTCATGAAATGGGGAAAATGCACTTATGATTTGTGGTTTTGATGGGTAGAGCAAAAACTGGATGATTGAAAAAAGTTAGCTTTTTTAAAATCACAGAGTAAGGGGTAATTTTGTAGTCCTACTTAGATATGCTGCAAAGGAAATCAGAAGCTTCTTCTATTTTTTTTATTGTTTCTTTCTGCACTTTAGTCTTCCTTCCTTCCTTCCTTCCTTCTTTCCTTCCTTCCTTCCTTCCTTTCTTCCTTCCTTCCTTCCTTGAAACTTTTAATAAAATTAATTAAACAAGAGGATAAAAAAAGAAAATGATTCACATTGTAATGGCCGCTTAATATTTCAGGGAAAATATTTTTTCCCTCTTGCAGGTTGAGTGCTCGAAAAACATACTACCGTATCACTAAAACAGAAACAAAAGCATGTGATTAGAACCCACAACCTAGCAGAGAAGCCCTGGAGCCACTTAGGACAAAATAGCCATAATCTAGGACAGCACTGAGGTATTGTTTCCCCTCACCCATCCTTAAAAAAACAAATGGATGTTATCTCTTGTGATCCTTCTTCGGAAATCCTGCTGTCTTGCTACCTGATAGTACTTTGTAAGAAGTTCTTCATAATGTGAGGCAGCACCAACAAGGCATTGCTCTTTGTTAAAACACTGTTAAAGAATGGCTGCTCCAGAATCAGTTTGTGATTTTCTCTGGGTGCACAGGCTTGTAAAAGAGAAAGCTATAATTTTAATGCTGCAAGAGGAGGTATATCCTTTACATCTGAGAACCCTACTACTTGTAGCATTAATATACAAAATCTTCATTTTCTATATTAAGAAGCCTAACGTGTCTCTCATGAGAGAAGAACTGGAAAGGCTCCCTATGCTACAGTTTCTTGCACTTCAGAAGCTTTACAAAACTTCTGGTGGTTGTTTTTCTATATCATGATGTATATACATTTCGAGGTTTACTGAATTTATTGTGGTTTTATAATCACATGCAACAGAGTCCCTTTGTGTTCCAATGGAAATAAGAATAAACATTAACAGATAAAATCATACTACATTGATATTTTGGTTTTTCTAATGCACCAGTGATAAATGCCTGCTACTTGGATAGCATATTTTTAGGGATTTAAAAATTATTTTAAAAGTTATATTTTCCTATATGTTCTCTCCAATGGCCCAGTTTTAATTGAAAGAACAATCATTCTAAAATCTGATCAGAACTGTCTTATTAAACTTTGTCAGTATGTTTTATAATACACCATGATGCTATTAGGAGGAAAATTTAAAGCACCCAAAAGATGTGTGACTGATGAGTATGTATGGGGTTTTATTTTTTAATGTTTTTTGTTTGGATTTAGTCAAAATTGTTTTATATATATGTTGTGAGCCGCTCTGAGTTCTCGGAGAGGAGCGGCATACAAATCCGAATAAAATAAAAAATAAAAAAATATGCACAGTCGTAATAGTGAATAGCAATAGCACTTAGACTTATATACCACTTATATACCACTGTCTCTAAGCAGTTTACAGAGTCAGCAGATTGCCCCCAACAATCTGGGTCCTCATTTTACCAACCTCGGAAGAATGAAAAGCTGAGTCAACTTTGAGCTGGTCAGGATCGAACTCCTGGAGCCTGCAGTACTGCATTTTAATCACTGCGCCACCACGGCTCTTTCTGTGGTTATGATGGGATGGCATTATATCTTATATATTATAGCAACGTAGAAACACAGTGCTTTGGCACAAGAAGGATGTGGAAAAAACAGCCTTTCTAGGCCCATTCCTTCTTGCAAGACTTGACAGGTTACTGCCACATCAGATTAACTGGAAGAACAGTAAGACCATTTTTTTAAATAAAGACTAACACACTTTCACAGGTGGCCATGTGAGTTTTTGAATTTCATACCATTCTTCCCTGAGATGAATAATGGGGAGAGAAAAATATTTCTGGGTTGGGCCCTGTATGAACCTGGACCTGTTTGCGACAGCCTTAAGATCCCAACAGAGAAGACTTGCGGGGACCTCTCTGTGTTTGCATCCTGCACCATCCAAAAAGATCTCTGGAATCTGCCAATCAAACCTGGTACAAAGGCTTCAGCAAATGATGGACGTAAATGGGCTCAAGGGGGAAACTGCAGAGATTCAGTAGAAACTCAAAAAGACTGAAAGCCTTTTCTATCTGCTTTGCTGATTCATTAGTGGATATTGGATCTTTTCCTTTTTAGTCTTGAAAAACAGTATTAGGGATCACTAAGAATCAGGTGATAGTCCTTGACTTACAACCATTTGTTTAGAGACTGTTCAAAGTTACCACAGCATTGAACAAAGTGACTTATGACTGTTTTGCACACTTCGCAGCATCCCCCATGATCACATGATCAAAATTCGGAAGCTTGGCAACTGGTTCATATTTATGATGGTTGCAGTGTCCCAGGGTCCATGTGATCCCCCTTTGTGACCTTCTGACAAGCAAAGTCAATGGGGAAGCCCTATTCATTTAAGAACAGTGTTACTAACTTAGCAGCTACAATGATTCGCTTAACAACTGTGGCAAGAAAGGTCATAAAATGAGACAAAACTCACCTAGCAAATTCTGGAAGTTGAAGTCCCCTTGTCTTAAAGTCTCCAAGCTTGAAAAAACATTGATCTAGACAGTGCCAGTACAAAATGGCCCATGACCGACATAAGATGAAATTCTCAGAGGTTATGAAATGGGAGTCGCACATAACTAATTTTCAACCACAGCGGCACAACTGAGGAAATTAATCTGTTTGAAATCAAGGAATTTTCCCTCTCCAAGTTCAGTTGCTGTCTAAATTCACCAGTTGAAAATCCCCCAGGCCGTGGGATCCCCTGAACATAATAGGAAACCTGTGGCTTCTTTCCTGACAGTTTCTGGCTGGATGAGATGCTTCATTTGCTAGGACTATTTATTTCTCTCTACCCATATTTGGAGTGAGAGCAGCTGTGATCTGCTTGCACGTGTGGCTTGCTTCCCTACCTTAAGGAATGTGTATATCTTGTCAGGTGTGCAATGAATGAGAGGTGTCTCTACAGGAGCTATTATCAGTTTGGCCAACACTATTTATTCCTTTAATTTAATTCTGGGATGATCCATCCATTCCATTTTGAAACGTCAGCTCCTTCCTACTGTGCAGAAGTCAGATGTCAAAATCGATTAAGCCACAGGAAATCCTCCAAACCTCAAGCCGAATAACTACCTGAATCTCACAATCATTTACACACCTCTAAAGGAAGCCCCGTTGTTGTTACCTATCCTGTCAGGAGAATCCAGGCTTTTTCAGTCACGAATAAATTGAATATGAGGCTGGAGACCAATTGTCCTTCCGAAAGAAGCGTTCAGCGTACCTTTTGCAAGAATCAGCTCGCCTTCCTGGCACAGAATCCTTTCACATATGTGGCTGTGATTACAGATTAGCATAAATAATTTGGACTGGGCACTCTAGATCAGGGGTGTCAAACTGCCGGCCCACGGGCCGGACACATCATCCGGAAGCTGCGCCTACCCCATTGCCGGCAATGGCAAAAGTGTCCCGATACGTTGCGCGACGTCATGTGATGTTGCAAGTTTGACATGTCTACTTTAGATAATCACATACAGGCACTCCTTGATTTACAACCATTCATTTAGTGACCATTCAAAGTTACAACAGCACTGAAAATAGTGACTTACAACTGTTTTTTACACTTACACCCATTGCAGCATCCCTGTGGATCCAAATTTGAATGCTTGGCAACTGGCATGTACTTATAACAGTTGCTGTGTCTCTAGGTCATGTGATCATTTTTGCGACCTTCTGACAAGCAAAGTCAATGGGGAAGCCAGATTCACTTAACAACTGTATCACTAACTTAACAGCTGTAGTGATTGAAGTAACAGGTGTAGCAAGAAAGGTTGTAAAATGGGACAAAATTCACTTAACAGCCGTCTCGCTAGCAATGGAAATGCTGGGCTCAACTGTGGTTGTACGTCGGGGACTACCTGCATATTGTTTCACTTGTGAAATATAAAAGCTAATTTTGGAATAAATGCTATGGCAGAAAAATAAAATAAACAGGTACGTGAAGCAGGGCCGGTCTTGACTATCCAACCATCCATCTATCTGAGGATTAAATAAAGATGTTGCAGTGACCACCATCAGTTTCAGTGGATTTTGGCCTATCAGTACAACCCAGGTGTTGACACATGGCGTGCATGTGCTGCTACCTGTGTGACCTGCCACCCTCTGATTGAGTGATTTGGGATCTCAGCCCTGAATCGAGGTCTATCGTCCTCACTCGTGCAAAGCAAAAACTGTTCTATTCTACATTTTGGGGTTTGAAAGGCCACCTGTCACTCATAAGAGTGGTTAAGGCACCAGACTAGGAACCGGGAAACTATGAGTTCTAGTTCTGCCTTGGCCATGAAAGCCAGTTGGGTGACTTTGGGCCAGTCACTCTTTCTCAGTTCAACTCACTTCACAAGGTTTTTGTGCATAAAATAGGAAAAGGAAGGAATATAGGTCTGTCTGCTACCCTGAGTTATTTATAAAAAATAATAAAGGCAGGATAAAAATAAATAAAGTCATTGTCTTCAATTGTTTCGTTGAAAGTTCTGAGTTATTTGGATCAGGCAAGCCAAAACTTGACAGTTCATTCATATGAGTAACTTCTACATCTTGCAGAAAAATTGCCACTAAGTTAATTATATTGATGCCTTGCACAATGTTGTAATAAAGGGAGACTTGTCAGCACTGCTCTCTAAAAGAAGCATGCTGTTATGACTACTTGAATTCTCCTTTATTACTCAAGTATTCTGCATTTCTTTTCAACTAAAAGTATTATGAAATCCCAAAGTGTAGAAATTAATAGAAGTTCAGATGCATATAAAATATGCAAATGTATACTTGTGGGGAAAAAACCCATGTATTTGGATATACTATTTCAAAAAAAGAAACGAGAAAGAACATTTCACTACTATAATGAAATTATTTTTTTGCCAAGCCACTGAGTATTCAGATTTACTTGCTTGTTTGTTCCATACACAATCTATGGATCATTTATTATCAAAGAACTCAAGTGCATTGGGTCTCCCCCACCCTTAGCTTTATCCTCATAACAACCTTGCAATTGAGGTTAGGCTGAGAGATAATGGTTGCATTCAGCTGCTATTATATGGCAAACCAAAATTATAAGTTTATTGTGAGTGAGGAATAAACTTATTCAGGCTCCAAGTTCTGCTAGACTCTTCCTTCCAGCGGGATTATTTAAATGAACCAGAATAGTCCCAAACAGTCTAGAGGGAAAAAAAGCACTAGAGGTGACATGATAGCAGTATTCCAGTATTTGAGAGGCTGCTGCAAAGAGGAGGGGGGTCAACTTATTTTCCAAAGCACCCGAAGGCAGGACAAGAAACAATGGATGGAAACTAATCAAGAAGAGAAGCAACCTGGAATTAAGGAGAAACTTCCCTACAGTGAGGACAATTAACCAGTGAAACAGCTTTGCCTCCAGAAGTTGTGGGTGCTTCATCTTTGGAGGCTTTTAAGAGAAGACTGCTTGAGCAGGGGTTTGGACTAAAACAGTGGTTCTTAACCTTGGCAATATCGCCCCCCAAGGGGCAATTTCATTTTTCAGGGGGGTGATGGAACGAAAAGGGGCGATGCAGCGGCGAAGGAATGAAAAGGAGGCGATATGGGGGCGATGGAGCGACAGGTTTTGGGGACACTTTTGAGCCTTCCCCTGCGGCTCCGAGCCTCCTCCGCCATTTGCAGAGAGAGACAGAGAAAGAGACAGAGAGAGGCACTTGTGCCCTCTCTCTCTCTCTCTCTCTCTCTCTCTCTCTCTCTCTCTCTCTCTCTCTCTCTCTCTCCCTCTCTCTCTCTCTCTCTCTCTCTCATATGCAGATTTGCCCCCTCACAGGGCTCCTGATTAGCCCTGCACCTGGGTGCCCCGCCCCCTGGGAGAAGCATGGCCAGGAAGTCCCTTTCCCTGGCTGGCCCCATCCGAGGTGCACGTGGCTGGGGAACTGCATGGGAAGCCCCGGGATCCCCACTGGGAGCAGCCCACCAGAGCCTCAGCTGAGCGGGCCAGCCTTCCCGCAAGCCGCGGCCCTGAGAGCAGCCCCTGCGATCCCCAGCCATGGGACCGTTGGCCCAAATGGCTGGGAAGGCACGCCGGAGTTCCTGTTGCTTTGTCGGCAAAGAATGTGAGATGAGCAGAAGATGGGGGGGAAAGAAAGGGAGGGGGAGGCATTTTCCAACCAGCAGCAGAAGAGCCCCAGCAAGACCTCTGAGAGCACCTCCTCCTGGGGCCCAGTGCCGGCTTCCTTGCCCTCCTCCTCCTCCTCCCCTTCTTCCTCCTGCTGTCCCCCGGGCGGCAGTCCCGCTGGGCCGGCGGCCGGCGGGGGCATCGCTCCCTGGGCGATGCTGGTGGGTTGTGGATCACTGGGAGCGCCGCACAGTGTGGAGTGGCCCCCACTCCTCCCAGTTCCAACCGAGGACGTCGATGGCGTGGGAGAAGATTTGGCGATGTAGCTGACGGGGGGCGTTCCATGGATGCCCTGCGACTTAAGCCTGGGGATGTCGGTGGCATGAGGGGAGGCTTGGCGATGTAGCCAATGGGCGGGGCATTCCACAGATGACCCGTGGCCCTGACTTGAGCCCGGGGATGGCAGCAGCATGTGGGACGGCCTGCCAACGTGACTTTGAGCCGGGACATCCCTGCAGGCCCGGCGGGCAGCAGAACTGGGTGCCTCCAGTGGTGACAGAGGGTCTTCTGCTGCCTCCTCCCCCCCTCCCTGTCCCTTTGGCACCCTCTGCCTTTCGTTCTCTCTCTCTCCCCTCACCTGAAGAAAGAAGGGGGGAGGGAAGGAGAGGAAAGAGAGAAAGAGAGAGGGAGAGGGGAAAGAGAAAAAGATAGAGACAGAGAGAGGAAAGAGAGAGAGAGGAAGCGCAGGTGCCTCTCTCTTTCCCCCCCTCTCTCTCTCTCTCTCTCACACACACACACACACACACTGAGTGGGGGAAGAGGACTGGCAGACCAAGGGCAGAAAGAGGGAGGGAGAGAGAGAGAGAGAGACCCTTTTGACTTATGAAGATAACACTGAAGATATATATATAAAATAAAGGTAAAAAAGGATATATGCAGTATTATCTTCATTTTAGATGTCAAAAGGGTTTTGCGGCTCCCAGTGTTTTGTTTTCAGTGGTCGTTACATAATAATGAAATGCATGTATCACGAAGCTTGGGAATAAAGTGATGAGTGGCACCAAAAATTTTCACACAGTTGAGATATGGGGAAAAGACTGGAAATAAATCATTTGTATCATATGTCCTGATGACAATTTTAAAGAAAACAAAAAAAGTGTTTGCATAAATTGAAGAATTATTTCCTATGTTGTGATTGAGAGGTTATGTTTGGGGAGGGGGGCAATGACAACTTCCTCATTGGCTTAAGGGGGCGATTCGTTCAAAAAGGTTAAGAACTTCTAGTCACTAGAAGATGTCCAAGGTCCTTTCCAGCTCTATTTTGATTGATTTAGACTGTATGGATCTGGCTTATTTCTCTTTAGTACACCAAAAATGAGAAAGAGAGAAATAGTTTCTAAAGAGAGCGTTGTACTGCTATAAGCATGGAAGAGATTTTTGCTATGAAAAGAAAGAACAAGCTAAATGCTCTGATCACTTCATACATTTTTAAAAGTAAGTGAATCCTTTCTGCCTCTAAAAGGAACCAGTAAATGTCTGCCAGGCTCTCTCTTTCTCTCACTCTCAAAATCTAGAGGAAAAATCTAGCAAAATGAAAATCTGTCCCTCTAGGTGGAGAGAGAGGGAGGGAGAGAAGGGTGGGGGAGGGAAGTAAGAGATAGGGAGGAAGAGGGGGATGTGGTGGGGGGGTGCTACCGAGCAACATCCATAGTTATTCTATTTTATGTAAGTTCTTAAAAGAATGTATGTTTTGTTTTGTGTGAAAGAAAGTAGAAAAAGATTGTATTAAGTTGAGTTGTATTTAATTTGATTCTTTGTTTATAATTATAAAACTAATAAAATATTTACAAAAAAAAAAGAAAGAAAATCTGTCCCTCTAAAGTGGGCAGCAAACCAGACCCGATTTACACCAATCTGCATATTCGTAATTAAAACGAGATTAGATCTTCTAGCCATTCATGGGGGGAGGCGGGGAGGTGATGGGGGTAAGGGCGGGATTAGTGCTTTTCTGATGTGAGACTATCTAAGAAAATAACTCAATCATCTCAAATTATGCCATATGGAGAAGAGCATGACTTCTCTCCCATGTTATTTGGTGTTTTTTTAAGTCCCCAAACTTCTGGAACAAGTTGTTCGATCAAAATAAATATAAATAACACATACATTTATGAAACTTTTCAATCTAGTGTAGGTATCTGTTCTGTCTAGCCCCTCTCAGCTCCCAGGAATACACTTAACGAGGTCGTTAAGACTTGGTCAATTAGCACAGTTCACAAGAAGGCAGTTCAAGGCAAACTGCTTTATTCAACAAGTTAAACAGACACACTAGGAGATCAGTTACAACTCACTGCGAACTCCCCCAGGCCACTCCTTGGGTAAACGTTGCTCGTGACTAAGGCTGAGGCTTCCGTTGCCCTGCTAATATAGCCTCCCACACGTCACGTCCATCTTCCACCCAACTGACCCCTTCGCCTATCAGACCGTCTGTATCGTGGATCAATCCAATTAGCTTCCTGTTCCACATCTGAGTCATCCTCCTCTGACTCAGCATGCATACCAAGCTCCTCGTTATCTGGCTCAGCTGCCGGGAGGGGAAAACACCCAGAAGGGCCTGCCGGTGCTGTGTCATCATCTGAGAAGTAACCAGCCTGGCCAGAGACACTCACAACACTATCCCCCCCGCAGGCCCCTCCTCCGGGGTCCGTCGTATGGGATGTGGTTTGGAGGGAAACGCGGTATGGAAATCCCGCATTAACTCAGGAGCCTCAATATCCTGAGCATCTACCCACGTGCCAGCGGCTGGCCCACCCCCGGTCCAATCAACTAAATATTGGAAGCGGTCATCGAGCCATCGGGAATCTCGGATGCCGGACACCTCCAACCGGGAAACAGGAACGTGAGCACGGCAAGCTGTCGGGCCCGGATCAGGAGGTCGAAGCGGAGAATCAGGGTTGACAGGAACAAGCAAGGAGCGATGAAACATGGGATGTACACGAAGAGACCTAGGCAAAGTCAAACGATAGGTCACCGGATTGATGACCGTCTCCACAGGAAAAGGACCCATGAAACGTTGATCAAGCTTGCGGTGAATTCTCCCTGGAAACAAGTACTTGGTGGAGAGCCAAACCCGATCTCCAACAGCTAACGGCGGCGTGTCGCGACGCGAGCGGTCTGCAACCCTTTTGTAGTCGTCCTTGGCCTTAGTCAAGTGCTGCTTCACCATCTCGTGGACTGACTGGAGTTCGGTTAAATAGTCCTTGGCAACTGGAACGGGAGAATCAAGGAGCGTGAGCGGAAAAAATCTGGGATGATAGCCATAGTTGGCAAAAAACGGAGTGGTCTGAGTGGAAGTGTGCTGAGAGTTGTTGAAAGCGAATTCGGCCACGGAGAGATATTTGGACCAATCGTTCTGTTGGTCGTTGATGAAACAACGCAAATACTGCTCCAGGATGCCAATCATTTTCTCTGTACCCCCATCAGTCTCTGGGTGATGCGTGGAGGCTAGATTAACTTGGACTTGAAGCGCGGACATGAGTTCTCTCCAGAACTCCGAGGTGAACTGGGTTCCTCGGTCAAACACTATTTTGTCAGGCAAACCGTGTAGCCGAAAGATATGTTGAATGAACAGCTGAGCAGTGACCTTGGCTGTCGGTATTCTTCGGCAAGGAATGAAATGTGCCATTTTGGTCAGCATGTCCACCACGACAAAGACAACGGTGTAGCCGGCAGAAACAGGTAGACAAGTCAAGAAGTCCATGGAAATAGCTCCCCAGGGTCTCTCCGGCGTGGGCAAAGGCTGTAATAATCCTGGAGGGGCTCCTGTGGCATGTTTTGCCTGACGGCACCGTACACAGGAATTCACATAGGACTGAACATCATGGCGAAGTCTGGGCCACCAGAAAGTCCGAGACACTAAGTGGAGAGTCTTAAAGAGACCAAAATGACCCGCCGCAGGGTTATCATGGCATTGAGTAAGGATGAGACCACGGAGTGGGCCTGCTGGAACATATAACAGGTCGCGGAAGCGTAATAGTCCCTCGGACAAGGTCCAAGGTGAGTCGGGACCCACCTCTTGTCTCTTTCGTATCGCAAAGTCATCCAGGTGTTGCGCTTCCCGAATCTGTCGTTGTAGATCTACCGGATCATGCACGGCTGCTATCGATTCGACAGGCAGAATGGTTCGAGGAGGCAAGGGGTCCTTGATCTGTAGATACTCAGGTTTACGGGACAAGGCATCTGCTCTTTTGTTGTACCCTTTCGGAATGTAGGTGACTTTGAAGTTGAATCGAGCGAAGAACAAAGACCAACGGATCTGACGTTGATTCAATTTCCTGGCAGATTGCAAGAATTCCAAGTTTTTATGGTCAGTCCAAACTTCAACTTGGTAGCGAGCTCCTTCCAGGTGGTGTCTCCAGGTCTCAAAAGCAGTCTTGATGGCCAATAGTTCTTTTTCCCAAATGGTATAATGGCGTTCGGAGGGACTCAATTTCCTGGAGTAATAAGCACACGGGAACAGGGGGCCGCCATCTTGGCATGTTTGAAGTAGCACAGCCCCTACTGCCACATCTGAGGCGTCGGCCTCCACTACAAAGGGACGACAAGGATCTGGGTACTTGAGAATGGGTTCCTGAACAAAAGCCTTTTTGAGGGTCTGAAACGCCTGTTGCTCGGCATCGCCCCACTGGAACTTAATGCCTTTCCGTAACAGTCGAGTAAGGGGCGCAGTCAAAGCAGAAAATCTCGGAATAAATATCCTGTAATAGTTCGCAAATCCCAAAAGTCTTTGGACATCTTTTGCTTTGCATGGGGGTTGCCAGGTTTGCAAGGCTTCAACCTTGCCAGGATCCATGGCGATGCCTTGTGGAGAAATCACATGTCCCAGAAACTCAATGGTGGTTTGATAAAATTGACATTTCTCTAACTTGGCATAAAGGTGATGCTTTCGTAAGCGTTGCAAAACTCGCCGGAGATGCTGAAGATGAGTTGCTCGTGACGGGGAGTAAATCAGGATGTCATCGAGGTAAACCACCACAAATTGATCCAATAAATCCCGGAAGATGTCATTCATGAAATGTTGAAAGACGGCCGGAGCATTGGTGAGTCCAAAGGGCATGACTGTATATTCAAAATGACCGTACCTGGTCCCAAACGCGGTCTTCCACTCGTCCCCCTCTCGGATGCGAACCAGATTGTAAGCACCCCGTAGATCTATCTTGGTGAAGATGGTCGCTGATCGGAGACGGTCCATGAGATCAGGAATCAAAGGCAGAGGGTACCGATTGCGCACCGTGATGGCATTGAGCTTGCGATAGTCACAGCATAGGCGTAAATCTCCGGTTTTCTTCTTCACGAATAACACAGGAGCTGACAAAGGCGAGGAAGAGGGACGAATGAAACCCCTGGCCAGGTTTTTGTCCACAAAGTCTTTTAATGCGGCCAACTCGGGTTCAGACATGGAGTAAAGGCGTCCCCCTGGAAGTTTGGCATTTGGCAGCAAATCAATGGCACAGTCATATGGTCTATGCGGAGGCAATTGGTCTGACTCTTTCTCACTGAATATATCCGCAAAGTCCGCTAGGTCGGCCGGCAAGGTGATGTCAGGGTGAGATGGTAGTTGGGCTGCGCAAACGTGGCGTACGTGGTCAACGCATTGCAAACTGGGAAAGGAAACAAAGTTCTGGGACCACACCACACAAGGATCATGGGTTCTCAACCAGGCTAAGCCGAGAACTAAGGGGACATGAAGTCCCTTGGCAATATAGAATTGGATGGCTTCTTCATGTTGTCCTATGACCAGGCGTATGGGCTGGGTCATAAACTTGATTGGTCCAGACAATAACTCACGACCATCGATTGTCTCAACCGACATAGGCGGCTTCACGGAGCACAAAGGTATGGCATGTTGACGAGCGAAAGCTTCATCCATGAAATTAGTGGTGGCTCCAGAATCCAACAAGACGTTTGCCGGAATGCCCTGGGCATGGTTTCCCAGACATATATTGGTTGCTAGGATCAGATGTCTCGGAGGACCGGGGTCTTCGTCTGCGGAACGGGGACTGGGTTTGACGCCTGCCCGACCCAATGTTTCCATTAGGCCGGGCTCTGGCCGTTTCCCGGCAAGGTGGCTCGAAACTGCTGAGTGGGAGGTCGAGCTGGAACAGGAGTAGGACCTGCCATGCCACGTCATTTCTGGGGGCAGGCCATAACGAAGTGACCCATCTCTCCACAGTACAGGCACAATCCCTCAGCTCTCCGTCTTGCCTTCTCAGCCTCGGTCAAGCGAGATCTAGCTGCACCGAGATCCATGGGTTCCTCACTGGCCATGGGTACAGGACGCCTCTCGGTGTAAGCCGGCAATGATTGGAGAAGACGTCTGGGTGCCGGGATGGGTGGGGTGATAGGTAGGGTCTGTAATCCTCTGCGTGGTGCAGGAACTGGCTTGGCATTGCCGGTGACTGGAACCATCTGTTTGGCCAGGCGGGCATCCATGGCTTGCGTTTGCGATTCAAGAGCCAAACAATGTTGGTATAATGCAGCCAGGGTTGTGGGTATTACAGTCACTTTCAACCCATTCAGGATTTGGGCAGACAGACCATCTAGAAAGATTTCTATGAGAGCTTCATCATTCCACTTAATTTCTTGAGCTAGGCGGCGAAACTCTGATATATATTCCGCTACGCAGCGCGATCCTTGACGTAGCTCTCGTATCCGCCGGGTGGCATTTTGTCGACGAAGGGGGTCAGCAAACTCTCTTTCCATCAGCTGGCAGAATCCTGCATAATTGCGCAAGACAGGATCTTGTCCGTCTATCAAAGGAGACGACCACTCAGCAGCGGGGCCAGAGAGTAGACTTAAAATGAACGCTACCTTCATTTCATCCAGCTGAAAGTCTGCTGGGGTGGAGGCAATGAATATTTTACATTGATTCAAAAAAGCTGGAAATTTACTACGTTCTCCAGTGAACTTATCAGGCAAGGCTAAGTAACATCTGCTTTGTCTGGGAGGGGTGGCTGGAGCTTGGGCTCCGGCAGCTTGAAGCTGCTGTTGCAATTGTCCAATTTGTTGCTGGAGAGTTTGCACTAATTGAGACAGAGCCGGGTTATCAGCAAGTAATTGTTCCATTATGTCACTGAAAGCTCGGACTAATGTTCGTCCTTTCTGTTATTTTTTTTTTTTGTGCTGAGTCACGAGCAATCTGTTCTGTCTAGCCCCTCTCAGCTCCCAGGAATACACTTAACGAGGTCGTTAAGACTTGGTCAATTAGCACAGTTCACAAGAAGGCAGTTCAAGGCAAACTGCTTTATTCAACAAGTTAAACAGACACACTAGGAGACTCAGTTACAACTCACTGCGAACTCCCCCAGGCCACTCCTTGGGTAAACGTTGCTCGTGACTAAGGCTGAGGCTTCCGTTGCCCTGCTAATATAGCCTCCCACACGTCACGTCCGTCTTCCACCCAACTGACCCCTTCGCCTATCAGACCATCTGTATCGTGGATCAATCCAATTAGCTTCCTGTTCCACATCTGAGTCATCCTCCTCTGACTCAGCATGCATACCAAGCTCCTCGTTATCTGGCTCAGCTGCCGGGAGGGGAAAACACCCAGAAGGGCCTGCCGGTGCTGTGTCATCATCTGAGAAGTAACCAGCCTGGCCAGAGACACTCACAACAGTATCTAACCCTGAGGCCGAAATGAGGAAATATGTATTGTGATATCATGATGCACTGGGGTGCTGCACACTAGTAGATAAGAAGTGGACTTTGTGGCAGGATAATGTGAGGCATATTTTGGCACTTATCTCTCTGCCTGTTCTCCTTCTGCCCCAATACCGATATCTTCTGGTCCTTTTCCAAGTCAGAATAGCTGCTCTGCCATTGATGGATTCTTTTCTTTACTATTGTTCCTGAAAGATGAAAAATCACTTCAACTCAGATTCTTCTGCTGCTTGGCACATATTCCAAATTCTACCCAAACTTATTGTCACCTAGGAATGAAGAAGCAAATCAATGTTTATCCATTTATCCACTTGCCTCATCGAGATCATTCATCAGGGGTAGGATGTGATTGTATCCTCAGCTTTGCAAACAACCACCCCACCGCACACAAAAGAAGTGTGTTCAGACCCTCTTCAGAAGGGCCAAGACACACTGCAACACTACAACACTAAGAAAAGCAGAAGAAAAACGGCTGCTTGACGTCTTTCTCCATAATGACTATCCAAAAAACTTTGTATTGTATTGACACAGCACCCAAACCACAACACACCACATAGCCAACCACCACACAAAAACTAACCCTACCATACACAAAAGGGGTGTCAGGAATGACAGCCAGAATTCTCCAACCCCTAGGAATAGAAATAACCCACAAACTCACACTCCACCAGGAATTATCCAGAAACAAACACAAGATAAAGAAATTTGAAAGAAACAATGTCATCTACAAAATAAACTGTAATGATTGCAACCAGTTCTATGTGGGACAAACATCACCTCAGTTAAAAACCAGGATCCACAAACACCGGCTAGCAGTCGAACACCACAATCCCAAATCCTTAATCTCTACCTACACCTGATGTAATCTCTCCATCAGAAGACCCATCACAAGCCTCTCACTGATGACTCACACCTAACTCATCACAAGACCCTCACTTGATACTCCCACACCTGAAGCCCTTATAAACAGAACACTGACACAGACATCCCCTAAATGCCACTGAAGGTGTTACCTACCTTAGTAACAAAACTTCAGAAACCAACCCACAAGCTCAGAGAACAAACCTTCACCCTCATGTAATTGTAGATAGGATTGATCTTGACAGACAACAGGAAGAGATGCTTCTGCCTATGGAACCAATCAGACAAGATGGGGTAGAACTCGCAAAGCCGTGATGGTGCAGTGGTTAGACTGCAGTATTGCAGGCTAATTCTGCTGACTGCCAGCAGTTCGATTCTGAATGGCTCAAGGTTGACTCAGCCTTCCATTCTTCTGCGGTCAGTGAAAAGAGGGCCCAGATTGTTGGGGACAATATGCTGACTCTGTAAACTGCTTAGAGATGACTGTAAAGCACTGTGAAGTGGTATATAAGTCCAAATGCTATTGCTTAACGGTCAGAGAAAGAAATTTAGGAAGGACCCACCCTAATGGATCAGGCTGTTAAAAGCGACAGTGGGAGATTTGTACTTTCAGATTTACAAAATTCTGTTAATGTAGCATTGACAAGAAAGTAGAATTAGCTCATCTGGCTGAGTTTCCTGCCTGGTTTACTGGCAGGGCTGACAAAATGATGGTTGTGACTGTACAGTTAAAGCCTGCCTGCATTTGTCATGCACTGTGATGCATATGTAAGGGAGGGGGTGCCACAAGTTGCACAATAACTTTGACTTTTTTTACTCCTTCCTGTGGACACCCTGTCCCTTTATTTTTGTTGCTTTCTGCCTTTTGTATTGAGAGAACTGAATAATTCCTTCAGTAGAACTGATAACAAGTTGAGTAATTTTTTGTTTTTGCTGTTCTTACTGGCATGTATTTTACAGTTTGTCTAGATGTCTTCAAAGGGAGGAAAGCCTGAAACTGAGTCCCATGGCAGTGCCATTTTCTCCTCCGTCATCTGACAGAAATGATGAAAAGAGGAAAGTTTTATCTTAAAGCAATGAATAAAACATGAGCGATGCATTTAGAAGAATTAGATTGGATGGGTGTGCTCCAAATCTCTGCTGATACAATTCCAACTAGAAACGGATAACACGGATAACATGACTTCCCAATTAGGAGAGGGGAAATGCTATTGAAAATGCTCTAATGAAAAACCTTTAAAAAGTTAATTAGGCATTGTATTCACTAAGCTTATGCATTAGGAAACATGATCATACCAGATCACTGAAGATTTAGAAAAAGAGTATTCCTGTTACTTCTCTAGACTTCCTTGTGTAAGACACTTGCTCTGTCTGAAGATATTTCTTTACAAGAGGGAACATTTTGGGGAACAGGTCCAGATAGCCCTAGGTCTTCCATTCAAAGGTTTTGAGATTTACAATTAAGATATATCCTTGGAAGAGCTCAATCAGCTTAAGGTAAAGCTTAAGGTTGCTGTGAATGGATTGTGCATGCGTTTTGTTCTTATTTGACACATGTTTTGTTTTGCAGATTGCTAGATTTTTTGCCAATGTTTTTTTTAATTATTATTATTATGAATTGGGATTTGGGTTCTCCTGTTCTAACCAACCTGTTAGTTGTAAGATTAGCTGCTATATTATTTTAATAAGTATCATGAGCATCAGAGAAAGATATTACTTCTGATTATTCAATGAAGACTATGGAGGACAGACGTGCTTCTTCTGTGCTAAAAAAGCTGGTCGGAAAAAGCAATGCTCAGTTATGTAGAATCATCAAACTGTCTCATGGAAATGCAGTGTTCCTTTTGATAGCATCTCTCAGAGCGTTTTTTTTTCTTTATCATATTATAGGATGTTCACATCTGCCTAAAAAAGAGAGAGAGAATATTCCCATGATTCAGATATTTTTTTTATAAATGTATTTTATTAGATTTTTATATGGGTAGGGAAAGATGGGGTCGGAAGGGGTATAGGGAAACTGGGATAAAGGGGGCCGGGTGTGGATAGTAACAATAGATATGTGATTCAACAAACAAGCTGTCGTCCGGGTCTTCATATTGAATATTATTATTTATATAATACTAAACATTTATAAAAGTAAATTGGTATAGTTACAACAAACTTTTGGTAAAGCAGTAATATTCCTTTAGATAATTAGCATAGTTAATAGCATGATGCAGATATTTTTTATCACAACTTCATTCGTTGATGGGGGAATCCATGGGATGACTTTTTTTTAAAAAAAGTACCGTAGCTAAAGCATCTGTGAAAGCCATCAAATTTTTAAATTCTAAAATTAATTTAGAGTTAATTTAACCTCTTTTTAAATTTTTCAGTCCCATTATTTTTCCATCCTGTCTAATGTTTAATCCCCCTCCTCCAATGCTGATTGCTGAAATTGGTGTGGCTTGGATTTATCTGCTAGCTGGCCTGCCCCTATAAAAACTTATTTTTCTCTGGAGCTTGGGGCAGAACCAAGACTTTTGCTATTAGTAATTGAAGGGAGTTTGGGTTGTAGTTATTAGTTGTCCCATCCCTTTCTCTGATTTCTGTTTTATTGATTGGACAGATGTTTGAAATACAACATCCCTTTCTGAGCTCTAAGCTTTGCTTTCAGCTAGAACCAGGGTGAACGTCTTTGCTACTGGTAGTTGAAGAGCTCTAGCTTGTTTAACAGCTGTGCTGATATGTGGACTTTGATCCTTCCTTCAAGCCTGGAGAGAAGAATTGCCATTAATGAGGTTCTTTGGGGTTCAATCTTGCTTTTTGCTCTAGGTAAATACATTTACTCAGCCGCCTAGGCAGAGTAGTCTTGCTGTGTTAGCTCAATGTTGGATGATTTTATAGAATAACAGAGTTGGAAGGGACCGTATAGGTCATCTAGTCCAACTCCCCACAGACAAGCAGGAGACCCTACACCATTTCTGACAGATGGCAGTCCAGTCTCTTCTTGAAAGCTTCCAGTAACGAACCTCCCACAACTTCTGAAGGCAAACTGTTCCACTAGCTGATTGTTCTCACTGTCAGAAAATTTATCCTTATTTCTAGTTAGGATCTCTCCTTGATCAGTTTCCATCCATTATTCCTTGTCTGACTTTCAGGCAAGGAATTTTGCTCCAGCTTCTGACCCATTTTCTTTGATTAAAGAAAAAGAAGGAATCTCACTGAATGATTCAGGTGGACTTGAAAAGGAGGATCATATGCAAGGAAATCTATGCAAAGGAATTTCCTAAGCAAACCTCTAATACTAGGGATTTGTCTATATATGTTCAGACTCCTCATACAGAAATTCAGATGGCTCTGGAGTTAAATGGGATATAAGTTATAGATGAGAATTCAACAGCTTCTTAAAATCACACAGGGTGTGGTGGGCAACTATGGCCTCTTTATGTCTTGTGGACTTCAACTCCCAGAATTCCTGAGCCCGCCATGCTGTTGAAGTCACAGGTTGTAAAGTTGCCCGCTTCTGACCTAGAGTATCTAAACTTTGCTTGCTAATATAAGACATTGACACTGTTCGAATGTAGCGCATTGGGTTTCCATGTAACATCTGAAATCATACTTTCAATGATAAAAGTACCATTGCTAGCTGTGCCTGATTGGTAGCATGGAACCCAGAATCAGCCTCCAGAAATCCTCAGCTGATCAAAGGAGTGCAGGCATAGCTTTTTATGAGGTACCCATTTGAGGAAGACAATGTGGATTTTTAAAATGTTAAATAGGAAGAAAAAGGTTGTACCCTTGGATCATGGTGGTGTCATTTAAAATATAGCATGTTGATTTAAGCTAACACCTGTGAAAGCCTAATTTTGGTTATACACACTTGGGCAATTAGGAACTGTAAGGATTCCTTCAACGGAAAAACAACTTTGATGAAAAATTTGCATCAGCTTTCATGCCTCCCTCTAGAGCAGGGGTTCTCAACCTTGGCAACGTTAAGACTTGTGGACTTCAAGCTGGCTGAGGAATTCTGGGAATTGAAGTCCACAAGTCTTAAAGTTGCCAAGGTTGAGAACCCCTGCTCTAGAGTGAGATGGGGCTATGTAAAGTTTATTAGGAGGCCGAAAAGGAGTACCGAGTTAAAAGCTAAGCATGTGTTAAAGGGCAAGTAGCTGTAAATACCTGTTGCTCTCTAAGAGGCATAAATTATTTGTTGAAACTGCCCTTCATGAGGGAATTATGTTCCATCTTCCATGCTGAGAAAAAAGCGGGTGTAGGATATCATAATCAATGTCAGGCAAAAAAGGATATAAACCTTTCCCTTGTCTAAAGAGGAGACATGAAACAGACAAGAACATGCCTCTTCATACTTGGAGGTAGGCCATCACCTTAGAATGTCCTGGAGAAGGAGTAATTATGAAACCTCTTTTCATACCAATTGTACCCAAAGAGCCATAGGAATTATAGCGATCCTATTTGGATCCTAATAGCTAACAAAGCAAAGCCTTGGCTAAAGGAAAACATTAATCTAGAGCAGTGGTTCTTAACCTGGGCGATATTGCCCACCAGGGAGTGATTTTTTTTCAGGGGGGCGATGGAACGAAAAGGGGCGATGCGGGGGCGAAGGAATGAAAAGGGGGCGATATGGGGACGATGGAGCGAGAAGTTTTGGGGACACTTTTGAGACTTTTTCGTACAGTGAATCGCTGCATATCTGTCATACAAAAGCATCAGATCGCTCGCTATTAGTGGATTGAATTGTGTTTTCAAATGTTCCTCCAGCTAGCTTCAGTACAGAACGCCATACATATGTAAATATGCATCACTTATCTTCATGCGTGTTGCACAGCAGCCTCTACCCATACAATGGCATGCCATTGGCCAGAATGGGCAATGATGGAGGGGGAGCGCTTCTTTTGAAACATCGCATGCTGAGTGGCTGTCCCCTGTGACGTCAGCTGTAATGTCAACATAACTATTGAAACTGGGTTTATCGACGTCCACATGTGTTTTTCTAGTGTTCCAGTGCAGACGAAAATTTAATTTGCAGTTAGTGCCTTTCATTTCGAGGACCTCTCAACATGGCCGAGAAGAGGAAGTGTCGCCAGTATTCAACGGAATACCTAAAATTGGGATTCATTCCATCTCCTTCCAATGTACAGCTTCCAGTTTGTCTTCTTTGTGAGAAAACATTTTCAAATGAAGCGATGAAACCTTCCCGACTGAAAGACCATTTGGTAAGAATTCATTCAGATAAAGCTGACAAACCAGCATCATTTTTCCAATCCTTAAAGGCCAAGTTTGAGGGTCGCAGCACTGTTGGGAAGTTATTTGGAGAATGGTCACTCAACGCCAACAAGGGACTCATTTGTTCCTATGAAGTATCTTTGTTGATAGCAAAATGTGGCAAACCTCACACTATCGGAGAAACACTGATTTTACCAGCAGTGAAACAGATTGTTGCCACCATGTTGGGGCCCAGCACAAGCGCTATCACACAATCGATTCCTTTGAGCAATGACACCGTATCAAAAAGAATTGATGAAATGGCTGCTGATATGGAAGAAAAGCTTATTGACACCTTGAAAAATACAGAATTCATGATGCAGATTGACAAGTCAATGATTCATGATGAAGCCTTGTTATCGGCTTATGTCACATTTTCAGAGTTATGGCTACGAAGCTTTTTGGGTGAAAATGAGGAACACTTACCCAATATTGTGGGAGGAAGTTAAGTTGCTTCTTTTAGCCTTTCCTTCCACTTTTAGCCTTTCCTTCCACTCAGCGCCATCCAATAGATCCTTTCTAAGTCAAGGAACATGTTGAAGATCTCTGAGCGCGGTGATTTAAGAATGCAATTAACAAAAATGGTTCCAGAGATCAAGAAATTGGCATCAGCTCACCAAGCACAGGGCAGCCATTGATGTTGTTGTGTTTTTTTTTTTTTGCTTTTTGTGTACATACATTTTTTCGTTAATAAATGTCTGAGCTTTTATCATTGTATTTACTTGCATTGGATTTCACGTTCCAGTTTGAGTTTTCGGCTTTGTTTTCAAATTTTTGCTGTGCTCTGTAAAACATTTTGTGTGTCTCTTTGTATTGTACTTTTTTAGCGTGCACTTCAGTCTGATATTATATTTTCTTTGTGTCTTTTTAATCCTTTTTACACTGTCCATGACTATATATATTTTCCTTGAATCTTAATTTAGTTTCAGAGTTTTCGTCTTGAAATTCTTAGTTCCTGCATTGCTGTTTGTTCTTATGCCCTTTTTATATTTCTTTTTGCTTCTTAAATTTTACTTGTAATTCAATCATTAAATGTTACTGTTTTTCTTTTCAGGCATTTCACTTTCTTGCAATTGAATTTTGTTTTCAGTGATCATTACATTTAAGTGTCTTGAATAAATAAGATAATAATGAAATACATGTATCACGAAGTTTAGGAATAAAGTGACGGGTGGCAGCAAAATTTTTCACACAGTTGAGATATGGGGAAAAGACTAGAAATAAATTATTTGCATCGATATGTCCAGATGACAATTTTAAAGAAAACAAAAGAAGTGTTTGCATAAATTGAAGAATTGTTTCCTATATTTTGATTGAGAGGGGGGCGATGACAACTTCCTCATTGGTTCAAGGGGGCGATTCGTTCAAAAAGGTTAAGAACCACTAATCTAGAGCAATCTAGTAGACTTTCTTCTAGATTCCATTCTCATAGAAAGGCTCTCCATTCTCAGAGTAGAATTTCCCCTTCTCAACATAATAGAGATTCTTATATCCCCCAAACTAGCCAGAAGGAAAACTAGCCATAAAAAAATCTGGATCCAAAAGAAAGACCCCACCATATTTTGAACCCAAGATATGGAGTATGGATACTCCCAGTCCAAATGCAAGCAGGGGGCACACAATCAGAGGTCCAGCTATATTAGTCTCCTTAAAGTGGAGTTTGTTACACAGAAATATCAGGCCCAGCTAATCTGAAACAAGACAGCTGTAGTACTTGATCCTTTATTATCACAAATATTTATGTTCCCCTTTCCAGATCAAGGTTTTCTTTAACACACCTGGGGATCTGTTTTTGAAGCAGATGAATTCATTTAAGCTAAACTGCTTTATGATGTTGGTTGGAGATTTTAACGACAGGGTGGAGAATTATAATTTCAGCAACTATGGGAGCTGATGAAGAGGATCTTTTCTTTCGTTCTTTCCAATATGTCAATTGTAAAATGAGCATATTAATAAATGTGGAATAGAGTTACCTAGGCTTCTATACAAAAGAAATTACTGTATACTGAATGGGAAAAGGCCTAGTAAAGTAAATAGGAATTTTACATTTGTTACACCAGGGGGAACCTGTGTGACAGAGGGTCAGACCATTTGCTTATATAATGGCTACCTTGATTTATAAACTTTTAAACGTTTTGTCAGATTAAAGTTTCATATATTCAAATTTGGCATCTTAGCAGTATATTTGATGAGTTTGATGAAGCAGGGTTTATCTGTCCTGGACAAAGCTGACTATATGAGATTATCTTATATAACTTTAAATAAAGCAAAGGTTAACTGCTGTTAACAGCTTCATTAGATGCAGGGAAGCATTAGGTAAAATTTATTGACAAAACTAATTATTCTTTTAAACATAACTTGTATGGAAATGTTAATTGGATTGCAATTTTTATTTTTTTCCTAAAATCTAAAATAATAATATAGTACTATATTTATAAAATATAAAAATAAATTATATCAATATCAGAATCAATGATAAAATCAATAACTTTTATTGGAGAGAAGTATGCAATAAGGCTGTGCAATGCTATGGATTTCATCTGGAAAAAGTATTTCAGACTGCATAGGATCATAGTGTGGGAACTTCTATGGCTATTAAAGCAGCTGGGTCATGGAGATGCTATAAGGAGGCTTCTCTACAGCATCCCACACATTCCAAAGGACCTCTTTGAAATTAAATCCAAAGTATTGCAAGCCATGGTGTAGAGCTGCATTTTCTCCTCTCTCCTTTATTTTCTGTTTTTGGAATCTTTAAAACATTCCACCTAGTGAGAATTACACTTTGGCTTATGCAGATAAGTATAAAGCAGTCTTTTTTTCAAGATAGTATTTTGGAAATTGCTAAATCCAATTCTGCAAAACCAACACAAATGTAATTTATTTTTGGAATCCTTTCTTAGTATAATATGTTCTTGTTCAGTTGTCAATCACATGGGACTTTTCATGATCTGATAGACATAGGTTTTTTTTTAAGCTGCTTGTCAATAACTACTTCTATAGGCTCTGGTAAGCTCCTGCTTATGTCATTAGTGACAGCCTCAAGCCATCTGTCAAGCTTTTTCCATTGTCTTTGGTTTTCTAGATATCCGGGTCTTCTCCAATTACTGTTACTTTCACAATATGGTGAAGCTGTAGGTAAGGAAGCTCCACCTTCATTATTAGTCAGCAGTCTGGTGTTGCTTCATCTAGTAGTAAATGGTTTCTTCTTCTTGCTATTCAAGGTAGTCTCCATAATTTTCCTTAGCAACACAGATCCAAGATATCAATTTTCTTCTGCCTTTCTGATGACCCTGTTACACAACCATATGCTAAGATCAGAAAGACAATGGCCTTGACAATTCATGCCTTTGTTATCGATTTGATGTCTCTCTACTTTTACATAGTCTTCCCCCTCATGCATTTGTATTCCTCTTCAATTGCAGTCCTCAGATTCTTTGGGTTGCTCATTTCAATACATCTCCTTACCTTTTCTTACTCTTCTCTGGAATTGGGTTATTAGTCCTGTAAATATTCCCTTGTTGCTGTTGCCTTTTGCTCCTTGTCTTTCCATAACAATTTTCAGGGTATCAATCAAGACCATAGCTATTTTGCCTTCTTTTGTTTTTTCCCCCCCAGCATAAAGCATTTTATGAGTGTTTCATCTTTAACCACATTGTGAATTTCAGTCAAGAATTCTTCAGGCACTTTGTTTATTAAATCTATTCCATTATTTGCTCTTTATCTTTGCCATGTGCTCATTTGGAATATTGCTGAGATGGTACCTTCATGATTCTGTTTACTTTAATTTAAAATGAATTTTGAAAAAAAAATGTTCATGCTCTGAGCCACAGTCAATTCCAGATCTTATTGTTGAGTGAATAGAGTTCCTCTATTTTGCTTATAAATTTAATGTTGATGCAATTCATCTGATATGTCATGTACATAGTTGTCTTATAAGTTGTTAGAAAAATGGCATCAAATTATACTGTCATAACTATTAGTTCATCTTGTAATTAATTTTCTGTACCTTATTGTTAGTTATTTCACTTGTTGGTCTGTTTTGTATTTTAACATTCTATTTGCCTATGTTCAGTACAATTATGTGTGTGCATTTTATTGGTAAAATATTGGAAGTCAGCATAGAGTGCTTAGCATTTTCTACATCTGTGGTTGGAGCATAGATTTGCATTATTATATTGAAAAGAGAGCAAGTTTTGTGTAGTGGTTAGGAAATCAGGCTAGAAACTGGGAGATGGTGAATTGTAGTTTTCTAGTTCTGTCTTGGGAACAAAGCCAGTTGGGTGACCTTGTGCCAGTCACTTTTTCTCAAGCAGGAGGCAAGGAGGCAAGCCACTTCTGAAAAACCTTGCCAAGAAAACTGCAGGGTCTAGTCCAGAGGCAGGCAACCTTGGCTCTTTTATGACTCGTGGACTTCAACTCCCATGGCTGGCTCAGGAATTCTGGGAGTTGAAGTCCACGAGTCATAAAAGAGCCAAGGTTGCCTACCCCTGGTCTAGTCCAAGTAGTCTCCAAGAATCAGACAATGGAAGGAAAAAAATAAATGAAAAGCTTATCATGAACTCGCATTCTATCATCTGACTTGAGCACTTTTTTGATAAAAAATAATGTCTGTTATTTTGCTCCTATGATTTTCTTGTCCACAACAGATAACCTGGTCCCCTTATGACATCAACTAATTAATCTGGATCTGAAATGAAGTCTTTTAGGCTGCCATGTTTTAAAAGCCTGAACAAGGGATGGCACCTAGTTGATCTTTGTTGACCTCAGTAGTTAGCAAGGTGATATGGTTTTTAATTGGATTGAGGACCCATTTTTAAAGGCTGTTGACTAGACTGAAAGGCACCCCAGAATAAGGCAATAACAAATTACTTCTATAATGCTGCCAGTACAATTAGAAATTAAGCTCACTTGGAAGTCATCATTACTTTTTGTGCTATCAGAATAAATTTTGGAGACAGTTTAAATCCAGAAACAATAATCTGTCTTGGACAGAGAGTACCTTAATATATCTAGAGATCATGATTGTACAAACTTAAAACAATTTTAAATATACCGGGACTAGCAGCCAATTTGAATAGATGAGCCTCAGACTCACATTTCTGTGTCAGGTGTTGAATTGATAACTGTTCACATCACTGTGAGCCTATAGAATACAATTCCCTTTAAGGGGACAATTCAGTCAATCAGTCATTGCCACTAGCAAATCAGAATGTCCAGATTGTAGAAGGGAAATATGTACATTCTTTGAGAAGAGAAAAGAAACCTATTTGTGAAAATTTACATAGAATTGGCATTACCATGAATATGTTCCAGACAAAAACATGTGCAAATTTTCAAAGGATACTAATAGGACCTAGGGATGATGAATGGGGGGAAACATTAAAACTTTCCTTGTGTACTGCTCAGCACCCAAATCTCAAAAAGTACCATTTGGTTGAGGATATCAAGCAAACAAATGGAAGCACAGGAAGACTTTAAAAGTCAGCATTTTCTAAAAAGCATTTTATAGTATGCATTTCCAGATGCCACAGATCTCAATCAAACTCTCTTCTCTCTCTCTCTCTTGGGGAAACCCCCCCCCCAAGTAAGTAGCAATTAATTCTATACAGTTTCTTATATCTCCCAAAGAATCAAGATCAGATAACTTGGTAAAAATCACCAAGATCCATATCCAGAATCAAAGAACTTTGGATTTCAGTAGCATTATTTTAATTTGAATATTGCACAGATACCAAGGTCATTTTTAAGAAAACGGGGTTGGAATATTTGGATTAATGTTGTTATTTCCATACAGTCTACTAGATAGCTCTGATTGGATTTGGTACTTCTGGCTTTTGGATCGGGTAAGATAGCTAAAAATATTATTGTAATAGATGTGCTGCTACTGCTGCTGCTATTTTTGTTGTTGTTGCAACATTTATTTCATAAACTTTAAAGTTGGCTTTGATCCAATGAAGTGGTGGGATTCAAATATGGGAACAACCAGTTCTCTGTGTGAATGCCACTTCCGGAAGTCCATTCTGGGCCTGGGCAACAAAAAATTAGCTACTGGTTTTGCCGAAGTGGTACGAACCAGCTGAATCCCACCACTGATCCAATGGTATAGTTAGCTTGCCTATCAGGATCACCCTTTAATGTGATTTTGTGTGTGTGGGTTTGTGTTTAGATGTCACAATCTTTCTAGAAGTGTAACCTGAAGACAATTATGAGTGCCTCACCATTCCTGCGGAGAAACCAGACCTTGACTCTTAACTGCAAAAATATTTGTCCAATTGAACAAAACTTTTGATAGGAGATGTGAGTCCTCCAAAGCCGGCTAATCTCTTTGTGATAAATAGAGACATTTTCTCTCCACAAAGCTTGGCCATTCTAAAGTATCATTATAGCTTGCCTTTGTGCCCTGCATAATGGCACATTTGTTAATCTTATTTCATGTGGGCCACCCAGAGAATCATGAAGACTTCACTATCTTCATGCTGTTGAATTGAAGACCCATCCTGAGAAATTGTTTATGATAGGTCCCTTCCTCTGTCCTTCTGCCCAGGATACAATTTTCCACCATGCAGAAGAGCAAGAATGCCCTCCTCCTTCACCTGTTCAGTTCATTGCTGTCCTTGGGTTAAAAGTATACTGAAAGATGATTGGCAGAATTTTCCCCTGTCCATTAAAGGATTCTCTAGTTTAGTACATTTCAAAATATATGTTTTATCTAATAAACAATGCTTCAGCCCAGTAAGTAGCTCTTGGTTTTTCATTAAGAGAAACCTCATCAGCCATCATAACTGAGCCATTTACAGAAATACAATTTCTTTTAGAGTAGAATAGGTATAATTCCATAGTTAGCTCCATGAGAAGCACCATAATGAAATATATCAGGGGATAAACTTCAGGTCAAAATATATCAATATTGCAGAAATAAGTTGAGGAAAGCTACCTCCTACATACATGAACATAAAGACAAAACGCTACAGCAACATTCTCCTGTATTCATCTTTAATTGATTTAATTCATTTCTTATACTCCTTTGAAGACCATTGTCTTCTTGAGTTGGAAAAATAATACAGATAGCATTAATAACATCATATTAGGTATAAGCAAATATAAATGAGAACTAGTTAAAGTAGGTCTCCTCCTATTTTCTCTAGGGATAGGTGGCTATCTAAATTAACAATATATATCTGATGCAGCAAGGCTGATTTATAAGTGTTATAGAGACAAGGATATTTCTAATTTTATTTCTATTTTGGCAAGAATTTCCATTTTACTATTAGATGTGTCTTAAGCCAACACAATGCTAGGCTGCATTAACAGAGGGATAGAATCAAGATCACGTGAAGTGTTAATACCACTTTACAATGCCTTGGTAAGGCCACACTTGGAATACTGCATCCGGTTTTGGTCACCATGATATAGAAAAGATGCTGAGTCTCTAGAAAGAGTACAGAGAAGAGCAACAAAGATGATTAGGGGACTGGAGGCCAAAACATATAAGGAGCGGTTGCTGGAATTGGGTATGTCTAGTTTAATGAAGAGAAGGACTAGGGGGGACATGATAGCATTGTTCCAATATCTCAGAGGCTGCCACAAAGAAGAGGGAGTCAAGCTATTCTCCAAAGAATAATCAGGACAAAAGAAAGCAGTGGATGGAAACTAACCAAAGAGAAAAGCAACCTAGAACTAAGGAGAAACTTCCTGACAGAACAATTACCGTAATCAGTGGAACAACCTGCCTCCAAAAGCTGTGAATGCTCCAACACTAGAAGCCTTTAAGAAGAGATTGGAAAGCCATTTGTCTGAAATGGTATAGGGTTTCCTGCCTGAGCAGGGGGTTGGACTAGATAATCTCCAAGGTCCCTTCCAACATTATTATTATTATTATTATTATTATTATTATTATTATTATTATTATTATTATTATTATTATTATTATATTTCCCCGATGGTGAGGTTTTAGATGCTTTTCTATTGGGTTTTACTATTGCTTCTATGTTTCCCTTGCATTTTAGTGAGGTTTTTAAGAAGATGTTTAAAAGGTTTTGAGATCACAACAATTATATTTGGATTTATTTTGATTGCAGCTTTTATTTGTATACCTTTATAATCATCTTTCTTTCTTTCTTTCTTTCATCTATCTATATCTATATCTATCCATCTATATATCTATATATCTATATATCTATATCAGGGGTGTCAAACTCAATTTCATTGAGGGCCGCATCAGCATTGCGGTTGCCCTTGGGGGGCCAGGTGGGTGTGGCCTACTGGGTGGGCATGGAGTGGGTGTGGCCTACTGGGTGGGCATGGCCAGCTCTACATAGTTCGTGTCAAGGGTGCCTGTTGGGACCTGGGCAGGAGTGGGACAGATCTGAGGGTCTCTGACAGAAGGGGATGGGACCAGGGCAAGTGTCAAGGCATGGTCCACTGGAGGAGCCCCACTGTTCCTCTCAGGCCATGCAGGGGGGACTGGATGGTGGTGCAGGCTGCCCGGAGGTCAAATGCCCAGCCTGGCCCTTGAGCACCCACAGCACCAAGCCCAGCCCCACTTTCCCAAGGGAGTACCCAGCTGCACTTACCTCCTCCTCAAGGCTGCTCTGCTGTGCTTGCTCTCCTTAGCCAAGTTGCTCACGATGGGTATGAGGGCAAAGTCAGAGGGAGGCCCATTCCCTCTCCATGGGTGTAAACCCGGCTTTGTATCCAAAGCTTCCTTAGCAATAGGATGGGAGACCCCCAGGATAGGCCAGGAGGAGGGAGCAAGGGGATGGTGAAAGGGCAGCAGGGCAGGACTAAGGCAGGACTTCCCTCAGACCCTCCCTCTCCTTCTTTCCTTCTTTCCTTCCTTCCTTCTTAAGTACAGAGTGGTGGGAAAATATTTGAGATGAGGGAGGGAGAAAAACAGGCAAGAAAGGCAGCTGGGGAGGTGTCACCCTTCGTGAGGAATGAAGAAATGCATCATCACCTGGAAGTAGCCAGCACATGGCCCTCACCTACTTCACATATCTGGCTTGCCGGGCTCTGGGAGAGGGGATGCCATGAGCAGTGTGAGAGTCAACATTACCTGCGCAATGCTGCCCTGCCCCCAGCCTGCCCAGTCTCGGCAGGCAGCGGGGAGCTCTCCTCACAGCACCAAGAGGCTGAACTGGGCAGTGCAAATCCAAAAAGAAGTTCGTCAGCTTTGCACTTTGCTACCTGCCAAAACCGGACAGGCTGGGGGCTGGGCAGCATCGTGCTTCTTTTTGCATTCACGCCGCCCAGTTCAGTCTCTCGGCACTATGAGGAGAGCACCCTGCTGCCTGCCGAAACCCCTCCCCATCAAGCCGGATAGGTGAAATAGGCAAGGGCCATTTGCTGGCCACTTCCAGGTGATGGTGCATTTCTTCATTCCTCACAAAGAGTGACATCTCCCCAGCATGCACCCAGGGGGCAGAGCTGACGCAGCAGGGGCTGGTTCCTTGCTGTTTCCAGATGGCTTTGTGGAGCTAAGACTGAATGTGTTTCAGCATAGATGGCCACCACAAAATTGTAAATTGGCTCCCGGCCGGCCTGGGCCAGGGGCAAGGCAGAAGGGGCCATTCCCTCACTGTTTCCAGGATGGCTTCGCGGGCCACATGAAACAACTTCGCGGGCCGCATCCAGCCCCCGGGCTTTGTGTTTGACATGTCTGATCTATATCCATCTATATACACACATGAACACTCACAGCCTCTCTCTATTTCTTATACTGAGTTGATAGCAGACAATTTATATAACAACATTTAGAAACCAAGGGAGAAACCAACAATAACACTAACAGACTACAAGGCAGATTAAATGATACAATTCAGGTTTTTTTCATTTCTTGCTTCCTGCACATCCTGAGGGCTGTCCAGACTACTGGGTGAAGGAACATATTGTATTAAGGGGGAAGGGTAAAGTGGACTGCTACTATTATTTCCCTCAAATTTGCCCTCTAAGCAAGGAAAGACAAGAGACTGAAGTTTGTCTCCTTTTACCCTTTATGTGAATAGAATGAGCATCTGCTCAGGACTTCTCTGGTAGCATCTTGTTTGTAGTTGGCTCCCATGAATGCCTGCATAATGAACTTCATGGCAAGCTTGTAGCACTCTCTCATATTGCATTAGATTTTGGGGGGGGGAGTCAGGGGCATAAGGAAAAAGCAGGGTACCATCCCAAGTAAGAAAAAGCAGAAGGAACACAAGAGTCATCATTTAAAATGAACATGATGATATTTAATATACACAGTTGTGTCAACAATGCAAATAAAATGTATTTTGATAAGCTAATGAAATTATCCAGCTCGTTTTCAGATTTTTATATGTCTTTTTCTAGTATGAACTGTCTGATTTAACTGGGATATTTGCAGTCTCTCTGACTTCCTTCAAATTTGTAAGCCCCTCTGGATGACCTCATCATTGTGCTCAAAATTGTGGGGTTAAAATGTAAAGTAGAGAAATGTATAAACAAACCATTACTTTGGACAAGGAACAATGTGGCTCTCTGTTTTTTATATTTAAGCATATATTGACTTCAAGTTAAAAGCTCCCTGAAATACTGTTGTCTTGACCTGCCTTCTAGAAGCCAATAAAAAGGTTGACAGGCAGAGCCCTCGGAGCAAGGAGGTCCATAACTGGAGTGCCATCACTGAAAAAGCTCTACATCTTCTGGTGAACTGCCATATTATAGGTCACCAGGGAGACACCCCAAAGAGCTTTTTTGGCCAGTCTCGTCCCAGAAAAGAACACCAGGCACTGATGTTTTATGCACTGTCCATCTTACTTCACTTTCTAGTTTTCAGGGCATGAGGCATCTGTCAGTTACAAGAAGCAATAAATCTAGGAACTTTTATTTAAAAAGAAAAAAGTCTTTGTAGTGTCACAGCCAGCAACTCTAGAAATGAAGAAATCATATTCTCTTTTTCTTGCCAACCTTGCCAGACCTGGCAGCAGATCCCTGGGCTGCTAGGGTTTAGAGGACTGGTAGTAGAAGTATAGGTGGAGAAGGGAGCATGCTTTAGTCCCCAATCCTGGAGAAGAAGGAAGAACACGTCTGTCTATCTATCTATCTATCTATCTATCTATCTATCTATCTATCTATCTATCTATCTATCTATCTATCTATCTATCTATCTATCTATCTATCTATCTATCTATCTATCTATCTATCTATCTAAACTCCAGATAGCAAATATATCTGATCCTCCTTCCTCCTCCAATTTTCCCTACAACAACAATCCTTTGAGATGAGTTAGGCTGAGAGAGTGAGTGATTGACCCAAAGTTACCCAGATGGCTTTTATATGGGATTTGAACTCATGATCTCTTGCTTTCTAGCTTGGTGCCTTAACCACTAGACCAGTTCCTTGCTGGGTGGGTGCAACTTTGACACATGTTTTCTGAAATGGCTCTGAACATGTGTCAAACATACATCCTCACCTGCAGATTGGGCATTACTTAACTCATCCATGGAGGAGGGAAACAGCTCTAGTAGGGAATAGGGAGGTAGACATTCTCCTTTCCGTTTTCTGATCCCATGAAGGATAAAACCTTGATTTGGCTTTGTTGCCAAAGTAAAATAGAGAGCAAAGTTATAGGCAGTGCATTTGAACAATAGCATAATTTTATGCTGGTTTCCTCACCAAATAACAGCAGCTTAATGCTGCTCTGCCGAAGAGCCCTAAGATATTAATGCCTCATTTGAACAAACCTATGTGCAACTGGAATCAACAAAACTGTGCCTCCCATACAGAGTCATTAAAGGGGATGCATAACAATATTCTAAAATTGTTGGGGTAGAACTGGGTTTCCCAATCATAGTAAGTTTAAGATGTGTGGACTTCAACTCCCAGAATTCCCCAGCCAGCCACACTGACTGGGGAATTCTGGAAGTTGAAGTCCATATATCTTAAAGTTGCCAAGTTAGGAAGCCCTGTGGTGGGGGAAACTAATATTTGGTCTACATTGGTTTAATTAAGAGACTTGCTAAGGGCTCGTTTTTTGGATAGTTATCACAAGCAAGTGCCTTTCTTTATTAAACATACCTTGCTATGGATATATCAGCTTTCAAACCAACCTCACCCTTCAAATTACATTGTTTTCTATATCTGCCTATGTGCCAATGGATTGCAGCCTCCCAAAATATAGCTCCTATCATCTTAGGCCCCATACCGTTTTATGTGTGAAGTTCCATGCTCCATAGCATAACAATCCTGTTTAGAACAATAAAGAACAATTATATAAAATGTCAACTTGTGCTCTTAATTGCTATACATTTCAAAGTAAAGCACATTAGCTAAGGAGATGCATAATCTCAAATTAAATATTGCTAGGACTGTAAAACAATAAACTCAGCCCCTATAGGGGATATTAAAGCCCATTTACCATAGCTATGTTTCTCCTGCCTACTGAATGTTCATATTAGTCCATAGGAATCTGGAAGAAGTGGCTGAACCTAGATAAATCATGTACATATTTTATATTAATAAAGAATTAAGTTCAGCATGTATACAAATAACTACACAATGGGATGCAGCATAATCTTTTGTAGTTTGGTTACTGAATTCTCCCTTTCATAGAGGAGCTGTTTTATTCTTTATTCATTTGTTAGTTGGGTTAGCTCCTCCACATGATTGTTGCTTTATATTTGCCGGACTAATCACCTTCTCCTATTGTTTAATTAAACTGAGTGCTTTCATAACCCCTTGAGTTGTCTGGATGCGACAATCAGCGGCCAAGGGTGAAAATGGATAAAAATAACAAGTGTCACCGTGTGAAAAATAAAATTACTATTCCAACGTGGATTAATACAAAGCAGGACCCATCCAATACAAAGAAAGTGGCATCTCTGGTCTGCTTATTAGACAGGCCTGTAAGTATATGTATTTTAGTATAAATCTTGCTGAGAAGATGAGGACTGAGTTTGGGTATTATACTGTGAACATAATAGTTGGGAAAGCATGCCTTGCACATTTATAATCTCCTAAGATTTATTTTGTTCCCATTCCCAAAGAACCAATCCTATTCTCATTGCAGTATTGTTTTATCATTCATCTCTATAAGTGGCTGTAAGGACCTGCCCCAGCTGGCCCCTCAGGAAAGCAAAACTCTTGACTCCATTGAGTTGAATCAAAAGAACTTTTACTGAGAGAAAGTGGTTGCAGAAAAGTCAGGAGGAAAGTGAGGGTCCCGCACAAAGCACAAAGCAATTCTTTCATTTTCCCAAACCCTAACCCCCCTGACCAGTCTACCAGCAGCCAATGTGATGCCGCAAGGTTGTTTTGAGAATGCTGGGATGCTAAGTAGATAACGGGTCACTCTCAGGGCACGACTGTCTTGGAACCAGGCTGGAACCAGCCGGGAAGGAGTCTGCTCCATCTCCTAAAACAGCGGTTCTCAACCTATGGGTCACGACCCCATTTGGGGTCGAATGACCGTTTCGCGGGGGTCGCCGGACACCGCGGTCCGCCATTTCATTTTTGTTTTTTTGATTTTTTTTAAAAAAATTTTAAAAATTTTTTTGTCACGCGCGCGCCACACATGCGCGGATCAGGCCGTCACGTGCACACCACGCATGCGCAGATCGGCCCGTCGCGGTCTGCCATTTTGTTTGGGTTTTTTGGGTTTTTTTATTTTGATTTTTTTTATTTTTTTTTCGTCGCGCGCACCCCGTGCATGCGCGGATTGGCCTGTTGTGTGCGTGCACGCACGCACCCAGATCGCGGTTGCGGCACGCATGGGCAGCGCAAGTGGGGTCTCAACCTGAAAAAGGTTGAGAACCATTGTCCTAAAATAATCCCCTTCCTTAATTCCCAAGCAGTTACAGCAAAAGCAAAAGTATAAAAAGAATGCCAACAAGCCTTCCTCCCCCCGGCCCCCCCTTCAACAGAATGGCAGGACATGATGGTGGACCCGACAGTGGCCTTGCCCCACCACTTTTAATTTGAGTGATATACAACACGTGATATTTATAAGAAAGAGAAATCAACATCTCATACTGATATCCCTGTCCTTCAAATATGTTATAATGCCAATTGCATTAGGCTGTAGATAAAGCTGATGGGAAATCAACTGCAGGATCCATACTCTTTCTTTGGGAAGTAAAATCCACCCATTGCTTATTGCACTGAGAAACAAAAGATAAAATAACCTTTATTGTCATTTTTTACTGTGGGCACAATGACTCACATCAAAAATGAAATTTAGTTGCCCGCTCTCAAAGTGAACACATACATGACACACACCTAAACATACTATACACAACATATACATACTATATGCAACATATGTAAAGACCTACACTCCTACATATACATAACATATGAATATTAAACACTGTCCATCTTGAATATATAACAGAAGGAGGAAGCTTGAGAGTTCACAAGGTTTATACTCTATGGAAAGAAACTGTGGCTGAATCTGGATGTTCTGCTTCGGATACCACGGAGCCTCCTCCCAGAAGCTAACTAGGAAAACAGGTCTTGAAGAGGATGTGTAGTGTCCCAGACAATCTTACAGACCCTTCTCAAGCAATGCTTCTATGCTATGTCCTAGATGGGAGGGAGGGAACTGTCAATAATCTTTTTGGCCATCCTCACCACTCTCTGCACTGCCTTCCTGTCTGAAGCAGGGATGCTTCCAAACCAGTGACGCTGTATGCTCTCTCAATAGCTCTGTCATCTATACAGATAGTCCTCAATTTACCACCACAATTGAGACCAGAATTTTCATTGTTAAGCAAGGCGGTTGTAAAGTGACACCTATCCAGAATGGAGACTCTGGTTCCTTGCTACTTAGATTATATTAATAATATAATATAGATTAATTGTTTGATAGCAAAATTGAAAATGGTTTCATTAATAAATGAAAAAGGACAATCAAATTAATGTAACTGAATGACTCTCAAATTACTATAGAAAATTTCAAGGTAGGGGGAACAATGGAAGGAAAAAATAATTCAGAAATGGAAAATGGTTTTCCATATTTCTGCCCTATTCTGGATTGTTCGTGTTAAGATCTTTATGACAGAGGTCAATTTATAGTGAAGTAGCTTGAGTTAGATCTCAACTCTCACATGGCTTGTGCTTGTAGAGATGATAAATTCCTCTGAAATCCACTTTTTAGATACAGACAGCAATATACTTTATGTACCATTCTTTCTAGCCCTGTATCAAATGGAGCTTCACACAACAGAAAAATGGAAGGATGTCTACATGCCCTTTAAGTTAAAATATGCAGGTAATCATAAGGATAAGAAACCAAAAACTATCCCAGAAGGGCAAGCATTTTCCTGTGCCACTTTTCTTGGCATGGCTTTTGAATTTTCTGCTCATTCTACAGTTTCTACTTAGTTGAGTCCAGTTTACTCCTCAACACCTGGACATGTAATATACTGTACATAGATTTCTTTGGACATATTATCTAGTATTCTATCATTTTCAAACAGTAATGATCTACCCAAGGCTTCTTTTGGGGATCCTTTTTGATTTCCCATTTTAGTCTATGTCCCCAATATTTTCTAATGGTTTCTCTTCCAAGAACTAATCAGATTGGACCAAGCCTAAAACCTGGTGATCTGCATGGCTCAGCAAAGGGCTGACACTACCCTTATCACCATTTCTATTGTCTTGGGTGCACACAATCACCATTTTTTAAAGGATGGCTTGCAACAAGTAGTATGAGAAGGCAAGACCCTTGTGCCACCCTTGCCACTCAGGTCACTCGCCAACCCTGATCTTCCCTGACATGCCACTGAACCCCAAGCAACAAAACAAAAGACCCCTTGTGCTTTTCTGCCCTTATTGACACTTGGACTGAAACTAGCGGTTCCCTCCCTAGGAAATTGGTAAATGTCAGCAACTGAATCAAACCCATAAGAGATATGGAAATTCTTTATATGCACAATAAGATTCTCCAGACCCAACACCCAAAATCAGCACTTGGACACAGAAAGAGGAGAAGATTATTTCACCCTGCAGGGTGAAAAAATTGCATTTCCTCCACACTAGACTCAGCTTGATCCCTGAGGAGAACCATATTCGTGTGCTCTCTAAAACAAAGACCAAGCTTTCCTGTAAATATTACTAATCCTGCCTTTCAATTGTGTGGCCATCTGCAATTGCTAACCTGTCTGTTTCTCTGTTGAATAAATTCTACCTCCACTTCAAGCAGTCGTCGTGTGCTCTTTCACTCATTCTGGGATGAACAGAGAAGTTTCTTCTAACAGTAGCAAGAGCAACTGTGGCATCCAGCTCTATTCTATTCTATTCTATTCTGTTCTGTTCTGTTCTGTTCTGTTCTGTTCTGTTCTGTTCTGTTCTGTTCTGCTCTGCTCTGTTCTGTTCTGTTCTGTTCTGTTCTGTTCCAACATCCATGTCTGAGAAAGTCATATGGGCCTTTCACAGATGGGGTAGAGTCAAAAGGCTGTTCCCGGGCCCACTCAATATGTCAGGTAGGCAAATGGGCAAGAGGCAGACCATGCGATATAGAAACCATGGTGATGACAGCTTACAAGGTCCACATCTCCCCATCTTACCTGACTCATGGCTATCTGTGCTGCCAGAATAAATAACATTCAGTGAAATCCTCTGGACCCCACATCTCCTTCTCCCCAGTTACAGACCCTTGTTTTTTTTTCTCAAAAGATATACAGTCCTCTTTATTATCCCTGCCTTTAGCTGCATTTCTTTCGCTCTTTCACAGAAAAATAGCAGAGAGGAATCCCTCCCAGATACGTTCTGTCACATATCCTACTGCCATTATGTCACAGAGACATTTAAAACAGGCCCACGACTCAGGGAGCCATCAGGAAGAATCGACAAGGCAGAGCACAGAGAGAAATGGGGAGTTGCCGAAAGTGACAACTTGCTCATCAGTAAGGGATAAAAATGCAATGCTTGCCCAAAAACATCACTCTGACATCTCTGAGCCTTTATGAAAATAAAGACCAAGGAGGAAAGCAAAACATTTGAAGGTGTGAAGGTGGAATCTCTCTCTCTCTCTCTCTCTCTCTCTCTCTCTCTCTCTCTCTCTCTCTCTCCTCTCTCTCTCTCTCTCTCTCTCTCTCTCTCTCCATTTAAGAAAGCTGGAAATCCAGCTGGGTTTGACATCTTGACTCTAAAGCTGCTCTTGCTGCCTTTTACTATGTGTGTGGGTTTTTTCAAAGCAGATCATTTTTTAAAAAAGTATTAATAGTATTTCTTCCAGTGAAATACTATTCCTCCCTCCATGCTTAAGACCAGTCTCCAGTCTCATTTCCATCTTCCGTTTCCTATGCTTTAGATTTTGTATACTCGAGGATGGTTTTTTATTCCTGGAAATCTTAGCACAGCTCAGAGGAAGAAAAACCACTGGGAGGAGACCATATTTCGAGATAACTCCAAGTAGTTTTCTCCCCAACTTAATGCAAAGATAGTTTGTGGTTGTGTGAATCTTTTGAGGTTGCTAGAGTTTAGGAGATGGAATGGAAATACATTTCCATTTCCATTTGAGAATACATTTTGTGTTCCAGAAGCACAACTAGATGTTAAAAGGGGAATTGCAACTATAGAGAAGAAATTTGTTTGCCCTCTTTCCTCCGGCCAGTGATAAAACTTTACGATTTCAGTTAGTGGGCTCCTGAATTCAGTTCTCAGTGGGGAAAGAGAACTAACTCAGTGGGGGAAATGTATTTGCGGAGGATAACCTCTTGTTGAGGAAGAATGTGGAATAGGAAGTGTGGTAGAGCCGATGCAGTGTTTATGTTGATTGTCAATAGTGTTTTTTTGTTTCTTAACTTTGTGTGTGTGTGTGTCTGTGTCTATGTGCTTCTATCTGTATCTGTGTGTATAATTTTTAAATACTGCTACTGTCCAGAGGTGAATTTGAGATGAGTGGCCATATAAATTGAACTAATAAATGTATATAGATCAATGGAATTAAATCCATCCCTTAACTCCTATAATGTTGTGAAGATGATTTGCCTATTTAAAGATTTATTGAATGTTTACTTACCTTTGTTATGAAATGCAACCAGATTTTTTTTTGTGGGTTCTGCTAATACTCACATAGAGGCTGAGTGAACATAATAACACTGGTGTTTGGTCCATGCTTC
Organism: Bothrops alternatus; assembly: GCA_034064705.1. Lineage (NCBI taxonomy): Eukaryota > Metazoa > Chordata > Lepidosauria > Squamata > Viperidae > Bothrops > Bothrops alternatus. The sequence goes on along the minus strand of JARGCV010000031.1, from coordinate 2,098,665 downwards.
GTTTATTTCATGTGATATATCCTCATGAAGAATCTATTTAGATTTGGAAACTGGTTGACCACTTTTAGCTGCTATAATCATAACAAAATGCTCCCAGTAATTGGAGATCAGTCCTAACTAAGTTCGTAAACCTTTTGGCCCATTGCCATATAGTGAATTACATGGTGAACTGCATGTACTGAGTGCCAGAGCCTGGGTAGCTCTGAAATCAAATGCACTGAACTAAATGTGAGCTCAGTTTCAGGTAAAGGACTTGAACCCGATAAATAATACCTATTTCTGAGAAGTCCCAATAAGGATGAAACTGATCATGTAGTGCTTCCTGGTGGTCTATGTCAGGGCTTTTCAACCTTTTCACCCGTTGTACCATTTTTAGGATATGGCAACATCCAAGTACCACCAGTCGCCTAGCAAGGTGTCAAAAACTTGATGACCAAAAAAAAGGGAAAAAAGTAATAAAGTACAGATAGTCCTCGACTTACAACAGTTCGCTTAGTGACTCTTCGAAGTTACACTGGCACTGAAAAAAGTGCCACCCAAGCCACAGCCGAGCAAGACACCTGCCAGCCTGCCCGGTGGCGCTCTTCCTCCTGTCCAAGGTTTTCATTGTTGTGAGCATTTCTGTTGAGGATTGGCAGCGGGGGTGGGAGGTGTTTGGTTTTTATTCCCCCCGCCTGCTTGCTTGTTGCAGCAGGTTTTGGTCACTTCACATGACCCTGGGACACTGTGACCATCATAAATATGAATCAGTTGCCAAGCATCTGAATGTAAATCACAAGACCCTGGAGATGCTGCAACATTCCAGCTGATCGGCGCTTCTTCTGGGCTCAGCGGAAGCGCCAGGATCAGTGCTGCTTTCCAGCTGATTGGTGCTTCTTCAGGGCTCAGCAGAAGCACCAGGATCAGCAACGAGCTCCAGCTGGAGCCTGGCGCTGATCCTGGCACTTCCACTGAGCCCTAACAGCCCTGATTAGCTGGAAAGCAGCACTGATCCTGGTGCTTCCGCTGAGTTCTGACAGCTCTGCAGCCCCAGGCTTGTGCAGTGCTGCCACTGGTTCAACTCATTCCTCTCCCCCGCTACCACTTTTTAGGAGGGTCGTGTACCACCTGCCAGGTGCCAATGTACCACAGGTAGTACCCGTACCACTGGTTGAAAAGCCCTGGTCTATGTAACTGGAAAAATGCTTCAACTCAGTAATATTTGAGAGTTTTCAAGCAGCAACTATATATTCCAAGGCCTTCCACAATGTTTCTATGGAACTTTGATCTCATCATCCAAAACATTGTTCTTCATCCATTCCGTTGAAGACTTGCTTGTAAATTTGGAGTTACTGTCTTCCTGCTTGATCCACTTGCTCTTCATTTTCGGCAGACAGAAGGCATGTTGTTCTTCATTGTGATCTCCGATCCAAGCAGAATTCATGCTTCCTTCAGTGACAGCAAGGCACCCAGGTACTGAGGTAGCAAAGTATTTCCAACTATTGATTCAATTAGTATCACACTTTTCCCCTGGGAGTTCAAGATGGTATACCACACACTCCCTTCTCCACTTTTATTTCTTAAAACAGTTGCTTTGTAAAGTAGGTTGGGCTGAAATAAAATTATTGGCCCAAAGATATTCAGTGTCAGGCTCCAATAATCAAGAAAGACCTATGGTGATTCTTCCAAGTAGATTTCTTTATTGTTTCACACCTATAAGCAGAATCTTATTCCAATTTTTGCCTCATCTATTTATAGAATATTCTTCCAGAAGTCTGAAGGATCATCCTGTGTTTTTGGCAAGCTTGATATGAGTATCTGTTTTCCTCTTAGTCAGCAGTGCCCATTTTACCCAAGTTTATTCTGTAATGGAGACATATTCACTTTAGCCAAAGCAAAGAGAGGCCTGAAGATCTCCAGATGTTGTTCTGAGTTCTTTGGACAACTTGATGTTCTTATTTTGGAGGGATTTTGATATGATGCCCTTTTGCTTCAGTATCATCATTTCACGATGATGATCCCAATGGTGGAGCAGTGATCTCCAAGAGCTTTACAAATGATTTTGTAACCCTTCCAAATTGGTAGACATCAGTACATTTTTTATGGGAGTCTTCAAAGCTTTCTTTTGAGCAGGTCATAATATGATTCTATAATCCGTAAAGTTAGACTTTCACTGTGATGAGGGGAGATTTATATAGAGCAGGGCTGGCTGATTTTTTTAATGAAGTACTCAGACAAGTGATCTAGATATCCCCTTAATTGAATTGAATGGGCTAAGGGGGGAGGATCTTTTTCACAATGGCTTGTTGTATGTTAAATGATTTTTATACGAAAGAAATGAAGGAAGCACCAGATGGTCATGTTTCCACTCAGTCCCCCTTTAAAAATCTGATAGCTGTTAATATTCAACAGCAAAGATATGTAACAATTCAGAAATTTAAAAGGGGTGAATACCTTTCCACTGAACTGAACAGGCTTCTCTTTCTTCCACATTTCTATTTTGCCTACAAACCAGGATAAATATGCATTTATCAAACTTATACACAGTTCCACCTTAAAGTCTCAGATATAAAATAACTATATTTTCCTAAAAAGTTTGGTAACCCTGAAATGTTTTGAACTCATTTTAAGTTTCATGTTTCTCCGGGCTCATTTTATATCCATTTAAGCTGCTTTGGAGTGTTTTTTTTTCTGTGGCCTCATTCTGTGTTGCTCACTGTCATGTTTACCCTGTTTATTGAAAAAGAGGTTTTTAAAATAAACTTTCTGTATGGTTCAGAAAGTTTTATCTTGGAAGCTGTACAATATTCCAGGTTGGTTTAACCTTGGAAAGCTGCCTAATAAAAGATGATCAGTCTAATCTGACAGAGAGGAGCTGTCAGTAGATCAGCCAGTATTAACAGCATCACAGATAACTGGGCCTGAAGAAACGTAAACAGACATGTGCAGACCCTCTAGATATACCCAAATATGCCATCCTTTTGTAAGATTACCTCTGCTGTTACTGAGATAAGGTTTGTTGCACTAAAACAATTGACTCTGCTGGCATATTCCAAGGGTTAGGTTGTCTTGCTGGTTTTTCAGGAAAGCTTGTAGGGATTTTTTTAATAACATACTTTTGCAAACTTAAGAAACCCTAAGCTATCATCATGCTGCAGTGATTAACCCACAGACTGCTTCTTTCTGGATTTTAGCATTCTGCTTTACCGTATGATGTGATGAATGGATCCCAGACTAAACTGTAGAACAGAACTATCCTCCAGACTTCCCACTTCTCTGAATATTGTGACATGATTCTGGCTGGCTGAAACGCATTTTTAAAACAGCATTTAAAATGTAATGAGAGAGAATTTTTGTAAAATCAAAACAAAATATAAAGAAATTATGGGAAAGGTATTTATATGAAGAAAGAAGTATGCAAGCAAGGAAGGAAGGAGGGAAGGAAGGAAGGAAGGAAGGAAGGAAGGAAGGAAGGAAGGAAGGAAGGAAGGAAGGATCTATTGGTTTCATATTCATATCTATCTGTTATTTATCTATCATCTGTTTATCTATCTATCTATCTATCTGTCTGTCTATCTACAATGTATAAGAATGTGGTGAATCATCTATCCAATACTTATTAGGAGGTGCATTATATGGCTTATCATCATCACCACTATAAAAATAATAAAACTGTCTATGTCTATTTCAGGTCCTTGGGAAGGACTTGATAGTTGGATTTTAAAAAATGCCAAATCCAGTCTAAACATCTGGCTGACAGTGCAATGAACTAGTAACACAAATGCAACAATACAGTGGATACAAGTTAAATGCAATGAAATATTTTTAAAAATGAATGAATAGGAAACTGTTCTCAGGGAACAGATAAATGAGCATATGAGGGTCAAAAAACTAAACAAAAGATCTATGTCAAGAAATGGGGTCAGCTGAAAATCAAAAGTGATAGGAAGATTTCAGAGCCTTCAAGGAGGAGATGCCAGAAAGGTGTTATTTTTATGCACCATCCGTTAAAATTATAAATGACCTTATGGTGCAAAGAGCAGTTAACTGAGTCCCAAGGTAGCTGACAAGCCCCAGAACAGCCCATTGAAATTCTGGTGTCATCACCAATACTCAGAAGAAATCCATCACACACCAAGCAAAGACCTTCTCTGTTGTATATATGATTATGCAGGCATATCAATGGAAAAACGTCGCTGCTAAATGGTAATCTCTTTAATATAATTAAGTTGAACTAAACATACAAGTTGGTCTCACGCATGGCTTGTTCAGTATTCCACTCTAATGATCCTACAATGGGGGACTGATTAGTGAGGCCTACGGAAGACAGCAGGGAATGGAGCGGTAAGCTCAGTTAAAGATCATTTGATGTTTGCGGATGTAACAACATACAGTTTTTTCCTCTTCCATTTTTTTTTTAAAATGGATGCAATGGTCAAGCTATTTGGATATGAAGTGTTGTCACTGGATTCTGAATTAGCTCCCTTCACATCTTCAGTTGTCTTATAATTCATCTCCCTTTCATTCCTAGGAGACCTGTATATCAAGGATGCGTGTATTCAACCTGCATTTAAAATCTCAAGAAAATGAAATGTTAATAAAGAGAAAACAATCTTGCCTGTTTGCATGACTTGCTGTCTACAGCCTTTTCTTATAGAACCATTTGTTTGAAACCACTTGATCATTTCAGGTGTCCTTTTTGATCCTTTTCTAGATCTAGAACATTCCAATCCAAGTGTTCCCCAAACTGTACAGAACATTCCAAAGGTATTTGCACTACGCTTATTTTTGATTCCTTTCCAAACAAAGCCACACGATGAACAGAGTGACTGAGAAAGGGATCTCATCCAGATCTCCCAACTGAATCCTGCAATGAAAATAGTAAAAGGAGGAGCCTAATAAGTCTTCAGTCGCCCCCAAAGGAATCCAGCAGCACACGTTTGCCTCACACTACGAAGCCACCGAGTGCTGAAAAAAGGAATCTTACCTTCTCCAAAGCTTGTCTGCCCTTACTTGACAAGATGATTGACTAAAACATAAATTGGGCAATGATATATAGAGGGCATTCACTCTGGAAAAAAAATAGGATTGTGTTCATTGAAGCTTGTATGTGCCAAAGGCAGTGATTGATGGGAGATACCCACAAATCCCAGTGGGGGAAAGGTTCTGCATATACTGCTAATCTCAGTTGAAGAGTTGCCTTCCTTGATTGTGAAAATGGTAAGTGCCTCCTTACATCTGCCTTGAATGTCTGCTCCTGCACCCTTCCCTTAAAAGAAAGCCCAAGGTCCCCTTGAGGGTGGGGTGGGGGGAGTCCCTAAAAAGAAAAAAGGCAACCAGCTTCCCACACTCTGGAAGGTTTGTTCATCCAGATTTTTTTTTCCCAATCTGAATTCAGATCAGGTTTTAGCACTAGAACTGCATTGTTCACCAGACACCTGATCTGCTTTTGGGGAAAGACAGTGTGGATATGAATCTCCTGCCTCCCTCAGTAGTTTTTGATACCATCAAAACATGGTACAGGTAGTCATCAACATATGACCACAATTGAGCCCGAAATTTCCATTGCTAAGCGAAACAGTTGTCAAATGAGTTTTGGCCCATTTTACGACCTTTGTTGCCACAGTTGTTAAGCAAATCACTGCAGTTCTTAAGTTACTAACACCACTGTTAAGTGAATCTGGCTTTCCCATTGAGTTTGCCTGTCAGGAGGGTCGCAAAAGCGATCACATGACTCTGGGACTCTGCATAAATAAGAACCAGTCGCCACGCGTCTGAATTTTGATCACGTGGAGATGCTGCAACAGTTGTAAGTGTGAAAAATGGCCTTGAGTCACTTTTTTCAGTGCCATTGTAACTTCAAACAGTCACTAAATGAATTGTTGTTAAGTCGAGAACTACCTGTTCTCTCTTGCACTATTGCACTAATTTCCTGGATCTTGAACAGGAGGCAGTGGTCTTCGGTGGTTCTGCTCCTACCTGCAGGGTAAGGCCCAGAAATTGACAGTAAGGAAGAGGGCCACTTTGGTTGTGATATCCCAGTTGCACCAACCTTTGAGCATCAGGAGAAGGCTTGGCTTTTAGCCAAGCGGTGACCCTATCCTGGTAAAGAGGTTTGTTAATGCTGCAGGGACACATTTTTTGATATCACTATGCAGAGTTGGGATTAGTTTCTTTGGAGGTGACCAACATCATTCACTCTCTAATCTATAGAACCATCTGGAGTGTTTCTATTGTTAACAGATAGGCAGAGGCAATTTGGCCTAGTGGTTAAGGTACCAAGCTAGAAGCCAGGAGGCCGTGGGTTCTAATCCCACTATTTTGATTCTTGAACTGAGATGCTTTGCCATTCAGATCCACACAGATAACACAACGAAATGGATTTAAACAAATATTTAATCCGGGAATCCTTAACAGAAACTTACAATTTCTGAAGATACCTCCAGTGGTGAACATTTGTCCATTTACGTCAGTAAAATCAATAATTCCTCCATATTCATTTTTGCCTGATTACATTCAATGTCCATGCGTGCTGCATGGTTGGTTTGCACAAAGACAATTAAACATGAGTTGGCACGTAGCCAGAATATCCTGTGATGAACTTTAGTGGCTCCTCCTACAGACTTGTTAACAATGGGATTCACTGAATAACTAAACTACATTACCCATAAGCCATCTCTTAAGGAGATAGCGCTTAACCCAATAAATGCCAAACATTCTAACATACAGATCTATCTAACTGATGGGTCCAGAACACCCACCTTAGGCATGAAAGCAAACTGGGTGACTTTGGGCCAGTCACTTTCTCTCTCAGCCCAACCCATTTCACAGGGTTGCTGCTGTTGTTATTGTGAAAATAGGAGGAAGAAAGAATATTAGGTATGGGCGCTGTCTTGAGTTGTAAACAAACAAACAAACAAATAACAGATACACAAGACTGCATGATTAGGTGGTTATTCAAGACTCATAAAGATTCTGACCTAAAACACAATGTATTACAGTTCATTATTATATTTTTAATTCTGTGAAGCCAATCCTTTAAAAAAATCTTTATATTTACCATATTCTCAGAGAAAGCATTGCAGAAAATGATTGGCCTAGAAATATTCTTTTAAAAAAATATCTAAATGTCAACTTTTTCATGATATCCCATTTGCTTGAGTGCTTTTTCAGACTACTATTATCATTCTTTTCCCTTAAACTTTATTTACAGGGCAACTTCATGATCCAACACATTTGGCAATAATGATAAAATACGATAGAACAGACATTTAACATAGACAGTAGATTTCCTAGCATTTCTGAGAAGTATCTAGTTGGCCAAGAAAAATTAGGTAGGTAAATGGACTTTTCAATACTTGATTTTGTTATTTCAGGCTGAGAGGTTTATCTGATGAAATACAAACTGGGTTAGTCTTTGAAAAGATTATTTTAAGCCAAGGGGTCAACAGGTACCAAAGGCATTGAAAGAGATACAAGTATTTATTGTTATTACATTATTAGATATTAGAACATGTGCTAGAATTTCACTAATCTTCAAGGCTGTCATCGAGGACCATTTTATGTGATGTTCAATGGCAGGAGAGCAGAAACACTTTGAACTTGAATTCAGCCATAGTTTCATAGCAATTTATTATAAAGTTGATAAAGTCTACTATACCATCTGGTAGGATTGAATAACACGTCTCATTGACTCTGAGATGGAATGAAGTTGCACATCTTCAAATGATAATGCTGCGAGCTTTAATTTGCTGGCACAGAATTGTTGTGTTTATCCCTTGCGCAATAATAGTTTTCCCACCAAATGCTACCTGTTACTTTCTTGTCATTCAAGGCTTTAAATATATAACAGGATCAACCGAAACACATACCACCTTGAATCCTATAATGCTCAAATATTCACGCAACCTCCTTTTTGTCTCAAATGTTGCAGAAACCTTTATTGTTCTCTGACTATGCTTTTCGAAAAGTTAAATGGCAACTTCGGGATGATTTATTCCAGCGCACTATTATTTATCGTACAAACATCACATTCCAAGTGCAAAAGGAAACAACTAACTATAAAAATTGAGCTCTCTGTTGTGGATTGCACAGATTGCCCCAGCTCTAAAATCAGCATGGCTGAAATGTTCTTTTGCAAATCAACATGTCATTACTAATTCTATTTTTTCCTCCAGATGTTCCTTTGATCCATACCCAAAAAGTCTAGAAATCGCATGTCTCCCCGATGAAATAACAAGGTCCACATTTATGAAGCCCCCATATTTTTGTAGTCTCATGTTATATGTGCTCAGAGGTAACCATCTGACAAAGACAGTATACAGAAGGATGATTCGACATCTGGCTTCTCCACAGTCTACCAGTGAGCTGTAACTGTCATCAGGATTGTTTCTCATAAGGTAGGAAAGACAGCTGTACAAAGACCCAATTCCAGCAACCAAGGCAATTACTCACTTTTAGAAATATCATTGCAACTGAAATTAGTGCTCCATGGTAGAAACTGAACTAATTCTAAGTCAACGCTTTGTCTGAAAACACCAGCCCTCCCCTTTATCCAGCTGGTAATGAGAGATTGTATCTGTGCAAAGATTTGAGATTTATTTCAGGATTGTAGGATTGTAAGCCACCTAGAGTTATGGGTTGGAGATGGGTGGCTATAGAAAATGAATGAGTGTGTGAGTGCGTGAGTGCGTGAGTGCGTGAGTGCGTGAGTGCGTGAGTGAGTGAGTGAGTGAGTGAGTGAGTGAGTGAGTGAGTGAGTGAGTGGATGGATGGATGAATGAATAATGCTCATTTCTTATAAGGGCATGCTAAGTTGATGAGGTATGATCATACACCACCTGGCTCATGCAGTGAAACTTGGATGCCTGAACTGATGGTTGTGTAGGTTTGGCTACACTTCCCCTTTTTGTACTGATCTGCCTATCCCAATTTTCTATTTATAATCTCCTAAAGGTTTCGATACGCATTGATCACAGATTAAATGACATTAAAATTGTCTCTCAAGCTTTTTCTTTCCAGTCAATTCAGGGCCCAAATTCTTTAACTTTGGTAAAAACCAACTATGGGCAGGCCCTAGAAGCAAAAAAAAAAATAATAATAATTAAAAAAATTATTCCATTTCACCCTGGTCCCACGTTATTCTAGCACTAGTATTAGTGACCAGATTCTAGCACTAGTATGCTGACCAGATATCAGCACTATCTGCTATTCCAGCCCAGAATCCTTACCCTTATGATTGGGACAGGCTATAAATATCATAAATAAAATATGCCTGGCTTTATAGAAAAAAAAGTGAGACACTTCAGTTTTCAACATATCTTCAATGTTCCTAGTGGAGTTCTTCCTGGTGGATTTCTCACTGACATGAAGGGAGGGGGAGAGAATTAATTGCAATAATACACTTCTTTCCTATTCCACATGGCAACTTTCTGCGTGTTCCCCCAGTGCGCCAAACAGACTCTGCTATCTGGGTGGCTCATTCTGTTGCTCAGCAGAGTAACAGTCCACAAAGAGATGAATCTGATAGGAGCTGCGGAAGATCATGTCAAGATATTGGATAGGACTCCTGCTCCCTTTCAACATTTACTAAGCACTTAGGAGAGTATACAGTACTTCTCAGCTTTCTTGTTAAGCTACAAGAGTGATATAAGGATAGGATACAATAACCCAACACTTGCCACACTCAACGCTTGAGGATGCTCAGGTTTCATTCCCAGTGCTATGTATTTTCTTTCTGCTCTCATTGTCACATGGTCATAGGTGGAGAAAGGTTTGCAAACTGGTCAGGATAACAGAATAACAGAATTGGAAGGAACCGTGGAGCTTTTCTAGTCCATCCCCATGTTCAAGCAGGAAACCCTGCACCATTTCAGACTAATGGTTGTCCGATCTCTTCTTAAAAACCACCAGTGTTGGAGCATTCACAACTGCTGGAGGCAAGCCATTCTAGTGATTGAATGTTCTGTCAGGAAATTTCTGCTTAGTTCTAGGTTGCTTCCCTCCTTGATTAGTTTCCATCCGTTGCTTCTTGTTCTGCCTTCAGGTGCTTTGGAGAATAGGTTGACTCCCTCTTCTTTGTGGCAGCCCTTGAGATATTGGGACATTGCTATCATGTCACTTATAGTCCTCACTAGAAGAGTGAGGTAGCACTATAGAAAGAATATTAGTGTCTAAATACAACTCAGAGCAGCCTTGCACATCAGCACAGTAAATATTTCATCTAATTTAAGACATCATAAAGATTGCATTCTTTGTTCCTAATGGATTTGGGATAATACTCTGCTTATCCTCTCTGGTGCACCAAACAAGCTCTGCTATCTGCCACATTATGCTCATTCTGTCAGTCACTGAGGCCAATCATTGGGTGGCATAAAGCCAGCTTAGAATAATGCCACGGTGAAGTTGGCAGAGTGACATTGGCCAAGGCAACAGAAAGGTATAAATTAAAGTCCAAGCCTTGCTAGAAGGACAGCTCTTATCTTCATGAGGCATAATGCCAAAAAATGAAACTGACTTCATCAGAGGCAGGAAAAGATTGCAGAGAAGGCAAGAAGGGGTTAAAAGTTAAAGCCATCTTTCTTAGGAATGATTTGATGGGCACAGATAGGCTTTACACTTTGGTAATTGGTTAATGTTCAGAAGGGGAAGAGGGAAAATATAGGAAACATGACTAGAACAGTTATAATAATCTTTCAGAGTACCCAATAGTTTTATAATGTGGAATAATAAAATTTGAAAGTGAATGAACACATAGGTTCACCTTTGATGTTACATTCCACATGTCTGAAGGAGCTGCAAGAATGAGTAGGGTTTGCTCCTTTCTTCAGTGACACCATATATTTTGGCAGAAGATGGATGGGAAACCAACAGCAACAACACTTAAATCTTCAGGGACAGCCCACATAGGTTACTATCAACAGGAGAAGCCATCTTTATACCTTCTCACAGTCAATCATGCAATCATAGGTACCAATGAAGAAAGTTAATTTCATTGCATTTGTTTCAGACAATATCTCAATGACAATGACAACTGATGTATCAATGGCAGACGGTTATATCTAAATTTGGATGGGGGAAAAAACAAGTTAAATGTAAGATACTACAAGATGCAAAGGAAAGAGGAGGATTGGGCTTGCCAGAATTCAGACTATATTTTGCTCTCTATTGCTTAGTTTGGATGAAAGAGTGGGTGAGCTTAAGAAATAGGTTATTAGATTTGTCTGTCTGTTTGTCTGTCTGTCTGTCTGTCTATTTGTCTGTCTGTCTGTCTGTCTGTCTGTCTGTCTATCTATCTATCTATCCATCCATCTATCTATCTATCTATCCCACCTTTATTATTTATACAAATGAATCAGATGGCCAATATATCCAGCATACCTTCTTTCTCCTATTTTCCCCACAACAACCCTGTTAGGTGGATTGGGCTGAGACAAAGTGACTGGCCCAAAGTCACTCAGATAGCTTTCATGGCCATGGCAAGACTTGAATTTGTGATGAAACTCATGGTTTCCTGCTTTCTAATTCAGTGCATTAACCACTAACCAGACTGATTTTTTTGATGGCATGGATATCTATGTTATGATAAAACTAATATGAATGTAAACATTAAAACACATTATGTCAGACAGGGTATTCTCGGAGTATGGAATAAATGCAAACTTAGATTCTGCCCAAAAACATTTTTGTGGCTTTCAGCCCAGGAAGTATTTTATAGATGAGAAATTATAAGTAAACAAATGGTTAACTTACTGTGATATGCTAGAATTTTCTCAAGGAGTTTATAAAATGAAATCATAAGATTTGATAACAGAACCTGTCAATGGTTTTTTATATGCAATTATCAGAAAGATTTAAAGTGGATAAAATATGTTATGGTTCTGAGTAATGTTAAGGCTGAATTTGAAATAGAACTATGTACAAATGGTGAACATGTTATTGCTAAAATGTATAAACTTCTGTTGAAATATGAGACAGAAGTGAAAGAACGTATAATAAAATGGGCTAAAACATTATACAAATGAATCAGTGGGAAACTATATGGCTGAAAGGATCAAAATTTACATTATGGTCTAACTATAAAGAGAATTTTTAAAAATGATACATCATTGGTATTAATCACCAGATAAATTGTCTAGAATGTATAAAGATATTTCAAGGTTTTGCTGGAAATATAAACAATATGAAGGGAGTTTTTATCATGTTTGGTGGACATGTAAAATAAAACCCAATATTTGGATACATATTTATTTATTTATTTTATTTATTTATTCAGATTTGTATGCCGTTCCTCTCCGAGGACTCGGAGCGGCTCACAACATATATATAAAACAATTTCAACTAAATCCGAACAAAAAACATTAAAAATAAAACCCCATACATACTCATCAGTCACACCACAATCAACAATCATCCCCAGGCCTGCCGGCAGAGGTAGGTTTTTTAATTCTTTCGGAAGGCCAGGAGAGTCGGGGAAATGCGGACTTCAGGAGGCAGTTGGTTCCAGAGGGCGGGCGCCACAACAGAGAAAGCCCTCCCCCTAGGGCCCGCCAGACAACATTGTTTTGCTGACGGGATATGCATTAATATGCATTAATTAATATGCATTAATTCAGAAAATTTTAAAGGTTAAACTGCAAGTGAAACCAGAGATTTTTGTTTTTGAAACTAATGAACAATTAATAGATAGACATGGAATTTTGCTTTTATATATGACAACCACTGTGAGTTTAAACTGGAAAAGTTTAAACTACTCTCACTGAAGGAATGGTTTGGTGAAGATCTTGGAACTTATGAAGATGGTTAAATTAACTTATTTGATCAGAGAAAAAGACATGATCTACATTTCTCGCTAACTAGAAACCCCTTATAAACTTTTTGCATAAAATGGAGAAAAATGTACTTATGATTTGTGGTTTAGAAGATTAGAAAAAAAAGCTGGAGCATAAAAAGTCAGCTTTTTTAATCAAAGAGGAAGAGATGATTTTGTAATTGTGTTTTTTTTTCTTTTTACACTTTTGTTTTTTTTCTTTTTTTCTTTTACTCTTTATTAGTTTGTGTTAGTTTTTATTTCCTTTATAAAACTGTTTATATACATTGTTGAAACAATGTTGTTGAAACAATGGACAAATAGCATCCCTTATTTCCAAGTAGTGAAACTGAATTACATTTCATCATGTCAAAAGATCCTGGTTGCTTGCACAGAGGACGTTGGGCTGACGGAAACTGCAGAGGACTTTTTTGATTGGGCAGCTTTGGATGGCAAAACACTGCATAGTCCTTCAGCTATTTTGGGATAAATAAAATGTACACCTAGAAATCAGAATTAAGAATTATACAACTTAAGCAAATTCCTACAAAATTCAGATGCACAAGAAGAGTAGACTTCTATATACCTTAGGATGGTCATTCTCTTCCAACAAGCTCACAGTTTAGGAAGGACAGACATAGAAAGAAGAAGGAACAAAGGAACACATGTCTAGCCAGCCACATCAGATGAATGAACCCTGCTAGTCTGTGGAGTAACAGATGTTGCAGACAAAGCATCCTCATATGTAGAAGGATGCTTAAAGGAGGAAGGAGGAAGGGGGTCCCTGACTCACCATTTGGCTGAAATCCAAACTTTTGGAGCATGCGATTCGACCATGCCATGAACCACGACATCTGACGTCACGCCAATCATAGCAAAACTGTGACAAGGAAGACTTAGATGGTAGGGACACATTGTACACAGTAAAGAAGACTCAGGGGCAAGGACAGCCAAGTATCTGGACCCTGCTGCCTGGATACTTCATAGCAGACCGTAGAAACAGTGGATGGATTGCATCAAGGAGAATGTGAAATGCATGGAAGATGCCTTGGATCGAGCCAAATGGAGACAAGTGAACTCTGCCATAGCGCAGGAATAATGCTAGGTAGAAGATATACATGGATCGTATGTATCATCATATCATCATTTATGTCCATTATATTGTACAGTCTTTAACTTGTTTGTTCTCTATTTGTCTATTTCATACATCTTAGCAATAATATGATCACACATACAAACTTACTCTTGATACACACATAAACACATACACTATATACACACACATACCATATATGTGCGTACACACACACACACACACACACACACACACACACACCTCTAAGCCTTTATGGGTATATTTAATTTGTTTTAACTACCAAGAATTTATATATATTCTTGGTAGTTAAAACAAATTAAACATACCCATAAAGGCTTAGAGAAGTTTATCTTGTTCCAACTAGTTATAGATGCTTCAGCCAGCATGTATGAATATTAGTAGAAATGTTTACAAATTTGGATATAGTCATATCTCACTATCTGTATTTTTCCCAGTTTGGTAATATTGAGTTTGCAATTAAAAAATATGGACAAAAACATGATTGTTAGGGGATGTTCCACAGGAAAATATAAACATTATAGAAGAATTGAACACATAATATTAAGGAAAATTCTTATCAATTGTGTATACATAATAATGTATAAAAATTGTGTCCATGAGTGTATGCATGCATAATCCTTGTGGAAAAGGCGCACATTCCAAAAACACACAAAAATTATATAAACAAATAACTAAAAAATCTAAATTGATAACAATGTAGGAAGGAATAGAAAAATCAGAAGAATAAGAAACTGAAGAAATTGAACTTGGTAGACTTTCTAGTCTCATTGTAGAAGAAGCTTTGCCTCTATTATTTCTAGGGCATTGTTGAACTGGAGATAACATGAAATAGTTTAGGGTTTATTGTCCTCCAGACATCAGAGAATTTCACCAAATTCGAAATATTTGTGATTTTTTTCTCATTTTTCCACAGCTTGTGCTCCTCTGACTGTTCACAGAGTGACAGTGCATGAAATTAAATCATGTTAAAATGTTATTCTCAGCTATGAGTTCTCTGTGAACCTATAACTTTTTCAGACACATTTTATTCCTCTCAACTGGTCAAACTGACTTTATTCAAGTCTCCCAAAATAACTCAAACTTGGACACTGGCAGTCAAATTTATCTGCCATAATTTGGCCAAAAGCCAACATTTTACTGTTGGAAATTCATCCGCAGCTTGCAACATCGGCCTAATACTAGCTGTGGACTAGAAATAAAAACATTAATGTGAAACAATAAAATCTAAGGGGTGAAGAGAGTTTATCCCATTAGAATATCTTTAATTTCCATCAATTACCTTTTTCAGCAGCTGTCATGGACAGATCTCTTCCTGTCCATGTCTACAAGTCTTCAGTGGTGGAGGAACACATGTTGGAATCTTTAGACCCAGAAATTTTCCAGGAAACTCTGGGAAATGTTTGGCAAACAGGCCAGTGTGTTCCCCAGATCTTATTGCAATTGAATTATGATTGGTTTTAAGTATGATCATTACCAAATGTCCTTAATAAACTGGTAAGGTTTTCTCAAGAAAACACAATCACATGAGCTAATTCTATTTTATTGTAAAGGGCTGTCCATTAGGCAGATATGGGCTGTGGCCTCTCTTATCTGATTGTTCCCTAGGCAGCATCTCCCAAGGTCATTTTCACATACAATTACAGTATCAGAACTGTCCTCTGATCTATAGCATGTTTCTCAATCTCTCCCCCCACCCCATGCCTCCTTCCAACCTTGTTTTTTGTCTGGTGGCCTATTGTCTGGACATGGGACGGTAACTGCTACATTTTCTGGTATCATGACATTATTTGTGGTTATCCCCTTAGCATGTGGCATGGATCCCTATTACATGTTTTTCACTCATGGCCCTTTTGAAATATCTTAGGACCTCCAGGGAGCCACAGGGCCCCTGGTTGAGAATAACTGACCTATAGCTCACTACACTCAAATCTTGAGAAGGAATGTGAGGGGAAAAAATGCCCTGTCAAACATTTTTGAGTCAGCTTCCTTTTAAAAATAAAGCCATGCCTCCCACAGGCTCTGGTCCCTCCTTTTATAATGGATCCTGTGTTTGAGCTGCCAGACTTCATGGCTTGAACCTCACTGATGGGGCCTCCAGAGATGTAGCAAGCTCACTTTTGCATAATTTGTGAACTTCTGTCACAAAATCAATAAACCTTCCCCTCCAGAAGAATCAAAATACTTCATAAGAAATTCACTCATCAACATCGGGAGAGCCATCAACACGAAGCAATTGCGGTAAAGCAAAGGAGCCACATGGGGGCAACCATTTATTCTGGTGTCACACTAACCAAAATGTCATCTAATGTCACATGCACAAGATTTGGGGGGGGGGTAAGTCTCCAGTGCACTGTAGATACTTAAAAAGAATCCCTAATAACGATGCTGTTTAAAAAAGGTTCTCTTTCTTCTTACTAGTGAGGTGAAGATAGAGTCCCCTTAATAACTGCTTACTGGGTTCTACTGGATCTGTACTAATAATATTTGTTTCATTGATATAAACAAAATGTTTCCTGAGAGAGAGAGAGAGAGAGAGAGAGAGAGAGAGAGAGAGAGAGAGAGAGAGAGAGAGAGAGAGAGAGAGAGAGTACCCCTTAGGGGAAAAAACAATGCCTGTTACTCTGATCCTCTCTTTCCCTTCCTCAGGTCTGGTTTTATGTTCTCCTTCCCCCCCCCACCTTTTTCCCTTGTCAGTGCCAGCAAATACCTGGCAAGAAAAAGAGAGAGAGCAGAACGAAGGCAGATAAGAAGGGTCAGTTTTGCGTAAGAGAGAAGATGATATCATGTCGAGACAAATTACAGAAGTGCTGTGTCTAAATATGCTGAAGCAAAAACTGCGATACCACAGCTGTGTCAGCGGGCTGCTCGGGGTCTCTGGTGACACCGGCTGCATCTTAAGCAGCCAGGAAAAGAGGCAAAGCTGGTCAGGCAGAAGCAGCTTCCCAGCCAGATCAAAGCAACCCACTGCTTTGGGTAGTCCTGCAAACTTCACATGTGCATGCACACCCCCCCAACAGATGTTGCAGATACGGTAGTTTAAATTGGAGGAGCCAGCTCTATCTGGCCAACACACCCATTTTTTTCTTCCTTCCTCTCTCTCTTTCTATCAACGCCAACCTAGGAGTAGTTACCTACTTCTTTCTGAAAGGCTTCAGGCTATGCACCTGGAATATGAGAAAGAGATGCTTGTTAAAATATATATTTTCCAGAAGGGATGAACATCAGAACAAGATTTGCTTGGAAATGTCCCTTCCCCTGAATGGATTTTCCTAGTATGGCTCCACCTTCCTGTAGGCACCAAAGAGAAAATATAATTCAGATGGGCTTTGAAATATCTCCTCCTTCATCCTTTATTCTAGAAAGGAGGAGCATCTTGGTAAAATGTAAAGTCCCTGGACAACTCCAAAGAGGGAGGATTTTGGCACTGTAATTAAGTGCAATCTTTCCCCAAACTTACTGCATCTGCATTGTTTCTCAGGAGGTGAGGAAATTCATTCCTGATGAAACCAATAGTAATTCAATAATGAGCTAGCAGTGGTCACCGATGGTAATTAAGCCAAGAGTCATTCTATCAATGTATCATACAGGAATGTAAACATTTCTGAGATGCTGCATGAAGCACTTTCAATATCTGAAATAATCAACGTTCAGTACTACTATTAATAGCAGTAGGCATGATTTTAGTTTGTGAATAACATGCAGTGAAGGTATACTTGATATCAGTAGAATTCCTGCACTAATATATACATACAATCAATGAACAGTTCAAAAGAATGTTTTACCCCAACTTAACCAATCAAATGAAAAATTCTAAAAATGGGTTTTGTGGATCTTTTCAGTGATGAGATAAATGAACAGAGGATCTTCGATAAGACAGTTGAGTTCCAAAGCGGTCACTGAATGAGCAGATGGAGAAAGGTTGTCTCTCAGAGGGGAAGCAGTGAGTCAGTTTGGTTCCCAGCATCCCCAGAAAGGGTTGGAAAAGACTATGATCACTTGGTGGAGGCCACCTTGAACAAGATGATCAATGATCAGATCCAGTAAAAGGCAGCTATCTAGTTTCTCATCCATGGAGATATGCTCAGATATCTTCATATTTCAATGTTTCACAGAATTCCACCATACCACCATCAGTTGGACACTACCCCTCAGAGATAAAACAGAAGGTGCTGCTTACAATATAGTGAACCTATTATCAGCAAAATGGCAAGAACAATTGTATATAAACCTAGCCAGCTAGGAGAGTTTACCTGCTGAACTGCATCACAAGCAGTTTTGATGGGCTATACTTATTCTTCCATTGTGATGGGAAATGTTAACATTTTGCTTCTATACTCCAGTATCCATCACCTTTTATTATTTTTATGGCTACATTTCTGTTAGGTTGGAGTAAAACACACAGACAAAAAATCTTCAGTTGAGTTTCAATTTTAAAAGTCACTTAAATTGTGATATCATTGAGGCTAGAGAAATAAAATGGTGCCTCCTTCAACTGCCAGGTGCCAAATGCATTTATTTGAGCAGAAACACTACTTTATTATAGAAATGTATCCTGAAAGTAACAGAGAATTGAGAATCAGTGATTTTAAAAAAATATGTTTTTAAAGTAAGCTTTATGACTGTAACATTTTAAAAGGGTGTCTTAAAAGATATATTTAATAGTTTAAATTGTTGCTAGAGAAAAAATTATATAATTAATGAATGGCCGCTGAATGCTTGTATGTTTGTCTACTTTGAAGTAAATACTTTTGAGTTAATTGATAAAAATGTATAGAATTACAATCTATTTTTATATTTTAACATGCATGTGAGTCAGTCTTTTAATGTAATATATAGGTATGTTTGAAAGATCACAAATACTTGTATTTTAATTTGTTGAACAATGAGTCATATCAAAAGAACCAAATGATCCTCAGACTAAAATATGGAATAAAGCAAAGAACTGGTCAAAACAGCTAGATGGTTATAGTAAAAAAAACTATACCAATGTATGCCATAGCTGTAGCCTATCATGTAGGGAAAACAGCTTTTCTTCTCCAAAACCTAAAATGGGAGTTTATTCAGAATAAGTCAACTAACAGAGTATACAAATCGAGAATGGAATCATTCATTCTATTCCTTTAGTCTTTGAACAAGACAATGGATTCATTTCTCAGAATCAGTAATAAATCCTTTTACACAGAGGCACCACATCTCCTCTAAGGAAAAATGACCATTTCTGCTCATGGCTGCCTATCTCCTTTCTCATAAACTATGAAAATTAATTTCCCCATAAGGAAGTGTCAACCCTCTTGGGTAAACCAGACAGGAAACATGACTAGATAAGTGCCTGATAGGACAACGATCCATGGTGACTAGTGAGCAAGTTAAATAGAGGTGATGAAATTACAGTAATACCCACAATAGCTTCATTTGTAGTGGTTATCATAATCGTTATCTTCAAAACACCTCTTGAGAACATTAAAAATGATTCTCTGTTGTGTAACAAATTTCCCTCTTGGAATGTCCTTAAACCTGCTAAGTATGTCTAAGGCAGAAGTTTGTTTTTACTAGATTAAAGAAGATCTTCCCCTGGATTTCTGTAAAACTTTGGTCAACCTGCCCTTTTAAGAAAGCATTTTTCAGACCCAGGGTTGTCTGGAAGCAAAAAGTAAAGAAATGCATTATTAATTGTTGCATTGTTAATTGTTGACAAGTTATTATGCATCTTTGTCAAAGTGAGGGCAGAATCCAAGGTGCAACACAACCTCTGTTCTTCTCCCCAGAAGAAAGTCCCATTTAGTTCAGTTGAATTATGACACTCATGTAAGATCATGTAGCTGAGATCAGTAAATAAAGCACAGTACCTATAGAACAGGGGTTCTCAACCTTGGCAACTTTAAGACTTGTGGACTTCAACTCCCAGAATTCCTCAGCCAGCTTTGCTGGCTGAGGAATTCTGGGAGTTGAAGTCCACAAGTCTTAAAGTTGCCAAAGTTGAGAACCCCTGCTATAGAAGCTGAAAGAAACAAAAGCTCAATTCTCCAGTCCTAAAACTGAAAAGAAAAAAAACTAGAAAATTTTATGACTGTGCCTTTTAAAAGCAGAAAGGGTAACTCTGATCACCTTCAGTTCATATTTAAGAACACCTAGCCAGTTACTGCTCAAGCTCAGTGTCTGACTAATAAGACAAGAGGTAACAGGTGGAAATTTAACAAAGAGAGAAGCAGCCTAGAATTAAGGAGAAATTTCCTTGCAGTGAGAACAATTAATCAATGGAACAGCTTGCCTCCAGAGGTTTTGGGTTCTCCAACACTGGAGGTATTTCATTCATTCATTCATTCATTCATTCATTCATTCATTCATTCATTCATTCATTTATTATTTATTTATAAAATGTATTTGCCACCTATCTTGTATGCTTACATCATTAAAAACATCCATTATAAAACAGCAAATAAAAATAGTAACAATCATAGAGACAAGATGGCCGGACACACACGGGGGGGGGAGGGAGAGGGAGGTGGTGTTGAATTTATTGAGCCAATCATCTCCAGTATGAAGCTCCACCCATGGGATCTCAAGCCATCTGGCACAGCCAAGTCTTCAGGCTCTTGCAGAAGGTCAGGAGGGTGGGAGCCAGTCTCATCTCTGGGGGTAAGATGTTCCAAAGGGCAGGAGCCATGGCACAGAAGGCTCTTCTCCTGGATCCTGCCAGCCAAAATTCCATGACTGATGGGATCTGTAGTATGCCCCCTCTGCTGGCACAGATGGCACAAACCAGTCCCATCGGGGTGAGATGGTTCCTCAAGTACCTCCTTTAAGAAGAGGCCAGCCATTTGTCTGAAATGGTATAGGGCAGCGGTTCTCAACCTATGGGTCGTGACCCCATTAGGGGTCGAATGACCATTTCACGGGGGTCGCCAAACACCGCAGTCCGTCATTTTTTCCCCTTTTCCCCTCAGCCAGCACAGGGGGCAGCACTGCGCATGTGCGGGGTAGCACCGCGCATGCGCGATGCGGGCCGCCGTGCTGCACCGTGCATGCGCGATACGGGCCATTGCGCCGCGCATGCACGATGCGGGCCGTCGTGCGCGCATGCACGATGCGGGCCGTCGCGCTGCGCATGCGCGGCGCAGGTCGGGATCACAGCCTGCAAAAGGTTGAGAACCGCTGGTATAGGGTCTTCTGCTTGAGCAAGAGATTGAGCTAGAAGATCTCAAAGGTCCCTTCCAACTCGGATATTCTATATTCTGTACCATGTAACATAGAACTCATCACCTCTGTGATATAAACTTATTATTCCATGTCATTTATTTCAGGCTGAAAGAGGGCAAATTGCATCTCTCTTCTCTATGAAAAGTCCTTAAAGTGTGCTAGTTCAATCCCCATCTTCTCTTCTTAATGCTAAGCTTTGAGAACATACAACGTGAAGATCTTTACTGATTTTTAAGAGACATTTTGGCATGGCAATGCCTTGGGCCTATCCCCAGTACTCCAGCCCTCATGGTATTGCTGTGAGATACAGTTTTGCTCCATTATTTAAGTGGCTCAAAATGAACACAACCTCCAGAATTTTTATGGCTTTTAATATCTGCCATTCTTCAAAAGACATGGGACAGTAGCAGTGTAGAAGATCAGCCTTCACTTTGCTAGGCATTCTAGCAAACCAACCACAAATGCATCTTAAGCAATGGCCCAGATGTTCTTTCCCATCATTGTCCCATTCATCCATGTACAAATGACTATCTATTATTTTTAGCAGCACAGTAAGACTCAGTTGCCAGTAGCAGGCCAGAGGAATCACACAGGAGATTTGCAGAAAGGCAGATCAAAGAGGTGATTGCTCCCTTGTTCCCCTAATTCCTTCTTTCACTCCTTGCCCTTTAGCCTTCCACTTGTTCCTGAGCAAGCAAATTGCAAATTGCAGGTTACAAACCGCCACACCAAAGCATTGAGCCACTAGGCAGATTCAAACTCTGTTTGACCTCTCAAAATTGCTTTGGGTAATTTCACTTAATTCCTTAGAAAGAATTTGCTTTTTCTAGCACAGAAAGGTGTGGAAGCTATTTTTGTTAAGCATCTAAGCATTTTTACTTGGAGCACATTGCTCAATGCAAATGAGTAAATGGGTGGGAGGGAGGGAGGAGGAGAAGGAGGTAGGTTCTACTTAGCTAGCAAAGTGGATCCTGGCACAACAGGGTGCTGAGTTGAGGTTTCCCTACAACCTGCTGCATTAAATTTCCCCTCCCCCTGTTTTTTCCTTTGGCAATAATTAACATTTAATGACAATGAGAATACTCAGGTTCTTTGTGGGGGGAAGTGCCTTACAGTTTTCTTGGCAAGGTTCTTCAGAAGGGCTTTACTATTTTCCTCCTTCCTAGGGCTGAGAGAGAGTGTCTGGCCAAGATCACCTAACTGGCATTGTGCCTAAAATGGGACTAGAACTCACCGTCTTCCAATTTCTAGCCTAGCACAGTGGTGGGATTCAGCCAGTTCACAGCACTTCGGCAGAATCGGTAGCTAATTTTTTGTTGTCCAGGCCCAGAATGGACTTCCAGAAGCGACATCCACACAGAGAACCGGTTGTTCACAAATTTGAATCCCACCACTGGCCCAGCACCTTAACCACTACACCATACTGGGGGTTTCTAAACTCCTATCAGTTAAAAGAGGACAGAGCATTAACTGTTTTAGCCTCTCCAACTTTGATGCTGTTCTGAGGGCTTAGCGGAAGCTTCATTCATATTTTCCTGAGCAATGCAGATCATCAGCTTACAAAACCTTCAGACTTTTAAACCCATGTAAAATGGGTTAAAATAAATAAAGTTACCACCTGGAAAGTAACCAAGTTTACTCTACTGTCGAAATACACATAGGACGCCACTGTGAGTGACTGTTTGCACATAGCATATTTAAAAAAAGTATAATCTTGTATCAGACAAGTTCTGGACTTTACAGAGTAGTCACACAAACTCCACACAGATCTATAAAACTATGCAACATAAACAGATGGCACTCCTATCTCAAATCAATTCCCTGATACCCCCAAATGGTAGGATACCTGAAACAGGTATATTCCCTCTGGGTGAACCTATGGAGACCTGAATAGTGAAGACAATGTTTTGAAATGAATCTCGTCCTTGGAGAGAGAAAAACTTAGTAAAATACAGCATCAGGTATCATTGCCTGAGACGCCGGGGGTTTGGACAGACAATAACGCCCTGTATCTTGAAAAGTCCTCTTAGGGATTCCAAAAAGGGGTTGTTTTACATGCTATTTTTCCACATGCCTATTACAGGTGGATCTTTCCAGAGCCAGCTGAGAGATGCTGACAAACAGGGCAAGCAATCAGTGTGCATAATCTAGTATACATTACAAACTCTGAAACATTTTCTTACACTTCTTACAGAGCAAAGAAATTTGAAGCAGATACATTTGTGGATATCATCCATGACTTTTGTTTTCTATGGGGACTTGCATGGCAAGGAAAAGGGAGTCAGCCAAAGCTCATTAAATGAAAAGAATTAATCTTTAAGACAGTGCCTCCAATTGTGCAAATATCTCTTGGCCAAATTTTCTTTCTTTACTCAAAAAACGCATCGTTGCATAACTCCCAAGAAACATTAATGCTCTGTTTGGTGTGTTCAGTGCACCGCTATCTGTATTGAACAATGAGGTTAGAAAATTCTGATCTTGGTGTGACAATAACTACTTGGCTTTAAGCCAAGTCAATGCCTTGATTTCTCTAGCTGCTCAAAAAGGTGAGATAACGTTCCCAAGCCTTTGGAGGTATTTGGCTTCTGGTAATTATAATCTTTCTCAGTTGTTTATTTTCTTATCAGAAGCCACACACCTGAATACTATATTCTGATTTACTTTTCAAACACTGGGAAATGGTAACAGCCCTTTAAGTGGGGTAGAAAATACAGTAAGAGGATAGTTCCAATTATCTAGAAATACCCAGGGGGGGGTGTCTGTTTGTCTGTATGAGTGTTGGAAGAAAGATGATAATTTATGATGGTTAAAATAGAAAAACCATACATTTTGTTTACTTGGACCTTGTGTTAAAAGATAACATTTCTCCACAGGTTGCCAACTAACCAATCTATTATTTTAATAGCAGATCAATCTCCAGTCATTATCATATCTCAGAAGTTCACCTGTTTATTCATGCAGATCATGATGCTGTTACCGTATGGGACAAGAAGAAGCCAAAATATTATTTTCTGATTATTTGGTTTTACAGTCCACTAATTTAGGGGGGGAAATATAGCAAGATAATTTCTAAGATTGCAGGCTACCCAAACTACATCGTTTTAGAAGTGTCTTCTTTCTCCATTTATGAACCCAATAGCATAGCAAGTGTTTTCCGTGAGTCTTCTTCCTGGGAAGACAACAGCATTCATTTGGACTCAACTTCAGACTGAATGAGTCAATATGGCACAGCAGTTTAAACTTTAGACATATTTTCAGAGATGGATGTTGGCTTTCCAGTTCTAGGTTTTCCATTTCTTGCACAGCGGAAGCCAAAAAGACAGACCCACGTGTGGGTGGTGTTTCAGCCAGAGCACAGCATGTGGAAGAGGATTAAGCACTTCTTTAAATACTTTATCTCCTGGTTGTGATCAGCCCTGCAACTAATTGCTATTTTAAAAGAGAGGGAGGGAAACATCAGATGACATTTTGGGGGGGGGGGAATATCCTAGCATTATTCTGGAGTCAGAAGGGACCATTTAGCTCCCTGAGATGAATATCTTGGACAATACCCTTATAAGTACTTGAGTCCATATTAAAGCACAGACAGAGAGATCAAAAGATGCTGCTTGAAATGGAACTTAGCACCTATCTGGAATTGGTTCCTTGTTGAACTCCTCTTACTGTCAAGAGGTTCTTTCTAGCATTCAATCTGTAACTTAAGGTTATTATTCCATGACCTGTGTTCCAGGACTATTTAAAAAAAAGGTCTTAACTGGCTTCTGTGTGATACCCCTTCAGCTTTATGAAAAGTTTTGTGGTGATGTCCGTGGTGTCACCCGGCCCCCATGAATGATGACAGAGACTGGAGCTTGTCTCAAAGTGGAAGGCCCGGATAGAAACCAGGCACGTCCTTTTTATTACACATCAAAGGTTTCTTCCCCTAAATTGTCATCCCACTGATTTACAGCCAATCACAGTACACAAACAGTTAAAAACATACACTTGGAAAGCCCTGACGTTTTTCTCAGGAAACGAAACTTATTCCTTTCTTCCTCCACCCCTTAGTGCAGCTATCAGCTGATAGCCTGTAAAGGGGGAGAAAGGGAAGCCCATCCAGACAGAGACTGAGAAAGGATTTCTTAAAGGAGAAATGGACATTTATCGCAACACTATTTCACTGCACAAATTTAATTCCTCATCTCCCATTTATTCATCTGAGGTCTGAATCACTTCTTCCAAATCATTATACAGCCCTACCTATTTATCTCTGTGTTCAGTTTATGAAAGTATGCTTTCTTGAAGACAAAGGAATTTGCATGTCTACACTCCTCTTTAATTTCTTAATGTCAACAATTCTACCATTATATTTTCACATTCACAGTCTTCCCTATTAGTTGGGATCAAGTCAAGATTAGCTGATTGCTTTCAGCAAATATCACAATAGTTTCTTGGAAGGGCTATGCTTGGCACAGTTTATCACCAGGATAATTGAGGTGGGATTATTTGAGCCTGGGAATGAAAATGGATTTTTTTTCAAAATATTGGAGATTGACATTTTGTGATATCAAATAAGCTACTGGTATCTTCCCCATTAAACCAAGACTCCAAAAAAAAAAAGGATCAAAGAAAATTGGGGATCTTTCCATTCTTTGCAGAGTGCAAAACCTCTTATGCCAGCAATCTACCATCCACATTATACACATAATCCCAAAAACCAAATATCTCTTAACAATGTCATTTTAGTACTAATCCCCAGAAATACTTTTTTCCTTTATGGTCTTCTTCCACAGACTGAGATAGAACAACATCTGAGTCTCCAAGTGCTTCAACTTCTTCCATGGTTAATTCTTCTTGAAGTATCATTTCTCCTCACACGGATAAGCAGGTATGTAAACTTGCCAGTAGAGTTAATGAGTACAAGCAGCTATTTTGTCATGTCCTGGTCTGTGCTTTTGGGAACAGGACACTTCACAAGCCATTGGGTCCAGCTGATACACATTAGATTCTTTCTCATAGTAGTCATACATAGCATTCTTTCTCTTCTTTGGAACCCAGCCTCCTTATCTCAAATTAAGCTCGCTCTCTTATTCTTTACTTGAAGATCAGAATCTTTTTTTTTTTACCTTGATCAGCTTGGATAAAACATAGAATTCACTTCTAAATGAACAGGCAAACACAACCACTTAAATGTGCAACTATCCAGAAAATACTTATTCTCCTCGGTCAACATATTTAATAGGGCTTATAGACTGCTTCAACAGAGTCTTATTGTTGTACAATTCTCTCTCCCAGGTTAAATTAAGAACATACAAAAGGAACAATATCATCATTAACATAATCAGTAAAATCTCCCACATAAGAAACAGGAATAAAATACAATCAGCCAAACACAATTAACAATCTTAACAGCTCAAAGAGAAAGAAACCATCATCTTTCAGGTCGCAGGACCTGAAACTGTTTATATAACTAACTTCAAAATGTTTCACTTCTTATCTTCAGTTTTAAAGAAGCTTCTTGGATGAGAAGCAAAATGTTTTCAAGGGAAAAAACCAAGAAAATCCAGTTGTCTTTTGGAAAAACACCTTTGGGACAATGATGACCTAGATGATTGAGAATCTCCATAGACAACTGACCAGGAAACTTTCTTCTACCAGACTGGCAGAGATAGCATTCTTGAGCAAGTAATATACTTATCATATTATTTATTCAGAATTAAGTAGAATTTACTCCATGAATTGCAAATAATGATTTAAAAGAGAGAATGTTGGATATTGGCACTCAAGCAAAAAGCCAAGAGCAAGGTGGGCATAGCTAATTTTGCTCCAACATGCAACCAAGCTTGTCAGGCATACAAATATACCCTTATGAATTGAACATGGCCATAAAAAGAGGAATGTGCTTATATAGACTTTTCATAAAGCCGTAGTCAAGGTATGTATGTTGCTGATGGGGCTTGGGGTCCAGCCCAGCTTCTTGTTCTGTATATTTCCCATACAGTTTGTGAGAAGGATTTCTTTTCAGGGTGAAAAGCAATAGTAATATGCATCAGTTGCTTGCACAATATATGAATAAATTCTTGTTTTTTAAAGGTTATCTTCACATATAGCCAAAGAATATATATTCACAACCAGAATTGTTCTGTCCTATGTTTTACACAGAAGATCCTATTGTTGAAAGGAAAATGGCGGGATTCTCCAGAACAGAAACCAAACCAAACCAAGCAAAACCAAACCAAAGATCTACAATGATCCTTTTTCAACAATTATGGGAAGACTGCATACTTTTCTTTAAATAACTAAAAAAGCCTGATTGACTGCAACACCCATTTTCAAACAAGCAACAGAACAGCACGATTTTCAATCAGACATCTCCACAGCACATCATTTTAATTTGAAAATTATTGAAAATAAATTAGTGTAATTACCCGCTGAGCTTAATATTTACAGACTATGAGAGAGATTTTAAGGCAACTGAGGAGAATTAGGCACACAACAAAAATAAGGAAAATACAGATAATCTGTAGAGCCATCATATAAATCAGTTATACCTGTAATCAACAGTCCTTCGCCTACAGTAGCCAGATAATTTGGTTTCTCTGAGATGGTATGGGTCCTACAATAACATACTTACTGACCTGTTTTTGATTCATTGATCAGGAAGCTCTTCATATGTTTTGGCCTCCAGTTGAACTTTAGTAACAAAATTCATCTGAAATTTAATTCACAATTAAGTTTTATCTTCTGCTTCATTACCAGCCTGCTACCAGTATGGTTCTACTACTCAAAACAATTTAGATACGTGCTTCTACTCAACATATGAAAATAAAGTTGCGAAATGACCAGGAGCCTGTACAAATTAGCGTACACTTCTTTGAAAGGGCAACAGTTATTGTCTGAAGCAAATTCTTCTAAGTCCAGTAGCAAGAGAAAAAAAACATTGCTGCCCAGGAGCAGTAGTGAGGCACCAGCATCAAGTAACTAAGGGGTAAATGAGATGTGATGTTGTGGAGTCCTTGATGCTCTCTGGGCATGGTTGTTTGCTTGCAGATGTTTCATTACCTGAACAGGTAAAATCAGCAATGCTACCGGTAGTGAGTGAGGGTTTGCTCTCTGTTTAAATATGGTAGCTTTTACTGGAGACATGATAGTTTTGGCAAAATCAATATGCATGCTTTAAAAAATAAATTAGTGAGGAGAGATGAAAAGGAGTGGGGTCACCTCTTTCTCAAACACCCAAATCTCAATGAAAATTGGAATTGATTTAAAGTGTGCAGAGTGTGTCCACTAACGGTAAGTCCCTCAGGATTCATTGGGATTTCTTTCTATAGAAATATGGACAGGGTCACAGCTTTGGACACTGATTCAAGGCCATAAAGTAAGGCCATTTCTTCATTAAAGATTTATAGCATCTTCTACAATCATCCAACTATTGTTCCTGCAGAATAATAGTAATGCAGACAGGGTTTATATCCCTTCAACAATAGCTAGGTCATAAATCAAAAAGGACTTTCATTTTTTTTTCAATGACAGCCTTGGAATTTAAGCAAAAATCTTAAAAAGTGAGAAAGCAAAACACAAAGAACAAGGCTTTAGCTGGGCCTGTTGGAAATACCAGAAAGTACCGTATTTTTCGCAAGACGCACCTGCTGATAAGACGCACCTAGATTTTAGAGGAGGAAAATAGAAAAAAAATATTTTGAGCCAAAAAGTGGGCTAAGAGACATACAGGTAGTCCTCAACTTTTGACAACAATTGAGCCCAAAATTTATGTTGCTAATCAATTTCCTCAACCACATCAGACATAAAAAAATTATTAGCCACAATACTATAATGAACCATGCATTTGTTTAGGATGCATGTGGGCTTTAGCTGACATTTTTCCACTGAACATGTATCAAAAACTGCTTTATTTCTGCTTTAAAAGAAGGGAACTTTTTTTGTTCTTGGAGCTTGCTTCTTCATTCCAACTGGGTGTAACCCAGGGGTTCTCAACCTTGGCAACTTTAAGACTTGTGGACTTCAACTTTTATCAGCTGAGTTAAATGCAATCTAAGCTGCAAAAAACCTAGTACCGGTATTGCAATCTAGGAAGTAAATCCCATGAAACCTAATGACCAGGAAAGGGGCAGTGGCTTCTATCCAAGTGAAGCGCCTCAAACACGCATGCAGACTGGAGCCTATAGTAGCCCTGTCTTTTACAGGACAAGTCTGCTCCACACCGACTATCATCCTCTCCAACCGCCCTTTGGACGCGACCAAAGAATCTAGGTAGCAGAAAGTGCTTACCGTAGGTAGGGGGATTGCTGCTGCTGCTGCTGCTGTCACTGCGCACGCGCCACCTGCTGCCGTTTCACCTGCAATCCCGTAGTACTGCGAGGTAGCGCAGGCCAAAAGGCCCGGCAGGTAAGGCGAAACTCGACTGCGTAACCGTGGCGGCCGGGCAAGCGGAAGGCCTGCGCCCTCAGGAGCTTTCCTAGCGCCTTGCCGCTGCTGCGGCTCATGGCTTCACCGCCGGCGCTGAGCTCGTCTGCCTGGACGCGGGGTGGCAGCTGCTCACGGGCGGCTTCAAAACCGCCCGCTCCCTTCCTTGTTTCGCCGCCCCTCTTGTGTGGGCGGGGTTGAGGGAAACGGTCGCCGTCACCGCCATGGTTGTTTTGGGCTACAAGCCTTTCTTCCCGAATGCCTTCTTGCGAGTCGGACTTCCGGTCCCAGCTCGCCCTTCTATGGAATTGCTTCGTGTGCGAGAAGGCGCGCGAGAAGCTTCTCGTGATTCGGGGATTTCTGTTGTAACGCTGGTTTGCGGCATTCATGCCGTCTTCTAAGGCAACGGCGCTTGCGTCACATCCCCTCTGCTCCAGCGCCTCCCCCCCTCCCTGCCTGCATCTTCGCTCCATAAGACGCGGCTGATTTTTCCTCCTACTTTGGGAGGGAAAAAACTGCGTCTTATGGAGCGAAAAATACGTGTAGTTATACTGAGGCTCTTTTTTTCTACTTCCCTTCCAAAACTGGAAATGTTGGTAATCTGGTCAGATTTTTTTTTTTTATCTTGGTAATGTCTATGAAGATTCTCGATCATCCAGATCATGGTTGTCCCAAAGGTGCTTTTTCCGAAAGGCAACTGGACCTTTGTGGTTTTTAATCTTTGAAAATGTTTCGCTTCCCATTCGAGAAGTTTCTTCAGTTCAGAACAGTTCAGAACTGAAGAAGCTTCTTGGATGAGAAACATTTTCTAAGATGCCTCTTGGAAAAAGCACCTTTGGGACTTCTCTTGGGAACTGACTTCGGGCATTTTGCAGGAGCCATTGCTGCTGGGTCAAGATATATCCAGAAGGTTGGTAAAGATCTCCTCTACTGTTGAAGCAAAGAGGAGTGAGTGCAACTCCTTATCAAGTTTCCTTGCATGCCCCCAAGTAGTTCCAATCTACAGTTTAAGAATTGAGCTCTACTCTAGAGCAGCGGTTCTCAACCTGTGGGTCGTGACCCCATTTGGGGTCGAACAACCATTTCACGGGGGTTGCCAAACACCGCAGTCCGCCATTTTTGGGGGGGGTCGGCCATTTTTTTTGTCAGCCATTTTTTCCCCTTTGCGATGCGGGCCGTCGCGTCGCGCATGCGTGATGCGGGCCCGCCATTTTTTTTGGGTCGGCCATTTTTTTTGGTCTGCCATTTTTTTTGGGTCCGCCATTTTTTTTCCCCTTTGCAATGCGGGCCATCGCGCCGTCGAGCCCCGGAAAAGGTTGAGAACCGCTGCTCTAGAGGATAAAAAGGAGTACTTAGCTTTCAGCCAAAAGGTTCTGCTTGACTGTAGAATCTGGTATATTAGAAAATCAGCTTCCTGTTAAGTGGGGCTTACTTCCAATTAAATATGAATAGCAAGACCAGACAATATATGATCCTCGGCCACATCTGCTCTTTTGATGCTGCTCCCTGTAAGTCTTTATGAGCCGGATTTAGGGCTCTTTAAAAACATTTATCATATATATTTTCATAATCTATCTAGTTAAAGCTACTAGCTATTCAAGAACATACATTTTTTGCTACTTATAACAAATTGCAGTTCTGTGTATGTAAATAAAATACATACAGGTAGTCCTCAATTGTACGACCACAACTGAGCACCAAATTTCTGTTGCTAAGCAAGACAGTTGTTAAGTGAGTTTTGTTCCATTTTATGACCTTTCTTGCCACAGTTGTTAAATAAATCACTGCAGTTGTTAAGTTAGTTTCATGGAATCTGGCTTCCTCATTGACTATGCTTGTCAGGTTGCAAAAGGTGATCACATGACCCTGGGACACGGCAACCATCATAAATACGAGTCAGTTGCCAAGTGTCTGAATTTTGATCATGTGACCACGGGGATGCTGCAACAGCTGTAAATGTGAAAAATGGTCATTTAAGTCACTTTTTTCAGTGCTGTTGTAACTTTGATTGGTCCTTAAACAAATGAGTGTAAGTTGAGGACTACCTGTATTTATATATACCTAGCCTGTTTCAGAAGAGCTAATAATTCCTGCTAACTTGGTGTAACTCGTAAAATAGATTTTGTATATTTTTGTATTGATCTTGGTTTAAAGTGACTGAGAAAAGCATTAGGAAGCATACTCCTTATTTTTTTTTTATTATAAAATTCTTTTATTAAAACAATCAACATTGAACATAAAAACATATTGTGCAGCAATCATCATGGCACCTGATATACAATACTAAGTATTAGTCATTGAAAATGTCTGAGTTAGTAAGCCTTGTTCCACCCCTCGCGTCTAGCCTCAACTATACTCCTGTTACACTTTGTTTGATTGGTGTTTCTCTTATCTGGTTCCATATTAATGTGGTCAACATTAAACTAAAGATCCTATTGCTAAACAATCATCTTAGAACATAGCATACAACATTAGGTATTAATCTTTGTAAACATCTGTTTTAGTAAACGTTCTTTCCTCCTCCCTTCCCTCTTCAAGTATACTCCGAGTACCTTTTGTTTGTTTGGTGTTTCTCTTATATATGGTCTATCTGCTGTATCTAGTTTATTGATCCAGGAGTTGGGAACTGTAGGTGAATCTGGAGCAAGGAACCATGTGTGAGGCTCGTTTTAAGACACAAAAGGTCATAAATATGCCTTCTCTGTAGAAGGACCAGCCCTATGGAACAGCCTTCCTGCCCCCCTCTCCCCCACCTTCAGCTTTTGCAAAGATTTAAAACCTGGCTGTTCCTGCAGGAATTTAGACCAGAAGATTAAAACAGCTCTGTTGGTAGACCTGTTTTGTGTGTGTGTGTGTATGTGTGTGTATTGAATTTTCTTTAGAGATTGAAAATTGGGCATTTTAGATTTGAGTTTATGTTGTAATTGTTGTTATATTTTTATTGTGGAATAGTAATTAGATTTTTTTATTTTGTAGATTATGTTCTCATTTTTGGTTTTAATCTGTGGTGCCCCGTTCATAGTTGCTGCTTTGAGATGGGCAGCTTTATAGATGTTTTTAAATAAATATAATAGAAATGGAACCAAAATGGGGGGGCGAACCTTTATACTATGGGATATAGACAAGAAAATGGGAAACAGAGCTATAATATGCAGCCTGTGAAAAATTAATATTGAAAAACTAACAACGTTCTTTTACCGGCAGAATAAGCCCCAATTTTAGTATCTATTTAAAATCTGAGCTCAGTTGCAGAATTTGTAGGAGATTCTCCAAGAGTAAATTCTCTAACCATATTTGCACTTTAGGCAGTCACTGATGCCTATGCAAAGCGAGTGTGAAATGCTCTTAGATAAAAAACTTTATATCCACTTTGCACTTGGACCTACGATTAAATGAAGTTCTGGGTAGCTGAAAAGGAGGCTCAGCAGGAAGTCGTGGGGAAGAAAGCATTGCAGAATGCCCTGTGAGATTTCCTCCTTGACGAAGGCCTGTCAGATAGGAGAACAATATCCCTTGTCATTTGACTTCATAATGATTCACCTGTCACCCTTGGAATGCATTTATCCCATGAATTAGGCACAGTTTATTAGTTAAGCTTAATAAAATAAATATTGCATATTATTGGATAAGCATGTACTTTGACATTAGGAAAAGTTACTACTTGATTCTCCTTCCCACCAAACATTGCAGTAAGCTTAAACTCAACCCTGACAAGACGGAGTGGCTGTGGGTTTTGCCTCCCAAAGACAATTCAATCCATACGTCCATCAGCCTGGGGGGGAGTTTTTGACCCCCTCGGAGAAGGTCCACAACTTGGGTGTCCTCCTCGATCCACAGCTAAATTTGGAACATCATCTTTCGGCTGTGGCGAGGAGGACATTTGCCCAGGTTCGCCTGGTGCACCAGCTGCGGCCCTATTTGGACCGGGAGTCTCTTCTCACAGTCACTCATGCCCTTATCACCTCGAGGCTCGACTACTGCAATGCTCTCTACATGGGGCTACCTTTGAAAAACGTTCAGAGACTTCAGGTAATGCAGAATGCAGCCGCGCAAGCAGTGTTGGGCCTGCCCAGAAATGCCCACATATCGGCATCACTCTGCGAGCTACATTGGTTGCCAATTGGTCTCCGAACGCAATTCAAAGTGTTGGTTATGACCTATAAAGCCCTACATGGCATCAGACCAGGTTACTTACGGGACCGTCTGCTGCCTCATGAAACCCAGCGACCGGTTAGGGCCCACAGAGTCAGCCTTCTCCAGGTCCCGTCAGCCAGACAGTGTTGCCTGGCGGGGCCTAGGGGAAGAGCCTTCTCTGTTGCGGCCCCGGCCCTCTGGAATCAACTCCCCCCGGAGATCCATATTGCCCCCACCCTCTCCGCCTTTCGTAAACTGCTCAAGACACATCTTTGCCAACAGGCCTGGGGCAGTTAACATCTTGCCCCTAGCCAATGTATGTTTGTGTGCATGTTTGTTGGATGATTGGTTTTTTTTTTAATTCAGGGGTTCTTTTTTGTATGTATTTTAATGTTGATTTCTATTTATGCTGTGAGCCGCCCTGAGTTCCCGGAATAGGGCGGCATAGAAATCCAATAAATGAAATAAATGAAATGAAAAATGTTTGGGAATAACTTCGCTACAGTTAAAATTTCTGATAGAGGTTGGGGATTTGGAGGAATGTTTGGGCTGATTCCATTATTTCATTCCATTCCAAATGGCATTTCCGAAATAAACATTCTACAAGTGTTCAGTTCAGATCTCTGACAAGAACAGGAAGGAAGGAAGGAAGGAAGGAAGGAAGGAAGGAAGGAAGGAAGGAAGGAAGGAAGGAAGGAAGGAAGGAAGGGGAGGAGGGGGAGGAGGGGGAGGAGGTGGAGAGATGGAGGCAGGGAAGGAAGGAAGGAGGGAGAGAGGAAGGAAGGGAGGGAGGAGAGAGGGAGGGAGGGAGGGAGGGACGAAGGGAAGGAAGGAAGGGAGGGAGGAAGGGAGGGAGGAAGGAAGGAAGGAAGGAAGAAGGAAGGAAGGAGAGTATGTTTCCTCTCTCAGCACCCTCCATGCTGAATGTTTAGGAAGAGATTTGTCTTTGATGCAGGAAGAATGAACAAAAGAGAGTGGGCGAGAAATGCGTCTAGTACTGCATGTAAGGAACTTAAAACATTTCACATACAAACTTTTTAAATGGATTACACAATGGTAGCTTGAATTCAGGTAATCCATTTATCTGTCATGCAGGCACAAGTCCTTAATCCATTCCCCAAACCCTTCTTGTGGGGTTTGCTGTCAAACAGTTTCTAAACCTGGTTGTTTAGCTCCTGCTGATAACCTATTCCTCTCAACTTTAGTTTTCCTCTTCAATAGGGGTGAAATAAAATTACAGATGGTTTACTTTTAGAGGAATAGGGATACAAATAAAATAATGGCAGGCGGTGTGGATATTTGCAGATAGCTCAAAGTAATTATATCATTGTAGCAGCATCAGAACAAGCCTGGTTGTGTGAAAGAGATTATATTTGGAGACCATGGGAGCTAGAGATAGGAAAGGATGGGAGAGACATTACTCTCTTTCCCATCAAAGTTGACAATATAAACAAACTAACCAACAACCTCAGATAACAGGAAGAGACTTTATTCTTGAGTATATTCAACGAAGAATGGTTAAGTATCAGGCTTGCAGAAATGTTCTTTGCAGAAGTTTTTAACTTGCCAGCTAGAGCTTGGTACAGATCTGGAATTGAAGAAGTTTGAGGCAGGACTAGATTACAAGGACTTGGACTGAGTGAACTTCCAGTCCCTGTCATAGAAAATTCCACTCTTGATTAGCCCAAATTTTATTCATCTCAGTGACAAAGGAGTTAACTCAGACTTCCTTAGCAGAACATCTGTCTTACTAAAAATACTGGAGAAGTGTAGCCATGATTCAGTGGAACTTAAATGCAATTAACTTGGTTTGACTCAACGTTCAATGAATGTTGATGTCTTGGGAAATATTGAAATTCATAGTTGAGAGTTTAACAAAACCTAGAGAAATTTAAGCCATGTTCAAATAATAGATTTAAATTCCTTTCTCTTTAAAAATATATGACAGCCACTTCTGGTAATATGGTTAAGGTACTGGAAGAGAACCAGTGACACCCAGGTTTAATCCACTCTCAACCTTCAAGCTTATGGTATTCATGGTGACTTTTCAGCCAGCCATTCTTTCTTGGTTTGACTATGACTGCAAAGGGAGTAAAACTGGAGAAGAAAATAATATGTTCTTAAACTCCTAAAAGAAAAATAATATATAAATCTAACAAACAAATCAATATATTTCACCTTTAGATGAGTAAGAGGAGCTATGGTGGCACAGTGGTTAGAATACAGTACTGCAGGCTACTTCTGCTGACTGCTGGTTGCCAGCAGTTCGGCAGTTCGATTTTCACCAGCTCAAGGTTGGCTCATCCTTCCATCCTTCTGAGGTCGATAAAATGAGGATCCAGATTGTTGGGGGCAATATGCTGACTCTGTAAACTGCTTAGAGAGGACTGTGAAGCCATATATAAATTGTTATTTGCAATTTATCTATACTCCAGAATTCTTGGAAACTATAAACCTTTTAAATCGGCTTTTGAAAATTGTCTATCCTAAGTGTAATAAAATTTAATCAAGTGAAAATAATTCAAAACCAGGTTTTTTCCCATGTGTTTGAAGTTCCTGCAAGTAGTGTGTGTGTGTGTGTGTGTGTGTGTGTGTGTGTGTGTGTGTGTGTGTGTGTGTGTGTAGCATTACAATGTACCATGATGTGGCATGAAAAAACTGCCCAACTGAAAGGCTCAGAGTGTGGGCTTTAGTACATCACAATGAGAACCTTGAATTGAGCTTGGAAAATACCCAGCAGTCTTTGTAACTGTTTCAATAGAAAGGTGATATGAGATGCCCCTGGTCATCATATTCTGAGCTAACTAAGGAAAGCTAATTTTCCAAACTGTCTTCCTTAGGTCCCATTTGAGAGGACTTCTGGGGGCGCAATCTGTCTGATCCGCCTAGCCAGAATACATCATCCCTCCCCCTCAGATACATTGTTTAGAACTTCCCTCTACCATCCTTTTGTCTTGTTGAGTGTGTCTTCTACCCAAGCCTCCTGGAATCTAGTGCCTACGTGCAGGGCTTGGCTAATCTTTCTATTGTTAATCAGTTGTGACCGTTTTATTTTTAAACTTCTTTCTTTCTCACAAAAGGCTGTCCAACAAAGAGCATATTGCTGTAATCCCACCACATGGGTCATCACACCAGGGCTCTCTTCTCCAAGAAGGGATATAACTAGTTCTTTAAGATTTTGGCTTGCCCGAGATAATGCATATTTATCCAGAATCAGCAGTGAATTTAGGAAAGACCAGACTGTGATCCTGTTCCATAAAGGGAAGTGCAGCCCATCCACCCATCGCCAAAGGAGGGAAATATTACTGAATCGAAAAACTTGGTCCTGGGTTCAGAAACAATTCTATCTTGCCTGAATTCAGTTGAGGCTTGCTTTCCCAAACCAGGCCCTTATAGCTAGAGAAATGTGAAGTTTTTCAATGTATCCCATCCCAAAGATATATTGCAAAAAGTGCAATAACATCAGCCAATTAGTGATAATTGGCTCAACTGTACATACCCTTGCTGGAAACATCCCATAGGTTTTATCTTATAATATGGGAGAATAGATAGAACTTTGGAAAACTCTCTAAGACAACTCCAGATAGGTTGAGCTGATGTTTCCCAATGCTGTCTTTTGAGCATGCTCAGAGAGAAAAGAGCCGAACCAAGGCAGAGTGACACATCCAATCTCCAATTCCCAAGCACACCAAAGATACATTGGTCAGTGGGAACAAAAGCCTCTATGAAATCCAGAAGAATCGATATCTGTTAATATCTATTTTTTATATGGGTCATCCATCAAAGGGACCAAGGCCATCATCTGTCAAATCTGGGTCTGAATGAACACTGGAAAAGTTGTAGATAATCTGTTTCATCTCAGAATTCCCGGGACTACAGCCTCATTTTCTTCTCTACCAGTTTGGCTAAATATTGGGTGAGGATTGAGTTTTTTAAAATTTGTTTTTATTGAACTGTGATTAACAAACATTATTGGGTAAATTAACATAAATCTAAGATGATAGAGAAAAAAATGATATAGAAAATGCAAATCAATCTAAGGTAGTCGTTGACTTACAACCACAATAGAGCCCAAATTTTTGTTGCTAAGTGAGACATTTGTTAAGTGAATTTTGCCTTTTATGACCTTTCCTGCCACAGTTGTTAAGTGAATCATTACAGTTGTTAAATTAATGACATGTTTGGCAAGTGAATCTGGCTTCCCCATTGACTTTGACTGTCAGAAGGTCACAAAAGGTAATCACATGACTCCGGGACACCGCAATTTTATTTTATTTTATTTATTTATTTTGTAGACTTTTATACCGCCCCTCTCCCATAGGACTTGGGGCAGTTTACAGCCAAATTTAAAACGTAACAATAATAAATATTTAAAACAGAATTAAATAACCTAGGCTGTACTAAAAACCAAATTAAAATCCCATACTAAAACCCTAATTACTTAATTTAAATTACATAAAAACCCGAGGAGCTCTAGGCCAGGCCGGCTTGATTGAAGAGATAAGTCTTCAATTCTCTTCTGAAGGTGCGGAGATCATGACATGTCCGGAGTTCCAGAGGGAGCTCGTTCCACATCGTCGGAGCCCCCACAGAAAAGGCTCTCCCCCTGGGTGCCACCAGCCGACATTGCTTTATGACAATCATCATAAACATGAATCAGTTTTGAATTTTGCATCTGAATTTTGATCACCTGACCATGGGGAAGCTCCAAGAGTTGTGTGAAAAACGGTCATAAGTCACTTTTTTCAGTGCCGTTGTAACTTTGAATGGTTACTAAATGAGTTGTTGTAAGTCAAGGACTACCTGTATTAAAATAGATGTACTGTATATGTGCAAATTTATCATACAGTATATAAACTACTATCATACTACAGTCTATTGCTTTTGAGGTGAGTATTAAAATCCATTCAAATTCGATAAAATTTTGGTTCCTGCCTCTGATATGCCATTATTTTAACTTTGTCTGCAATTTTTTTTTATAATGTGAGAATTGGAGAGGGCTTGTTAATTCACATCTCAATTTTTACGTTATCTAAAGTTTTCCATTGTTGGGCCATTATTACTTTAGCTGCTAAAATGAGAAAATATGTGCCTTAGTTTTAAGCCTGAGGTCTGGCCTTTTAAATAAATGCAGTAGGCCTAACTCTGGGAAGCAGTACATTCTTTATTTAGTGATGGCATTTTTCTCCCCAAAAGTTGTAGGCCAAAAGAGTATAGCTTTATTGCATGGCCACCTCAAATTAAAAGAAATGACTTTTTTTTAACAATCTCTCCAACGCTTGGAAGAATATATATACCAATCTACCTGGAGTCAAGTGCCAGCTATATATTTCTATTTATTTTTCTATTTTATTCGGATTTGTATGCCGCTCCTCTCCGAAGACTCTATATAAGCTTCCACTGCAGTTCTTGCATTGAAGCTGAGGTGAATCTACCCCAGTGTACTCTTGTTAAAATAGGTCAGTCTAGAAGAGACTTCTTAAGCAAGGTGCTGGAGAACTCCATTGGCTGTATAACTGTGTTAATCTCAGCAATGCAGTCCTTGGAAGTCTTTCTAAAACAAGCCAGTGAGAGATCTAATATACAAGAAATGGTGGGAAGCAATCAAAGTATCTTACTCACTTCCTTAAAAGACAACCAACGAAAATTTCAAACAAATGATATGAGATAGAGCGCTGGATACCTTAGATCAGGGCTTTTCAACCAGTGGTACGGGTACCATCTGTAGTACATTGGCACCTGGCAGGTGGTACGCGACCATCCTAGAAAAGTAGCGGGGGAGGGGAATGAGCTGAACCGGTGGCAGCACCGCACAAGCCTGAGTGAGAGATGGCTGGAGCTGCAGGGCTGTCAGGGCTCAGCGGAAGCGCCAGGATCAGCGCCAGGATCCAGCTGGAGCTCGGCACTGATCCTGGTGCTTCCACTGAGCCCAGAAAAAGTGCCGATCATCTGGAATGTTGCAGCATCTCCAGGGTCTTGTGATTTACATTCAGATGCTTGGCAACTGATCTATATTTATGACAATCACAGTGTCCCACAGTCATATGAAGTGACCAAAATCTGCTGCAACCACCCAGCAGACGGGGGGAATAAAACACAAACACCCCCACCCCACCCCTGCTGCCAATCCTCAACAGAAATGCTCACAACAATGAAAACCTCGGGCAGGAGGAAGAGCGCCACCGGGTGGGCAGGCAGGTATCTTTCTCGGCTGTGGCTTGGGGGGCACTTTTTTCAGTGCTATTGTAACTTCGAACAGTCACTAAGCGAACCATTGTAAGTCGAGGACTACCTGTACTTTATCGCTTTTTTCCTTTTTTGGAGGGGTCATCAAGTTTTTGACACCTTGCTAGGCAACTGGTGGTACTTGGATATTGCCATATCCTAAAAGTGGCACAATGGGTGAAAAGGTTGAAGACCCCTGCCTTAGATAACATAATGTGCAAAGTGTCATATATCCAAGCTATATATTTGTATGTGAGAAAGCATGCAAAGTGGTTACAATGAAGCTTGGATGGTAGAAGGATGCTGGATAGGACCGCAAAGGGCCAGGTCAAGCATCCAACAGAATAAAGAAGGCTGGTTCTTCATAGATGTAATCAAGGACCATCACAATATTGTCTTTATAATGGTGTCTACTCAATTTGTTTAATTTTATTCCTAGACCTGCATGATAATCATACAACTCATCATCCACAACTGCCTGTATACCACGGGACATTATGGGTTCTGGCAAGGAATAGGACCTAGCTTAATCACCATCATATCAAGTGCCCCAAAGGATAATCAGTCAGTTTCAAGGAAATATCTTCCAGCTGCCTGGAATCCAATTAGATCCATTAATCTGGGTAGATCAACTAATCTCCCCTTCCTCTCCAGAAGGGAATTTGCTGTGGCAGCTCAGTTTTCAACAAAGAATGATTCATCTCTGGCAAGAGATCCACGTTTCACTCACCTCCAAGATAAAAAAAAAAATCAAGAATCTGGCAAGACTCATGGTGCTGAAACAATTGGAGTGAAGAAGCTGAAGAAGCTTCTTGAATGAGAAGTGAAATGTCTTCAAAGAAAAACAAGAAAGTCCAGTTGCCTCTTGAAAAAGCATCTTTGGGACAACCATTACCTGGATGACTGAGAATCTCCATAGACAATTGGAGCAAAGCATGAAATTCTAAATTCAGGTTTACCTCAGTAGGAATGGTGAAGATGATAGACCCAGTTGGGGATTCCAATAAGCATTGGGGCAATCAGCAGAGTTCCTACCTTTACCTGACATTCCAGACAGGGTATACACTCTCAAAAGCAACCTACTTACATGCCTGGGAAAATGAAATGGAACCTTTATGGACTAAGGCAGTATCATTCCCCAACTGCTGCCCAGAATGTCAGCCAGCAGAAGGGACGTTCACGTACCATCCTCTCAGATCTCTATAATACACACCATCCGCCTTGCAGTCTGTACTAAGATGGCATATGACATAGTTTGTCATTGGAAATAGACTCAGTGCTCAACGGGAATAGTAGCAAAACCTGCACTTGTTCAATTGATCCAGAATAGATGTGGTAGCTATCTTTATGAACAAAAGGCCCTATCTGCCTAAACCTATCTATCTTTTCCCTTTCTAATATATCTCTCTTTGCCCCATATTATTTGGAGTGGGGCAGAACATCATAGAGAAGGCTGAAAAGCACATACGGTATTTGGCCCTTTATGATTTTCCTCCATTGTTAAAGCAACCATGTAACACAAGGATACTACAAAGGTATGAAACATCTTGTGAAAAGGTACGAAGGAAACTAAACAGGAGGGAGAGCAAACAGTGTAGAGAACAGCCTTACCCACAGAACAATTTTAAAGATAAAAAGGATACACTAAAACAATCCTACCTATCTCCCCAATTAAAAATAACAACTTAACCATCCACTGCCACCCCTACACCTTTGTGTGCTTGCTATGTAAAATTTTGTTTGGCCCAACCAGTGACCTCTGATCTGTAGACAGGCCATCACCTTAGCACAGCATTAGTGAAGATGGAAGCTGCCAGAAGTTCAGCAAGAAGGCTCAGCTGATAAGAAATTCACATGACAAGGCACATACATCTTTTCTGGAAATGTCTCTTTGTAATTTCCCCATATCTATTTTTTCAAATCTTGTTTAAAGGGTCAGCTTCCCTTCAAACCTTGTAGCCTAGATTTTGGTTTATCATTATTTGCCAGGACAAGGAATACTTCCCTATCCATAAAATAACCTCCTTCAAAGTAAGTTTAAAAATAGATCTGCTAAATCAGGCCAAAGCCTATCCCAGTCTAGCAGATTTTTTTTCTTTCCAAAGTGAGCAATGACATACTTCTGGAGTATTCACAAGCAGGAAGTGGGATTGACCCCTCTCCCAAATGGTATTTGAAGACATGCTGCCCCCAACTGGGAGGTATCTGTCTCATTTTTAATGCAGTAAAGGCGGATGAGATTTCATTCAATTCTTGGCAATCTATGTCTCCTCCCTGAGCATCGCTTTCACTCGTTTATTGCCTGATGGCATGGCATTTCTCCAGCTGATTTTCAGCTTTGAATATACCTAAAGACATTCAGTTATTATTGGAGGCCCTCCTGGTTGAACAGCCATTTGTCTAAGCTGATCTGAGGATTCCTTCCAATCTTAGGACACTGTGACAGCTAATTTCATTCAGTGTTATAAGGACAGAGGAAAGACATTGGTACCTAAATATTTTTTGTTTAAATCCAGAGCATACTTTATTATTTATGATGAGGGAGTGTCAAGGTAATCTTGCCAAAAACTGCTATTTGACAAAATGTCCTTTCATTCTCCCTCCCTCCTCTAAAATGTTTTTTGGGGGGGGGGTTGGGAGGAATAAAAATGGCAGATGTTCCCCTTGAATTGTCTGCCAGGGTATGTTTGAAAAATGAAGTGGGTAGTGGAAAAGTCAAGAGCTTAAAGAAAGAGAGCAACATTTCTTTGGAGTATTCGATTGCTTCCAAATTTAATCAGAGCATCTCCTTTCAAAGAGCTACCTGCCGAGGTGGGCATTGTGTCCTCTGAACTCAAATCCAGACCACATGTAGAGAAGAGAACAGCATCTGTCTTGGCTTGTCAAACAAACAACAACAAAAAAGGATTCATCTCCTTGCATCTGACAATGCAACATAGATCACACCGTTAGAAAAGGACAGACTGACACTGCTTCTCTTTCAATTTTTTCTCTCTCTCATCGCTGCTTGCAGTTCATTAGGAGGAAAACAACTCCCTAAATGAAGAGAGGTTTTAATGGCCTCCCCTGCTCCTTTGTTTTCCTGTCTCATCAGCATCCTGTTAATCCAGATAACCTTTGGATTTTTATAGACATGTTTTGCAATTAAGCACCATCATACTCATCCAAGGCCTCACTTCTAAAGGGATGACCAGGCACTTTATTTAGTTCAGAATGACATAATGATTTATCAGCCATAAGAGTCCTTGAAAGGGAATATGTCATTCCACTCAGATCCTACACTAGCAAAAATCAAATTAATAATAGAGGACAGATTGAAATAGTCTTTTTAGAAGGAAGACGATACACATTTAATAAAAAAAACCTGAAGTATATAAGAACAGAAATGAGCCTTGAACATAGGATGTAGACTTTAGTGCCAAAATTAACATGATGTCTAGATCAGCTCCTCAGAAATCAATGCTATAGAATCACTGTGGATGGAAATACTGTCTTTCTTCTGAGAATCAAAGGAATTGGTGACAGTAAGGTTCTAACAATAAACAATTTTAACACTGCTTTCATATCTAAGACAAATGTACATTCAAATCATAACAGATTTTTAGAAATTAGACACAACTTTTCTAAAATCATGAAGTGGGGGGGGCAATCCTAGATTTAAACCCAAGTGGCACCGCAATTAAGATGCACAATAATACTACCACGAATCAAGAAGAAAGAATAGTCAGGTGGTTGTCAAATACAGGGATATTCAGAAAGTTCAACACTATCATATTTTGCTTCAAAGAAGAAAACATTCTGAGCAATGAGAAGATACTGCAAATGGAAGAAAAGGGGAAAGTCAAGAGGTTCCCAACTTCAGGATCCATTGATGTTTCATAGGATCACAATAATAGATATTCACATAGATGTAAAATCTAGATAAGGAAGATGTCAACTTGGTTAGAGAGCAGTGTTGGACGTTTTAAGAGGGGAAAAAAGACTCTAGACAACATGAATAAAATGAATTGTGGAAGCAGGCCAAAGAAAATACTTTGAAAAGCATGATTTTACAAACATTAAGACCAAGAATGAATATTTTTCTAACCGATGGAGAAAGAAATGGAGGCTACTGAATTGTTTTTTTCAAAGAGTTATTGGAGAAGGCTATGGAAATTGCAAAATGGATGAAAAGAAGGCCAAATCTTTATGAGAGATGTATAAAAGATGCCTGGTTGCAAACTATTTTCCAGGTGAGTTTTAAGAAAGATTTTGGACAGAAATATAAATTTAAGGGCCAACCAAGAAATTAAAAAGGAGCTTCTGCATGATGTATGTTGGAAAATTCTAAAATAAATTCTAACATTTGAATCTGTGCAAGATTTAAGAAATTAAAAATTTGCTAGCTTCCTCTTTTTCTCTGTTCTGGATCAACTAACAGGAAGTTTTATAATAAGTAGTTAAACAGCTAGATCAGATATGTCAAACACAAGGCCCAGGGGC
The DNA here is from genome assembly GCA_034064705.1 of Bothrops alternatus. Lineage (NCBI taxonomy): Eukaryota > Metazoa > Chordata > Lepidosauria > Squamata > Viperidae > Bothrops > Bothrops alternatus. The sequence goes on along the minus strand of JARGCV010000031.1, from coordinate 2,054,320 downwards.
CGGATGCGAACCGCAAAGTGGTTTCATGTGGCCTGCGAAGCCATCCTGGAAACAGTGAGGGAACGCCCCCCTCTGTCTTGGCCCAAGCCACCAGGGAGCCAATGTACAATTTTGTGGTGGCCATCTATGCTGAAACGCATTCAGTCTTACCTCCATAAGCCCTCCTCCCCCGGCATGGCCTGAGAGGAACAGTGAAGCTCCTCCAGTGGACCATGCCTTGGCACTTGCCCTGGTCCCACCCCCTGCTGCCAGAGACCCTCAGATCTATCCCACTTCTGCCCAGGCCCCCACAGGCACCCTTGACACGAACGATGTAGAGCTGGCCACACCCACTCAGTAGGCCACACCCACTCCATCCACACCCACCCAGTAGGCCACACCCACCCAGCCCCCTGAGGGCAACCACAATGCTGATGCGGCCCTCAATGAAATTGAGTTTGACACCCCTGCGCTAGATGAACAAGTTCTACCTTGCAGAGTTTATTTATGCCATTTGACAATCATGAGGTTTTGAATGTAGGGCAAGCACTCCAGCCTCAAAATTAATTTCTCAGTAATATATACTTTAAATGGAGCAGCAAACTCCTTGTTTCCTACCTCCCTCCCATCTATCCATTTGCTTTTCCTGCTACTCAGGGCAGGGAGGGAGGGGGAAGGGAGGGAGGGAGAGTGGAAGGAAGGAGGGAGAAAGAAAGAAAGAAAGAAAGAAAGAAAGAAAGAAAGAAAGAAAGAAAGAAAGAAAGAAAGAAAGAAAGAAAGAAAGAAAGAAGGGGAGGGAGGGAGAGAGAAAGAAAGAAAGAAAGAAAGAAAGAAAGAAAGAAGGGGAGGGAGGGAGGGAGAAAGAAAGGAAGGAAGGAAGGAAGGAAGGAAGGAAGGAAGAAAGGAAGGAAGGAAGGAAGGAAGGAAGAAAGAAAGAAAGAAAGAAAGAAAGAAAGAAAGAAAGAAAGAAAGAAAGAAAGAAAGAAAGAAAGAAAGAAAGAAAGAAATCAGGCAGCCCCACCTCTTTGATATACCTTGGCCTTGTCCCTTCCCCCTTTACTCCCTTGAACTGGGCTACTGAGGGAGAGGTATGAAATGGAAACCACCATTCCCCTCATAAGATTTGCTGGGTTGGGGACTTCTCGTCTTGCATCATAGCGACACAGCCAATTGAGGGGCTCCGCACCCCACGGCTGATTTCACCCTGCCAGGGGACCCTAAATGGGTCTAAAGTCACCCCGGAGAGGCAACAAAGAAGGAGGTCCCACCCGCTGATTGCAGAATGATGGCGGTCAATCCGCTTGATCTGGGGGAAGCCCTCCAACCTGACAGGAGAAAGGCTAGCCACACCTCATTGACAAGCCCAAGCTACTGGCAGCCGAAGTCCAAAAGCACTAACCAGAATAATGGTGAACAGCATGTTTGGAACTGGGTAAGAATATCACTCTTCTCTCTCCTATCTTGTAACTGATTTCCTGGAAAAGATCCCCAAGAAGCAAAAAAAATCTACACCCTCGCCCTTCCATAGACAGAAGTAATGAATTAATGTTTATGGGGGACAGAAATATATTGAAATGAAGTTAATAATACTACAGTCTGGATAAATCTGAAAATTATGAAAACTGTTATAATTTTACATCTGAAAAAATATTGATGAAACTATAAGAAAATAATTCTTTGTCTTAAAAGTTGGAAAATGAATAGATACTAACATCTAGTGGAGGATTAGAGCATAACTATAGCTCAGCGGTTCTCAACCTTTTTCAGGCGGCGACCCCGACCTGCGCCGCACATGCGTGGTGTGACCCCGACCTGCGCCACGCATGCACGGTGCTACTCCCTATGCTGCGCATGCATGGTGCTGCCCCCTGCGCCGCGCATCGGCAGCAGGCAGGCCCAGGTGCACAGGTGCTCCTGGGCGGCCGTGGCGCAGGGCGACCATGGGCTGGGCCACCAGCTGGCCCAGCCCAAGGGAGGTAAGCCACCCGCTGGGCCCCACATGCACCAAAAACCTTCCCTGCGCCCGCCGCTGCCCCGCTAGCCTTACCTTTGCTGCTGCCCGTTTGGGGCGGCGGCAGGCAGGCCCAGGTGCTCCTGGGCGGCCGCGGCAGTGACGGCGCAGGGCAACCACGGGCTGGGCCACCAGCTGGCCCAACCCAAGGGAGGTAAAAAACCCCGCCGGGCCCCACGCATGCCAAAAACCCTCCCTGCGCCCGCCGGCCTCCCACCTCCCACCCCTGGCCCTCTTTTACTTACAGTTTTAGTAGTTGCTCAGCAGGGAGGGGTGGAAACTTCCAGACTGCTCACCTTTGCTGCAGACAACTTGCAGCACCATTTGCAGACTGGGACTTTTGGCGGGCTCAGCAGGGTGGAGACAGCCTGGACAATTCCTATTGGCTTTTGAAAGCCAATAGAATTAGACTCTATTCAAGAGAGTCTATTCTATTGGCTTTCAAAAGCCAATAGAATAAGGGAGTAGCACAGCTAAGGAAAAGGGGGGGAAATGGCGGACTGCGTTGTTTGGCGACCCCCGTGAAATGGTCGTTCGACCCCAAATGGGGTCGCGACCCACAGGTTGAGAACTGCTGCTATAGCTGCATTGATTCAGAAATTGGCAAGATGCCCAGAAATAGAAAAAACTTTTTTCCTTTGAACCTCAGTGATTTTTGCCCAAATAAAGAACAGCTTGGAACAGAGGAAAGAAAATACAACAGGGCCATCTACTATAGAGTGAGAACTACATTTGTTTCAAAAACTGCTGAGCTTCTGGAACTATAAATACTCACTGAGCCGTGATTCCAAGGCCAAGAATTGTTTGCAGAGAAAGAAAAACCTTGACTTTTGGCTAATCTTCTGGGGGGGGATGTGCTGGAAAGCTTTTAGGTGGCTAAACATTCTGGACTACAATTCTGGCTGATTGATAATTCTAAGACCCCTGAACAGAAGAACTGTTATAAAACACTGCTTTCAATGATGCTTTGTCAACTGGAAACACATTGGATTACAAAAACCAAATATAAAGATAAGAACTATATAAGATTTGGTTGTTTGGATTTTAAGATTGACTGGCTTGGTAAGGTTAATCACAGAGACTATCGGTGAAAGACTATCTGGAGGGGGGAGACAAAATGGATGTTGCATAACTATCTAAAAGTGACAGTAAACCACATCTAATATTCCCTTCTGAAGGCCCTAGCCTGGAACATCAGAGATCTGCAGAAGCAATACTTCAAGATAAGGCAATTACATTCCAAGAGGAAATGTATACAGTGTTGCGACAGATTCAAATAACAATGGTTTCAAACCATGGTGAGATTAAAAACAACTTTGAATGACATAAATGAGCACATCTTCAACCTAAATCTACAATTAAAAACTCTCAGAAAATGACGATAAAGAGTGAAAAAATTAGATAACAGAACAAAAACTAGAAGAAAGTGACTTAAATAGGGAAGCTGCAAATGAAGAGAACCACAACTTAACACAAACAGAAGAAAATCTACAAGATTTGGAAAAAATATTTTATCTTTCTGGACTTCAAAATAATAAAGGATAATAAAGAAGATTTAACAAAATGGATTATAATGCTGCCAGGAGAATAATTAGAGTCTGGGAGACAAAAAGCATACATCCTACTTAACTTATCTTTCTTATTCCCAACAACACTTACAAAAATACAGAAGTTTGGACATTTAAAGTTAATTAATTTTGAGAAAATTATGACTGATAAGAATGATTTGAATACTGGGAGGAAATCAAGGCTAAATAAGAATCTTGAAAACAGGACATATAGTGACCTAATAAGATGACTTTTACAAATATAATTGAAACATAGCTGACCAGAAAAGATGTTATATGTGGATGTTATAAGATATATAAGTAGTACAGTAATTTTTATAATACATGAAATGTGAAAATATTGGAATGGTGTATGCAAATGAAAAGTTTGGGTATTTAAAGGTAATCAATTTTGAGAAAATTATGACTGATAAGAATGGTTTGAATACTGAGGGGAAATTAAGCTTAAAGAAGAATTTTGAAAACAGGACACATAGTGACTTAATAAGATGACCTTTACAAATACAATTGAAACATAAGCCAACCAGAAAAGATGTTATATAAGGACGTTATTGTTATTTGTACAAACACAAGAAAAATGTTTATCTCCAACCTTGTATGTATCGAAAATATTAAGAATTACATTTGTTTAATGTTGACAAAGGAGAATACTATTGGAAGAAGAGAAGATCAAGGAAATATACTATTAATTAATATATTGATTATGGAATTATAGAAATTAATTATTATTGATTGTTCTTAAATATACGAACCCAGACAACACATTGTTTACTAAGCACTAAAGGTTGTTATTGTAAAAAATCAATAAAATATATTTTAAAAAAAGATTTACTGGGTTGGCTGAAGTTCAGGAAGTGAAGCCAGAGTTAAGCCAGTTTCTTCCAGTGGGGAAATGACTTGCCACTATTTCCAGCTGCAAACTGGTTTGGAGGCACTTCCTCATGTACCACATCTTAGCCAGAAGTCTAGTGGCTCAGACTGAATGTAATGTGGTATCCCAGAGATGTGGGACTAATCCAGAAGTGGTGCAAACACCTCTTTGTGATAAAGTACAGAGAAGAAGGATTCTACCTCCTTCCTGTATCCTAAGATTGCAGGCAAGGAACAATATTAGAGAGACCAAGAATGAATTTCTCCCTCAGAACATAATCCACAACTATGTCATCATGTCAGGAATCAGACTAAGGGAAATATATCTGGGCTTCATACCTATGTTTTCTTTTTAGAAAGGTTTTTATGAAATTATTTCACTTTCAGGAAGATATAAGATAATTTTAGAATCTATAGAAGGACTTCATAATTTTATTCAACTCCAGTTTATCACACTGGAAATATCAAAAACTATGGTTGTGTCGCTTTTGGAAAGGTAAAGGAGACTCAGCAGATTTTACTCCACTAATCGTTGCTAACTATAGAGGGTGGTGCTCATCTCAGTTTTGAGGGCCACTAAGTCAGTGCTGTCCAAAGATGTTTCCATGATCATGTGGCCAGCATGATGTCATGGAGAGCTGTTACCTTCCCATCAAAGTGGTACCTATTTATCTACTCACATTTGTATGCTTTCAAATTGCTTGGCACCCTAGGAGAAAAAGGTCTGTCGCTACCTAGGATTGAACTCTCAACCTTCCAAGCTGAGGCAAGCATTTTCACCACTAGACCAACACATCATTCTCTTTCACCAATTTAATGGACTTTAGTCAGTCCACTAAAGAGAAAAGATGGCAAAGAAATAACAGGCAGGAGGGAGAAAGCAGAACTGCTTAACTCATTATTTGCATCAGTCTTCATGAAAAAAGAATCTATAGCCCAACCTACCAAACAGATAACTGTAAAAGAGAGACTAAAAATAAAAATAAACAAAAATGGTAAGAGAACACCTGTCTGATCTTGATAAATATAAATCACCAGGACTTGATGGATTATGTCCCAGAGTTCTGAAGGAGCTGTCAGGTGCTATCTCAGAACCGTTGTACCATATCTTTAAAAAAAATTGGAACACCAGGGAACTACCAGAGGATTGGAAAAGAGCTGATGTGGTTCCCATCTTCAAAAGGGGGGGGGAACAGACCCAGGAAGCTACAGACCAAGCAACCTAACATCAATACCTGGAAAGATACTGGAAAAAATAATCAAAACATATCTGTGAACATCTAGAAACAAATAAAGTTATAACTAGTAGCCAGCATGGATTTGTTAAAAACAGATCATGCCAAACCAATCTTATTTCATTCTTTGACAGAGTGACTAAATTAATAGACAAGCAAAATGTTGTGGACATAGTATATTTAGACTTCAGCAAGGCATTTGACAAAGTAGGCCACAACCTACTTCTTGGTAAGCTAGAAAGATGTGGGATAGACAGCATCACCACCAGATGGATCTGTATTCAAAGAGTAGTACTACATCTACATGGAGGGAAGTAAGCAGTAGGATACACAAGGTTCCGTCTTAGGCCCAGTACTCTTCAATATCTTCATAAATGACTTAGATGAGGGAATAAAAGGAGAACTCATCAAATTTGTAATTGACACTAAGCTGGCAGGAATAGCCAACACCCCAGAAGAGAAGCTCAAGATCCAGAAAGATTTTAACACACTTAAACAATGAGCCCTATCCCACAACATGAAATTTAATGTGGAGAAAATCAAAGTACAGATTGGGTGAGGCCTGGTTCAGGGACAGTGACTGTGAGAGGGACCTTGGAGTCCTAGTGGATGATCACTTAAACATGAGTCAGCAGTATGCATCAGCAGCCAAAAAAGCTAATACAATCCTTAGTTGTATAAACAGAGGCATAGAATCAAAATCATATGAAGTATTAGTAGCGCTTTATAAAGCCTTAGTAAGATCACACCTGGAATACTGCATCCAGTTTTAGTCACCACATTACAAAAAAGATGAGACTTTGGAAAAAGTACAAAGAAGAGCAACTAAGATGATCAAGGTCTTGGAGACAAAAACATATGAGGAACAGTTGCAAGAATTGAGTTTGGACAGTCTAGGGAAAAGAAGGACTAGGAGGAACATGATAGAAGTATACCAGTATTTGAGGGGCTGCCACAAAGAAGAGGGGGTCAACTTATTTTCCAAAGCACCAGAAGACAAGACAAGAAACAATGGATGGAAACTAATCATGGAGAGAAGCAACCTAGAATTAAGGAGAAACTTCCTAACAGTGAGGACAATTAACCAGTGGAACAGCTTACCTTCAGAAATTGTGGGTGCTTCATCATTGGAGGTTTTTCAGAAGAGGACAGCCATCTATCTGAAATGGTATAGGTTTCCTGCTTGAGTGGGGTTGGACTAGAAGACCTCCAAGATCCCTTCCAGCTCTATTCTGATTCTGCTAGGCTGGCAGGACCTGGGGTGAGGATGGGAGCTCATTGTGTCATGTGATGCTCAAGTCTCGAACCTGGACAGTCGGCTTTCCAGCCAACAAGCCCAACATCCTAATCACTGAGCTATTGTGCTACTTGTGTGGACTTAGCTATGCATCAAATTGATCACAACTTCAATAGATCTCTCTGTGATGACTAAATCTGCAAATAACTTGACGTGATTTTTTTTTCTAATTGATGCCCATGCACTTTTTATTTCTCTTGACACCTCTAAAGTTTTATACTACTTGGGACAGCTTTTTGGTAGGGTTTTCTTTTGTGAGAGGGAGATGTGATGTGCATGTGTGTGTGTAAGAGGGGGGAGGTAGAATTAATAGACCTTCAAGTAAAATCACTTTTCCTCTTTGCATTTCTCCTTCAACATTGTTTTCATTTTGTGTTTTTTCTGGGAAGTTTATGAGTATTTCACCCCTTTACAATGTCTTTGATATATGCAGCAATAAATAAATTGCTGAAAAAATAACGATAGCTGCATAAATGCATCAGCTTGTTTTTGAGACAGTTAAGCCTGAAGAATAAAGATGATAGGTTGCGATATGGATTAACTTCTCAGACCGCCTAATCCCAAATCTTTTTTTTATTTTCATTGTTTTGTTCCAGCCAGGGCTACTTTTCCCTTAGTTCATTACCAGTGAAACACCAACCGAATCCTATTTCATCCTATTGATCACTCTCGGAGCCACAAATCAACTTGTCCTGCACAAATCCTTCAACCTCTCTCTCCAGTGAAGATAAGAAATGCTGAATTCATTTCTAATCACCAGCTCCTGGCTGGGCACAACCTTCCCTCTCTTTCCCTTCCTACTACTTAATGAACCCACTATATCTTGGATCAACAAATTAATATAGCCTTTGTTTGCTTCTTTGCTGCATGGAGAGCTGAGAGAGCAATAATAATCAGTTATGTCATTGCCTGACCAATCTGAGTCCTTCTGGGTCTTTTGCAGACTGCTTTGTAGCATATTGACTCCATTAAAGAAGGCTCGGCTGGTTGCCATTTCCTTCTTTTCCGGGGAGGGCTCCTGGATTGCTGAGATATGCAGCTTTTCCTCAGTGAGCAAAGCTTTCATCTCCTCTTATTTGTTTCTGACTTGCCTTCCATTAATGGGTGGTGGGTGAGCCTTCCCTTGACATGGAGAAGCTGAGAGAAGATGCCCTTTATTGCAGGTGATTAAAGCGAGGAATGGCCGATAGAAGAGTGTTCACTCTGACTTCAGGGAATACCTTGGTCTGGTGATTGCTTAAGGACAGAAGTGATTTATTATGGCAGAGGCTGATTCAGACCAAACAGGGATGTGTCTATTAAATAAATCTGTTTTCTGTACTGCAGTACTGTGACATTTACCAGCTCATCTAAAGAAACTGATTGGAGAATGAAGGAATTCTGGACTGGCATGATTAACCAAAATGGGACGTGTTACTGATCTTGTCCCCAGCTTCCTGCCTAAATAGATGTTTCCCCCCCTTAAAATATAGTATTCTCTTAGTCCTACACTAACTATAACTTATTGCTTAAGGATTCTCATGTGGCCCCACGTATTACACAAATGGCATATTTGGAAGACTATCCAAGTCAAGAGTTTTGCAAAAGGGTCAATGAACAAGAAGGACTCTCAATACTGTGCGGTGAGGACTCACTCAGTATCCACTTTGGGGGCAGGGGGAGACTTTGAAAACCAGGGAAAGAAATAATTAATGGAAACAGAGTATTGCTGGACAACTAAAACCTGAAATGGAACATTAAAGCTTGGAACATTTCATGACACTGAAACTTGTTCCTTTTGATCGTTTAAGCAGATTTCTTGTCACATAATATTAATGTTCATGGAGCTGCAAGAGATTGTAGTGGTTCCTGTTTTGTGAATAAAGAATTGAGTGATTGGCTAACATTATATATTAAATTAACAAATTTTATACTTGTTAATTTAGTATATAACAAATATACAAGGCAGACAATGATGGAAGATAACAATGCTATGTTATTGTTTAGTGAGGCTGGTTAGTGAAGAATAACTTCAGATCAGATTTAAACTTGAGGCTTCCAGTTTGCAACAGAGCAATAGTTATAAACCTAGATTCATATAAACCTTATATGATCATTTTAACTTAGTTGGGAAAGAACATTTAACTGGTATGATCCTACTGTAAATACTTAGAGGAGAACCTACTTACTTGCCAGGGACAGCTGGATCCTGTGTATCTCTCTTGCACACTTTGGAGACCAGACAACATGAAGTGAGATGGAATTCTGTAATTCTCCAAGGAGAACAATTTTACTAACAATGCTTGCCATACTGTTGGTAGCTTTTAGTTTTGAAATCAAACAGGGATGAATTCGCAATGAACAGAAAGTCAAACAAGTTCCCACTTCCTGTTGGACATCAGATATTTCAAAATGTCTATTAAAAGGCTAAATAGTAATTATTTTTTAGTGAGGTTCCTGTCCCTACCAGATTTAATCAGTCAATTCACAACCAAGAGCTGTTTACATCATCATTTATCCTGAGATAATCATTCTATCCCATGCTTCAGTTGAGAAGCTGAAAGAATGTAGGAAGATTTAAAAAGCTGGAACAACGCATTTGCCGAAACTACTTTTTTTTTTTTTAGAGAAGGGACCCCTTTAAGTGGAACAGAATGTTTTTAAAAAGTAGACAATAACCTTCATTCACAAGTAGAAATGATATCACGGAGGGAGAGTGTTCCCTTTCCTCAGTCTGAAGCTCAAAATGCAGACTCAGGGGCATTTGTGACCAAAAAAAAAAAAAAGTCAACATGGCAGTCACAATTGTACAATAGCAATAGCAATAGCACTTAGACTTATATACCGCTCCACAGTGCTTTACAGTCCTCTTTAAGCCATTTACAGAACCACCATAATTGTCCCCAACAATCTGGGTTCTCATTTTACCCACCTCAAAAGGATGGAAGGCTATGAAATATATATGTTGGACTGGAAAAAATGGATAGAGTATATACAAGGGAAATATCAATCTAAGAAATTGCATTTAGCATATAGTTAAATTTGTATATGTTGGATTGAAAAATATAGTCAAATTTTTATTAGGATTTACATAATAATTTGGTTTAGTTTAGTGGGTTTTCTTGTGTTTTACCCTGTATTCACTCTGGGAAGTCGGGGTGGGGTGGGCTGGGGGGGTGTCATAATGTACTCAACTGCAATATTGGTATTACATATAGAATGATATACTTTTTGATAAAAGAGGGGTTGCTCGGGCAGTACCTCGGAACCACATCTGGAGGGGGCGGAGATTGAGGAGTGAAGGATTGGAGGGAAGTAGGGAGGTTGTAGGAAGAGGGTGGAGTGAGAGGAGGGAGAGAGGGTGGGGGGATAGAAGTAGGAGGTAGGGAGGAAGGAAGAGGGGGATGTGGTGGAGGGGGTGCTGCCGAGCAATACCCATAGTTATTTTAATTATCTCATGTAAGTTTCTATGCTTTGTTTTGTGTTGGAAAAAGTTCTTAACGATTGTACTCAGTTGAGTTGTATTTAATTTGATTTTTTGTTTATATTTATAATTATAAAACTAATAAAAAATTTTAAAAAAAGGATGGAAGGCTAAGTCAACTTTGAGCCGGTGAGGATTGAATTCCTTAATGACTGTGCCACCATGGCTCCATCAGTCAAAGCATCACTTTTTAAATACATTGCATGAGCAACCCGTGTAAAAAAGGGGGGGGTATTTTGACTTCGATGATACGGTGTTGACTTTTTTACTTCTTCCCTGATGACGCCCTAAATCTTCTTTCAAGGTCCAAAGAACTGGCAGAATAGATTAAGAATGTATTCAGCCATTGCTGAAAAGGAGAGAAACTCTTGTGGGAGATTAAACTTAGCTGGTGCTTTTTGTTTGAAGGAACGGGATACAGTCTATCTGTAGTTCACTGTAGCTCATGTTATCTGAATAATTCTAGATATGGAAAGAAAGAAAGAAAAAGATGGCACCGGGAGAATGAATTGCCACAAAGTCCTTGGTTGATAAATAGCAAGGGTACTTTAAGAGCCTTTATCTCCAATTGCTCTAAAGTTCTTTATTCATTTCCTGGCATATCTTCCTGTTCAAATACTGTCCTGCCTTTCCTTATTTTATTGATCTTTTTATGGTGATTTTGAAAGAGACAGTACTCCAAGGGCCCTTGCTAAAAGTGCCATTTGGCTGAACTTCCTTCCTAACTTCCTTTAACAGATTCACAAGAAAAAAACATACAGATTGGGGTTTTTCTAAGCCTTGGTTTCTTGAAACCTGGTGTGTTCTGTAAGCTGCAGTTGAATGGATCATACAGTGTAGTAGGTTACAAATCATAGTTTGTAAAGCATAATAGATGCCTTCACACAAAACATTAAGCTAAAATCAAAGAAACTGGGTTATATATTAGTTAGGACTAACATGTATGGGCTGCAAAAATGCAGAAAATCAGTGCGTGTCAGGAAAGAAATTTAAAACCTTATCTTTTTTCTCTTTGCTGCAATCTTTCATTTCATGTTTATGGCCCAGACATGATAGTCCTAGCTTGGCATGATGCATGAGTCCTGTTTAAATTTATAAATTGTGGTTTAATTAGTCACAATCTATTAAATCACAACTGGGCTGAAACAACACCAGAAGCACAAAAAAAGCAAATCGCATTTAGATTTAGCATGGCACATAAATGCAGTGTTAGCCTCTAATCCTAACCCTAAAGAGAGATAGGACTTCTGAATACAAATACTTCTAAATGCAGCAAGAATTGCAGTTGATACATTAAAGCAAATTAAATTTATTGATCAACCCAAATCACTGGTTATGTACAATTAAGCCATAACATGGGGAGGACAAGTTTAATGTTTGATGGATCATGTTCTGTAAGCATCTAATCCTCTTTCTCTTTTACCTTTTTTCTTTAATTTAAAACTAGGTATTCCTTTAGCTTCTTCCCTTTTTTCTCCTTTAAACACTTCAGCCAAGCCTTCAGATGCAATTCTTCAACTCCCTCTACCTCATTAAGCAATTAATCAGCCTAGCTGGCCTTGCCCCGACTTGGTGAACTCTTCAGCTCCATATGATTGAGTTGTCGCATCAGAAGCTCTATATAGCAATGAGATAATTAATACTTAGCTTCTACTGTAAGGATCACTGTACCTTTCAAAATGTTCTTCAAAGAGGAAGGCTATGGATGTCCATGGACCAGCCATTGCTGGAAACGGGGCGTGCTTGGGTCATCATCAGAAGTTAAATTATTTAAGCAAATACCAAAGGGGCACTTCTTATGTCAACGTGGGCAGTACTGCATTTGTATAGGCAGTGGCTTAATCCCCTGTGTTCACTATGTTTTATATGCGTGGTAAAACCCAATAATATACAAACAGTTGCAACTCATTATTAATGGACCAGATAGTGTGATTAGATGCAAGGACATCTCTCCCTCCTTGCCCCCTTACACTCATTAACACAGACACACAGAAACACACACACACAAACACACACACACACACACACAGAGAGAGAGAGAGAGAGAGAGAGAGAGAGAGAGAGAGAGAGAGAGAGAGAGAGAGAGAGAGTTGAGATTGTTGTGGGTTTTGGCACTGGTATTTTAAAACTTGCATTCCATCGTTCCACAAAATGATACTTATGATGGCAGATAGTTACAACAAATAATGTAGAGTTCTACTATAAAGGAGAATGTAATAAAGTAGCTCTAAAATAGAAAGTAAATCATTTTTAAAAGAGTAGAAAATGGTGACAGTAATGTGATTATTTCATTTCATTCTTATTTGTTAATTTGTTTTCAAAATATCTGGTTGATCTTCATGACCAATAGTTTGCCAGGTATTATATATAACTTTAAAACAGGAACAATTTAAAATTGAGGTCCGTACCTATCCTAGCAAATAATATCATTAGTTTTAAATACTCTGGCAAATAGGTCCATGAGTACCCACCCCACCCCCCAAAAAACCCACAGAACAAAACTAATCCAGTAACACATCTTCCCAAAGTAGATCAAAAAGAAGGCCTTGTTTTTCTGCCAATGAAGAATGTGCTTTTTGGTTATGACACTTGAGAAGTTCCTCCTCAAATTACTTTAATGCACCAGCAGAATAGGGTTGGAAGAGATGCTTGTTCAGATGTTTGCCCCCCCAAGTTGTTGCAAAGTGTTGTGCAAAGCATTTGAAAAATGGTCTTTACAATAGGAGTTAACACACAGCGAGCACTTTTGTGCTGCGAAAAGAACTGCATCTTTTGCAAGGCGCACACACTTGCTTCTGAAGCTGCCTCTGCATCTGTATGAATGTCCAGTCGAAGTGTTACCTGTGCATGCATAGACAACCAGGGCAGATCTCAAAGCAGCTCTGTGCATCTTGTAAAGGATGTGCCTGCTTTTCCCCTTTAACTAGCGTTGCTCTATATGAGTGCCTTTGGAGAAGCCTCTCTTTAAATGCTGTGCACATTCCCCAATACTGGTAAACTCTTCTTTTTTAGATTCAGCTCAGGGTCAAAAGAAGAAAGCAATATAGATCTTGAGGAACTATTAGAATGCAATTCCAGTACCTAGACAAACTGACTGGAATTCTAGCAGCTGGTGCTTCCAAACCGTTTCAAGGTCACTCATTCATAATGCATTACCATAATTAAATTTTGTTTCATGGATCATGTGGCCAAGCCATCCAAGAAGTGTTTCCGCTTATTATTCTCCCCTAAAAAGATGATCAGCCTCTTAAATAAATAAAGTTGCATAACACAGTAAGCCACACATTAACCAACAATATTCTCTATTGTCAATAGGTGATTGCTCATTGAGTGGTTGAAAATTGTGGTTTGAGGGGAGGGTTGATACAACGTTGTTGGTTGCATCTTATGATTTATGATTGTATCTTATGATTTATTTTTAGGACATAACTTTATTGATTGTATGTATACTGAGAGCTTATGCACTGGAGATCAATTCCTTTGTGTGACCATTTACACTTGGCCAATAAAAACCTATTCTGTTCTGTTCTATCCTATCCTATCCTATCCTGTTCTGTTCTGTTCTGTTCTGTTCTGTTCTGTTCTACTCTATTCTATTCTACTCTACTCTACTCTACTCTACTCTACTCTACTCTACTCTACTCTACTCTACTCTACTCTACTCTACTCTACTCTACTCTACTCTACTCTACTCTACTCTACATTATTTCTATTTCTATCATGATTTTGAAAACTGAAGTTGGCTATAGTGTTGTTCCACATCCTTTGTTTCTATCCTGTGTGATTTTATAGCAATGCATTCTGGGAGAAATCAGACGGGGACTTCCCAGAACAGCTGGCCTTGAATTTCCACTCTTGCTAAAAGTGATTTGTTTCTTACTGCCAACCACAACAGGCGAGCTTCTCCATTGCCAAAGGCTACAAAGGGCATGAATATTCCCATCCTCTCTGTATTAATTGCAGGAGAAATGAAAGCAGAGCCAAATGGGTCTCATTAATAGTGAAACAAATGCACACTCCAAGAAGTAATGTGAAAGCTCATGACATTTTTTTTTTTAATCATAGTAACTAGAGTGCTGCACTCTAAATGCTGGGAAGGGTTTAATCCTTTTCCTTGCACTGTTATCAATACCCTCAAAGCTATTATTAACTCCATAGAGGGAAGAAATACAAAGGATTGGTCAGTAGGTGTAGAAGAAGCTTGGGAGGGGAGCATGATTTAGATTGCACAAATAATGTGAGGAAGAAGATACCACCACCTTTACCCTGATCAGATTAATACTCGCCTAATAGCTGTTTTGAAAAAAAGATTAGCTGTGGCATGTTTTGGCCCCAAGCTTCTCCATGAATTATGTAATATCAACAGAACGTTTATATGACAAGTTCTACACTTATTACCTTGTAGTGGTAATGGGTTAATAAACCAGGAGTTTAAATTAAGCCTGCAGTGTGAATTCAAAGTAGAATGGAACGTTAAACATGAGAGGATCCCTCTGATATTGCCCTTGCACAGAAACATTGGAAATCTCAGAAGAGCCACATAAGACCAAACCAAAGATTTATCTAATCCAGTGGTAGCCCATGAGATGCCAATAGTAAGGGCAGAAGGTTGCTGGATCAGGCCTTTCTAATATTGCTGCTTAAACCCAGTTGATTATGAAATGGCAGGCCAGAAGAATCCTAACTTCCCTTTGCTGCCATCTAGAGATCAGCAATATTTCTGCATAGCTGTACATCTAATCTAGCATTTTGCATCAAATGGAGAACATGCAGATTCATTCAAGAAATTTACTGATATGGAAAGGAAGGCAGTAGTTTCTTACATTGTTGTTCCCTAGTCAACATTATTGAAAGGGGCCTCCTACTGATAGATAGAGACAGAGATGGAGACAGAGACGGATAGATGGAGATGGAGGTGGAGATGATGGAGATGATGGAGATGGAGAGAGAGAGAGAGAGATTTTCTATCATTGTTTACCTTTCACCCCTCCCTTTCTTTGTATTTGCTTCAAGCTAAAAGGCTTCAGGCCAGAAGAGAGCTGGTCTAACCCTCACAGGAAAATAGCACACTTTCTGCAGCACCAGATATGGAAAGGCAGACTGCTTGAAAGTAACATACAACTTATGACCAGCTGTTTAACAACCATCTGGATTTTTATGGCCCGTAAAGCACTTCCAGCCATCGTAAAATGTTGCCTGCCGCTATGGTCACATGATCTCATTTCAGACTCTTGGAAACCAGTTTACATTTATAACTGGTTGACAAGAGTCTCATGGCCAGGTGATCCCAATTTGCAGCAGGTTTTTTTCCATTTGGGAGAATGGATGTATATTACAACTGCTTGATTCACGTAAGGACTGCCATAAAAATGATCATAAAATCAGGTCCAGTCATATGGGTGCATCAACATACAAATATCATATCTCACAACTAAAATTCCAGCTCCAGTTGTGGTCACAAGTTGAAGATTGCCTGTATAGTCATGGTGGCTAACAGTCATTAATAGTCTCAGGCCCTTATAAATATGTCTTTTCAAAAGCATTCACATTTGTGGGTAGTTCTTATGGTATCCATAGTTCAGTCCTGTGTGAATATGCATTTCCTTTTACCATTCCTGAGTTTCCCATCATTCAAGCTGAATGACTTTTGAGTTCCAGTGTTGCAAAAGAAAAAAACATCTCCCCATTCATTTTCTTCACAATGTACATTACACCCAAACACACACACACCTTAATTTTGGATGGGAGAAAATGTGCCAGGCTGGAGGGTCAAGTAGCTGAAGAAAATAAAGAGAAATCACTTCTTATGGTTGCCATGGCATAATAACACACAAATGTACCCTTGAAGTGTAAAGTCAAGGAATTCTTCATTTTACCATTCCTCTCGCCACTCATTTTTGCCCTCTAAACTAAAAGCTCAAAGGTCATAATTTCTTCCTGTTAATTGTCCTCTACTGCAGCCCCCACCCCATCCATGGCCAACTCTACAATATTTTTTGGGAGTTTGATGACCAGAATTAGACACAGCACATCAAAAATGGTCACAGCACAAATCTGTCAAAGCATTTTTATTATTATTTTGGATCTCTTTTTAACAAGCCATATTATGAAATGTGCCTCTCTTTTTTTTTTTTTTTTTTTTGCAGTATTTGTTCACAGATTGACTTTGGTGTCAGTATAGCAGTGACAACACTAAACACCTGAACAGTATGCATGATCTTTTTAGAAATTCTCAGAGGAGAATAAGGCTAGCTGTAGATCATTGCTGCCTTACATTTCCTACTTCCTACGTTCCTACTTCCAATTCCCATACAGTTCTTACTGAATCTGCACACTTGGAATTGTTATCCTTTTTGTCCTAGCTTTAATATGAAACATGCACAATTGAGCCTTTGTATATATAAAGGACACACTAACTGAGTGCCAAAACCAGTGGAAAGCAGATCTGGGATGGTAAAACAGCTGCAATGTAGTGGCCAAGCCACTTAGAGGCACCAGACCTTGGTCACAGAGAACCAGCCTACGTAGTGAATCCGAACATCAAGACTCTGTTCTTTTGCAAATTCAAAGATACACCAAAGCATGGGATAAGTGGTGTGAGTTTCCAATTGAGGGGAAAATATTTCCCACTTTTGTTCTTTTCCCTTAGGATCAACCAAAGGAAGGATGAGGTACCAACACCAAATCTCATAAATAGCTCTTGCTCAGAGTGAATCTGGGGACTGTGAGCATGATTAATGAGGAGTGTCTGCTGGGAATTGTCTGTGTTGAGGGAAGATAATTGAGTCTCTATTTTGAGGTGATAGAATTACTGATTGGATTGCAAAATTAATTGGTGTTGTTTGAGGGGGAAGAATTGATTTCAGGAAGCCGATAGAGGAGCAGAGAAAATAAAGAAGAAAGATTAAGGATCTCTCTTTCCTTGTTACCATCTCTCACCCTGCCTCTTTCATGGTCTTCACATCATATGAATATCACAGGACTCAAAGGGGCATGAGTGCCCCAAGTCAGAGAGGAATTTTCTATCTGCTGAGTTGCAGGATTTTATCCTTTATTTGAAAAGGGTACAGTAACATCATCCACAAAAAGGAATAACTTAAAGAAAATTCCTTAAGCCTTACAGCTTCCGCTACCCAATAAGGCCAAGAATGATCAAGATTGATGGGGTTATAAGATGCTCTGGGGGGAGAGATTACCAACTGGCCATCAGGAGTCAGAGGGCATTGGGCCAGAGGGACATGGGCTAAAAGCATGACAATAAAATAATCAGGAGTTATTCACCAGACTTGCTCTTTCCAATACTCTTCTCACTTCTGTGCAGATTTGACATTCAAGGTGAGAGTCAAATATACAGTAGCTGGCTATCATTATTAGAGTCATTATCATTATCTATTCTTCAGAAAACAAGAAATAATAACTTTGTAGAGATAAACAATAATGTACTTTTCAAGATAATTGTGAGGAAGTAATATTCTTCCTTTAAAAAAAATTTGGGGGGGGGGGAATGACATTATTCCCATGTTTCATTTGAAGCCATAGAACACTATTCTGATGCTGAGGAAAGTTAGCAATTACACCTCTGCAGGCTATATTAAGTAATATGACCACTGTTTTTCTAAAAATCTGTAGTATTTTTAATACAATTCAGCTTGTAGTTGTAGATTCTTATTTTTATTTTGCAGTATTAAAAGCAAGCCCAATGTACACAAACCAAGCAACTCCAAGTTTGTTAAGATCAGTAGCAAGAAATATTTACCATTTCAGAGCTTAATATTAATGCTTTAACATCAAGATTATGTGAAGAAACAATCTGGAAGAAGGTATCTGACAAGCCTATGAACATTCGATGTGTTTGCTGAGGACTCAAAATCTTGGTTGGAATTTTCGACCAAGGGATATGATCACTTCTTTAACAGTTTTCTTCTGGCCTGCTAAAATGTTTCTTTGTTAAATAGACCAAAAACATGTCATATTCACTTTTTTAACTCTCTTAATGCAATTTGGCTGTCATTGACAGTTGCTGTCTTGTTATTATTATTATTATTATTATTATTATTATTATTATTATTATTATTATTATTATTTTATCTTCTTATTTGAATTTTAGATGACTTGGAGTCATCTTATCGTGGATGTGTTGTTAGCCAACCTGAATTTATTTTATGGAAAAGAGGGGTGTAAATTCAGTAAACTAAGTATAGCGTAGATTGTTCCACAGTATAGCAAACTGCATTAAGGAAAAAAGCTTCCAAAACAAGTGACTCTTTACTTTGAGAAGATTAATCTATTATAATGCCAGCACCTCAACAAATATACTCTTGTCAGCTCAGTAATATCAGGCTATTTTACAGTTCTCCTTGCATGCTCCTGGTTCTCCCCCCGCCCCCCCCCCTCCACATATTCCCAGCAGACAGCTCAACTAGACCACACTAAATCAGCACACTACGCCCACACAAATACTTTATTCTTTCAAATAAAAATCAGAAGGAAGGCATTGCCTTCACTGAAAAGATGGATTGCTGATTTGTTTTAAGAATAAAGTGTCCCCAAAACAGCTTTTGGTATCATTGATCAGCCTCTAGTGTTGCATGATTGACTGCAGGATACGCAAGTTCTCCAACAATTCATTTTTGCTCATGATGAGCAATTAGCTATGTAGATGTTATGTTTAGTAGTGGTCTCGTATTAGACCCAGCTGGTCATGTTGATCAGCTGATTATTCAAACATTTCTCATCTCAAAGATCTAGCTGCAGTTCAGAAGTGATATCTCTTGTCCAGCTTATGGTTTTGCTAATTGTGGCGGTGGAATAATCACGACCTCATCATGGCTAGTTTATTATTAACTCTTAAAAGAAGGTTCAAGGAAAGCCATCTTTCCAATTTTCCTAAAAATGAGGTAAACGTGGGATGCAATTCAGTCAGTATCTGGAATTATCTTTGGGGAAATGTTGAGGGAAATTGGCTCCCTTCTTCCTCCTTCACTATTAAACGGGCTGTTGAACGGGCACAGAGGGAGGGGTAGTTTATGCTTTCCAGCTATCACCTATTATCAGGCACAGATTCCTTTCCTTACTCTCAGAAACTCTCCCTGCGAATAGAGACCAAAATGGACAAAGGAAGTCTTTAGCTCAATCATTTTGTGATAAATGAAGACATTCTCACCTCCCCTAGTTTGGAGCTCAGGAAGGCAATCCACGAGGGGAAAACTGATATTTATGCAGTTGGGCAGGAGATGCAGGGGAGAAGGGTGTTTCTTTTTTTTTTTAAATAATTTTTTATTATTTTTTATTTTTCCAAACTCTCCCCGATACATACACCGTGATATTTATGAGATGTTAACATACATTCTTTTTATATAAGATACTTTTAATAAAATGAAATAAGTACATACACATGACTTTTGGTGTTGCTCGCCCATTTCCCCTTTCACTGTATCCACACTCCTTCTTCTCTACCTTCTTTCTCCCTTTCTTCTCTTCCCTACTTCCCTCTTCTTCTCTTTCCTTGGAGAAGGGTGTTTCTAATAACCTTGAAGATAGGTTGGAGAAGAGTGCTTGGAGCTTGAACTGAAAAAAAAAATCATATATAGAGAAGAAGTAAAACCACGTCTTTTAATATATGTGAAAACAGCAGCAAAGTCAGAAGCGATCCATTTTTTACTATTTCATTCTTCTTTGGGGGGGTGGGGGGGAAGGAACAATGGAAAACTTACCCTCAAAAGAAAAAAAATTCTGCAAAAAGAATTCTGCTTTACTACCTTATTGTCAGATTCCTCTAGGTCTTTCTTTCTTTCTTTCTTTCTTTCTTTCTTTCTTTCTTTCTTTCTTTCTTTCTTTCTTTCTTTCTTCCTTTCAGCTTTATTGTTGGAGATGGCAGAAGGTCCTACCACTAGTCTTTCTGTTTCCAGATACAACATCTTTCCATGCTCTGAAGTTTCTCTGTAGGTTCATCATTTCCTCCTGATTCCTTCTGGGATTTAATCATGATATCATCTCAGGGCTGAATCAAAGAAGGAGAAGCCAAGGCTCCTGGAAAGAGCATTGAAGAATGAGAGAGAATATTCATTCAAACACACACACACACACACACACACACACATGTGCACACACACGCACATGCACGCACACACGCATACACACACACACTTTTGACTGCTTTGTAATTAAATAAGTCCAGCAATCAATCAAAGAATTCTCTGCCTCAAGTTCAAAATAGATTCGAAAGCAAACTCTCTTTCGTCAGACTGAAAGCAAATAGCTACCGGTAGGAAAGGAATGCAAGAGGCTTGTTCTGCATGGCAGCATCACAATTCCATCTGTTCCAAATGCATCCACAGAGCCTTAGGAGCTGTTCAACTAAACTTTAAAATGCTGCAGCAGACATTTGTTTCCATCCAATTTTCCCAGCCCTTTTGGTATTTCTAGCTGAAAACATGCTGCATAAATACACAGCTCCAGTCCTTCTGAGTCCAACGGCCCCTTTAGACTCCTTCCGGTCCAATCTTAGGACCCCAGTGGTCCATGAAGCAGATGTGCTGCAATGACAATTGCTTTATATATTTATATATTTAATGCTTCCCTCCAGAGAACCAAAGGGTGGTTTGTTTTATTAGCAATCCATTTGCACAGTGGTGGCAATTCACTGTATCTCTGCAGAATTCTGAACATTATATACTGTATATGGAATCTTAAAGCTGGTAACCAGCAATTCATGCTCACTGACTTCCAAAATGAAAGGACTGTACCACCTTGTGTTGTGTGTGTGTGTGTGTTTTTTTTTCCCTAGGCAGCCTTTGTGGGTTCTTATTAGATTAGCTGTAAATTCTGCAAAACACAGAATACTTATAAAAGGTGCAGACAGCAGTCAAACATGTGATAAATTAGCTTCGAAATAATGGTGCTGATGATTGACAGAAGGTAAAAGGTTTCTGTCCTCCGGGAATAAAAGTCTTCGTAAGTAAGACAAAGTGCAGTAAGCAGGAGAATCATTCTATACCTTTAGCTATAGGTTTGCTCTAGCAACGTATTCCATTACAATTGTGGCTATAAATAAGTCAATTAGAAAGTAGATATGGAGAAACTAGGGGTGAAGCAGATCCCACATTTCCTATAATCATTTCAATGCTTTTCCTATCTCACCTGTTATTATTCATTCTTTTAAATATTTTTGTGTCACATTTACCACATAACAATTAAAAATACAAATTAAAATACGAATACCTAATACAGGTAATCCTCAACTTGCAACCATTCATTTGGTGACCATTCAAAGTTACAATGGCACTGAAAAGTGATTTATGACTGTTTTTCACAGTTATGGCTGTTGCAGCATTTATTTTATTTATTTATTTTATTTATTTTTTTTGACTTATATGCCGCCCTTCTCCCCAGGCTCAGGGCGGCTTACAGCAGAAATACAAGTACAAAAATATATAAATCATTTAAAATAGTAATACAGTATAAAACTATAAACTATACCCACTCATACAACATACAATCCCAATCAAAGGCCCAGGGGCAGAGCACCGCTCACACGCCCCAAGCCTGTCTGCATAGATGTGTTTTTAAGAGTTTTCAGAAAGCTAGGAGGGAGGGAGCAGTACGAACCTCTGAGGGAAGCTGGTTCCAGAGGGCTGGGGCAGCAACAGAGAAGGCCCTAACCCTAGGTCCCACCAAATGGCACTGTCTAACAGACGGGACCCGTAGGAGGCCAACCCTATGTGCCCTAACCGGTCGCTGGGATTCATGGGGCAGAAGACGGTCCCACAAGTATCCTGGCCCATTGCCATATAGGGCTTTATAGGTCATAACCAACACTTTGAATTGTGTTCGGAGACCAATTGGTAGCCAGTGCAGCTCACGAAGGGCTGGAGTGATAGGAGCATGTCTTGGGAGACCCAAGACAGCTCGCGCGGCCGCATTCTGAACCACCTGCAGTCTCCGGACATTCTTCAAAGGTTGCCCCATGTAGAGAGCATTACAGTAGTCGAATCTCGAGGTGACAAGGGCATGGATCCTTGGCAACTAGCATCCCCATGGATCCTTGGCAACTAGCATATATTTGTAACAATTGCAGTGTCCCGGGGTCATGTGATCTCCTTTTGCAAAATTCTGACAAGCAAAGTCAATGAGGAAGCCAGATTGACTTAACAACCATGTTGCTAACTTAACAACTACAGAGATTCACTTAAAAACTGTGGCAAGAAAGGTTGTAAAATGGGGCAAAACTCACTTAATGACTGTCTTGCTTAGCAACCAAAATGTTGGGCTCAGCTGGGGTCATAAGTCAAGGATTACCTATTTGAGGATCTTCTTGTTGTTGTGCCATATCCGTTATCGGATGTTGGCGATCATGTTGGTGATCCTGTTTTTATCAGCAGCTGCACAAAAAAGTGCTGCTGAGTTTTGTCCAACCCAGTCCCTTAGATTTTGAAGCCACAATGTTCTTCTTCTGCCTGGACCTCGTTTGCCTTCAATCTTTCCCTGGAGGATTAAATGGAGTATGCCGTATTTTTCTGGGTATCGCATCACATGTCCGAAATATTCTAATTTTCGTTTTTTAATTGTTTTGATGATTTTCCTTGGCTTTCCCAGGCAGCTTATCACCTCCTCATTTCTGATCTTGTCAACCCAGCTTATACGTAACAACCACCTGTAAATCCACATTTCAAATGCTTCTAGTCTCTTCAGGTGGCCTTCTGTCAGAGACCAACTCTCTACTCCATAGAGCAGGATAGAAAAAATATAACATCTGACAAGCCTGATTTTCAGTCTTAGGCTTATGTTGTGACTGCAGAAGACCTTTTTCATTTTGAAGAATGCTGTTCGAGCTTTTTTTATCCTTCTATTTACTTCAACGGTAATGTCCCAGCTTTTATGTAAATTGGAACCAAGGTATGTGATCCTTTCAACATTTTCAAGTGGTATTCCTTCTCAATTTATTGGTGGTAAATTAACGGGTTGTTTGCTGATGACCATTGTTGTGTCCTGGGCCTGATGAGGAAACTCAGCAGGCCCAAAATTGTTGCAAATGGTCCCAGGCATTCTAAAAGCTGCCCAGGACCAGACAGAGTGGTGCCAGCCTTGTGCCCATGCCTTGTCCGGGGTTCAAGCCCTATAAAAAGGCCTGCGTGCCTTTTGCTTTTTGCTTGGAGTTGGAGTAGGAGAATAAAGCATTGATTAGTTGTCACCATGTGTCTTCATCATTAGTTCATGAACAGAGAACTCAACACTGGTGACGAAGGTGGGATCCTTTGCAAGCTGAAGAAAAAGATTTAAGGACTTACCCAGGAAGTCCTGAAGAGGGGAAGACGGTGTCTGAATCAGCGTCCCAGCCTGCCAGTACAGCGTCACTGGAGGGTGAGCTCGGCTAAAGGACCCTTTCCCCAAACAGCAGCTTATAGAGGAAGCGAGTGGTGAAGGTTGTAAACTTACAATGTCGAAGATTGGCCGCTTGACTGATTTCGATGTCTCCCACCCAGAGAGATGGAATTCCTACATAGCACAGGTGGAGAACTACTTCAGAGTAAATCAGATTAGAGAAGATGTCCTGAAGGCAGCAACTCTTTTGTGTGCCTGTGGACAAGAAGCTTTTGACATCACAGAAAATCTGGTGGCCCCTGCACCTCTGGAGTCAGTAACATATGCCGACTTGAAGAAAATGTTGAAAAAACACTTCCAGCCGAAGTTATCCATCATTGCTTGGAGGCACGCGTTCGAGCAGAGAGACCAGAGGCCGGGTGAATCTGCTGTGGACTTTATTGCGGCCTTAAGGCAAGCAGCCAGACCTTGTGAGTTCAAGGATCTGGAAGAGAGGCTGTGAGATCGTTTTGTCTGCAGCTTAAGGAGCAGAGACTTACAACAAAAGATTTTTGCAAAAGAAGATGTCTCCTTCCAAGATGCACTGCGAGAGGTGGCAGCTGAGGAAGCAGCAGGCGGGGCTGTGAAAGGCCTTGCACCTTGCCAGGAATCCTACAGAAACAGCTACCGTCCATCAAGAGAATGCTCGAGAAGGATCAGAAGTGGATCCTGAAGAGGAAGTCGACAGACTTCACCAGCCAGCTGAGACGAGGCAGAAGGGACGTCCAGTCAAGGCCCCAGCATCTTTTCAATGCTTTGGGTGCGGAGGATGCCACAAGCTAGCTGACTGCAGGTTTCGTTCCGCCATCTGCAGGGCATGTGGCAGGCAGGGCCACACTGCATCCATCTGTTTGGGTCGCCAAAAGGTTTAACTTCGGGAAGAATTGCTTCAGAAAGGTACCAGGGTCCCCAGCCAAAACAGAGTGGGTTCCTGTGCATTACGCAGGAGCATTCTAACAACAGGGATACACAAGCCCCTTAAGAAGAAACTTGCCATTAATGTAAGATTGCAAAGGGTTCCCTTACTGATGGAGTTGGGACTCAGGGTTCGCTCTTTTCATTATTTCAATTAATACCTTTAAAAGGATTTGCAGCAGTAGTGGCCTTCGGGTTTATTTATTTATTTATTTATTTATTTATTTATTTATTTATTTATTAAATTTCTATGCCGCCCTATTCCGGGAACTCAGGCCATCGAATCTAATACTCACTAATTTTCAAAATTCTATGGTGTGTGTTAAGGAAGAGGCCACCCTTAGGGTACAGTATAAGGATTTTGAAGGTCCCCTAGATTTGGTGGTTGTTGGGGGTGATTGTACGAGTCTTATTGGACTCGATTGCTTTGAGGCCCTGGGAATCCAAGTAACTGGGCTGCACAGCTTGCAAATGCTGGGCCTTGCAGAGGGTTGCAAGGAGTTTGCAGATGTGTTTAGTTCAGAGCTAGGATCCTACAAGGGGCCTCCCATTTCACTATGGTTAGACCCAACCATCACGCTCATCAGGGTTAAGCCTAGGAGGGTACCTTTTGCCCTCAAAGGTAAGATAGATGCTGAACTGGACAAATTGCTCCAGCAGGGCATTTTAGAACCTGTGGATTCTAGTCCATGGGAAACTCCCATAGTAACACCTCTAAAGGCTAATGGGGAAATACGTATATGTGCAGACTACAAGTGTACACTGAATAAGGCGTTGCAACAGCACACTTATCCAGTCCCTGATGTAAGCCACATTCTGGCCTCCCTCAAGGGGGGCGCATCTTTACGAAACTTGACCTGGCACAGGCCTATCAACAGCTACCTGTTGATGAGGCAGCTGCAGAGGTCCAGACTATTGTAACTCACAGGGGGGCTTCAAGGTCAAGAGACTACAATTTGGGGTCAATGTAGCCCCTGGCATATTCCAAAGTGTCATGGAAAGCACACTTTGAGGTATTCCTGGGGTCTGTCCCTATTTTGATGACGTCCTTATTGCTGGGGAGTCATCTCAAAACTTAGCAGAAAGATTAAGGGCTGTCTTGCTTTGTTTTCGAAAAGCAGACCTTAAGCTAAAGCAGGATAAATGCAAGATAGGAGTCACTTCCACTGACTTCTTAGGTTTCAAGATTGATGCCCAAGGCATTCACCCTGCTGAAGCTAAACTACAAGCTATTCAATAGGCCCCAAGCCCCAAGTCCTAGAGTGAGCTGCAAGCCTTCTTGGGGCTATTAAATTTTTACCATGCATTTCTCCCACACAAAGCTGCAGTGGCAGAGCCGTTACATAGGCTCTTAAACAAGCAGGCTCCTTGGCAGTGGACTAAAGTCCATGACAAGAGTTTCAATGAGGTTAAGGCCTTGCTCACTTCTAATGCTGTTTTAGTGCATTTCAATGAGCAACTGCCTCTTTGCATCGCATGTGATGCATCTCCTTATGGGGTGGGAGCTGTACTTAGCCATCTGAAGGCTGATGGGACACAAGTCCCTATGGCCTATTATTCAAGGACTCTGTCTTCTGCACAGCGGAATTAAACTCAAATTGACAGAGAAGCCTTGGCCATAGTGGCTGGCATTAAGAAATTTCATTATTTCTTATATGGCCGCCACTTCACAGTATATACAGACCATAAGCCTCTGTTAGGGTTGTTTACTACTAACAAACAGACACCACATATCATTTCTCCTCGTATGCTGAGATGGTCCATTTTCCTGTCAGCATATGACTACACTCTAGTTCACAAACCTGGAAAAGAAATGGGCCATGCAGATGGCCTAAGCAGATTGCCTTTAACTCAGGTAGAAGCAGACCCTGCTTCTGCCATAAATATTCTTTCCATTCAGGAGTTGCCTGAATCTCCCCTCAATGCTAGGGACGTGGCTGCTGAAACTGCCACTGATCACACGCTTACATGCGTGCTGACATGGGTGTTGTCAGGATGGCCTGACTCGTGTCCAGATGCGACATTTCAAAATTTTTGGCAAAGGAGACACGCACTGTCTACCTTTAAGGGTTGCCTGTTATGGGGAAGCAGGGTAGTGATCCCAGCCTCATTGAGGTCTAGAATCTTGATCTCTCTGCATGAGGGACATCCTGGGATAGTCAGGATGAAAGCGCTTGCACGCAGCCATCTTTGGTGGCCGGGGCTCGATAAAGCCATCGAGGCCCAGGGGCATGGGTGCCAAGTGTGCCAAAAGTCTCGGCCTGAAATGTCTCAGGTCCCAGTACATAGGTGGGAGGAAACTCAAACCCCATGGTATAGGGTTTATGCTGGGCCCCTTCAGGGGCAATTCTTTCTGATTGTCGTTGATAGCCATTCTAAGTGGCTAGAGGTTGTTCCTGTTTCCTCCACTACTACTGCCAGGACCATCCAGGTGTTGAGAGTAATTTTTGCATAACACGGTCTTCCAGATGTACTGGTTTCTGATAATGGCCCTCAATTTACGTCTTCTGAGTTCCAGGCTTTTCTTCAGGCCAACCTGATCCGGCATGCATCCATCCATCCTCCAATGGACTGGCAGAGAGAATGGTGCGTACCACCAAAGATGCCCTCAAGAAACTGACTTACGGTAACTGGCATCACAGGTTAGCTGACTTTCTTCTTGCACACTGCACCACACCATGCACGACCACTGGGAAGAGTGCAGCTGAACTCCACTGGGGTCACAGACTCATTACTAAATTGGACAGGTTGCACCCAGACCAGGTAGCTTCACAGGTGTCACAACCGCGGGCACCAAGGAGACTAAAGTTGGGTGATCCGGTCTGGGCTAGGAACTATGCTCCTGGTCATCTGTGGGTTCCTATTGTCTTTTGTAAGATCTCTGGACCTCTATCATACGAAGTGACCTTGGGAGATGGCTGTGTCCTGTGGTGTCACATCGATCAACTGGCGGTTGTCCCCTGTGGATTCTGCCCCTGCCTCCACTCTCGGGCGGGAGGGGGCCAGGAATTAAGTTGCACTTCAGGTCAACTTCTTGAGACACAATCTCACACTTCAGGTCAACCTTATGAAACACAATCTCACTGTTCCGGGGATGTACCGCAGGTCGCTAGGGATTTCCCAGGGGAAGTGCAAGGACTTCCTCAGAGTTCAGCTATTGTGTATCCGCAAGAGCTCCAAACAGGAATTCACCTGAGGTGGGGTTAACCATTGAGGCGACTCAAGACTCTGGCACCTCGGCCACAGGGGACTGAGAGTGTTGGGGCACACCTGCAACGCAGGTCACGTCTGAGACTGGTCATGGGCTCAAGGGACTAAGTTCCCTGGAGCCATCCAGAATAGTTGGGGAATCCTCAGCCAATTCAGAGGGTTGGGAAATTTCAGCTGCTCTCATGGAGCCTGGGGAGAGCTCTGGCAATTTTGCCAGCATGCCTCACCAGGGGTCACTTGCAAAACGTGTGCATATAAGTCCTGGTCTAGCAAGCCCAACAGACGGGCCGGTAGGCCAGGTGCCCTTAAGAACAAGTCCTGGTCTGCCTAGCCGGGTAGGTGAGCTGACAGGTCAGGCACCCTCCCTAACCTTGCATACGTCACAACGGGCTAAGGCCCCTCCTAAGCATCTAGGTGAATATGTGAGGTTCTTGTCAGTACAAGGGACCTTACAGGTCTAGGTTGAGGAGATGGGACCTATGTGGGGTAGAAGATAGACACACGAAGTCCACATTAGAGAGTGGGATAGTTAGCTAACTCTGTTAGTTATAAGAAGGGTGTCTGCATGTGAGCAGGCTATTATTTTCTTTTAATTTATTTTATTATTATTGTAAAGAATTTGGAATTGTGTGTGTTCTATCCAGGGGGGAGGGGTGTTGTGTCCTGGGCCTGATGAGGGAACTCAGCAGGCCCAGAATTGCTGCAAATGGTCCCGGGAATTTTAAAAGCTGCCCGGGACCAGACAGAGAGGCATGTACAATGCACGAAAAAAGAAGAACTCTTATTGGTTCATTCTGTCCGGGGTTCAAGCCCTATAAAAAGGCCTGCGTGCCTTTTGCCTTTTGCTTAGAGTTGGAGTAGGAGAATAAAGCATTGATTAGTTGTCACCATGTGTCTTCATCATTCGTACGCAAACGGAGAACTCAACAACCATGATCTTGGTTTTTGAGGTGTTAAGCTTCAAGCCGTATTTTCCAGATATTTCTGTGACTCTGTTGATGAGGAGCTGAAGGTCTTCATGCTTACTGGCAAGCAGAACTGTATCGTCAGCATATCTTAAGATGTTAATCACAAATGAAAGAGGTGATGCAAGCACACTACAAAGAAATAGGGGAGGAAATGGAGAAAAACTTCCAGGAGATCAGAGAGAAGGTAGACAAGCGGATGGAAAAAGTGGAGAATCAAGTAGAGGGACAGATAGCAGAGATGGCAGAGATGAAAGGAGTGGCCCAAGACCAATCCTCCATGATACAGTACTGGCAACTGGCATCAGCAATCAGGTTTAGAGGTTTGAAAGAGACATCAAACGAGTCCCAAGGGGGCCTGCTCAGAACCTTCATAGAGGCCCTGGCAACATTTCTGGGAAAGCCAATCTCAGACATCGCATGGCAATTCAACAGAATCTACAGAGTGGGCACACGGACGACAACAAACGCGCCAACCAAGGGACGTGGTCATCCACTTCGCGACGCAGGGATTCCGGAACCTCATCTCAGTCACATCGTACAACAAGAGTTTATACATAGAGGGGCAAGAAGTGAAAGTACTGAAAGAGATCTCCCAGACGATGCTGCGAGACAGGAAGGAATACAGGTTCCTGGTCGACGAACTGAGATCACGCGCTCTGCGATACAGATGGGAAGCCCCTACAGGGATGACACTTTTCTATAAAAATAAAAGATACTGCCTGGACTCGGTTCAAAAAGCCAGAGAATTCCTTGAAAAGGAACTGACGTCGGATGGACTTCAATACACCATGAGAGAAGACGCAGGAGGGCCACCAGAACGACAGACCGATGCAGGAGCAAGAGAAAGGGAAGGACCAACTCGAGACACGACGACACAGAGAACAGGAAGCAACAACAACAAGGGAACAGGACAGACAGCAGAGGGCAGGATAACACGATCCACCGCCAAACGCACGGAACAACACAATATGATCCCTCTAAGCAACTTGATCACCAACTTGGATACCATGGGAACGAGACCAAAGAAGAACACAAGAGATAGAACAGAAGCGGTCTCGGAAGAGTATCCTGAAACCGACAATGACAACTAAATACTTGACATGGAACGTTAACGGACTAAATTCCCCACAGAAAAGGAGAAAGATATTTCATTATCTGCTTCAAGGAAGAAACGACATAATTTGCCTACAAGAAACACACATCAGAGCAGCGGACCAGAAATACTTAATCAACAACAGACTAGGTACACACTTTGTCGCAGCGGCGCCACGAAAGAAGAACGGGATTGTTATATACGTGAAGAAACACGTAATAGCCAAGCTAATAGAATCAGACTCCCAGGGTAGATACCTAGCAATCGAAGTGACACAGGAAGACAAGAAAATTCTAGTGATGGGCATATATGCACCAAATCAACAACAAGGAAAATTCTACAAAAAGATACACAAGAAGTTAACACAACTCAACTACAAATCATGTATTATTCTGGGAGATTGGAACGGGATCATAGAGATTGCCCTAGACAAGAAGAAAACAAAACCTAGCCCACAGAAGCACTCCAAGTTGCCTAAACCTTTCTTTGACATGAAGGAAGACCTTGTACTGACAGACGTCTGGAGGGAACGGCATGGCAAAGAGCAAGAATTCACCTTTTTCTCCGACAGACATCAATCATTCTCCAGAATTGACTTTATATTAACATCAAGCGACCTGTTAGTTTGTCTAAACGCGGTGAAAATCCTGCCCAAAGTGCTAACAGATCACAATCCGGTGAAGATGGAACTAAGACACGGCGGGAGACAGAAGAGATCCTGGAGAATTAATGAAAACCTGTTTAGACATGGAGAAAAGGTGGCGGAATGCAAAAATGCTATGAAGGAATTCTTCAGCATAAATATGAACAACGAAACACCGATAGAAATGATCTGGGATGCCAGCAAGGCTTACATGCGTAGGATTCTTATGGACATGAATAAACGGCACCGTCGCCAACAAGAATGAAAAAGAAAAGAGCTAGAAGAGGAGATAAGCAAGAAAGAGAGGCTACTAATAAAAAGACCAGAAGACAAAATCACCAAAGAAGGAATTAAGATCTTAAGAAAGCAGTTTGACATGTTGATGGCAGACCAAGTTGCGAGGAACATACAATATGCAAAACACAAGACATTCTGCAAGGCCAACAAACCGGGTCGATGGCTGGCCTACATCCTAAGAAAGAAACAAAAATCCCGCATAATTGAAAAGATAGAATATAAAGGCAAGGAGGAATTTCGACAAGTAACCATTAAGAAAGCCATCACAAAGTTCTACTCGAAGCTATACGCCGAGGAGAAGACACAGGACAAAAGACAGAAACTTTTCTACAAAACGAAAAGGTACAGGCAATCACCGATACACAGAGAGAGGCCCTGAATGCCGCAATCACAAAGGAGGAAATACACTCAGCGATCAAACAGCTAAAACCAGGAAAATCGCCAGGGACGGATGGGATAACAGCGACTTATTACAGGTGTCTCCAGGAAGAGATGTTAGAACCCCTTAGACAGCTATTTGTCAATATACAAGAATGAGGCCAAGTTCCACCATCCTGGAAAACAGCCTATATTTCATTAATCCCCAAGGAGGGGAAAGATACTACACAACCCGCAAACTACAGACCCATCTCACTACTTAACACGGACTACAAAATATTCACAAATATTCTGGCCGATAGACTAATGACTGTACTACGAAAAACAATACACCCGGACCAAAGGGGATTTATACAAGGACGCCAGATGAAAACCAATGTGAGACAGCTGTTGAACATAATAGAGTACTTGGACAGGCACAAACAGGTACCGGCCGCCCTTATGTTTGTGGACGCAGGAAAAGCCTTCGACAGACTGAATTGGCCATTCCTGACGAACCTGATCCAGAAGATGAAAATGGGAGCACAGTTTCTCAACTCCATAAGGGCAATTTACCAGAAACAAACAGGCCAGATCATTGTGAACGGAGACCTAACAGACCCATTCAACATAGAGAGAGGCACGAGACAGGGGTGCCCGTTGTCACCCCTGCTATTTGTCCTAACACTGGAAATTTTACTGAACAGGATAAGAGCGGCAGAGGACGTACAGGGCATACAGATTAAACAGCAAGACTACAAACTATGTGCCTTTGCGGATGACCTGCTGGTGACAATGTCGCAACCAGCACAGTCAGCAAGGAAATTGATGGAGATAATGGAAGACTATGGTAGGGTGTCAGGCTTCAAAGTAAATATATCAAAAACAAAGGTGCTAGTCAAAAACCTAGACAACAAAGCAAAACGGAACCTGGAAAGAATAACGGGTTGTGAAATAGTCAAGAAAGTCAAATACTTAGGAGTGGAGATAGAATCAACAAATGCGAAATTATACAAGAATAACTACGAGGTCCTGTGGAATAAGATACAAACAGACCTGGAAAGGTGGAAATCACTACGTCTGTCCCTGCTGGGCAGGATAGCGGCAGTAAAGATGAACATCTTACCCAGATTTTTCTTTCTCTTTCAAATGCTACCCATACTCAAGAAGGATGCGGACTTAGACAACTGGCAGAAGGGCATCAACAGATTTATTTGGGACGGCAAGAGACCAAGGGTGAAACTAAAAATCATCCAAGACGCAAGGGAGAGAGGGGGACTCAAAATGCCTAATCTAAAGCTATACT
Organism: Bothrops alternatus; assembly: GCA_034064705.1. Taxonomy (NCBI): domain Eukaryota; kingdom Metazoa; phylum Chordata; class Lepidosauria; order Squamata; family Viperidae; genus Bothrops; species Bothrops alternatus. The sequence goes on along the minus strand of JARGCV010000031.1, from coordinate 2,021,749 downwards.
ACTATGCAGCGACGTTGGTGGCGGTGAGCGACTGGATCAACATGACAAATGATAGAATTCTGAATGTTGAGGGGCATGGTCTACTACTCGGCTGGCACGCATACTTAGTATACGACAAAAAGGCAAACAGGAACTTCAAGGAGAACCCACTACGAATCCCATTGTTATGGGTCTGGAAGAAATACAAGCACCTCCTACACGACAAGATTCCCATCTGGACGATCCCCGGACATGCAATAGGGGATATGAACACATCCCAAGGGCAAGAAGTGGTGCCCTACAGTGAATTTGTACTGGGAGAAGAAAATGGGTTCCTCTTGAAACCCCAAGCAACACTAGCAAACAGAGGAATAGGAGGTACCTGGCTATCATATATACAACTGCAATCAAGGTGGCGTAAAGATAAGAAGAAGGGCTTCTCCCAGACCAACGAGAATCTAATTAAACAGATTAGAGAACAGGGGATCAGGCACATCAAACAAGTGTACAGCATTCTGATAGAAATGGACTCTGAAACCGAGCTAGTCAAGAACTGTATGATAAGGTGGGCACAAGACTTCGGACACTCTATCACCATGGACACGTGGGAGAAAATCTGGGTGAGGAATGTAGAATTCACAAAATCGCAACACTTAAGGGAAAACTTCTACAAAATGTTCTATAGATGGCACCTAGACCCGAAAAAAATATCACTCATCTACCCGGACTCCCAGCCCAAATGCTGGAGGTGCGGGGACGGGGAGGCTACTTACTTTCACATATGGTGGACATGCAGAAAAATCAAAGCATTCTGGAGGAAGATATGGTGGACACTCCAAACCATTTTCAAAAAGCGTATAGAATTTTTACCTCAGGCTTTTCTGTTAGGGATCACAAAGGATTTCACTATCTCAGAGACAAATTTATTTTTGAACTTAATTACAGCAGCAAGATTGTTGGTGGGACAATACTGGAAGAATCCGGAAATACCGCCTATTGAAGAATGGACTGTGAAAGTAACAAATTTGGCGGAAATGGCGAAAATATCAGCATACTTGAAAAATCGCTCCAATGAACAATTTTTGACGGACTGGAAACAGTGGATAGACTATATCCAAGAGAGACACCAATCAAACAGAATGCAGCTGAGGCTCGATGGGAGGAGGGAAGAAGGGTTAACAAATCAAATGTTTACAAAAACTAACACCCAATGTTGAATGTATATGTTCTATAACTAATGCCTCTTAACATAACCTTATGACTAATGTTGTTTGCTTTAATATTGTTAAAGCGGACTGAATCTCTACCTCAGGATATGAAACTTTTACCTCAGGATCTCTGGTTAGGGACTATAAAAGATTGCACTAGTAATGGGATGAAGTCAATTCAGAAGCGCAAACGAACAATATGAGATAGACTAGATACAGTAGATAGACCATATATAAGAGAAACACCAATCAAACAAAATGTATTCGGAGTATACTTGAAGATGGAAGGGAGGAGGAAGAACGTTTACTAAAACAGATGTTTACAAAGATTAATACCTAATGTTGTATGCCATGTTCTAGGATGATTGCTTAGCAATAGGATCTTATGTTTAATGTTGATCACATTAATATTGAACCAGATAAGAGAAACACCAATCAAATAAAGTGTAACAGGAGTATAGTTGAGGCTAGACGCGAGGAGTGGAAAAAGGCTTACTAATTCAGACGTTTTCAAAGACTAATACTTAGTGTTGTATATCAGGTGCCATGATGGTTGCTGCATAATATGTTTTTATGTTCAATGTTGATTGTTTTAATAAAAGAATTTTTATATTGGGGAAAAAAATATTGGAAAAAAAAAGACTTTGCCTAAGAATTGTGTTGGCAAAAAGTAACCACCTATGATGTGTCACGCTAATAAGAGTTTGTCATACAATTTGTACCAATGTAATGACCTGCCCCAGCTGGTCCCTCAGGAAAGCAAAACTCTTGACTCCATTGAGTTGAATCAAAAGAACTTTTACCGAGAGAAAGTGGTTGCAGAAAAGTCAGGCAGAATCTGAAGGTCCTGCGCAAATGGTGGTGGACCTGGCAACCTCAGGAATACTGTTGCTACTTTAAACTCAAGGATGGTATAAAAATAACAATCTAATTTCTTTCCATTAAATCTCTTGACAACTTGAATAAAATTGTTGACTTACAAAAAAAAAAAGATGTTAATCCAAACACCGTTTACTTTGATGCCAGTATCGATGTTCTCCAGTGCCTCGTTGAAGATCGACTCAGAGTAGATATTGAACAACAGTGGAGACAGAATACATCCCTGTCTGACCCCTCTTCTTATTTCTGCATCAGCTGAGTATTTTTGCCCTAGTCTCACATTTGCTACCTGATGCCAATACAGATTCTTTATGATTTGGATGTCTTTGTCATCTAGTCCCCCTTGTTTCAGGATTTCTAATAGTTTGCTGTTTCTTATTTTATCAAAAGCTTTTTCAAAATCAATGAAGCACATGTAAACACTGTGATTGACATCTCTGCAACGCTGTACAAGAACCTGAATGCTGAACAGCGCATCTCATGTACCAAGATTGTTTCTGAAACCAAATAGTGTGTTACCTAGACGCTCTTCAATTTTGTTGTATATTCTTGTGTGAATTATTCTCCGGAATATTTTCAGGGCATGACTCATTAAGCTTATTGTTCTGTATTCGATACACTTCTTTGCATTTATTTTTTTGGGATTGTCACAAAGGTTGATTTTAGCCAATCATTTGGTATCTTTCCTGTTTCATATATCTGATTGAAGAGCTGCAGTAAAAAATTATTCCCATTGTCTTCCAGCAATTTTAAAATTTCTACTGGGATATCATCAGGTCCTATGGCTTTTCTTGTTTTTGCTATTTTTATTGCATGTTCAACCTCCTCCATAGTGATATTTGGTCCAGTAGTTATACTTCCCATATCTATATCATCCCTAGTGTCCTCAAAAAGTTCTTCAATATATTCCTTCCATCTTTTTAGTTTTTCATCCTCATCTAAGATAATTTTCCCCTCTTTGATAACTAAGTTGTTGGTTTTCTTTTTGTAGAGGCCTGCTGCTTCTTTCACTTTTTCGTGTAAATTAAAATTATCATGTATATGTTCTGTCTCTTCTATTTCCTTGTATCTCTTTGCAAACCACTTTTCTTTTGCTAGTCGAATTTTTCTTCTAATTGTTTTCTGCAATTCATTGTATTTTTCTTTGTTTTTATTTTTATAAGATCTTCTTTTATCATGAGATGAAGAATTTCCTCCGTCATCCACTGTTGTTTCTTGTGGTACCCCTCTCTCTGTTTTGAATTTGTTACCTCTACTATTGCATTTTTAAATTTATTCCAGTTCGTTTCTACATCATCATCATTCAGGTTGTTGGTTTCCCTTAAATGATTTTCTAGTTCTTCTTTAATCTTACCTCCATGTTTAATGATGAAGTCTCTGTCAATTCTTGGTTTAGCAGGGTTTGGGTTTTTCATCCTTTTTAGTTTCAGCTGGACTTCAGCAAGTAGCAGATTATGATCGAATGGTACATCTGCACCTGGGTATGTCTTTACTGATTTTACTGAGTTTCTAAATCTTTTGTTTATTGTAAGATAGTCAGTTTGGTTCCTTACTACATTATTTCGTGTATCTGCTGGTGATCTCCAAGTGCAGAGGCGTCTTTTTGGCAACTTGAAAAAAGTATTCATCACACATTGCCTATGTTCCTTGCAGAAGTCTACAAATCTGTCACCTCTACCATTTCTGGTTCCTAAGCCAAAATTTCCAACTGCAGGAGCATCACTTCCTTCTCCCACTTTTTGCATTGAAGTCCCCCATGTGTATTGTGATATCATTACTTTTTAGGGTTTTCAGTACACTGCTTATATCTTCGTAGAATTCTCTAAATCCTCCTCATCGCTGTCAGCTGTGGGAGCGTAAACTTGTATAACATTCATATTTACTGGAGTACTATTTATTTGGATCATTATCACTCTATCGGATACAGGAATAAAGGACTTGATGCATTTATTTACACAATTGTTTACAATTATAGCTACTCCATTTCGATGGTGTTTGCTATTCTCACCAGAGTAGTAGATAGTATAATTTCCTATTTGAGGATGCTGTCACAAATAAAATCTATGTAAAGAACTAAAGAGTTTTAATTTTCCTTGCATCACACAACTTCGATATCAGCTACAGTAGCTATATGGGTAAGTCTTCCCTTCCCTTGTGTTTTTTTTTATCAATTTTGAGGGTGGTAGTTGTTATGATCTATAGTTGTGGGCTTGCTTTCAACTATACTGAGAATGCAGTCCCTTTTCTTTAGAACAGGTTTGGAGAAAAAAATATGGGTTGTTTATTATGCTTAAGGGGCAAACTTTCTAAAGGCATTTTGATCTGTTGGGAAAGAAAATGAAAGAATAAACCATTTCTTCCCAGAAAATGTAGTAATAAATCGGGGCTGCAGAAGGTAGGGCTTTTTTGTTGTTGTTCACTTGTTGATTGCTTAGTTGCCACCTCAGCTTTATGTATATCTTTTTACAAATGATATGATTGTGTATGTTCTTCCATGCATGTACATCACCTCATTATCATAATTTATTCTTGGGTGTTTTCCCTTGTTGACAAAAGGGTTCTACATTTATCAAAAAAGGAAAGCACCAAAAAACACTCTTTAGTTGAGGCAGAAACAAAGAATTACTGCTAAAATGTTGCACAACGGTCCTTTGGATTATTTTCCATAGTCACCATCTAGACAAGGAGAGAAGACCACTTCAAAAGCTCAGACTTGGCAAAATACACACATTTCCTAAACAGGGAAAGGGGTCGGGCCAGGAAATCAGAAGTTCTGAAGTCCCAAATTCTGTCTGGTTCTGAAAAGGATGTACGTGATCATTAAAAGTGACACAGAAATATACCTTCTGAAGGAAAAAAATATTTTTGGTTTCCATTTTCTTCAGAAGCCCATGTGATAATCATAGAAACCAGGATGGACATTCGCAAAGTCAGATTTTCACTGAACAAATGATGTGGGAAACTAAGGGATACTAAGATGTTTAGACTGCAGTGCTTTTCCAATCTTTTGGATCAGGTACAACCAGGTGTTCTAGTGTCATTTTTGCCAAAATTGCAGTTCTATAGTTCCTCAAATGCTTGCTTGGGTCGATTGTTGTTTTACATCATCCTGGACATGATCCTCCAAGCATTGACATTCAATAATATTAATTACATTACAGGATATCAGTTGGAAAACCTGCAAGTGACAGCTTGTATTAGAAAATAATATGTTTTCCTCCTTCTGTGCTCTTAAAAGTAATTGTCTTTCTAAGGGCAGTGGTGGGATTCAGCCAGTTCGCACCAGTTCAGCAGAACCAGTTGCCATTTTTTTGTTGCCCAGACCCAGAACAGACTTCCGGAAAGGTCATCCACACAGAGAACCAGTTGTTCACATATTCCCACCACTGTCTAAGGGTACTTGCATTTTGCTTGGTTGCCATTCACCAGTCCTGCCAAAGGATTCTGAAGTCATGCAAGCATCAGAATAACAAAATAAAAGAGTTGGAAGGGAACTTGGAGGTCTTCTAGTCCAACCACTGGCTCAAACTGTCCCATCTCTTCTTAAAAACCTCCAGTGTTGGAGCACCCACAACTTCTGAAGGCAAGCCGTTTCGTTGATTGATTGTTCTCACTGACAGAAAATTTCTCCTTACTTCTAGGTTGCTTCTCTCCTTGATTAGTTTCCATCCATTGTTTCTTGTTCTGCTGGTTAATTGTTCATCATCCTTCCCCCAGACAAGCAACAGAGTGCAAAAATCATATTTTATAAATTCATATTTTATAAATATTCTAATAATATTTAAACTATTACTAATACTTTAATCTATTCAGTTTTAACATGTGAATGTTTAATTATTTTACTTGTTTTATAACTTGTAAGCCACCCAGAGCGACCTGGTAATAAATAAATAAATCTAGATCAATGATATGTATATACCTGTGATATGCATGTCACAGGGGACACGCCAGGCCTCCAGACCTTCTGGAAGTCCTGTGAGAAGGTCTATTCTTGCTTGGTCTCTGGCACCTCTGCAAACCATGCAAGGACAAGATGTGCTTTCCCATCTCTTTTCAGAGGCTGCAAAGCCACACAAGAACATCCTCCAAGGTTTCCAGGCCTTGTGTGACTGGGAGTTGCCTCAGGTAGACATTCTGAAGAATATTTACAATTATGTCCCTATGTGTTCGTTTATTAAATAATAATTTTAAATAATATAATTTATTACTGTCATATTTTTTTTCTTTTTTGTCAGGGGAGGGGGTTGGTGGTACACTAGAAAGTTAAAATAGGCATTTTCTGAATTTTTGATATGCCGAGCCTAAAAGGTTCATCATCACTGTTCTAGACAGTGCTCTATACCCTGGTGCAGGGATGTCCAGTCCTGGCAACTTTAAGAACGTTGGACTTCAACTCCCAGAATTCCCAGCCAATATTCATGCTGACTGGGGAATTCTAGGAGTTGCAGTCCACAGATCTTAAAGTTGCCAAACAACCCGGCCCTGGTGGTTCCTGGAACAAAAAGTAAACGAACAACCTTCCCTCTGCTGATGGAGAAAAATGCATTAATAGCAGTCTCCACCCCCTATGTAATACCTTCATAGTTATCTATGTGTTTTGCAAGTGTTAATATGAGGGGGAAGCTGCCTGACCCAAAAGACCTCCAGTGAGGAAAAAAGTTATTTGATCCCCTGCTGATTTTGTACATATGCCCACTGACAAAGAAATGATCAATCTATAATTTTAATGTTAGGTTTATTTTAACAGTGAGAGGCAGAATAACAACAAAAAAATCCAGAAAAACACATTTCCAAAAAGTTATACATTGATTTGCATTTTAATGAGTGAAATAAGTATTTGACCCCTTCGCAAAACATGACTTAGTACTTGGTGGCAAAACCCTTGTGGGCAACCACAGAGGTCAGATGTTTCTTGTAGTTGGCCACAAGGTTTGCACACATCTCAGAAGGGATTTTATCCCACTCCTCTTTGGAGATCCTCTCCAAGTCAATAAGATTTCAAGGCTGACCTTTGACAGCTCAAACCTTCAGCTCCCTCCATAGATTTTCTATGCGATTAAGGTCTGGAGACTGGCTTGGCCATTGCAGGACCTTACTGTGCTTCTTCTTGAGCCACTCCTTTGTTGCCTTCGCTGTGTGTTTTGGGTCATTGCCATGCTGTGATACCCATCCACGACCCATGTTCAATGCCCTGGCTGAGGGAAGAAAGTTCTCACCCAAGATTTGATGGTACATGGCTCTGCTCATCGTCCCCTTGATGCAGTGAATTTGTCCTGTCCCTTTAGCAGAAAAAAAAACCCAAAGTATGTTTTTACCTCCATGTTTGATGGTGGAGATGGTGTTCTTGGGGTCATAGGCAGCATTCCTCCTCCTCCAAACATGGTGAGTTGAGTTGATGCCAAAGAGCTTGATTTTGGTCTCATCTGACCACAACACTTTCACCCAGTTCTCTTCTGAATCATTCAGATGTTCATTGGCAAACTTCAGACGGGCTTGTACATGTGCTTTCTTGAGCAGAGGGACCTTGCGGGCACTGCAGGATTTCAGTCCTTCATGATGTAATGTGTTACCAGTTGTTTTCTTGGTGACTATGGTCCCAACTGCCTCAAGATCATTGACAAGATCTTCCCGTGTAGTTCTGGACTGATTCCTCACTATTCTCATGATCATTGAAACTACACGAGATGAGATCTTGCATGGAGCCCTAGACCGAGGGAAATTGACAGTTATTTTGGGTTTCTTCCATTTGCGAATAATCACACCAACTATTGTCACCTTCTCACCAAGCTGCTTGGTGATAGTCTTGTAGCCCATTCCAGCCTTGTGTAGGTCTACAATCTTGTCGCTGACATCCTTGGACAGCTCTTTGGTCTTGGCCATGATGAAGAGTTTGGAATCTGATTGATTGATTGCTTCTATGGACAACTGTCTTTTATACAGGTAATAAAATGAGATTAGGAGCACTCCTTTTAAGAGGGTGCTCCTAATCTCAGCTCACCTGTATAAAAGACACCTGGGAGCCAGGGGATCAAATACTTATTTCACTCATTAAAATGCAAATCAATTTATAACTCTTTTGAAATGTGTTTTTCTGGATTTTTTGTTGTTATTCTGTCTCTCACTGTTAAAATGAACCTATTATTAAAATTATTTAATAATAATTATAGCTCATTTGCCTAGGAAGAAGAACATCACCTAGACTCAGAGAAGTGATATTGGAACAGGATCAGCGCCAACCGTGCAGATGGGATGGCTTAAAATGAAGCCAGAAGATGCAACATTTGGATTCACATGAATGAAATACAGCATTCATTTAATTCCCAGTCTCACTAGCAATCTGGATAGATTTGGTGGCTTCCTAATTGCGCTGACCAATTCCTCTGCTGTACTGAAATGTGTCACTAACAGGCTATCTTATTCTTTAAAGCCCATCACTGTCACAGAGATGTTCTCTTGATATTATCAAAGTTTGTAGCCCTTCAGGGTTATAATACTGAAACACACACCCCAGTTTTGTTTTTATTCATCTATCAAACTAAAACAAAAGACACGTTAATACTTCCACTGCCACCATTCACTGTGTGGGTAGCATGACATCAGAGTATCGTTGCCTCTTCTCTTTTACATTCTGGTCCTCAACCACTCAAGTAGCTTTTTGGAGGGTGGTGTCATCAAATCAGTGTTTTCTCCTGATGACTGCATGACCGATCCTTGTGACTTTCTTGGCAAAGTTTTTCATAAGTGGTTTGCTATTGCCTCCTTCCTAGGGCTGAGAGAAAGTAACTGGCCCATGGTCACCCCATTTGGCTTCACGTCCAAGGCAGGATTAGAAATCATAGTCTTCCAGTTTCTAGCCTGATGTCTTAACCACTACAACAAACTAGTTCTAGCTGTTAGACCACAAAATTTCCTGACTGACAGAATGATTGTCCAGATAATGTTCTATCCAATGATATACAGAGGATATCCTCAGTGACAAAGGTTATATTTAAAATCATTATTCATTCTAGCAATGTTCTTTGTTTTAGACACTTCTGAATGTAAATCCAGGCTATTAAAAAAATCTGCTTGGAATCACAGGATTTCTAACTTAGACAGATGTGCCAAAAAAGCCAACACAGTGCTAGGCTGCATTAACAGAGGGATAGAATCAAGATCACGTGAAGTATTAATACCACTTTACAATGCCTTGGTAAGGCCACACTTGGAATACTGCATCCAGTTTTGGTCACCACGATGTAAAAAAGATGTTGAGACTCTAGAAAGAGTACAAAGAAGAGCAACAAAGATGATTAGGGGACTGGGGCTAAAACATATAAGGAACGGCTGCTGGAATTGGATATGTCTAGTTTAATGAAGAGAAGGACAAGGGGGGACATGATAGAAGTGTCCAATATCTCAGGGGCTGCCACAAAGAAGAGGGAGTCAAGTTATTTTCCAAAGCTCCTGAGGGCAGGACAAGAAGCAATGGATGGAAACTAATCAAGGAGAGAAGCAACCTAGAACTAAGGAGAAACTTCCTGACAGTTAGAACAATTAACCAGTGGAACAACCTGCCTCCAGAAGCGGTGAATGCTCCAATACTGGAAGTTTTTAAGAAGAGACTGGACAGCCATTTGTCCGAAATGGTATAGGGTTACCTGCCTGAGCAGGGGGTTGGACTTGATGATCTCCAAGGTCCCTTCCAACTTTATTATTATTATTATTATTATTATTATTATTATTATTATTATTATTATACATAAGTGCATTTGTTACTAAGCTGAGTAAATACATTATTATTTTTAATTACATAACTGACATCAAGAAAAGGATGTGAGGTTTTTCATATTCATTTTAACTATACAAGTGAGTGTGAGTGTGGAGTTTTAATTCACTGCTACAAAGATTCTAAAACTGTGAAAGTAGAAGACTTCAACATTTTTGGTCCATAAAGCTATAAGTCAGGAATCAGCAATAGGATGCTTTGGATGAGAACTTCCAAAATGCCAGATTATTGGGAAGTCTACCCAGGACTTCTCAGTACAAAATATCTGGATAACAGTAAACTGCTTTGCCCGACGTATTCTGTCTCTTAATTCAAAAGCACCGAGGTTTTCACTCTGTACTGCTTGGGAACTTTCCAGAAGCAGTCGCCTAACTAAATACAGGACTGGATAAATCTTTGGTGTGATCCAGCGGGAACTCTGCCTCTGTGTCCAACTTCTCAGTCTACACTAAAATTTGGAGCCAATGTGTTTCCTAATGCCAGTAGATTGGTGACTATATTTTCCCTCAAAGTGGCATCACATTTTATGGTCTTGTAAGATTCATTTATCTGGGCATGATGGGAATGGAAGCATTATCCTCTTGTGATCTTTAAATGAAAAAACCTAAACTATTATGGACATGAGATTTTTGAAGTCATTCTTCCCTCATCACCTTGATATTGCAGCGGCCACATAATGGCCTCTCAGAAGGTCCTTGTACAGGTACCCCATGCAAAGTCTTAAGTTTCTTTAAAACAACTAGAGTGGTGGTAGTTATTTTTAATTTTAAGTGGGACCACACGTTAGTTCTGTAAACTCCTTTTTGGCTTCCTAGAGTGCAGAAAAGAGCAACAAAGATGATTAGGGAGTTGGAGGTTAAAACATATGAAGAAGTTGCAGGAACTGGGTCTAGTCTAGTGAAAAGAAGGACTGGGATGACATGATAGCAGTGGTCCAATGTTTGAGGGGCTACCAGAAAAAAAGGGGGGCAATCTATTTTCCAAAGCACCAGAAGGCAAGACAAGAAACAATGGATGGAAACCAATCAGGGAGAGAAGCAATCTAGAACTAAGGAGAAATTTCCTACCGGTAATAGTCAGAACAATTAACCCATGGAATAGATTGCCTTCTGAAGTTGTGGGTGCTCCATCACTGGAGGCTTTTAAGAAGAGACTGGACAGTCACTTGTCTGGAATGGTCTAGGCTCCAGGGTCTCCTGCTTGGACTAGAAGACCTGCAAGGTCCCTTCCAACTCTGTTAGTCTGTTCTGTCCTGTTCTGTTCAGAGCTGCAGAACTGCAGGCTTATTCACATGATCAGCTTGCCCAAGTATGGGCCACTGACTACTTCTTGACAACAGAAATAGACATCATCCTTTACCCATATTCAGCCCACTGAGAGGCAGTCTCTGTCCATCTTTTTTCTGCTATACATCAAAAACAGCCAACATGTGCCTCTTCCAATGGTGCTGTCTAGTTCAGCGGTTCTCAACCTGTGGGTCGCGACCCCATTTGGGGTCGAACAACCATTTCACGGGGGTCACCAAACACCGCAGTCCGCCATTTTTTCCCCATTTCCCCTCGGCCGGCGCAGGGGGCAGTACCGCGCATGTGCGGGGGTAGCACCACGCATGCACGATGTGGGCCCATCGTGCCGCGCATGCATAATGCGGCCCGTCGCACCGTGCATGTGCAATTCAGGCCGTCATGCGCACGCCACGCATGTGCGATTCGGGCCATCGCGCCGCACATGCGCGATGTGGGACATTGCGCACGCACCACGCATGCGCGATTCGGGCCGACGCCCCGCGCATGCGCGATTCAGGCCATCACGCCGCACATGCACGGTTCAGGCCGTCATGCCGCGCATGCACGATTCGGGCTGTTGTGCCGCGCATGCGTGGTGCAGGTCAGGGTCTCGGCCTGAAAAAGGTTGAGAACCACTGGTCTAGTTCAACCTACTGTATTTCATTTCACTATAGTTAAATGCCTCCAGTCCAACTGGTCTCTCTGGCAGGAATACCCCCTTTTTGTTTGTCACAGATCACTCTCCCAGACTGCCGCCGCCTTCTTCTTCTTCTTCTTCTTCTTCTTCTTCTTCTTCTTCTTCTTCTTCTTCTTCTTCTTCTTCTTCTTCTTCTTCTTCTTCTTCTTCTTCTTCTTCTTCTTCTTCTTCTTCTTCTTCTTCTTCTTCTTCTTCTTCTTCTTCTTCTTCTTCTTCTTCTTCTTCTTCTTCTTCTTCTGTTTTTTTACAAGTTCACTACTGGTACAGTGAAAAGCTAGGTTTCTTTTATGTCAACAAGTTCCTGGATGTTTTTTTACAAGATAAAATTGTCAAGGACTGTCTTTTCCTCCTCTAGCTCAAATAACAAGAATTTTTCTTTTAAGTGATCCAGAAAGAACTGGACAAGAGTTTTACACCTGTAAAAAAAGGAGTAAAGAATATCTACCAATCAGGTGGTAATTGTAGATGACACTATACTGGGGGGGAGTACTAACACTTTGGAAGATAGACTCAAGATTCAGAATTTCCTAGGCAGTAAAAAACAAATGCACAGGTACAATACCTGGCTCAACAGTAGTAACTATGAGAGGGATCTTGGTATTCTAGGGGACCACCACTTAAGTATGAGCCAGCAGTGTGCTATTGTCAATAAAGCCAATGCGGTCCTAAGCCGCATCAACAGAGGGACAACATCAAAATCATGAAAAGTGATAGTACCACTTTATACTGCAGTAATGAGGTCACACTTGGAATGCTGTCCAATTCTGGTCTCCATGTTACAAAAAAAGATGCTAAGACCCTACAAAGAGTGCAGAGAAGAGTAACAAAGATGATAAGAGGTCTGGAGGCTAAATCATATGTTGAATGGTTAAGAGAACTAGCTATGTCTAGCCTAAGGAAGAGAAAGATCAGGAGTGATATGATAGCTCCTCTTCTAGTATTTGAGGAGCTGTCAGGGAAAAGAGAGATCAACTTATTCTCAAAAACACCTGAAAGCAGGACCGGAAGTAATGGGCAGAAGAGCATTAAAGAGAGAACCAACCAGGAACTAAGGAGAAATTAACTATCAATGAGAACAACTGCCTCCTGGAGTTGTGCTTCACTGGAGGTTTTCAAGAAAGGATTAGAGAACCATTTGTCCAGAATGGTATAAAGTCTCCTGCCCTGGGAAGGGAGTTAGACTAGAGTAGAGGTCCGCAACCTTTTAGGCACCAGGGACTGGTTCCGTGGAGAAACGTTTTTCTGCGGACCGGAGGGTGCGTGGTTTTGTGTGCTGCCTGCATCCCTCAGATGGGGCTTTGCTTGTTTGTGCGGACCGGACCCCTGGACTAGAGGACCTCCAAGGTCCCCTCCAGCCCTATGAGCCTATCTGCTCATCACCATGACCAAAGAGAAGAAAATTCAGGTTGAAATCCAGAAAAGGATCTCTTAAGCCGGCTTAATTTTCCACTGCAATTCAGAAAAGCCACATGCTTTGTGGTTTGGAAATGTCACAGGTGAGGTACAGTTACACATTTTTTTATCTCTTTTGTCTTTGAGGGAAGTTGAAGGTAGGATTATAGTGTCAAAAGTGCAAGAGCTGAGATATTTCTTTGGGAAGCCAAAAAGAAGCTAGCAAAAGTCAGCAATTCTAGGAGTTGATGGGGACAGGGGCTTGTCCTCCCCTAAACTGGAATGTGAAGCAAATTATAAAGGGTCTGTGTATCTTTTCATGAATCTTTCTTGGCAGCTTTGATTGGAAATAAAGGATACATTTTCTCCAAGAATAGTTATTGGAACCTTGTTATCTACTACTAAAAAATAAATTCATGAAATCTTTTCAAAACAAATTGCCAAATATTAATCTCTTAGATAAACTGAATGTCATTGTTCCGGTAGATGAGACCAGTAAAAAGAACTCCAAGGCAAAAAAGTTTCCTTAAAGAATATATTTATTTGGCTACATAGTGTTGGCATGATCAAAGGTGAACCCAAGTCTGAATTTTCCCCAAAGGTTACAATATTACAAAGTTGAACTTTCCACCCCAGTAATGTGTCATAAATCACAATCCCCAATTAACTACTTGCCCGGGCTTTCTAACGGAAGCTTTAACCTGCCAAAATATAACCAGCAATGACCTTGGTTCCCACAGAACAATGTATTACGGTATTTTGACTAAGCTAAAAAACACTTATCCCCCCCTCCCAATTCTGTGGCAACTGAAAATGAAGGGGAAATGGCGTCAGCTAAATTCGTTTGTAGAGTTAGCACTGTACTTAAGAAAAGAGGAAAGCCTCTCACAGTTTTGTCTGCCCTGGTGCAGCTCTAACTTTTGTGTGTTTAAGCCATGAATATTTCAGTACTATACCTTTTGAGAATGACGTCCCCAGGGAGTTAATGTAGGATAGGACTGAAACCTAAAATATTCAGATTCAGCTAAAAAAACACACTGCGTTAGGCTTTGTTTGTTTTCGCCTCTAAACTTGGCCACTCTTATTTACTGTGTAGCTGTTGACATGTACTTACTGCAAAGTAAATACAATATATAATAATGGCTACTTTGGAAGTTAATGTCCCATCCAAAGGGGATTACTGCTGCTGTTGCTACTCACAGCAAGCAATTAGCAGCACCCACAGCACCTTTAAAAAAATTAAGAGCAGCCGCACAGTTGAGTGACTATTGGAAAATTGGTCATTCCTTTGAGATTAATGAACAATTTTCTGTCAGAGCACAGTGCGCTCTAGTAGAAAACTGACAAAAGTCGCTCTGCACTCAAAGGATTATTTTTCCCCCTTACAATCCATTTTGTTGTGCATATTTAAAAGGCACTTGTGGATATCGCCACCTGCCCAGAAGTATTCTCATTATTTTCCCCCTTTAAATATCAGAAACCCAGAAAAAACAAGATACACCAGGCTACCTATCTAGAATCTAAAACAGCCAATTATAGTTGAATAACCAACTAAGTGTAAAATATTTAATGGGAGAGGGGTCCTCCCACCCTTTTGGCTGCCTTCTTTGGGTTTCTTAGACAAATAAGTGGCAGGAATGTGAGTGATTAAACTGTATTTAAAGCAGTCACAAGTGATTAATATGACTCTGCTCTGTGTGCCCAACAGGTCATCCCTTAAAAAGCTTATACTTTCCAAGGAGAACTGGCTGATTAAAAAAATAATAATTATGCCTATCACATAGTTCAGCCCATTTTAGAAAATTAACATGAAAGCTCAGTGCTGTACAAGGCTCCTAGTTCTCTCTTTCACGTGCAGTAGGATTCTCACTCAACCATAGAATCCGTCTTCAACCCCCAAAGCTTATTTGAAAAGAGGATCCCGTTGCCAAAATAGAAGCCAGCTTCCCCCAATCTGGACATCCTCCAGATGTATACATCATCTCTCAGCTAACATGGCCATTTCTAAGCATTCTGGGAATTGAAGTCTATTCATCTGGGCAGCATCCAGATTGTCAGAAGTTGCTATTAGCAACTAGAATTCTAGAATGTTAGGAGCTGTTCGTTCTGCTAAACGAAATCTTGGAACCAATCAGTTACTAAGCAGAAGATTTCAATTGGACCAACAATGTAGTCATCATGGGCAGTGTGTCTATTTGTTTGTTTGTTCGTTCATTCGTTCGTTTGCTCGCTCGCTGGCTCGTTTATTCATTCGTTTGTTCATTCATAGTATATAGGATTTAAATACTGGCTTTCTACCATCTATTGATGCTCAAGGAAAGCAACAAAAACAAGAGAGCAAGACACAAGTACAACTTCACCATCCCATGAAATTTACAAACGTCTTTGCCTAACTAACCTTTGATTCTTCTCTTCCTCCTTCTAACTCTTTTGTTTTCTAATCTGGGGTTTGTGAAGACGTTTCACTAATTGTTACATACAATGTATAAGATACAAGATCAGAATCTTGAATTTGGGAGAGGGGGAGAAGGAAGCTCTCTGTAAGCCATGCAGTTTGTGATGATAGTACTGTGATTACCCTAAAAATCCAGTCTGAAGATAAGATCAGGATTTTTAGCCTGGCCCTTTAGGGTATAATTTTGTCTGCACTGTAACAGGTAATGTTAGAAAGTATTGGTATTCCTGGTTTCTAATAGAATCAAGATCTAATTAAATCATATAAGTAGGTAAAAATGAATCCTGACAGAATTCATGGTAATATGCTTCCATACACAAAATATGTATCAAGAAACAAGGACTCAGGGGTCATAGTCTGATTAGGTTTTGTGTGTGTGTGTGTGTGTGTGTGTGTTTGTGTGTGTGTGTGTGTGTGTGTGTGTGTGTGTGATCCACATTTTTAACAAGTTTATTGTTTCCACAGCTTTCTCCACATCAACAACCCTGACAATTTTGTGGAACTGACAGAGACTAGCCCAAAGCCACCCAACTAGTTTTCAAGCCCAAAGCGAGATTTAATCTCATGGCTCCCGTATCTCAATCACTACACCAAACTGGTTGATCAGGAAAGAAAGCCTCTCAGTTAAAATTCATCATTTCATTGGAAGATTGATTAGATTATGAGCAGTGGTGGGATTCAAATATGTGAACAACAAGTTCTCTGTGTGGATGCCGCTTCCGGAAGTCCATTCTGGGCCTGGGCAACAAAAAATTAGCTACAGGTTCTGCCGAAGTGTTGCGAACTGGCTGAATCCCACCACTGATTATGAGGTTAGAATATGCACTTCTCAAAGCCAATGATTCCTTGTGTATCTAAAGAAATACGAATGCAATTTTGAGTGTGTGTACTAAAAAACAAACAAACCAGTGCATTTATTGACACATATCCCAGGAAATATTTGTAACATTAATGTCTTATAGGGGATCCACATGAGTTTTGTTACATATTATATTGTTTCTGTAGTATTTTTGACAATAACCCCAAACAATAGCTGCATTCAGTAGTTTCAGTTAAGTTTTCCTCAATAGCAAATTCAGCAACTGTTTGCAATGCTATTAGAATTATAATTCAAAGTCACTAAGTAGAACCATCAGCATCAATAAAGATTTTCAAAATGCTCATGGTCAGCTGATGTGGTAATTTCCACTCTGGTGCGTACTAGATTGCACCATCATTAAATCCAAAACATATTTTACTTATGACATTTTAAAAACAGACGTACAAAAACACAGAATTTGCAGGATGTTCTCCTATTCTGAAAGTTGCCTGCACAAGTCAGATGAATTTGCGCTCCTAAATTAATGGAAAATAAGCACTTCCCTGTGAATTTTACTTAGTAGTGTGCAAGCTGTACTTTCAGAAAAAAATCAAAATCATTTTTCTGGGAGATGTTGGGTTTCCCCCCCTTTAGATTCATGTTTTTGTGGCAGATAATCTTAAAAATCCTTATTCTAGTGAGTTCTGAGGGATAATTCCTTGCATAAAATAGTACCTGAGAAGGCACTTCATGAAAGCTTACGCAAAAATAAATTCAATATTTTTTAGCTTCTACAAGATTCTTCTGTTGTATTTGTTGCAAAAGTCTAGTTTGGCTTCCCACTTGGAATGTGCAACATTTGTGTGTTTTGTGACCCATGAACACTTGAATTCTCATTAATCCATAAAAGTCATCCCTGAATAATGTAGTTGAAACTCTGCATATTGCATTCTCTGACATTACTTTCTTGCCTTGATCCGGCAGGTAGCCTTTTGCTTTGTTACACAAGAAATGATTACCACTATCCTACCCACTTGGTCTGATTGGTTTTCCTTCATTTCTCTCCCCATCACCCTCCTTTCTAATGTACAACTCACCATTGTGTAGCCTGATGTCCTGGACACTTAAATTGCTCTTCTGTCTTTCAAATACCTTTAATTATTCAGACACAATTTCAGATTTGTCAGAATGTGTTGAAGGGAACTACTTAGGGAAACACATTTCTTTGTTAATTCATTTTCATGCCGTTGTGAAGTCAGCTCTCCCCACCCACCTACCTTCCAAAATGGAATGACTTTGTCCTTTAATCCTCCTTTGAAAATTCTAAATATAATTTTTGGCAGACAGCGAGGTATTTGTAATGCTTCTGATGAATTAAAGTATATTTTACATTTGCTGCATTAGTCTGTGGTCAATAATGGCCAGTTAAAGAGAAAATTTACCCAGTAGTGTAACTTCCCCAGATAAATGTTGTGGTAATAATACAAAACTGGGCTAATTATATTACAACATGTAAAAGAACTTTACATGTTGTATATCGTATTACAACATGTAAAAGAACTTTCCATTACCTAGAGTTCTCTCAATGTGTTGGACTACAGTTTCTATAAACCTTAACCAATGTACGCAACAACCAGGTTGTTTGATTTTGGAAAAAGCTACTGTTCATTTAATTTAAAACCGCTCTATCAATTGCTTGTTGAATACTTAAATAATGTTTATAAAAATGGCATTTGGAGAACTCCACTCTTTTCTGAAGCATCTAGCCTGGCATGACAGAAAACAAGATTCTGGCTTTGGTCTCATTTATCCTGGACTTTCTAATATTTTTGCATAGTACAGGTGACTTACAACCAGTCACTTAGCAGGAAAAAAAAATGCACATTGGGTATAATGGATTCACTTAACAACAGTGGAGTTCACTTAATGACCATTGCAAAAAATGCTGAAAAAATCAGACCTAGAAATACAATGGCTCAACTTACAACCACAACAATAGCCAAAAGAGCTAACACAATCCTGGGTTGCATAAACAGACACATAGAATCAAGGTCACATGTAGTATTAGTACCGCTTTATAAAACTCTAGTGAGACCACACCTGGAATACTGCAACCAATTTTGGTCACCATACTATAAAAAAGATGTCAAGAGTTTGGAAAAAGTTCAGAGAAGAGCAACTAAGATGATCCAAGGCCTGGAGACTAAAACTTATGAAGAACGGCTGCAGGTCTTGGATTTGGCTAATCTAAAGAAAAGAAGAAATGGGAATGACATGATAACAGTATTCCAGTATTTGAGGGGCTGCCACAAAGAAGAGGGGGTCAAATTATTCTTCAGAGCACCAGAGGGCAGGACAATGGTTGGAAAATGATCAAAGACAGAAGCAACCTGGAATTAAGGAGAAACTTCCTAACAGTGAGGACAATTAACCGGTGTAACAGCTTGCCTTCAGAAATTGTGGGCACTCCATCACTTGAGATTTTTAAGAATAAACTAGACAGTCACTTGTCTGAAATGGAATAGGTTCTCCTGCTTGAGCAGGGGGCTGGACTAGAAGACCTCCAAGGTCCCTTCCAGCTCTATTCTATTCTATTCTATTCTATTCTATTCTATTCTATTATCTTGCAACCCTAATTTTGTGCTCAGTTATGGTTGTAAGTCAACGACTACCTATAATATTATCTGCCTTACCCAAAGTTTCATGCTAAAGAAAGGTTTTCCTGAATTACTGGTAAGGTTTCCTCTGATACTAATCAGAAGAATATTCACAGTCACATACTTCTATTGTATTTTGGTCAGAAAGAGTAAAGTCAACATTTCTGATCTCATCAAAGTCATTTGATGAAAGGTATGGGATGAGAGAAAAAATCCATACTTTACTTTACTTTATTTAAATTTCTATGCCGCCCTTCTCCTGAGACCCAGGGCGGCTTACAACAATAATACAATAAAATTTAATTTACCAACAGCAATCAACCATCCAATCTAAAACACATTCATTCAATCCGAAACACATTCATACAACACACAATCACAATCAACAGACAGTCACTGATGGCGGCACATTCCTAGGCCCAGGGGCAGAGTACAATTCATACGTCCCAAGCCTGCCGGCATAAATAAGTCTTCAATAATTTCCGGGAAACTAGGAGGGAGGAAGCAGTGCGAACCTCTGTGGGAAGCTGGTTCCAGAGGGCTGGGGCAGCTCAAATCCACAATAAGCTTGTCATTCTTACTAGCCAGTTCCTAGACCCAGGCTATGGGAAAGCTTGGCTATGAATGATGTGTCAAGAGTGATGTGGACACCCCATATAAAGTCCATAAAAATTAATCAAGTTTTATGTTCATTTTAAAAAATGGGAAATTGTGCAGATTACACTTTGCTGAATAACAGTTGGAAAACACCCAGTCAGACAGGAAGGAGGGCTCAGAATCGCTGCACAGCTGCAAGAGATCAAAAACTTTCCCTCCCTCACTCCCCCAGAACCTTCTCTCTCTGTTCCCAAGGGAAGGGCAGCGATCTGAGGAGATTCTTATATTATAGGCAGACTGTGATTAAGTAGTTACCTCAAACTCTACACGTGTGGCTCTGGTTGCTTGCACCTTACAATAGTGTGTAGACCCCCACTGATCTTGTTCAAAACGAAGTCAAAGTGAATTGTCATCAATGCTAATCATGTAATATTTGGATATGATTCATATTAATTTTATTTTGCTCTGAATCAGGCTCAAGGGCTGATTATGACAAATCCTGTTTGGCCTCACCGATTGGCTCTAGCTTGCTTTGATTTGTCTCATGATGCTCTTCAATCAAAATTAGGTGTAGCCTCAGAGTAGTAGAAAGGGGATAAGCTCAAGGCATAACGAGTTTGTTCTTTTGCTTGCCTGTGTCAATTAAACCCTCTATACCCTCTTGAATGAGAAAGTTTGGAAAATGGGCAGGAGAGGACAAGCGACATGGATTCTGTTTAGTTTACATCCCAGTCAATCCCTGTATCCAGAGCAAGTACATATGATAGTTATCAAAGCTAAACATGTCTCAGTGTTTGTATTAAATCTCAGCAAAAATCAAAAACCATTAACTGGCAAGATAGGACAAAAGCAGGGTGGGGAGATATAAAGAGGAGAAAGGATTTAATAACCATTTACATTGCTTCTTTCTCAAAATGCCAGCTCTTTGCAGGGCCGCTGGAAATAATATTGTAGGGAATTAGCAACCACCAAGGGCTAAGAAGCCTGGGGTGGTTCCAGCTTCACCATTTTATGTGCATAACAACAAAATTAAAGTTGGAAAGGAGGACACCAGGTGATGGAGTTCCACAAGGAAAGAGGTTAGGAGGATGGGAATGGTGAATTCAGCATTCAAGACCATTTTGCATCAGGCTGGAACTTCAAAAAGGTCTGGGCTAAGTTTGAAATGGTCAGATGAAGCAATTTGTTAAGTAGCTTTCCCACTTTCATATTAAGGGGCAGCCTATCATTTTTTCTTTCTTTGATTGATTGATATCCCAACTTTCCCAGCAAACAGCACAATCAAACAATCTCTAAGGCCACCCCCACCAACACTGACAGACAAGCCACTAGAAGATAAACTGACAGCAAACTGTATTCCTTACTAGCACTGACAATTTCCTAGTTTGGGTAATGAAATGTCTGCAGCAAAACAATCAAGCTCAGAGAGCACCAAGGACCCCTCATATCCCAACTTTATTTGTACAACTCAAGGTAGGGCCCACGATGGCCCTTATTTCCTCCACAATAATGCTCTGAGGTAGATTTAGCTAGACAGGATACCTGGACCAAATGACCAACCCAGCTTTTGTGCTGAAGGGAAAACTAGAACTCAGCCACCCAGTTTTACCATTGAACCCAACTGGGTCTCATTACATGTAGTCCTTGACTTGCAACCATTCATTTAACAACTGTTCAAATTTACAAACAAATGTGTCTTTGACTAATCCTCACACTTATGACCACTGCAGCATCCCCGTGGTCATGTGATCAAAATTTGGGTGCTTGGGCCACTGACACATATTTACAATGGTTACAGTTTCCTGGGGTCATGTGATCGTCATTTGCGAACTTCCCAGACGGCTTTTGACAAGCAAAGTTAATGGGGGAAGTTGGGTTCGCTTCACAATCTCATGATTAACTTAACAATGCTGATTCACTTAGCAACTATGGTTAAAAAAAAAAAAGTACAGTTAACAACGTAACAACTGCTTTGCTTAGCAATGGAAGTTCTGCTCCAGATTGTGGTCGTAAGTCGAAGATTACCATGCAACTGGATATTTGTGGGGGGGGGAATTCATCTCATTTCATCTGTATTTGCTGCGAGTGCTCAGGTGGCTAGCTCGATTCCTCCGCCATGTTTAAAAAAAAAGGCAGATCAAAGCATAATGATTTTTATTATTTTAAAAAGGACTTCAAGACATTGTCAAATTTAAGCAGGAAAAAATATGAATGGTGGTTAATAAGTTGGTGCAGATCAGTAATGTACTTACCACACCAAAAGAGCAAAATGAATTGACTTCATAAATAGCTTAATTTACTTTTTGTATATTTGACAGGAATAAAATTGACTTTCAAACAGTTAAAGGCATTGAACTTTGGAACTCACACATGCACACAAGCACAGACATGCACAATCCTGATTGACAGAGAACCAAGCTGCTTTAGGCATCTGTTTATGCAACTATGTAGCAAAGCTCTTTTGGTTAAATACACATTTATTAAATTATGCAACTACATGTTTTAATTATATAATTGCATGTATTCAATCAAATTCCATCATAAGCCCATATATTATAATTAAGGCGCATAATGATTGCAAACAAATTATTTTGTGTCAGGGTTTTTTTTCACAAGCAGAAATTATATTTTTAAAAAATTATGCAGCCCCCAAATGATAGGAAATGGTTCCCCATTCACAAGCAAAAATGTCCATTTGCTCCTCTGAAGATGCATGTGCAAATCCCCAAAAGGCAGCAAAAGAGGGAACCCTCCAGGGACAGTAAATAAGCGGGGGTGGGGAGAGTATTATGAATCTCTTGTAGTTTTGGGGGGGAAGAATTTTAAAGTCTTTCAAATGGCTTGGAAACTTAATGTATTTGCCTCATTTTCTGCCAAAATGCACAAGAAATCTTGCTACTTTTCCCCCCCAATAATTTGACCCTAAATGTTAACATTCTGATTCTGTGAGAGGTGGTGCTGTAACACTACACATTGCAAAAAAGATTTTTAAAGGGACACCCCATTGGTGATTACGATGACAGTCGTCATTATCATCATCATCATCACGTTATTACAATCCTAAATCTAGTGGTAAGATAAGAATAAAATATATAAAGCTAAAAAAAGAGACAAAATTATTGGATTTTCAGATTAGAGCAGTGCTCTTTTGTGACTCGTGGACTTCAACTCCCAGAATTCCTGAGCCAGCCATGCTGAGGGGAAAGGGAGAGGTTTCCAAGATGAGCCATGCTGGCTCAGGAATTCTGGGAGTTGAAGTCCACGCGTCACAAAAGAGCCAAAATTGCCTACCACTGGATTAGAGGAGCTAGAACAATAGTCAGGTAGTCACACAAAAGATAGAGGAAGCAAACAACTGTCAGCTTTCTAGGCCAGATGGTGGGTTGAGACAAATTCAGGAATTCAAATGTATCCTGAGTACATAAAGTTTCTAGGGTGTGTTCTTAGGACTGATGGAAGCTGAGGTTCAATATCCTATGAATGGAATTTTGTTCTTGCAGGATCTGACCCAGGAGTGCAGCTTCCTTTTATCTTCTTCATCCACAACTTGAAAGTTTTGCTGTACATGTTTCCATCCTTCCATTGCGTCGTGCTCTTTGTTTAATTTTTTAAAAATACCAAATGGTATAATCCTGTCACTGGGCATTATTATCTTAGAATACATGGCCCTCTCATTTGAAAAAGACCCTCATCCTTTATCTTGTATACAAAGACAGTTTCTACGACAGGATAAGTTGGATTCTTTACGTTTGAGATGCCAGGAATTCTGTATTATTATTTTTTTTAAAGTCACTTCATATCTATATTCTTAGTTTAGCATCAGATTTATCATGTGGCTTCCTGGACATCTGAAATAGCATATTTAACTCCATCAAAATCATGTGAGGAAAACCGCTCCAACAGCTCTCCTAGCTGATGTTAAATACTTCAGGTCTTCCTACACTTTGTCAGCTAAAGCACCGAAGCCTCTACTTCTTTCTATATTGAAGTGAAATGTGAACCTCTAAGCTGTGGGGAATATTTGTGCCATTTGCTCCAACCTTCAGCTTTTACAAATGTCAACCAGGCCTTGGTAATAGGAACAGCAGACAATATCATTGCCTCTACAGGAGTCTCTCCAGCCAAATTACTTGCTAATGACGCCTGTCTGGCTCATACATACAAGGTCACCGAGATACCTTGTTTGTAAAAATTTACTTTGCCCAAAGGGCATTTCACTCCCAGCAACAGCCTTGTGTACTTGACAGAACAACTGAACAGCCCACCTGACAATCCTGGAGGATGGGTGGAAACCGAAGCATTTAAGAGAAATTCCTCTTTGCTGGTGTGTGTTATTGTCTCCCTAATCAAAGATTCCTCACCCAGTCTTGATTTTCAAATAATGCATTCTGATTATCTGACAGAAGATAGAAATACACAATTATTTCTATTCTTGATTTGTTGTTTTCAAGAAAAGGAAACTGAAAAAGTAATAGGCAATACAGGTAGTCCTTGACTTACGACCACAATTGAGCCCAAAATTTCTGTTGCTAAGTGAGACTTTGTTAAGTGAATGTTGACCCATTTTACGACCTTTATTGCCACAGTTTTTAAGCAAATCACTGCAGTTGTTAAGTTAATAGCATGGCTATGACGTGAATCTGGCTTCCCCATTGAGTTTGCTTGTCTGAAGGTTGCAAAAAGAGATCACATGACCCCGGGACAGGGCAACCGTCATAAATACGAGCCAGTTTCCAAGCATTTTAATTTTGATCACGTGACCATGGGGATGCTGCAACCATCATAAGCGTGAAAAATGGTCTTAAGTCTCTTTTTTTCAGCACCATTGTAACTTTGAATGGGCACTAAATGAACTGTTGTACATCAAGGACTACCTGTACTTTTCTTGTTTATCTTTATATTCTTTTTTTTAAGATACCAAACAGTGATCAGAGAAAGCGACAAGTCTGTATACAAATCAAATGACAAACATGAACTGTAAAAAAGAAAGAGCCCAAATATTCTGTTGAAACAATGTAGAGTTATAGCAAAATCCTATACATGTCAAAAGTAGCTCTCACTGATGTTAATGGGACTTGCTTACAAGTAAGCAGCTATTATAGGACTGCACACTTAATGCAGTACTGCACAATCTTAAAGCTGTACTCAAAGGGATGGATTATTAAATGTTGCAAAAAGCTGGAATTTAACAATGGAAAAAATATCAGCAATTATATAATGTTGGAAGAGGTTAGAAGAGGTTCAGTAAATGAGTGGGATTCTTTTGTGGGTAGGTAATCCTTGATGTCCCAGTTTCCGTTTGAAAATATAATTAACATTATGGTTAATTCAGAAAATTGGTTTATTAATTCAGTGAAACAATACCTTCAATTATATTATCACATTATTTGACTCCCAAGGGTAAGGTTGTGTAATGCCTTTGTGATTGCAGATTTCACCAAAAGGTTTGCCTGCACAACATTTCCAAATTTTGTGTTGAAATATATATTTCAAGATTACTTTCATTTTCCATAAATTGTTTTCATCGTTCCATTCCTCTTTTCCTTATTTTAACCTAAGGACTCTCCAAAATCTGACATTTACTTTGGATGAAATTCATGGTAAATTAGGATCTTACTGCTGAATCAGGATGCCATTTTTATGTCTTCTTTGTACTAACTATAATGTGCTGACAAGCTCTATTTCAGATGAGAATTGTTTCCAGGATATGTATAACCTGTACTTATAAAGGTAGTTGTTGCTGTCATGCTGAGTGATTGATTGCTTGAACAGACATGCTGCTGACACCATACATGCTCATGGTGGCTCACCACACAATTAAAACTTCCACAGAATGACATAATAATAATAATAATAATAATAATAATAATAATAATAATAATAATAATAATAATAATAATAATAATAATAAAGTTGGAAGGGACCTTGGAGGTCATCTAGTCCAACCCCCTGCTCAGGCAGGAAACCCTATACCATTTCGGACAAATGGCTATCCAGTCTCTTCTTAAAAACTTCCAGTGTTGGAGCATTTACTGCTTCTGGAGGCAGGTTGTTCCACTGATTAATTGTTCTTACTGTCAGGAAGTTTCTCCTTAGTTCTAGGTTGAATAACTGAATTATAAAACAATACATCAAAACGAGATCAGCACTACAAAATTAAAACATATATATTAAGAACAAACACCAAGCCCTTAGCATCAAACACAATTCAGTTAGAATCAGCTTCACAATCTCCTTCACACATAACATGAAGGCAGTCCTCAACTTATGATAGGTTGCTAAGGGAGTGTTTGAAGTGACGACACACTTCTCCAAGGCTAATTATGACACAGATTGCATTTTGGGTGCCGGGACAACCAGCCCACATTTATGACCATTTGCACCATCCTGTGGTCACCTGACCACAATTTATGAGGGTTTTTTGCCAGAAACTGGAGTCTGCTTCCAGTTTCCAGCAAAAAACGGCCATTGCAAACAATGGATTTGGTTAACGACTATTGCAGAAAAGGTCATAAAATTGGGCATGATCAGGTAGTGACCTGCTTAATAACTGGCATGACTCATAGCCATGATTCTCGGCTCAATTATAGTTGCGCATTGAGGACTATCTGTAAAATGATTCAGTACAAGACAGAGCCTGCAAAGCAGTGGTTGGGATGTCTAGGGCAGGGGTAGGCAACCTTGGCTCTTTTATGACTTGTGGACTTCAAATCCCAGAATTCCTGAGCCAGCCCTAGACAACCCAACCACTGCTCTGCAGGCTCTATCTTGTACAGAGTCATTTTACAGAGAGTCCTCAATGTACAACTATAATTGAGCAGAGAATCATGACTATGAGTCATGCCAGTTATTAAGCAGGTCACTATCTGATCATGCCTAATTTTATGACCTTTTCTGCAATAGTCCACGAGTCATAAAAGAGCCAAGGTTGCCTACCCCTGGTCTAGGGAGATCAGCTATAACTGTTCCCTGAGGGACTTTGGCCCATCACCATCTCTCACCACAACCTCTCTTAGACATCTGTTGTCGTCAATGAAGAAGGAGGTAACAAAATGCCACCTTGAGCTTCTGGCAGACAATTGGCTATAAATCTAATCATGCATTTATGCTAAGAATAAAAACAATTGCTTAAATTTACAGACAGGGTTCTGGCAGAGACAGCAGAAGATATAGGACGATGCTTTATATGAGGTTGAGCAAGAAACTGCCAAAACTGCCATTATGTACCTTACAGTACCACTTAAGATGTCATGCTAAAGTCTGCATACATATTTGGCTTTCAATTTGCACTGGATATTGACCAAAGTCCTGACATATTTATTTGTTTGTTTGTTGTTTGTTAAATTTGTATTCTGCTGCAGTCAAAAGAGATTCACAGCATTCTGCTGAAGAACGGCGCTTCTTTATTCTGCTCAAATTTGTTTTGTTTGTGATGCTCTTCGGCTATTCACACCCCATCATGTATCTGTTGAAAGCACCTTAAAAACAGCCTTTCCTTGCTAGCTGTGGAAAACCAATGTTTCCCCTCCATTTCAACAGTGGATGAAATTCATATTCCAGCAAGTCTCCCCAGTGTTTGCGTGTTTGTCAGTTTGTGTGCATGCTTTCCTACGTCTCACTAAAGGGACTGGCTGCCATTCCCCCTGTCTCCAATTCCTGATTTTCCCTGCCCATCATTTGAAGGGTAGGAAATCTTCAAATGCATTTTCGATGGCTCGCATGCTTGCAACAATCCTTGCAAAAACCCTAACACTCTTTAGGTGCCAAGTTGTTCTGTTGCCATGGAGAGATGAAGGCTTTCTGTGCTTTTTTGTGTAATCACCTCACACTTTCAAAAGCCAATCCTCCATTGTGATTACCCTCTAGCAGCCTAACAGGAGGAACATTTTGCGGACTAGGAGATAAATGTACCCAAACACCTGTTGCTAAGTGCACTGCGGGGGAGCTAGAAACATTTTCCGAAGCAAAGGAAATGGGCTCAGTGAACACAGGAATCTTGGGGGGGGGGAGGGAGTTGGAAGCAGAGAGATTGAGTGCTCACCAACTGGTGGTTTTTGCGTTCAGCAGTTGGCCAGCTGACCAGAAATTGGCTTGAAATCGCTGCCTGCAAGCTTCAAACATTCGACTCTATTGAGAACGTATTAAAAGCATTTTTGATCTGCAGATGATGAGCATTACATGGAGAAATCACAGGTTGGTGTTGAAGTGTGTAAAGAGTTATTTTTACCCAGAACGGCTGATGGTGTGACACAGCTCAGTGATTCGGTGTCCCCCCCCTCCTCCCGCTTTGCAATCTTTGTACAATTCACAGAGACAGTGGAAGGATGGACTCCTTGTAGTGTGGAGGGAGGAAACCTGTACCCCCTCCCTTCCCCATGCCTTTTAAACAGCACCTCCTTCCCGCAGTGATGGAGCCAACAAGATCTAAGGCAGAATTTATAGTCGAGCTGAAAGACAGAGAAGCGGGGGGGGGGGAGGGCGTTTTTTTCCCCCTGTATGTTTGAGATGACTGAAATAAAAGTGGTTGCATTTCAGTTTGGCGTGTGGGGTATTCCTGCCCCTAGAAACCTACAAATCTCTTGGGGCAAAAAGATGCAGAGGCTGTTCATAGAAGGATCCTGGTTCTGTCTGTATTTCCTTGGCTTGCCTAAAGAACTTATTTGCATGTCTAATGGTTAGGCTGGTATTCTGTGAGTTTCCTCATTTCCTTCCATTATTTCTTCCTCTTGTCTGATTCTCAGGTGTGCTATTTGAGGATCAGCCTGACTGGATATCTATCTGTCTGTCTGTCTGTCTGTCTACCTACCTACCTATCTATCTATCTGACTATCTACCTACCTACCTATCTATCTATCTATCTATCTATCTATCTATCTATCTATCTATCTATCTATCTATCTACCTACCTATCTATCTATCTATCTATCTATCTGACTATCTATCTGACTATCTATCTATCTACCTACCTACCTATCTATCTATCTATCTGACTATCTATCTATCTGTCTATCTGACTATCTATCTATCTATCTACCTACCTATCTATCTATCTATCTATCTATCTGACTATCTATCTACCTACCTACCTACCTACCTATCTATCTATCTGACTATCTATCTATCTGATTATCTATCTATCTATCTACCTACCTACCTATCTATCTATCTATCTATCTGTCTATCTATCTGTCTATCTATCTATCTGTTTTCCCCGCCCTCCCAATGGAGGACAACCACATGACAGGCACTTTGGTAGCCCTTGATTTACAACCATTCCTTTAGTGACCGTTCAATGTTACAAAGATTCTGAGAAAAGTGATTTACAATTGGTTCTTGCAATTATGTCCAAGCAAAGTCAATGGATGAAGCCAGATTCACTTAACAACTGATTTACTTAACTGCAATGATTCACTTAACAACTGCGGCAAAAAAAGGTCATACAATCAGGTGTGACTCACTTAATCACCACCTTGTGGTGTGTTGTTTTCTTTTTACAACCCTGTAAAATCCCTTTTATCCGGATGGAGTCAGGGCAACTGAATGGAGCTGAGAATTTACTGGCAGGATGCCCTTCCTGACACCTACATGGAGTCCACCACCTTGTTTAGCCAATGAAATTCTGGCCCAATTCTATTCATAAGTTGAGGACTACCTTTAAAGCTTTATCTCCCTGCACAAGAACCAACCTCAAGAATGCCTCCTTATAAAAGTTATATTTCTAACTTCATGGTTTCTGTCTGTACACACTTCTTTCTGCTCTGTAAAACTATCCCCAACCACCATCTTCCTTTCGAATCCAGATAGCTGCCATTTATACCTGGGAAGCTTCTAGAACAGATTATAAAGCCATTGACTTGCAAACACTTTGAAGGAATTCTTGTCAAACTAAATGTATGTCCTGTTTTCATTGGACAGATTCCTGATCAGATTGTGTGAACATAATATATCTTGACTTCACTAAAGCATTTGACAAAATTCCTCATGACATTCTGGACCACTTTGATTCCTCACAAAGCACTCTGAAGCAGCATGTAATCATCCTGGGTTCTGCCCACCTTGAAATGCAGAGAACATGATGGCCCAATCAATAGTCACCCTCTCTTTCCACATCTGACAAAGAGGAGAGACCAAGATGACATCCAGTTAGAGTTCCGGTTCCTGTGTAACCACCACTCATGGAGTAAAAAAAAATCTGCTCAATTCTGTCCACCCAAAAAAGAAATAAAGAGCTAGTTCCCTCCTCACACTTTTTGCAGGACATTAAAACCTGTGTGTTACAATGGGAAGTTATACAAGGCAGATAAAAACACTGTAAACTTACAAAAGCTTCCTGGCTGCCTTGCTACTATTCTTCCATTGCATTTAGAAAGCTCCTGTTGGTTGTGAAGATGAGATGCTAGGATTGAGCTGGTTTTGCATTTTTCCCAATCATTGGGTCCATGCAGTGGTGGGATTCAAATATGTGAACCTGTGTGGATGCTGCTTCCAGAAGTCCATTCTGGGCCTGGGCAAAAAAAAAATTAGCTATCGGTTCTGCCGAAGTGGTGCAAACCAGCTGAATCCTACAACTGGGTCCATGTCTACACAGTGTATAGGGCTGCTGGATTGGAGACGGGGGAAGATAGGGCTTTAACAATAAAAAGAATGCTCTGAACCTCACAAGAGGAAGAATAAATGTTGGCTGGAGGCTTGGAGCCAGAGTAAAGCATATGTTTGTGAGACACATGTTTGTGTCAGTGGGAAAACTGGCAAGGTTTACAAAATCTGCAGAGCCTTAGCAATTCAGACAAAAACCCAAACTGTAACCTTTAATGTGGTTTTCAGTAAATCAGAGCAGAGTTGGAAATAAATCACCTCAACTCCCCAAAACCAATAAGACTGTGAGGCCTGGCAACATCCCAAAATAGTCCAAAGCCCTGCTAATGGGAAAGGGAGGAAATGGGAAGAGAGACAGAAAAGTTTCTAAACATCTCTCCCCTTTTCTCACATACCATTCAATCAGGATTTTTAACAATTACCAAACTTTAAGTGCTAAAGTTTTGGAATTGTTTGGCTGGGTTTCAAATAGAACATATACTGGTAGTATCTGACTTTTTGTAGCCTATCACTAAGTTTTAAGTAAAGAAATAGGAGAGCAAATGTGGTTTGGTTCTTAAACTTTCTATTCACAGTTTGTATTTACTAGATTGTGTAGTATTGTGTGCAGAGATTGTTTGAATGGGATCTGGCCATGCTTGTTTAAATGAAATGTGTGTGTGCCAGTAAGTTGGAATAGGAAGTAGTTCCTGAAGTCAGGAAAGTCCTTATTCACTTCAGTCTCTCAGTGGTAGCAATTGTCCCCAAGGATGGACAATTGGCAATCCCCCATTTAGTAAGCAGAAGATTACCAGTCCTTTGGTAACAGGGATAAGCCCAGAGAACATGAAACAAATCAGTGGGCAGAAGATCATCAATTCCTTTGGGATTACAGATTCCTTCAAGGGCAGACAATTAATGGTTCCAGGCAGCAGAGGGCAGAAACTGTCAATTGCCAAGAAGATGTTTGGAGAGAAAGGGATGCAAAGAGCTTCTCCCTTGCTAGCTGTTTTTTTTTTTTTTTTTAACACACTGAAAGAATGGTCCTCTACTGTTTCAAATGAGGGGTGCTGCAGGGTTTGGCTCAAGACCTCTTAATGCTTGTGAAATTCAGATGTTGAGAGTTAGGTAGGGAACACAGTCCTCTAAAATAGACTATATTTTCAAAATGATCCGGATAACTAATAGAAGAGGACTGAAATAGCCAGGGGAATATTTTATGATGAATGCAAGAGAAAAAGAAATGAAATGCACAGGTGTTGAGATAGGATGGAAGACCTATTTGACTTGATAATGGTGACAGGCAGACTGCTTTAGGAAGAATTCAGCCAAAACTGGAATAGATTCAGAGAAGAACAGGAAGGATAATTAGAGGACTGGAAATTCCACTGGACACTGGGTCTGTGTAGCTTGGGGGGGCGAGACCATAGAGGGAGGATATGGTGGCATTTATCAAGTACCATAAGGGGGGTCACATAAGAGAAGGTTGTGGCATTCCAGAGCAGAAGGCACCAATTAATTTCAGGGCAACTGAGTATTAGGAAAAACTGGCTAACTATGAGAAGAATCTGACAATAGACCCAAGGAGGTAAGGGGCTTCCCTTCACTGCAGCCCATATACAGATTTCTTAGCATGCTTTAATGTAGCATCCTGCACTGAGCAGGGAGATGCACTCCCTGGCCTCCATGGCATTTTCCTTCTATTGTATTCTATAAATACTTGGATTGCACATTTCCAGCATGTCTTGAGGAGCAGACCATTAAAAAAAAAAAAAAGCTTCCTTGGATTTCTCTGCCTTAAGCTTATGACTGCAAATTCTATCTTTGGGTCATCAGGTTTTGGAGCTGTTATGTGACCAGGGAGCAGCTTCATGAAATAATTTCATACTTAAGTCTGTCTGTAAGATTTGCTTTGTTTAATAATACACAAGCAAGCATAGAAGCAGAGACCCCCTACAGCAGGCACAGAGCAGTTGCCTAGCAATTAATCTGTGCACCACCTGAAGGCAGTACAGTAGTCCCAGGCCAACTAGCTCCGGTTGAAATTGTCAGCAATTCTTTTCCTTGACCTCTTTCCCATTCTAAACTGCTGATTCTGTAGGTACATATGTACAGTATCTTTTAGAATGGGACCCTGAAACCCTGCAGGTAAATTGTCCATTCAGAAATATCCATTGTCCCGGGCATGAGTCATTAAGGTTCTGATGCCAGATCTCCAATCAGGCAATTACTTTGCACAGAAGCAGCAGTAGGCCCAAACTCAGTAATTAAGTGGCCAGCCTTACAACACAATGTACACAAAATGCAATTCAGTGGTGAGAAAAATAAAGTTGTGCACTTAGGCAAGAAAAACCAAATGTGCAGATATAGAACAGGTGGTACCTGGCTCAACAGTAAAAACTGTGAGAGGGATCTTGGATTCCTAGTGGACGATCACTTAAATATGAGTGTGCTGCAGCTGGTAAAAAAAAAAAGCCAACCCAGTCCGAGACTCTATTGACAGAAGGATAGAATCAAGAGCACGTGAAGTGTTAGTACCACTTTATAATGCCTTGGCAAGACCAAAGTTGGAATACTGCATCCAGTTTTGGTCACTACAATACAAAAAAGATGCTGAGACTCAGAAAGAGTGCAGAGAAGAGCAACCAAGATGATTAGGGGGCTGGAGGCTAAAGCATATGTTGAATGGTTGCAGGAACTGAGAGTGTCTACTCTAGCAAAAAGAAGGACTAGGGGTGATATGATTGCAGTCTTCCAATATTTGATGGGCTGTCACACAGAAGAGGGGGATAACCTATTTTCCAAAGCACCTGAGGGCAGGACAAAAAGTAATGGATGGAGAGTTATCAAGGAGAGAAGCAACCTAGAACTAAGGATAAATTTCCTGACAGTGAGAACATTCAATCAGTGGAATGGCTTGCCTCCAGAAGTTGTGGGTGCTCCATTCCTGGAGGATTTTAAGAAGAGATTTGTGCAGAATGTTTAGGATCTCCTGCAGGTAGTTGGACTAGAAAACTTCCAAGGGCCCTTCAAACTCTCTTATTCTGTATTCTGTACAACAGTAATACTTTGCAAAGGTAAGCACCAAATTGCATGCTGGGAAAAACGTATAGGAAATGGCTGATCCTGAAATGTTAGAGTGGTGTTTCTCAAGCTGACCCAGACTACGGATCATTAAATAAATGTTCTGAGGAGGCAGAGTTCTTTTAATTAAAAAGAAATGTGTATTTGCATCTTGAAGAGTGGGGGAGTTCATGCTTTTGGGAAAATAAGGTAATAATTTTATCTGCATTTATGTATGCCTTTCTGACCTCTCCATTCTAAAAGATGTTTCTCAATTAAACTATCTGTCAAAAATCTAACCCAAAAACATGCATTTATCACTTGGATTATTTTACGGACTGTATATAAAAACAGCAATGGTTCAGGGGTCAAGAATGTTATTGGCCAGGGATATTTTTCGATAGAATCTCAAAACATTAAGAACCTAAAATCCCTTCCTTTTGTGCTTTTTTTTCCTGTAATACATGTAGTTATATTTGAATACAGCAACTGTGCTCAAAACCAGTTCATTATTATTTTTACTGATCTCAGTCATTCTATTGCTAGTTCTATTATCACAAAGAGTGCTTCAATGAATAATAAATTCAATCACTGATCCATTTTGACAAACTACCTGGCTGGTGTTGATTGCTGAGCCCCAAAGCTAAGGCAGGGAGCAGGCTTTAGTCTGCCAGCTGACTGGCGCAAAGTGCTGGCATCTATCTGAATGAACTATCAAGGGTCTGTAGACCACGGATTGAGAATCCCTGACTTAAAGGAGTAAAGGAAACTTTCAGGCATGTTGAAAAAACAGAATTGAAATATTACATTTGTTACTTGTTTGCTTGGTTCAAAAGCAGCAGATCCTCATTAATTTAAAGAATGCAAAATACCACAAAAGTATGAACAAAAAAACAATTGTAACAGACTTCACAGAAGGGGACTGAAGGATGTCTTATAATAAAGCCTGTTATGCTTTATTTACACTCATCCTTTTTAAAATGTTTGGATGATTTGTAGTTTATCCAATATCCATTCAGTAAAGCCCCAGGGTATGCTTCAGGTGTGAGAAGATTTGCATCCTTTTGGTGCAGCAGCTGAAAACTTTTTTTTTCATGATTGTCAATGTATTAGTCTCTGAAGACAATAAATGTAGGGGCTGATCTCTCTGTTGGGAGAATTGTCACATCACCCTGCAAAATTCTGAATGATCACTAGATAGCAGCAAAGAGCCAGAGAAAATCTGTTTCTGCCTTCTGGTAGCTGTTTAAAATTTTGTGATGGTTCAGCATTTTGCATCTCTGGTTTGGTAGCCCTGCTACCATTCTCATCTCTTATTTCCAGGCATTAGAGCGAGAAGACAGGAAGAGGGGCATTTGCTTGCACAGTCTCTGAACACTTTTGATTCAAAATATAGAACCATAGAAGAAACCTGCTTCCACATTCCCTCTGTCTCCCACTGTAATACATGAAGAGTGATAATTGGATAGGACTGAAGGCCAATCCAGTATAGCTGCTCTAACTGTTTGTATTTTGTATTTTGTAATAAGGCTAT
This sequence comes from Bothrops alternatus, assembly GCA_034064705.1. Lineage (NCBI taxonomy): Eukaryota > Metazoa > Chordata > Lepidosauria > Squamata > Viperidae > Bothrops > Bothrops alternatus. The sequence continues at coordinate 1,986,860 of JARGCV010000031.1, read as the reverse complement.
TAAACGGAGAAAAACGAGGTAAACCTTCCATTTCAAATGGATCATTTGTCTGCTGGGTTCCACTTCTTGCAAAGAGAGAAAGCCATGTAAAATAAAAAGACTTCTGAACAATATTTTTAAAAATGCTCCTTCCTCTCCCTTCCTCACCCTCCCCCCCCATTCAAAAGTAATAAATGTGATTTTTGGACAAGAAATAACCCAAATAACTCTAGGCGTAATTATTTGAAGACTTATATAAAAACGTCAAGTCAATTTTATTCTTTGATATTGCCTATAAAGTTCCAGCTCTGGTGTACTTTTCTGTGCAGGTCATTAGTTTTTGTCTCCTCTCGGTAGGATTTCTATCCAGCAGATCTGCAAATGATCAATAGGCTCCCACACTGAGCTACAATCAGTGTTCTGTCTCCTTTTTGCTTCTGCAGAAAAAGACCTCTCTAACACTTCTTAAATTTTTCATTAATGAAATCAATAATATCAGAGTTCTATTTCTGTCTGTCCTCCACTCTGCCAAGTCTGTGTGAACCTGCTGGTCTCCTTACAACCCTAGTGTCAAGGGGCTCTTTTCTCTTCTGTATTAGAATCACCCCTTTGGAGATGACCGCAAGACTCTTTCCTTCCTTTTCTATATACCTCATAGGTCACCCAGTTTACACGTCCTTCCCTCCCAAGTTTTAAATCACTTTTATGCATAGGTAGTAAATCTCTCAGCTAATCCTCCCAAGATTATAAAACTGGATTTGAATCCAGAGAGATGATCATATATAAGTGAAAATCCTGACTCAGCATCATTTCTAATATGTCTACGTTAAAAACAAATTTCAGAAAAGGCCATGTCAGTTTAAATTCAATCTCACCAACTAAACATGTTTTATGTCACCTAAAATACAGCTTTCTAATTCATCTTGATTTGCTCCTAATTCTGGGGATTTTTCTGAAGTGCCTGCGCTTCTAAGCAATATTCATTAGTGTTTCTATATTCTTGTTCTTCTTTAAAGTAGAATCCTAGTACTTTTCTTCAGAATAGAAGTCGTTATAACATAATGGCAAATGAGAAAATCCAAGAGTTAAAACTAATATCTGCCAAAAAAATCACTATAGAGCCGTTGGCAAAATATTCTCAATCTCTTTCCTTCCATCTGCAGTATGGGATAATAACAGCCATCTTACAGGTAGGACTAACATCAAGATAATGTATGTGAAATATGTTGATGCCCTGTTAGTTAGTTTATAGAATTTATATATTGAACTTCAAGAGTATTGCCTATAGTACAACTACCATTACCATGTTTCCCCGAAAATAAAACCGGGGGGGGGGGATTGTTTTGTTTTGTTTTTGCCTCCAAAAGAGGCAACAGGTCTTATTTTCGGGGGATGTCTTTTATACTCACCTCCGGCACTACCCAGCCAGTCTACTTCTTCTGGGGCCGAAGGAGCAGCTTCATTTTGCAGCTGCATTCCGGCCTGCATTTTGCAGAAGGCCTCTGCAGCCAAGTACTGAGCTATGGATTCAATCCATAGCTTGGTTCTTGGCTGCAGTGGCCTTCTGGAAAGGCCTGTGACTGAGAAATGCAGGCCTGGCTGCAGAAGACACCGCAAAAGAAGAGAGCCAGCATGGAGAGGCCTGGCTGCAAGGGCGCATAGGACAGATCCACACACCTCACCCCCACCCTAGCTTGATTTTTAGGTGTGTGCCTCGCCCCAAAACTAGGGCTTATTTTGGGAGTAGGGCTTATTATTAGGCCCGCCCCTCAAAATCAAGCTAGGCTTATTTTCAGGGTAGGCCTTACTTTCGAGAAACATGGTACTAGTGCTATCGAGAGTTTCATTTTTTTAACAGTCAACTACTCTTATCTCATTTTTTCCACATTAGAAAGACAAATCTACACATCTGCACCTATCACTTGATGAGTCAATCAATGTAAAATGGCCACTGCAAGCTAAAGAAAGAATGGTGAGCTTTCCTCTTACTTCAACTGTGATATTTTTCAGGAGATGTCCATCCATAGATAAGGGGAGTGTCAACTCAGCAAAGACAATAGTTGTAACTCATGTTGCATGCATGAACAAAGAGAAGGGGCTTCAGTCACAGTTCCATGGCTGACAGCTAGCCTGTTTTGACTTCTTCACATTGACATTGCTCTTAACAAACCATGAAAAACTTTTAAGACTTTTCCTCATCCTCAGTTTCCAGCAGCTGACAAGCATCCAAAAACTGGACAAGACACCACTGCAGATATCACCATACTGAGAAAATACTAATTGAAAAATTAGAAAATAGGGATGGATAAATAAGCCAAGATCTTATTCAAATTGTTGACTTGACTCCTAGGGCTAATTTGGAGTCAGTTTGATCAGATGTGACCATTTGAAAATCCATTTTATTTCAATGCCGGTGCATGTATGCAAAAATCCAAACACTCTTCAAGTGGATCCATACAGATTTAACTTGATTCAAATGAGAAAACTGATTCAGTAAATAGAATCAAAGGGAAGACTGAGCTGAATTGCCATCAGATCGTCAAACTGAAATTTCACAGCTCTAGAAAATATTGTAAACTTCCTAGTTCCAAAAAAACCCTCCCCTCTTCATTATTGAAAATAATTGGCATGACATAACACAACATGTAGTTGATATCATTGTGTTTAATTCTTACACTTGTAAGAAAAAGTCTCCAATCAAGAGTCTCCTGTTATTAGTCGAAAAATAAAACAAGGAAATAATTGTCTAATGCTACTAGATCTGGGCTGCAATAATCTAGATAATTGTTAAATGGCAGCAAAGCAATAGAGAAAACTCTAACTCTTTGTTATCATGTCCTGGCTGGCTGTATTTTACAGTTTTACAGTCCAGAATTGTAAGTCTCTCTGTAGCCTATTTCAGAAGTTACGGTGACTCCACTTCATGCTCAAACTTTAAAATTTCCAGATGGAACAATAACTTCAGAAGTAAATTGAAGCAAAGCAGAAGACACTGATTGCTTCTACGTTACAGCAAAACCTATCATCTGATAGGTACAGATTTATTTTCCTCTGCAGGGAAGAGACGCATATCTAATTAATTATGGGTGAAGGGCTTGCTCTGAAATAAACAAGGAAAATGGTTTCATAAATCAATTACAATAACCCTTTAAGCATAAGGATCCACCATACCTTGAGGTGATTATTTGCTTTCTGCATTGAAGGATGAGGTGACTTATACTCAAAAGAAAGTAAGAAGGTGGGGGTATTGTTTTAGCATTCAATATGATAACAATGAAAGAGTTATATATGTTATTGAAAGAGTGATAAACTTTGAGATTAATGTTTATAATCATGACACATTGCTATACACACAATCTTATCGACTGTCCTTGAACTTATTTTAGATGAAGAAGGCCGTTACCACCCGCTCTCTCTTTCTCATCTATGGATGTCTATGTCAGTTCTGTACAATATCTTACCTCTTCCTAAAAGTTGTTGCACTCTTTTGGCAGAGAGCTCTGATGTCATTCCTGGGATCTGTTGAAGCCATTCTCCCAGGTTAGGAGTCATAGCCCCAAGTGTTTCTACTGGGACAACTTTGACATTTACTTTCCTATCCTCTCTAGTTACTCCTTCAGGCCCTGGTACTTCTCCAGCTTCTCATATCCTTCTTCCTGGTGTTGCTATCATTTGTCACCATCCCTCTGTGAAAGTACTGAAGCTTGCAGATGATACAACAGTGATTCATCTCATTCAAGATGATGACGAATCTGCATACAGACAGGAAGTTGAAGAACTGGCCCTGTAGTGCAGTCAGAACAATCTTGAACTGAACACACTCAAAACTGTGGAAATGATAGTAGATTTTAGTTTAGTTTCTAAATTATATAATACCTCAGAACTTAAAACTAGACACCTAACACCAAAAACGTCATCAAAAAGTACAACAAAGAATGTTCTTCCTGAGCCAACTCAGAAAGCTCAGACTGCCCAAGGAGCTGCTATACAGTTCTATGAAGGAATTATTGAGTCTGTCATTTGCATCTCTATAAATGTCTGGTTTGGCACAGCAACCAAACAAGACAGCTACAGACTTGACCAGATAGTTAGGACTGCAGAAAAAATAATTGCAACCAGCCTGCCTTCCATTGAGGACCTGCATACTGCATGAGCCAGAAAGAGGGCTGTGAAAATATCTATAGACCCCTCACATCCTGGACATACAAGTAAACTGTTTCAACTTCTTCCCTCAAGACGATGCTATAAGGCAGTGGTGGTGAACCTATGGCACAGGTGCCAGAGGAGGCACTCAGAGCCTTCTCTGTGGGCACGCATGCCATCGCCCCAGCCCCCCCCATGGCCCCCTCCTCACCAGCAGCCCCCCTGAGGAGAGTCACCCCGGGTGCAGCCTGTGCAGAATAGTGCAGCCAAGGACATGGCAGGCGGGCAGCGGGGACAAGACTCCACCCTCATGCCCCATCGCATACAGATGATGCTGCGGGGCACAGACAGACGCCGTGGCTGCCATGACGCTGCTGGGCCGCCTGGGCGATCTGCTGTGGCAGGCCGTGGAGGTGGTGGGTAGCCCTGCAGGCAGGAGATGTAGGGATGGGGCAGGGGTGAGGCTATAAGGCGTTGCATGCCAAAACAACCAGACCTAAAGACAGTTTTCCCCCCAAGCTATCACACTGCTAAACAACTAATTCCCACAACACTGTCTTATACCCTGGGATGTCAAACCACCTAATAGGTCTGTATTACTATTACTATTATCCCTCTCATCTTTCCTATTAGCTAGTTCCTTAACTTCTTATGACTATAATTTTGTTGTTTGTATCTCATTATTTATGTTGATTGCTTTTATTAGTACCCTATTATGATTTATGTTGGTTATTTAGTATCCTATGACTATCACTAAGTGTTGTACCTTATACAGGTAGTCCTCAAGTTACGAATGGAGCCTGCCCAGTCCATTTGTAACTTGAGGATTCGTAGGAGTGAATCTCGTACCTTGAACAAGACCACTCCCTGCTTTCACCCACGCATTAGCTAATCGAATGCATGGTTTGTTAATTGCTCATGAGGTATCTCAGGGTGGGGAAGGCCATGGGGGGACCTAGTGATAGAACAGGCCCCCAAGGCCTCCCCATCCCACTAATATACCTCATGCTTCCCCCCTCCCTTCCTGCCACACTGGACTCACCTTGCAAAGATCTGTCTCCTCTCTGCCACTGTTTCTTTGCCTTTGAGGGAGAGGAGAGTCGATGGAAGCTCCTGGGTGTCGTAATATCACACAGGTTCAAGCACCCATCCTCTTTTACAGATGAAGTTTCCAGTCTCCGTTAGGTCTCTGTCCTGGCAAAAAAGTGTTTCAGCACCTATGGGACACTTGGAAATGGTGCAAATAGCTCCATTTCCAAGCACCCCATAGGCACTTCAAACATTTTTTGGCTGGACAGAGACTGGAAGCTTCGCCTGAATGCAAATGGAGCACTTGGAAACAGAGCGAATCTTCCAGTATCCATCAAGTCTCCTTCCGGGCAAAAAGTGTTCCAGCAGTGGCAGAAACAAGTTTGGGGGGGGGGGGAAAGGAGCAGGAGACAGGCACAGCAAACACTTTTCCTGCCGAGAATGAAAGTTTCTGAGATCTGTAATCTCACAAGAGTTCAGGCACCCATTCTCTGCAAAAGAGGATGGGTGCCTGAACTCGCACGATATTACAGCACCCAGGAGTTTCCATCAACTCTCCTCTCCCTCAAAGGCAAAGAAACAGCAGCAGAGAGGAGACAGTTCTTTTCAAGGAAAGTGAGTCTGGCGCAGCAGGATGGGAGGGGGAAGCAGTTGTGGGGAGCGGGGGGGCAGAATAGGGTGAATGTTGCAAGGCCTCTGCAGTTGTTTGTAAGGGCGAACAACTGCCATGGTGCTGCAACATTCGTAATTTCGGGACTTAGGGGGTGCTTATCGCGTAATTTTGAATGGGTGGTAAGTGAACACTCATAACTCGGGGATTACCTGTAATTTATTATGATTGTATTTTATGATTATGATCATGATTTATCACTTTTTGCTTGTATGTATGCTGAGAGCTTATGCACAAGAGATAAATTTCTTGCATGTCCAATCACACTTGGCCAGTAAAGAATTCTATTCTGTTCTATTCTATTCTATTCTATTCTATTCTATTCTATTCTATTCTATTCTATTCTATTCTATTCTATTCTATTCTATTCTATTCTATTCTCATCACTGTCCTTTATTCCTTGCCTGTAACCACGATGTCTAGTTGATTGGCCAGTACCTGCTTGTTTATCTGGATCTGGAAATCCCATATAGGAACTTAGTCCTGTTATTCTCCACAATCTTCTGTGAAATCTCCAATCTGGACCTAGAAGAGTCTAGCTAGCTCATACACAGAATAACAGAGTTGGAAGGAACCATGGAGTCCAACCCCCTCCTGGTCAAGCAGGAAATCCTATACCATTTCAGACAAATGATTGTCCTTTTCTCTTCTTAAAAAAACCTCCAGTATTGGGGCCTCCACAACTTCTGGAGGCAAGTCATCCCACTGGTCATCCTGAACATCCACACCATACAGATGCTCCTGTACACAATGACAGCTATTTGGTTGTGCCATTCAGTGTATGCTGTTTCTGCCTGCATCTTACAACCTGCCACTATGTGGGGCTCCTGTGCATAGTCTGCACCTCCTCTCTAGTTGTGGTAAACCACTCCTTCTATGGATCTGGTGCTTAGTGGCTGTTCTTGTGCTGTAAGATCGGTGCCTCGGTGCTGTATTTTAGTCCAGCCCTTTCCGGCCACTGGTAGGATTTCCCAGTGTCTACCACTTCAATTATCTGTCACTGGTACATCCCCCATGCAGGGTCTTGTCTTGCCATGGCACTTCCTCTGCTTGATCTTCTCATGTCTGCTGCTGCCCTCAGGCATTCTCTCAGCTGTTCATCTTCAGGTGCTGCATGCTCTGGGTTTACTCCTAGATGCTCTTGGTTTCATTCAGGACAGTGTGTGTGTAAGAGAGAGTGTTTGTGTGGGTCCACTTTATACTTCCTAGACTAAGAACCAAAACATGATATATTTCTAAAGTCAGACTCTAGTTTGCCAATGAAGTTCTCCGATCAAGAAAATGCACACCATCAGCAGCATCGTCAGGGGGTGGGGGGGTCAAACAGGTAACCATGACATCAGCAGCATTGTGTTATTGCAATGAAATCCCCTTTCCTTTTTATGTGCATCAATATATGCCCAAAGATCAGAATTTATGGTGTATTGGCATGACACTGCTTTTGTTATTTTAAAGCTGTTAGCAGCCGTGGACACAGTAATCATACTTGTTAATATCATCAGCATAAATATTGGTCAGGATTCGGTAAAGATGCCATGCAATTCTTGCATCTTGTTATAATTCTAAAATCAGAGAAACAGTAGGCCACTATTGTTCTAGGCCACTATTAAACTACGTGCTGGTATTTGGTGCTTGATTTTATACATTCTCCCTAGCAATAGATCATCTGGTTTTGTTTACTGAAACCTAACCCCAAGATAGATGCCATTTCAAAAACAGGCATAGAAAGCAGCATGGTCAAATCAATTCACAATATTCACACAATGTGAATTCTGTGGAAATATATGAGGCTCAGACGTGTCATTTTTATTATCATTGCTTCATTTATGGAATTATTTTTGCATAAATCCTGATTTGCTGAGAGTTGGGGAGTCTGCCAATGTGAGTTTTGCACTGAGATACTTTGCAAAATTCCTCCTGGGGTCAGAGAGGAAAGCTTCAAAGGGACTGCTGAGGTGAGTTTGGGTGGGGACCTTTACGATCAAAACAGAAGAGGCCTTGGGCAGTTCTTCATCGGCTGGGCTGCTGGTAGGGTATTTCTGTTTCGACTCAAGGTGACTCCTCCCTTGGCTGCATAGGTACAAATCAGTAAATCATCAGTCTGAGTCTCATGGTAAAGACCAGCGTGTTCACTACGATCGAAGCACTCACCTCCTGCTATGAATTCATCCCTTTGCCACTGACACTTGTTCTCCCAAACTGAATATGCCAGCACAGCGAAGAACGCCTGAAACCACTGCGCATTTCTGCAGGAGACCACACATTGAAATGCACGTCCTCAGTTCTCTGCAGGACTTTTCAGACTGCAAATCTGTCAGGCCACATTTAGCAGGCAAACGGTGTACCTCAGAGCTCTCGGCTGCACAGAACTATCAACTACACAGATGCAGTGTAATGTATCATTCTGGTGAAAAACTGTGGCCTCCCACCCCATTGATCTCCCGCCCTGGAACATTGCAGACCAAACCTTTCCAGGAGGCAAACAGGCCCAATTGTACTGGTACAAAGAAAGGCACAGAGAATAAGTCCTACTTTGGCAATACATTCATTCTACATAGAATAAAAATAATCCCTTTGATTTTTACCAAAGCCTGCATTGTGCCTTAACTTCTCCAGAGAGGAAACCAGCAGGGTAAGAATACAGGGAAAGTGAGTAGCCCACACTTATCAATGTATTGTTTATTTATTTCATTTATTGGATTGTTATCCCACCTTTATTATTTTATAAGTAACTCAAGGAGGTGAATATAAGTAATACTCCTTCCACCTATTTTCCCCACAACAACATCCCTGTGATGACCTAGGACACAGCACAGAGGCAATGCAGTCAGCTGGCAATTCAAACCGCCCTTTAATTGCTCCAAATTTTCCCCAAATGCTCCCACATTTCTGGCAAGCCTCCAAACAAAGGAAGACACATAGCCTCTGGCTGTAAGTAGTTTCACATACAGCCTGATTAGGAGAGGAATTTACTCAAGACCAGAGAGATAACAAGGAATGACACATACATCATAAACCTAATGAGTCTGTGTGAATACAAGCTTGCCTGAGCAGTTTCAAAAGGGAAGCCAAAATACAGTCTGAGATCTTTGAACATCCAAGCACATTGTCAGCCAGTCCAATGGTCAGAGTTTCCGGGTTTCCAAGCAGAAGTCACAGAACAAGAGACCAACAACAACACACACAAAACTCAAGGAATCAGCCTTTGTTCCCAACAAATGCCTCTCCCCATAGTGTCTCCTTAAATCTCAGTCTCCAGGTGTACCTTGTGGAGAGGGACGGGACGCTCTCCTCCTAAGTAGTTGAGCCTGCCTGCGTTGTTCCATCCTTCTCTCCACTCTCCATGCTCTAGGATCAGGTGGGGGGTGGCCCTTGCTCATTGCCTGAACTCTGTCTCTCCTGTTCATCTTGTCCCAATCCTGAAGGGCCATGGCCTGCCTCGGCCTGCTCTTCCCCACATTCCTCTGAAAACACAGACACCTCTCCCTCGACCTCCATAGGGTCCCATTCCAGCTCATTTTCCTCCGCAGATTCAGGCTATGACAGAGGCATGACAATCCCTGTGAGGTGGGTTGGGCTGAGAGAGAGCAAAGCCACCTAGCCGACTTCCATGCCTAAGGCAGGACTAGAGCTCCCAGTCTCCTGCTGATTAATCCAAAGCCACAAAGCTGGCTTTCATGCCTTAGACAGGAGTAGATTCACTGTCTCCTGGTTTCTAGTCTGGGACCTTAACTGTAGTGATTTAATTTCCTTAAACCTGACCTACTCTTTAGGCTTGGCTTTATGCGCTACAATCTGTAAGGTTTTGACATTGTTGTAGTCACGGTTGTCTCACAGTATGTGTACATTTAGCATTTTATTTTAGTTCGTTTTTGAAAGTCAGGACAAGGGAACCTGAGCGTGCCATCATTTCAAAACTGAAATGGATAAAAAGAAAAAAGAGAGACCTAAATACTTCAACTTTTTTTAAACTTCTCCTTCAACGATCAGCTCAACATAGAAGATGCATATTTTTAATATATATTTGATGCATTTTGTGTGCCACTTTCTTGCAAAAATGGCTTAAAAAGTAGAGTCCTATCTAACTGGGTGTTGATAAAATAAATAGCTTTGTTCTGCTAGTGACTATGGTGTTTCCAGCAAGTAGACAAATGCTAGAAGGGTTATTATTATTATTTATTATTATTATTATTATTTATTAGACTTATAAGCCGCTCTTCTCCAGGGGACCCAGAGCGGCTTACAACATAGATAAATAACAATCGCATTTAATAAGTCTAATATAAATTAAATTATACAAGAGTCTATACAACTCTTGTCAAGGAGACAGAATTAACTGGAGAAGGACTTAAAGCAATATTTTGCCAAGCACTTGCTTCCCCTGAAAATTGTTGGGACTTGATACCTGCTCAAGAAGAGGATTTTTTTTCTAAGTAGTATTTAAACATAATGAAGCAATTAGGTATCATCTGATGCAGGTGTGTCAAACTGCCGGCCCACGGGCTGGATGCATCATAGCGAAACCGCGCCCACCCCATTGCCAGCAATGGAAAAAAAAGTCATGATACGTCGCGACACATCACATAATGTTGCAAGTTGACACCCCTGATCTAATGAATTAGATATTTTGTAATCCAGATGATTAGAAGAGCAGTAGATTGGGGGAAACTATATCCCACCTTTATTATTTTTACAAATAATTCAAGGTGGCAAACATATCCAACACTTCTTTCTCCTCCTATTTTTTCCCTGAATAACAACTGTGTGAGATAGGTTGAGCTGAGAGAGAGTGCCTGGCCCAAAGTCACCTAGCTGGCTTTCATAACTAAGGCAGAACTTGAACTCAGGTCTCCTATGTCTTAACCATTAAACCAGCTGTTCTCAACCTTTTTCAGGCCGCGACCCCGACCTGTCAAGTGCCGCGCATGCGTGGTGCTGCCCCCTGCGCCCATTTGGGGTGGTGGCAGGCAGGCCCAGGTGCTCCTGGGCAGCCGTGACGGCGCAGGGCGACCGCGGGCTGGGCCACCAGCTGGCCCAGCCCAAGGGAGGTAAGACACCCGCCGGGCCCCACGCATGCCAAAAACCCTCCCTGCGCCCACCACTGCCCCGCTAGCCTTACCTTTGCTGCCGCCCATTCGGGGCGGCGGCAGGCAGGCCCAGGCGCTCCTGGGCGACCGCGGCAGCAACGGCACAGGGCAACCACGGGCTGACCCACCAGCTGGCCCAGCCCAAGGGAGGTAAAAAACCCGCCGGGCCCCACGCGCACCAAAAAACCTCCCTGCACCCGCCAGCCTCCCACCTCCCACCCCTGGCCCTCTTTTACTTATAGTTTTAGTAGTTGCTCAGCAGGGAGGGGTGGAAACTTCCGGAGAGCTCGCCTTCGCTGCAGACAACTTGCAGCACCGTTTGCAGACTGGGACTTTTGGCGGGCTCAGCAGGGCGGAGACAGCCTGGACAATTCCTATTGGCTTTTGAAAGCCAATAGAATTAGACTCTATTCAAGAGAGTCTATTCTATTGGCTTTCAAAAGCCAATAGAATAAGAGGGGGTAGCACAGCTAAGAAAAAGGGGGAAAATGGCGGACTGCGTTGTTTGGCGACCCCTGTGAAATGGTCGTTTGACCCCAAATGGGGTCGCGACCCACAGGTTGAGAACCGCTGCATTAAACCAAACTGACTTTTTTTTTCTGTGCGTAGCAACTGAGAAAAATTGACCCCAAGTAGCAAATACCAGCCGCTTTGAAAAAGAAGCAACATTGAAAAATGTAAATAGCTGTGTGTATAAATTCAGTATACTATATAGACTACGCTAAAGAAAATCCATGGCTCTTAAATTCTCTAAACACTGTCCGCAATGTAATGGGAGACCTGTGTTAGGCTATGGTAGCCAGAAAAATAAAATGAAATCTGGTAGCCCCTATTCTGACAAATAAATTGTGTTAAAAGGCACCAGCTTTTGTGAGCTCTAGCTTACTGTATAAATTTGCGCAGAGTGGGTCGTCTGATGTAGATTTTAAATAGGGATGAAGGCGGAGAGGAAGACAGGTTGGTTTTGCAAATGCAGGTTACATGTGAGAAAAATTACAAGTACCTGTACGGTAAGTACTCATATCTCCATACAAACAATCACCCAGCCTGAAGCAGATTATCACAAAAAAATACAGCAAGGATGGAAACATGAGAGTCAGACCCTGCAATAAACTCAGATATCTACTTTGTCCTCACATCTACACCAACAGCAAAATTAGAGGCCCCAGTAATTCTACACTCAAGATAAGAGGTGCCTTCACATGCTGTTCCTCTAATGTGATATATGCCACCATCTGCCAGCAATGCCCCTCTGCATTTTATGTAGGACAAATGAGACAAACTTCACACAAAAGAATTAATGGACACAAGTTTGACATCAGGTCTCAAAACAAGGGCAAAGTCATATCAGAGCAGTTCAACCTCCCAGGATGCTGTATTGCGGATCTCAGAGTGACCATCTTGGAAACACAAGACTTTAACAGCACCACTGAGTGAGCAATAGCTGGACTTACACAAATGAAATGGTCTCAAGCTAGCTAAAAGGTCTCAACGAACACAGTCAGTTCTTAATGCATTCCAATGGTTAATTGATAAGGCAATTGTAATCTGTCTCACCTTTGTCTGCATAATCTATTTATCTTCCCCTCCTTTCCTACTGACCTCACCCCAATTTAAACCCTACATCAGTCTAGTTAATCTGTGCATCTGATGAAGTGAGCTGCAGCTCATGAAAGATTATGCCTTTTAATAAAATCTGGTCATCAAAAAAGGCACTACCAGACTCTTCCTGATTTGGAAAGTTTGGTGGGTTGTATGTTCAAATAAATTAGGCTATACGACTTTTAAAAAGATGTCTGAAGATGATTACCGCAGGTTGTCAACATATTTAGACAGATAAGAGATGAGACAAGCAGCCTAGCCTATCTGAAACAGATGTTCTAAACACCATCATAATATTGCCAAGAAGCCCCCCACAAATTCATATCAATTCTGTATTTTTACAAAATTCTCTTAAAATTGCATAAAAGATAAACATGTGAATTGACTCATGCTGCATTTTAAAAATTAAAGAAGAAAACTGCCCACTATAAGCACAGAGATTGGGGCAACCCAAGCACTTAAGAAATAACTTGGTTAGTGTGCAATTTGTTGGTGTGCATTTCAGTTAGGGGAAGAAACCTGGCTTGTTCTGTGTATGATGGTTTGTTTGTTCTCACCCCGACTTGGTTTAGAAAATGTCAGTTCTGTATATCATTTCTACCTTGGATTCCTATTACATGGCCTTACAAATGACCTGTGCTATTTCTTTTATTGATTTATCGGCCCCACCCTCCCTTCCAAAAACAAACCAAATTGTAAAGCACTCAGCTTTACATTGCATGCATAGATTGTCAGGGAAGAATATACTGTAAGTCATAAGAATGACTAACGTTATTGACATGGTACAAATCAACACTGGCAACTGAGCACTGAATTTGATTGGAGAGGGCTGAGAGTTTATGCAAAATCATAAATCTCGCTAAGATCCATGGGTGATTGTCATTGGATGGAGAGATTTACAGTCGGAGCACTGTGCCTTCGTTTTGTGTGGCTTTCTTTACTCTCTGAGTTTGTTTTGACCTGGATCACTCTTTTTAGTTCTTTTTAGAAGTTTGGACCCCATCTGAAAAGCCCCAGCCAATACAACAAAGCTTTCTGAATATCAGCTGAGGGCAACAATTTAGAGAAGAAGCTTGTTGTATTATCGTTGAAACATTGCGTATCACTGCCTTGCATACTATTCCAGGTAGGCATTTTTACACATTTCATCACTGTCAACATATCTTTCATGAAACAGTTAAATATTTCTGGAGCGGGGCTTATGTTGGAATAATATAGTCTAGAGTAATAAACAAGAAGTCAGTCTTAAATTTTCAGTACAACCATCTTACGTACATCTACTCAGAGACAAATCACTTTGAAATCAGATTCATGGCTAGAACTGTTATCCACTTTTCCATGCTGAAAGAATTACATAGATATGAGTGGCAGGCTAGGCCAATTTCATGTTCTAGATTTGCACAGAAAAAAGGGGTGTGGGTCCAGCAAAAAAATTAGTATAACTGAGATACTGCATTAAAATTAAATATAACTGATATAGCTAATATGATCAATCCCCACGTATTTAACAGGTTCCCCTTGCTATATAATCCTTTAAAGGAGCCCAGGGGCTACACCCAAGATTCGATATATTACAAGTGGCCCTGAGGCTTCAGCTTGGTTTCTTCTCTTCTACAGTAGGTGTACAGAAAATGAATTTTAAATAACCATAGGGTTGGAAAGCTCCCCTGAGAAGCAGGGTTTCAAATTGTTATTCAATCCTTCCTCAGGAACTCTTGTATATTTGATCCCATACAACCTACCCCTAGCCAAATTTTCTTGGTTGATTATGTTTTGAGCTGCAACCAGCCCTTGGGATAGTAGTGGTCTCTAAATATGAGAGCTAAATAAATAAGATAAATAAGTATGACCTCAAAAGAGCATAATGTGTCAGTGAACAGAACTGGTATTTTTCAGGTTCTGACAGAATTTTCCACCAACAATGAGAGGGAAACATGTGGTGACAGAATCCCCACCAGGAAATTGATATGCCCTTTACACCAGGGCAAAGTATCTTTTTTTCTATCTGAGTAATCTCAGTTTCATCCTTGGCAGGGAAACATCCTCTGAGATCCAGAGAGCATCTGCAGTCATCCATCCTTACATCCCAAAGAGGATAGAAGAGAAAGAAACTCACAGGGGATAGAAGCAAACAGGACTCTCTGTAGCTCTAATCGTAAGCCATATCATTATAAAAATCAAAGACAAAAGAGCTCACCTAGAAAGGCCAGGTAACTGATAGGGGTCATTCACTGTTTGGTAATTGGATGTTATTTCTCTTGTTCTTGCAGATCCCTTTAGAAAAATACAAGAAAAAGCTGCTGAAAACAAATGGACTCATGTAAACAGACAGAAATAAGGAACTTCAAGTAAAGCCATGTAGAGCATTAACAAGCACCTACCGGTAACAGTGTAATTCAGGGGCTGTTTCAAGTTGGGAAGAGACACAAAGAAGAAAGAGACATTAAAAAGCTGCTGAAAACAAATGGACTCATTTAAACAGACAGAAATAAGGAACTTAAAGTAAAGCCATGTAGAGCATTAACAAGCATCTAACAGTGTGATTCAGGGGCTGTTTCATGTTGGGAAGAGACACAAAGAAGAAAGAGATATTGAGTATGAACAGACATGCTTCAGAAATGACTGTTGCTAGATTTTTTTTTCTGCTTATCCCTAGAAGTTTTTTTCACAGCTCTTAATATCAGAGGGCCCAGCACTGAAGGACGTGGTGTGTATTTCTTCCAATATGATCTGTTTCTTTGCAGATCCAAGTTTGTTCCCTTAACTGTTTGATATTTACTCCCTTTGCAACCCCTCCCGTTATTAAAAAAAAAAAGATAATGAAAGGAAACTGCTGCAGGAGGAGGTGAGAGTTTCATGCTGTCACAATGATTATTGCACTACTACTTAGGGTTTTAGTGATCAGGAGCTGCCCTCGTCTAAAACTCTTTGTTGGGCTAGTGACTGTGACTCTGGAACTGCAAAAGAAGGGTTAGGAAAGCACATGCAGCTGGCTAGGAAAGCAGGCGACTGAACAGCTAGCTGTCTTGTGACCTAAATGTGTAGAACTTGCTATTCCCCAGTTCAGTCCTAGACTGAAGGCTGTAGATACACACAAAATGCAATGGGTATGTTGAGTTTTTACAGCAGTTGCACTATTCAACTGGTATCCAATTGGATGCACCTGTACAGTCTAATGTTAGGCACTTTTCAATTTTTCTCATAACAGCAGGAAAATCACAGAGAGAGAAAAGAAAAACAACAACGCTGGAGCATATGGCATACATATGCCCTCTCCTTTTCTCCAGAACCCTTTCGCAAATGAGATCTTGGATGATGCGAAGTTCTGTTTTCCCCACGGTAAACTTCTTAAATGAAATAAACTGCATTTAAACTGCTCCAGAGGAAGAAGCAATTTAAGAAGAGCCATTCAGGAATTCCGCGCAAATGAATTGTTGGGTCTCCAAAGACTCCTACCCACACTACGTTGGGCTATCAATCTCAGGGACTGTTGACATTAAAGGTGATGTTGAGGGATTTGGACACCTGTTCCGTACAAATCAATCTAAGTGTTACCAAACTGGTGGGAAAGCTCAGGAGCTACCAGGTGACAAACCAAAGAGGAATGAGCACACAGTCTCAAAGTCAACATTTTCAACACCTCCCCTAAAAGGTTTCAAAGGCGCTACGTGGCAGGAAACGTTTTCAGACTGACTTAAATTTTGCAGTAGGAAATAAGGGCTGTTCCACATCAACACCTTTCATAGCCTCCAAACTATACAATTGCCTTTGTGCTGTGCAGTGAGTATATCCTCACCTTCTGTCTGAACAGCAGTCCCTGCTTCTGCAGGGATAGCACATTGCAGAGCACAAAAATCAGTCCTCCAGTCAGGATCTCCCTCAGCTTCCTGATCATCTTACCAATGGTTTGGCTTGGTTATTGGGGAGGTGTTTGGTTATTGGGGGGAGGAAATAAAAGGCCAACTGACCACTGATCTACTCCTCAGATCCACAGAAACAAAGGGAAAAATAGCACCATGACACCCTTACTTCTGGGGGGGGGGTAAATTCCCAGAATGTGGGAGCCCCTGCCCATGTCCTACCACCTCTGAAGGACTCCAGGGGAAAGGATACTTTTCAGCCTTCTCTTCTGAAGCAACAGCTCAGTCAATCAACTTCTGTAGTTAATCAGCTCCGCTTGCAAAGATCTGCAGGAACCCCACCCACACTTGGCATGCAGAAGGGATCTAAATATATCTTGACAGAGAACGCAGAGCAAGCTTACCCAGGCAATGGTGAATTCTCCCAATTCTCCAATTCACCT
Organism: Bothrops alternatus; assembly: GCA_034064705.1. Lineage (NCBI taxonomy): Eukaryota > Metazoa > Chordata > Lepidosauria > Squamata > Viperidae > Bothrops > Bothrops alternatus. The sequence goes on along the minus strand of JARGCV010000031.1, from coordinate 1,970,047 downwards.
TTAATTGAATGGCTTTTATATCTTACAAATTAGCAATTAGGGACTTAGCCTCAGATGGATAATCTTAGGTTCAGATCACCAATCAGCACTAAACTCCTACATAATCCAGGTCCTAGGTCCATGGTGGAACAGTGGTTAGAATGCAGTATTGCAGACTAACTCACTGCTCACTGTGAGGAGTTCCATCCTGACCGGCTCATGGTTGACACAGCCTTCCGCCCTTCCAAACTGGATAAAATGAGGACCCAAATTGTTGAGGGCAATTATGCTGACTCTGTAAACTGCTTAGAGATGGTTGTAAAGCACTGTGAAGCGATATATAAGTCTAATGTTATTACTATCATCTTTCACTCTGCCCTGCTCCATCTGAGACCCATTTTGGTAAGTCACTGGATTAGGTCAAGAAACATTGATCTAGTCTTGCCTTAGGCACAAAGCCAGGTAGGTAATTTTGGGCCAGTGGCTCTCTCTCTCTCTCTCTCAGCCTTAGGAAGAAGAAAGCAAGGACAAACTACTTATGAAAATGTTGAGCAGAAAACAGGTCAAAATTGACTGGAAAGCTTAAAAACAAAAAAGCGCTAGTTCAAAAGGTGATGATAAGGATGCAATTAAAGGATTGGAGAAAATTTTTTTAAAAATCAGATCATTGCTTCTTGAGAAAAATCAGGACAATGTTTGGTATTCTCCCATTCTCCATGGACACACAAATGCCACACATTCCATCCCATTCTTGACTCTAAGAAAAAGAGGAGAGAGATACCAGCTTCCTTCCTGTGAGGTTGTTGTTTTCTTCTCTCAGTTCATTTCACTGACCTTTCGTGTCTCCTTAATGTCACATAAGTCAGTGAACTGAAGAATAGTCCAATCCAAATCTGCAGTGAGAAAGCCCTGGACACGCACTTCCTTTAATGTGGTTTTCTTCCTGCTGAGCATGACAAATGACTCCAGAGCTTGCTGAAGTTTATTGTTGCAGAACCTTCCCCTCGGAGGCATCTCCAAATTCATATGAGCCGCATCTTTTAACACCACCCCAAATTGAGGTTTTCTGTTTGCATAAAATCGTGGCATTTCTCAAGTTTGCAAGAGGACCCAGTGCAAAATTATGCCTCCCTTCAGTCTGACTACTGACCAAGAAAAGGGTGGGGGGGCGGGGGACCATGTATCTTTGAAAATCTGCCTTAACAACTCTTGGCTACCCTTCTAAGGCCTTCCTGGTGCATGAGGACTGCAATTCCCAGAATCCCTAGCCAGCGTGGAGACAAACAGCTATAATAAACCTGGGAATATTATTTCCTGTATCACTACTGTATTAAGAAACAGACTTTGCCATTATGCAGGCTGTGATGGTCACCACAAACCTCACATTTTCCAGAATGGGCAACCAATTGTCAATGGTACAGAATAGGTTTCAAGGCTCCTGCTGATGGCAAAAGTTATTTCTGAGGGATGCCACATGAGACATTTTACTGGGAAAATGTAAGCACATCTTCATGGACCTACATTTCCCAGAAGTCATTTCATACACGCATTGTTAATTCACCTGGTAGGTGGGCGACTGTATAATTCTGTAAGAAAATGCAAACAAAGCATTTTCTTTTTTCAGAAGAAATGGTTGCGATGGGCCCACATTTTACTATTTGGGGCAGAGCAGAAAATAGCTATTTTTCCTGGCCTGCATGTCCGCATGGACTGTCGATCTGTTTGCAGGCCTAATTCAAAGTGTTAAGGTTGATTTTATAGGCCTTGAAGGCTAGCACTACTAAATGCTGAGGTCAGAGTAAGGCTAGCTGGAAAATTCTGGGAGTTGAAGTCCACATGTCTTAAAGTTGCCGAAGTTGAGAATCTGGTCTAAAGTAACACCTTCTCCCCCATGTCTGGAGCAGTGTTTTTCAAATTGTTGGCTGGGGAACTCTGAGAGTTAAAGTCCTTACATCTTAAAGTTGCCAAGTTTGAAAAACTGGTCTAGACTTTCCACACATTTTAGAAAATCTCTATTAAGTCACTGTCGGGGTGGTGGTGGTAGTGTTTGTTGGGTTTTTTTTTCTCCTAAATCTACACTTTACTTTTATATTGTTGTAAAGCAGGGGTCCACAATCCCTGTTCCACAGCCCAGTGCCGGGCTGCGGCCCATTCGGCACTGAGCCACGGAAGTGGTGGGTGAATGCGCAGGCACACAAATATCTCCTCATCCCACCACCACCGGTTCATCGAGCCAGAAAAGTTGGAGACTGCTGTTGTAAAGCACTGAAGTCTTATTGAAACTGGGGAGCTTATAAATTGCAGACATAAATAAACCATATAAAAACAAAATTAGATAAAGCCTTTTCTTTAATCATTTAATTTCTCCATCTTAGCCAGTTGCACTAACTTTACCATTCATTCTTTCATTGTGGGAATCTGTAAATCTTCCCACCTCTGTGCATACAACAAGCTAACTGCACTTATCATATATATAGAAAGGAAGTCTTGTATTTTTGTTTCTACATGGAAACATTTTTGGACTTTTTGCTAGAAACTGAAATAAATACTGTTGAGTTCTCCGTTCGTGTGCGAATGATGAAGACACATGGTGACAACTAACAATGCTTTATTCTCCTACTCCAACTCCAAGCAAAAAGCAAAAGGCACGCAGGCCTTTTTATAGGGCTTCAACCCCAGACAGAGTGAACCAATACTGTAAGAGTTCTTCTTTCTTCGTGCATTGTACATGCCTCTCTGTCTGGTCCCGGGCAGCTTTTAAAATGCCCGGGACCATTTGCAGCAATTCTGGGCCTGCTGAGTTCCCTCATCAGGCCCAGGACACAACACCCCTCCCCCCTGGATAGAACACACACAATTCCAAATTCTTTACAATAATAATAAAATAAATTAAAAGAAAATAATAGCCTGCTCACATGCAGACACCCTTCTTATAACTAACAGAGTTAGCTAACTATCCCACTCTCTAATGTGGACTTCGTGTGTCTATCTTCTACCCCACATAGGTCCCATCTCCTCAACCTAGACCTGTAAGGTCCCTTGTACTGACAAGAACCTCACATATTCGCCTATATGCTTAGGAGGGGCCTTAGCCCATTGTGACCTACGCAAGGTTAGGGAGGGTGCCTGGCCTGTCAGCTCACCTGCCCGGCTAGGCAGACCAGGACTTGTTCTTAAGGGCGCCTGGCCTACCAGCCCATCTGTTGGGCTCGCTAGACCAGGACTTTTATGCACAAGTTTTGCAAGTGACCCCTGGTGAGGCGTGCCAGCAGAATTGCCAGAGCTCTCCCCAGGCTCCGTAAGAGCAGCTGAAATTCCCCAACCCTCTGAATTGGCTGAGGATTCCCCAACTACTCTGGATGGCTCCTGGGAACTTAGTCCCTCGAGCCCGCAACCAGTCTCGAACGTGACCTGTGTTGCAGGTGTACCCCAATACTCCCAGTCCCCTGTGGCCGAGGTGCCAGAGTCAGGAGCCACCTCAATGGCAAACCCTGCCTCAGGTGAATTCCTGTTTGGAGCTCTTGCGGATACACATGACTCCCTGTTCGGTGCAATAGCTGAACTCTGAGGATGTCCTTGCACCTTCCCTGGGAAATCCCTAGCGACCTGCGGTATGTCCCAGGAACAGTGAGATTGTGTCTCATAAGGTTGACCTGAAGTGTGAGATTGTGTCTCAGGAGGTTGACCTGAAGTGCGACTTAATTCCTGGGCCCCCTCCCTCCCGAGAGTGGAGGCAGGGGTGGAATCCACAGGGGACAACCACCAACGCAGTTGATCGATATGACGCCACAGGATGCGGCCATCTCCCAAGGTCACTTCGTATGATAGAAGTACAGAGATCTTACAGATGACAGCAGGAACCCACAGATGACCAAGAGCATAGTTCCTAGCCCAGACCGGATCACCTAACTGTAGTCTCCTGGGTGCCTGCGGTTGGGACACCTGTGAAGCCACCCAGTCTGGGTGCAACCTGTCCAATTTAGTAATGAGTCTGCGACCCCAGCGGAGTTCAGCTGGGCTCTTCCCAGTGGTCGTGCAAGGTGTGGTGCGGTATGCAAGAAGAAAGTCAGCTAACCTGTGATTCCAGCTACCATAAATCAGTTTCTTGAGGGCATCTTTGGTGGTGCGCTCCATTCTCCCTGCCAGTACGTTGGAGGATGGATGGAAGGGAGCCAATGGTGCATGCCAGATCAGGTTGGCCTGAAGAAAAGCCTAGAACTCAGAAGACGTAAATTGAGGGCCATTATCAGAAACCAGTACATCTGGAAGACCGTGTGATGCAAAAATTCCTCTCAACACCTGGATGGTCCTGGCAGTAGTAGTGGAGGAAACAGAAACAACCTCTAGCTACTTGGAATGGCTATCAACAACAACCAGGAAGAATTGCCCCTGAAAGGGGCCCAGCATAATCTATATGCACCCTAGACCATGGGGTTTGAGTTTCCTCCCACTTATGTACTGGAGCCTGAGGCATTTCAGGCCGAGACTGTTGGCACACTTGGCACCCGTGCACCTAAGCCTTGATGGCTTTATCGAGCCCCGGCCACCAAAGATGGCTGCACGCAAGTGCTTTCATCCTGACTATTCCAGGGTGTCCCTCATGCAGAGAGATCAAGATTCTAGACCTCAATGAGGCTGGGATGACTACCCTGCTACCCCATAAAAGGCACCCATTAAAGGTAGACAGTGCGTGTCTCCTTTGCCAAAAACTTTGAAATGTCGCATCTGGACACGAGTCAGGCCATCCTGATAATACCCATGTCAGCACGCATGTAAGCGTGTGATCAGTGGCAGTTTCAGCAGCCATGTCCTTAGCATTGAGGGGAGATTCAGGCAACTCCTGAATGGAAAGAATATTTATGGCAGGAGCAGGGTCTGCTTCTACCTGAGTTAAAGGCAATCTACTTAGGCCATCTGCATGGCCCATTTCTTTTCCAGGTTTGTGAACTAGAGTGTAGTCATATGCTGACAGGAAAATGGACCATCTCAGCATACGAGGAGAAATGATATGTGGTGTCTGTTTGTTAGTAGTGAACAACCCTAACAGAGGCTTATGGTCTGTATATACTGTGAAGTGGCGGCCATATAAGAAATAATGAAATTTCTTAATGCCAGCCACTATGGCCAATGCTTCTCTGTCAATTTGAGTTTAATTCTACTCTGCAGAAGACAGAGTCCTTGAATAATAGGCCACAGGGACTTGTGTCCCATCAGCCTTCAGATGGCTAAGTACAGCTCCCACCCCATAAGGAGATGCATCGCATGTGATGCAAAGAGGCAGTTGCTCATTGAAGTGCACTAAAACAGCATTAGAAGTGAGCAAGGCCTTAACCTCATTGAAACTCTTGTCATGGACTTTAGTCCACTGCCAAGGAGCCTGCTTGTCTAAGAGCCTATGTAATGGCTCTGCCACCACAGCTTTGTGTGGGATAAATGCATGGTAAAAATTTAAGAGCCCCAAGAAGGCTTGCGGCTCACTCTTGGACTTGGGGCTTGGGGCCTGTTGAATAGCTTGTAGTTTAGGTTCAGCAGGGTGAATGCCTTGGGTATCAATCCTGAAACCTAAGAAGTCAGTGGAAGTGACTCCTATCTTGCATTTATCCTGCTTTAGCTTAAGGCCTGCTTTTCGAAAACGAAGCAAGACAGCCCTTAACCTTTCTGCTAAATTTTGAGATGACTCCCCAGCAATGAGGACGTCATCAAAATAGGGACAGACCCCAGGAATACCTCAAAGTGTGCTCTCCATGACACTTTGGAATATGCCAGAGGCTACATTGATCCCAAATTACAGTCTCTTGACCTTGAAGGCCCCCCTGTGAGTTACAATAGTCTGGGCCTCTGCAGCTGCCTCATCAACAGGTAGCTGTTGATAGGCCTGTGCCAGGTCAAGTTTCGCAAAGATGTGCCCCCCCCCCTTGAGGGAGGCCAGAATGTGGCTTACAACAAGGACTGGATAAGCATGCTATTGCAATGCCTTATTCAGTGTACACTTGTAGTCTGCACATATACGTATTTTCCCATTAGCCTTTAGAGGTGTTACTATGGGAGTTTCCCATGGATTAAAATCCACAGGTTCTAAAATGCCCTGCTTGAGCAATTTGTCCAGTTCAGCATCTATTTTACCTTTGAGGGCAAAAGGTACCCTCCTAGGCTTAACCCTGATGGGCGTGATGGTTGGGTCTAACCGTAGAGAAATGGGAGGCCCCTTGTAGGATCCTAGCTCTGAACTAAACACATCTGCAAACTCTTTGCAAACCTCTGCAAGGCCCAGCGTTTGCAAATTGTGCAGCCCAGTCACCTGGATGCCCAGAGCCTCGAACCAATCAAGTCCAATAAGACTCGTACGATCACCCCCAACAACCACCACATCTAGGGAACCTTCAAAATCCTTATACTGTACCCTAAGGGTGGCCTCCCCCTTAACACACACAATAGAATTTTGAAAGTCAGTGAGTATTAGATTCGATGGCCTGAGTTTAACTCGAAGGCCACTCCTGCTGCAAATCCTTTTAAAGGTATTAATTGAAATAATGGAAAGAGCAGACCCTGAGTCCAACTCCATCAGTAAGGTAACCCCTTGCAACCTTACGTTAATGGAAAGTTTCTTCTTAAGGGGCTTGTGTGTCCCTGTTCTTAGAATACTCCTGCGCGATGCACAGAAACCCACCCTGTTTTGGCTGGGGACCCTGGTACCTTTCTGAAGCAATTCTTCCTGAGGTTGAACCTTCTGGCGACCCAAACAGACGGATGCAATGTGGCCCTGCCTGCCACACGCCCTGCAAATGGCGGAGCGAAACCTGCAGTCAGCTCGCTTGTGGCGTCCTCCATACCCGAAGCATTGAAGAGATGTTGGGGCCTTGACCGGACGTCCCTTCTGCCTCCTCTCAACTGGCTGGTGAAGTCTGTCGATCTCCTCTTCAGAATCCACTTCTGATCCTTCTCGAGTGCCCTCTTGATGGACGGTAGCTGTTTCTGGAGGATTCCTGGCGAGGCGCAAGGCCTTTACAGCTCCGCCTGCTGCTTCCTCAGCTGCCACCTCTCGCAGCGCATCTTGGAAGGAGACATCTTCTTTTGCAAAAATCTTTTGTTGTAAGTCTCTACTCCTTAAGCCGCAGACAAAACGATCTCGCAGCCTCTCTTCCAGATCCTTGAACTCACAAGGTCTGGCTGCTTGCCTTAAGGCCGCAATAAAGTCCGCAGCAGATTCGCCCAGCCTCTGGTCTCTCTGCTCGAATGTGTACCTCCAAGCAATGACAGATAACTTCAGCTGGAAGTGTTCTTTCAACATTTTCTTCAAGTCAGCATATGTTACTGACTCCAGAGGTGCAGGGCCCACCAGATTTTCTGCGATGTCAAAAGCTTCTTGTCCACAGGCACACAAAAGAGTTGCTGCCTTCAGGCCATCTTCTCTAATCTGATTTACTCTGAAGTAATTCTCCACCCGTGCTACGTAGGAATTCCATCTCTCTGGGTGGGAGACATCGAAATCAGTCAAGCGGCCAATCTTCGACATCATAATTTTATGACCTTCACCACTCACTTCCTCTACAAGCTGCTGTTTGGGGAAAGGGTCCTTTAGCCGAGCTCACCCTCCAGCGACACTGTACTGGCAGACTGGGACGCTGATTCAGACGCCATCTTCCCCTCTTCAGGACTTCCTGGGTAAGTTCTTAAATCAGTGGTTCTCAACCTTTTTCAGGCTGAGACCCCAACTGCGCCAACCTGCGCAGCATGACCTCGACCCGTGCATGCATGGTGTGACAACCTGCACCGCGCATGCACGACGCGACGGCCCGAACCGTTTATGCATGACGCGTGCGCGACAGGCCGAACCCCGCATGCGTGGTGCGACAGGCCGAACCGCGCATGCGCGGCACAATGGGCTGAACCGTGCATGCATGGCGTGCGCGCGATGGCCCAAACCGCGCATGCGCGATGTGACGGCTTGAACCGTGCCTGCGCAGCACGCGCGACGACCCGAACTGCGTATGCGCGATGCGACGGGTCGAACCACGCATGCGCGACGCACGCGCAATGGGCCGAACCGCGCATGCGCGATGTGTCGGCCCGAACCGCGCATGCGTGATGTGACGGCCCGAACCGCGCATGCATGGCATGCGCGATGACCCAAACTGCGCATGCGCGATGCGACGGATCGAACTGCGCATGCGCGACGCGCACGCAACGGGCCAAACCGCACATGCGTGGCGCAATGGTCCGAACCGCTCATGCGCGGCGCGCACGCGATGGCCAAGGGGAAACGGGAAAAAAAATGGCGGACTGTGGTGTCCGGCGACCCCCGCGAAACGGTCGTTCGACCCCAAATGGGGTTGCGACCCACAGGTTGAGAACCGCTGCCTTAAATCTTTTTCTTCAGCTTGCAAAGGATCCCACCTTCATCGCCAGTGTTGAGTTCTCTATTCCCATGCGAATGATGAAGACACGTGGTGACAACTAACAATGCTTTATTCTCCTACTCCAACTCCAAGCAAAAAGCAAAAGGCACGCAGACCTTTTTATAGGGCTTGAACCCCGGACAGAGTGAACCAATAAGAGTTCTTCTTTCTTCGCGCCTTGAGCATGCGCACAAGGCTGGCGCCTCTCTGTCTTGTCCCGGGCAGCTTTTAGAATGCCCGGGACCATCTGCAACAATTCTGGGCCTGCTGAGTTCCCCCAACAGGCCCAGGACACAACAAATACTATATTAAGTTTGAGATTTCATTAGTAGAAATGTTTATGACTATAGATATACTGGGTATTATTGAATTGTATATGAAAAGGTTAATGTATTCTACATTTCTAACTTATCAAAGAAAGTTGAAAGCTATTCTTTATTTTTTGTGTGTTTTTCTTTATTCTTTTGTATCTTTCCTTATTTTTTTTCTTCGTAATAACTTTGTTTTTATATTTTATCTTTTGTAGAAATTTAATAAAGTATATTCAACAGAGAAAAAGAAACACAGAGAGTTAGAAAGAATGGATAGAGAGCCATTTCTGACACCCTTCTCTTTCCTGCTCCATTTGCCCACTCCAGGTTAACAGAACCTCCTTGGAGAAGGAAGTTAAAGCAGTGGTAGGATTCAAATATGTGAACAACCGGTTCTCTGTGTGGATGCCACTTTCAGAAGTCCATTCTGAGCCTGGGTAACAAAAAATTAGTTACTGGTTCTGCCGAAGTGGTGCAAACTGGCTGAATCCCACCACTGAGTTAAAGAGTTTAGAACAAGCATTAGATAGAGCCCTCATGCTGCATTCCTAATTTTATTTATGTTATAGACCACTCAACCGCCCCCTAAGCAGTGAGCCATACTCCAAGCCAATGCCGTGATAAATATAATCTATAATAAATGTTTTAACATCTGAGAGGGTCCACTTCAGTTTGTCCTCTGACAGGCCTTTCCTTTACTAGTGGGTCAAAAGGAGCCAGTTCGTACCACTGTTTTAATTTTCTGCCTTGCCTCAGAGTAATAATTCAGTAAAACTATTACTTGTGGAAAATTAAAACAGGGGAGTTGATGGATACAGCTGCCTCATGCTACTGGAATGCTAAACAAGGAGAAGAGTGGGGGGAGGGCTATAGGCAGATATCAGAAGTAACTCTGCCAAGGTGCTGGAGATCTGGCAGTTTTCAAGGGTACCAGCTGCTGACACCAATCCTGCCAACAGCAATGTTCTTGTTTTCTAATGCAAGCCCGAAATGAAATATCTGTCTCAGTGTTAACAGAGGCAGCAATAGATTTATTTATTTTTCATATCCATGTGGGAGGATGTTCTCTGAGGGGGCAAAAGGTATTTGGGATGCTGGAAAAGTTTTGCTGTATATTTGATTTCTCCCAAAGAAATGGCCATGTATTTTAGGTTAACATTCCCACGCAAAGTATTTATTACCAAAACCATTTCTGTTAATTGAGCAAGCTTCTTGTTAAGTAATTGTGGTTCAGATCGCTGTCTTCTTTTAGTTCCCAGTTAATGAATCCATTAATATTTTTAAAAAACATATTTTAAAAGTGCATTTTTTTCAGGTTGCTACAGAAAAAAAAATAGAGCAACAGAAGGCAAGTAGGAAGGGCAGGTTGCTTGTCTGACAAGGTGGGCTGAAGCATGGAGCTAGCTTGGAGTCATTACACAATGGCTAGGACTGATCCCTCTAAGTTCCTTGGAGCCTTATCTATTTGTCCCCAAGAGAAGGCTGCCAGACCAGGGAGATTCCTGTATTGTAGGAAGAACATAATAAAGTAGTCAGTTCAAACTCTGCATGTGTGGGTCTGGTTGTTAGTGCCTGACAAGGCCCTGCTCGATTTTCCAACGTTCTTCTGGAAGGCAGCCTCACACAAAGCATGTTGTCCAAGCAGGATGTAAAGTGTCACATTGCTGGGACAGAAGTAACAGCCTTTCCTCCTACAAGTATGCCATGAATAAAAGCTCAGAAAGAAAAATGTCTTTCCCTGCCACCAATTATATTGAGGACAACAGCCCCAATAGGACGAGAAGGCACTTTGAATGCCCTACTCGTTAGATATAAAAGAAGCTAGCCCAAGGATTCAAGAAAACAGCCACCAATGCTTCATGTCATGGTGTAAACAGACCACTGGCTCACCTTCGTCTGACCTTGCAATTAGGTTCTGCCAACAGCATACAGATGCTGGAGAAGGGAAAAACATAGCAACAAACAGAAAACCCTAGAGTCTGGTGCTAACTGTGTATTTCTTTGTAAGCGCACAAAAGTGGAAACCTACTGAAGCTTCCAGGACTTATGTTTGCTGCTTTCTGTTTTAATGAGGTTTCCAGGTAAATGCTCTGTGTAATGGGGGAGATGCTGTTGTGTTGCTCCTACCTTTGGAGGAGATGAAATAAAAGATTATTTTGAAATGTCTATATAATTCTTTGGGGGCAAAAATGTGTGGGGAAGGCAATCAGTCTCAAAATAAGACATCTAAATAATTGGGAAGAGGGGAGCCAAGGAATTAGCATGCCATCTAGCTCTCCTATGGGAAAAACACTGGGTGTTCTCAAGTCCAGTGGTGGGATTTATTCGGTTTGCACCTCTTCGGCAGAACTGGTAGCTAATTTTTTTTGCCCAGGTCCAGAATGGACTTCCGGAAGCAGCATCCATTCTGTGGGGAGCTGACTTCCAACAGTGCCATTTAGGAGATGCATCTGAAACGTTTCCCTTCTTAGTCTGCCATGCCACACATAGGCAACCGCTGTCCCTCGATCTCTTAGTAGCTAGTTGTAGACCCTCTGGTAAATGTCTTGCCAATTCACAACCAGTTTCTTTGAAGCAGAGACATACTATGAATTTGAAGAGCTCTTACCCACTTCACAGACAGCTTTTGCATACTCTTATCAATGATTTGTAGCACAGACAGAAGCTGGGTTAATATTCAACTGGTATGGGTAAACTGATGGCTGTTCTGTAAGGTAGCAGAGCCCTCCCCAGGTCCCACATAGAATCCTACCTCCATAAGAGAATTGTGCATTCCCACATCTTTGAAAATTCTCCGAAGCACTTCTGTTATTTTTGATCAGACTAAAAAAAAACCAACAACCCTATTTTCGGACCAGCTGTGCTATGATAGTAGCATTTAGGCTAGATAGATACTTTGTTAAAATAGGTCCCCGTGACAGTAATATTGTAAGGAAGTATTCTGGGTAGTCTTCAATTTATAACCACAGCTGGGACCAGGCATTCCATTGCTAAGCAAGGCAGTTGTTAATTGGGTCATACCCAATTTTACAACCTTTTTGCCCTGCTTGTTAAGCGAACCTTTGCCATCATTAAGTGGCCATTAAGCGAGTCCAGCTTCCCACGTTGGCTTTGCTTACCAGAATTGAATGGGAAGATCACAAATGGTGGTCACATGACCCTAGGGTGCTGCTGCAACCCTCATATATAAATGCCAGTTGCCAAACACCCATGACTGTGGGAATGCTGCGACTGTCACAAGTGCAGTCGTAAATCACTTTTTTTTTTCAGTGCTGTGCTCCTAGGCCACAATGACACTGATACTGCCAAAATAAAAATACAAAGATTTGCAATTTTAGAAAGATTCAGAAGAAGGGGGCTTGTTCCCTAAGGTTTGGTGCCCTGGCCAAATGCCTACACGGGCTTCAGTCCAAATCTGGCCGCCCATTTTAGATATCCTGACAATCTGCATAAATGTAACTTTCTGCCAGGATCCTGATGCCATTCTATGACTTTCCAAACAGGGTTGTGTCACTACTCCAGTATCCACATACTGTCATTCTTATGGACCAACCAAAGAGATTTTCTTCTGGCTTGGCTACAGAGCAAACATTTCTATTTATGATTTGAATTATTGATGATTGGAGTTTGGAGATGTGCCAGTTTTCCATTTGTGGGAACTCCCATCAATTCCCAGCCCCATGGCTGCTTAGCTACATTACAGCCACAAAGCCTCCATAAGACCATACTGTCCTAATGCCAGGCATAGAGCCTTTTGCAAACAGAACAACTGTTTTCTTTCATTTCATTTTATTCCTTGCCTTTAAAATAAGCATGGTGAGAGTTGCTGACAGGCTCAGGAAGAGCCTTGGTTTTGTGAAGACAGGAGCTATTCCTGTTATGGCAGGAGTCTATTTTTGAAGATAAAACTGGTAGCTTACGGAGACACCCCAAGTTATCGAATCTATGCCTCATTTGAAGTAGCCATCTTAAAGCCTTAGCACAGCAAGCTTAATTGTAATCTACCGGTGCTACCTCTAAATGTGCAAAGTGTGTTGAATCTCTACATTTTAAAGGAAGCTAATGAGCATTTATGTACTGCTCATTAGCTTCCCATCACATATAGAAATCTATATTCATACTGTTCAGGCAAAACCTCTACTCCCTTACTCACTGTATACATTTTCTGCAATTATCATTCATGATAAGAAATTTTGGATCCAAACAACATTTTGTGCTTATTTCCTAAAAAAAACCCAAAACATGTCAAGCTATAAGTTCTCACTGGTAAGTTAGATTAACAGACTTTTCAGGGAAAATCTTAAAATTCAATCATATGCAGATGTCTTTTTAACAACAAACACAATGTATAATGTGCAATTTAAAAGGGAATATTTTCAAGTTGGATGGATGGATGGATGGACGGACGGACGGACGGACGGACGGACGGACGGACGGACGGACGGACGGACAGACAGACAGACAGACAGACAGACAGACAGACAGACAGATAGATAGATAGATAGATAGATAGATAGATAGATAGATAGATAGATAGATAGAAATTAATTTGAGGAATTGTGATCCGCTTTCTGAAGGATACAGATAAGTGGTTGTACTAATTCTTCATATAATTCTGCCTCTAGCAAAAAGAGGCAACCCAAAACCATGAGATTCCTTCCTGGGATCTCCACTGTCCAATCCCTCAAGTTGAATTGCAGGGTGTTTGGGCAAAGCTATTTCCCCTGGGAGAAAAGTTCCACTCAGGACAGACAATTAAGATCAAGGCACCAGTTCTTGAAGGAGAAGATGCCTACCATTGTTATCTAGAATGCATGTGCTAGTGCAGAGGTAGCCAACCTTGGCTCTTTTATGACTCGTGGACTTCAACTCCCAGAATTCCTGAGCCAGCCATGCTTATTCATTCACATGCTGGCTCAGGAATTCTGGGAGTTGAAGTCCACGAGTCATAAAAGAGCCAAGGTTGCCTACCCCTGTGCTAGTATAAGAATTACATAAGGAGTCAAAGTTTCTCAAGGCAGAAATGCCAGTTATGTCAGCAACGAATAGCTTTTTAGCTTCATGGCTAAGGAAAAAGTAGGAAAAAGAAATACTTTTAAATTGCCAGGAGTATAAAAATAGTCTTTACATCATGTTGACAGAAGATAATCAACTATTCTCTTGCTGTGCTACATCATGTGCTTGGGTAGCTTCCACTAAGTTTAAGCTGGGGTTCCTGACAAGTAGAGCCAAGGACCTCCGTTCCCCAGGACTAAGCTTTTATATATAGATGGCTTAAGTTTCCCTTTTTATCAAGGTGACCAGGCTCAAGTAGTTGTGGACAATTACTCTAGTACACCCTTATCAAGACAATATTCAGGGAATTAAATAAATAGTCGGAACACAGAAGATCTACAGTAGACCTACAGATAAGGGTTAAACTCATTAATTAGAAAAAGAGATAAACAAGGAACAGCAAATAAGATCAAAGGTAAAGCAACACTACGAAACAAGACAATGCTGAAAAGAAAAAAGAAATAAAATGCCAGTCTATATTTTTCCTTCTAACTTCATTCTGCTGGTTCGTGTTCTCTGCCTCAAAGCATTTCTAGGGCTTTGGAGCAGAGAACATGAATCCCAGACCCAGCCAGGAAATCTTATCCTATGGTCATTTCTACACTCAGGACCAAGAGATTGGGGGGGAAGGGATGTCAATCTCCAGCTTTTAACCCCTGACTCTCATTAAAAAAGGATGAGACCTTGATTTACTGTAGTTATAAAATGCTAAGAATGGCTATCTAGCCTGAAGACCCCTTAAACCACCATACCATATAATAATTTGATCAGATTAACCATGCTTATAATTGCTGGGTTGCACAAATACAAACTAAACCAGTGTTTCTCAACCTTGACAATTTTAAGGCATGTGGACTTCAACTCCCAGAATTCCACAGCCAGCATTGAGAAAGGTTGTCAAGGTTGAGAAACACTGAACTAAACCATGATAAAGAGCTAACCTTTACATTTATTTATTTGTTTGCTTGTTTAATATGCTGCCCATCTCACTGTTACAGCGACTCTGGATGGTTTACTGAATGATAAAAAAAACTAAAAAAAAAGATTAAATAAGAAACTAAAAACCAAGAGGACAGGCAGCACGGGGGTGGGGAAACTTCTCTCTACCCCATCAGCCACCCGAGCACAGAGCACCCCTATTGGAACCCCAGCCAGCCAGCAGAGCCAGAATTTGAGGCTCTTCCTGAAAGTCAGGGGCGTGAGGGTCAACCTCATCTCCATTGGGAGAATATTCTAAAGGGAAAGGCCACACCAGAAAAGGCTCTTCTCCTGGACATTGGTGACCAAAATTCTTTGACAGACAGGATCTGGAGTAGGCCTCTTCCACTGGAGCAAGGGGGATGGGTTGGCGCCTCTGATACCCTGGACCCATGTCACAAAGGACAGAATAAACATTATGAATAATGATGGTCATCTCATAACACATGTCTAGAATGGGATGTACCCTCCCCCAAAACATGACTAGCTACATTTTCAAGTTGGTATGTGAGAGAGTCCTTCATATTTGCTCTGTGAATAAACAGCTACACTTTAGTGTATGAGGGATTTATTTCCTTCTTAAAAGAGCAGAGAAAGAGCACTCTTTTGATTCTTCCTCAGGATTCTCCTGTTTCTTCTATTGTTGTAGGGTGACAGCCCAAAGGGAGTTATCTATTGAGAACAAGACTATGTGAGATAAAGTATATTTCAAAGGGGTTGAGACACACTTCTTCTTTGTTCTATTATATGTGTGAGTGTTCTATAACTGTATTTAAATGGTTTTTAAGTGAAAACTATCTTGTGAAACTAGAAAGCAGCTTGCAACGGCAATGTAACTGCCACAACAATGGCAAGTCCTGATCAAGGTAGTATCTGGGCAAGATTTCTCCTTGTAAAAATAGCTGCGGCTTCCCACTTCAAGGTCAAGAATGCAAAAATATGTATTTCAAAATGCCAGAGAGAGTTTGACTCAAGTTTGGGGGGAAGAGCCCCCGAAGGAAGATTTAGGACACCGTGACCCACACAAGTCTTGTCACAGCAGCTCTTCTTCTCTGCAGTAATCATTAGCCATGGTTCACTGCTATTGGTGAAAGAATAAAGGAAGGAGGACAAGAGGACCCAGCAGAATTCACATGAACTTAACACACAAATAAGTCTTTGTTTCTATTTTTTCAAATAACATTGGTAGAGCTCAGCTGAAATTTGAAAGACTTTGTTTGTGGGTAGAGGGTAATGAGAGGAAAGAAAATATCCAGCAAGGCTGCCTGGCCTTTTAGCTGCACTCATCCAGAGTAAAAGCACTAAATCTCCATTGATCCAGTGATCACTACAAATTATTGGTAAGCTTTGCATTAAACCAGGCTGCTGTAAATTGAAGCTGACAGGGTTTATCACTCAAATGAGTGTGTGGTGCAGTGAGCTTCTTGGCCAGTGGCACGCAAGGTAAGTTCAAGTTGCACGACCGGGTTACAAGCAAGTCACCCCACTTTCCCAAAGCACAGAAAAGACCCTTCACTCGGAAAGAAGCCCTTGGCTCCTGTTTCTCTAAAAGAGGAAAAACTCATTTAAGAAATGGAAGGCTCTTCCTACCGAGGAGAACAGGAGGGATCACAAACTCTGGCAGACCAAATGCAAGGCAATAGTCATGAAAGCCAAGAGAGACTTTGAGGAGCATATAGCCAAGAATATTAAAAATAATAACAAAACCTTTTTTAAGTACATCAGAAGCAGGAACCCAACCAGAAAATCAGTTGGGCCACTCGATGACAATGGTCAGAAGGGGATAATCAGAGAAGACAAGGAGATTGCTGAGAGGCTAAATGACTTCTTTGCCTCTGTTTTCACTGAGGAGGATAGAGAACATTTGCCTGCCACTGAATTAGTTTTCCCAGGGAGGGAAATAGAAGAATTAAACCTGATAGAGATAAACAAGGAAGATGTTCTTGCATGCCTTTCTAAACTAAACGTCAACAAATCGCCAGGTCCAGATGGCATCCACCCTAGAATTCTCAAGGAACTCAAGTGTGAAATTGCTGAACTTCTAGCTAAAATATATAATCTTTCTCTAACATCAGGCACTGTACCGGAGGATTGGAGGGAAGCAAATATAACCCCGATCTTCAAGAAAGGATCCAGAGGTGATCCAGGAAACTATAGACCAGTCAGTCTAACTTCAGTTCCAGGCAAACTGATGGAAACCATTATTAAAGATAAAATTACAGGGCACATAGAAAAACAGGCATTGCTGAAAGAAAATCAACATGGTTTCTGCAAAGGCAAATCATGTCTTACTAACTTGTTAGAATTCTTTGAGGGTGTAAATAAATACATAGATAAAGGGGCCCCAGTTGATATTGTATATCTTGACTTTCAAAAGGCTTTTGACAAAGTCCCTCACCAAAGGCTCCTAAAAAAACTCTCCAGCCACAGAATTAGAGGACAGGTCTTGTCCTGGGTTGGTAACTGGCTAAATTGTAGGAAGCAAAGGGTGGCAATAAATGGACAATTCTCTGGATGGAAAGAAGTGAGAAGTGGTGTACCCCAAGGTTCAGTTTTGGGACCTTTACTTTTTAATTTATTCATCAATGATCTGGATGTAGAAGTTAATAGTGAGGTAGCCAAGTTTGCTGATGACACTAAATTGTTCCGGGTTGTGAAAAGTGAAACTGACTGTCGAGAGCTCCAGAAGGATCTCTCAAAATTGTGTGAGTGGGCAACAAAGTGGCAAATGCATTTTAACCTAAACAAGTGCAAAGTTATGCACATCGAGGCAAAGAACCCCAATTATACTTACCAACTGATGGGGACCAAACTTTCTGAGACAACCCAAGAAAGGGATCTTGGGGTTTTGGTGGACAGCTCGATGAAGATGTCAACCCAATGCGCAGCAGCAGTAAAAAAAAAAAAGCAAATTCCATGCTTGGCATGATTAGGAAGGGAATCGAAAATAAGTCAGCAAGTGTTGCATTGCCTCTGTACAAATCGATGGTGAGACCACACTTGGAGTACTGTGTACAGTTCTGGTCACCGCACCTCAAGAAGGATATAATGGAACTGGAAAAGGTGCAAAAAAGGGCAACAAGAATGATCAAGGAAATGGAGCGCCTCCCTTATGAAACCAGATTGCAACGCCTTGGTCTCTTCAGCCTTGAAAGACGGCGTTTAAGGGGTGACTTGATCGAAGTGTATAAAATCATGCATGGGATAGAAAAGGTGGATAGAGAAAAGTTCTTTTCTCTATCACACAATACCAGGACAAGGGGGCACTCCCTAAAGCTCATAGCTAAGAAAGTGAGGACAAATAAAGGGAAATATTTCTTCACCCAGAGGGTTGTTGATTTATGGAATTCACTTCCAGAAGGGGTTGTGACAGCTGTCAGCCTTGACAGCTTCAAGGCAGGGTTAGATAGATTCATGGATGCCAAGTGTATCAGTGGTTATTAAAACGGATGTCCATGTGCCGCCTCTATGTTGGTTGAGGCAGGCAGGATTCCCTTGAGTACCATTTGTTTGGGGGTCAAGGGAAAGGGAGGGTTTTGCCTTCTCTTTCTGCTCAAGATCCCCATGTACAATTGGTGGGCCACTGTGTGACACAGAATGCTGGACTCGATGGGCTTTGGCCTGATTCAGCTTGGCTCTTCTTATGTTCTTATGAAGAGATTTTGTTTGTGCTTGCACCCCTCCCCTAAAATACTCTTGACTGATCTGAAGTGATCAGCTTGAGCATTAGCCCAGTGCATAATTCATAGCTATTGATTTTTTTTACATAATAACAGTGTTCTTGAAGAACAAAGCAGAGATAAAATCCTAACAAATGCAAGCCAGGTGGCTATTAGGCATGGAGAGGTGGCCCACTTCAGAGGGCAGAAATGGAATTACTGTGAGAGGACAACTATTGGTTGAAGTATTTCGCCATCAGAAGGAGTGCTAACTAGATTTTCTTTCTGAGACACAAGAATGCTTGGCATCTCTCTGCAAAGATGGCCAAAAGGGTGGGGTGCAGGGCAATCTACCCACTGTAATATAAAATAAGGGACTGTTCAAGCTTCTACTAGGTGTGGGCATAGCTTTTTAGAAAAAAAAGAAATGAAAAGTCTTTTGCTGTAAAAGTACAATAGAGGCATACAGTGCCTAGAAGCATCCATTTTATCAGTAAAAATTTAACAAGCTAGTCTTCTCAGACTGCATCAAGCAGTCAGATGACACTTCTTCAGATAGATCCATATTCTTTTAATATGAATACCATACACTGGGGAAGTATCCAACTATCATGAATTTTTTACCCTTGTTTGAGTTTCTGAAGGGAGAGACAATGTTTATTAAAACAGAATGTCAAAAAATAGGCTGGGATATGAAATGAATTCTTAATTCTTAAACCCACCCTCCCTCCCTCCCTCCCTCCCTTCCTCATTCAAGGTGGCTAAAATGCCTTCCATTATTTGCCTAACTAGCACGAGCAGAATTTTTCAAATGCAATTATTTTCTATTTTATTTTCCAATGTAATTTATAGATCTCTGCATTCTGCTTCCCTTAAACCAAGCACAGCAGAAACTAAATACCAGCATCAGTGCAATCTACCTTCAGGGCATTTACACAATCAGATATTTACTGTCCTGCCGTATTATTATCACAGCCAGGAATAGTCTATCCCATTGCACTTTCAGAAGTTGGCCATGCTCAATTTCACCAAAACTGGAGTCTGGAAACAGATTAAAACAAACAAACAAACAGACCTGGCTGACTGGGAGAATTTTAATAGCCATTTTGATCCAGCATTAATCTAACAGTATATGAAATTTTCCCATTTTTCACGCACATTGTATATCTGAGTGCAGTGCCTATAATTATTTTGGAACACTGGTCACAGCACGGATGTACCAGAATATATTTCTTCACTCAAAGTGAAGAATTGGAAATGTTCCATATGATTTCCATCCAGATGGAGATACCTACAGATTTTAAAGGCTGCCAATGCTATGCTAGACGTAGAGATGGAAGCTGCAGTACATTCAAAGCTTCCACTGTGTGCAGTAAATATGTTCATCTCTTCAGAAGTCAAAGTGGTAAGTCAAGGAGAGTCTTTCTCTCTCCCTCCCTCTCTCTTTCCCAAGAAAGATGGTTGCTTCAAAAACTGATCTGGAAAGCTCTTGTTTAATATTCTTTAAAGTAAAATCCTGATTTTATCCCTCTTTGAGCTGAACTGTTATTTGAATGGGACACCTGGCAAACAATAAGACTAACCTTAAATCAACCAAGAATGCATTTAAAAATCTTTCCGACATTGGCATTATTTTTCTATGTCAGCAGCAGATGGCACTCTTTATATTTACTGATTATCTGTTTGCAAAGAAATCAATACCTCCTGTATAGAAAAACAACCAGATCATATAACCAAAGGTCAGCCAGAGGTTATTGGTTGCAGCAGCAATTAGAAGACTACAACACGCACCTGGGAAAGTCAGCTGTATTAGGAAGAAAGGGAGAATCATTAAAAAACCACCTAGAGTTTTTGTTTTGGTTTTTTTTTTCTCATAGGAGGGTCTGTTCTCTTAAGGATTTAAGAAACAATCCTGTTGGATTAGTCCAAATAACTAACCATTAAGTTAGCATACTCTTTCCACTGTGGGCATCCAGATTCCAGTGGGAAATAAGAGCAAGAAGAGTCTGCCATGGCTTTCCTAAAGAGAGTTCAAATTCAAAGAGTCAATGAGTTCTTGAATCAGCAGTAGGGAGCACTTGTAAACCCCTTTTGTTGCTGAACTACAACAACCAGTAGATGGGACAACAGTAGGCAGAATGGTGGGAGGCCTAGTTTAGCAACATCTGCAGAATTAGAGTTATTGTCTCACTCTATGGAATCAGTTCTGCATATGAGAAATGTGTGTCTTCTGACATTAGGAATGGCTGATTGAGAAGCCAGAGACTGTCCATCTTGGCCTTTCTCTCTGCATTTCTCCATGCTGAGAAGTTTTACTTCTAAATTCACATTTCTAAATGCCTTATTAAATGTTTGAAGTTGCCTAAATTTTATACTCAATTTTTCAGAGGTAGGTCTCATGCGTATCTTAGCTTTGGCACTCATCGTGTCATGGAGCTGTGGGAGCAATATGTCAATCAAAGCAGGTTCTGTCAATGCTGACAAACCAATCATTCCTCAGATGTCTTCGAATGCAAGTAGAAGTTACACTGTCCAGCTTTTCCATTGCATCTTCTGCCAGAAAAGCAAAGATGGGGGAATTTTGATTTCCAACACCCACAAACTTGTCAATATGATTCTTCTAGTGCCATATGCCAGGGTGGTTCCCAGCATATGGGAAGGAGCAACCAATCTTTCTGCAAGTAATTCAGATGACATTATTGATTGGAAGAAGATAGCTTCTTCAAATCCCTTCTCGGCTCCTTGTCTGGATGAATTGTCTTGGTGAAATTGTTCCTTTGACATACTAATCTCTCTCTCTCTATCCAATTAAATGTTTTGTGCAAACAAGTTGATTTTTCCTTGATGTTTTATCAGCCCTAATCCTGACATAGATATGAATTGAATTTTAAAAAATCATCACCCAGTGAGCCCCTCAGCCCAGTGAGGATTTGAATCTTGATCTGCCTCAGTCCAACACCAGAGCCACTGCATCATGTTGAGGAGAAAAAAGAGAATTTTTTAGTGTTTACCTAAGCAGAGTTGAGAGCTTAATTCTCAGATACATTGGTTGTAGCTTCCATCCACCGTCCTTTCTTTCCTTTGAAGTTCTTAAAAGAATAGTTTTTTCTCAGTTCTCACTTCATTGTTCTTCCAGTAATCTCATGGGTTGCTTCAATTAGGGGCTCATGCATTTTTGGTGGCCAGAGCAAACTATTATCATCAGTATTAATGATATTAGATCTGTCTTCCATTTTTTAAAATAGAAAATTTTGCCAATATAAATCCTAAAGGCCTTGGGCCACCAAATATGGTCATAGTAGTTGTGTTCCCTTGTTGTTCTACATACAGCACTTTAATCTTTTCAGTCTTATCTTTCTTATAGGGTTCTGTCAGTTTCAATTTGTATCCCACCGTTATTATTTTTATAAATAACTCTTATTTTCCCCCTAACAATCATCCTGTGAATAGGGTGGGCTAAGAGAAAGGGACTGGCCCAAGATTATCCAGCTGGTTTTCATGACTAAGACAGGACTAGAATTCATGTCTCCTGGTTTATAGCCTGTTGTCTTTACCACTAGACCAAATGGCTCTCTAAGATCATTTATCTTTCCAGTGATCAGTAGGAGTTCTCCAGGACCCAATGTTATTCTCTTTATGCTTTCATTTTCCAGGCTTTCTGTTTTCATATTCCAAGTCAAATAGCATATTTACACTGAAAGCTTTCGCCTGTATTTATTCCTTCTCTAGACTGGGGGGGGGGTCTCCAAACTTGGCAATATTAAGATCTGTGGACTTCAACTCCCAGAATTTCACAGCCATCCATGTTGGCTGGGGAATTCTGGGAGCTGAAGTCCACAAGTCTTAAAGTTGCCAAGTTTGAGATCCCTGGCCTAAATGATACAAGGTGGACATGTCTTCCCAATGGCCTAGGTTAGATTTTGGATTTTGGATTCAATACGCTCCCATCATCTAAAACTGAGCATGGATAAAACAGAGGTTATTATGTTTTAATCAGATCAGATCATCTCATCCCTTCCTTTCCTATTTCTCTTTTTTCCCCAAGGCTGTCAGTTATCCGTCTCCCTGGGTGTAAGGAACCTAGAAATCTAAATCAATAACTATGTTTAAGGACTTTCACAGAATAATATCACAGAGTAATATTATACAAAGTTGCTATTTGTGTTTAATTAACATTCCAAGCTCTTGAGTCATGGCCTGGTTTTGTCACTGTTGAATTATTGCAGCAGCCCTATTGGCCAAGTTACTTGAGACCTCCCTCCCACTTTTCATTTGTTTCCAAAATGCTGCGGTTTGTACTATTCTGGACATTCCTTATTTGTAGTCCACAACTTACAATTGCAATTGGGATCAAAATTTCTTTTTTTTTTTTAAATATTTTTTATTGAATTTTTTTTCTAATTTTAACAGAAAAAAAAGCTAATCATATCAACTCTTAATATACAAATAAACAGTCAACAACAAAACATAAATACAATTTCCAGTACTTCTAATAATAATAACTCAACTGAAAATAAACATCTCAAACAATTAACCATCATCCTTCTCTAACTCAATCCTATTCTTCCCCCTTCTTATCAACTTCCACTTAAATCAGCCTTCAATCCACCAAAGGCCACCCGAACAACCCATTAGTAACAATAATTAGTTATTCTTCCACCAACCCCAAATACAGTTAAGAAAACATCATGTCTAAAATTATACGGCTTCCCAGAATGATTACAGGGTATAACAAAAGAAAGCCCCACTACATCAAACAAAATTATTATATGATCTTAACAAGAATTTTAAACTATATAATATGTGCCTTCTCTAAATCAAATCAATCTCAAAACACAAAAAAAAGGAAAAAAAATCTCATCTTATTAAAATTAAACAAATAATATTTACAATAACAATATCAATAAATCCCTCGATTCAAAATAATAATAATAATAATAATAATAATTATATTCTTATTCAATTTAATTTGTCATAATATATCTTAATATATGTCTTCATATAAACATCCTCTTCTAAACCTTACTTATAATATAAACAATCAACTCATCTTGTTAAGAATAATATTTAGCATTAACATCTAAACCGTCAATCTAAGTCAAATCTACTAAATTTAATTTGTAGTAATATATCTTAAAATATCATTTAAACATCCTATCTTACAACTTACTTATAATCTTAATCTTTAAATCAACCCATAATCTTAGATTAACCTTAATACTCTCATTTAGTTATAAATTTCTTTTAATCAATCAACTTCTGGACTCTCTCACCTGACAAATAAACCTCCATAATAAAAACAAACTATTTATAGCATTTCTAACTTACATTCCAATCTAATGTCAAACCTAGATCACCAAAACAAATACATCCTTCATCAATTTAAATATATCAACCTTTAGGCATCTTACTCAAAATCTTAGTCCTTAATTCAATCCATAATTTTAAATTACCCATAATTCCTTACATACAATTTTAAATTTCATTACTTCAAGCGAATTCTAGGTTTTTTTTTAACCAAATAAAACGCCATAACAAGGCCACCCTTCCAAATAATAAGTCTCTCTTCTGTATTTCTTCAGCCCCGTAAATAAATTGCTTCTTAAATTGAGTCTTCCTTTCTTGAATCAAATCCTCTTGCTTTCCATAAATAAACTGTTCATCAAACAGGATCCATTTCGCTTTATAGTCTAATTGCTTCATAAAGTAAAACAATGTCTCTCTTTTGTCAATTAAGTCCTCTTCTTGCTGCCCAGCTAGACAGAATTCCCCTTCTTGAAACAAAACCTCTTGCTCTCCATAAACAAACTTTTCATCTAACAAAATCCAGTTATAGTCTTCGTTCTCAAAACCCTCCTCTTCTCTTCCCTGTTGATCTTCTAATTTCTCTTGTGTTGTATAGTAATCAGCAGACAATTGTAAATCAGTTTCATTTGAGGAAAAGATTTCAATTAATTGATCTAACTCTTCTCCATGTTCAGATTGTGAAATAAATTGTTCAGCAGTCGGTTGTACATCAACTACATTTGGAGGAAAGAATTTAGTTAATTTAAATAATACTTCTGTAAAAGCCTCTTTCAAAAATGCTTTAAACTCTTTAACCTCTTGCGCAAGAATCTTCTGTGTATCAGACCTTTTTTCATAAAATTCATCAATACAATCCAACTTAGGTTTAGCATTTGGCTGTAAATTCCACTCCATTTTAAATTTCAAATCACAGCCGTCTCTCTAGCTGCGCTTGAAAAAACAGGAAGAGAGAAAAAAGTAACAAATTCCACTTTCACTTTCCAGCACTTTCCCTAACAATGAAAACAGTGAAAGCTAAACGCCATTTTGAAACATTGTTGATTGTAGACGTTAGAAATGTATAACAAAAAAAAAAAAACAATAAAAATACTTGCAAACCATTTAAAACTCCTGTCATCATTCAGCCTGCTTACAGTCTCTCCAGTGTTGAATTTTAAAAAAGCAGAGGTGGTCGCGGCGTCTTTCTCTGCCCGAAGACAGAAGCGTCCCTGGATAGGAGCGTCCTCCGGAGCTATAGGGAGCTCACTCTTAATCCCTGAAAACTTATTTTTCAGGGCTTTAAGAAGGCTCAACCTTGCTCCCGATGCTCTTCACCTCTCCTTTGCCCGGAGAGGGGATTTTTCACCGCGAAAAAACAGCTGATGTGCGCTGTTTTTCGCGGCTTTACACATCCAGATGACGGAGTCTCACAAAGGAGACCCTAGCGGCGCCGGCGGAGCCACCGGAAGCCGGGATCAAAATTTCTGTTGCTCAGCAAGGCGGTTGTTAAGTGCATTGTGCCTGATTTTTCTGCCACAGTTGTGAAGTGAATCATTGCAGTCATTAAGTGAATCATATGGTTGTTAAGTGTATCCAGATTCCCCCCTTCCCTCCCCCCCCACAGCTTTGCTTGCCAGAAGCCAGTTGGGAAGGTCACAAACAGCAATCACAGGACTCTGGGGCACCACAATGGTTGCAAATGCATGCTAGTTAACAAGTGTCAGAATTTTCATCATATGCTGCAACAGGCATAAGTGTGAGGACCAGTTGTAAGTCCCTTTTTTGAGCATCATAACCAAATGAATGGTTGTAAGTCAAGGACTACCTGTATTGTGCCCAGTTCTCTTTTTATGACCAGTTGTTATGTCAAGATAATGATTTAAAGCAGCGGTTCTCAACCTGTGGGTCGAACGACCATTTCACGGGGGTCACCAAACAATGCAGTCCGCCATTTTTTCCCTTTTCCTTAGCTGTGCTACTCCCTCTTATTCTATTGGCTTTTGAAAGCCAATATAATAGACTCTCTTGAATAGAGTCTAATTCTATTGGCTTTCAAAAGGCAATAGGAATTATCCAGGCTGTCTCTGCCCTGCTGAGCCCGCCAAAAGTCCCAGTCGCCAAACGTTGCTGCAAGTTGTCTGCAGCGAAGGCGAGCTGTCTGGAAGTCTCCACCCCTCCCTGCTGAGCAACTACTAAATATAAGTAAAAGAGGGCCAGGAGTGGGAGGGCCGCCCAGGAGCGCCTGGGCCTGCCTGCCGCCGCCCCGAATGGGTGGTGGCCAAGGTAAGGCTAGCGGGGCAGCAGAGGGCGCAGGGAAGTTTTTTTGGCACGTGTGGGGCCCGGCGGGTGGCTTACCTCCCTTGGGCTGGGCCAGCTGGTGGCCCAGCCGGTGGTTGGCCTGCACCATTGCTGCTGCTTGCCATGGCCACCCAGGAGCGCCTGGGCCTGCCTGCCACCACCCCGAACGGGTGGAGGCCAAGGTAAGGCTAGCGGGGCAGCGGAGGGCGCTGGGAGGGTAGCTGGCATGCATGGGGCCCGGCAGGTGGCTTATCTCCCTTGGGCTGGGCCAGCTGGTGACCCAGCTGGTGGTCGGCCTGCACCATCACTGCTGCTTGCCATGGCCGCCCAGGAGTGCCTGGGCCTGCCTGCCACTGCACCGAATGGGCGGTAGCCAAGGTAAGGCTAGCGGGGCAGCGGCGGGCGCTGGGAGGCCAGCTGGCGCGTGTGGGGCCGACTCTCAGCTGGCTGTCGGGAGCCGGGCGGTGTTTAGCAGCCCCGCCGGTTCCCCACCGATGTCCGGACTCCGACCCAACTCCCAGCTGACTGTTGGGAGTCGGGCTGTGCTCCTGGGGGCCATGCGGACGTCGGCCGGCTGCTGGCTGTGTCCTCCCCGTCTCCCAGCTCATGGCAAGCCCAGGGACTTGAAACGCGCCCCCGACTCCGCCCCGGGCTTACTCAGCTGCATGGGCAGCCGGTCCAAGCCGAGCCAGGTCTGGGCCGCTGCCTCCATGCCACGCCAGAGCTTCTCCCTGCACTGCCCAGCCCACCTCCCTCACTGTCGGAGGCCACCTTGGCCCTCTGGTGCCCGGCCTGGCCCTGGGGCTGGTGGGCAGGAGCGGCTCGTTCCTGGCTTGTCGGGCTCCGGGCCTCGGAAGCGACAAGGCAGCAGGGAAGAGGGCTATGCCCGCATGTGCGTTGGAGGCCAGCCGGACAGGCCGGAAGGGGAGAAGTGGCGCCTTCTGAGCAGGAGCTGGTGCTCCGGCCGCGCCCCTCTCACGTGTGACAAGTTGGGGAAGAGTTTGGTGGTGAAGGGCTGTGCAGCGTGGAAAGGGGCTCCCACGATCTCGCCGCTGCGATGGCGCTCAGGAGGTTGGAGGGGCGGGCAGGTCCCAGGGGGGCGGCTGGGAGAGGGCAAGAGGTGCCGTGATGAGGATGGGGGGCTCCAGACTACCATCCCCAGCAGCCCTAAAAAGCCCTGTGGAAGAATGGGGAATGCTGAGAGTTGCAGTTCATCACCATTTGGGAAAAGATGACTCTCCAAAAATCAATCCTTCCTTCCTTCCTTCCTTCCTTCCTTCCTTCCTTCCTTCCTTTCCCCTTCAATCTCTTTCCTTCTCCATCTCCTTCCTTTCCCCTTCAATCTTCCTTCCTTCCTTCCCTCCCTCCCAACATTTTTGAGCAAGGAAGAATAAGCTTCTCCAGTGAGCATTGCTATATTGTTTTTGTAATTAATCACTATGCTTTA
Source organism: Bothrops alternatus (assembly GCA_034064705.1). NCBI lineage: Eukaryota > Metazoa > Chordata > Lepidosauria > Squamata > Viperidae > Bothrops > Bothrops alternatus. The sequence continues at coordinate 1,942,638 of JARGCV010000031.1, read as the reverse complement.
ATTATGTTCAATTTGTAACAATGAAAATACACCCTGCATATCAGATATTTACATTACGATTCAAAACAGTAGCAAAATTACGGTTATGAAGTAGCAACGAAAATAATTTTATGTCCTTAACTAATTAGTTAAGGACTGTATGATAAAGTGGGGACAAAATTTTGGACAACCAATTATGATGGAAACATGGGAGAGGATCTGGGTTAAAAATGTAAGATTTACACAAGCGCAACATTTAAGAGAAAATTTTTATAAAATGTTTTATAGATGGCATTTGGATCCGAAGAAATTATCATGTATGTACCCTAATTTAAAATCTAACTGCTGGAGATGTGAATGTATGGGTGCTACTTATTTTCATGTATGGTGGACTTGTAGAAAAATCAAGGCTTTTTGGATAAAAATATAGTGGATACTTCAAAATATTTTGAAAAAACGTATTGAATTTTCACCACAGTTGTTTTTATTAGGTATTATAAAAGATTGCACCACCATAGAGACGAACTTAATTTTGAACTTGATTACAGCAGCAAGACTATTAGTTGGACAATATTGGAAGAAAGCAGAATTACCATCCATCGAGGAATGGACTTTGAAACTTATAAACCTGGCGGAAATGGCTAAAGTATCTGCATATTTGAAAGATCATTCAAATGAAAAATATATGTTGGACTGGAAAAAATGGATAGACTATATTCAAGGGAAATATCAATCTAAGAAATTGTATTTAGCATATAGTTAAGTTTTTATTAGGATTTATATAATAATTTTGTTTAATTTAGTGGGTTTTCTTCTGTTTTACCCTGTATTCACTTTGGGAAGTCGGGGGTGGTGGGCTGGGGGGGGGTCTAATAATGTACTCAACTGTAATACTTACAATATATAAGAATGATATATTTATTGATATAAGAGGGGTTGCTCGGGCAGTACCTCTGGACCACATCTGGTGGGGGTGGAGAGTGAGGAGTGAAGGAGTGGAGGGAAGTAGGAAGGTTGTAGGAGAGGAGGGTGGAGAGTGAGGGAGGGAGAGAGGGGAGGGGGAGGGAAGTACGAGATAGGGAGGAAGGAAGAGGGGGATGTGGTGGAGGGGGTGCTGCCGAGCAACACCCATAGTTATTTTAAGTATTTTACATAAGTTTTTAAAAGAATGTATGTTTTGTTTTGTCTAGGAAAAAGTTGAAAAAGATTGTATTAAGTTGAGTAGTATTTAATTTGATTCTTTGTTTATAATTATAAAACTAATAATATATGTGTGTGTGTGTGTGTGTGTGTGTGTGTGAAGTGGTTATTTTTTAGATTGCACCCTGTAAACCCAAATATGGGAGGAAGAAATCATTCTTTCCTTTGCTTGTTTCAGCTCAACCCAGAGCCATCTGCAAGCACAAATATATATATGTTTTTTAAAATTGTTAACAAAGAAATAAGGGATTTCTGAGATAGCTATTTCAAGTTATTTAACTCTCTTCAGTCAGAACTCACCCTTTCCGGAGAGAGCATGCAGACTGCCCAGGTTCGAATCCCGGAAAGGGTGAGTTCTGACTGATATATATATATTATTAGTTTTATAATTTGTAACAATGAAAATACACCCTGCATATCAGATATTTACATTCACTGAATTCAAAAAGGCCTTATTCCCAATTATGGGCAACATAGGGCTGCAGCTGATACGACATAACACTTCCTAGATCTTGTTCCATTTCGGACCATGCTACAAAGTAGCAAGAATTTCTTTGTGAACATGGATTATTTTCACACCTGTCTACAAACAAATCCACATGATACACACACACAAAAAATCCTCTTCATCTTCTTAGAAATCCATTTGTTGGATTTACTTAATTCTGTGCTGTGTTAAAAGGAATGACTCCATCCATGGGTAATTTAGGAAGATCTGTGAACCAAGTTACCCTGGTGTGTTTAGTTTAGTTTAGTTTAGTTTATTCACACTTATATGCCGCCCTTCTCCGAAGACCCAGGGCGGCTCACAACAAGAATACAATAACAATTTTAAAATTAACCACATTCATACCACATACAAACACAATCAATTCGCAGCCGCTGATGGTGGGACACTCTTAGGGCCAAGGGGCAGAGCACAGCTCATATGCCCCAAGCCTGTCGGCATAAATGCGTCTTCAACAATTTCCGGGAAACTAGGAGGGAGGAAGCAGTACGAACCTCTGAGGGAAGCTGGTTCCAGAGGGCTGGGGCAGCAACGGAGAAGGCCCTTGCCCTAGGCCCCACCAGAGGACATTGTTTAACAGACGGGACTCGTAGGAGGCCAACCATATGTGCCCTGACCGGTCGCTGGGATTCATGAGGCAGGAGACGGTCCTGCAAGTATCCTGGTCCATTGCCATAAAGGGCTTTATAGGTCATAACCAACACTTTGAATTGTGTTCAGAGACCAATTGGTAGCCAGTGCAGCTCACGGAGAGCTGGAGTGATATGAGCATGTCTTGGGAGACCCAAGACAGCTCGCGCGGCCGCATTCTGGACTACTTGCTGCATAAACAAAATTTAAAACAAAGCCATGCTCAATATAGTATAGGTACTCCTTGACTTACAGCCCTTCAAAGTTACAATGGGACTGAAAAAGTGACTAATGACTGTTTTTCACCCTTATGACCATTGTGGCATCCCCATGGTCATATGATCAAAATTCAGACACTTGGCAACTGGCTTGTATTCATAAATGACGGTTGCAGTGTCCCAAAGCCTTGAGATCACCTTTTGCGACCTTCTGACTAGCAAAGTCAATGGGGAAGCCAGTGGTTACTAGCTTAATAAACTGCAATGATTCACTGAACAACTGCGGCAAGAAAGGTTGTAAAATGGGGTAAAACTCCCTTAATTGTCTTGCTTAGCAATGGAAATTTCAAGCTCAATTGTGGCTGTAAGGTCAAGGACTACCTGTATGTGAACCCAGCCAGGAAATCCAACGGGTGATGGGGGACGGTACAGAAACTGTGTTGATGAATCTGTATTAGAAGTTGTGGTGGTTTTGTGGCGGAGCAGTAATAAGTATTTAGAATTATTTTCTGCTAATGGGTCACACTATTGAAAGAATTAGAATTGGCATGCTTGGCTGCTCTCTTTGCTAAACTAAGATGATCCTAGACTAGTGATGGCGAACCCGTGGCACGCGTGCCAGAAGCGGCACTCAGAGCCCTTTCTTTTTTTTTTTTAATAAAAATTCTTTTATTAAAACCATTAACATTGAACATAAAAACATATTATGCAGCAATCATCATGACACCTGGTGTACAATACTAAGTATTAGTCTTTGAAAACGTCTGAGTTAGTAAGCCTTTTTCCCCCTCGTGTCTAGCCTCAACTATACTCCTGTTACATTTTATTTTGATTGGTGTTTCCCCTATCCGTTTCAATATTAATGTGATCAACATTAAACATAAGATCCTATTGCTAAGCAATCTTCCTAGAACATAGCATACAACACTAGGCATTAATCTCTGTAAACATCTGTTTTAGTAAACGTTCTTCCCTCCTCCCTTACATCTTCAAGTATACTCCGAATACATTTTGTTTGATTGGTGTTTCTCCTATATATGGTCTATCTACTGTATCTAATCTATTGCATATTGTGCGTTTGCGCTTCTGAGTTGACTTCATCCCATTACTAGTGCAATCTTTTATGGTCCCCAACCAGAGATCCTGAGGTAAAAGTTTCATATCCTGAGGTAGAGATTCAGTCTACTTGAACAATATTAAAGCAAACAACGTTAGTCACAAGGTTATGTTAAGAGGCATTAGTTATAGAACATATACATTCAACGTTGGGTGTTAGTTTTTGTAAACATCTGATTTGTTAGCCCTTCATCCCTCCTCCCATCGATCCTTAGCTGGACGCCAGCTGCATTCTGTTTGATTGGTGTCTCTCTTGCATATAGTCTATCCACTGTTTCCAGTCAGTCACAAATTGTTCATTGGAGCGGTTTTTCAAGTATGCTGATATTTTTGCCATTTCCGCCAAATTTGTTACTTTCACAGTCCATTCTTCAATAGGCGGGATTTCCGGATTCTTCCAGTACTGTCCCACCAACAATCTTGCTGCTGTAATTAAGTTCAAAAATAAATTTGTCTCTGAGGTAGTGATATCCTTTGTGATCCCTAACAGAAAAGCCTGAGGTAGAAATTCTATACGCTTTTTGAAAATAGTTTGGAGTGTCCACCATATCTTCCTCCAGAATGCTTTGATTTTTCTGCATGTCCACCATATATGAAAGTAAGTAGCATCCCCGTCCCCGCACCTCCAGCATTTAGGCTGGGAGCCCGGGTAGATGAGTGATATTTTTTTCGGGTCTAGGTGCCATCTATAGAACATCTTGTAGAAGTTTTCCCTTAAGTGTTGCGATTTCGTGAATTCTACATTCCTCACCCAGATTTTCTCCCACGTGTCCATAGTGATAGGGTGTCTGAAGTCTTGTGCCCACTTTATCATACAGTTCTTGACTAGCTCGGTTTCAGAGTCCATTTCTATCAGAATGCTGTACACTCGTTTGATGTGCATAATCCCCTGTTCTCTAATCTGTTTAATTAGATTCTCGTCAGTCTGGGAGAAGCCCTTCTTCTTGTCTTTACGCCACCTTGATTGTAGTTGTATATATGATAGCCAGTTACTTCCTATTCCTCTGTTTGCTAGCGTTGCTTGAGATTTCAAGAGGAACCCGTTTTCTTCTCCCAGTACAAGTTCACTGTAGGGCACCACTTCTTTCCCTTGGGATGTGTTCATATCCCCTGTTGCTTGTCCAGGGATCGTCCAGATGGGAATCTTGTCGTGTAGGAGGTGCTTATATTTCTTCCAGACCCATAGTAATGGGATTCGTAGTGGGTTCTCCTTGAAGTTCCTATCTGCCTTTTTGTCGTATACTAGGTATGCGTGCCAGCCGAATCGTAGACCATGCCCCTCAACATTCAGAATTCTATCATTTGTCATGTTGATCCAGTCACTAACCGCCACCAACGTTGCTGCATAGTAATATAGCTTTAGATTAGGCATTTTGAGTCCCCCTCTCTCCCTTGCGTCTTGGATGATTTTTAGTTTCACCCTCGGTCTCTTGTCGTCCCAAATAAATCTGTTGATGCCTTTCTGCCAATTGTCTAAGTCCGCTTCCTTCTTGAGTATGGGTAGCATTTGGAAGAGAAATAAAAATCTGGGTAATACATTCATCTTTACTGTCGCTATCCTGCCGAGCAGGGACAGACGTAGTGATTTCCACCTTTCCAGGTCTGCTTGTATCTTATTCCACAGGACCTCGTAATTATTCTTGTATAATTTCGCATTTGTTGATTCTATCTCTACTCCTAAGTATTTGACTTTCTTGACTATTTCACAACCCGTTGTTCTTTCCAGGTTCCGTTTTGCTTTGTTGTCGAGGTTTTTGACTAGCATCTTTGTTTTTGATATATTTACTTTGAAGCCTGACACCCTACCATAGTCCTCCATTATCTCCATCAATTTCCTTGCTGATTGTGCTGGTTGCGACATTGTCACCAGCAGGTCATCCGCAAAGGCACATAGTTTGTATTCTTGCTGTTTAATCTGTATGCCCTGTACATCCTCTGCCGCTCTTATTCTGTTCAGTAAAATTTCCAGTGTTAGGACAAATAGCAGGGGGGACAGCGGGCAGCCCTGTCTCGTGCCTCTCTCTATATTAAATGAGTCCGTTAAATCTCCATTGACAATGATCTGACCTGTTTGTTTCTGGTAAATTGCCGTTATGGAGTTGAGAAACTGTACTCCCATTTTCATCTTCCAGACCATGTTCGTCAGGAACGGCCAGTGCAGTCTGTCAAAAGCTTTTTCTACATCCACAAACATAACAGCGGCGGGTATCTGGTTGTGCTTTTGCAGGTATTCTATTATGTTCAGCAGCTGTCTCACGTTGGTTTTCATCTGGCGTCCTTGTATAAATCCCCTTTGGTCCGGGTGTATAGTTTTTTGTAGTACAGTCATTAGTCTATTGGCCAAAATTTTTGTGAAGATTTTGTAGTCTGTGTTTAGTAGTGAGATGGGCCTGTAGTTTGCGGGCTGTGTGTTGTCTTTCCCCTCCTTTGGGATTAATGAGATATAGGCTGTTTTCCAGGATGGTGGGACCTGGCCTCCTTCTTGAATGTTGGCAAATAGTTTTCTGAGGGGTTCTAGCATCTCCTCTTGGAGGTGTTTGTAGTAGGTCGCTGTTATCCCATCCGTCCCGGGCGATTTTCCTGCTTTCAGTTGTGTGATCGCCGAGTGTATTTCCTCTTTTGTGATTAAGGCATTCAGGGCTTCTCTTTGTGTGTCGGTAATCGCCTGTATCTTTTCGTTTTGTAGGAACTCATCTATCTCTTTGTCTTGTATCTTATCCTCGGTATATAGTTTCGAGTAGAACTCCGTGAAGGCTTTCTTGATGGTTTTTTGTCGGAATTCTTCCTTGCCTTTGTATTCTATCTTTTCAATTATGCGAGATTTCTGTTTCTTTCTTATAGTGTAGGCTAGCCAGCGGCCCGGTTTGTTGGCCTTGCAGAATGTCTTATGTTTTGCATATTGTATATTCCTTGCAACTTGGTCAGCCATCAACATGTCAAATTGCTTTCTTAGGATCTTGAGTCCTTCTTTGGTGACTTTGTCCTCTGGTCTTTTTATTAGTAGCCGCTCCATTTTGCTTATCTCATTTTCTAACTCTTTTCTTTTTTGTTCTTGTTGGCGACGGTGCCAGCTATTCATGGATATGAGGATCCCTCGCATGTACACCTTGCTGCCTTCCCAGATCTGTTCTATCGGTGTTCCGTTGTTCATATGTGTGTCGAAGAATTCCTTCATAGCTTTTTTGCATTCCGCCACATTGTTTTCATGTCTAAACAAGTTTTCATTGATTCTCCAGGACCTCCTCTGTTTCGGGCCATGTCTTAATTCCATCCTCACAGGGTTGTGGTCTGTCAGTGTCTTGGGTAGGATTTTCACCGCGTTTAGACAAGTTAGCAAGTCACTAGAAGTTAGTATAAAGTCGATTCTGGAGAATGATTGATGTCTGCCGGAGAAGAAGGTGAATTCTTGTTCTTTGCCGTGCCTTTTCCGCCATACGTCTGTCAGTTCGAGGTCCTCCTTCATGTCAAAGAAGGATTTAGGCAACTTGGAGTGTTTTTGCGGGTTCGGTGCAGTTCTTTTTTTGTCTAGAGCAGTCTCTATGACCCCGTTCCAGTCGCCCATGATGATGTAAGTTCTGTAGTTAAGTTGTGTTATTTTCTTGTGTAGCTTTTTGTAGAATTTGCCTTGTTGCTGATGTGGTGCATATACGCCCAGTACTAGAATCTTCTTGTCTTCTTGTGTTATTTCAATTGCCAGGTATCTACCTTGGGGGTCGGACTCTATTAGCTTAGCCATTACATGTTTCTTTACGTATATAACAATCCCATTCTTTTTTCTTGGCGCCGCTGCCACAAAGTGCGCGCCTAGTTTGTAGTTGATCAGATATTTCTGGTCTGCTGCTCTGATGTGTGTTTCTTGTAGGCAGATTATATCGCTTTTATCTTGGTTTAGGTAGTGGAGAATTTTTCTTCTTTTCTGGGGGGAGTTCAGTCCGTTCACATTCCAAGTCAAATAATTAGTAGCCATCATATGTTGCAGGATATTTTTGCGAGACCATTTCTGTTGTTTCTCCTGTTGTCTCCTTTGGTCTCGTTCCCACGATATCCGGATTGGTGCTCATTTTGGTTTGTGAGGTCTTGCCTTGCTGGTCTGTACGTTTGGTAGTGAAGCCTGGTAGCCTGCCCTCTGTAGACTGTCCTGCCTCCTTGTTTTTGTTGCTCTCTGCTCTCTGCGCCTTCGCCCCTAGAGGTGGTCCATTCATTTCCTCTGCCACTGCCCCGGTCTGTGCTTCTGCGGGGCTTGCTCGTTGGCCTCTATCCCTCCCGCTTTCCAGTGGTCTATCTGCTTCTTCTCTCACGGTGGGTTGAGGGCCTCCCGACTTCAGTTCCTTTTCGAGGAAGTCTTTGGCTTTCTGGACCGAGGTCAAGTAATGTCTCTTGTTTTTATAAGAAAGTGACACTCCTGTTGGGGTTTCCCACCGGTATTGCAGTGCACGCGATCTCAGTTCTGTGGTCAGGAATTTGTAGTTCTTTCTGTCTCTCAGCATCGCCTGGGGGATCTCTTTTAGAACCTTCACCTCCTGCTCCTCTATGTAGAATGCCTTGTTATAGGAAGTGGCAGAGACGTGGTTCCGGAACCTCTGTGTTGTGAAGTGGATGACCACATCCCTTGGTTGGTGTTTGTTCACTTCCCTCCAGGCGCCCACTCTCTGGATTTTTTCGACATGCCACTCAATCTCATTGGCGCTCGTGCCCAGGAATGTTGCCAGGGCCTCTACAAAGGTCCTGCGCAGTCTTCCCTGGGGTTCGTATGTTGTCTCGTTCCACCCTCTGATCCTGATTGCAAATGCCATTTGCCAGAATTGTATCATGGTGGACTGGTCTTGAACTTCTCTTTTCACCTCTGCAAGCTGACCCTCTATGCGGTTTTCCACTTCCTTCATCATCTTTTCCGTATTCTCCCTTGTTTCTTGTAGGTTTTTGTAATGTGTTTGCAATGCCTCCTTCATCTGTTCCAAATCAGTGGCCGTCGCTTTGCGCTGTTCTTCCCACTTTTTCTCCAGGTCTCCACCTTGGTCCGCCAGCATCCTCTTCATGTCTTTGTATCTTTCCTCCGTCTTCCGTTCTGTTTCTAGGCGTCCTTTCTCCGTCTTAGCGCCCATTTCTGCCAATTTTCTATCCATGCCGTCCATCCGTACCACCATCGTCGCAATCGTCTCATTTAGTGTCTCAATCGTCTCTTTTAGTTCTTGAATCATGCGTGCTGTTGCGGAGTCGTGGGTTGGCGTGTGGGTCTGAGGGCATGCAGTTGGGTGGGGATGTGTGTGGTTGGGTGGGGTGTTCCCTAGAGGATTAGAGGGCTGGGCCGGGGAGGGTGCAGCTCCCTTCATGTCTCGCAGTTTGATTTGTTTTGTCCGTCTGGCAGCCATTTTGAGCTTCTCCTCCTGTTGGCCTGTCCACTCTTAAAGCCACCCCTTGATGCAATGAGTTGTGGGGGAGTTGTTCCTGTGCAAGATTGTCAAGTTGCTAGGGTGGGTTGGATCAAATTTTTCTGTTACAAGTTAGCAAGTGTTCATGTCTCCCAGTTTGTATTTTAACAGCAAAGTGGTAGATCACTAGGGGGTGTAGCCTGTTTTCAATTAAGCTTTTCTGTACTGGCAGGAGTGATACAAAGATGGGAGGATCTGAGGCTTGGGATTTTTGATGATGGCCTTTTTCTCACAATGCAGTGCAACACTAGGTTGTGGTCTGGTGAAGATCCAGAAATCTGGTCCTTCCAAAAAGGGGGAGGGGGTGCCTTCAGGGTTTAGGCAGTGTAGGGGTAGGAGTAAGAGCCTGTATTCTGGCAGCTCTACGTTCAGGGAGCCAGTTCAGTACCTTTGCCTTGGGTTCCTCTTCACTCCCCTCTGCCAGCCTGTTTTTTCTCTTTGCTCTTTTCTGGCTCCTTCTAACCCCTCTTTCTCTGCCTTCTTGCCCAGGTCACTTCCTCCTGTCTTCTATCCCCCTGTGTTTACAGATCCCCTCTGCCTTTCCCTTATTGCGTTCCAGGGTGTTTTCCAGCTGTCTTCTTCCTCCCACCTTCTTCCCTGTCAAGTCCTGCCCTCTTTTGGGTCTCTGGGGCTCCTGTTCTGCTGGGTCTGGGGTGCAGTGTGTGGGTTAACACTCACCAGTCTCTCTGTTTGAGCCTTCCCCCACCGTCTGCTCCTCAGCTGCTTTCTGCCTTCCTGCTGGCTCAGCTCGCGTCTCCCTTTGTTCTCCGCGTCTGGCTCTTACTTTTTCTTTTCCCTTTCGCTTCTCCGGCTTTCTTCTCCCCCGTTGGCTCGTCCGGGGGTCGTCTCCTGGTCTGCTGGCTCTCCCGGTGGCCGCTGCTGCTGTCGCCGATGCCTTCCTCCATCCTCTTCTCTCCGCTCCGGCCGGGTCCGTTCTCCAGAGCCCTTTCTGTGGGCATGCGTGCTATGCCCCGGAGATGGTGAGGGACTGGCCCCCGCCGCCCTGGCCCCGCCCACCCAGTCTGCCATGACCACTGTGGCCACGCCCACCCGGCACCCGGTGATAAATATGTGGAGTTTGGGTTGCAGTTTGGGCACTGGGTCTCTAAAAGGTTTGCCATCACTGTCCTAGGCTATTTGGGGGAATAAATGTATTTTTGGTCTGAATGATTAGTGGGTCTGAAACAGGGGGGATATGCCTATTCTGACATGCAGGTTAATCTTTATAAGTAGATCTGCCTCAGCATTTCGATCTATATGTAAGTCTTTACCTTCTTTTTTTGCATGGCTTAATACGGTAGCGCCAACATACAGGCAGTCCTCAACTTACAGCCATTCAAAGTTACAACAGCACTGAAAAAAAGTGACCTATGACCAAGCCTCACACTTACAACCATTGAAGCATTCCCACAGTCATGTGATCAAAATTTGGGTACTTGGCAACCGGCATATGTTTACGATGGTTGGAATAGCCCAGGATCATGCGGTCACCATTAACTATCTTCTCAGCCAGCTTCCAACAAGCAAAGCCAACAGGAGAAGCAGGATTCACTTAATGATCACACAATTCACTTAACCGCAGTGATTCATTTAACAACAAATCTGATTGGAGAGAGCATCTCAGTTTTGATTTATAACTTTGTTTTTCTAGTCTGGTCTACCTCGAAGGACTGACAGCGGGCAAAATTCATATAACTTATTGATACAAGTGATATAGTTCAGATTGCTCAGATCAAGAGAAAATGCATTATCTAAAGCAACCTCTTGAGTTCATGGTTAATGTAAGACTCCAACCCGGTTCATATACCATTCTGTTTTATGCCATGCCATTTATTAGTTCCTAACTTTTTGAATACCTCCTAAAATGGAGCTGAAAGAGTCTGAGTACACCACAAATTATTGGTCTCACTTTTCAGAGGCGATGCTCTTCCAAATGTATTTTGTGATCCTCAACAGTGCATCTGCCGACAGCTGTCGAGCTGCTTCGCTTTGTTGTCACCGCATCCAAAAATAAAGCACCACAGTAAAATGGACACTTTGGTGTCTGACATCTGCCATGCTGCTATTAAGTGCAGAGCAAACAAAACCACATTACTAGACTAATTAAATTGGCCAGTTGCACACAGCAGACTACCTACTTTGCACACATACTAACATCTGGGTTTTGCTCCCACCCAGGTTTGTCTTCAACCTCAACACCTGAGGAGATTTTTAATACATTATCCTAGGACTGGATGTAGAGTTGGGCTTCCTTGGGGAAACAAACAGTTGCTGTTCTAAACCTAGGAGGTTCACAGAAATTGTAGAAGTATATATGAAAATGCACAATGTGGCACATGTGCAAACAGGAAATTCCTGGTGATGGTTTTGCTCTACAGGTTGTTCCTGCAGATTCAATTGGAATGTTGTTATATAGTTTTGGCTAAGCAGGATGTATCCCAGTCTTCAGAGAGAGATAAGCAATTAATCCAGAGATTATTAATCCAGTGCTGGGTTTATTCATAGGATTGGAGTTTTGGAGCAATATTATAAAATATGGGTGCATCAGATGGATGTCAGAATCACCAACAACCACAGGAAGCTACATTAAACCAGGTGTGATTGCTTGTGCATCCACTTCAGTATTGGCTGTACCATTTAGCATTATCTCTGCACACATTCAGGAAGATCTCTTTTGCATCGTTTGCTAATTGATGCTTTTAAATCCCAGTAAGATGTGAAGGATTAAGCCTGTACTTTTCTGTATACAAAGTATACACAGTATGCTACTGCATAGCTGAATGTTGCAACTATCTGGACTAGTCCCGGCAGTTTTCCTAGCAAAGTATTTCAGAATTGGTTTGCCTGCTTTCTAGGATTGAAAAAAAGACTGACCCACAATGACCTGGCTGTCTTCCTACCTAAGATGGCATTAGAATTCACAGTTTCCTACTTTCTACCCTGTTGCCTTAACTATCATACCAAACTGGCTCTCAAGAGTTGGAATAACAGTTAAAGTGGTAGGAGGGAGAGGTTGAAGGTGTGTCAGTGACAGAGCATCAGCTTTATGATGGAGAAAGGTCTAGGTTGTATATCTAGAAAATCTGGAAGAATTATTGACTGGCAAGACCAATAATCCTGAGAAGATAGCTCTCCTTCTTCTTCTCCTCCTGTTCCTCCTGTTCCTCCTGCTTCTTCACATGTACTCAACCAAGCAAATCAGCAAATCAAATCAGCAAAGCAAAAATATTTAGTGTACACTGACACACAGAACAAACAAGAAAGGGATAGCACCATCTGTTCCTTCATCATTAACATCATGATGGTGAGCTATGTCCCATATAGCATGATGCTGAGTTGGGGGACCACTTTGTTGAATAGATGTTGATGCAGCTCTTTGGCAAATGTTTCCAGGGCAGTCCACAAAGAAGAGGAATAAAATGATAGTAAACAACAATAAATAAACAAGGCTGTCAAAAGATGAAAAGTAATTATAAAAGAACAACTGAATGCAGCACTGAAAAATAAAGCAGTTTTAAAAGCCTGGCAGAATGGGTGTTTGTTTGTTTTTTAAAAATAGCATATAAAAGATGATTGAGTCAATGAAAGGGACAGACCCCAGAGTATTTTGAATGGGGCCAACACTCTTGGTTCCAGATTTAGGCAGTTTTGAAAGGTTTGAAAACCTTAAGGTGCCTTAAAGTTACAGGTTTTGAAGTGTGTGTGAATAAACCCATCTAGGGTTCCATGAAAATCTTATGGAGCTCTATGAAAAAAAAGGGCAACACAAGCAAAGCCAAGTTCCTGTCATCAGTATTTTGCCTCTTGATCAGGGACCCCGGGGAATTCTTTTAAACAAGTTCCTCAGCCTCAAAAAGTCTGAATAGTCTTGCCTTAATCCTTTACATATCATCCTTCATAATAATAACATCCCTCTGTCTGAAGATCTCTAGTGAAGGATGCCCTCTCTGTAATTATCCTTTTTTTTACATAGATTTCCAAAATAGTCAAAATTTCTGTTAATCATTATGGGGCCTTTTTCCTCATCAGAATTCTCCCAATGTTGACAAGTTCCTATGGAAAGATAAGCATTCACAGAAAACCTTTAGGAAATCTGCACTGCGCAATTAAGACCATATTGATGAAAATAACTTTACAGCCTTCCATATTGATCAGTTGAAAAGATATGGAGAATTTTATACAGACTTTTATCATTGTTCAGAATCATTATGGAAAATCCCACAAAGGCATATAAGCCAAACCTGAACCTGTAAAGGTTTAATTTTAAGATGTATCACTTTTATCTAAGAATTTATCTATGGCAAAGGACTATTTCAAAAACAGGTGGTTGACTCATCAGTCTTGACACCTTTTGGCTACTATATTTTCTAACCCAAACATGCCTGGCCAATCACTTCACTGTGAATTTTGTTGCTATGCCCCTGGAGGTACCTCAAAGAAGTCATTATTACTATAGAAACCTGACAATTAAATAGCATCTGAAAAGTATTATTCCCATTACTTTGTACACAGGGTACAAAGTACATAGCAACATGCATGCGTTTCTTACAGAACATCTGTTTCTGATATAGTCTTCGGAGAGGAGCGGCATACAAATCCGAATAAATAGTGAAATAATCAAGGGGCTTCATTGAAATTAGTTAAAATAGATCTTGTGTTTCTTTCTTTCTTTTTCATTCATGGGTTCTGACAGATATTAAATTCCTTGCAAATTCCTTATAGATCAGTGGTTCTCAACCTTTTTCAGGTTGAGACCCCACTTGCACCGCCCATGCGCGGCACGACCCCGACCCGCGCTCTCTCGCACGCGCAACGAGCCAATCTGTGCATGTGCGGTGCGCACGCGATAAAAAAAAACAAAAACAAAATGGCAGACCGCAACGGGCCAAACCGCGCATGCGCGGCGCGCGCACGACGAAAACAAAAATTTGCAGTGACCCCCGCGAAATGGTCGTTTGACCCCAAATGGGGTCGCAACCCATAGGTTGAGAACCGCTGTTATAGATGATCAACCTACATTATTAATTTGAATTAACCTTCAATTTTGTACATTTCATGGAATTTCATCAGTTCTGAATGTGGTTCGATAGTCAGTCGTGAATCTACCTTACTGTGGTGCCATCTAAACCACTTTAAGAACTTGCCAATGAGAATGTCATATAGAACCTTGTCAAAAACATTGCTGAAACTGAAATAGATTACACCCACAGCATTCACCTTCTCCATTAAAATAGTTACCTTGTCAAAAGAGGTGAGACTGTTTCACAGGACCTGATTTTGACACAGCCATGCTTAGGAAGCATTGCATTGTCTTAAAAATGCTAACAAAACACCTGTTTGATTATTTGCTCTTTCCAGTATTGATGTTAGGCTTACCAGTAAAAAAAAAAAAAACCTACTGAAATCCTAATTTTTCCTTTCTTTAAGTGGGAGGCCACATTTGCTCTTCTCAGCCTTCTGGCAGCATCTCAGTCCTCTAAAACTCCTCAAAGACAATTGACAGCTCTTCGGAGCACATTTCATGCCAGTGGAGTTGAAGGCATTTATTCCAGGTCTACAAAAGCCATTTCCATCAGACCTGCCAAACAGTTCTTCGGTTAACAGCAATTTTGCTAAAACTAAATCGTATATTCACAACAGTCAAGATTTATACCTCACATGCACCCCAAAAGCCTAAGTGAAAACAATTTGCAGTTACATGTAATATAAAAAAGTTTCACCAGACTGTGAGGCCTGCATTTCAAAAATCAGCTGAAAAAGAACTTTTAGCCCAAAAACATTTGTTAGTGAAAGTTGTTAGGAAAGTCAGGTTGCATTTTCTGTTCAGACACAAAGAATGTGGGTGTTACTTACAGTTCTGAAAAAATACATACCCCTTTTTGAAATTTCCAGGAAAAAAAAATATAACAGCAGAATCACCATTCAAATTTTGAAAAATGTTTTGCTTGAACTATTTGCCATTTTAATATATAAGCTAATGAGAAGTGAGTTGAGGTGACTGTAGTCAATATTTTCTGTTTGATAATGGCACCAGGCCTTCAGAAGTTTGACAGATCCTTCCAGGAACAGGAAATATTCATCTGTGTTTCAAAGCAACATTTCCCTGAGGAGAAATGCTTATTTTAGCAGATAGTCAAAGGAAAGATCTTTCACAGCTCTTCCCTCTTTAGGTGGAAATGCTTTTGTTTTTGTTTTTTTCAGCTGAAACACAAGCAAGAAACAGGGAGGAGAAAGAGGGAATGTTGATTCTTCTCCCACCTCTGATTAAAGCTGTAATTTCAGGTAACCAATTAACACAGAGATGACATTGGTTCCAATGGTCTTCTGTTCTCTAGTTCAGGGGTTCCCAACCTCTGGGCTGTGGCCCACCAATAGGCCATGAGCTATTTGCAACCGGGCCACCGAAACAGTGAATGAGCCCTTTGGATGTTCACATTTCTATTTTGCTTATGCATATTGTGGAAGTTGCCCTAGAAAGGCTGTGCCTTCGCAAACAGCCTAAAATCTCTTCAATAAATTATTCGTAGCATAGAGAAACATCCTGAACCTTTTCCCCCATTGCTTTGTGCTGTGTACACAGCTAATGGAGAAAATCATTTGGAAGAAAAATTGATTGTATATCCCAGCCAATACAGGTTTTCCATTTGCATTAAGAATGGATTTAACACAAAGTAAATTTAGAGCCTCATCTCAGAAAATTATACAAGGTTTCTTTACACAAAAAAGAAACAAAAGATTATTAGCATCTCCATTTGGAAATGCTAGTGGAGGAAGAGGGATTAGTGGAATATAACTATCTAAATACAAAAGCACAATTTTCATTGCTGGCTTTGCATAGAAATATACTTCTGCATGCATGCTGCAGGTAGCCAAATCAGAGTCCCTCTATTATGAATCAATCAACTTAATTATTCAGTCACTTCCCCTGAGGTTTCATTGTATTCCATAACTGAATAAATGACACAAGATACAGAATACTTAATTTGGGCTATCATTGGGACACTTTGCCTCTGTGCTATCTAGAATTTTAAAGCCACTTGGACAGTTTATAAGTGATAAAATGTGCTTGCGGTCATCTAGAACTGAGTTAGGGGTCCATAAACCCATGTATATCACTGCCAATTGCCATGTACTTCCAAGAGTTCCTCCCTAAGTGTTGGCTTCAACTTTTATCATCCCTAAGGAGCATAATCAGTGGTCAAGAATGATAGGAATTGAAGCTCATTTGGGAGATAATGGTGATCTTATCTCTCATCTCTGCCAAAGCAATGCATCCTTCAACATATAGATAGTCCTTGACTTACGACCACAATTGGGATCAGAATTTCTGTTGTTAAGTAAGGCAGTTTTATGCAGTATTCAAAGAATATTACTTGTTTATTTCTTAAACCTATGCCTCCCCTTTCAAGCATTCAAGGTGTCTAGTCAAGTTTTGATCCATGTGTTAATATAAAGGCAACTTCTATGGAAATCTACAAAGATCAAACTTTTCAAACTTCCTTCATGCTCAACACTGTAATTAGTTGGCGAACTCTAGTGCAGCCATGCTAGTTGGGGAATTCTGGGAATTGAAGTCCACAACTTGTAAAGTTGCCATGTTGGCCACTCCTGCTCTTGGGAGAGAAGAATCTGTGGCTACATTAGATTGCCTGGGAAACTGGGCCTACACCCATTGAACCCAAGATACTGTACTGTTTCTGCAATTGCCAGATGTACTGGACAGAAATTCTAAAAAGGCCAAAGTACATTGTCCAAATGGGAAAGATGGGTGAGTGTTTGATTGTGGCCTCACAGCACAGGTTTTGTGATTGATAGGACCTGTCAGCATTGTTGTAAATTTTGTGAGCAGTGCAAAGCAACATCAGTTAGTATCATTTATCATTATCCAGTAGATCAGGGGTTCTCAACCTTGGCAACTTTAAGACTTGTGGACTTCAACTCCCAGAATTCCTCAGCCAGCAAAGCTGGCTGAGGAATTCTGGGAGTTGAAGTCCACAAGTCTTAAAGTTGCCAAGGTTGAGAACCCCTGCAGTAGATAGTGCCTCAGGATTACCATTCTGCATGAAGTAATTGTCCCAGTGGTGAGAAAAACCATCTTCTAGCTATATCATGCTAGAACAGGGATTGGCTTCTAATTTTTTTTTACTGAATATATTTTTCTCCATATAAGCCCTCCCTTAGCCTCATCTCCAACAACATTTTGAAAGCTGGAATAGCATATCAATAACGGTAGTAATCTCTTCTTTAGAAAATTTTTCTATTGCAGGAAATCATATTGTGTTTCAAATATATGTATACCTACATTTAAGATCTGACCTTGCATAACCCAATTGCATATTTAACATCAAATTAACATCAAGATGCTAATCCAGGAGACCTAGGATAGTATAGCTGATATTAGACTATGTTTAGAGAAGCCAAGCTAAACCCCTTCCCTCCCCACTCCGACATTCATGCATGTTACAAATAATTTTAAACTATACAATTTCTCTTACTTCACTTAACAAGGTCTTCATGCATAGGTACAGAATCAACTACAACACTTTTTCCAACTTGATTTCTTCCAGATATGTAGATTTTAAATCCCAGAATATCCATTAATGGCTGTCTTGGCTAAGAATTCTGGGAGTTGAGGTCCACACATCTAAAGGGGGTGGATCTCTGCTATCTGGGCTTTCCGAAGTACAGGCACAAATGTGATGAAATAATAGCCACACTTGATTTTTGAGATAAAATCATTGACAATCTATCGGCAGGTATCTACAGATACAAAATTATCTGAGGAAAGTTCCCAAACTCAGGGAATGATGCCAAGATGATTGACAAGCTGCAACAAAGTTGATCCAAGATATTTTGCAGCTTCAGGCAATTCTGTCAAGGGAAATCATATCAAGGTGAATCAGTCAAGTTAATTTAGCACCCTAAGAAGATAATACCCAAACAGATATAACACACCTTCCCCTCCTCCTTAGTGCTAAAAATACAAGAAGTCACTAAATAATAAGCTTTTAGAGTCGGAACTTTAATTGGTAGAGTAGAACCTAAATGGCACCAGGGCAGAAAGACTATCCAAACAAAGAGGAATTAGACTAACTACTTATTCCCCTACCTTGCATAAAATTCCATTGTCTGAAGAGCCTCAGACCTCCCGCTATTCAATGGAATTTGCATCCAGGCTATGCTACCTAATTATTTCCAATTACCGCTTTCTGTCTGGAAGCAGATTAAGCTTGCCTGTGTCTAAAGCTTTATTAGTATTGCTACCACTGACAGAGGGGAAGATTGCAAATACATTTGAGATGTGGAGCTGCAGATGTGTGTGGGGTTTTTATGATGCATGCTCTATGCTCTCATCTTGATAAGGAAGTGTTATGGACTAGGCTCCCGTTGAAGACTCACATGCTCTTTTGATGGGTTTGTAACAGTTTAACTGCTACATAACACGCAGGAAGCACCTCCCAAAATCCCAAGGGAGAGGGTGTGAATACGAAGGTTGCAGGCTATGTCTGTTTGTTAGGAAGCAATCATAAGGCTTACTTTTAAAAATGGGCCTCCATAACTACATCTTAGGATAATGAAATCTGATTTGATTGTCATGGATTAGATGAGATTTCTCTCTACTAAATGATATTTAAAGTTAAGCAACTGGACAGTGAGAATGAGTTCTTGAAAAATAGATATGAAAAGAGGAGAAAGAAGGGCCCAAGCCTTTGAACATAAACAACTTCCTTATATTGAAACAAATTAATGGTTCACCGAGACCACTGTTATTTCTTTGGCAGGGAGGAAGGGGTGTGGAAGGATAATGCCACTAAGGTCAGTATGGCTTAGCTCCATAATGCTGTTTTACTACAGAATACAAGTGCATATGCGGACTAAGAATGCATGCTGCCCCAAAATACAGTTGTTTTTTAAAACTTGCCCTACCCTGTAATATGCTAATTCAATGTGTGGCAGATGTTTGTGGAAAGTAGATATTACCTAAATTCTGGTGGAGAGGGGACATTTCATTCCTTTGTACAAGTTTCAGATGCCTTTATTTTGGAAGATATTAGATTTCAATAGTAAAAGTGCACATCATAGCAACATTTGCCAAAACACTGTGTTAGGTACTAGGTGCCAAAATGAGCAAACAAAAAGCTAAAATCAGTGATGGGATTCAGCCAGTTCGCACCAGTTTGGCAGAATCAATAGCTAATTTTTTGTTGCCCAGGCCCAGAACGGACTTCCGGAAGCGGCATCCACACAGAGACCCTGTCATTCATATATTTGAATCCCATCACTGGCTGGAATAATCCATGTGTGAAGAAAAGTTATAATTCTATGGTTCCATAGAGCAGAAGGGGATAATTATTGAACTTTATAAAATATGTGTGGAATGGAGAAAAATATAGGAAAATGTTTCTTATAATTTTAAAATCTAGGTCCTTTCAGTCTAAACTCAGATAAAACTACTTAATATGGTGCATTGTTGCATTTTATTTTCTTGCACAGATTGTGACAGTACCTATAAATCTGAATGCTTTTAAAATTAGATGAACTTTATTGAAAATAGACTATCAATGGATGCTATCCATGATGACAATACACTACTTTCTTTGTCAGGCACAACAGGCATCTCGGGAAAAAAAATTGCAGGTGGGTGGGACTGCATTCACGTTTTGTTTGGTGTGCGATAGATATATTTTTGGCCATAGTAGGAATGGAAAACTGGACTTGGTAGACATGGATCTAATCTAGTTAGCCTTTCCATCTCTTTGTAAAAAAGCATGTGTGAGGCACAGCCCAGGGCGGAGTTTCAAAATCACAGAAGTGGGTTAAAAATCAATGCTTTTCTGGAAGGTTCTGTCAAGCAGATTCATGCAACTAGGATGATTTTAGAACAATGCAGCTGATAATTTTAAACATCGGCATTTATTTATTTATTTCCCGCCTATATTATTTTTAGAAATAATTAAAGGTAGCAAACATATCCAACGCACTTTCCTCCTCCTGTTTTCTCCACAGCAACATTCCTGTGAGGTGGATCAGGTTGAGACAGATTGATTGGCCCAGAGACACCCAGCTGGCAGGGAGGGGGGAACTAGAACTCCCAGTCTCCTGCTTTCCAGCCTGATGCCCTTGCCTTTCAAAGGCAGAATAATGATGCCTGGAGAGGACAATTATCCTATGCAAAGCTCTGCCCATTTGATCTGTCCTCATCCTGTGAAAGAATTATGATGAGAGAAGGGAAGAGGAACTCTGAGGCTGCAGCAAGAAGGTAACTGCGAGACAAGACTGGTTAGCAAGTCCCAGATTGGAAGGGAGAAGGATCTCTTTGCTACAACACTGGGAGAGAGGATCAAACCTAACTCATAGCCTGCCAGTGTTTTGCATATTAAAAGCAGTTGAAGAGAAGCTGATTGAAACCAAGAAACAATTTTCTGATAACATTTATAACATCCTTAGCAAAAAAAAACCAAAACACCCCTCTTTCTTTTCTTCAATAGTAAATTACAGGTAGTCCTCAACTTATGGCCACAATTGAGCCCAATATTTCTGTTGCTAAGTGAAATATTTGTTAAGTAAAATTTGCCCTATTATATGTCCTTTCTTGCCACAGTTGTTAAGTGAATCTCTATAGTTCTTAAGTTAGTGACACAGTTATTGTGTGAATCTGGCTTCCTCATTGATTTTGCTTGTCGGAAAGTCACAAAAGGTGATCACATGACTCCAAGACACTGCAACTGTCATAAATACAAGTCAGTTTCCACACATCTAAATTTTGATCACATGACCATGGGGATGCTGCAATGGTCATAAGTGTGAAAACTGTCATAAATCACTTTTTTCAATTGCTATTGTAACCTTGAATGCTCACTAACTACACCTCGAGAAATACCTACATTTTGTCTTCTGACAGTAAGATAAGAGTAACCAAGATCATCCTTTGCATTTAAAAATATGATTGTATGTTTCTTTCTTTCCAGTGAAATTGTTTTATCTTATATAAAGTTGTAAGATCCTATCGTTTTGTTGTTTGTTATGTAAAGTTCCATTATCTAAAGTAAGCATTATTTCTATTCCTTGCCCATTCCTAACCCACTTTAAATCATTGCTTTTTCCCCCTCCAGAGTAGGGGTCCCCAACCCCCGGGCCATGGACCACTACAGGGCCGCGGCATGCCAGCAACTGGTGTGTACAAACAGGATGCAGGCAGCACACAAAACCACACACCCTCCGGACGTGGAAAAACCTCTCTCCACAGAACCGGTCCCTGGTGCCCAAAAGGTTGGGGACCTCTACTCCAGAGGATGGTTGCACAATTTCATTTACTATTTTAGAAGATTTCGCAACAAAAACTTGAGACACCCTGCAACAGAAGTTGGAAGCAGAGGTTAAGCGTGCTATTTTTTTTCCAACAACGTAATAATTGCAAAACAATAATTTCTATAAATTCATGAACTAAGAGATGCTTTAGACTTCTTTTTGCAGAAATAAAGGGTTGGTATTCAACTGTTAACAATGATACAGAATATCAGCCACTTCTAGTATTTTTTTTTAATTCTCACCACAAGTAAGTACAGGCAGTCCTTATAGTAGTTCATTTAGTGACCATTCAAAGTTACAACATTACTGAAAAAAGTGACTTATGACCATTTTTCATACCTAGGACTGTTGCATGATCTCCATGATCAAACTTCAGACACTTGGACACTGACTCGTATTTATGATGGTTGCAGTGTCCCGGGGTCATGGGATCACATTTTGTGAACTTCTGACAAGCAAAGTCAATGGGGAAGCCAGATTCACTTAACAATTGTGTTACTAACTTAATAACCGCAGTGATTCACTTAGAAGCTGTGGCAAGAAAGGTTGTAAAATGGGGCAAAT
Organism: Bothrops alternatus; assembly: GCA_034064705.1. Taxonomy (NCBI): domain Eukaryota; kingdom Metazoa; phylum Chordata; class Lepidosauria; order Squamata; family Viperidae; genus Bothrops; species Bothrops alternatus. The sequence goes on along the minus strand of JARGCV010000031.1, from coordinate 1,920,685 downwards.
GTCACTTAACAAATGTCTTGTTTAGCAACATAAATTTTGGACTCAGTTGTGATCGTAAATCGAGGACTACCTATACTCTAAATCAGGGGTTTTCAAACTTGGCCCTTTTATGACTTGTGGACTTCAACTCCCAGAATTCCTCAGCCAGGCACGCTGGCTGAGGAATTTTGGGAGTTGAAGTCCACAAGTCATAAAAAGGCCAAGTTTGAAGACCCCTGCTCTAAGTCCTATTGCTCTAGCAAGCAGATGTTTGTAGCTTTTCATTTCCTTTTCTTGCATGACCTCCAGGAGCATTGTGGAGCATTATGCTTAGTTGTGAGCCATTTGATAGAGCAGATTTGTTTACCTAGCTTAGATTGTAGGCAGTGCTGTTTTATAGACTCATTGAGAATGAACTGTCCATGGTGCTGATACTTCACCACATGAGTCTGCATTAGGTTTTATGTGTCTTAACATAGAGGATAAACCTAGGCTATTATATCCCTCCTTCCTATTATTTCTTTGCTCTTAATCCCTTTACTACAGTGAATTTCTTTCTCTTTTTTTTTTGGTAAAAAAATTTTTTTTATTAAAACAATCAACATTAAACATAAGATCATATTAAGAAGCAATCATCATATAACCTGAAATACAACACTAAGTATTAGTCTTTGTAAACGTCTGGTTTAGTAAACATTCCTCACTCCTCACGTCAAGCCTCAACTATACGCCTGATACATTTTATTTGATTGGTATTTCTCTTATATATGGTCTATCTACTGTTTCTAGTCTAGCACATATTGTTCATTCGAGCTTCAGAAATAAATTCGTCTCAGTAGTAGTGCAATCTTTTATGATCCCTAACAAAAGATCCTGGGGTAGAAATTCAATAACCTGAGGTAGAAATTCAATACGCTTTTTCAATATTAAAGCAATCAACATTAAACTTAAGATCATATTAAGAAGCAATCATCATAAAACATAAAAATACAACATTAGGTATTAGTCTTTGTAAACGTCTGATTTGGTAAACATTCTTCACTCCTCACGTCAAGCCTCAACTATACGCCAGATACATTTTATTTGATTGGTGTTTCTCTTGTATATAGTCTATCCACTGTTTCCAGTCTATCATATATTGTTCATTTGAGCGATCCTTCAAATATGCTGAAATTTTTGCCATTTCTGCCAAATGTATTACTTTCAAAGTCCAATCTTCAATAGGTGGTATTTCTGGCTTCTTCCAGTATTGTCCCACCAGCAGCCTAGCTGCTGTGATCAAATTCAAAATTAAGTTCGTCTCGGTGGTAGTGCAATCTTTTATGATCCCTAACAAAAAAAACCTGAGGTAGAAATTCAATACGCTTTTTTAAAATGGTTTGGAGTGTCCACCATATCTTCCTCCAGAAGGCTTTAATTTTTCTACATGTCCACCATATGTGAAAGTATGTAGCTTCCTCGTTGCCACACCTCCAGCATTTAGGTTGGGTGTCTGGGTAGATGTATGATTTTTTTTCGGATCTAGATGCCACCTATAGAACATCTTGTAGAAATTTTCCCTTAGATGTTGCGCTTTCGTGAATTCTACATTTCTCACCCAGATGTCCTCCCACGTTTCCATCGTGATAGGATGCCCAAAGTCTCGTTCCCACTTTACTACAGTGAATTTCAAAAGAGGGTTCTTGTATAATTTCACCAGCATTTTTACAGAAATTAATACTCAATTAGGAAGAGGGATTAATCAAATATAGATGGGAAAGTTGTATACAAGTGACATATAGAAGAATTCTGTGGCTGGTGGAAATGTATATATTTCAGCATTGCTCCATAACATGTATTTAGTGCTTTTTTTGTAAAAAAAAAAAAAAAAAAAGGTGCTGGACACATGTCATACAGCCCGCCTTGCCTACCTTACAAGGTTTACCTTTGTAGTTGAAAAAAAACCCTTCAGTTTTTAGTGTATCTAAAAGACTAGGATTTTATTCAAGGTAAGTTAATACTGTTAATGTTACCATGCACAAATCCATTGAAAAAAGGTGCCTGACCCAGTTCCAGTGCGTTCTATGACCAAAAAAAAGCCCTGTTTTTACGTATATCCACCTCTTTCATTTGTACTAATGAAGTTGAATCCAAAGACCCCATAAAATGTTTTCCCATCTGGAATGCACTGTTATTCCACCTGAATCATGAGCCCATTAACAGGTATATTTAATCTTACTTATTGTGTAGACATTTGACTATATTTTGAGTGCTGAAAATAAATCAATGTGCAAGTAAACTGGTACCTTCTTGCCATACCAACATTATGAGAACAGAATCTGGTCATGTACTGTACAAAGTACATCACAGAATATAGGATATTATCAAGTCAGTAAGTGATCTTCAGCCCTCCCACCATCCCTTTAACAAAGAAATATGGAATAGGATTATTAACCAATTACTTTATGTTTTGTTCAGCACAAAACTTTGGCAAATTGGTGAAGCTATATGAATAATTACACTAAGTTATTTTCTGTCCATCATCCTCAATACTATAATAAAATAAAATCCCCTGATCCATCTCTTTATGTAATCCCATTACATTTTTAAAGAGTTCAATAGGCCTAATTTACTGCTGGTGGCAGTTTAAGTAGAACGTCACTTGTCACCGTGATGCAGTAATCCCAGGACACTTTCCTCTCTAATTTGTAATCTTTCTCTTGTTGCAAAGAAATTGTTTTAAAAATATCCAAGTGCTATTGTATTTCTGCACACATGTCAGCACTTGGAGATGTACTTTCCCTCCCATAATTATGAATTCTAAATCCAAATTAGTAATTGTCTTGGATACTGGTAACACAGAGTACATTTAAAATAAAAAAAAAATCATATATTATCTCACATTGACTCAATAGATTGAATAATAAAAACAGAAGCATGTTTTCCAGGAATGCAACCTGAAACTATGGTTTTATCATTGTTCTAGAAGCAATGTCTCTTTGGACTAATCTAGTCTTCTAGTCCAGCTCCTGCTCAAGCAGGAGATCCTATACCATTTCAGACAAGTAACTGTCCAGTCTCTTCTTAAAAACCTCCAGTGATGAAACACCCACAAAATCTGAAAGCCAGCTGTTCCACTGGTTAATTGTCCCCCCTTTTAGGGAGTTTCTTCTTAATTCCAGGTTGCTTCTCTCCTTGCTTAGTTTCCATTCGTTGTTTCTTGTCCTGCCCTCTGGTGCTTTGGAAAATAAATTGGCCCCCTCCTCTTTGTGGCAGCCTCTCAAATACTGGAATACTGCTGTCATGTCCCCCACTAGTCTATCCCACATTTTTCTACCAAGAAGTATATTGTGGTCTACTTTGTCAAATGCCTTGCTGAAGTCTAAATATACTACCGGTAATGTCCATAGCATTTCACTGGTCTATTAATTTAATCACTTTGTCAAAGAATTTATTTATTTATTTATTTATTTATTTTATTTGAACTTATATGAAATAACACTGGTTTGATACAATCTATTTTTAATAAACCCGTACTGGCTACTAGTTATAACTTTGTTCTATATGTTCACAGATCTGTTTTGATTATTTTTTTCCAGTATCTTCCCAGATATTGATGTTAGGCTGATTGATCTGTAGTCTCTTGTATCTGTTTTGTTTTCTTTCCTTTTTTGAAAATGAGAACTACATCAGCTCTTTTCCAATCCTCTGGTAGTTCCTCAGTGCTCCAGGATTTTTTAAAGATATAATGCAATGGTTCTGAGATAACATCTGCCAGCTCCTTCAGAACTCTGGGATGTAATCCATCAGGTTCTGATGATTTATATTCATCAAGGTCAGACAGGTGTTCTCTAACCATTTTCTAGCTTATTTTAATTTTTATTTCTAATCTGTCTTTTATAGTTATGTTTTTAGTAGGTTGGGCTATAGTTTCTTTTTGTGTGAAGACTGATGCAAAGAATGAATGATAGCAAAGAATGCTATCTTCTCTCTTTAGTGGACCGGCTGTTTCCTTGACTTTTTTTTGTTATTTATATGTTGGAAAACACTTCTTTTTTGTTATATTTGACTTTTTTTCGCAAATCTTTGTTCATTCTGAAACTTTGCTTTCCTGACTTCATCTTTGCAAATTCAGGCTATCTGCTGATATTCTGTGCTAGAATCTACCAAAGCCTTTTAAAATTAGCAGGATACCTGGGAGCCATGTTTGATCTTAGATTTAGAACTACAAGTTCAAGCACTAACTCACATGCATAAAAGAACCAATCTGGAATTAATTCCAAAGGAAAGCTCTTTTCACCTTATATTTAAACAAATTCAATGTTATTCAGCGAATCAGCTCAGTTCAGCTCCAGGCTATCAAAATCTGAGAATTTGTATGTACAGGCTTGAAGCAGTCACCAGTTTGCAGCTTAAGAGGAGCCTCACATTCACACCATTTCAGGAGAAACCAAGGATTCTTTTTTTAAAAAATGGGGGGGGGGAGAGAGAAATAATAGGTAGAAATATCCCAGGTGAATGGCATATGCACACCAACCAGACCGAAAAGGCAACTACCCAAGTTTTCTGTTCTTCTAATAATACTGTAAATGTTGGCAGAAATAGAGAAGAAATAGAATAATAAAATGAAGATGAAGCTATCAGGAGAGGAGTTAGGTTCATTCCTTCTCACTTTCTTATAACCCATCATCACCAATTCTATTTTCTTGACAAGGTCTCTGATTTCATTGATGTAGATTTATGCATAAAGTGGAAGGATTTTTCCCTTGCATTCAAACTCTTCACCTTGGCTGGAGTATAATTATATCAATTCGGTTAGTTAATGTGACACAAAAGGAGAACAATAAAATAGCAATTTTATTCAAAAACCATGCTAGCATGGCAACGGTGGGCAATTTGACTATCTAATTTATGTTCCAGGTCTCATTCGAATTCCTAGAGCATTCTTGCTGCAAATGTAACAAGCAACTGTTTACAAATCACTGTGAAAAGCATACTTTTTGACATGAGTGAAGTAATGGTCTTAATTCAATTGTCTATGTTTTAAAGGAATACATGTGATGGCATGAAGATAATAAACAAAACGTATGAGTTCAAATACCTAAAGAGAGCTAGTAACCAGTTTGTATATAAAAAAGATACTGTTAAGTAACCGGAGGGGCATTCATCTGTCAGTAGGAAAGAGATAATGAACCAAAGAGAAATTAGATCTTTTAATCTGAAATGAACGATGTGGTTGAGCTTTCCCAAATGTTTGAGGGGGAACAATCAAAAGAGGCCAGCCCAATACTTAAAATTCATATTGTTTTCACAAGTCAGGAGGGCCTAGTGCCTTGAATCTTTACATTAGCTAACCAGAATCCCACAACTCTGTGTGAATCCATTGTTCCTTGCCCTTTTAAGGCAAGCAATCACAACTGACTGGTCATTAGCATTCCAACTGTCAAGTACTACTCAGTGGTGGTTTCAAGCTCTCTGATTAAAAATTAAATAAAATTAATGTTTTCCCCCATTGCCAGGTGCACAGGACTGTTGAAGGAGGACGGAATTTAAAAAAAAATAGTTTGGGAAAGAAAAGCCACGTAGCTGTTGGGTGCCAATAACTTATACGGTATTACATGATCAGTCACACCTTTGCAAATATTGCCTACAGCTTTATTTTAAAATCCAATTACAGCAAGGAATTAGGATGTTGTTTAATGACACCACAGGTCTCTTCCCCATCTTTTTCACTTAGGATGGAATAAATGAACTGATGTGATTGTAATCTTAATGGGGGCATTCAAAATAGATTCATGAATTCCAGGAGCTTTCCCAAATCTTATGTCCTCCAGATGTGTTAGGCTACAACCGAAGGAGTGGTAGATCCATCTGACCTAGATGGTACCCAGTTGGGAAACTTGAGATGCAACAAGCTGGTTTTTAATATTATGTATTGGTGGGAGAGGGAGAGAGATGGAAGACCAATTCCCTCTTCCTCATTTGGTAAATTTCAATTACTAGCAGAATTGTTCCAACACATTTCGTTTTTTGGAAACATAGGATATTACAACATGGATCTTGTAAACAGTTTGGCACATTTTAGCAGGTGTTGTGGGGGCACAAATTATTTTCCATACTTTCTGATTTTTATTGGCAGTATAGACCCTGTATTAAGTTCTACTTTTAATAAAAAAAACATTTAAGTAAAGTTGCCACACTGGGCTGCAACCACTAGAAGGCAGCAAAGAGAGAGAAAAAGTGCTGCCATCTAGGAATTATCTGGATTTTTGCAGCCCAGATATCATCACTCTAATCCAGTGGTTCTCAAACTGTGGGTCGCGACCCCATTTGGGGTCGAACGACCATTTCACGGGGGTCGCCAAACACCGCAGTCCGCCATTTTTTTTGGTCGGCCATTTTTTTTGGTCGGCCATTTTTTTTTGGGTCGGCCATTTTTTGGGGGGTCCGCCATTTTTTTCCCCTTTCCGATGTGGGCCATCGCGCCGCGCATGCGCGATGCGGGCCGGGGTCGATCCCCAGAAAAGGTTGAGAACCGCTGCTCTAATCTATTGGGCATAACTGAACAGTAGAATAATGGAAACCAGTTGCCAACCATAGAGCTATTTTCTCAACAAAAGCTATAAGACTGCTGAAGAACACTTAGTGCAGTGCCAGTGTATTTTTTCTCACAAAAAATGAAAGTGGTGACAATTTGTCTTGAGGGGAAAGCTCAAGGAAACGTTTCCTGACCACTAATTCAAACAATAGCTTTGCCAAGAACTGAAGGCAGAGAAGGGCAGAATTATCTGAGGAATGCCAGACAGCCCAAAGCCTTTGGCTTTGCCTAGATCAGAGAAAATAATTTGCTGCTTTTATTTATAATTTAAAAAAGTAGAACTTACTATCTTTAAGGACCTGCTGTTTGAGCAGGAGAGGTCAGATGTCAGAATTAGAATAATCAAGGCTTCACATTTATAAATATAATGCACTTCCTGTTGCTTAAATGTCTTCAGAAACCACAATTGTTCCCATCTTGACTCAAGGGAGTGGCTGCTGGCATTCCCAGTTGTAGTATTTACTGGAAAGATTTTGTCACTACAGGGTGTTTTAGAGGTCTTTCCTCTCAATCTCAGCTAATGTTAGCTTCCTACTATATAGAATGAGATCACTTAATTTAAAATTTTCTCTGCCTTCAGTTATTTGTTTGGTGTTTGTTTTTGCTGCTTTTCATCATCTCCCCCCACCCCCAATTCCACAGTCATTAATCTGCCTTTGATTTAACTCTTTAGATTTTAGTCTAAATCAGGGGTGTCCAACCTCTACACCATGAATGAACTTTTTTTTTTCTATTGAGGAACACATTCCTTTTGAGAGCAATCTATTGGGTGCAACCTATGCTAGTCTGAGTAAGATAGGAGCCAAATGTGATTGATAGATTCAGTTTATTTATTAAATTTTTCATCCCACCTTTATAAATAACTCAAGGTGGCAAACATCCATAGCACTCCTTCCTCTTATTTTCCCACAACACCCCTGTGAAGTAGGCTTGTGACTGGCCCAAAATCATCCACCTGGATTTCATGGCTATGTGGGACTAGAATTCACAGAAACCCAGTTTCTAAGCTGATGTCTTAAAAGTTAGATCAAGCTATTTGCTTTGCTTTTTCATTTCCTTTTTTTCTTTCTCATTTTTAAAAGGAGGCCTCAGATTGCTCCTTTCTATCTATGCCTGCCTTGAGCCTTGCTAAAGTACTGTACGATAAAGAGCTGGCATCATACGTACTTTAAAAAGTAGGCATCTGCATGTATTAAATAATTTCAAAGTCTACGGACATGTGCAGCAATTTCTACATAGGATTTTCATCCTGTTTAAATAGGCTTTAATGAACGTGAAATAATAACAGTGTGCTGATTATATAGGTCATTATGGTGTGTGTGTGTGTGTGTGTGTGTGTGTGTGTGAGAGAGAGAGAGAGAGAGAGAGAGAGAGAGAGAGAGAGAGAGAGAGAGAGAGAGAGAGAGAGAGAGAGAGAGAGAGAGAGAGAGAGAGAGAGAGAGAGAGAGAGAGAGAGAGAGAGAGAGAGAGAGAGAGAGAGAGAGAGAGAGAGAGAGAGAGAGAGAGAGAGAGAGAGAGAGAGAGAGAGAGAGAGAGATTTAATATGGGTGGCAGCGTTTGACCTCTACTTCTTGAACAAGAACTTTGCGAGTGTCAAAAGTTTCCGATTTTTACCTACAGTGCTCAATCCAGTAAAAAGCAATCATCCCTCCGGTGCTGTGTGTCCCAAAGCAAAATATGTCATCAAGCCAGACCTCTTGACAAATTAATTGCAGAAGCTCTGAATTCTAGCAAAGGGCACTATTCAGGCACTGCCATTCTTTACCAATTACATTGACAATTTCTCCATATCGCATTATAAAGGAAACTGCCAAGTCTATGCTGGAAGAACTAAGATGTATTCGCCTGACTTCGTGATTACAGCAGTGGCAAGCATTCCTTCTGCAAGAGCCTGAGAACCAGCAGATATGGACAAAGCACCATTCTCATTAGCTGTTAAACACCTTGCCAGTTCAACCGGAGTAGCTAGTTACATAGTAATTGTTGGGATAACAGTCATATGGCCCAGCCCTATATACTGTATGTTCGTTTAGATGTGAGCTTAGACCAGGGGTAGGTAACCCAAAACACTGAAAGAGCCACTTGGACCCGTTTCCCACCGAAAAGAAAACACTGGGAGCCGCAAAATCCTTTTGATATCTAAAATGAAGATAACACTGCAGATATCCTTTTTTACCTTGTGTGTGTGTGTGTGTGTGTGTGTGTGTGTGTGTAAAATAAAGGTAAAAAAAGGATATATGCAGTGTTATCTTCATTTTAGATGTCAAAAGGGTCTCTCTCTGTCACTTCCCCCCCTCTCTTTCTTTCCTCTCTTTCTCTTTCCTCTTTCCTCTCTCTCTTTCTGTCTCTCTTTTATCCTCTTTCCTCTCTCTTTCTTTCCTCTCTCTTTCTCTTTCCTCTCTTTCTCTTCTTTCTTTCCTTTCCTCTTTCTCTTCTCTTTCTCTTTTCTTTCTCTCTTTTCTCAATCTCTTTTCTCTTTCCTCTCCCTCTTTCTCTCTCTCCCTCTTACCTCTCTCTCTCTTTCCTCTTTCTCTCTTTCCTCTCTCTCTTCTCTCTTTCTCTTTCCTCTTTCCTCTCTTTCTCTTTCCTCTAACTTTCTCTTTCCTCTTTTTCTTCTCTTTCTCTTTCCTCTTTTTTCCTCTTTCTCTTTCCTTTCTCTTTCCTCTTTTTCTTATTTTGGGCGGGGAGGGGAGCAGGACAGGAGGCAGCGGCTCCCAGCGCCCCCTGCCACATCTTCAGCCCAACGGGCGGGGAGCAGGAGCAGGACGGGAGGCAGAGGCTCCCAGCCGCCCCCCCCCCGCTGCATCTTCAGCCGAACGGGTGGGGAGGGGGAGCAGGACAGGAGGCAGTGGCTCCCAGCCGCTACCCCCACCACGTCCTCAGCTGAATGGGCGGGGAGGCGGACAAAAGGCAGCAGCTCCGGCAGCGGCCACTGCAGCATGGTCGGAGTCCCTGCCGCCCCTGGCCCGGCACCACCCCCGCCGCATCCTCAGCCACTTTGCTGTTGCAAGAGGAGGGTACCAAGGCCGGGTGCAGCATGGGTGGCCGCGCTGGCAATGGGGAGTGCTGCCGCGGGGATGAGGGGGGGTCCCGATCGCCACCAGCCCTGCTGGCGTCGCAGCCCAAGGTCTCCTCCTGCAGCACCGAGGGCGGCGGTAGCGGCGGCTCCCCGAAAGCGGCCAAGGAAGGCGTCACCAATGGGGCCGAGGTGTGGCTGGGCAGTGGAGAGCCCTGCGGCAGCCAGGCGAGCTTCAGGCCTGACTGCCGCCCGGCCCGGCCTGGGGAGACATGTGGCCAACTCGGCTTACCGGGGAGCGATGCCCGCACCAGCCGCTGCCTCAGCCATGACTGCCACCCGGCCCAGCCTGGGGAGACATGTGGCCGGCTTGGCTTCCCGGGGAGCAATGCCCGTGCCGGCCACTGCCCCAGCCATGACTGCCGCCCGGCCCGGCCTGGGGAGACATGTGGCCAGCTCGGCTTCCCGGGTGCGATGCCCCTGCTGGCCGCTGCACCAGCCATGACTGCCACCCAGCCTGGGGCAACATATGGCTGGCTCAGCTGCCCAGGGAGCGGCCCGGGGATGGCCCAGGAAGCGATGCCCCAGCTGAGACTGCTGCCTGGAACAAGTAAGCCGGGGGGCGCCACCTGCCCTGCGACTGCTTCGTGGCAGTGCTCCATGGACTCAGAGCCCCCTCCTTCCCCCCACCACTGACCCTCTGTCTCCGGCTCTGCTGCTGCTTGGCCAATGGTTGCGCCAGCCGGGCATCGCGGGAGCTGCTCTCCCTCGTGGCCGCGATTTGTGGAAGGGCTGGCTCGCTCAGCAGAGGCTTGGGCAGGCCGCTCCCAGAGGGGATCTTGGGACTTCCCCGCACAGCTCCCCAGCCATGTGCACCTCAGATGGGGCCAGCCTGGGAAAGGGACTTCCTGGCCGCCCTTCTCCCAGGGGGTGGGGCACCCGGGCGCAGGGTCAATCAGGAGCCCTGCGAGGGGGCAAGTCCACATGAGACAGAGAAAGAGAGAAAGAGAGAAAGTGCCTCTTTCTCTCCTTGTCTCTCTCTGAAAATGGTGGGGGGGCCTCTGGAGCAGCAGGGGATGGCTCAAAGAGCCGCATGCGGCTCTGGAGCCGCGGGTTGCCGACCGTGGCCTAGACTACAGTATTCAGTGTCCAGCATTCTGGACCTTCAAGCCTAATCAGCATAGCCAACGATGAGAAATGCAGGAATTGCGAGGCCAAGTCTTGCATTTAGGCCAAGGCCAAAAATGTAACCATGGTTTGCAGTTAAAATACAGAGCCAGACAGATGCAACAAAGTTGGGTGTGAAGCAGTTTCATTGCCAACAAAATTATATAAAATAGAACTCTATTTAAAGTGCAGCATCTGTGAGTGTGCTTAATTTCCAGTAATAGTAATGCAAGATTCATATCTGTCTTGGAAGCCTTACTTTTCATTTCTACTGTGTTGGGTTCTCTCTAGGATTTTTTTTTGCTATTGATTATTTAATGTATTTTGATTTCAAATAATGCAATATTATATTTGGGTTCTTTAAAAAATTGCAGGTTGGGTGTGGTTTAGTGTTTGAAACTCAACTCCTAGCATCCATATTGTTTTCTTAGCAATACAACAAAAAATATTTTCCACTTTTTAAAAAATTTTAGTCTACCCTACAGCCCTCAGGTTTTCTAACTAGGTCTGCTAATCTTTTCTGAGATCAACCAAATTCAAATGATTGCTACCACCAAGTTGGGCCAGGCCTAGATACTTTTGCTGTTACTCAGATCACAGATTCAGTCCCTGGTATCTCCAAATGAAGAAGATTCTCATATCTAAAATTCTTGATTTTAGCCATACACAATGGGATAACCTAACACATCCAACAGAGGAAAGCAAACAGGGGAGATCTGCCAGTTTTTGTAGATAATACTGAGAATGATAGACTAAGTTCTGGTTGGAACAAATCAGTCATTGACCGTTTTATAACCTACTGTGTATTCGTGTTGTAGCACTGAAACCCCATCAGTGTAATATATTCCAAATATTTCACACAGATCACCTTGTTATCAGCACAACAGTTCTTGGAAGATTGATGCCATCCTTTCCATAAAAACATAAGAACATAAGAAGAGCCATGCTGAATCAGGCCAAAGCCCATCGAGTCCAGCATTCTGTGTCACACAGTGGCCCACCAATTGTACATGGGGATCTTGAGCAGAAAGAGAAGGCAAACCCCTCCCTTTCCCTTGACCCCCAACAAATGGTACTCAAGGGAATCCTGCCTGCCTCAACCAACATAGAGGCGGCACATGGACATCCGTTTTAATAACCACCGATACACTTGGCATCCATGAATCTGTCTGACCCTGCCTTGAAGCTATCAACGCTGACAGCTGTCACGACCTCTTCTGGAAGTGAATTCCATAAACCAATGACCCTCTGGGTGAAGAAATATTTCCCTTTATTTGTCCTCACTTTCTTACCTATGAGCTTTAGGGAGTGCCCCCTTGTCCTAGTATTGTGTGATAGAGAAAAGAATTTTTCTATATCCACCTTTTCTATCCCATGCATGATTTTATACACTTCGATCAAGTCACCCCTTAAACGCCGTCTTTCAAGGCTGAAGAGACCAAGGCGTTGCAATCTGGTTTCATAAGGGAGGTGCTCCATTTCCTTGATCATTCTTGTTGCCCTTTTTTGCACCTTTTCCAGTTCCATTATATCCTTTTTGCAGGTGAAAACAACCAGGTTGAGAGAAAATTATCTATTAATTTGTATCCTGTCTTTATTATTTTTACAAACAATCCAAGGCAGTGAACATAATCAATACACCTTCTTCCTCCTACTTTCCCCACAACAACCACCCTGTGATGTGGGTTGGGCTGAAAGAGAATGACTGGCCCAATGTCACCCAGTGGGCTTCATGGCCAAGACGGGACTTGAACTCATGGTCTGCTTTCTAGCCTGGTTCACAGATTGAGATGGAAGCCTAGACATAGCAGCTGTCAGATATGTTGCAATTACTCCTGGATATATAGAAATCTTTTTCATCATTTCCCAGCAATTGTGTTGCAAGGTGACAGACCTATAGTAGCCTCCAACCTTAATCTTATGTAAGCTCTGCAGGAAGGGAAGGGAAGGGAAGGGAAGGGAAGGGAGCAGTGATAAAAATACTAACACTGACTCTTCTCCATCCTTTTTTCTGTGTTGGTCTAAACATGAACAGTGGCCCAGTGCAAAGGATGCATCTTCTGTCTGGGAGAGAATTTAGTATCTTGCAAAATCAGAATTCAAAACTGGAGAGACCATCTTCATGGAAAATCTCTCTGGTGCTAATAATCATCCTCTATTGCAGAAGCTAACTAGAACCATGATGGGATGGAGCAAAAGTTGTGCATTCATCACTCTGTTTCCACACGAATTGAGTGAGCCTGCATTCTTTTTAAATGTCAGGCAACGGTTACTATGAGATTATATTTCTAGAGCAGATACAGTTTTGATTACAGTTAAAATGTAGGAAGTCTACTCCCATTCAACTAAGGATGGAGGATCCAATGTCATAAAAGCATGTTTGGGATTGAAGGCAAATATCCCATTTTTTTTTTTGGTCTGAGGTCAAAAGATAACAAAACAAGATAGATACTTATGCTATTGTGCATGGAATGGATGTTAAACTACATCAATATGCAGTCTTATGACATAAAACACCAAGAACATATGTGTTGACATTTTCTCTGTGTTCCAAACTCTAAGACAATCATTTGTAGTATGGGGTTCTCAGCAGTGGTACTTGAAAAATTACAGTATAGGTGATGCAAAGGGCCTAAGGATCCTATCTCAAATAATTATCATAGGCAGGGACAACTTAGGTAGTGGTCAGGATTCAGCAGAAGAGAGAAGATGTGCTGAAGGATGTCCAAAGGCAGTAGATCAAGTCTAGGGGATTTGGAAGAACTCAAATACTACAAAAGTGTAACACATCCTCTAGATCCCACAGCAAGATCTTATCATAAGACACTGACATGTTTAGAAATACATTTTTAATGTTCAGATATTGAACTCAAATACTTCATTATAGCTGGATTAGGATTTCACGGCTCATCCTTGTAAGTTTTCCAACACTTTGGCTCAGCATAGTATGGAAAGTCAGTTTTATGCTAGAGGGACAGCTCCAAATTCTCTCCATGTTTTCTTCTGATTTTTATATTGTGCAGTAATGGCCTGCATGCTCAAATTGCACAATACTAAACAGTTTGCTATGGGCAATCAGTAAGTGACTTGTTCATGTTTTAAGACTGCTGCTGGATTGCAGCAAGGACCTCCTTAGGATATAAAACAGGAAGTCGCCTGTCCTGCATTTAGATCTTGATGGACATGGTCTAGCTATCATCCCAACACTTTCTCACCAAAAGCTGAAGGTAGATAAGGGCACCGAAATGCTGGTTATCAAATACTGAAGTACCTCAAATTGATCACTGCAGCAGTGAGTGATGGATGTGTGAAGCCACTCACATTTTTCATCCTGAGCAAAGAGAAGCTTTAGCTCAGCGAAAGAACACCTGTTTGCCAGGCAGAAGTGCCCAGATTTTCAGTGGTCCTTGACATACATTGTAAATAAAGAAACTATATGATGTTTTCTGAGCTCTCTAATCAACCTTCAGCAATATGGGAAGTTAATTTTATGGAAGCTTTTATGGAACAACAATCTTATATTGAATCAGGGTGATTTCAGTAATTCAGAGAGTGCCAATTTTTCTTTCTTGATTAGTCATCACCAGTAACAACTCAGCTTTAACTTCAGGAGTACATCAAAGAGTGCAAGACATTACAACGATGGCCTCTATTCCTGGATGATTCTGATTGTGGAAAGGGGCAATTTTGAATGTTACTGTCACAGGCAACACTTAGCAATGGCTTGAAATGCTTCTCATAACTCAGAGCAGTTCATTCTTTTCTTGCAGGACAAACAAGGCCTCTTTCTGGAACTCCAATTAAAAGGCTTAGTGAATTATATTTGAGATGTACAGTGATTAAAGAATGACCAGACTGCCAGACATCTGGCTTTCTTCCTCCCCAAGAATATCTTTGTGGCTGTACAACTCAAAGCATGTAACAAGTGGACCATAATGGACTTCCTTGACTCTTCCAACTTTTTAACTATATCCAAGCTGAGTAATTACAAAGGATGCACAAACATATCCAAAGGTTCAAAAGACACTCATTTGTCTGTCTTCAAAGCCCAAAAGCCACAGAATCTAGTTTAAAGAAATAAATATAATAGCTTAAAGGTATTTACAGGTGGTCCTCGACTTACAACCACAACTGAGCCCAACATTTCTGTTGTTGAGACATTTGTTAAGTGAGTTTTGCCCCATTTTACAGCCTTTCTTGCCATAGCTGTTAAGTAAATTGCCAAAGTCATTACGTTAGTAACCTGGTTGTTAAGTAAATCTGGCTTCCCCGTTGGCTTTGCTTGTCAGAAGGTTGCAAAAAGCGATCCCGGGACATTGCAACCATCATAAATATGAGTCAGATGCCAAGCTTCTGAATTCTGACCGCGTGACCATGGGGATACTGCAAAGGTCATAACTGTGAAAAATGGTCATAAGCCACTTTTTTTCAGTGCCGTTGTAATTTTGAACTGTCACTAAATGAACTGTTGTAAATCAAGGATTACCTGTATTTAGATCTCCTTCACTGTAATAACAAGCATCATAGCAAGCCAGTTATGCAGCTAGTCATCTTTTTGTAGGGAAAAAAAAGCGCATCCTTCTTTTTTCCCAGTATTTTGTCCAGCGCCTGCCTTCCTCATTTGCCTTTTTAAACTCTACTCCCCCACTCCCCCTTCTCTCCCTTTTCTTTATAGCAGGGGTTCTCAACCTTGGCAACTTTAAGACTTGTGGACTTCAACTCCCAGAATTCCTCAGCCAGCAAAGCTGGCTGAGGAATTCTGGGAGTTGAAGTCCACAAGTCTTAAAGTTGCCAAGGTTGAGAACCCCTGCTTTATAGCATGTCATGCTTTCACTTTCCAAGCTGGTCTTCCCCCAGTCCTATCAGTTCCAATTCTCTTCTTATTTTGTATTATGTCAGTCTCCCTTTTACTCTTTGTCTTTTTTCTCATTTTTCAGAACTCATTTTCTCCTCACTTCAGTAGTTTTCCCTCTCTCTTGACTAAACCGGCAGGTGAAATGTGCAAGAGCAATGTGGCAGCTGATAGGGAAAGCATCAATGGATGACAATCTAGTACTCTCTTGTGGGACAGGTTGGTGACTTTCTTCTGTGTTAATCAACAGACAGGCCTATTCCTTGACGTCCACTAAAACAAAAGTAATTCAGCCCACTGCACCAAAGGCACATATATTAACATCCAACTTGACAGTGTCATCAGCTAACTAGCACAAACTCTGAAATGGCTATCACGCCCAAGACTAAGATATACAGGAAATCATATTTGCCTGAAAGGAAAGATAAAAGTTAGCATTTATGTCAGTGGTTCTCAACCTTGGGGTCGTGACCCCATTTGGGGTCGCGAGACCATTTCGCGGGGGTCGCCGGGCACTGCCGGCCGCCATTTTGTTTTTTTTATTTTTATTATTTTTATTATTTTTTAATTTTTTAAATTTTTTTTATTTTTTTTGGTGCACGCTCAGATCTGCCCGTCGCGCCGGAAAAAAAAAAATAAATTTTTTTTTAAAAAAATTAAAAAAAATTTAAAAAAATAAAAACAAAAAAACCCAAAATGGCAGCCGGGATGGGCGGATCTGCACATGCGCGGATCGGCCCGTCGCACGTGCCATGCATGCGCGCATCCACCCATCGCGGCTGCCATTTTGTCTTTTTTTATTTTTTTAATTTTTTTTTAAATAAAACAAAACAAAATGGCGGCCCGCGACAGGCGGATGCGCGCATGCGTGGCGCGTGCGACAGGCCGATCCACGCATGCGCAGATCCGCCCATCGCAGCCGCCATTTTGGGTTTTTTTGGTTTTTATTTTTTTTAATTTTTTTAAATTTTTTTTAATTTTTTTTTAGGGTCGGGGTCGCGGCGCGCATGGGTGGGGCAAGTGGAGTCTCAACCTCAGAAAGGTTGAGAACCACTGATTTATGTGATTGGCCAGCTGCTGATTACTGAACCAGATTCAAACAAAGCAATTATCTTTCCCCCATTGCCATTTTTAGCATATCTTAATAATATGGGGAACTTTTGAGTGTGTGTGTGTGTGTGTGTGTGTGTGTGTGTGTGTGTGTGTGTGAGAGAGAGAGAGAGAGAGAGAGAGAGAGAGAGAGAGAGAGAGAGAGAGAGAGAGAGAGAGAGAGAGCGCAAGCACTAGTCCAGGTAGTCCTCAACTTACAACAGTTTGTTTAATAACTGTTTGAAGTTGCAAAAAAAGTGAATTATGACTGTTTTTCACACTTATGAACATGGGGATGCTGTTACAGCTTACTAACTTAACAACTGCAGTGATTCACTTAACAATTGTGGCAAGAAAAGTCATAAAATGGGGCAAAACTCACTTAACAAATGTCTTGCTTAGCAACATAAATTTTGAAGTCGATTGTGGTCGTAAGTCGAGGGCTACCTGTATCTAAAGCCTACTCTCTGAGGAAGTTGTAAGCAGTAAGGTGTTCAGTTGCTTACTGCGTTGATAATTGCCTGCCCTAACATGCTCTTAGCCGCATAAGTCATGATCTCCTCCATCCCCAGCTGGCTGGAACCGGTTGTTTCGAGGAAAGATGAGGCTGTGCATTCCATCAGTCAGTCAGGGCCAGCAACACAACTGGCTGCAGCTGAGATAGAAACTGATAACCAAGGAATACATGAGTTCCAAAGGGAGTTCACAGTAAAGACAACCCTGTAGGATCAAGTAAGCAAGAAGAAGAGGGCTTGTCTTTTGTGAAGACAAGTTCACAAAAGGAGACTAGGTGTAATGGGAAGGTTGGCGTGGGGGGCGGGGGGAGAATGGAGCAGGCAGCATACAAATTTCATACATTATTAAGGTTGTTTGCACAGTTGGATGTTTAGACTGGATTTAGCATTTTTATCATAAATATATCTAACAATGTGAAATCACGGCTGCCGGTTCTTTAGCTGGTGTTGACTTTCATATGTCATAATGTATCAGTGCACTTCTGTGCAGATCCAAACAAAGTGGCTTTTTGTAATTGACGGAACAGATGGAAATTTTGTCAACGTGCAGATTTTGTAAAGGCCATCCAAGCTCTTTTGGTATGGCACCCAGTGTGCTGGTAACCAATGGGACCATCATGGCCATTTTTGATTTTCGGGTTTTGAGACGTTATGATCTTCTCCAATTCTTTGTCATTTATTCCATTATCTCCTGCTATTGCCACATCAACTATCCACACTTTCTTCTTTTCAACCCCAGTTAAATCTCGTGTATTACATGCCCGACTTTCTATTTGGAAATCCCGCATTATTTTAACCTGCTCAGTTTTGACTACTTTTTATGCTCTTGTTTTTCCACCAATTTTTCATTACTAATACGTAATTTTTACAAATGTTCCAGTGAATTATTTTGGCGATTGTGTGATGTTGTTCTTTATAATCAATTTGTTCAATTTTCTTGTAAGAATAATAATAATTTGGTAAATTTAACTAGCATATAATGTCAGCATTCATTTTTAAGACCACACCAAGTTCAACTTTCTTCACAATAAGCCACACAAATCAATGTGCATGCTGACTTCCACAGGCTTTGCATTAAGTGATAAATATTAAAAGCCCACACTTTCCTTTCCTTTCTGTTTCATTTTATATTAGTGTAGAATGAAAACATCATACTATGCTTTCAAGCATTTTGTAATTATAGGTAATGGGCTTGTTAATGGTACCGGGATGGAAAAACCCGTCTTCCAAGTGCTAATGCTGTATTTCCTCAGTGGTGTCAATCCAAAGCTCTTCAATTAATTCTGCATTAAATCACTGAACATCTGAAAAGTGAAATGCAAATATGAAATCTGCTTTATGTAAAAGAGGAGGGAATGGAAGTTAATGAGGGGGGAAGGCACAGGTAGAGAGTTGAAACAATTCTTTTCTAAGAAAGTGTTTGATGGCAACTGATTCCCCTTCAGATATTTACATCTACTTTGTTCAGTCCCCTTTGCTTGGCCCTAAGAAGTCAGTGGTCCTCAACCTTTGTGGCTTGGCGGCCCAGCTTGTGGGGGAAGAGGAGAGGGGAACTGGGCTGTGTGAACATCAGGCCAGCACACATGTACATGCATGTGCAGGTCAACTTGCACAAGTGGCTCATGCGGCCTGGTTGCAAATAAGCCATAGCCCAGGACCCCTGCCTTAAGAGATGGTCCTGCAACCAATGGTAGATATCTGAGATTATAAGGAGAAAATGGGTTTGGAGCATGCATAATTGCAAATGTACACCTGTTAACAAATATTTAAACCAGAGCATATTCCTGGGATTGTGTTGCAGCTGCAAAGAATAGCTGCACGATCCCAGGAAAAGATGCAATGGTTTTGAGGAGTTCCCAGCCAATGCTAGGTGAATGTTCCTGCACATTCATCTTTTCTTTTTTGATCCCAAGCACTTAGCAGCCTTACTAGAGAAAAACAGAGTGCCATTCCAAATATTGTCAAAATGCTTATGAGAAATGCCAAAATAATTTCTAAAATGAAAGGAGGGTTAAAAACGTAACTGCAAACGTAAAAAGGAAATAGCTTTGTTTCATTAGACATAATACCAATGCAAAGCTTAATCATCAACTCCCTTTTAATGCATTAATACACTTCAATGTATATGTGTGTAGTGACAGTGATATACATAGGAAGGAAGGAAGGAAGGAAGGAAGGAAGGAAGGAAGGAAGGAAGGAAGGAAGGAGGGAGGGAGGGAGGGAGGGAGGGAGGGAGGGAGGGAGGGAAGGAAGGAAGACAACATGACGGAGAAAAAGTAATTAAAAAAATCTCATGAATTCAGATATCTTGCTAAATAATGATTTGCAAGGCAAAATTCTTGTTAAGTCATGACACCTGACATGGTCAAGAAAACTAGGATTTCATAAGAATTTAATATTATTTCTAAATTAATAAACCATGATGCCTACAAATCAAGTTTGTGCACCCTTTCTGAATTTGCTCCTACCTTTATGTAAGGAGACATCATATTTTTATATTCAGATAAGGAAATATGTTAAATTATTTAACCAGAAGCCATAATGAGAAACCAATTTGAATTAGCTTTAAAGTTGTTTTACAAACACCGGCTTCTGTGTAATTCTCAATGTCAATGTGATGCACAGTTACTGTTTCGTTGACCTTGCTTTGTTGGTTAATTTATTCACTTGTGCAAAGGACAAAATGATAAGGCTGCATTTGTCAGCTTGCTGCTCAAATATATAAAAAATTGTGTTTCTGGGTTGTGCAATTTGAAGTCAGAATTCAGCCAAAAACTTCAGTTGGTCTTTCCTTTGAGGTGAGCTAAATGACAGCACTGAGCAAACTTAGCTGATCTCAGAAAGCTAAACAGATTCAAACTCTGGTCAGTACTTGCATGAGACACCTCCATAAAATTCTAAGGCTCTGGTCTAGACTGGGAAATAAAAATAAATTCCATAGAAAGAAAATAGGAAACTATACTTATATTAGGGGAAAGAAAACTTGATGGATGCATTCATGAAGTCACCAACAGATGAGCCTGATTCATAGAAGGCTTAAGTTATAATATTTTGGAATATTTCCCTGTAAAAGTGAAACTGTAGTAGGAAAAAATACAGACCATAAATCATTATTAGATCTTAATTTTTTAAGGGTGGGGGACATTTAATCTTCTACATATTGATAAACTATAGCTTCTCGGTCTCCCACAATTTTGATTCAGTGCATTGAAACTCCTGTGAGTTATTGTTCAGGAATGTCTGAATTGCTATAGGTTCCTTATATTCGTTATAGATTTGGAACTGACTCATCATCACACACATTTATATTCATATTTAGTTACACAATTAAATTAACTTTAAGTCATCTTACTTAGCAATAGAAGAATGGAATATTAAACATATAGATTATTATATGCTGTCCAAATTTCTGTCTCTCCCTGTAAAATACTTGTTCAATTACAGTGAGGTGAATTCTTCAGATCACTGATGGAGAATGCATCTCCTTCTAGTCTAGTATTATTAAATATTGTCCATTCATGGAAGTGTATATTATTCTTTCCTATTATCTTCCAGTTAATTTCTAAAACATCGGTAGCGAACTCAAAAGAACTCATAAGCATCTACAGAAACCAATCTTCTGGAGCAAAAAATATAAAAAGGGAATCCACTATATGAATCAGTGTTGGATTTTGACCAGATCTCCAATGATTAGCCGAATCCATCCATTTCTTTTTTAAAAGATGCATAGATATAGATTAGAACTGAAATGATAGCCTTTACAGGCAAGGGTAATTTTAATCTACAGAAATGAGACATATTAATGGTAAAATTCTGAGGTAGTAGATAGCATCTAGGTTTATAACATCTAATTATAGATATTTGGGTGGTGGAATCTGATCACAAGATGATGTGAAAGGTCTTGGCAAAGACCATTACAAAGCTCTGATCACTTAAATCAGGGGTCTTCAAACTTGGCCCTTTTATGACTTATGGACTTCAACTCCAAAAATTCCTCAGCCAGACACACTGGCTGAGGAATTCTGAGAGTTGAAGTCCACAAGTTATAAAAGGGCCAAGTTTGAAGACCCCTGGCTTAAATAGATTCTGTTGCTACGATAGGATAATATGCCTTCCAGTAGTAGCGGAAGTGTACAGTAGGCTGGGAAATTCCATACTAGCCTAGCTGAATCTAACATAGGGCCCTGAATCTAACATAATGACCCAGTGGTTAAATTGCAGTATTGCAGGCAAACTCTGCTCACAGCCTGGAGTTCGATCTTGATGGGGTTGAAAGTTGACTCAGCCTTCCATCGTCCCATGGTCAGTAAAATGAGGGCCCAAACTGTTGGGAGCAATATGCAAAACATTGTGAACTACCCAGAGAGTGCTGTAAAGCAGGGCTTTTCAACCAGTGGTACGGGTACCACCTGTGGTACATTGGCACCTGGCAGGTGGTACGCAACCATCCTAGAAAAGTAGTGGGGGAGGGGAATGAGCTGAACCGGTGGCAGCACTGCACAAGCCTGAGTGAGAGATGGCTGGAGCTGCAGGCCTGTCAGGGCTCAGCAGAAGTGCCAGAATCAGCACCAGGCTCCAGCTGGAGCTCTGCGCTGATCCTGGTGCTTCTGCTGAGCCCTGAAGAAGCACCAATCAGCTGGAAAGCAGCACTGATTCTGACACTTCTGCTGAGCCCAGAAGACGCGCCAATCAGCTGGAATGTTGCAGCATCTCCAGAGTCTTGTGATTTACATTCAGATGCTTGGCAACTGATTCATATTTATGACAGTCACAGTGTCCCAGGGTCATGTCAAGTGACCAAAACCTGCTGCAACCACCCAACCGATGGGGGGAATAAAAACCAAGCACCCCCACCCCACCCCAGCTGCCAATCCTCAACAGAAATGCTTACAACAATGAAAATCTCAGACAGGAGGAAGAGCGCCACCGGGTGGGAAGGCAGGTGTCTTGCTCGGCTGTGGCTTGGGGGGCACCTTTTTCAGTGCCATTGTAACTTTGAACAGCCACTAAGCGAACTGTTGTAAGTCAAGGGCTACCTGTACTTTATCAAGTTTTTGACACCTTGCTAGGTGACTACTGGTACTACTCGGATGTTGCCATATCCTAAAAGTGGTACAATGGGTGAAAAGGTTGAAAAGCCCTGCTGTAAAGGGCTATGGGACAGTATATACGCCTAAATGCTATAGCATTTGCGATGCTATAAGCATGCAAATTGTTAAGGTCCAATTTGCAATCAGATTCTACCACTGAAATAGAGGCTGAGAGCTGATGATAATCTAATTCAAGCTCCCTGACTTGTGTTTCGCACCTGCATTCATGACACATACTGGATCCATTATACCATCCTTAGGTCTACCTTTTCAAGCTGTTAAAAAGGTCTTGCTGACTCCACTCGAGTCCAGCAAAAAAACTGCTATGCATCAATAGCTTCCATATGGCAATCACACCCAAACATTATACACATTATGTCCTTAAATAAGCCTACAATTCATATACTATTTTGTTTAAAAGTAAGATCCTATTTCAAAATGCATTTATTTATTTGCCAAGCTATACTGCTGAAACAACAGAGCAGCCCCAACCATTTGCTCTAACGAAGCGTCACCTTGATCTGTTCTGAAATGGACAAGCTACTAAAGCTCAGAAGAAAAGCCCATGGGGAAATGTTAAATTATTGAAGAGATATTGGGGGAGAGAAGAAGAGTATAATGGGAGTTATAAATTTAGATCAGTTGTTCCTATTCATTGGCTTATTAGTCAGCCAAGAATAAAATCATTTTTTAAAAAATCCAACTTTCCTCAGTTGCTTCTTCTCAATCCTAGAAATTGTCGTATGACCATAATCTCATCCTAGTTGGGCAACTGTGTACACCCATGAAAAGTAAAGTTTAGGTATGTTTCGATCCAGTTATCAAGAAGAGTTACACAAAGGTTAGGCACAGGCTGATCCTTTAAACAGAAGCACAACACAGTCACTATAGCAACAGCCAAAAGAATAGAAAGGGGAATGCCTTCATTGATGTTCCTTCCTGAGGCTATCAGCATTTTTCCACAGCTTATTGGGATTCCCCCCTCCCTACGCGCACGTGTGCACACACACACACACACACACACACACATACACCTGTTGTATGACCAACAAAGCAAACTCAAGTAACCCAGAAGATAAGCTGTGAGGTTGGGAGAGCAAGGAAACGGCACAGCAATGTTCATTTTGGCTCTGCTAAATGTTACTTGTTGAACAAATCAAGCCAGAGTTCACACTCAAAGCACAAATAATCATGCTCAAATTCTCCTATTTTGGACCCAGCTCTTTGGAGAAGGCTCTGAGGCTGGGAGGGGTGGAAGGAAACTGAAGAAGAAGATGACCAGCAGCAGCATGGATGGACACAGTTACAGTGGCAATAAAGGTGCTGTTGGAAGACATGAAAGACTAGCTTAGGGACAGATCATTATAGAGAAAATATATCTATGTAAGTCTCTAGGAACTGACAACGACCTGATAGCATATAATTAAATAATAGAGTATAAGAGGTTCCCAGCATCCAAATGTTAGGGTTCTTTCAGACTTTCATACACTTCAGAATTCATTCAGTTACCCTGAAGGATTTTGAAAAGGTGGGAAGGGAATGACTTGGGCTGGGGAAGCTTACTTCTTTCCTCTGACCTGTTCTGGTTGAGCAGTAGAAAAAAAAAAGTCCTAAAATAATAGACTGAGTGAGTATTCGATTGTTTGTGATTCACATTGTGTGCATGTCTGTTTGCAAGCAGGCAGATGTCCATATCATGAACTGGATTAAGTCAGAAAGCAGCAGTAAAAATAAATCTGAGGTAGGCCCGTGAGAAGCCAGACACTGTTCTTCAGAAGAAAGTCTGGAATTTTTTCAGGAGCTTGAGAGAAAGCTAGGAAATTTCAGTGCCTACTTGTTTATAATTCCACTGCGGAAGAACAGTGGGCTGTATCTAATGATGATTACAATATTTTTATTATACTCAGTTGCCAATCTGTATTTCTTTTATACAATCAAAGTGCTTTACAAGGAACTGAATTTTCAACTAATTCTTGTTTTTTCAATTTCAATTTTGCAGCAAAGTAACACTGGATTTCTTAAAAAAAAATTTTTAGCAACACTTGTACACATCATGTACAAGAACAGAACACAACAGAATAGATTTATAGGGCAAGTGTGATTAGACACACAAAGAATTTGACACCATGTACATGCAAAAAAGAGTTAATAGTAATTGTAATTATGATACCAATAAGGAGGGTAGTGGAAAGATGGAAAGGATTATTATTATTATTATTATTATTATTATTATTATTATTATTATTATTATTAACTGCTTCCATCCTGTGATGATATCTGTAATACCATCAAACATACACATCTGCCTATCCCAGGTCCTTAGTAAGAACTCAATAGGTAAACTAAAATGCCAAATCCAGTCTGAACATCTGGCTGACTGTGTGATGATCAATAATAATAATGATGATGATGATGATGATGATGATGATGATGACGGTGGTGGTGATGATGGTGATGCCATATAACATAGACATTAGACCAGGGGTTCTCAACCTTGGCTGGCTGAGGAATTCTGGGAGTTGAAGTCCACAAGTCTTAAAGTTGCCAAGGTTGAGAACCCCTGCATTAGACAGAACGTGAGAATTAGGTGTTCAGCAAAGTGATGGCATGAGGGAAAAAACTATCCCTGTGTCTAGTTGTTTTGGCATGCAATGCCCTATAGTGGTGTCTAGAGGTTTATGTCCAGGATGTGAGGGGTCTGCAGCTTTCCTTCTAACCTGCATAATATAAATTTCTTCTAGGGAAAGACTATATATTATGGAAAGCTATGTAGCAAAAAGTTTACAGAAAATAGTAAGATCAATAATGGTCTGGGTATTGCCCCGCCATTTTGTGCTGCCGAAGAGAGGAGCACGAAGGAAGTCGTTACCAAGAGGTAGCCGAGAAGGAGGGGGCTGGAAGGAGGAGGAGAAAAGGGCAAAGACCCGACCGGGGGTTCGGCGACCAGGGGGCGGCCCGGATGGTGAAATCCTCCCTGCAGCGGATCCTCAACAGTCATTGCTTTGCCCGCGAGAAGGAAGGAAATAAAAAGACCAGTATCGACACACCATGCCCACCCTGCCCACCAACGCCGCTTTGAGGAGTTCTAGGGTGTCCTTCAGTTGCTGTAGTAACCTGGGTCCAGGGCCTCGGTGGTGCTCCCGATGTCCCTCACCCACCCCTGAAGATCCCAGGTGGGCGAGGGAATAGTCGGAGGGATCACAATCTTTCAGCTAACTTATTTTATTCTGATAATCGGCTGAATGTAACAGAGGAAATAACATCAAGTAACAGGACAAGAATCCTGAATATCCAATCCAGGCTGACGGATGCCAAACACATCAGTTGGAGAACTGTGTTGAATAACAGCAATTTATATATCGAACTTCCCAATGGCTCTTTGCCGGAAGGGAGCAAAGACAGTTTCGCAGTTCTTCTAGAGTTTGCGGAAGAGCAGCTCCAAGTAGAGCATGTGTTTATTTGTTTCCACAAGAACAGAGATGACAGAGCTTCGCTGCTCCGTACCTTCAGCTTCTTGGGCTTTGAGATTGTGAGACCAGGGCATCCCCTTGTTCCCAAGAGACCTGACGCTTGCTTTATGACGTACACATTTGAACGAGACTCTTCTGAAGAAGACTAGATTGCAGTGTTTGCCTTTTAGAGCTTGTTCCTTGTCAAAGATGAATCTATAGGAATTTTGTCAACATCTTATGCATCAGCATACACGCACACACATAAAATGACTTGCTCTTTGTACGAATTATTGTGACAGCTGCTCTGGTGGTGGGAAAGATGTTGAAAATTTCCAACTTTTGTCATCTTTTCTCTTTTTTTCCCCTGGACTTGTCCGCATGTTGTAATTGTGCAAAAATAAATGCTCACTCCAAATTAGCAGTATATTTCTTGGAAGTTTAATATTGTGTGTTTGTGATACTGAAGTATTCGCTTTAATTCTAAATAAAAGTTTATATTTTACTTTAAAAAAAATAATGGTCTGGGTATTCTGGAGCCTATCAAACAGCTAGCCAATGGCAAGGGATTGTGAAAATTGCAACCCCAGAGGAAATTAAATTGTTAATCCCTGCAGCATATAGTCTCTACTTAATTCCAAACCTTTATACAATAGTTACATATCATTGTGGGGCAGACAGAGACCGCAGGGCTAGCTTTTGTTACCTGACATCCTGGAAAGTTGTTGCTGTAACTCGGATATGGCCAAGGTCCAAATCCTCACTCTTTCAAAGCTGAGACCTAGTTATTATTATTTTCAGTTTACAAAACCCAGCAGCTCTCTCTCTCTCTCTCTCACACACACACATACACACACACACACACACACACAGAGAGAGAGAGAGAGAGAGAGAGAGAGAGAGAGAGAGAGAGAGAGAGAGAGAGAGAGAGAGAGAGAGAGAGAGAGAGAGAAGAAAACTAATCCCCCCCACCAGTAATTTATTTTTAAAATGAAAGGATAGTCTTGTCTTGGGGAGGGGCAAAAACAGTATTAGCCATTATACTGTATACGTGCCACAGAAGTTCTATTTATATAGGAAAGTAATTGATGGAACTTTTGGAGGGAGAGATAACAGATTGAGATTTATGGCTGAATGTGAAGGGGATAAAATGTGTTAATTTGCTAACCCTTGCTAAAAAAGAGAAGACTTCACACAAAAGGTGGAAAGGCAGCAAAAATGTACATATTACTGTAAATTAAAGGGACCGACAAGGACCCAAGGAACAGAATCACCATTCTTTAGGAACTGGGGAAGGGAGGGAGCAGCAAGAACAAAAGCAAATGCAAATAAGAGAGAATCTCCCATCCTGAGTGCCATTATACTCACTGCTGTTGACCATGTATTACTTGGTTTGTATCCTTAAGATGAATTGTGAACCGCTGCAGAGAAAGCAGATCATTATCTACCTCTTCCACCAAGCCTTTGAGCAGACTTTTAGGACACAACCCACAATTTGCAACTCTACCAAGCTGAGGACAGCACTCAGCCTCTGAGTAGTATGCTGGCGTTCCCACAATGTTCCCAAAAATAGAGAGAGCAGAGCAAAATCTGAAACAGATTTTTATTTAATATCTTTACAGTTCTTTTGCAGTTCTCTGGATATAGGCCCTGACTTTCAACTCCTACTATCTCCTCTAACCTGGTAAAAAGTCCATTGGAGTTGACTCTTGGTAAGAGATTTTATTCTGTTCCCGCAGGAGATGATCGCTAAGGGTACAGGAGTACCTAAAGTAAATGCCATAGTTTTTTTTTATCAGTTTGCCTTTTTCCTCTATCCCCATCTCTGCTGCCTTACATTAAATTAAGTTCCTGGAGTCAGTAGTACCTGCGCTTTGCAAACTCCAGTTCTCCTGTACTTTGCAAAGCATCCTTCTACTGATACCTTCAAATCGCAATAAATGTTCTTCATCCTATGTGTTGGAAGTAAAGTCTTCATCCTGGTTCACCCAAGCCAGGAATAAATAAGCAAAATGGCAACTGCTTTGGGAAAATGATTACAGTTTATTGAAGAGGCAGAAAGATGGTTCTTGCAGGAAAGACCAGAGGAGAGAAGAAAAGCCTGAGCACATGGGCAAGGGGGTTTTATACCCTCTCTAGCCTTTTGTTTGGAATAGTTTCCTGTTCCTGTGGCATGAACTTTGAAGCTATTTCCTATGTCACATATTCTGACCTGAGTCTAGATGTGCCTCTCTGGTATACTTGATGGTAATGGGTTAGTCCTATTATGTCCCCAAAGTCATATCCTGCTTCCCTGGGGCTGGGCTAATGACTCTTAGAGGTATGCAGATTTTAAATCTCTTTGTCTTCTTGAGTTCTCTGGCTCCAACTTTCTGATGGTTTTACATTTGCATTTGTGTAGGGCTGGCTACTGCTTGAGGTCAGAGAGATTTGGGGGCTGGATTGGTTTCTGCTTTTAAAAAGCCTTTTGAGGAAAATATATATTTTTCTGCCCTTTTAATATTTCCTTCTTTAGGGGGGCTCTGACTTTCCACATATGTATATAGAAAATATCCCTCTATGGGTAGAGAAATGTACATTTGTTTTGAAGAAAGAAGACAGAATATTTGTTATATTTAGAAAATTTAAGTAGTTGCCCATCTTACATACAATAACCATGTGCCTGAGGTATTTACTGATGAGCTACAAGAAAACTTGATGAAGCCGGAATGCAATAACCTGGTGTAAGAGCAAACTGGTAAGAGAATTTCATTTCTCTCTCCCTAGATTTTAAATACATGGACTATTTCATCCCATAAAACAGATGTTTCCATCTCTTCCTCCTTAATGTAGTCATCTCTAGTGAACTCCCATCCCACAAGGCTCTCCAGAGGATGGAGGGAATCTACGGAACCCCATGAACAACTGGAAGAGC
Source organism: Bothrops alternatus (assembly GCA_034064705.1). Lineage (NCBI taxonomy): Eukaryota > Metazoa > Chordata > Lepidosauria > Squamata > Viperidae > Bothrops > Bothrops alternatus. The sequence goes on along the minus strand of JARGCV010000031.1, from coordinate 1,892,037 downwards.
AATGGAGCAAGGAAATTGCTAGATTAGGGAACCTCACGCAAGAGGCTTAAAATCCCTCCTCGCTTCAGGCAATTAACTCCCTCCATCCCAACATGTTTTATAGATCCTATCAGACCTCTGGAGAGACTCGGGAGGAAGGAGAAGAAAGAGGGAAGAGGAGAGGCAAGGAAAGCTCTGTTCTTCCATAAGCTTGAACAGCATCAGGCTTCACCCTAAAACTGAAGTTATTCCTACAGCACAATACATATCATACAAGAAAACTGGGTAATAATAATAATACCGTCACATATTTGTGGGGGTAATCTGTGTGACACCCTTGCTGTTTAACAAAAAGAATCTTTTTTTTTGCAATTTTCATATTAGATCTTTAATTTCCAAATATTTACACCAGAAAGGGCTGATGTTCCATCTATGACATTTATTTGAGGAACAAAGTATTTCCAATTATCAGCCAACATTGAGATAATGAAGCTCAAAAAAAATGTGAATAGATTTATAACAGTATGTGGTATTTAAGCGCTCTGGGGACTCTGTTAATAACAAGCCGTCCATCATAGCTTAACGAAGCAAATAGCCATGGGTCGGCTGAGGACCATTCCACAGCATAGACGCTGTCTTCATGTTCTTCGTAGGTAGCTATTATGCTATCCTGAAGTGGCTCTTTAATCCTAAAATTCAAAAGAGAAAAAAGGACAGGGAAGAGAAAAGCAAATGATTGAAGCAATTCATCAGGTGTTGTCATGCTCCTACTCAAATGTGCTGTTAAAATTGAGCCAAAGAATTATCTAAGAAAATGAGATATAAACAAGCAAATGAAGGATTTTAAAATGGGCCAGTGTCCCTGCCACCCCTAGATCCTTTAATTATGTTTAACAGCAAAATCTCTGTTAGTGAAGATTTGGGGGAGAAGATCCATTCACAAGCTTTCTCCAATCCAGCCTGTTAATTCAGAGGAAAGTATGCATTAAAATGGTTGTCCAAGAGCATATTGCAAACTGAAGTCCATAACTGCATTCCTTGCACACAAAGCTTCACGACAATTTCAGATGCTTAGCACTGAAAACTATCAGTAAAATTTATCAGAACATAGTAGTCATGCTGCAGATAAAAAGCGGAATGTAAGTATGAGAAAAGAGGGAGGGGGGGTGGTTGTTCCTGAAAATTATATGTATTTTACTCACTTATTAAATTTATATGGCACCCACTTCCCCAACAAGGTGACTCTGGGCAGCTTGCCAACCACAAAAAGATAAACAGAAAAACAAATAAAAATTTAAAAACCAAAGAGACAAACAGCACAGGGGTGAGATTTTCTTATCCTGTCAGCCACCTCCAGGAGTGAGTATCCACCCCCTTGGGGTCCAAAGCTAACTGCAAACTTGTCAAAGCCAAGTTTTAATGTCCTTCTGGAAGGCCAAAAGGGTAGGAGCAGTTCTCATCTCCAGTGATAGAATGTTCCAGAAGATTGGGCCACAGCAGAAAAGTGTCTTCTCCTTGACCCCACCTGCTGGTATTTCTTAGCAGACAGGGACCCTAACAGGAGCCTTGGACCAGATGGGGAAAACAAGTCCCATTGAGGTGAGATGGCTCCTCGGATACCCTGAACTATGCCATGAAGTACTTTAAAGGTACCAAAACCTTGAATTGGACCCCGAAGCAAACAAAATCTATTTTGTTTTTCCCCATACTCTTTCCCCCCCCCCCAAATTTCCTTTTGAAATTGATAAATGAGGCTTGTAGGAAAACTGGCAATGTCCCCACTACTTTTTTGGGGGAAAAAATGTTCAGTGTAACACATGTCATTGTCAGAGGACACTAATATCCTTTATTTAATTAGGTTAAGTTAATGAGGGTTTAATAAACAAGCATGGACTGTTTATTAATTACAACCTTTTCTTCGGGCCAGGGTTTGCATGGAGGAGGGGTGTTCTAATAACATTAATCATGGGAGATGGGCATGCTAAAGGGTGATAAGAGAAGCTACTTTTTCTTCCTTTTGGCATTTTTAATTGTCTTAATTGTCCTCTGTTGAATTATCCTTTGCAGATTAAAGTAAACTGGCAACATACAGAATGCCTACTGTCCACTTGCTTCTAAAAAGCATGGACTACGGAAAGATGTATTTTAGGAAGATAGAGAGTACTTTTTTGCAAAATGCTGAGCAAGTTTCAAAGCCTCAGTGACAGAGTTGCCTTTGTGCTCTTCAAAGTTAACTCTAATTACTGCTAATACTATTATTACTATGCTTGCCAGTAATACTAGTTCAAATTGTTAAGGGAACATTTACTTGTGGTGGCTTTCATTCATCTCACCTCAAAATCCCCTTTATGAGAGTAACATGCATTATTCAGTGGGGTCACTATTTCACTTTATCTGCTTAGGTGTGCAATTAAATGTTTCACTGTCAAGGAAAGGAGATAAGGATAATTTACAGGGTACACAGAAGTATCTTCAGGCAAAAAAAAAAGTTTGTGTGTTCCTACATGCATGTACAAGCCATCGCCCCAATGTATTGGGAAGTATTTTTATTCATAATTTAATATGTTGCCTTCCTTGATAATTTTTATTAGTACTGTAGGAAGGATAGATATATATATGTTGCATATAATTTCCCATCCTCAAATGGGTGGAGCATTGCATGATCAAAACTATGTAATTTAAGGCCTATGACAACCAACTGCTTTATATTATTTATAAAGAGCCCTGATGGTGCAGTGGTTAGAATGCAGTATGGCAGGCTAAATCTGCTGACTGCCCGCAGTTCAATCCTGACCGACTCAAGGTTGACTCAGCCTTCCATCCTTCCGAGGTCGGTAAAATGAGGTCCCAGATTGTTGGGGGCAATAGGCTGACTCTGTAAACTGCCTAGAGAGGGCTGTAAAGCACTGTGAAACAGTATATAAGTCTAAGTGCTAATTGCTAAGTGCCATTTATTTACCTCTTTTGTATGAACTATATGCAGCATTCACTATCTTTAACTTAAAATATCAGCCCAAAAATGTTGATTCTGACATACAGCTTAAAGATGAACATGAAGCACCATGCACTCTTGAAAACTGAAAATTCTCGTGTTGTTTGCATATAGTAATGCTGTTTTGGGTTACCAGGGCATCTCCTATTACAACTCATAGTCAAGACACTGTTCCCCCAAAACTTTTATTACCACTAGAAATCACCAAACTAGCCCTCAATTTGCCCACCTTAAAGTTAAACAAAAAATAGAGTTTTCCAGACAAATGGTTAACAGTGTACAAAAGCGACACTCAGATGCCAGCCCGAGGGACAAACAGAACTGTGAAATGAACTCTGCAGATGCCCTGTCTCTGTAGCTGCAGGCAAAAAGTGACCAACATCAGCATTTTGGCAGCAAACAGTGCAATCTTTCTAAGCAAAGATTGTGAAACAAAAAAAATGTGAAGAGACAAACTTTTCTTAAAGCAAGCTCATTATCATGTTTTAACCTTTTCTGTGTTGAAAAAAAGAATGGACTCTCACTAAGAAGTCATAACAGTCCACTCAAGCAGTAGAAAAAAGCATTACAGGCTTAATGTACTTTCATGAGAAGCTGCTACTTATTGAGGTATTTAATAATTCTCTGAACCAATTAAACTATATTTAGATGGCAGATGCCAGATGGATCAATCCTCTCTATCTTTATCGAGCATCTTAATTCTACCATCCGTCTCACTTAGAGAACCATAATCTATAAGCCATATTTTACATGTGTCTTCCAAGAAGACTTCAAGAGCTTTGTTGGAGCAGCACCAAGAAAATTCAAACAAGTTGTAGGGCATCCAGTTCAATTCAATAGTTCAATCCAAATTGTTGATTTTATTGGGAGACACCATTCAATTAATAAATTCAACTGAACTGTCTTCAAACTGAACCTTCATATCAAATTTCTGCACAGCTTTACTGTTTAGGTATTCCTGTTTCAGACAAGGAACCATCAACAGACATAATAGAAACCCAAGTGACCTATTTTAAGATCCCAGAAGGTTATTCATAAACTAGTGTTTTAGAACTGCGGGCCAGGAAGGAAGAGGAAGAAGAGATATAAACCATGAGTAGCACAGGGGTTAGAATGCAGTATTGCAGGCTAACTCTGCTCACAGCCAAGAAGTTTGATCCTGGCCAGCTCAATGTTGTCTCAGACTTCCATCCTTCGCAGGTCAATAAAATGGGGACCCAGATTGTTGGGGGCAATATGCTGACACTGTAAACTACTCAGAGAGTGCTGTAAAGCACTATGAAGCAATATATATTATAAGTCTACATGCTATTGCTACTGCTGTCATATCTAACACACATTAGTAGCCATTACCAACATCATATCATCCTGTTTCATAGCAGATGATTCTCCCTTCTGTCCATTACACAAATGACTAATTTTTGGACAGTGACCCCAAGGTCATAAGGGGGGGAACTTCTCTACCCTCTTTTTCTATATTGTGAATAAAAGTTTACATCTCCTATCATCACTTAAATCCTACCTTATCATTTCCATATGGGACAGCGCTTTCATCCCTTAATCAACGGGTTGTGCAACAAATTAGCAGTTAAGCAGACAGCAAACAAGGCTGATGTGCACATTCAGAAATTAGGACAAGGACACCGCAGTAAGTGCACAAAGAAACACCATCTTTTATATCTCAAATTTCCAGATAAACAAATCCAAATAATATTAAAAGACTTAGATTTAGTGGGCATAATAGAAATTTAGTGGGATCAAGAGGATTAATGAAACAAATCTGCCTCTGGAGACAAATGCTAGAGAAAGGATAATAAGGGTGCTGTCATCTATTTAGCATATCTGTGATTTGCCTTAATTCATCTTTTAATTTTTTTAAACAGCTCCAGGAAAGTGTTAATCCAGTTATGGAGCAGCAATGAAAATAAAATTGGGAATTCCAGTGTGATCACACCTGGAATACTGTATGGTATTTTTGGAAATAATACTGTACTTTTGCTTAAGTGGGAAGTTAGGCTGTTGAAGTCTTATGCAGGTTGACTGTGATCTATAAGGTGAAGTTCCTGTCACTCTTCAACCCACAGGAGAAAGTGGCTAGAAATTGACAGACATTTGATTTTTCATTCTTTCTGTGAGGATGGGCAAGATAGCGATTCACCTGGGTACTCATCCTCTGATTTTAAAGGATAATTACATGGTTGAGTCTTTTGAAGTGTATGGCCCTAAATAAACATTGAGAAAGTCTCCTGAACTTTCAGTATCAAAATCCTTTCTGCATCCTGAAAGGTTCTACCGGTATATTTGGGAATCATGACACCCAGATCTATTCATCTAAAATGATTGTCCTTGCTGATATAAAATATTTAGAGAAATTTGAGAGGAAATGAATTGTGCTCTTTGTACCTGATACACATAGATGCAGAAATGTTATTTGGGGACTCACATCCAATTCTCTCACTGGCAAAATATGATTGACAAGAGACCTGAAGGATATGGTATGAATGCATACAAAAAGAGATTTTTGTTCTCATTATTTATCTTATCACTTCTCAAAAGTTAGACAACACAAGTGGAATCTGTAATAGGTAATTGCAGACTGGAGTTTTCAGGGTTCCAGCCTACCACATCTTTCAGGACATTTGATTGAATATTAATAGCACTAGCACTTAAACTTATATACCGCTTAACAGTGGTTTACAGCCCTCTCTAAGAGGTTTAGAATTAACATATTGCCCCCAACAATCTGGATCCTCATTTTACTGACATTGGAAGGACGGAAGGCTGAATCAAACTTGAGTTGGTAAGAACTGAACTGCCAAACTGCAGGTAGTCGGCAGTCAGCAGAAGCAGCCTGCAGTACTGCATTCTAATCACTGCGTCACCACAGCTCTTAATGCCGTTGTCCTTTGACTTATCTGGGTCTAGTGAGAATAAAATGTATGAGGAAACCTGTAACAAGTGGATAGGTATAGTGCAGATTCCAATATAGGATGTGGATATTGTAATACAGCAATCCCCAACCTTTGTGGCCTGGTGGCTCATCTGGGAGGGGAGAGGAAAACCAGGCCATATGAGCGGCAAGGCTGGCATGCATGCAGCTCCACTTCCGTAAGTGGAGCTGGGCATGCATGCGTACCAGCCCGCCTTTTGTTTGAGTGGAGCTGTGTGCACACTGGCCCACCACATGCGTGTATGCGCCAGCCTGCCTCTCGTACAAGTGGAGCTGCGCACGTGCATGTGAGCTGGCCCACCTCTCACATGGCCTGGGTCTAAATAGGCCAGGTCCCGGTAGTGGGCCATGGCCTGGGGACCCCTGTTGCAGTAGATCCTAGCTATTTAAAAATGCAGAAGAAATTAGAAATGTTTATATGGGTAGAGGAATCTAGAAAGGATAAGCAAATGACAATTTTTCAAGCAACTCTTAAACTTAAAACTGTACAAATTTAAACTATGTGGTTCAATGTTATAAGGAGACAACAAGGAGACAAAAACCAGGAAATCATTCCGGGGGAAGCCAAAAACTTTCTCCACCTGTTTTATATATGAACTTATGGAAGACAAAAACAAAAACTTCCATGAATTTTGGATCCAAGTCTGTATGATCTTGTGGCCTCAATGTGTCTGATTTAAAGACCAGTCATTAAAAATATGAGAAGTGCCAGTTCCACTCCCTTACAAAACAGTTATTTCAAATATATTGATCTACTTACCAATAAGGTACATACATAAATATCCTAAAATTAGTAGAGAAGATTCCCATTAACCAAGAAATAATTAGAACTTACAGACATCTTTAGTGGGTTTATTAAAACCAGATAGATTCTTACTTGTCATCTTGTTGACGGTCTTCTTGATCACTAAATTCATCATCGTCTACCAAGTGTCCAAAAGGCTCAGAAGAAATTGATACCATATTGGAAAGAATGACTCTGCTATCACTGCTGCTAGTAAGTACTAACTGGTCATGGGAATGATTATAACGCACATTCCAAACCCTAAAAAGAAAATATGATTATGAAGATCAGTCCCTAGAATAGTTCTTATTGCATGTTGTTATTAAATATGTTGGAGACATCTCCAAGCTATCAAAGTTCATATTGTGAACAATAATCAATGACTGTAAGAAAACAATTATTTGCTAAGAAGCAAGTTGACAATCAAATCTATCTAGTATATAATGGGTTAAATCCAGAATACCTGAAAGTTTATTGCACATATACTACCAGAGAAGCTAATAAGATACCATCACTAAGTTTATTTCCAGGGGTTTTCAGTTAATTCACAAGGCTTTTTATTTATTTTACTCTGAGCATAAAATTTAATAAGTAATTAGCTTTAGAGCTTATGTTCCAAAAGAATGTAAATATAATGTAAACTCATATAAACTTTGGCTGTCTCATCTCCACATCCCCCAGAAATTGAGTCTTATTCAAATACCTTAACCATTACACTACAGTGAATGGTGGGATATTTATTTATGAAAGAACGATGTTGGATTCAACGTAATACATGCTACCAGGCTGAAGAAGAGGACACTTCTTTTGGCTAGACAGCATGTCACAAGACTATCAAATTACCTTTCCTGAGAGCACGAATAAGCCCTAGGATCCTGCTACAAACTACTTTCCATTTGGGTTTCTAAAGCTAATTTTTTGAGTGGGGGGGGGAGGTGGGGGACCTCTAGCCACTACTTGAACTTCCAAAACCCACCAGTTTAAAAGACAGTCCATGAGCATCTTCAAACCTGCCAATCTCCGTAAAGGGAAGGAATACAACCAAGTGAGCGAATGACTTGTTTTATTGTATTTTTAAAAACAACATAACTGAGGCAGAAACAAATCGACTAAGCTCTCAACTGGAACAGTGGCCTAGTTTCTTTCCATTTGAAGTGATACGTGGACTTAAGCCTGCAAGTGATTTAGTACCTGGTCTTCATGTAATTTCCTTTAAGGCAGAAATATTAATATTCTTAAACGGCATACAAATCCGAATAAAATAAATAAAAATAAAATAAAATCCATGAAAATATTACATTTCCAACGTTTGCATGAATTTATAAGAAATATGTAACATTTCCCCTGAAGTAAAGCAAAATATAAATATAAGTAATATTTATAAATTTAGTGTAATACAAACATAAAATACTCGTAAATATTTTATCAAATCAATCCAAATTATCCTCAGACCCTTACAGTGAACAGTAAGAGTCCATTAAAAGGACTCCTTTAGCATTATTGTGTTTTTAAGTTTACATATCATGTCAATGTCTTCAGATGTTCTGCACCTGTAATAAAGTAATAATATATCAATAGGAAATGATGTTAAGAAGCTGCATCTTGTACTAAGTGACTGCAAAGTTCAGGATTGTTTTCCTGCATATATTGTTACCAAAAAGAATTGTGAAACATGAACATTGTATCTCTTGGCAATACAAAAATCTTTCAACAGAAGGAAATAACTAAGCTCTATTATAAACACGTATTGAAAGTACTTCTCGGTATGGGCAATATCTTCTTAGTAAGCATTTGTTAGCTTTCAAAATGTTCATTTTTCTTATGTTTATTAATAGACTCTGATTCTTAGAGACTGCCTGATCAAGTCACTGCAGTTTTTTTTTGCAAGGTTTTTTTCAGAAGTTATTTGTCATTGCCTCCATCCTAAGGCTCAGAGAGAGTGACTGGCTGAAAGTAACCCAGCTGGCTTTGTGCCTAAGGTGGGACTAAAACTCACAGTTTCCCAGTTTCTAGCCTGATGCCTTAATCGTTATAACAAACAGACTCTTGGAAACTTTTAAAGTGTATAAGCTACATCAAATATTTGCTGTGCTGACAAAAAGATGAAGATCTGTAATCCAAGCTGAGCCTCCCTGACAGTTTTGGAGAACAGGACCATAAAAATGGAATCTTAGAAAACTGCCAAATACATTCACTTTACCAGTGGGAATGTTCTTCTAGTGTCTTCACTGCCTCGTTGACATTTCTGGTGTCCCAGAATTTCACCTTGCAGTCATCTCCACAACTGGCCAAATAGTACTGTTTGTTGGGATTAAAATCTAGTTCCCGCACCAGCTGTCCATGAGCATTTTCTATACAATATATCTGGCTGTAGGAGAAACAAAAAATTATTCATCAAGAATAAATACATCTATAATGAATGCTAGGTAGGCTGCTAATAAAAAAGAAAAGAGGGGTGGGGATACGTTTGCACTGCAAATTTATCTGTGTCCATTTAAGGAATGATTTGCTGCATCTGTTCTGTTGGCAAGAACTTAGCACCACTGCTTCACTCCTTTAAAACTACTGTCTGAACTGAATGTCTGGAAAAAGACCATTTATTGTGAGCAAACAATCTGGGACCTCCCATTATATGAATGCAGAATTTCCGACACCTATATACACACCACTGTATCCATCACTCTTCTCTATATTGCTATAGGGCAGCAGGTAGAGGAAAGTAACTATTCATTAGTTTCTCGTCTTTATCATACTGGCAGTATCCCCGGGAACTTGTTTCCATGCCAAAGTCCACCTTCCGTGTAGGAAAATGGGGGACAAGGAACTAATGAGTAGACCAAGATCGCCATATGTGCATGTCACAGTGCCAAGGATGAAATTCAGATGTGCATCACAGTAGATTTGCAGCAGGTTGGATGCTAGTTACAGAAACCTCTTGCTGGCACTGACTCAAAGTGAACATGTTGTTTCATTCTCATTTTATTGAGAACTTGGTTCATTCTTCTGGCACCCACCAACAGAAGCAACTGTCAGTTTAAAAATGAATGTCTTGAAGTAGCATGGGACAAGCAACACACAAAAATCTACAAGATGTGTATGTCATACATGTGAGGGGGGAGGGAGAGGGAAAATATAAGCTGTTATTACAATAATTCAGTCTTGGGAACAATATCAACACTGGGAGCTATTTTAAAAAAAGATACCAAATATTTATATTTTTTGCCTGCAATTTCTAATAGTAAAAAGAGAAAATATTGGATGATTTCATAACTAACTTTTTAAAAAATCAGTGTAATCGATTCTCATTATTCATAGAAACAGGTAGTCTTTGGCTTATGACCACAATGAAAATTCTGGTCCACTGATAAGGAAGGTAGTTGTTAAGTGAGGTGAACCTGATTTTACAATCTTTTTTTGCCAGTTATTAAGCCAATCATTGCCGTTATTAAATGAATCACAAGATTGTTAAGCAAATCCAGCTTCCTTCTATGATTCTGCTTGTCAGAGGTTGTGGGAAAGTCACAAACTCAGTCAAAAAACTCAGTCAAAAAAGAGGAACCAACTTCTTCCCTGGTCCAACACCTTAAAGCCACAGGACATGGAATTGACTTTAAAAAGACCAGAACTATTGCCAAAACTGAACACTTTAATAACAGAATAATCAGAGAAGCCATCAAGACAGAAAAATGCCCACACAGCATGAATAAACGAGATGATACCTCCCATCTACCAGCCATTTGGAAACCCGCCCTTATTGACAAACGAGTCCCTAACACAAAAAATGACACCAGACCCACACTCACAAAAACCACACAGGATGTCACCACCACACATCCACACAAAAAGCAAACCCAAACCCACACCGATGATGAGGCACGACCACAAACCAGAAGCCAGACCACAGCTGCATCATTAGCCACTTTAAACCCCTCCAATCCATACATGAAGCAAACTGACACCCACCATGAAGATGAGGCACGACCACGAATGTAAAGCCAAACAACAGCAATGCAGCTTACCATCTCAAATCCCCCGGCAAATCAAACTAACCTGAGCACAACAAAGCCCCCACCCAAACAGAACACTCCCCCATCCAATCAGAGCACAGCCAAGCCCCCATCCAATCAGAGCACAGCCAAGCCCCTAACCAATCAGAACATACCTCCACCCAATCAGAACACAGCCACTGGCAGTTAAAAGGAAGAAACAGCTACGATCACACATTGCTCCTAGAAGCAGAAGCAAAAAGCACCAGCCTGAAGATGACGAATGAGACTTCGACGAAACGTCGCCAAGACACTTCAAATTCTACGTGGGAGAATACCTGAACACACACACACACACACACACACACACACACACACACACACACACACACACACACACACATAAGTAGGTCTTTGGTTCTTCGGATTTTCTCCCACGTAGAATTTGAAGTGTCTTGGCGACGTTTCGACGAAGTCTCATTCGTCATCTTCAGGCTGGTGCTTTCGGCTTCTGCTTCTAGGAGCAATGTGAGATTTTAGCTGTTTCTTCCTTTTAACTGCCAGTGGGGGTTTGAACTGATTGGCTGGGAGCTCAGCTGTGTTCTGATTGGGTGGAGGTGTGTTCTGATTGTTTAGGGGCTTGGCTGTGCTCTGATTGGATGGGGGGTTGGCTGTGCTCTGATTGGCTGGGGGAGTGTTCTGTTTGGGTGGGGGCTTTGTTGTGCTCAGGTTAGTCAGTGTTACAAGGGGATTAGAGATGGTGAACTGTGTAGCTGTTTGGCTTTGTGTTCGTGGTCGTGGGTGTCAGTTTGCTTCGTGTATGGATTGGAGGGGTTTAAGGTGCTAATGATGCAGCTGTGGTCTGGCTTCTGGTTTGTGGTCGTGCCTCCTCATCAGTATGGGTTTGGGTTTGCTTTTTGCCTGGATGTGTGGTGGTGACATCCTGTGTGGTTTTTGTGAGTGTAGGTCTGGTGTCATTCCCCGTGCTATGGACTCGTCTGTCAATAAGGGCAGGTTTCCAAATGGCTGGTAGGCGGGAGGTATCATCTCGTTTGTTCATGCTGTGTGGGCGTTTTTCTATCTCGATGGCTTCTCTGATTATTCTGTTATTAAAGTGTTCAGTTTTGGCGATAGTTCTGCTGGCAAAGTGAGAGGGAGCCTGTGGCCTAGAGGTTAATACAACTGCCTAACATGCAGACAGCCCAGGTTCGAATCTCATAAGGGTAAGTTCTGGCTAAAGAGAGTTAAGAAACTTGAAATAGCTATACTAGTTCTCCCTTATTCTTTGTTAGCAATTTAAATTGGGTGGAGGTGTGTTCCTGCGGATGGCTATGGGTTGAGCTGAAACAGGTAAAAGAAAGAAAGATTTTTCTCCCATATTTGGGTTTACAGGGTGCAATTTAAAAAGAAACACTCGATATAAATCTTCCCTCCCTGATACTGCTGGCAAAGTGAGAGGGAGCCTGTGGCCTAGAGGTTAATACAACTGCCTAACATGCAGACAGCCCAGGTTCGAATCTCATAAGGGTAAGTTCTGGCTGAAGAGAGTTAAGAAACTCGAAATAGCTATACCAGTTCTCCCTTATTCTTTGTTAGCAATTTAAATTAAAAACACACACACACACACACACACATAATAAAGGTAAAAAAGGATATATGCAGTGTTATCTTCATTTTAGATGTCAAAAGGGTTTTGCGGCTCCCAGTGTTTTGTTTTCAGTGGGAAATGGGTCCAAGTGGCTCTTTGAGTGTTTTGGGTTGCCTAACCCTGGTATAGCCCACGGTGAGTTAAGTGATACTATGACCTCCCTCTTGCAGTGCCCAGAGACTGTTGATACAGAACCCTGGCAAGATAGAATGGCTCTGTGTTTGGGGGTCTTTGGTCCATAGAAAACTGCCATCTTTAGTCTTGGATGGGTGGCACTGCTCCAGATGGGTGGCGCTGCAACAGAGAAACTTGTAATCTGGGAGCTCTCCTGGACTCATGACACCTGCTCAAGGGAGCAAATAGCAGTCATGGTCAGGAGGGCCTTTGCTCAACTGTGGTTTGTGTGCTGATTATGTCCTTTCCTGGACCAATAATTCCTACTCACAATTACCCATGTTCTAGTCACCTCCCATTCTAACTACTGCTAAGCTCTCTATATGGGGCTGCCCTTGAAAAGTATCCAGAATCAATTGGTTCAAAATGCTGTGGCCCACACGATTTTGTACAGGCCTAGATATGCATACGGGTCATCTCTCCTGAGGGCGCTGCATTGGCTGCCAATTTGGTTTCAGGTCCAATTCAAATGGCTAGTTGTCACCTCAAAGCCCTACATGGCTTGGATCAGGACCATCTTTTTCCAATCCATCAGAGTGAAGTTATGCAGGGAATGCTATGGGTCCCCTCTATCTGGCGGGACTAAGAAGGGTCTTTCCATGGTGGTTCCTTCCCTGTAGAACATCATCCCTGCAGAGATAAGGTTGGTCCCTATTTTGACACTCTTTTGCATGACCCTAAAGACATGGTTCTGCCAATGGTTTTGGGGATACCAGAATGATATGGAGCCCATCAAGTGATTTGTCTGGGATGGGGATTATTGCTTTTTGTACTGTTTTTGTATTGGGATTTTATTCTTGCAAACCATTCAGAATCATTTAAATAAATAAATTCCTGGTTTATTGTTATGTGCAGATCAGGAATTACAATGCCAACATGTTCATTTATTTATATTCAGGACTGACCTCGGTCACATTATCAGTATCAATTCTCAGGGCTACAACAGCCTTGAGAAGAGAAAGAATATAGCAGCACTCTTCAAATATTTGAAAGGTGATCACATGGAAGAACAGAAAAAACACTACTTTTTTTTTAATTTCAGGATGCAAAACATGGAATTTACTCATTTAATGCACAGTAAGGCTGATTCCCATTAATGTTAGAAAAAAAAAAACTTCCAGCTCAGCAATGGAAGCAGTTAGTCAAAGAGGAGGTGGGCTCCTTTCCACTGAGCAGAGGCTAGTTTAACCCTCTGGTTTTAATTGGATTCTTGCACTGAGAAGGAGTGAATTCTGTCGAGTTCCAGTTCTATGATTTTAGGATTCTAACAACATGCAAATCTAATCAAGCGTACCACAATAAAATTAATTAATTTTTTTACACCCAAGCAATTAACCACAGAAACCAATTAAAAGCAGTGGAGGCTAAAATATCAGCAAAAGATAATCTAAAAATACATACACTACATAGTTGGATTGGAAAATTGGCCTACTCCGGTTTATTCTATGGTATATAGGACTATCGTTGAAGGCTGCCCTGCAAATTTAGGAGGGATCGGCGTAACCTGATATTATATTGTCACATAATTCTAGTACTTCAGGAATTGGAGGGCATTCTCCTCTGCAACAACTAGCATTATATATTATTTATTTTATTATTCATGATATATTATTATTATTATTATTCAGATTACTTTTATATACTGGTAGAATCACCTTGACTGAAGCGGTAGGTAGGTAGGTAGGTAGAGATAGATGATAGATGGATGGATGGACAGACAAACAGATAGAAAGGCAGGCAGGCAGACAGATTTGGCAGATTTGGCTGCCGGTTTATTTCCAGGTACAATTCAAGGTACTGATAATAACCTTTAAAACTTGGCATAGGACCAAGATATCTGCAGGACTTCTAAATAAAATTTGTTTGACAAAGTTGTACCAGTGAAGTATGGTGGGAAAGACTGCCAGAGTATTTCATCTTTAGAAACAGTTATTCCCACCCCACTCCAAAAATTAATAAAAATAAAATCAGCATTTTTATTTTTAAGATTTAGAAAGTTTGCTAAATCAGCATCCAGAATTGAGGAGGACAATTAATATTGAGCTAACGTGTGTGTGTGTGTGTGTGTGTGTGTGTGTGTGTGTGTGTGTGTGTGTGTGTGTTTTATTGCTGTTACTGTTGTTAAATATGTTTAATAATTTATACATCTCTTTGTGGGCATGTGTCCGTATGTGTGCATATATCTACACCCACTGAAATGTGGTCTTTTTGTTTCACATATTATTCACTTTATTTGGCTTGTAGCTTTTGTAAGCCATTTAGGTTTGCTTGAATGAAGCACTGCAAAACAGTACGAATAAATACATGAATAACAGAAGCTTGAGAGCATGGAACAGTCTGGAGAGCAAAACAGAATTCATCTTCTGGGGCAGATGGGGAAAACATGGCCGAAAGACCTGTTTCCAAGTAGCTCCATCCAGCTTAGGAGAATGAACACTTTGGACACTAGGAAAGCCATCTCTTGCACAAGCTCTCCTCAGGATCTTGTGGCCCAAGACATGAAAGGAGAAAAGAAAAGTCTAGTCAATTGCTAAACAGGCTGTCAACAAAGACAGGGGTGGGAGAGAGAATGCACAAGATAAGAAGATGTCATGGACTGGCTAACAATTTTGTTTAATGATGGCCCACCACACACGACATTGCTATGCATGCTTTTATAGAAAAAACGAAAAGGGAGAGTGACTGAAAAACACAAAGCACTTTAAACATGCATTTTTAGCTTTTCCTAATCGAACTGATGGGGGCGGGTGTTCTATCAAGAAGCATAATTGGAAACAATGGAAATACAGTCCTCCTCCCCACGAGCATGCAGGAGACATAAAACTGAATTTAAAGGCATCCCCCCTTTAAGGCAGGAGAAGTTATTACAAGACATCCGTCTTCCAAGGCTAGTGATAAATTACTGTGTGCTAAGGGGATAAGCTGTATCTTAAAAAAGCTGGCACAGACTTCTGTTGTCATGGCAACAGATGTGCACAACATCACTCCTCTGCTTATCAAAATCACAACTCGACCAGGAATGGAGTCCTATATTTCTTCTACTGAAGTATTAGTTTTGCTAGCATTCAAAATTGTGATATGTTGCAACCCCAACCTTAAATAAATGTGTACCGAAAAGCTAGCTGTTAGCAGAATTGAAATGCCTAGTGTGTTATCTTATTATACCATCAAAATCAAATAGAAACTGAAGAGGTGTTTTTCCTTTATTAAAAAAAAAGGGGGGGGGGAGAAAAGCAGAACTTTTAAAAAAAGGAAACAGGTCATCAGAGTCAGCCAATGTTTAAATCCCGATCCAAGATGTAAGGCTGTCTTAGTCTGTTCTGACTTTGAATGACATTTTATAAAATACTCGCTCAGGGTAATCTATTTCATTTTATCTAATGGGAGATTTATTCATTTACTTCAGCCAGAGAGGAAGGGGCGCATCTCATTAGATGTAAGGATAAGGGGAACATATGACAGGTTAGTTATTAAAGCAATGTCAGGTGAAAATGTGGCAGGTTAGCTGTTACAGCTCTGCCAGGCATGCAAGATAGAAGAGCTACTACAGTACTACCATTACTGCTGCCCCTTTTTATTGAAACAGGAGGACCTTGCCAGAGACATCAGGGTAACTTGTTTGGTTGGTGTTTCGTTTCAAGGACATAAAAGAACTGTGCTTCTTACTTCATTGTTCGTATATCCCATCCTCGAATGGCCGTGTCATTGGCTGTGGCAATCTGGGTACAGTTGTGATGAGGACTCCATCTTCCCGATGTAAACTTCAGCTGTCCTTTTCCTTCCAATGTCACTGAATTTGACAACTGTGCATCGAAAACAACCCACAGCAGCATCTTTAATACAAGGTTAATCCAAGCGATAACAATAACAGCAACTTAAGAGGTAATAACAAGCAGAGCAACTTGAATCTAAAATCACATAATTATTCTTATGTTGGGTTACATTTCCACTCTAAAATTCACCACTAACTTCACACAAGTTGTGCATTTGCCTGTTTGGTACAATTACCCGCATGTATGCATATTCTGAAGGACTGTGCTAGAAATACTACTCTCTCTATATATTTTTTGCTAAGTACTCCAGGACTAAGAAGTGAAAAAAGGGTCTGACAATTATGCTTTAAGCGTAACAAATTTGGTCCAACACTTTGGTCATATTGTTTTTAAAAATATCAACTATTCAAAGATTAGATGTGAACTAACTTATGTTCCTTCTCAATGGCGAACCTATTTAAATTGTGGAAATGAGATTTGGGCTTCCATCAGTGTGCAGAGAGGAAAGTAGATGTCCCTAAATGATTTTTTAGCAGAATCTGTTTTGTCGGGCCAAAAAGCTTCCACACAAAAATTTTCAACACTTCGTGTTTTCTCTCTCCAAAGTGAGAAATTACAAATGCCCAGGGCATGGCTCAAATTACTTCCTTAACACAACATTTTTTTGATGTCAATGATAAGCCTGAATTATGAAATATAATTAGCTCATTATACTCATTAGACAAAATATTACAGGTAGAAACAATTACCTGCAATGGAGCCAGACACTGGGAGCTTGATTATTGAATTACTTTTCATTTAATGCTTGCCAACACCTGAACCGCCAGTCTTTTTTTTACAGAATATGAGAATATGGAATTATAAATCTATATACTTGCATCTTCCAACAGATTTACTTAGGCATCTGGCCTTCCGGGTAACGTATGTGTACATCCATACAAGAGTTGGTTTATATATGACAGTGATGGCAAACCTTTTAGAGACCAAGTGCCCCCAAACTGCCCCACCCCCACCCACCCGCAGGGCCACCCACCACCTCCATGGCCCGCCCAGCAGTGCCATGGTGGCCACGCCCTCCACCCGTGCCCCGCAGCAGCATCTGTTTGCGACGGGGTGCAAGGGCAGAGTCTTGTCCCCACTGCCCATGTCCTTGGCTGCGCTGCTCCAGTGGGGCCATGCCTGGGAATGACTCTCTTCCAAGGGGGCTGCTGGCGTGGAGGGGCCTGTGGGGGGAGGCGGAGCTGGGGTGTGTGCCCACAGAGAGGGCTCCGAGTGCCGCCTTTGGCACTTGTGCCATAGGTTTGCCACCACTGATATATGATTTTGCCATATTTAAAATGCTTTAGACATCCACAGTCTACCTTAGTCACATTACTAATTCCTGCCAAATATACTTCTTAATATTGAATAATATTCTCCATTCTCCATTCCTACTCTTTAACATTTCATAGTATCATTCAAAATAGTGTGCAGGGAGCCCTGTGTGCATATGCAGAGAATGTCCAAGGTCTATATAGCTTCCTTTTGTTTTGCTGAAGCCAGTATTTTTTTCCCGAAAGTGAAAGAAAAAGACAGAAGGACTTAGAGTAGGCACATTCAAAGAAACACACAAAATCAAAAATTCAGGAAAGTGAGTGTGACATCTTTTCATTCAGGAACTATCACAGCTGATAGTTTAGGACTATCACACCTAAACATAGCAAACACTGGTCAGGGAATGCAAGGTTCTGTTTGTAGTACAAGTAGTCCTCAACTTACAACCACAACTGAGCCCAAAATTTCTGTTGTTAAGTGAGTTTTGCTCCATTTGCGATAGTTATTAAGTGAATCACTGCAGTTGATATATTAGTAATTTGTTTGTTAAGTGAATCTGGCTTACCCACTGACTTTGCTTCTCAGAAGATCGCAAAAGGGGATCACGTGACCTTGGGACACAGCAAACGGTCATAAGTATGAACCAGTAGCCAAGCATCTGAATTTTGATCACATGATCATGGGGGAATCTGCAAAGGTTGTAACTGTGAAAAATGGTCATAAGTCACTTTTTTCAGTGTCGTTATAATTTTGAACGGTCAGTAAATTAACTGTTGTAAGTTGAGGGCTATCTGTACTATGGACATGACTAATATATTATCACAAACCATGATGCTTTGTGGCACCTTAAATAAAACATTATTTCCTAATCTCTTTCCTCAACTCTTCTATCTCCCCATCCCCATCATTATACAAATATTCAGTCCTACGCTGGACTTCATATCCATAAAGAAGGAAGACCAAAGTATAACCATAAAATGAGAGCTACAGGAAGGGAAGATATTCTCCAGCTTCTACAAGACACAAAAATCTACAATAATGCAGAACAAATGTTGGACTGCTACAATACGGCTCAGTGGACCCTAACAGCTTACATATACAACAAAGCAAAAATTCAATTCAAAATTCAATCAACATATTTTGAAAATCAAAATACTGAGGTAGCTGAAGTTTAAATATTCAGGTTGTAATGCTTTACGTGTATAAGGCACACTGAAATTCCACTGAAAATCCAAAATTTGGTGTTGGACTGAACACTGCTGGATAGAATCAGGAATTCCTTCATTTTGTGCAAGGAAAGAAATTTGATTTTTCACTGATTTTTCTCTTCACTTTTGCTCATTTCACCATTCCTTGCTGCAGCAAAGCCCAAATTGTTATAAAAGTTCCTTAACCTTCATGAAACATTTGTAATGAGACACAGTGGAAACAAAGCTTTAGGAAATTCATTGTGTGAGGGGATCTTGGTCATGGATGTTAGGATCCAAGCTATTATTCTACATCCTGAACATCAGTCACAGTTTTATAATTTCCTTTAAAAATGTTTCTGTCTGTGTCAATGAACAACCCTTGGGTGATACTTTATACCTGGAGATAGGAAGAGCATAACAGAATCTCAAAACATAAGAGAGCATATCTACAGACTTTATTATCCATCTTCATAATTAGCAAACCATCAATTATGCAAAACAGCCAAATGTATGGAAATAATCTTAATTTGCATAATCAGTTAAGCACAGAAGCCAACTTTCCAGGGCACCAAAGCTGGAGCAAACCTTTTCTCTCTTTTTTCTTCCTTTGGTGCATAATACACGCAGTCTCCACTTACAGAGAAATTGCCCAGGCAACTGTAAGTGAAGTGAACAATGAGTTAATTTGAATCTTTTAATTTGGAGGAACTGCGCAGCTAATGAAAGCATGGGCCAGTGATCAATTTCTGTTACTAAATTCAAGCAGAGTACATGTCAAAGCCAAAGAGCTTGAGGTTCAGTGAAAAATTCTCTTTCTATTAAGCACTGTGGCTTATGACATACTTATCCCAAAGGTAATACTTATATTTGATACAGATTGGAATTAAGGAGAAATATGGTAACTTTGAGATTATGAGGAAAAGAACCTGCCTGGGACAGCAAAAGCCTAATTAACATTCAAAGAACCTTAAACCAAGGCAAGGCAAAGGAGCCGGAGGGAGGGATCGGGAGGAAGGACAGGAAACGCAAGCATGTCTATAACATTCTGACATTTCAATCAGACAAGAATGTTGATCACTGCCTGCAAACAGATTTTACCCTAGAAAGGGAATTGGCCAACAGTTGGCAAGGGAGATAGGGAGTAACTAATGGAAGAAGCTCATATAATACTGGCAATCACTAGAAAGGAGCTAAGAAAGCTTTCTGGATGACCAACAAGCAGTGTGAAAGGCTTCTACTCACAAGAAAAACCTTTGCATCTATGATTGTTCCACTGTTGTTAGGAACAAGGTGCAGCTTTTCAACAATAAAAACCAAAAACAGAGTCTCACAATTTTTGAAACTATTTATCACTCTTCTGACGGACCTGAACTAACACATGGCAATGCTTATAATGTCTAAAAGTGTTAGCAATCTATTTTATAGCAAAAATATTCAGATAGGCAAATACGTCAAATATTATGCTCCATGTCAGCTTCTCCGTTGCTGCCCCAGCCCTCTGGAACCAGCTTCCCTCAGAGGTTCGTACTGCTCCCTCCCTCCTAGCTTTCCGGAAATTGCTGAAGACGCATCTATGCCGACAGGCTTGGGGCGTATGAGCTGTGCTCTGCTCCTGGGCCCTAGGAGTGTCCCTCCATCAGTGTCTGTCAGCTGATTGTGTTTGTGTGTTGTGTGAATGCAATTAATTTTTAAATTTTTTATTGTATTGTTGTTGTGAGCCTCCCTGGGTCTTAGGAGAAGGGCGGCATATAAATTTGAATAATAAATAAATAAATAGATAGATAGATACACTCCTTACCACAGCCTTGGTTGAACTTTGTTGCAAATCCCATAGAAGGAGGTGATTATCAGCGAGTGACATCAACTTTTTCCCATCTCCCATTGGTTCCCACGCAACCCTATAAGCACAAAATGCAGCAATGTAACTCAGAAAGTTCAAAATATTCCCATGTTACTTCTGGCACACCTTTAATCTAAGAAGACATTAGGTAATCCTCTTCTTTTGTTATTACAGCAAGAACATGAATGTGTTGTCATGTATAAGTTAGCAGAATAAAGTTGAAAAAGTATTTTAAAGGGGTTTTTGTTTAAAAAAATATTTATTTATGATATCACCAAGTTGAACCTGAAATGAACACCTTTAAATTACGTTTATATACCATATAACTAAAGGTAATACCTAACTCCGTTTTAATTTCACAGCAATAACTTTATGCAACAGATTTGGGACAGCCTAAATTCACTCAATACAAAAGAGGACCTGACTCATTCTAACCATTGTAGCTTTGCAAAAAAGCCAGTCATCTCAAAGTTGATTTTTATTCTCAATATCTTATTTGTCCCTACTAAGTTCAGACTTGGGCTGCTGAATGAAATTGATTTCCCTCTGTGTGTCAAATCGCCAAATGCTGAGGAGGAGAAAAGCTCTTGATGATAGAGGTCAATTGTCTAGATCTCATTTGAAGAAAACTGAAAACTATCCGGTGTTCAGTCAAGAGACCATTGTTAGACTGGATTATCACAGTTCTGATTTATATTCACAATTCTTACACCAGTGTCTCTTGAAAAATGTTTAGTGAGGTTAAGCAATGGAACAAAACCCAAAATAGGAAAAGATGTTAAATATGCCTATTTAGATCAGATTTTTCTGAATTTTCTTCTAGGCAAAAAGTCATATTTGAATGGTAGGCTGGGGACTGTAAGTGAAAAGATAGATGGAGTTGTTCTGGTCTATGACCATAATAAAGACTTACTTTGATTTAATTTGATTTAGATGGAGCTAACATAAAAACTAAATTGGATTTAATTTACATTGCATTCCAATTTAATCTTGAAGGGACGATGGGAGACATATTCAAAGTTTCTGAGATCTATAAGTGGCCCCAAGGTCTCAGTAGATGCTTCCTGATTGAAGTAAACAACCATCTGTTTTAAAGGGTCAAGAGTTTGGAGAATCCTCATTTGGGAAGATGCTTTAAAAATTGTGAAACCCTTTTGAATGTTCAATATTTCTGCATAACTATGGCCTAAAATATGATCTGTTCTCCACACAAATCTTAGATAAAGAGAACCCAATGAAACAAATTAGTTATCAGAGTTGTTTATTTACCGGTATTTATTGAGGAAAATGATCCAAAGCTAAATATTTTGTGTGGCAAAAGTTGCTTTGGAGCTTTGCTTTCAGTAACTGGTGTGCCCCGCTTGGGCAGTAAGAACTGTGATTAAATGTTTCTGATAACGTTGATCAGTTCTGCATGTCACTTTGAATGAATTTTAGCCTGTTTGTCCTTATGCAACAGCTTCAACTCAAGGTTATTGGTGAGCTTCCTTGTGGGAACTGTTTACTTCATGTCCTTCCACACCATTTGTACAGGATTAAGGTCAGGACTTAAGAGCTGACCATTCCAAAATGTTAACTTTCTTCTGTTTCTAACTTTTTTTTATTTCAACCATTCTTTGATCCTATTGCTTGTCTATTTTGGGTTGCTGACTTATTGCATGACACACTTTTTCTTGAGCTTCAATTCATGAACAGATACCGACATTTTCCTGTAGAATTTGCTGCTACAATTCAGAATTCATTGTTCCATCAAGAATGACAAACCACCCTAGTTCAGAGGTAGCAAAGTAGGCTCAAACTATGATACTGCCACCACGTTTCACAGATGTTATTCACATAACATTCTTATGCTAGAAAGCAGTCTGACTTTTACCAAACACAACGCTTTTCATTCAAGCCAAAAACATCTATTTCATCTGTCCATAAAAGACTCTTCGAATAGCCTTCTGGTTTATCCATGTGGTTTTTTGCAAACCAACAGGCAGCAATGTTTGGGTTTTGGGTTTTTTTTTGAGGAATAGTGGCTTTCTCCTTGAAACCCTAACAAGCATATCATTTTTGTTCAGTGTTCATCTGGTATCACGAATACTGACATTTGTCAATACAAGAAAGATGTTAGTTCCTTAGATATTAGTCTGGGGTTCTTTTGAGAATTCTCAAAGTATTACACGCCTTGCTCTTGGTGTGATCTTGATTAGCCGACCATTCCTGGGGAGGATAACAATGGTACTAAATTGTTTCCATTTGTACATGAACTGCCTGCCAATGGTGGGAGTCCAAATTCTTTGGAAAAAGTTCTGTAAACTTTTCTAGCATCAGCAACTGTTTTCAGAGGTCTTCAGAAATCTCCTGTGTTCTAGTTGTGAAACCATCTGTGTTGTGAAGATCAGACTTCGATAACAAATACTCAGAATTCTATTTTTGAAATTAAGCAAGATACCTCACATTCAGACCTAATTATCATCCCATTGATTGAAACACCTGACTCCAATTTCTCCTTCAAATGAACTGAGAATCTTGGAAATTCACATACATTTCTGACTCAAAAATATGTAGCTTTGAATTGTTTTTCTCAATAAATAAATGAACAAATATAATGCTTTTGATTCATTTGTTTAACTGGTTTCTCTTTATATAGTTTGAGGGCTTATGTAGAGAAGAGAGTACATTTTAGGCCATATTTATGCAAAAATATTAAACATTCAGAAGGATTCACACATTTTTAAGCATTGCTACATTAGTAATTCATTAATTGTTTAACAAGTTTTTTTTTCACTATAAAAATTCTTTTATTGAAACAATCAACATTGAACATAAAAACATATTATGCAGCAATCATCCTGGCACCTGATATACAACACTAAGTATTAGTCTTTGAAAACGTCTGAATTAGTAGGCCTTTTGCCCCTCCTCGCGTCTAGCCTCAACTATACTCCTGTTACACTTTATACTCCTGTTACACTTTATTTGTTTGGTGTTTCTCTTATCTGGTTCAATATTAATGTGATCAACATTAAGCATAAGATCCTATTGCTAAGCAATCATCCTAGAACATAGCATACAACATTAGGTATTAATCTTTGTAAACATCTGTTTTAGTAAACGTTCTTCCCTCCTGCCTTCCATCTCGCAAAGATGGAGAGGAGATGTGTAGAGGCAGAACAAAAGACGGAGAAAGGATACAACGATTTAAAACAAATGCTGAACGAACAAGGCAAAGAGCTAGAGAGAAAATGGGAGGAGCAACGCAGGGCGATGGCCACAGACCTGGAACAAATGAAAGAGGCGATGCGAGCACACTACAAAGAAATAGGGGAGGAAATGGAGAAAAACTTCCAGGAGATCAGAGAGAAGGTGGACAAGCGGATAGAAAAAGTGGAGAATCAAGTAGAGGGACAGATAGCAGAGATAGCAGAGATGAAAGGAGTGGCCCAAGACCAATCCTCCATGATACAGTACTGGCAACTGGCATCCGCAATCAGGTTTAGAGGTTTGAAAGAGACATCAAACGAGACCCAAGGGGGCCTGCTCAGAACCTTCATAGAGGCCCTGGCAACATTTCTGGGAAAGCCAATCTCAGACATCGCATGGCAATTCGACAGAATTTACAGAGTGGGCACACGGACAACAACAAACAGGCGCCAACCAAGGGACGTGGTCATCCACTTCGCGACGCAGGGATTCCGGAACCTCATCTCAGTCACATCGTACAACAAGAGTTTATACATAGAGGGGCAAGAAGTGAAAGTACTGAAAGAGATCCCCCAGACGATGCTGCGAGACAGGAAGGAATACAGGTTCCTGGTCGACGAACTGAGATCACGCGCTCTGCGATACAGGTGGGAAGCCCCTACGGGGATGACACTTTTCTATAAAAATAAAAGATACTGCCTGGACTCGGTCCAAAAAGCCAGAGAATTCCTTGAAAAGGAACTGACGTCGGATGGACTTCAATACACCTCGAGAGAAGACGCAGGAGGGCCACCAGAACGACAGACCGATGCAGGAGCAAGAGAAAGGGAAGGATCGAGACACGACGACACAGAGAACAGGAGGCCACAACAACAAGGGAACAGGACAGACTGCAGAGGGCAGGATAACAAGATCCACCGCCAAACGCACGGAACAACACGATATGATCCCTCTGAGCAACTTGAGCACCAACTTGGATACCATGGGAACGAGACCAAAATATCAGGCTGGATGAAGGGAAGAGAAATATTTTTGTTTCAAATGGAAGGCAGAAATTGATCTGGAATCATCATTGGAGTGAAAAAAAAGAAAAGAAAGAAAAATCCCCCAAGCATCTGGGAACATATAAATTAAAAAGTTCAGCCAAGTATTATTAGCAAATTAAAAGCGACTTTTCTCTATTTTCCACTTAATGTCAGAAAGCATTTTCGAAAGCCATTTTACAAGGCAAATTTTACTTGACTTTTATTCTGATTAGGGTAAATGAACACCACTTTTAAAATCTTTAAAAAGTGAGTGAAAGTGATTCCAATTTTAAAATGTTCACAGGGTTTTCAGGGGAACATGCTTCGAATCTGATGGAGAATACTAATGATAAATACATAAAATTCAAGCAACACACCCGATTAGAAAGATCTGAGGGTACTTAATATGTTCTTGTGAAATTATCATTTCTTTAACTTATTTTATTAGATCATTCTTTTTCATATATGATTTTTTTAAGGATTTTTGTGAAAATTAAGGCCACTTTTTTTGTTATAAAACAAAGAGTAACTAACTCCCTTGCACTGCAGCTCAAGTGCTCTTACATAATATGAAAGCATAACAGTAAAGACTGAAAATTTGGTAATATATACTTTGATGTGCTGCATGGCAAACTAGAATTTTGTTTGCAAGGAAGGAAAACTGTCTCACCAGGTGATTTATTCTATGTTTTGTTTACATTACATCAGAGGTGGACTCTCAGGCTTGCCAGATATTGCTGAATTATGGCTCTCGGCAGTTCCAGTTGGCCCTGGCCAGAGATGAGGAGGTAGCAATTAAAATTCATCAACTTCTGAAGGATCACCTGAGAATTTTACTGTAATTTTCACCAAGTTCCTGAGAATTTTACTGTAATTTTCACCAAGTTCCTTGATCTTAAAATGAGGATTTGCAAAAATTTTAGATGTGCATTAATTTGGTGATTAATATTTAAAAACATGTGACCTTTCCACAAATACTGGGGGGGGGGAGTTAAGAAGCTAAGAGCTTCCACATTCTCAGTGCCATTTTCTTTTTACATGACTCCGAATGGCAAGAAATTGGCGTAAAAAGTAGCAGAGAAAAAGCTTACGGTCTTTTCAATTTTGGATCGAGCTCTGTTATTCTCAAAGGAATGCAATATTTGAAAGAATAAATTTATAAGACTCTATTTACAGCTTTTTCAATAAACTATAGTCAAGCATCCTGTAGTTTAGTACAATATGGAAAGACATTGGGCAAGTGACCTCTTTATTCAGCACACATTGCACATTAGAAACGTATTAGCCCATCTGTACATTATGTTCTTAGAAAAGAGTATGTAAATGGCATGAGTCCTCCCCATTTTGCTTATGCATTTACTTGGTGCCTGATTCATTTATAAATGCATGCAAGCTATTTTAACTCTCTCCTTAGTTCTGACACTTGTAAAAGCTAATGTGTAAATTCTTATGCTTTAAGCTGTAAACAGCATTTTGGCTGGCTGGCTGGCTGGCTGGCTGGCTGGTTGGGCTGGGCTGGGCTGGGCTGGGCTAGGTAGGTAGGTAGGTAGGTAGGTAGGTAGGTAGGTAGGTAGGTAGGTAGGTAGGTAGATAGATAGATAGATAGATAGATAGATAGATAGATAGATAGATAGATAGATAGATAGATAGATAGATAGATAGATAGATAGATAGGCATGTATGCACATATATGTTTTCCAGGAACACACTTTTTTAAAAAGTGGTGTGTATTTAGATAAATATTAATTATTAGGAAGTAAACCACAGAGGACCTTACTTGTTAGTAAAACTTGAACAGATTGTTCTAAAAATATTTTACAATTATATGCCCCTATGCACACACATAGAAAAATAAAACACTGGAAGCATAACTGAGTTTTTTCTGCTCAGCTGGAAACCAAATAATCTCATAACATCAGAGAATCTTAATTTTCAGTTTTCAATGTGAAAGACTTCAGTTTCTAAGACAGCGTTTGATGAATGTATAGCTCTGAATAACCAGTCTTGCCCATAATAGTTTTTTAGCGCTTTAGAGAGAAACCTATATTCAGATAAAATCTGAATAGATAGAATCGAAGTTCTGGCCCAACCCTACCAATGCAGCAGGACATTCTTGTTCTTCTCATGTTTCTAATGAAGTCAAATGGATTTCTACTTGACTGTGGCATTAAGTTTGAAAGCAAAAGAGCCACCAAGACTGCTTATTCCTCCTTGTTCACAGAAATATACCATACAACTGCTTTGTTTTGGACATCAGATGAACAAGGTAGTCACGGACTTTTTTCAGTCTGTAAAATAGGGACAAGAGAGGGAAAAAGTCAGAAGGTAAAAAAGATAGAAAGGATATGAATGAAGCATCCACTTCAAAAGAAAGGAAAAGGCCTAGTTGGGAATAAAATGAAGAATGGGAGAAAGGAAGAAATGCAAGGGTAATGTTATTAAATTAGTCCAAGACAAACAGCTTATCCTGAGTCTGAATTATAAATTTTTAAACATGGCACTGCAAGAAATTGCTCCCCCTCACTACCACTAGGGGGCATGAATGGTTTCAAGGTTCAAGTTATTAAACAACCAGAAGATGCCAGCCATATTGGAAGAACTAAAAACTGCAGATGGATGGTTGTCAGAGAAAAATAAAACAAACAAACTAGGACATTTCTGTCAGCCAGAGAACTGGCAATGTTCAAACACAACTACTATAGTGACAAAGCATTGGCTTTGTATGTATGTATTTACAACCCTTATAATTAGCTCAAATATAGGCCATATTCACTAAGCTACCAGACCATTTGATTAGCTGTCTTATAGCTGAGTTGCATCCTTGAGTCAAATCAAACCTGCTGACCACTGCATTCACCAAGTCAAAATAAAATCTTCAACATGAAATCACAATGTTGAGATAGGGCAAAATTAGTAACATCTCATAGGATGTTTCTTAATTTCTTCAGGGTAGTGAACGGCAACCCCTTGATGGAACCAGACTTATTCTAGACTGGTTTCAGAGTCATACATGACACAGTCAGATTTTATATCTACCGTAGTTTGCCAAATGAGTATTAGAAAATATTTTTTAAAACTTTGAATTAGTTTGAATACAAGGCTTCCTCAATTGACCAACCCGCTCCCCCAAACAAATATCAAAATATGATATACCAATTCCTTCCATACACGTTTTATTATAAATACTATACCATCCATGACTGATTTTAGGTCCAAATCATTCAATTTTGTTTGATACACAAAATCCAATATAAATGGGGCCTACAGTGTGAAATGCTCCTGTTAAGAGTCACAGGCAACTACTGTACGTTTTCCCCCCCAAATACCCCCTTTATTTCATTTGATTTCCACTCACCCTCTGTTCCCTTGTCACGACTCCTGAAAATACTTATTTCTAAAGTTATTTTGTACTTCACTGAGCCATGGGATTTTCCTGAGCCTTCTATCAGTGACCTCTTTTACAGTTTTGGCTACACGCTTAGCAAAAGAGTACTGTGTGGCATTAAATGTCATTTAACCAGAGTTAATGCAGGAGACATCATCTGGTAGATATCATTATGAGGAAGACTCCTTTCCTTTAAGAATTCTCAAAAGAATTGGAAGGACCCAGATACTATTATGCAGGCAAGAAACCAGAAGTCCTGTATCTGCTTCTGAACTAATCAGGAAAGAAACCTGGCTGCTTCTCCCAATTCTAGAATTTAAGTTAATTCAATAAATGGTGACGTGCCACTTTATTGCTTACAGTTAGGGTGGGTCGAATACCACCATTATTCTTCAGTGGACTACTGACCAAATCTTGCTGGATTATCTAAAACTTACAAAAAATGATGGAACAATGGAACATTAGAAAGAACAGTCAACATTTTTTTCCTATTCATAATCCCCGAACACAAGATACTCAAGATCTTCTAATAGCGATAATTTATGCACAAACTCAAAAGTGGAAAGAAAGAGGGCTGAAATTTAACAATAGATCATTGGATAACTTTCATGAGATTGGCTAGAGCTTCTGACTTGTTACAAGGTGCTGTTAATAAAAAAAAAATCAGGCAAGGTTAGGTTATCCTAGGTTTGGTGCTGAAAAACACCCCTAGACTCAGAGATATTTTGATCTTAATTCTAAATGTATGTTTTTAACTTGTAAGCCACCTGGGGACCTATAAGTATAATAAACAATAGCAATAGCACTTAGACTTATATACCGCTTCACAGTGCTTTGCAGCCCTCTCTAAGCGGTTTCCAGAGTCAGCATAATTGCCCTCAACAATCTGGGTCCTCATTTTACTGACCTCGGAAGGATGGAAGGCCGAGTCAACCTTGAGCCAGTCAGGATCAAACTTCTGGCAGTGGAATACAGAGTTAGCCTGTAATATTGCATTCTAGCCACTGCACCACCACGGTTCTTATAACAAATACAAAACATAATATCCTGAAGATTCTCATCAATACCTTAATTTTAAAAACGTTAAAGGATCTTTGAGTGCTGCCTCAACAGTTTAAGGGATGCATTGAAAATACTTCCAGGGCCAATATTTTCCAAAGTGGAATGACATTTGCTTTTCAGGTGCCTTTTATTAAAAAAAAAAAGTCCAAATGCATATTATTTTATTGCCTATTGTCAATATCAGATGTTTTTGCATTGACAACAAAGGGAAATGTAGCCATCTTTTACCTTTTGCTTTTAGAGTTAGATGATGCTGGGAGGGGGGATGTGAAGAGAGTCCAGCTAGACATAATAACACTAGACCTAGGTGAGAAGCAAGGTTATTGTAACTAGAGCTGATAACGAATTGGCGGGCTGGAGAACTGGAGAGGAGGCCAGCCCTTCAAGCTAATTGGGGAATGTGATTTATGACTGTTAATTGAAGGAGGGAATTATGCTTTGATACTATGTGCTCAGGGGAGGGGAATTCAATTTTTGGCTTCAATTATGCAGTGCTGAAGTTATGCTACTCAAAATAAAGATTCTTTAAGGTAAACAATGCCTTGAAATGCTTTTGAAGAATTTCATCTGTCGGAACCATGACACTTATTGCCAAACATTGTTTCCAACATGTCAATATAGTAAGGACACTTTTTTTGATTCTCAGAGCATTTGGTTTATTTGAATATAAATGTTCCAACCTTGTAAAATTGTGTGTATGTCTCTGCGTACACATACACAGAGACACACACAACACACACACACACCCCTAGATGTAAATGTAGCCTACCTATGTAATAGGGACATGTAGCTATTAGGATCCGAACTACTAAATAATTCCACTTTTGACATGGCATGCTTGCTGCACTTGTCCGTCAAAGGCAGGGTCTGGCTCAGCAGCGGAAAGAAATGCCTTGCAGCCCCTCTCTTCCCTGTTGCTTTTAAATTAGTACACTGATGGAGCTATGTAGATAAAAGCAAGAATTTATAGCCCAGCTGGGTAGAGGAGGGCTCTGCAGCGGAGGAGAGATGTGAGAGAGGGTCTGGGGACTATTTCTTGGGAGTTTGGAGCTGGCTGGAGTGACACACGGAACTTTCTTATCAAGAGAGCCAGAAAGAGGGTTTTTTTGAGCTGCAGTGCTAGAAGCCAAGCAGCTAAGACCCAGAGGGAAAGACTGGCCAGCTAAAACTTTTCTTGAAGCTATAGCAGCTGGAGCAGGTGCTGATAAAGCAGTGGGAAGACCAGAATAACCTAAATGGAGATGAAGCGGCAGACCCAGGGCAGTTCAGTGGCAGCAAGCCGTTGAAGAACCTCATCAAGAGATCGAGCATGGAGGCCAGAAGCAGTTCAGCAGTGAAACCCGAGGTGAGGCCACTGGAAAGACCTTGCAAAATCCTTGTAGGGAACATGTAGCTCATCAAAAGGCTGCTGCAGTAGAGTCCCACTGAAGGATCCGACTGGAAGGGCCTACCCTTGAGGCTACTTCAGTAGGTGATTCGCCAAAGAGGCCCATGGCAGAGAGAGGCAGAGAGTGGCTACCAGCTATTAAATATGCTAGCCCTGACTTCCCATGATCTGAGAGATTAGTGTGGAAAGCCCTAGCCAGAAAACAAACAAACCAGGGTACTGTCAACATGAGGTCCATAGGACCAGTTATGTCAGCAGTGTTTGGCCAACACAAGGAGAGGAATCAAGATTACGTTGATTATTCAGCAGCAAGTTGAGAGTTGTAGTGCACAATAACTTTGTTTCATAAAATGTATAGCATCCAAAAAAGTTGATAAAAATATTCCAAGCATAGATTTTCATGACCCAGAAAACAGGCATAAACAAAATGGATTTGGTCCCCTGTGTTTGGGGTCCATGTGACTTCTGCTGAAGCTTTTTTAAAGGAAAGAAAGCTATAATTATTGAAATTCAAAGTACACATTTTGTATAGATGCAAGTTTAAATGAATGAAACTGTAAGTGAATGAAATCATATAGTTCCACCTATTTCAATTATCACTGAATTCCCTGGAAACAATTAAAATGCAGGAACAGGGATCAATCGGTATGTAGTAAAGAATTTAAATACTATTGAGCCTAGCTAAATCAAATGGGAAAAGGCAGAGTGATTCAGGCATATTATGTCAGGTAAAGCATTTCCATCCATGTCTAAGATTCAACTGCTCAACTAGACAATCAGAACATACAGAGAGACTGTAATTAAGTCATCTCCAGTATATGGGACTCCTCATGATTTCCTTATCTGTATCGGTATACAAGCAGCACAAAGAAGAGCCATTTCACTAGATAACAACAGGAGAAAAATAGGAAAAGCCTTACTTTTTAAATTTTTAAAATTTTATTGAATATACAGTTAAAAACAAAAAAGACACAGTGGACATAATACAACTTCCCTGGTTTAAACAATACTATTATTAGTATTAATTTATGAAAAAAAATTCTTTACATTATAACAGAATATGCATATAGGATCTGTGAACTTTCTAGTAAGCGTTCTTTCAATCATATACATTATAGTTAAATAACTTTCAATTCTATTTTATAAAGAATACTAGTATAAAGATTTCTAAACTATCAACTTATCAATCAATATTCGTCCCAGCATTCCTCCTTGACTCTAGCCATTTATACACTCCATTCCAAATTTCAAAATAGTCTGTTTCGGTTTTATTTTTAAGCTCTAATGTTAACCTATCCATTTCCGAGCAGGATAGGATTTTATTTATTACTTCTTCTTCAGTAGGGGTTTCTTTTCTCTTCCATTTCTGAGCATAGGCTAGTCTTGCTGCAGTTAGAATGCAGTACTAAATATAAAGATCCTTTGCTGGATTTCTCCTTAGTAATCCCTGATAAAAAAAATTCTGGTTTTAATTTGATTTTTTGTGATAATATCTCTTCCAACCATTTTTTTTTTATCAGATGCCAAATTTCTTGAGCTTTTGGGCATTCCCACATGTGGTAGTAGGTCCCTGGTGATTTTCTACATTTCCAACATATCGATGAGGTGTTTTTTTGTCCACTTTTGCTATTATATGGGGGGAAGATGCCACCTGTAGAACATCTTATATAGATTTTCTTTGTAGGTGGTGGCTAATGTTAGCCTCCTATTCCTATCCCATAATAATTGCCAATTATCTAAATCGATATTATAGCCAAAATTTTTGCTCCAAATTAGCATTGTGGCTAGGAAAAAGCCTTACTTGATAACCATCAGCTATACATGACTATGAGTCATTGATAGAAAACTATTTCTTTGTTTTGTTACAAAGTACAGTATAAAATAAAGGAAAAATTTCAAGGAACACCAGTTACCCAACAGAGTGGAGATGGAGAAGGTAGCACAAGTGAGGGGAAGCAACCAGAACATGGATTCAGACTTTTCTAAGTGAAATTCCATCCAGCAACTAAGCTATTATTATATTAGTTGTGTGTGACACAAAATATACACGTTTAAATGCACAGCATTGTAGAATTAATGAATTATCCAAAAAAACAGTTAAACAGTGTATTAAATATTTGAAGAACTATTGCTTTTATTTGCTGATCCTGTCTAGGATAACAATAAAAAAACATAATGTAAGGCATGTATATTTCAATGTACAAAGTTCAGATTTAATAGAAACTGTCTGCCCTTCATTCTTTTTTCCTTGGGAGAATAAAATATGCAGAGTCCTACCCGGCCATATTGCCATGGGCTGTGTTGTCAAGGTGACAGAGTAGCTCCAGGATTTGAGCATTGCTTGATGAATCATCAGGGGATTCATGATTGCCTGATTCCAATTCCTTCGGCATCCTCCATACAGCCGCACATGTCATGACTTTACTGTCTGAAGCTAAGGAACAGAGGATAATGTCAACAGATCACAGTAGGGGGAGGTAAGGGAGGGGGATTTCTGGAAGAGAAAGAGAGCCCTAGCATTTTTGCAATCAAAAGCAAGGCAATGCTCATCGGCTATGTAAAAACATTTAAAGAATCCTACAGAACTTCATTCTAACAATAGAGCACATAGAAGAGAGAGAGAGAGAGAGAGAAAAAAAACCCCACAATAGCCCAGTCGAGCCAGCAAGCTGCATAAATAGCCGAGGTGACAGCAGGCAATACAAGTCATTGGAAGGACTTTCCCCAACACTGCTTTCTATACGGCTATTTCAATTAATACCGGGAGAGTACAGCGATTTGCTGAGATTACCATTTTTCTGCTTAATAACACAGGCATAATTTTAAGGTCTCCATCTCTGGCTTTCCTGGGTCATCTTTAATTTGCATGGGTAGCTTCTGAACCATGTCTTTTGCAGAGAGCTCGGTTTTTTGCTCAGTACTTCTACATTCTGCTCCCCCTCCCTAGATTCAATTCCTTCTAGATAAAATTCAAAAAAATCCTACACAGAGGTCTCCTGAGCTTTCCAAATTCAAGGCTATTGCTAACTTGTGGCCAGTCATAAAATACCATTTATCAGAGGGTAGATAGATGAGGTTCCTCTTCAAAAGATTTCTGCACCCCCATCCTTCCCCCCTACCCCCCAGGTTTCTTAATAACCTATATAATTTTTACTTTTATTTTCTGGGCACTCTTCCAAACAAATCACTGAGCTGCAGTAACACACTATTTTTATTTTTTATATTTTTTATTTTATTTTATTTTATTTCAGAATGCCCTGAAGAATACGTGGCCTCTAGAGATATTACTTGAAATGTCAATGCTGGAAGCTGGCATTTCAATATGGTTCCCCTTCTGGAAGATTTCCATTGTGTTCTTTTAATTAAAAGAATTTAGGGGGGAAAAGTCAGATGGCAGTCAAGTCATTGTTCTCTACAAGATACGAAAGAAAGGCATGAAGAAAAGTGGGAGAAGGGGATGGAAAATATGTATCATTCTTATGCTCTACATATAAATATAGCTAAAATGTTAATACAACTCAATTTATTTAGCCACTGAGGCAAAATTAATGGCTTTTTTAAAAATAGTAGCTTCCCTACATTATTTAAATCAAGAATGAAACCTGGTCTATGGCATCCAGCAGCATATGGTAGAAACAATTCTTATATTCCGAGCACTTTTTCAGCTGGGGCAGATTTGAAATTTAGGGAGCCTGAAGTGGATGCATTTACAAAAATGACTGGCATGAATGATTTGCCTATTTATGGGGTGGGGAGGGAGGGGCGGGGGAACAGGAGAGAAACCATCACTTAGCAGAAGACATGGCAGTATAGCAGAAGACAAGCCATTTGTTCCCTGAAGAATGCTCTTTACATACTTCTATCATTATGAGGTTCCCAGGGGAAAAAGTGGTAAGAGGCTCCTAATAGTTAGCTCTTTTCTTTTTCTTTCTTTTTCTTTTCTTCCTTTGCCTCTTTTTCTCTCTAACTCGTTTTTTTTCTTTCTTTCCTTTTCTTTCTTCCTTTCCCTTTTTCTGACTTTCCTTTTCTTTCTTTCGCTCACTTTCCTCCCTTCTTTCCTTTCCTTTACCTCCCTCCCTCCCTGTCTCACTTTTCTTTTCTTTCTTATTCACTTTTCCTACTTTCCTTTCTTTCCTTTCCTTTCCTTCCCTTCCCTTCTTTCTCCTTTCCCATCCTCTCCCTCTCCTTCTTCCCTGGCATGTACCAGGGGGAACATTCTGTCCCTACTTTTGAGATGTTCCCGGAATAGGGCGGCATAGAAATTTAATAAATAAATAATAATTATTATTATAAACTTAGTTGTAAGATTTGCAAGTAGATCTGAGTAACCAGAAAGATTCTTGCCCTTCTAAGAACAGATTCATACTGTACTGTGATACTGATGAATATCTGGGGATTAAGACCTAGAGCAGGGGTAGGCAACCTTGGCTCTTTTATGACTCGTCGACTTCAACTCCCAGAATTCCTGAGCCAGCCATGCTGAGGGGAAAGGGAGAGGTTTCCAAGCTGAGCTATGCTGGCTCAGGAATTCTGGGAGTTGAAGTCCACGAGTCATAAAAGAGCCAAGGTTGCCTACCCGTGACCTAGAGCAACTGTAAGAGAGCTAAGCAAAGGCCTTCCCATCCATTGTGAATAGAAGAAAGGCTAATTTGGGTTTCTGGATATGGAAGAATGCCCCACTAAAGAAAATTAATTGGAGACTGGCTAGACAGATCTCTCACTTTCAAAGCACAATGACTGCCAATTATATCAAGATTGTATATATTTACAAGCATGAGACAATCTGTTGAGTAGGAAGGTATCAGGTTTCACACCTTGCAAACATGGAGTCTAGCAAACAGTCCTCCTTTACTTGTGAGAGGTTGTGATACGTCCTCATCTTTACACCCAAAATACAGGAGATATTGTGTGTGTGTGTGTGTGTGTAACTCGCCTATATCCAGCTTCAGCTATAACTTTTAGTCTATTCTAGCTTCAGTGACCTATTTCCTAATAACCTTAGGACTGGACCTCTACAATGCACACTACCTGGGACTACCCTTGGACACCTGCTAGAACTTCTCACTCTTGCAAAAGGCAGCTGCCCAATTAAATGGGCATGTAACACCAGTGTAGAAAAACACTACACTAGTTACCAATGAGCTATCAACTCAATTAAGATCTGTAAAGCCTTAATCAAATTAGGACTGCACATTTTAAAAAATGCCCTCCCAAATCCATCCATTGCACTTAAAGCAATTTTTTCCCCCAGAAATTATCCCCTTAGCTCACCAGGCTGTTAATGTTTATGCTCCTAAACTGGTTAACACTGATAAAGTTTAAGTCATTCACCACTGATTGATCAATCAAGGGGGAGGGGAGGGGAGGGGAGGAGTGCAGAGGGGAGAGGGGGAGGGGAGGGGAGGAGAGGAGAGGAGGGAGGGGAGGAGAAGTCTAAATTAATGAATAGCCAAACATGAAGAGATTCCTACCTGATGTATAAATATCAGTAACGAAAGTACCAAACAGACTCCTTGAAGAGAGACACAAGGGTTGGTACCCACAAAATAAAAACAATATGTTTCAGGAGGAGGAAAAAATAAAGAAGGTTCCTTGGATCCCTTGTCTTTCATAGTTCTGAATAGTTCTCCCATCTGCCCAGTTGTGGTCATATGCCATTCCTTTTCTACCACAGACCCTCACTTATCCAAGAAAAAGATAAGATGATTCAGACAACATTTAATAATTCAATGTCTGAGTAGCTGGCTGCGCCACAGAAAACAAGAAACTTCCCTGAGCATCCAGCCCCATATTTGACAGGCTTCTCTACTAAAAAAGATGATAGACGGTAGAAGACTATTTTTAAAAAATGATTTTATAGAGTGATATCTAGAGGACGGGAATAGAGAACAGATGGCTTAGAGAGGTCTCCTAGGCTCTCCAAGCTACAAAGAAGGGGAAACTGACGAACACAGATCAGAAATACAAACAGATTAGATTTTTTTTTCCCTCTTGCCCAGCAACTACCGGTAGTTGTTTTTAGCTCAATCCCAACTGAGAGTTCCGAGCAGGATTAGACATCAGCAGCTGCCTATTTGGTAAAAAGGCCATATTGTTTAAGCACAAGTTACTAATAAACATGCCATAACTAAATTGCAAATGTATCTGTGATTTTACACTGCAAACTAAAGAAATGTCCTCATAATTATTTCTATTATTTACTCTGGTGCAGATTACAGCTGTCTCTTTTTTAATAGCTTCATCAATTATAGAAGTTATAAAATACCATTCAAATATTTAATACCAATAGCAGAAACACCACTTTGAATATGCAAGTGTTGTAGATGCAGGTCTCCAGAGTCAGGTGGTGGAAGTGAAATGAAGGAAAAGTTTGAAGGGCAAGTCTAGCAGAACTTCCATCTGCATGTGAACAGAAAAGTCACCCTGTTTTTTTCTAGAAAGGCCTACATGGTGATGAATGAAAAGGAACATGATAGCATCGGCCATGACTTTGGAGTGTGCTAAACTCAACCTAAACTAGCATCTGCAGAGCTCCGTGCTGGAATGGGCTGAGCTGAGGCCTTGCTCTTTGATGCGCTCAGGTGGTACAAAGCCAGCTGGCTGCCATTACTCAGTTGCCCTGGGAACCACAATTGAAGTGTACTTCTGAATCTGTACAGGAGGGACTTTTGGCACCATTGCCACAGCAGCTCTTGCTGTGCAAAGTTAAAGTTGTGTAGCAGCTCGAGCTACAGCCCAGCTGGTGCCCATTAATGTTCCCTGTATGACAGGAGCAAGCCGCTGGTCTCAGATGCTTCCTTCTTGCCACAGACAAAACAGGCGGATTTATTACTCTTATTAGTCGGGATGAGGCCTACTTTGCTTGTTTGAATAGAAGGGTGCTCAGAAGCAATGGTGACTTTACACACAGTTTTTACTGCCCCGCATTTGCAATCTCTGTCTGATTTAAAAATCCCACTGAATTTAGGGACAAGAAAAAAGAGCTAATTTTAGAAGGGGGCACTGCCTGATCAAAAAATAGTAGAGTCTGTCCCCAGTGTTGTTCTTAATAGTTATATAACACTGCTTTTAATGAAGTGTGTTGAAGTAATATCTGTAGGTTCATATTATCTTGTATTTTGGTACAAATATTCCGTCATCTATAAGCTGTTTCTGTAATCTTTGTGCAATCTCCTAAAACAGGGGTCCCCTACCCCCAGGTCTCACCCACTACCGGGCCACAGCTCGTTCAGAACTGGGCTGCAGCAGAGGTGGGTGAGCGAATAGATACGCACAACTCCATTTGCGGCAGCGGTAGGCACACACATGCTTCACCTGCCACTCGCGCAGAACCATCCTTCCCCCTCTCCCCCACCAGTCTACAAAGCCAGAAAGGAAGCTTTCGTGGGTCACACTACCGACATCGTCAGGGTATAAAATGCTGGATCCGGGAGTCCGTTTTTATGTGGCTGGCTGCCTCTGCGCTCTGACCCTGGATCGGGTCATTGGTCCGTTCATTAGCATCGACTGTGTAGTTCTTAAAGTGGCTGTTTCTAAAGTTGTCCTCCCCTCTTCAATTGCTGTTGTTTTCTTTGTGCATAAACGGGTGCCTGGAGATCCGCTGTTCATCCGCTCCCAGTCGTCTGTCCCCACCCTCATTTTTCTTAGATTGCCTCTGTATTGCTGTGCTGTCTCGCGTGCGTGCTTCAAGCTCCGTTCTTCTATTTGCCAACCCTGCCACCTTCCTTGCCCGTGTGTAAACTTCTGGGGGTTGGTCGTCTTGTTGTTCCTGTTTCTTATCCCCCTTCTCTCTCTCGCTAACGGGTGAGCTCCTGTGTGTGCTAATGGATGGCTAACTGGGCGTGTCTTTGGAATTGCTCCACTAATTGTTACCCTCATTACCCCTTTGGTACATATATGGGAGTGCAGGAGATAACCATCCCGTTTGCGCTCGCTATTACTTGCCTGTTCTCCCATTGATCAGAGCCGTGCTTCTATTGCCGAGTCATTCATGGGGCACGCCTCCGGTGCATTTCCTCCATTCTCAAGTTCTATTGCCCCTCCCCTGCATCTATAATCATCTGGGGGGGTTGTAGATTTAACATTTTTGTTTATGATTTTATCCTGGTGATCACTGTTATTTATTTCACATTATATGTATACCTGGGATTCGTGTTTTTAATGTTATTAAATATATATTTATAATTATATATATATGCAATATATAAATTGTATGTGTGTGTGTATGTATGTGTATGTGTATGTATATGTATATGTATATATATATGCAATAAAATAAATAAATTCGAACACCACGATAATATCAAACTAAAAGCTGTTTAATACAAATGCTGAGCTTTCGTCAGCCAGCACAGCCGACATCATCAGAGCATAAAAGCAAGTTAATGGGAGTTCTCTTTATGTTACTAGCCAGCTTTGCGCTTGGCTTTTCGACCTGGTCATTGGTCTACTCAATGTCTCTAATTGTTTTATTTTTAAAATATTTTTAAAAATATTTTGATATTATCCTGGTGTTCGAATTTATTTAATCGCATGGCTTTACCCAGGATTCATTCATATTTTTAATATAATTAGAGACGTATGTGTATGTATGTATGTATGTATGCGTATATGTGTGTGTGTGTGTGTATGTGTGTGTGTGTGTGTGTGTTTGGTTATTCGGGTTTTCTCCCACATAAAATTGGAAGTGTCTTGGCAACGTTAGGGACTCGTGTTAGGGACTCATTTGTCAATAAGGACGGGTTTCCAAATGGCTAGTAGGCGGGAGGTATCATCTCGTTTATTCATGCTGTGTGGGCGTTTGTCTATCTTGATGGCCTTTCTGATTATTCTGTTATTAAAGTGTTCAGTTTTGGCGATAGTTCTGGTCTTTTTAAAGTCAATTTCATGTCTTGTGGCTTTAAGGTGTTGGACCAGGGAAGAAGTTGGTTCCTCTTTTTTGACTGAGTTCTTGTGTTCTTCAATGCGTGCACTTATTCTTCTGTTGGTTTGTCCAATGTATGTGGTGGGGCAAGCGGTGCATGGGATTTCATATACTCCTTGATTTTCTAACTCAATTTTGTCTTTGGGGTTTCTTAGGATGGTGGATATTTTTCTGTTTGTGCAGAATGCTGTCTTCATGTTGTGTTTGTGGAGGATCTTGCTGATTGTTTCTGTGGTATCTTTTATGTATGGGAGGAGGGCTTTGCCCTTTTCTTGTTCTCTGTCTTGGATTTTGGTGGGGGTTTCTTTTTGGATTAGGTTGGTAATCTTATTTCTTTGGAATCCAGACCCACACTCACAAAAACCACACAGGATGTCACCACCACACATCCACGCAAAAAGCAAACCCAAACCCACACCGATGATGAGGCACGACCACAAACCAGAAGCCAGACCACAGCTGCATCATTAGCCACTTTAAACCCCTCCAATCCATACATGAAGCAAACTGACACCCACCATGAAGATGAGGCACGACCACAAACGCAAAGCCAAACAACAGCAATGCAGCTCACCATCTCAAATCCCCCTGCAATTCAGACTAACCTGAGCACAACAAAGCCCCCACCCAAACAGAACACTCCCCCATCCAATCAGAGCACAGCTAACCCCCCCTCCAATCAGAGCACAGCCAAACCCCTAACCAATCAGAACACATCTCCACCCAATCAGAACACAGCCAAGCTCCCACCCAATCAGTTCATACCCCCACTGGCAGTTAAAAGGAAGAAACAGCTATGATCACACATTACTCCTAAAAGCATGAAGCCAAAAACACCAGCCTGAATATGACAAATGAGACTTCGTCAAAACATCGCCAAGACACTTCCAATTTCACACGGGAGAAAATCCGAATAACCAAAGACCTACATACAAACACCCGCAAAAACCTCAGAAAACACACATATATATCACTGCTGGCAAAGTGAGAGGGAGCCTGTGGCCTAGAGGTTAATACAACTGCCTAACATGCAGACAGCCCAGGTTCGAATCTCATAAGGGTAAGTTCTGGCTGAAGAGAGTTAAGAAACTCGAAATAGCTATACCAGTTCTCCCTTATTCTTTGTTAGCAATTTAAATTAAATATATATATATACATACACACATACACACACATACACACACATATACATACACACACACATACTCCCTGCCCTTATATTCTTCTGATTATTCTTATTCTGCACCTTTTATAGTTTATAGTTTTACCCAAAGTTATAACAGAAAATTAGT
This sequence comes from Bothrops alternatus, assembly GCA_034064705.1. Taxonomy (NCBI): domain Eukaryota; kingdom Metazoa; phylum Chordata; class Lepidosauria; order Squamata; family Viperidae; genus Bothrops; species Bothrops alternatus. The sequence continues at coordinate 1,851,141 of JARGCV010000031.1, read as the reverse complement.
CTTTAGCAATGCCATTTATATCTGGCCTTCAAAATACTGCTGATGTACAACTTCTAGGATCCTTCACTCTAGCTGGGTCTGACACCATTTGCATTTGGACAGCCATAGATCCCTCAGCTACATTCTTACTTTTTGCTCATTTGACATGCAAGGTGGCTCATAGCAATATTTTAAAAGGCACAGCATCGCAGTCACTATATTCCTGAAAGCAACATTATTCCAGCAATATGTGTACATTTATAAAATCATTTTAAGCAATTTCTGCTCATTATGCTGTACTACCAGTGTTAGAACCAAGCAAGATTTCTTAAAAAGAAGATTCTACAATTCAGAAAAATTCAATGAAAAGCAGCAATGGAAGCTGGAAAGATTTCCAGAAAATAATCCGTATTATTCCTAAGAAAAACGATTTCTACTTTCCAAAATCCACTGTTCTGTAAAATTAACTAAGCGCTGTAAATGAACAGTCTCCCAGTGGCAATTCCCCCAAACAACCCAACTCATATTCCAATGGCAAGTCCGTTGATAACCCTGTATTTTCTTGCTAAGAGTGCAATGAAAATGAGAAAGGGGGAGAACATATAATCTTTGCTTACTCTCTAACACCATCCCCATTGATTTCCGCATGCTAAAGGCAAGCTCTCTCAGCAGACAACCATTAGTATCTAGGCCGGCTCGCTCGGCAGTTTCCCTGTCAACAAGCCAATTTAATGTCACGTGGGAAGCCGACAGGGGTACCTGCTGTTAAGTTTGCTTTGCAAAATTTGATAGAAGCAGGACTGGCCCAGTGTGCTCATTCATGCTCCCCTTCTTCAGCTGTTTCTTCCATCCAAACCCAGAATGACTCAATAGAGCAAATGTGCAATTTAGAAGAGAACTACAATGGGAAGTGAGAATAGATTGTAGGTGCACCGGCTTTATAGCTATGACTGACCCGATTTTAGGATGTTTTTGTGGTGGTCATTAAACAAACACATGTAGATAAGTGGGTTGAGCCAAGGGAGGGGTCAAACACATCATCAATCATGAGTCCCTTCAGGCCCACAAGAGATCTAAGTCCAGCCCACTTTGAATTCCTTCTATTCTTATCTCCCGCTAATTTCCTTTGACTGTTAGTAGTTCAGATTCTTTCAGAAAGCTCAAGTTTACAATACATTTTTATATTCATTTGAACTGTCTGGATCTCCTCATTTTCCTGCTGCTTGACAATGCAGTGGTTATGAGAACATCGCAATTGTTAAGCAAGCCCATTGTTCGCTATGGTGGACTTTTGCCAAAAAACGTAAATGCAGTCATGTTGTCGAGCACCTGAATTGCAGTCATGTGACTCAGGATTGACTATCATAACCAGATCCAGGTTGCAAGTTCGTCTTTTCAGGTAAGACGTAACTTTAAATGAATGCTAAGCAAGTTATAAGTCATAACTTGAGGACTACGTTGAGGATTACCTATACTTGTGTATTATGCAACTGATTGACTGATGCCACAACTCTTTGCTCATACTTGCTTTCAATGCTTTTAGTTCTTTTCCATAAAAACTGTGAACTGTATACAATTCATTAAAAAAATTGAAAGGCTGATCCCTAAAATTGTTTCACTCTGGGCAACACCACCCTACCAGACTGCAATGGTTTTCAAAGAGACAGCCTGGTAACAGACATGCTGAGTTGGCCTCATGAAGAAAAAGCACCAACTGCTGCCACCGGCCTCTCCCAAGAGAAGGGTCAATAAGAAAGGCTGTTGAGTTACAGTAACCATCTTCTGGATGCCACCTCCAACCCTTCTCCAACCCACTGTAATGCTGTAGGTAGGAAACGTAAGTAGAAGAGACATATCAGCAAGCATAAAAGACAAGGGACTGTTGGCCAGCTACATGACCAAAATATTCTCTAGTAATGGAGGCAGAATGATAGCAGAGATCACTACAAAACTACAGTAATGGTTTTTACCCACTGGTGAAGCTTCAAAATTATTGGGAAACTGAATGTTTGTCACCATCATAGGAAGCAAAGTGACTGAAATCTGGTATGATGATGATGATGATGATGATGATGATGTGCCATCAGATCAGTGTTACCCAGATAGACTTTCTCCAAGATGCAATCTGGTATAGGTCTATGCAAATCTTTTGAAAGACAAGCATGCACAAAGCTCTTTTCTGAATAATTAAAATTGCCCTGTCTTTTTCCAGGCTAATGCAAAGAACACGTATAGAGACAATCTGGAGTAGTTTCCAAGCAGTTTTGTTGCTTTCAATTTTTTGATTTGACATTAGCTGCTAATTTAAACATGGTTTTAAATATATTAAATCACATCTCAGTAAATGTAGGATAAGGAAATATTTTCTAGGAAACCCACACAGTTGCTGAAAAGATGCAATTGTGCAATTCCTTGTAGTGACTTTAGAGCAAGGCTCTCTATAAGGATATGAACTCCCAGTGTTAGAATTATGGAACAGTTTTTAAATCTTATTTTGATATATAATATGGAAGGAAGAAGCAAGGTATCTCCCCCAGAAGATTTCTGGCACAGATTCACTTCAGTAAATCCAAAGAATCCTCTATTTTAATATTTATAATTCAGATTTCTCATGGTATTTTCTTATCTGCAGACAGACATAACTGGAAATATATATGGGAAATATATATTTTTACGCTTGTGCCTTCAAGTCAGTTTTTGACTTCTGATAACTTCCTGAACTAGTCCTCACTGTTTTCTTGGCAAGATATTTCAGAAGCAGTTTGCCAGTTTTTCCTTCCTAGGGTTGAGAGACAGTGACCGGCCCGTGGTTAGATCGCAACTGGCTAAGTGCTTAAGGTGGAACTATAACTCTGGTCTGGGTCTAGCCTCATGCTTTAACCACTACGCCAAACTGGTTCTCATACTGTATATAAAAATTAAAAGGGGAAAGGTAACTATTTCCCCTGTTCAATCATGTCCAACTCTAGGGTGCAGAGCTCAAGACCTCCATTTTGCTAGAGAGCCAGCATTGTCCAAAGATGCTTCCGTGGTCATGTGGCCTGCATGACTATATATCTAGGCAAATACAGGTACTTAAAAAAAATTACCATATACACCCACAGATAAATCCATCTGTGGATAATCCGAACCAGATTTTTTTTGGATGTATTTTGGACCTAATATTCTTGGCCTACCCACGAGTATATACAGTGTCGTTAGCAGCCAGAAAGAAAAAGAAAAAAGAAGTCCACTATAGAATTTGCTGTATTTCTGACACATCCAGAAATCAGTGCTGCTAATGCTGCTTTTTTAATTGAACAATAATAGTCCTTCCTTTTTCATCGGAAAGGAATGATTGTGCCTAGGTTGTACTTGCTTTACAGCATCAATGGCAAAAGAAAATCTACCCACCTGGGGAAACCTGTAGGCTCCCCTTCACTGTCTCTCAGGCAACCTGGCAGTGTGGGAGGGGGCTGTTGTGGGTGTATAAAGGAGGAGTATCTTAGACACTGCAGCATTACATTCTTCATACTGAATTTGTGAAATCTGACAATAGAGAGGGCAACGGGGCCTGCTTATTTGTAAAGGAAAACAGAACCAAAGTGGTATATCATGACCTCTCATGACAGGTTATCTGTCACCAAACCTTCCCTACCCTCTGAATGCTACTGCAAAGCAGTTCACCAAAACAAAGAGAGCATCGCCTACAATTACAGGACTATGCCCTCTTCTGGCAGCTGCCATCATCACATCCAGGCTTGCCATTGTTTGAGAAGGCCCGGCAGGAGATCAGCACTCCTACTCCTCCTTTGAAAAGCACGTATTACGGAAAGTCTACTTTGGAGCAAATCCTTACTTTTGGGAGGGAAGAGCTCTGAACTGAGCTATTTCCTGCAGGCATGGGTTTGAAATATTTATAGCAGATGCCTTTGAATCGTCTTGCCACTTCCCCTCCTCACCCCATTTGTTTTATACAAGACAGCGTGTGTTGCAGCTCCACGGTGGATCAGCTCTTCTTCAGTCGGACTGAAGCATCCCTCCTGACCTCCACCAGCTCACCCTTGTGGGTGCCAAAAATGACCCTTGACCTCTTCCCACTGTCTTTCCATAAGAGCATTAGAACACGGCCCTTTTAAGCCTGAACAGGACAAGCAAGTGCAGCCATATTAAAGTTGCCGAAACGTGTGCACGGAAGCCTTAATGAAATGCCAGACTGCACATTTCTTCCTCTTTCCCCCTTTCCATAAAGTCAGGCAATGCAAATGTGAGATCCCCAAAGTATTATTAATTCTGCTACCTTGCACATTGAGCCAGCGATGCTGAAGCGGAGAGGTGTAACTTAAATCGCGATTGTGCCAGCTGCTCGCTCTCTCGGGGACAAAGGCTTTCACCCCAGAGGAGAGGGCAGGTGGCAATGCCAGTCTCTGCCCTCCAAGGATTTTCCACAGAAGGAAGAGGTGAAAAGTGAAGAGGAGGGGAGGAGCAGACTTAATTTCCCAAACTGTCAAGTTGATGTGATAAATCGGCGTTTCTGCAGCTACCAGTGTCAGACCTTATGAAACTGTCCTACTTTTAAAAATGGAGGTGGCTTAGCATGTAGTAGATTTCCTGTGAAATCATCTTTATTGTGCCCCTTCTGTCTCTCTGTTGGAGCAAACAGATTCCTTTGGTTGTATTGTAGAATATGGGAGGCTGATCTACATGGAGTCCTATCACAGCTCCATATTATCTATAAGAACTGGCATCATTTCTGGGGCTTCCAACTAAAGACTCGGATGATTCTTATTTGCTGAAACTGGGGGCTAAGTCCAGGCAGAGTGCAGGCGGTCCTCAACTTACGACCACAATTGAACCCAAACATTTATGTTCTTAAGTGAGAAATTGGTTAAGTGAGTTTTGCCCCATTTTATGACTTTTCTCGCCACATTTGTTAAGTGAATCACTGCAGTTTTAAAATCAGTAACACGGTTGTTAAGTGAATCTGGCTTCCCCGTTGACTTTGCTTGTCAGAAGGTCTCAAAAGGAGACCACGTGACTCTGGGACACTGCAACTGTCGTAAATGTGAGTCAGTTGCCAAGCATCCAAGTGTAAATCACATGACTATGGGGAGGCGTTAATGGTCGTAAGTGTGAAAAATGGTCATAAAGTCACTTTTTTCAGTGCTGTTGTAACTTCCAACAGAGCCTAAATGAACTGTTGTAAGTCAAGGACTACTTTTAGTGGTTCCCTCACAGAGTTATGGTCACTGGAACAGAAGCATCTTGGCTTAGAATTTGAGAGCTGGGAAGAGGGAAGCTCTACCTCAACATTTATTTATTATTTATTTATTTGGGTTTGTATGCCACTCCTCTCCGGGGACTCGGAGCGGCTAACAACATATATATAACAGTGAATTACAATAAAAAAAAACCCAAAGATATCTAAAAAATCAATAAAAACACACATTCAATTCAACAATCAACCACAATCATCCCCAGGCCTGCCGGCAAAGATGAGTTTTTAGATTTTTCCGGAAGGCCGGGAGAGTCGGAGAAACACGGACTTCAGGAGGCAGTTGGTTCCAGAGGGCGGGCGCCACAACAGAGAAAGCCCTCCCCCTAGGGCCCGCCAGACGACATTGTTTCGCTGACGGGACCCGGAGGAGGCCAACCCTGTGCGCTCTCACCGGTCGTAGAGAAGTATGTGGCAGAAGGCGGTCCCGTAAATGCTCTACTTTTGGACAGATGCTCTGCAACAGAGGTTTTTCCAATCACATATTACATCTGCCTTCCCAAGTATGGTAGCTCCAGATAGGTTGGGATTTTAATTCCTGAATAACATGACCTTGAAAAGCATTGCAGCACATTATTCTCTTTTTCTATTATAACATTTATTGAATTTTAAGGTATGTTTCTATTATCCAAGTTAACCTAATTACCTCTTCGGTAGAGCATTCCAGAATTTCAAGTTACAGGGCTATGAAATTTGTTTGAAATATCCATTAAGGTAGAAAAAAAATTTTCCCTACAGTATTTTGGAAAAATCTATTTGCTCAAACATCATTATGCTAGCTGATCTTAAAGATGATTTTTTTTTAAAAAAAGAGAACCTGTAGTTTATTATGACTTTTATAGAACAAGCATTGTAAACACTGACCAGAGATCAGCTTGATGTTTTTGTTATTTTTAAAACTTTACATCTTATTTAAATAAACACACTTGCTCACGTAACCATGTCTGAAAAATATTATACCCTGATTCAGCAGCTAGATCACAGCGGAGAGAATAGGAGAAGGATGGGAAGTGGAACAACTTTTCCTTTAAGCTATTTTTGAAATCAAAATCCCACTCTTCAAGCTGCTATTATCTCCTAATAAGGATGGTGGAGAAAAAACACTCCTGTTTTGACCCAAGAGGGACAACAATAGCTTCAGGGAAAGATGCTTCAGATCAGAAACCAATGGGAGAAAAATCCTCTACACATTCCTGGCTTTTGTTCTCTGATCACTAGAGGGATTATAATAGCTTATGGAAGATGAGCGGGGAAGTTGTTTTATTTTGTGGAGAAGGCCTGGCCAGGCCTTATTACTCACGAGTCAAGGTTTTGTTTTTTTTAAACAGATATTGTAAGCCATTAAGAAGGATCAAAATGAACAGAATCGGGGGGGGGGGGGAATCTCTGAATTTCTGTGGGATAAATTATCAGCATCTGTATGAGCCTGGGCACTTTCTAGAGGTCTTGCTAAGAAATAATCACCACATATGATGTCACAAATGATTACAGAAAATAGCATTTTCAGAAAAAATGCTATTTATTAACATCTAACATGCTTCAGGAAAACACTGTTTTCTTTCTTAGCTTTTAATGTAATTAATCAATCAAATATAAATGGCCACCCATCTCATGTAAAGCAAATCTTATTAAGATTACATCCTAGTGACATAATCTTCCTTGGTAACTGAAAACATTAAATAAATATATTTGAAAATGAACATAAATCATCCTATTTTTGTAAAACTCAACCATTTTATAAGCCAATAACATTTTATACTACATAAACTATTTTCTTGTATTAACAATCAAAAATGTCTCTGTGCAAATAATTTTATACCAATATGTTATAAAATTAATATGCAGACATTTAATACTATCATGAAAGGAAAGAAGAAAAATACTATTTAATGTTTGTGAGAGAAAAAGTAATATCTTGCCCGTGGTTTGTTACTGTTGACAGATGCATTGTTTCTTGTTGTTATACTGTGATTTGTTCCAGGATAAACCTTAAATATCTTTTAGAGTCTCTGGTATAACATGGTTCATCAAGCTAATATCATGCATACATATATAAAATATATTTTATCTATTTATTTATATCCCATCTTTATTATTTTTATAACTCAAGGTGGTAAACATACCTAATATTCCTTCCTCCTCCTATTTTTTCCCATAAGAACCCTATGAGATGGTTTGGGCTAAGAGAGAGTGAATGGCCAGTCACCCAAACACTAAAACCTCTTCAGAGAGATACAAAGATGATTGGATTAATATAAGGCAAAACAGACCATTGTTACGATGAGTATAATTGAAAGGGAAAAAAAATACAAGTGGAACATTAGTTTGCTGTGTGTTATGCTAAATTCTCCAGAATTTGAGGGGAGGGCAGGAGAGGGGAGGAGAAGAGCTGACGTGTACAGAACATACTACTACAACTACACTCCATCTCTGAAGACTTTTCTCCAACCTTAAATGGATCGAGAGGCCAGATGGAGTTTCATCCAAAAATTATGTCACAATTCCAAAGAGCTTTTAAAATTGAAATTGTACAAAGTTTCTTGGAGACATCATGGAAAGTTTCACCTATTGATTTTATAGCAGCCGCAATAACTTTTCTGTTTGTGTTTGTTTTACACACAAGTCATACTGCAGAAGAGCTGAGCAGATAAGGATGGTAAAAAAACAATGAGAATCAGCATGGGTTTTATCATTTCTCAGAGTGCTCTATGTACTTTATTCCACTGGAAAATTAGCTACAGGGAAAGGGGCCACTTTTTGCACTCCATATCTAGATTTCCACAAAGCAGTATCTTCACTAATGATTATATATAATGCAATTTTGACAGGGATTACATGCTATCACAACTTAAATTACTTTTTCAATTCTATGAACATTAGTTATAAGATGCTAGAAGACCTGATGTCTTTTCAATTTTCTGTTTGTTTCATTCAGGTGGAGGGTAATTGTTATAAATTAGCAGTTTACCCCTAAGTCCATAGTACTCTCTGAGCTCTCAAGTTTTTAATGAGATCTGTGAAAATTAAGTAATGAAGGATGTCCATTGGTTGTACTTCATCTCTGCTCAGTGCTCTGTCAGCTCTTCATTGTTCCAATTTTGTCAACTACTCAGGTCCTGGAATGATCTACTATCCTTTCTGCCTTTTCACCTTCTCAAAGCGAGAAGATTTAGTGCAATTCAAGTTATAATGATCTAGCAGCTTTAAAGAAGGAATATGACTTTCCACAGTTCTACTCACTCAGAATCAAGCATGCCTTGTTCTTTCCCAGATATAATATTGAACCTTGATGATGGCTACCTTATCCATCTGACGCTGTGTACATACATTCCCCGGGAGTTGAGCTCAGCTGAAACAGTTTTATTCTGTGAGCGCCCATTCAAATTCAAAAGATAGGAAGAAATTGGATATCCAAGATACTATAGCACAGGAATCTCCAACCGTGGTCTGTGGCTCAGTACTGGGCCAAGAAGCTCCATTTGTGGAAATGGAGGGTGTGCGTGAAACCATCTCCTCTCCCTCCTCTGCCGGTCCAGAGCCAGAAATGTTGGGGACTGCTGTCACAGAATGCATTTTAAAAACAGGGGAATCAGCATGGACCTTTATTTTCCCTGTGCAACTTTCGCTTGGCCAGGAAAATAGGTAGAAAGCACATGCTGAGGATACAAACTTGGATTCCATTATTTCACACATCATTATATAACTGATTAAGGCAGAACACTCATTGAAGATTCATGAAATCCCATGAGGATGTCCTCTTCCTCTCTAGATATATGTAATTGCTTAAATAGAAGGGAATATATTTTACTTGCAAGTTTTATGTTTGTACGATTATTGGAACTTCTCATTCCACCCCCCCTCAAATATATGCTTTAACAGAGTGGTTTAATTTCAACTGTAAGAAGAATTCATATAAATAGGGTTAGAAACTGTACATATGCTGCCAAATAACCAGCTACCGGTACCAGCTTCTCATGGAAATAATAATAAGAAAATTACACTTACTTTTATTATAGCAGGTTGCAAATATACCTTTATCTGCTGGACTGGCACTTATGTGCCAAATTTCACCAACTTGGTGCAGAAGAACATTTTTGTTTATAATATTATTTTCATCATCAAAATCAATGATGTGAATCTGTAAATTGAAAACAAGAACAATCAACATTTATTTTAATTTTTAAGGTATTTTCAAGACAGGGAAACGTAGCATGAGTTTTATTTAATTAAGAAAAAGTTGCACCTATCGTTAAAAACAAAGTAAGTTCCTGGACTGACCCCATTATATTATGAACGTTAGTATTTCCAACTTCAGGATAAATAGGTAAAGCGATAAAACATCTATAACAAATATGAATATTAAGCTAAATATTTCTACTAAGTTTAAAACTTGAACACCAACCATTTAGCTATTCAAGACTATTTGATACAATTAAAGAGGTGCAACAAATAATTTCCACAATCCACTTCTAGTCTTTTTATCACTGAAGATAGTCACTAGGAAAAGATGATCATAATTCAAACCAACTTTCATACCAGGAGAGGAAGAACCGATCCTTTCCCAGGTAACTCAAAATGTGTTTACCACCTTGCTGTCTTGCATCTTTAGAAGCTCTAAACGTGATGCCTCTTAGACAGATCAGGTTCTAATCTTAGCATTTCCTGGTAAGAAGTACCTGCTGGACCATTGGAATGTGAAAATGATCTTGACTAGAAATGTTTCATGCAATTTGAAATATTACGAATTCTCTCTCCTGCTAAGCAGAAAATTAAGCTCCCTGATGTTCAAGAGAGCTAATTGTAATGAAATGAACTGGGTAATTCAAACAAAGAGGAGCCAGTCACATCACAGGACAGGAAACTGAGGTTTTCCTGATACTGTTGAAAGCAATTCTCATTATTGCCTGTACAGTACTGGCTCAGGCTGCTGGTAGCTGTAATTTACCAGCAGTTTAAAAGGCAACTGGTCTACTAAATGTTATGATGGTGATCATAGCAAGCAAGCTATTTTTTATTAGCATTGTATTTACAAATCAGCAAGCTCAACTTTTTAAGTAGTCAAAATCAATTACACTTAGATATGCAGGAAGATATGAGCCACTTGTACAACATACAGAAATGTAATCTTTTTTTTTAATCCATGCAGACTGGATTTTTGATTGTATTTAACAGACAGAATCCCAAAGATGCTTTTTCACGAGGCAACTGAACTTTCTTGTTTTTCTTTGAAGAGCTGAAGAAGCTTCTTGGATGAGAAATGAAACGTCTTCAAAAAAAAACCAAGAAAGTCCAGTTTCCTCGTGAAAGGGGAATTGTCTTACCTGAACGCTTTTTCTCAGCACTGAGATGGAGAATCCACCAATGGGTTTAGACTGTGTTCCTGCCCAATCAGATCAAGTCAGCCAAAGTTGCCACGCTTCTCCTGGGCTACAGGATCCCAGTCTCGACGCAGGCGAAGCCATGACTGATAGCAAGACGTGTTAGCTCATAAACATAGACCTAGGCCTAATAACCTACTAGGATGGGAGTGGATTCTCCATCTCCGTGCTAAGAAAAGGCGTTCAGGTAAGACAACACCCCTTCTCCAGCACAGGAGATGGAGAATCCACCAATGGGACACACCAAAGCCTATTGTCCCTGAGGGAGGGAATCAGGCCTGCCCAGTGTGGCACTTTGAGGTAGTACCTGTTGTAGAACTCTCCTGCCAAAGGAGGCCTCCGCCGAGGCGAACTTGTCGATTTTGTAATGTCTAATGAAGGGTGATGGAGAGGACCATGTGGCCGCTCTCCAAACATCTTCAATGGACGCTTGAGTGGCCCAGGCCACGGAAGTAGCTGCGCTACGGGTGGAATGGGCCATAATGCGCCCTGGAACTGGCACTGAATCCGCCCGATACAACTCCACAATACAAGCCCTAATCCACCTGCCAATCATGGAGGAGGACACTTTCCTGCCCTTAGAAGGAGGATAATAGGAAACGAAAAGAGCCTCGGTAGTACGGAAGGCAGCTGTCCGCGAGATATAATAACGGAGTGCTCTGTGGACGTCTAACAGGTGCCACTGTCGTTCCAGAGCATGCGATGGATTAGGACAGAAATCTGGTAACACGATTTCCTGAGTCCTGTGAAATAAGGAATTTACCTTTGGAACAAAGGTCGGATCAAGACGAAGGACCACTCGGTCCCAGTGAAAAATGCACAAATCATCCCTAGTGGAGAGAGCAGCTAATTCGGAAATCCGCCACGTGGAGGTCACAGCTACCAAAAATGCTACTTTGTGTGATAAGTATCGCAAATCACATGTTTTAAGGGGTTCAAAGGGCGGATTGGTAAGAGCCCGCAAAACCCTCGGCAGTTCCCAGGAGGGATATCTATGGACTACAGGGGGCTTGGTGTTAGTAGCACCCTTGATGAACGAGCGGATCAAGGGATGGTGACCGAGGGAAGTTGCAGATTCACATGTAAGTATGGTGGAAAGAGCAGCGACCTGTCTGCATAGTGCGTTTGGAGCCAAACCCCTCTCCAGACCCTCCAGAAGGTAGTCCAATATGTGAGGAATCGTCAGATCTAAAATTGTCAAGTGGTGGTTAGAGCACCACGAACAGAAATTCCTCCATGTGGCCTCATAAATACGGTTGGTAGAGGCCCGACGGGAGGCCTGGATTATAGAAATGACTCCTGGTGAGCAGTGCTCCCGGGATAAGACTGAGCACTCAAGTGCCATACGGCTAATTGGAGCCATTGGGGGTCCAGATGAAGGAGTGTCCCCTGAGTGAGACCCTGTCTGGGGGAATCCTCCACGGTTTCACTAGGGAGAGGTTCACTAAGTTGCCGAACCACGGTCTCCGAGGCCAGTACGGGGCCACTAGAAGAACCTCCGCTCTTTCCCTGAGGATCTTGCAGATGATCACCAGAAGAAGAGGGAGAGGAGGGAAAGCATAGAGCAGACCCTCCGGCCATGGACTCCGAAGAGTGTCCATGCGCTCTGCCCCTGGGGATGGGAAACAGGAGAAGAACCTCGGTACCTGAGTACATCCCCAGGGGCAGAGCACATGGACACTCTTCGGGAGTCTGAATTGGTGGGAGATTTCCCTGAAAATCCTCGGGTGCAGGCGCCACTCTGAGTGGTTCACCGTCACCCTGCTGAGGAGATCTGCCTGTGTGTTTGCCTCCCCTGATATGTGATCGGCCTTGATAGATTGGACTCTGCCCAACAGCCCAGGAGGAGAGCCTCGGACAGGAGGGCACGGGATCGGCACGTCTGTCCTGGAAAAGATCAAGTCGAGACTGGGATCCTCTAGCCCAGGAGAGGCGTGGCAACTTTGGCTGACTTGATCTAATTGGGCAGGAACACAGTCTAAACCCATTGGTGGATTCTCCATCTCCTATGCTGGAGAAAAGCATCTTTGGGATAACTATGACCTGGATGACTGAGAATCTCCATAGACATTAATTGACAGAACTTTATTTCAGGCATTGACCAATAAAAGATAGTAGTTAATATCTGTTCACTGGATATAACTTTTAGGGCTGTGCAAACACTTTAAAAGATGTGCTTCATAATGAAAGAGAGAGCATGTAAAGTCCATTGTTTTGAACTACCTTTAGCTGTCTCTGCATGCATGTACATTTGGTCAGTCATTTCATTTCCTGTGATCTCTGTACAGCCTTAATAAGTTGGTACTATCCAGTTATGATGGAGTACGTTTCATTTTGGAGAGGTAAGAACCAGACCTTGTAGTGATTACTTTCATTAAATAAACAAAAAAAACCTCTCCTATACTTCACTATGCTGGATGGATACTATCCATCCAGACTCTTAATATTTCATTCTTGAATAAGGTGCTGGATTTGGGGGAAACATCCCATCTCCAGTTATCTTGGATTATAGGGCTTCTCTAGATCCATTTCAAGTTAGCTTCTGGAGAGTGTTTTAGTGCCTCTCTGGATGATGTACATTTAGAACTATAATGTTGGCTTCATGGTGACTTTGATACCATCCATTCTGGCATTCATCTGAACCACTTAGATGGGATGTGGCATTGACAGCAATTTCAAGGTACCTCACTTCTTCTCAGATAAGCAATTACAGAATATGATGCTGGAATTCAATATGACAGCCCTTGGATTCTTCTGCCTTTTGCAATTTAACATACCGTATTTTCCAGCGTATAAGACAACTGGGCATATAAGACGACCCACGACTTTTGAGAAGATTTTCATGGTTTAGAACAGTGGTTCTCAACCTTCCTAATGCCGCGACCCCTTAATACAGTTCCTCATGTTGTGGTGACCCCCAACCATAAAATTATTTTCGTTGCTACTTCATAACTGTAATCTTGCTACTGTTATGAATCGTAATGTAAATATCTGATATGCAGGATGTATTTTCATTGTTACGATTGAACATAATTAAAGCATAGTGATTAATCACAAAAACAATATAGCAATGCTCACTGGAGAAGCTTACTCTTCCTTGCTCAAAAATGTTGGGAGGGAGGGAAGGGGAAGGAAGGAAGATTAAAGGGGAAAGGAAAGAAATGGAGAAGGAAGGAGATTGAGGGGGGAAGGAAGGAAGGAAGGAGAGAGAGATTGAAGGGGAAGGGATGGAGATGGAAGCAAGGAAGGAAGATTGAAGGGGAAAGGAAGGAGATTGAAGGGGGAGGCGCTGCCAAGGACACACAAGCAGCTCCGCACAATTGCCCGGGGAGGGGGGGGAAGGCTCTGGCGGCGAGCCTGGTGGAGAGCCAAGCGGCGGCATATCCGGGACCTCGGAAGCTGCGCAGAGGATCCGCGTGCCTCAGAGCCGCCGGCTGCCCTCTCACACCCACCAACCTGGAGCCCCCCATCCTCATCCCGGCACCTCTTGTCCTCTCCCAGCTGCCCCCCCGGGACCTGCCTGCTCCTCCAGCCTCCTGAGTGCCATCGCAGCGGTGGGGTCGCGGGAGCCCCTTTCCACGCCGCGCAGCCCATCATATGCAAGAGGGGCGCGGCTGGAGCGCCAGCTCCTGCTCGGAAGGCGCCTGTCAAGGTTCCAACTAATGAAACACTTCAAAGAACTTTCAGGGATGTTTATCCTAAAGCCTTTATTACAGTGTTACAAATTGACGGCACATCATGGACATTTTATCCCAGAATCTGACTTCCTCTTGCTGGCATCTACCTTTTCTTGCTAAACCCCTCCCTTATCTTGCAGTCACCAGTCACATTATCCAATTAGCGTGAAGGTCAAAGGTTTGCTTCCTCTTTCTTTCCCGAGCTTTTTACCCCCCCCCCACTCTAAGCTATGTATTAACCCAATAAATACCAGACAGTTTTGCATATTGTCAAAGCAAGAATATACAGTATTTGCAGCATTGACAGCGCCACTTCTCCCCTCCCAGCCCGGCCGGCCTCCGACGCACATGCGGGCATCACCGCTGCCTCGCCCTCTTCCTCGCCCCCTGGCTGCTTCCGAGGACTGGAGCCTGGCGAGCCGGGTAGGAGCCGCTCCTGCCCGGCAACCCCACAGCCGTGCCGGGTGCCAGAGGGCCAAGGCGGCATCCGACGGCGAGTGAGGCTGGCTGGGCGGCGTGGGGGAGGCTCCCGTGCGGTGCGAAGGACGGCCGGGGGTGGAGCGCAGCTGGGCAACCAGGAGGCGTGGAGACCGGCTCGGCACTGCAGCTCAGCTGGCAGCGGCGGCAGCAGCGGAGCAGCCCAGCAGCAGCGCCAGCAGCGGCACAGACCCGGCTCGGACCGGCTGATGAGCCAGCCCAGGGCGGCGTCGGGGGCACACACAATGGCACTGTGGCAGCAGGAGCAGGCGCTGTCAGAGGAGAAGGGCGCCCTGGAGGTGGAGGAGCTGGCGGAGGAGGAGGGCGGCGGCGGCGGCAGCCGGATAGAGGA
Source organism: Bothrops alternatus (assembly GCA_034064705.1). Classification (NCBI taxonomy): domain Eukaryota; kingdom Metazoa; phylum Chordata; class Lepidosauria; order Squamata; family Viperidae; genus Bothrops; species Bothrops alternatus. Next base: position 1,836,024 of record JARGCV010000031.1, on the reverse strand, counting down.
GCGGTGTCTCGGTTTCTAAGACCATCGGAAATATGTGTTTTCCAATGGTCTTAGGTGACCCCTGTGAAAGCGTCAATCGACCCCCCCAAAAGGGTCGTGACCCACAGGTTGAGAACCGCTGGTTTAGAAAGTCATCTTATACGGTATTTTCCGGCATATAAGATGACTGGGCGTAGAAGACGACCCCCGACTTTTGAGAAGATTTTCATGGTTTAGAAAGTCGTCTTATACACCGGAAAATACGGTACATAGAAAATCACCAGAAGAGACTCTGTCAAATTTTGGAATTTGTCATTAATAAACCAATGGCTAAAACTTTTAAAAGATCATCAAGGGAAGTTCCTCTCTGTCCAACTGTAAACAGATATTCTGTATTTGTGAGGGATTACTTGAAAGTATAAGGTAGCTTGAAAATTTTGGACTCTCTGCCAAAGGAGTCTAGTTGTTACCTATCTTGTCACTATACCAGCAGATGAAAATATTTTATTTTATTTGGAATGCTGAATTAGCAAGATAATGTATGTACTCTGCTAGTACCTGCTATATTTATTTGTTTTTAAAGGTATTTCAATTTTTTTAAAAAAATATTCTTATAGTTAGCTCCCTTGAGTCCTATTTTTTTGACTGGACAGAAAGATACAAATTCAGTAACTTAATAAATCTAGCCGGGTATTGCTCAATAAATTAATGGAAGTTTTTAATAACTTTACCCAGGCCTTTTCTTTCTCATGCAAGGAATGTGTTTCATCAGTTCACCAATAAAGTGCAAAAAAATTAAAAACACAGTTAAAATATGTAGCATATATTAACAACCAACAATACAAAGGTCTCTAAAAACAAAAATCAAAGCAAGGCTCACCATAATAATTTTTTTATCATTCCACCTATTATATTACAGAAAACATTGCATGACCTATTACAGTTTGTCTTAGATGGGAACTATACGAATACTAGCTCAGAAAAAAATGTAGGAAAAAAATTCTCCAGCCAGTATCTTCATGCACAATAGAAGTCTTGAAATACCTAGGCTACTGGAGATTTCTTTATACAGTTTACTATCCTGAGACAAAACCCTTATTTTCATTTCCTTCTCCTACTTATGCTCATAATAAAGGAGGCAATTTAGGACAGAATCAAGCCAGAAGCCAGAACCAGCATCGAGCAACGGGTGTTCTCTCAACATTGATGCTCAATGCCTGACTAAGCAGCATGTCTGTAAAACAAAAACCCTCTTCAGTGGCTAGCATAAGAAGCACAGCTTCAACAACTTCTCCACTGAAACAATACAGCACAGCAGACTCTACCAAGCTGGCTGCTTCGTCTGTTAGCTCTCACAGCCTCCTTTACAAAAACAAGAAGCCTCGTGTTGAAATTATAAAGCAGTCTCCTTGGCAGTGAAATTGATTCCCTAAAGGTGAGCTACAAATCAAAATTCAATTTGCTCTACCAACATGTATTATGTGCCCCTACTAACCATATAAAGAGGGTCATTCAGCACATAAACTAGAAGTGCCTTCTGCCCTATCTCGGGTCCCTCAAAGTCAGACACAGCTGCTTTCCTCCCCCTGGCAAAATGATTCAGAACTGCATCAGATCCAAAGGACAAGTATTATTAAATATAGTGTGTCATACGTTCCAGAGGACTTTTTGTTGGTTGCAGAGTCAGCCAGATGTTTAGATGGATTTGACAGTTTTGTCCACCTAGAGTCCTTCCCAAGGACCTGGGATAGACAGATGTTGTTGTTCAATGGCATTAAACATATTGTCACAGATAATACCAACATCTGCCTATCCCAGGTCCTTGGGTAGGATTTGATAGGTGGATAAAAATGCCAAACCCAGTCTAAACATCTGGCTGACTGTGCGATGAACCACAATTGTTATTTATTATTACCTGCAAGTATTTAGTGAGGAGATATGAAAAGAATTAAAGGGGATATTTGACAAGCTTCACTCTTTGGTCCAGCAGTAACATTCTATAGGATGAAAGCCAGCTCTCTCTTTTCTTATGAGGATGTTCTAATCAGATTGCTGGTACAAGTAATATTTTCAGCATTTACCGTATTTCACATGGAATTATTTTGTTTATTTTGCTCTCAAAATATGCCTACCATTTGATTGGACATTCTCCCAGAGGTTGAAGCCCATGCTGACTTCAGAGAAAGGAAGTATCTCCACTCAGGAGCTGAAAATCCTGCGTGGTTTTGTCTCACTCTCATCTTTAGAAGGTTGCTGCAGAAGGATGGCAGCTCCCCTCCATGGGCAAAAGGGAAGGGCTTCAGTGGAATGAAGGGCTCAAGATCTTCAGGATCTGAGCCCTGTTTCTGCACACCTCTGTGTGCAGGGAGGGAATGCTTCAATGGATTGCATTTCTCTGCCCCACCAAAGGACTTCAGTTCCCTTTACTGGGTGGTTCTTTCAGCCAGCCCTTAGAGACAATTGGAGTCCTCTTAGCAGGTGACACCAACTTGCAGTCTTCCTGGATGGCTTCCCTACTGACTTTCTTGGGAAGCCAGCAGAGAAGATTGCAAATGGTGATCACTTTGATTTTGAGGCACTTGGCAATCGGTTGTAAGTGTAAACAGGTTGCCAAGCACCCAGATGACAACCAGGTGATGAGGAGGGGAGGGGGAGCAGCATAACATTTTATATGGCCAGAAGTACTTTATAGGCCATAAAGCACCCTTTCATATTTTTTTAAATATTTTTATTAATATTTTTTTTCATCAACGTATGTTAATTTTTCCAATCAACAAGTTGTCTGGAGTTTGCTATGCTAATACATGTTCAATTCCTAATCCTTCATTCTTTTCTCTAACCAAGAATAAAATAAATTCCAAATTTGATAGTAGTCTATGTCTTTCAACCTCATAGTTAATCTGTCCATCTCTGCACATTCCAATATTTTCCTGATTATTTCTTCCTCTGATGGCAGTCCTTCATTCTTCCAGTATTGTGCAAAAATTATTCTCGCTGCTGTAGTAATGTGTAAAATTAAATATAATTTCTGCTTATTAGTCTTTTCAGGCATAATGCCTGGTAAAAAAAGTTCAGGTTTAAAATCGACTTGTTCGCCCAATATTTTTTCTAACCACATATGTATCTTTTTCCAATAAGCCTTTGCCTTACCACATGTCCACCAAGTATGATAGTACATGCCTATGTTGTGTTTACATTTCCAACGTCTATCTGACATATTTTTAAACATTTTTGCTAATCTTGCTGGTGGAAAGCACCCTTTCAGAGGCCATTGTAACTTATGAGTTAAACTGTAAAAACTTCCTAATACATGTAGTCTATCAAATCTCTAGAGATGGAGCAGGGGCCAGGACTCAGAAATTGTTTCTGGGCTCAAGCTTGTACATATGGGAGAAGGTATGCACAGTTGTAAGTCAAGGATTATGTTTAGGAAATCTATAGACACAGATTCAGGCAGTCATTTGAGGGAGGAGCATAAAGGCCAAACACAGAAGAGATATGGAAGTAAAATCACTGTTCATCAGTAACAGCTATCCTCGCAAAGAGGGTTCTTTAAGAACACAGTTGACCATCGACTTCTGGAGAGGGCTCTAGAGCTCCAGACTTTAAAACCTCTGGCTAAGAATTACGGAAACAATAACCAAAGTTATTGGTCTCAGGTTTCTGGTCTAGTGTTGCCTTGTTCCCATCTCTCTCCTCCAGATCTTCCTCGGGGTTTGTTTCTTAGCTCGATGAAGATTTTGGTCACTAGTCGATCACATTCATTAAGATATTGGATTCATTTCATTCTAACCTCTGGTCCACTTTAAGCTGAGACACAAAATGAGTATGTCAACAAGTGTTCAGTCTAGAAATGTATGTTCAGTAAAATTAAGCACACAGTTCTTTTCAGTATGAATTAAATTCTCGGTTCTCCCTAAGCATCCTTCCAACTCCAGAGCTTACCTTTAGAATTTTTTTTAAAAAGTCTTTCTACTGATACTATTGCTAAACTTTTACTTATCTACTCCAAAAATCTTACCAATATATTGTGAATAATTTGTCTATGAACTTATCTAGATCAATCTACCTTCTCCCCTATGTACAAGCTTGAGCCCAAAAATAATTTCTGAATTCTGGCCCCTGCTCCATCTTTAGAGATTTAATAGACTACATGCATTAGAAATTTTTTCTAGTGACACCAAAGCTCTGATATGACCATCTCAGAGAAAGCATCATATTTCCCCTTTCACATTCAGATGCACTTAGAAAAAAATCCACCTATTCAAAGAAGCTTTTAGTATGATTCATAAACTTGTTTTCTTTTCTGAAATCCTTACAGAACAGCAGGATAGAAAATAATTCTTATTAGTCTGCTCTCAGGACCACGCAAAAGAACTGCATCAGACATTTATTCGTTTACTAAAGCCTTTTCTTTTGGCCTAATTCCTTAATACAACTTGGTAGCTGAGGTCAAAATCATAGACTTTAAGGATTTCCTGCAACACACTTTCTCTCTGAACCTTGACTAATGACTTTTTCTCCATCCTTGTTAAAATGGAAGGACAAGTTGAGTAAGGTCTGGACGAAAGGTGAGGGACAGAGACAAGGCTGTGTTGAATGACAGCCTTTTTAAAGGCAGCCGCCCAAACTAGTTCCTAAAGAACTCTGTCCAACAACTTTTACAAAAAAGACACTGCATTCCTGAGTTCCCATGAAAGACCAAAACCAAAATAACCCTGGACTAGGTGACAAAAATTATTCTTGGCAGATGTGCAATACTGCATTCCCCCCCGGAGTAGGAGTACAATCGATTTAAAAAAAAACAAAACCAAATTTGTATATCACGGAAAGTTGTAGATATTGTAAGTCTACTGTAACAATACAACACAATATTGCAAGACACTGTAACTCCCCCCCATCCCCCCAGTTTAGTTATCTCAAGCCATAAAATAAACAAGCAAACAAAATCATGGATGGAAACAGGACTGCAAGTATTTGCAATTTTTTTCCCTTTAATTATGTAGCAGAATACCCCACAAAATGTTTTATTTCTCTGACAAGCACTCTATGAACAGCATTAAAGCAGAAGATGCTGTGGGATTCTCCTTGATTATCCCCTCCACTCTCCATTTTCACTAGCTTGCTTATGATAGCTGAATATTAATGAGCTGAATGCAGTTGAAATTCACTCCCCTCCCCAACCCAAAGCTTTATGAGTTCAGATTCCTTCAAGGGATTCCACCCACAATAGCTCTTTGCCTCAGAGTTGAATTGCAACCTAGATGTCAAGCCGCCATCTGCCATGAAATGTACAAAGATCCACCATTGCCTGACCTAGGCTGAGAGAGATCAGTTCTGTTAAATTATAAGCAGTCATGATAGAGGCTCATGACACTTCTTATAGATTAATCACCGACTCCATAGCTGATCGCTTCAAGCACTGCCAAAGGCCATTAACCCTATCTGCTCATTAGCATCCAGGGAAAGTGCCCTACACCTCAATTATTAATGCTGGTACTCATAAGAGGGAAGCAGAAGTAGGAAAAAGAGAAATTATTGGCAGAATGCCGAGATACAACCAGGAAGTCTGAATCGGGGCAATATTTTAGTATTTAACAGCATAGAATAACTTTAGGAACTGAGGCACATAACTATCTGCTGATTTACCAAACATGGCTGACTCAAGTACTGTAGATCTATAACCATCCAATGGAAAGAAATAAACATATTATCTAAGGCAGCGGCCCCCAACTTTTTTGGCACTAGGGACCGGTTTTATGGGAGATCATTTTTCCAAGGAACGGGAGGGGAAAATGGTTTCGGTTTCACTCACTCACCTGCTGCTCATCTCCAACTGTGCGGCCCAGTTCTTAAGAGGCCATGGACTGGTATGGTTGATGGCCCTGGGGTTGGGGACCGCTGATCTAAGGCATAAGGCTAGCACATACCACAGCACCTTATCCCTGGTTTTCTCTTTAACATCCAACAGCAATATGACATAATATAGTATTTATTTCATCTCCCAGTAAGTATGAAATACACTACTTTGAAGATGGGTACCAAGACTTTGCAACAACAAAGATTGTCCTACTAGGATGAGAGGAGCCTGCTCAGCTTTTCTGAGCCTATGAAATTATTTGGACAAATACCCAAATGTTGCATGACTGAGTTTAATGTATCAAGTTTTTTTAAAAAAATTGCATCCATCTGAGGCCAGAGGCAGTGTTGTGAATGCCAGCAATTGATATTTTTTGTTTTTGCTCTGCAAAGCTAGGCCACTTTATAAACCATGGAATCATTAAGGAGTCAACTGATACTTTTCATTTGCTTTTTTAAAAGGGCTTTAAATTATTTAGCTATGTTATATATCATCAGGCTTGCAGTCGTCTTCATGACTGACTCACTTTGGCTCAGTGTCTTTAAATGAAGAGTTAGGTTTTCAATTTTAATGCCCTCTTCATTGAAGAATGTTCAAGAGGTCCAGAGACACTCTGAGGGCATAAAGAAATAAGCATGGAGAATAGATTTCACTGCTTTTGTTTGGCTGGGGATAATTCAAGTAAGAACTAGGGTGAAGCACTGGGATAACTTAGTGTTATATTATCATGGAGCTCACTGAGAGTCAGAATAAGAGAGTTGGAAGAGACTTTATTGGTCTTCTAGTCCAACCCCTACTCAAGCAGGAGACCCTATACCTTCCTGGACAAATGGTGTCCAGTCTCTTCTTGAAAACGTCCAGTGATGGAGCACCCACAGCTTCTGGAGGCAAGCCGTTCCACTGAATAATTGTTCTCACTGTCAGGAAATTCTCCTTAGTTCCAGGTTGCTTCTCTCCTTGATAAGTTTCCACCTGTTACTTCTTGTCCTGTGCTTTGGAGAACTAGTTGACCCCTCTCTTCTCTGTGACAACCTCTCAAGTACTGGAAGATTGCTTTCATGCCTCCCCTAATCCTTTCTTCATCTCAACATCTTTTTTGTATCATGGTGACCAGAACTGGAAGCAGTCTTCCAAATGTGGTCTCCCCAATGCAGTATAAAGTTGTGTATACTAACAGATCCCGTGATCTTGAAACTATCCCTCTGTTCAAGAAACTTAGAACTGAATTGGTTTTTCTGGTTAATCAATCTTGGGTGATCTTTGGACCAATTGCTAGTTCTCAGAGGGTTATTGCTATAAGAACCAACTGAGAGGAGATTCTTGAGAAAGTAGCTTTGAGAGTCTAGAGGAAAGACAAGTTTTTCCCCTTCTGTTTTTTAAAGCACCATAGAAGAAATGGATTATCTGCATCATCTTTAGTCAGGGTTCAGGCCTGGATATGGAATGGAGAGAACATAGAATGCAGTTAATAATCAAATTTGCAGGGAACTGGATAGGAGAACTGTGGCCATCTTGGTCAGTTGACATCTCTCAGTGGCTTTTGATACTATCAGCCAAAGTATCCATCTGGATCACCTCCAGGAACTGAGGATTGTTGGACTGGTTCTACTCCTCCCAGTTCCAGTTGGAGGGGGGAAGGAGAAGAGATCAGCTTGCTGGCTATTCCATTGTGGGTGCTGTAGTAGTCAATCCTCTTCCCGCCTTCTCTTCAAAATTTACATGAAAATGGGAGAGGCTATCCTAGAGCTTCGGGTTCTGTATCAACAATGTGTTGATGATAGCCAACTTTATATCACTACCTCCAAACCAGATTAGTGATGCTGTTAAAGTCCTGTGGGATCTTTGTTGCTCTTTGAAATTGGTAGTTTTTTTGCAGACATTACATTACCTAAATATGTAACCTAATTAGTGCTACAAAAGGAGTGGGTTTGCCCTCATTTTATATACAATTGGCTTGCCCTGTCAACCCCACTCCTATAGTAGTCTATAAACAAAATGACTCATTTTGCTGGAGAAAATATTATACTTAGTGGAAGATTTGTATTTGAAGGTGTCTTAAATGCTTCAGGTTCTCTTTACCCAATTTTTTCTGTAATTACAGATTGAACCAAATCATTTTGTCTTTTGAGATTAAAAGCAAAATCCTCATTGCATATATCTCCCAAACAAAATCCTCATTGCATATATCTCCCAAACAAACAAACAAAAAAGAATAAGAATAAAAAATTAAAAAAAAAACTATTTGGATGGATTTGTAAAACAATTATTTTTTTTCTCTTTTGCATAATGCTTGCCTTACTCTGGCAAAAAAGAATAATTTCAGGAAGTTATTTTGCTAGCCATTTACACTTTACACATCTATGTATGAACAGCAAGTAGATATATTGATTAATTATGTTTGCAATCAAGAAAATGTCTTCATGCCATGAAATAATTCTTAAGCAACTCTACCCTCGAACTATTTTGTTTTTTCGTTTTGTGTCTACTTTGACATGAGACATACTATACATCTCTTGAAGATAATGCTGTGAAGACTGGGAACCCTTTGAAAACAGGTCGGGAAAAGTGTTTTAGATATTACATGAGACCGCATATCTCTGCTGATAAAAGTAGCTGACTTTTTCAGGTTCTAGCAGACCTTGAAAAAAGGATGCTACTTTTTAAAGTAGGGGTGTCAAACTCGCAACGTCATATGACGTATCACGACATATCGCGACTTTTTTTGCCATTGCCAGCAATGGGGTGAGCGTGGTTTTGCTATGATGCATCCCTGTTCTAAAGGATCCCACTCATTCAAGTTAAAATGACTCTTCCTCCAAGTTATTTTCTAACATTACACTTCCCACTATCTACTAAATTTCCATTTTGTCCTTGAATATCTCTCTCAAAGTTTCCAATTCTTGCTACACTTAATCATGTTAATCATGGAGATCAGGGGTTCCCAACTAGGGGTGCCCGCACCCTCTGGGGGTGCGAGACGAAATTCCAGGGAGTGCAAAAACTTGGGTTTTCAAAATTATAGTGTATATGCATAATTCGTTGCCGTTATTTTGAACTTTTGTAAGGGGCACGAGAGTATATCCGAAGTGTTCTAGGGGTGCGGGGTATAGAAAAGCTTGGGAACCACTGATGTAGATAAACCTCAGCTGCAAATCTCATTCTAAGCCAAGTCTTAACTACAGGTAGTCCTCGACTTACAACCATAATTGAGCCCAAAATGCGTGTTAAGTGAGAAATTTGTTAAGTTTGCCCCATTTTTACGACTTTTCTCGCCACATTTGTTAAGTGAACCACTTAACAGTGGTTCAGTTAGTAGTTGTTCAGTTAGCAACAGGTTGTTAAGTGAATCTGGTTTTCCCGTTGACTTTGCTTGTCAGAAGGTCGCAAAAGGGGATCACGTGACCCTCCGTGACACTACAGCTGTCATAAAGGTGAGTCAGTTGTGAAGCATCCGAATGTAAATCACGTGACCACGGGGATGCTTCAATAGTCATAAGTGTGAAAAATGGTCATAAAGTCACTTGTTTCAGTGCCGTTGTAACTTTGAACGGTTATTAAATGAACCGTTGTAAATGGAGGACTACCTGTAGTACCACAAACAGGGCTTTTTAGTCTCCCAAATCAACATCTAATTTTATAAACAAAAGTTCTGTTTAAAATTTGGCAGAAAAAAAATATTATTCAATTAAAAGGCTTTCAAAGCAATTCTCTTTCTACATTCGTGCCACATTCATAAAAGTTTACCTGGTTATCATATTTAAGAGACTGAGTTCCAACAAGAAATCGTATTGCCTCTGTTTCTGCAGTTTGTGGAGTCAGGGCTCGTGCCTAAAAAATTGTGAAAAATATAAATGGAGTCACATCTAGCACATTCCGGTGTCTTGAAAAGTACATAATATCATTCATTATGACACTCTTTAAAATATATTCATACATCTGTATTTTTTGAAATACAATTTCAAAACTGTGATCTCATGGCTAAAAAGTATAAAAGGCATTTTCAGCATGCATTCTCTCATTTGTGGGAAATATGCACAAAAGTGAGAGCAACAACCCAGATGTTCAAAATTAATTATTTTGCAGAAACAGCAATTTAAGAAGGAGATTTAATGTTAGTGAAAATTCACTACCTTTATCTACCTTTTTGACCAAGAAAAATAATCAGATGTATTTTTTAAAAAAAAAGCCAACAAACTCTCAAGTTTTATTAAAGACTGTACAGAATTGGATTCAATCCAAATTAATCTTACTCCCATTGAAATTTATATAGCTAGTAAAATGTATGCCTGGAAAAATAAAATCCATCCAACATTTCCAAGACAGTTCAATTGCTTTACCTGCAGTATTTATAAACCATTCACCATGAACTACAATATAAATGCACCTTGGAATCACTAGCTTACTGCTACAGGTATAAAGTATTTTGTTTAAAACAAAGAGGATAGATCTAAGAGTTATAGTAAGACACCTAAACTAGTTCCTGAATAGTTGTGGTTGCTAATTTAAATGTTAGGGATGACTATAATTTGGAACAGAGTGATTAATACAGCTGTTCAATGCTGAAAAGATTTAAAACTTAGATAAAGAAGTTATTCTTGTTTCCTTATAACTTGTAAGTCAGCCTATTTCTTTAAACCAAAGATAGAGAGATACAGACATTACTGATTTCTAAATAAAAATCCAACTTTAATTGTATTTACTCAAAAGATGTGGCAATTTATTTCAGTGGGACTTCTTTCACAGAAGGCAGCTTTGGAATGTAACCACAGAAGTTCTTACAAAGACCAATAAAACTGAAGGCATTTTTATAGCCGTATGCTTACAAATTAGCAAAGTGGAAACAATTATGAGTTCCTTTAGGAAGATGTTCAGGACTGCTTTGCTTTAAGGACAATCTTGGCATAAACATCTTCTGGGTATGCATATACACACCCAGAAGACCAGGAAAAGACCATGGAACTGGCTGGGCCAAACCTTCAAGAGAGATGACTGCCTGAGAGATCCAATATAGTAGTAGGCTCAAAGAATCACTTCTTCAAAATGGTTTGTTCAGCCTTAGCAGGTAACTTTTGAGTTGCAGGATTTGATACTTTAGGACTACAGACCTACATTATATAGGCTGTCCTCAGCCATTCATCCAGCAACCATTTGAAGTTATGATGGCATTGAATGGTGGTTATGACCAGCCTTTGGAATTCCTTGCCAACTAGTGCTTCTCATACACCCTCATTTTACGACAAGATCACTTAACAACAGAAATTCCAGTCCCAATTGCTATTATAAGAACTGTACTTTTAACTAGGACAGAAATATACTCAATTCTATAACAGGTTTAATCTCAATGGAACCAAAGATCTGTCCAAGGTAGTCCTAGACATAATTCAGGACAATCTATATGGTACAAATATTTTTTCATGGTAATGAAGTGTGAAAAACTTTTAAGTACTAAAATAGAACTGTTTACCCAGTTCTTCCTATGGACAAATCATTAAAGGAAATCAGGTGCATAAAGCCATATAGTTCCTTACTCTGAAGATCTAATTGTCTCTCCTTATCAAGGATCCCGAAAATAACTCTCATATTTATTTTCACTTTATTTTAAGAAGCTGAAGTGAAAGTCAACAATAAAAGGTGAAGTTCTGGCGCAGATCTCACAAACGAACAGCTTGCTGACAGACACTTTTGTACAATATTTTAGAACTGTCTTATGCAATCTTTGGTATTCCATACGGGAGCTGACTGATATCAGTTTAATGTCAATTAAGGCACAGTTAAAAGGGCCTAGTCTCCACTATTTCAGATGCAACAGTCTTGAATCTTGGGACTTTGATGGGATAGCTCAATGAAAATTTTATACATCATGTACAAGGTCCACTGGTAGAAGAAAATATTTGTAGATCACAGTTGAACTGTGAGTTAGGGTCCTCTAAATGGAAGTCCACTAAATCAAGATGTTACTGTAAATCAAAAGATTCTATTAACAGAAGCATGAAATATTATTCCTGTTGGAATAATACAAGCGTTGAATTTTTAAAGAATGTGAATCCTTTGGCATACAAATAATTAAATGGCAAAGACTGCATTCTTTCATGTTGTATATTTAAACATAAAGTATGGGGTTAGTTGTCTTTGGTGGCAATTAATTATCAGAAGGCTTATTTCATTGTGCAATTTTATGCAGCTAAAAATGACCTTGTTTTCTCAGGCATCTATCTTCTCTAGATAATTTTCAGAGTTATTTTTGGTGGTTTTATCATTTTCAGAAAGAAATATTTCAGCTAACCTTTCCAGACTATCTCAAAATCTAAATCATAAATCATGACTCAATAATACACACTAATTATTCCAAAAGTGCAAAATACTAAAAAAAAAAGTCTGTTTCACAGGCTTTGTTAGAGAAAGAGCTGCAGAAGAGTCTACAGAAATCTATCCCAACTTCATGAAAAGTTACATTATTCATGAATAACAAGACTTGTTTAAAATTAACAAGGCACAAAGGGCACTTTTGATTTATAATAGTTTTTTTTTCATTTGGAATACCTCTATAGAAAGATATATCTGATATATATTCTTTAATAAAATGTTTCACAGCTTTAGCACATTAATGAATTCATAGATTTCATTATATTTACAGCTGATAAATTGGTCATATTTATCAGCCACATATTTATTTATTGGTCATATTTATCAGCCGCTTTTCCTTTAGGAAATCAAGGCAACTTGCAAAACATTTCTTGCACTAATTTTTCCCAGAACAGCAGCTCTGTAAAACTGGTTGCGTTGAAAGAGGCTTGCACCGAAGCCATCCTAAAGGGATCCATAATTTAAAGTGCATGCCCATTCCTTAGTCCAATTCCTAAACAACTGCAGGGGGAACCCCCCCACACACACAAACCTAGAAAAAATATAAATTCTGTTCTGATGAAAAGCTTCTTCTATTAAATCCCAATCCATCATTTTCTTATTTACCTGGAATTCCAGTCCATAAATCACGGGAGCATCATCTTCCATGGCAGCGTCAGCTACCGCTACCTTCCTCCACCACCCACCGCCCCGGCACAAATACTATCGCGATGGGAAACCCCGCCGCTGCGTTTCGGATCTCTTTTTTCCCCTCTTTCGAATTAGAAAGAAGGCGAACCTACAAAAAAAACCGCCTTGGGCCCACTTCGGCCTCCGTACTTCTTTCACTTCCGGGGAAAGGAGTGGCGCGCCGAAGACGCTCATCTACGTAGGGGAGGCGAAACTGGGTCGATAGGGAAGGGAAGTTGGACGCGCAGGCGTACTAGGCGTTTTTTTTTTCCCCTTTACACATTTGGTTTTTCTGCTGTAGTTTAGATGGGACGTCGTTGCCGCTGTCATTGGAAGTAAAGAGCGGGATAGGTGAGGGAATATCCTCCTCGATTGCTTTTCTTTCCTGTCCTTTTGTTCATTTAAGGTGGCTTATATAATAAAGATATTTACCAACAGCGGATGAGATGGGTTATCCCCATTCCACTCTTCAAGTGGAACCTGGGTTCACTGTTAGGTTTGAATGGAGCTGCTTGTGCAAACACAGAATAAACCGATAAACAAAATCAGTTTAAATAATAGGTGTAAAAAACTTCAGTCATGGTGGCTGATGGTGGTGTTTTTAAGTTACAAGGTAGCAACTCGGTCATGAAAAATGCAGCTGAGAGAATTAATCACTTCATCTCGAAGGAAGTACCGTAGGTTCAAAACTGTGTAAGGACTACTGCAATTCAATGAATGTGTCTTAATGCTAATTGTGTTCACATTATCTATAAAACAGTTTTATAGACAATAGACAATATCTTCATGACTCAGGCCCTCATTTGATTTCTTTGCCTTTTGATAATTACAGAAGTAACCTTAGGGGGAAAAAAATGCTTCATTTCACAGATGGGTCCCTGAGACAGAATTAAAGTGGTATGCCTGTGGATACTGACACTTTGCCAGAGCAAACATAAAAGGTATGTTTAATTTGTATATCCATTCTTTAAAAAATGAAAATGGGGCAAAGGTCAGATATAAGGGGGGTTCCTAATTTCGTTTTCTGGCAGTCCGCAGAAGCCTCTTTCTGATTTCATCATAAAGACATACCTTGTTAAACATGTATTAATTGTTTCTGCATGCATTTTGATAGCTGCCTTTAACATATATGTGAGTACACTGCATGTATATGAGAGTTAGAGTGATGTTGGCTTGCAAGATAGTCTTTTAACCGGCGTTTCTAATTGACATTGAAAAACATAAATATGCTTGAGGTAGTACTAAGTTTCGGTTGTGTTTGTGGCAAACTTATCAAAATTTTATTTTTTATTAAGTATATATGCCCCCCCATCTCACCAACAAATGACATTAGATGGTTTACAAGTAAAACAAGATAAAACATGAAATATTAAAATAATAAATATTAATGTTAAAATTTACTTAAAATGAACAAAGCAGGCAAGGAAGGGAGCAAGATGCAAATGGGGTAGAATTGGAATCTTATCTCAATCCATTAACCACCTTCAGTACAACACACACTCCATTGGGGCCTCAAGGCAACTGGCAGAGCCAAGTTTTCAAGCTCTTTCAGAAGACCAAAATGGTGGGTGCGGATCTCAACTTGGCAGCCACAATGTTCCAGAGGGTGGGAGGCATAACAGAAAAGGCTCTTCATTTGGATCCTGCCAGCTGGAATTCTTTGACCAATAGAGTCCATAGCGTGCCCTTTCTGCTGGCATGGGTGGAGTAGGTCAATCCCACTGGGGTGAGGCAGCTTCTTAGATAACTTGGACCAATGTGTCAAATAGCAGAGAATACAGAATGTGACACAGGTAAAACGAAGGGTGTTGATGTGGCTCAGTAAAGTTAATCATTTCTGTTTTAATAAAATTTATGCAATGGCCTTAGTTGACTTTCTTTTTTTTTTTTTGATGCAAAGAGCAACAAAAGTCAACATAGATCATCTCATGATGACCATGTTGTATATGATGCACTGTGAAAACATTGGCTGGCACTTTTCTCATAATTAGTACCGGTAGGAAATCCTACAGGTGGTATGACTAGATCTGCTAACACAGTTTAGGCCTTGTGTTATTAAAAACCATAATATGAACATCTTAGTTTATCAAAGCCATAATGGCTGACAAAGGTAAATATCCATGGGCATTTTTGCTGACAACTATGGCATATAAAAACTTCAAAAAAATAGGGAATGAGGTTGTTGTAAATTAGATTTGGTTTTATCTATCTGTCTATATCTAATCTGTCTGTCTGTCTGTCTGTCTGTCTCTCTCTCTCTCTCTCTCTCTCTCTCTCTCTCTCTCTCTCTCTCTCTCTCTCTCTCTCTCTAATCTATCTATTGCATTTAATTTCTTTTCCCTAATGTTCTTACTCCTTTTCTGTACACTGTATAACATTGCTTACTCTGAAATGGAATAGTATGATGGATAGACACACAATGTCTGTTTTTAATAGGGTTCATCTTAAATTTCAGCTGTTAATCAGAATTGTTGTCATTTAAATTTTTTATCCTGCCTGAATTTATTACATTTATATTCCAGGTTATAAAAGTGAATGGCTTTTTATTTTTCCTGGATTTATCTGATTGTTGTTTCACCTACTGAAGTTACAGAGGAGTTGGGAAGAGGGCAACAAATAAATAATTGAAGTCCTAATAAGCTCCCTAAGGAACAGGAGGTTTAGTCTACCAAGATTTGCCTTCTTAACTCTGTTCAATTTAGTGTTTGCTATCCAAGCCTTCTCATGTAGGAATTCCCTTCTTGTCTACTTAAAATGGTCATTTCTTCTTCTATTCTTCCTCACCCAGGGTTGTAGTAATGCTATTTTGTCGGTCTCCATCTGAATTTGGGCACTGTCAATCTCCCTTCCCCTTTTTCTAAATACAGAGATAGATGGGAATTCCACTAGAGAACATTTCAATCAGCTGTTCTTGCAGGAAAGATGGTCAGTCTCTACATTGGAGGTAGAGATTGTGTTGTCCAAGTATGAATTTGTGACATTGCAAGCCAACCAAGTAGAATATAGTGTATAGATAAGTCAAAGAGCCTTGCAGCACAGTACTTTCCCAAAGTGGAAAAATGAGTGGTCAAGGAGACCAAAGGGCCCAGCTGGATCTATCCTATATTTTGCCCCTGGCAAGAGTACAGTATTAAGATACCCACTATTTCAACCATGGGAATCATTATTTTCATGCTAAGAAAAAAGGAAGTGGTGGGGAGGGGTTAGCAAGATATTAATAAAGTGTTTCATATTTTGAAGTGTGTTTTTAATTATTGCAGTGGCTATATATATTGTTGCTTTATGCATGAATTGTCCTATATGTAGTACTGATCAGTAGCAATTTCTTTTTATGTAGAAAAACTATGGAAAAACAAGAAAGCAATATTGAAGACACTGGAGTAAGAAATTCAAATGCAGTGGCTGACATTTGTGATATTCAGCAGCAGGCTTCTGAAGAACTTCTGTTCCACGAAGAAACCATTGATCTGGGAGGAGATGAATCTGCATCTGAAGAAAATGAAAACATGGCAGAAGATTCCAGTAACTTCATAGACAAACTTAGCGAGCACATGATGGAAAGCGTTGTGATATCTGATTCTCCAAATAATAGTGAAGATGATACTGGTGATCTTAGCTGCCTGCAAGAAATAGTCAAACAAATGGAAGCAAACAATATTGAAGCAATGGGAGGAGAGGAGCTTTTAGAGAGAAATGAGGTAATTCAAAATGAGAATGAAACAAAACTTGAAGCTACTGCCAAAAGTATTTCTGATTCGAGAATTGACTATCAGTCCTCTTTAAATGAAAATCTGATTCAGATATCAGCAAAAAATGAACTGGAAGCAGAATGTGACAAACTTCTAAAGTCTCCATCAAACATTGTTGATGAAAGCAAACCAGAGGAAAGTGCATCTCCTCCTGTTGTCATTAAATCACCAATTGACTCAGAACCTATTCCTATCTGTACCATCTTTAGCCAGGGAAATCATACAACTGGTCAGCAACAGTTTCTGCATGATGGCTTTGAGCCTCAAATGGTGAAGTCACCCAGCCTTGGTGCTGTAAGTGAGACTCCAGTGAAAATTCATCCACAAGTGGTTCAGCCTAGTCCAAGCCTAAGCAATTTTTTTGGGGAAGCCATCAGTACTAATACATTAGCTTCTGATTTTTTTGATTCCTTTACTACATCATCTTTTATTTCGGTCAGTAACCCCAATGCAAGCACATCTGTACCAGAACAAATGTCTTCTCTTGTAACAGTTGGGGAATTGCATGACTCTGCTAACCATAAATATTCTCTTAAAAATGGAAGATCAGAACCTGGGAAATCTGCGTCTTCTCCAGAAATATGTCAGTCTCCAAAGCCATTTTCCCAGATTCAAGCTGTTTTTCAAGGTGGCGATGACCCTTTTGCCTCTGTGCTGAACATGAGTGAGATGGACAGAAGAAATGATGCCTGGCTTCCTAGTGATGCAACTAGGAGTGTGTTGATTTTAGTAACCACCCAGCCATATAATAATATTTTCATAGACAAGGACAATGTGACCATGCCGGGATTAAAATTTGACAATATTCAGGTGAGAATCCCTGTTGCTTTTAATCACTTCAAATCTTATCTAATGAATTCAGACACAGAGCATTTGGTGTCTGCTTTTACATGTCACTTATGTTCCACCTTCCCATTAAAAATAATGTTAAAGGTGGATAGCAATCACAGGTCTGTAAAGCCCATCTAATTTGGATCTTCAGTCTGGGTTGCTTGGCAAGTAATTGTGTGTAGATCAGTAAAGGAGCACGTTTGTCAAACAATATACAAATAAAAATTGTACAGTATTTTTGTTTTTCACCAAAGTGGGATAAAATTTGCAGAAACACTAAATATGAGGAGATGAAGCATCCTAAGGTTTGTAGAAACCAGCACAAGAGCTTTTGAGCTATCTTTACTTAAAATATGTTTTCTTTTTGAAGGAGTTCTTATTTTGCTTTAGGACATAATATTATGAAATTTACTATGATAGTAATAACATGCACCAAATTCAGGAAAATAGTTTAGATAGGTTTAGAACAAGGAAACAATGGTCGTGTTAGAAACAAATTATAAACAAATAATGCTTGTAATTGTAAATGCTTAAGTTGGCAGTATAAGGGTTGAACGCACAATATTCTGCATAAAATAAATCAGCTGCTTTGCCATGCCTGCTGGTAACACAGCTCACAAAAAATAATTTAATTTAATATTCCGATTTTGAGTCCACCTGACTCCATGACCACTCTGGGCAGCTTATAATAAAGCAGAATTTTAAAAATTTGGATGATCTTGGGGAACGATCAGACAAAAAAGGTGGCAGTCTCCAATGGCTTAACAGTCAGAGAAAGAAACTTAGGAAGGACCCACCCTAATGTATCAGGCAGTTAAAAGTGGTCGGCGGGAAGTTCGTACTTTCAAACTTGCAAGATTCTGTTAATGTAGCCTTGCAACAATGTAGGATTAGTTTATCTAGTTATGTTTCCTGCCTGGTTTATTTAGGAGGGCTGACAGTCAATCATGAGTTGACCCAGGCATGAGTAAATGTCTGAAACTCCTCCAATCCAGGGACAAACGAATTGATGTACTAGATGTAACTACAAAGGGCCATAGCTGCCACCTCCTTTTTGAGCATGCTAGTCTCACTTGGAAGTGCAACTCCATTAAAAAGTAAAGATGGAATGTCTCTGGAACTAGGAGGCCAAAAAAATGAAGCTACCGGTACTTTGTCTTCTCAGGATTGAGGCAGAGCCTCTTCCTCCCCACCTGCACAGCCTCCAGGGATTGGGTCAGAAATTCTCAGCTAGCCAATCTGATACCTCCGAGTACAGCCCATTCTCCTGAATCCACCATGTCACCTCATGCCGATCATGGTTTCTATGTTTCTGCTTCCCCATCACCCCTCCCACATCCCCCCACCTCTTGCCTCTCACCAAAGTGTCCATCCTCCCTCAAGGTACTGTACCTGCATGCCAGCAAACCCCTACTCACTACTCACCTAACAACACACAACCCTATCCAGCCATTACCGCATCTGCCATCAGATACTTGGCAGCCAATTGGAAGGATTACATCATTTTCAAGCCCCCTTAATGTGTACCCTCAAACCCAGGCCCTCAAACTCTGGAGTGAGGTTGGGATATTATCATAGTGTAACACAAGTGGGCCGATAACAATACTGAAAGGCCAGAAAAATCAATTTAAGCATCCTTAGCCTAGCTCATCAGGAAGCGCAATGAGAAAGTTTGTGTGAAGAACCTGAGTGACAAAAATTTTATTTCCAGACTTCCTAGAAATGACCTAGTGTCTGTACAGTCCTCCTTCACAGATGGCCACTGTGAAGGATTGAATAAAGATTAGGTTTCTAGGATGGAGTTAATCCTATCCCCCCTTGCTTTGGTTCCAGTTTAGATTGCAGGGTCAGTACCTAAAATGTAGTTTCTTTTTATTTCAAGGAACCTTTTTTTTTGCAGTGAAAACCACAGAGACCAAATCTGGATTGAAAACCCAGCAGGGCCAAATGATTAATGTTCTTTCCCCTCACAGTATGCTCTGATATAGATTGGCATCCTGTGGAGAAGAGAGACCTCACACTCAGGAGCAGAACTATGTAATTAGTCTTTTTATTTTGGCCCTCAGAAAAGGCAGGTAAGAACCTGCTGAGATCAAACTAGAAAGACAGATGAGGTCTTCAGTCAGGACTCATGCCTTTGTTTCCTTATGGAATGAAGAAAACATCATTCTCCAGAAGGTAGATTGGCTACTGTTATTTTGGCCACTTTGGTCCCTGTAACTATTATTAGCTACAAAATAAGGTTTGAGCAGACTTGTAGTGTTCTAGACTTCTACTGTTGCTTTTCAGTATCTTTTAGTGAAATCCGCTAAATCCAGTCCAGAGAATATTAACTGAAGAAATCTAAAGGACTTAGTATAGAGAATCTAAACCCACTGTGAGGTAAGAAGCTATACTGGAGAACATGAAGGTGATAAGTATCCTCCTTTAAAAGAATGTTTTTTGATTTTCAATGTAATGATCTGTAAAAGTTTCCTTTCACAGAAATTATATAAACAGATTGCATGGCCAAACATGCAAAACACCTTTACTGAGATGGTGCTAGATATTATGTCCTTTTTTCCCATTAGGGTGATGCAGTTAAAGATTTAATGCTCCGCTTCCTTGGTGAACAGGCTGCAGTGAAAAGACAAGTTCTCAATGCCAACTCTGTGGAGCTGTCTTTTCAGGGCTTAAAGCAGTTGATTGTAAGTAACATGTTTCTTTTTGAGTTGTGATTCTTTGTAGATAGCTATAGTCAAAAGAACTTGTTTAGTCTTTTTAAAATATCTTTAAAGTAATTCAGTTCAGGATCTGTATTTTCATAAAGAATAGCATAGCATAGCATATTGGCCAAGTGTGATATTCTTTATTGGTCTAGTGTGATCAGACACACAAGGAATTTGTCTCCAGTGCATATTCTCACAGTGTACATATAAACAGCAAGTAATAGGTCATAGGCAGTGGTGGGATTCAGCCGGTTCACACCGGTTCGGTAGAACCGGTAGCTAAATTTTGTTGAGTTTGGACAACCGGCTGAACCCATGCTGCTTCTGGAAGTCCTTCTAGGCCTGGAAGGCCTGGAGGAGGTTTCCCTGGCCTAGAACAGCCCACTGGAAGTGCATGGATGTCACTTCCACAAGTCCATTCTAGGCCTGGTGGAGGCCTCCCAGGCCTAGAACGGCCCGATGGAAGTGCGTTGATGTCACTTTCGGAAGTCCGTTCTAGGTCTCGGAGGCCCAGGCCTGCATCGATGCAGAGAACCGGATATTCAGGTATTTGAATCCCACCACTGGTCATAGGTCATAATCATCATTGCAATCATAAGTTACAAACAAAATTGATAAATCATAAGAAACCAATAGGAGAAGATAGTAGGAAAGATGAGAAAATGAGAAAAGATGAGAAATGAGGCAGTGCTGTGGGAATTAAGTGTTCAGCAGAGTGAAGGCACGGGAAAATCTATATGTTTGGTTGTTTTGGCTTGCAATGCTCTATAACGGCATCCTGAGGGGAAACGTTGAAATAGATTATGTCCAAGATGTGAGGGGTCTGTAGATATTTTCTCAGCCCTCTTTCTGGTTCATGCAGTGTACAGATCCTCAGTGGAAGGCAGGCTGGTCGCGATTGTTTTTTCTGTAGTCCTAACTATTTGTTAAAGAAAAAAATCATTTATCAAATAATTTCTCTAGACTTCACAACATTTGTATTAATGACCTTCTAACCGCCTTGTACAATCGGTCTTGGTCCCAACTCCAAAAGAGCAGCAGTTTTTCCTCTCTTATTTCTGCCTTAGTGCTGTTGCTGCCTTTCCAGTTGTACACTCTTTTAAACCAGGGGTCCCCAATCTTTTTCAGAAAATGGGCTTATATAGAATTTTATGATTGTGTTACAGACATTCTTATAATACAGCTGCTTGAAAGGTTTTCCCATTAATAAAATGGTGGCTGTGGGAGATAATGTCCAGTATCATACATTAGGTTTTTAGAAAGTTAGCCTCATAAAAAGAGCAAAGCTCTCTGTGAATCTGCTGCTTGAGGCAGCTACGTCTTTTGCAGAATTCACTAGGCTACCTCAAAGGCCCTTCCTGATTTTCTGTGCACATACAGATAGTTCTCGGTTTGTTTGTTTATTTATTCAGTTTATACAGCTGCCCATCTCAAACCAGTGACTCTAGGTGCTTAATGACCACAGTTTTTTAGCCTGGCAATTCCATCACTAAGTGACATAGTCATTACATCACACAACATTCTCACTTCTGCCCCGGTCATTAAGGGAATCACCTGCGGTCTGTAAGCGGAACATCGTGTGACCCTATCTTGCAACTTTACTGTTGATTCTGCTTTTTGGAAGCCTGCCGTGAAGCTCACAAATGGCAGTTGTATATTTGCAGGATTCTGTAACAGCTATAAGTATGAGGACTGGCTCTTTCAATGTCACTGTAATTGCTATTGGTCACTAAAGTGAGCAATCATTAAGGGAGGACTACCTAGGTGCATAGAAGATGTATCTGTAGTGCCACCAAAGGATAATGGCAAGGGTCTTCTCTGAATGCATATGCATGCTGAGAAATTTGCAAAGGGATCTCAAAGCAGCTGGTGCGCACATCACAGCCTTCTCCGTAACAGATTCAAAAGGACACATTGTGAAGTTCTCTTCAAACGGTTTGCACAGCCATGTTCCACAGCACTGGGCAAAGATAATCCATCCTATTTATTTTCTAAGACAATTAATGAGAGCTGTTTGAGATCTAGTCATGTTCTTGAAAACAAATAATGTTTTAAAGATGTAAGAAGTCAGGTGACAAGGAAGCTGGCAGGTGCCAATATAGAATGCCAGTGCTTAAATTAAATAGACTTTCTGCTTTTTTTAGTTACAAGTTTCTTATCCATGGCTGCCTGGATAAGGAGAAATAGGGGGCAAACAAAAGTTAAAACATCTCCTTTGCGTACTATTGGCTTTCACATTCATATTCAGAAATTGCTTCTTATTTTTCATAGGCAAACAAAATTGAAACCATGCAGTGCTGGAAATGTGTTTTAACAGTGGGATAAGCAAGAATTCACAAAGGCTGCAGGTACCATCAGGCATTAAATACATTTCCAGTTGCACAACAGCACTTTTCTGCCTTGAGTGTGCTCCAAAAGGTGTCCTAGGACCCCAGAAAAAAATTCATGTACATTTGGAATGGGCCTGGGGGGGGGGAAGAAGATAGAATGCGGTAAGAATTCATTCACTGGCAGAATTAAATTCGTCAATAAAATTGCATCACTGAATCCAAGCACCTCTCTGGTTTTTAAGTTACTGCTAGAGAGTATATAACCCCAGCCATAATCAAGAGGAACACAAGTTATTCTTCTAATCATAAATAATATGAGAATTAGGAAAGATTTTGTGGGTTAATCTGTAAATACTGATTGTCCTCAATGTTACTATTTGTTCAGTGACTGTTCAAAGTTACGACGGTGGTGAAAAAAAAATCAACTGATGAGCCATGCTTGAAGTTACAAGCGTTGCAGCAGCACCCCTGCGGTTACGTGATCTAAATTTGGGTGCTTGGCAGTGCGTGCCACTTACACGCTCTTCACCACCCTCCGTTCATCAGTCTTCCCCCATCTGATGCCTTTTTTGGCCTTGCACAATGGCGAGCAGGTTCCGAGTTTGCTTGCCATGCCCTGGGAAGCCTCAGCTACCCCAGCAAGCACCAACATGCATTCATTCGCCCAGCTGCCTTCTCTCCCAGTTCCCTGCACTGACCTTTCAACATTTGCTCCCAGCCCCTTTGGCCTTGCTACCTTTGCTGTCTTCTTTTCGAATCCAGATTCTCTGCCGAATTTTCCTTGGACGTGACTCCCTGAGCCTTTGTAAAGCCGTGTTGCCTTCATAAAGCTGCACTGTCTTTTCAAAGGCTCTCTGAAGTCAGCACAGCCTTCCCAAAGCTGCATTGTCTTTGTTGAGGCGGCGCTGTCTTTCCGAAGGCGTTATGAAGACAGCACTGCCTTTGTAAAGGTGTGTTGTTTCCTGAAGGTCTTTGAAAAGACGGTGCGGCTTTCGGAAGGCAGCACAGCTTTATAAAGACAGTGTAGCGTTCCGAAGGCAACAAAGGTAGCAAGTTGCTTCTGCTTTAGCAAAAGGTGAAAGGTCAATGTGGGGAAACCTGGGGAAGAAGTCAGCTGTGTGAATGAATGCTTGCTGGCATTTGCTGGGGTTCACAGGTGCCCTGCTGCTGGGGCAGGCTGGACACTTGTGTAGAAGCATTTGCCAAAGAAACTGGAGCTCCGGGTAGCATCATGGCTGGACAAAAAAGGCAAAAGGGTACAAGGAACTGAGAGAGAAGGCGGCTATGTGAATGAATGCTTGCTTGCACTTGCTGGGGTGGGGGGTGGGGTGGGGGGTGAGGCCCCAGAGCCACAGAATTCTGGGACTGCTTGATTGTCCTGCGGGCAGGGTGAAGAGTGGCCAAAGGGCAGAGATGGAGAGAGATAGGTGAGTGGGTGGAGTTGGAGGCAGTCCCTTACCTTACTGAGGCTCAAAACTGAAGGGGGCCAAGCTCAGAATGGTTTGGATTGTAGTGGGCACTTGAGTAATGACTTACCATTCTCAATGAATGACCACAGCAGGGATTGCTTTTGTAATCATGTGACCTCTCAGTTTAGGACTGCGCCTGATTTTCAGTGAATGAGATGGGTGCGGTTTCGCCATGATGCATCCAGCCCGTGGGCCGGCAGTTTGACACCCCTGATCTATAATGAAAAACTTCACACCTATTTAGCACTTACCAAAGCATTACAGCCAGAGCAGTTCTTTTTTACAGTTTAGTTGTTAAGTTTTGATACAATGGTAAGAGTAATCCTTTTTGCCAAACTGGGAAGAAAAATTAGATTGAAAAAAAATCACGAAAAACTAGACATGCTTATTTCTGTAAAAGGAAGATTTATCCTAAAATATACAGCACTATTTTTAATATCACAAACAAATGAGAAAGATAGAAGAAAGGTAGGTTTGAAATTTTATATTGTTATGACTCTATAAAAAGGCAGTCTATGGTAGAATTCACCTAAACTGGTTAATTAACATTTTTCTTTCTTTTTCTGTTCTGTATCACTTTATAGTGTAATCAATTGTTCTCTACCCCAAAATTCCTTTTCCGTATCTGTTTTAAACCATTACACCAACAGTTACTATTCACAGAATTTTTTTTAATGTGTCATTAAACTTCCCTTGAGACTTCTGTGAAGCCAAAAGTATCTCTTTTTTAAAAGAAATGTTTGAATAGACTTAAAGAGTACTGTATCAAAAGATTATCAGGTGAATTTAAGATGACAAAATATTCACAGATCACATCACTGAAATATTTCCGGATTGACTTATGAAAAAAATGTTTGCCAGATTTATCTAAAACAAACAATAAATAATTAAGAGGGAAAGCAATCAGTCTCTTCAAACAATCTCTCCATCCCACATCACCTCACTCTCTACAAACAATTTTTTTTTAAAATATTTTTTTATTAAATTTTAAAAACTTTTAACAAAATTATAACATAATAACATAATAACTCAACTGAAAACAAGTCTACAAACAAATTTTTAAAGCCTCATCATCCATTCTAATCAACAAATCATTTAACAGTTACCAGAAATAACAATGTATCATACAATGTATTATAAATCTAATAAATCTATTTGAAATTGCTTCCTTTTACATTTATCTCTTATTTTCTGTCTTAAATCCCCAAACTTCATCTTTCAAATCCAGTCATAAAATTTATTAAAAGCTATCAGAATAATATAATTATTTTAACCTTAATCCAATAAACTTAAAATGTGACAAATGAAGTCTTTCCAATATAACTCTTGTCTATAAACAAAACCTTAAAATATCATCATCTAGTCCTAGTCAGGAAAAAGCCATTACAGATTACTAGTGATAATAACCTATTTATTTTAACCTTGGCCAAATAAATCAACTTTATATTCCTTCTGCTTTCTCCTAACAATCCTGACCTTTTCCCCTTCAAATATGTCCAAACAGTTTCTTTTCATGTTCTCTTTGTCTCTTCTCACAAAATTGCATTAACAAATTGTTTTTGTAAATCTAACACAACATTATCCAAGTCACTCTTCTGATCCATATATAACATTTTTAATTATTAAAAACATTCAACTGGTATTTCATATTTTCCCTTATTCTGTTTGAAGCTTGTCATTTGAAAATCCCCATTTAAATCAGTTTCATTCTTATCCAGTAAGATTTGATTCTCTTCTGAAACATCATTTAGTTTATCAATTATGGCTGAGATCCTTAAAATTAACTTCTAAGTCCATTGTTCTCAAATATTTCTCAATAGATCTATTGCTGAAATGTTTTACTCCATCTTGCTTTATAAAATCCAGTATAAGTATGCTTCTCTTTTAATTACAATCTTTATTTCCTTCTTATGTTGCCTAGTGTTCAATCTTAAAATCCCATCTTATCATGTTGTTTTTCTTCCAAGAGCAAATGGGATGGATTCTTATGTGTATTTTTAAAATGTTATTAAATCCATCTGGACTTTTAGTCTGTTTATAACTTTCTAAAATCAACACTCTCTAATAACCTTTTCCTGTTAATTCAGAAAAAATATTTTTGCAAATCCTGAAACTCATACTTAAAGCTTCTATCATAAGGATTGAAGAAAATACCTAGTTGAATATCACAGAACTTGCTGTTTTGGAGATTCTGAATATATAAAAATAAAATAAAATTAATTCCAGAGTGATTAACAAATGCAGATCATTCTTTTTTTTAAAAAAATAAAAAGTGCAATTTGCATGCCTATCTAGTGGATAACATCCTTTGATCCTTCAGTTTTATGTCTAAAATGCATAAGACATCCATCCATCCATCTATCTATCTATCTATCTATCTATCTATCTATCTATCTATCTATCTATCTATTTATCTATCTATCTATCTATCTATCTATCTACCTATCTATTTCTGTCTGTCTGTCTGTCTGTCATTCTGTCACCTATGATCCCATGTTTCAGTTGGGACCTTAAGGAGTCACATATTCTTCTCCTAATTTTCACCACAATAAGAACTTGTAAAAAACTTGGACTGAAAGTAACTAGCCCATAGTTACCCAGTTAGCTTCTGTGACTGAAGGTAGATTAGAACCTGGTTCTTTCCAGTCCAGGGCCTTAATCATTTCATCACACCAGCTTTTTTAGCACAATTGTTAGCTACCATTTTATGAGCTACCATTTTTTAAAATGTTATTATATTTTAGTCTGCCCTTTAAATGAAAGAAGAGAAGAAGGGCAATGGAGATGAGTGCCACCCTCTATAGTTGGCTATGACTAGCAGAGTAAAATCCTCAGGGACTCCTTTCCTTTCCTTACCTTTAAATGAATGGCTACGACTACAGTTTTGTAATTTTGGGCAAATAATAATTTCAGAAAACATTTAAGAAAAATAGTTAAGGCTAATTTTTTGGCAGTGCTGCTGATGGAATAATATTTACCAATGGGATGAATTCCTCCTCTTCATCCATCATCCTTCTGCCTGCTCCCAGACTGGTCTTGGGAAGAATATGTGGACCAGTGGAGAAGAGACCAAGGGAAAGTTATGATACACAGAAGAAGACAGTTTGCAAAAAATCACATGTAGCTCCTTAATTACAATATTTTATTATCTTATAAATGTAAAGGAATAACATTAGGAAATTTTAGCCTAAGAGCGGGTTACTGACCAATTTTTTTAAGTGATGTCAATGTGTTTTACCCAAATAATTTATACTAGAGAAGAATGTCATCCAAAATGGAGGAGGAAATTTTAATCATTTTAATGGTGTCATATGTACAGTTAATGACTCCCTGTGGGGGGGAAATCATATTTTTTTCTCTTAGTGGAACATCTAGATTTTATGTGGAATTTCCATCCATTGTCAAACATAGTAAACGGTGGGCCTCTTGTGCATATTTATTTTTTTATAGCTGAGAAGTTTCTATTAAAAAAAATTCTCCTGATTTAAATAATATTTTTTTATTCCTGAAGTTAAATTATAATTAGTTTTTTAAAAAATCTGAAATGTTTTCTTATTGTAATCTCCATTCTGACTTGATTCAGAATTTTACGTTGTATTCTCCATTGTCTACATTCTGACTTCATGCTCAACATGAACAAGCTAACTTCAAAAATCTTTGATAGAGGAGACTTCCGGTTCTGGTCACGCGGACCGGAGCCATCCCTAGAGAGCTCCGAGACAGGGCTCGTCTTAAATTAAACTTACCGGACCGCCAAGTGAGCGAGCCACCGGGAGAGACGATACGGTTGAAGAGGAACCTCGGACCTATCCGGAAAGGTAAAAATCGCCGCCAGAAGGTCCGAGGGAGCCGCGGACGAGGCCAAGGAAGCCGGCGGTGGCCGGCTGGCCGGCAGGCCCGAAGAAGACGCCGCGTTATGAGAGGGAGCTGGCGCGAGAGGAACAACGGAGGAGGAAGAAGACACCGGCACGAGAAGCAAGGGCCGCCGGGAGGGTCTACCGGCCTGGAGAAGACCCCCGGACGAGTCGAATAAAGGGAAGAATGCCGCGAGAACAACAGAGGGGGCCCGGCGCGGAAAACGGAGGTGGAGGCGACAGGTACGGAGCCAGAGACAAAGCAGCAGCACGGAGGGAGGAGGAGGGGGAAGGCCTAGCAGAGAGCTTCCCCAGCCACAGAGGGACGTGGGAAGAGACGCCCTTACAGCTATGCCCCAGAGCTAAGGGACTAGGAATCCCAGGGGCAGTTCACCAATCTGAACCTACAAGGGAGGAAGGAAGGGGAAAGAGAGAAAGCGGCCAGAATGTACCAGTGCTGGAGCTGGGAAAGGAATCCACAGAAGGGTAAAAGAAAAAGGAGCTGGAAAAGCGGGAGGAGAAGAGAGAGGCTGACAGGCCTGAGCTTGGAGGGAGCCAGAGCACAGCCAGGTGGAAGAAAAACAGAAGGAACTGAGTCTCAGAAGGAAGGTAGGACCAATACCGGCTAAAAGAAGTCCCCAAACAGGGCTAGAACTAATTAGTGCTGGCCCTAGGACCTCAGATGACCCATATCGTGGCTCTGCCTGACTACTGACTTTTACCCCTGTGCTGTCTGAATTTTAAATTTGGAGCCTTGTCCCTGTAAGGCCAGAAAACAAGAGTATCACCTGAACACTGCCTTGGGAGTAATCTGGCTTATCCTAAAAATCCAAAGAAAAGCCAGGCCTACAATAGGCTGATCTCAGGATGGCCTCCAAGCAGACCAAACTGATACTCCCAAAGGGAGCTGCATCCTCCCCAGCTCAGCTTCCTAAAACACCAGGGAACACCCTACCCACCCTCACGCCCTCCCACCCAATCACAGACCCCCAGACCCATCCGTTAACCCAGGCCTGCCCAACATCACACATGATGCAAGAAATAAAAGAGATGATGGAGTCACTGGGAAAGAGGATGGAGAGACTGGATAACAAGTTGGAGGAAGTGGGCTTAAGGATGGAGAGAAGGTGCAAAGACATAGAACAGAAGCTGGAGGAAAGGTGCAAAGATATAACACAGAAGCTGGAGGACCAAGGCAGAGATCTAGAGAGAAAGTGGGAAGAACAACGCAGAGCTGTGACAGCAGACCTAGACCAGATTAAGGAAGCAATGCAAACACACAACAAGAGAATGAGGGATGAAATGGGGAAAAATCTCAAAGAGATCAGGGAGAGTATGGAAAAGAGGATGGAAAAGGTGGAGAACCACATGGAGGGGCAGATAACAGAGATGAAAAGTATGGCTCAGGACCAAGCCACTATGATGCAATATTGGCAAATGGCGTCTGCAATCAGATTTAGAGGATGGAAAGAAACAACAAACGAAACCCAAGAGGACCTGCACAGAATCTTTGTAAGGGCCCTGGCAAAATTTCTGGGAAGGGAAGCCAAAGATATTGCATGGCAATTCGACAGAGTCCACAGAGTTAATTCATGGGCGGCAACAAACAGGCACCTACCAAGAGACGTGGTCATTCACTTCGTAACAATAGGGTTCCGGGACCTTATCTCCACAACGTCCTACAACAAAACATTATATGTCGAGGAACAAGAGGTGAAGGTGCTGAAAGAGATCCCCCCGAAGATGCTACGAGACAGAAAAGACTACAAGTTCCTGGTCAACGAACTGAGATCACGCGCTCTACAATATCGTTGGGAAGCCCCAACGGGAATGTCACTACTCTATAAAAGTAAAAGGTACCACCTGAACACGATCCAGAAAGCCAAAGAATTTCTTGAAAAGGAACTGAAGGTGGCAGGATCTCAACCCACAACGAGAGACAAAGCAGACGGGCCACTTGAAAACGGAAGGGACCTAGAACAAAGAGCAAACTACTCAGAAGCACAGACCGTTGCAGAAGGAGGAGAAGGGAATGGACCACCTCGAGATGCGACGACACGGAGAACAGAGAGCAACAAAAACAAGGAAACAGGGCAGATTATAGAGTCAAGGCAACTAAGATCCAATACCAAACGCACAGACCAGCAAGACAAGACCACACATAACACTATGAGCACCAATCCGGAAACCATGGGAATGAGACCAAGGAAGAAAGTAGGAGAAAGGGCAGAAGCGGTCTGGCAAGAGTATCCTGAAACCGATAATGACAAGTAAATACTTGACCTAGAACGTTAACGGGTTAAACTCTCCACAGAAAAGGAGGAAAATATTTCACTACCTGAATCAAGGTAAAAATGATATAATTTGCCTACAAGAAACACACATCAGAGCGGCGGACCAGAAATATTTAATCAACAACAAACTAGGCACACAATTTTTTGCAGCAGCACCAGGAAAGAAGAACGGGATTGTTATATATGTAAAGAAACATGTAATAGCTAAGCTAATAGAGTCGGACTCCCAAGGTAGATACCTAGCTATCGAAGTAACACAGGAAGACAAGAAGATTCTGGTGATGGGCATATATGCACCAAATCAACGACAAGGAAAATTCTACAAAAGGATTCACAAGAAGTTAATACAACTCAACTACAGATCATGTATTATATTGGGAGACTGGAACGGTGTCATAGAGATCGCCCTGGACAAAAAGAAGACTACACCTAACCCGCAAAAGCACTCCAAGTTGCCTAAATCCTTCTTCGACATGAAGTAGGACCTTGAACTGACAGACGTATGGAGGGAAAGGCACGGCAAAGAGCAAGAATTCACCTTTTTCTCTGACAGACATCAATTATTCTCCAGAATTGAATTTATCCTAACATCTAGCGATCTGCTGGTTCGCCTAAACGCTGTGAAAATCCTACCCAAAGTACTAACAGACCATAACCCGGTAGGGATGGAATTAAGACATGATCGGAAATCGAGGAGATCCTGGAGAATTAATGAAAACCTGTTTAGACACGAAGAAAAAGTGGCTGAATGCAAAAGTGCTATGAAGGAATTCTTCAGTATAAATATGACAAATGAAACACCTATGGAAATGATTTGGGACGCCAGCAAGGCATACATTCGCGGGATTCTCATGAACATGAATAACAGGCACCGTCGTAAACAAGAACAAAAAAGAAAGGAGTTAGAAGATGAGATAAGTAAGAAGGAGCAGCTACTAATAAAAAGACCGGAGGACAAAGTCACCAAAGAAGGAATCAAGATTCTAAGAAAACAATTTGACTTGTTGATGGCAGATCAAGTGGCAAGGAATATACAATACGCAAAACACAAGACATTCTGTAATGCCAACAAACCGGGTCGATGGCTGGCTTATACCATAAGGAAGAAGCAGAAATCCCGCATAATTGAAAAGATAGAGTACAAAGGCAAGGAAGAATTTCAACAGGAAACCATCAAGAAAGCTTTTACCGAGTTCTATGCAAAGCTATACGCCGAGGAGAAGACACCAGTCAAGGAGATAGATAAGTTTCTACAAAACGAAAAGTTACTGACCATCACCGATGAACAAAGAGACGCCCTGAATGCCTTGATCACAAAGGAGGAAATACATTCAGCGATCAAACAACTGAAAAAAGGAAAATCGCCCGGGACGGATGGGATAACAGCTACCTACTACAAGCATCTCCAAGAGGAAATGTTAGAACCCCTCAGAAAGCTATTTGTCAACATACAAGAAGGGGGCCAAGTCCCACCCTCCTGGAAAACAGCTTACATTTCTCTAATCCCCAAAGAGGGAAAAGATAATACACAACCTGCAAATTACAGACCCATCTCACTACTGAACACAGATTACAAAATCTTCACAAAAGTTTTGGCCACCAGACTAATGACTGTACTACAAAAAATAATTCACCCGGATCAAACGGGATTTATACAAGGACGTCAGATGAAAACTAATGTGAGACAGCTGTTGAACATAATAGAGTACTTGGAAAGGCATAACCAGGTACCCGCCACTCTCATGTTTGTGGATGCAGAAAAAGCCTTCGACAGATTGAACTGGCCGTTTCTGACGAACCTGGTCCGGGGGATGAAAATAGGAGAGCAGTTTCTCAACTCCATATTGGCAATTTACCAGAAACAAACAGGCCAGATCATTGTGAATGGTGACCTAACAGACTCATTCAACATAGAAAGAGGCACGAGACAGGGCTGCCCGCTGTCACCCTTGCTATTTGTTCTAACATTGGAGACTCTACTGAACAAGATAAGAGCAGCAGAAGACATAAAGGGCATACGGATTAGACAACAAGACTACAAACTGTGTGCCTTCGCAGACGACCTGCTGGTGACAGTGTCACAGCCAGTACAATCAGCGAAGAGACTGATGGCGATAATGAAAGACTATGGTAGGGTATCAGGCTTCAAAGTAAACATATCTAAGACGAAGATGCTAGTTAGAAATCTAGACAACAAAGTAAAACAAGACTTGGAAAGAATAACGGGTTGTGAAATAGTTAAAAAAGTTAAATACTTAGGAGTGGAGATAGAAGCAACGAATGCGAAATTATACAAAAATAACTACGAGGTGCTGTGGAACAAGATACAAACAGACCTGGACAGGTGGAAAACACTACAATTGTCCCTGCTGGGCAGGATAGCGGCTGTAAAAATGAACGTATTGCCAAGATTTCTATTTCTCTTTCAAATGCTACCCATACTCAAAAAGGACGTGGAATTGGACGACTGGCAGAAGGGCATCAACAGATTTATTTGGGATGGCAAGAAACCGAGAGTTAAATTAAAAATCATCCAAGACACAAGGAAGAGAGGGGGATTAAAAATGCCCAATCTAAAGTTATATTACTACGCCGCGGCATTGGTGGCACTGAGTGACTGGATCAACATGACAAACAAACGAATACTGAATATTGAAGGGCATGGTCTACTATTTGGATGGCACGCATACCTGGTGTATGACAAAAAGGCTGATACGAACTTCAGGGAGAACCCCCTACGAACCCCGTTGTTGTGGGTCTGGAGGAAATATAAGTACCTTCTACACGATAAGATCCCCATCTGGACGATACCCGGGCACGCAATAGGGGACATAAATACATCTCAAGGGCAGGAAGTGGTGCCCTATAGTAAACTTGTATTGGAAGAAAAAAATGGGTTTTCATTAAAGCCACCAAATACGCTAGCAGAAGAAGGAATAGGGGGTACCTGGCTATCATATTTGCAACTGCAGTCTAGGTGGCAAAAAGACATGAAGAAGGGCTTATCCCTGACAGATGAGAACTTAATTGAACAAATTAGAGAGCAGGGGATCATGCATATCAAACGAGTGTACGGTGCTCTGATAGAAATGGACTCTGAAACTGTGCTAATCAAGACCTGTATGGTAAAGTGGGAACAAGATTTTGGGCATCCTATCACGATGGAAACATGGGAGGAAATCTGGGTGAGAAATGTAGAATTCACGAAAGCGCAACATCTAAGGGAAAATTTCTACAAGATGTTCTACATCTACAAGATTTCTACATCTACATCCGAAAAAACTATCATACATCTATCCAGACACCCAACCTAAATGTTGGAGGTGTGGCAACGGGGAGGCTACATATTTTCATGTATGGTGGACATGTAGAAAAATTAAAGCCTTCTGGAGGAAGATATGGTGGACACTCCAAACCATTTTGAAAAAGCGTATTGAATTTCTACCTCAGGTTTTTTTGTTAGGGATCATAAAAGATTGCACTACCACTGAGACGAACTCAATTCTGAATTTGATCACAGCAGCTAGACTGCTGATGGGACAATACTGGAAGAAGCCAGAAATACCACCTATTGAAGATTGGACTTTGAAAGTAATACATTTGGCAGAAATGGCGAAAATTTCGGCATATTTGAAGGATCGCTCAAATGAACAATATATGATAGACTGGAAACAGTGGGTAGACTATATACAAGAGAAACACCAATCAAATAAAATAAAATGTATCTGGCGTATAGTTGAGGCTTGACGTGAGGAGTGAGGAATGTTTACCAAATCAGACGTTTACAAAGACTAATACTTAATGTTGTATTTTATGTTCTACGATGATTGCTTCTTAATATGTTCTTATGTTTAATGTTGAATGCTTTAATAAAAAATTAAAAAAAGAATAAAAAGTTTAAACTGATTAAAAGAATATTACACACTTGTGCAAAAAAAAAAATATCTTTGATAGTTCATGTTTTTCTGTCCCCAACTTTGACCCAACTATGCAGTAAACCTGGGAAACTTTCACTTCTGTTTAAGCACAGTTTGTCATATCATCTGACTTTATATAGCAAATAATATTTGAAACAAGCAAACTAGACTTCTAGGCATTTTATACCAAACTAATACATAGCACTTTCTTCTGGTGTATATCTTTATCTTGAATAATGATTTCACTCTAATTGATTTGGGCCAGGGGTAGGCAACCTTGGCTCTTTTTTGACTTGTGGACTTCAATTCCCAGAATTCCTGAGTCAGCATGGCTGGTTCAGGAATTCTGGGTATTGAAGTCCTCAAGTCATAAAAGAGCCAAGGTTGCCTACCCTGATTTGGGCAATTGCTTTGAAAACATTTAGAGGTCATGGACATCTTTTGGGGGCTCAGAGGACAGCAAGTGATGACATGTGCATTATGACATCAACATGCAAATGACATGACTTACACACAAACATTAGATGCCATGACATCATATAATAACATATTGGGATGATTTCATGACATGCATATTCTCATTTTGATGTTATTGCCACTTGTTAGGGATATTACTGTTAGTATTTTATGATTACCTACTAAACAATAAATATAAAGAAACAGGCATGCCACTGTAACATTTCTTTTAGGAAAGTAAGTTTCTTAATCTTGGTTTTGCTAAGGGACTAGTTGAGTAGTATTCAATAATTCCCTTTGGAGGAATAGCCAGATGGTCGCAGAAATTTAGTAACAGTAATAAAAAATGTGAATGTATATTTGAAATCAGACATCTATTTATTTGTTATTGCTGCTCCTCTGTTCTGCTATAACACCTGAACTATTTAACCTTTATTGCATATATACATCTGTCATGCATCAAAGAACAGATGGTGTCCATTCCCACAATTCTGAGTCTTCTGGTTGTAATCCCATTAAACTAGGCAAGATGTTTTTGTGCCTGTATCTGAGCAAAAGTTTCAAATATGTGAGTTATAGGACATTTTTCTTATTGTAATGGTCGAATTGTGACCCAGGATTACCTTGGTTTCCACCTCACACTAGTGATCATTAACTATTTGTAGGCAAGTTACCGTCATCTTTGCATTGGTAATATGGAGAGAAAAGTAGAGAAGTCTCGTGTTGTATATGAAGATAATGTGTATTGTGTACCATAAATATTAAACATTGGGATCTTATTTATCACTATTGATCAATTAATCCCCTAGTTTAAATAATATGTTTTCAATCTATAGATTATTTTTGCTTTTTAACATGGATTTTTATTTTGCAATAAACTTTTAAAATACGAGTAAGAAGTACATGACAGTGCAATAAGAATTTTAATGAAAAGGGGAAGAAAACTCATTGATTGAAGACCATATTGCAAGATTTGTTAGTAGCATGGTGTAATGGTATATGGGAAAGACCTTGGGAGACTGAGCAAAGAGATGCTGCCAGACAACAGTCAGATAAGAGACAGCGTAGCCCACAGCTGGATAATGGGTAGCACAAGAGACTCAGATGGGATCCTTTCTAGTTTCTCATGCTTCAGACTTGTAAGATTCTGCAGTTAAGCAGATTTAGCTCATCCGGTTGTGATTCCTGTCTGGTTTACCCTGCAAGAACACACGTGGTTAGAATAAAACAACCAAAAGAGTAGCTCACTAACTAAAAACAGTTTTTTTCATCTGTAAACACATGGGTTGAAAATTAATAAAGATAAAACCAAAATGTTAGTGAAAAATATTGCTGAAAAACAAAAAAAAAAGAACTGGTGGGAAAATTAGATATACAGATTGTGAAGAAGGTAAAATATTTAGGGATCCACCTGACAGCAAGATGCACAACAATTAAAGAGGATAATTATCATAAATTGAAAAGACAAATTGAAGTAGATTTGGATAAATGGAAAAATGTACAACTATCATTAATGGGAAGGATTGCGATAATCAAAATGAATATATTACCACAATTATTGTTTTTGTTTTCAACAATACCAATAATATTAGATAAGAAATATTTCGAGGGGCTTAATAAAATAATCTTGAAATATATTTGGCAGGGAAAAAAGGCAAGATATAAGATTGAGAGGTGGGTTTGGTCTACCTAATTGGGAATTGTACTATTAGGCTGCAGCATTATCATGGATGAGAGAATGGATCTTACTGAGGAATACAAGATTATTGACATTAGAGGGACATGATTTACAGTTGGGATGGCATGCTTTCATATGGTATGGAAAAAACAGAATACATAGCTATTTCCAGAGACACCATATAAGGAATTCTTTATTTGTAGTCTGGGAGAAAGTAAAGAGAAAGCATTATTTGAAGATCCCAAATTGGCTCTCAACTATAGAGGCGCTAATACACCCCAATATGTTTAACGTGGGAAACATTATAAGATATAAAGACTTACTAACAGATGTGGGGGAGTTGAAAACCAAACAACAATTAGAGGAACAAGGATTAAAGATGGATTGGTACATGAGAACGCAAATACAATCTAGATATGAAAAAGATGTTAAAATAGATGGTGTTAATTTGGGGACAACAGAGTTAGATGAAATACTCACAGGAACGGAAGAAAAATGGATTAAAAACGTAGTTATCTACTACATATGGAGTTAGAAGAGGAACAAGTGAAAGAGACAATGATAAAATGGACAGGGAATTTTGTTTTTGTTTTTTCAATCTTTTTTATTAATTTTTTTTTCATCAATATATGTTAATTTTTCCAACCAACAAGTTGTCTGGAGTTTGCTAAACTAATACATGTTCAATTCCTAATCCTTCATTCTTTTCTCTAACCAAGAATAAAATAAATTCCAAATTTGATAGTAGTCTGTATCTTCTTTGTCTTTCAGCCTCATAATTAATCTGTCCATCTCTGCACATTCCAATATCTTCCTGATTATTTCTTCCTCTGATGGCAATCCTTCATTCTTCCAATATTGTGCAAAAATTATTCTTGCTGCTGTGGTAATATGTAGGGTTAAATATAATTTCTGCTTATTAGTCTTTTCAGACATAATGCCTAGTAAAAAAAGTTCAGGTTTAAAATCCACTAGTTCATCCAATATTTTTTCTAACCACATATGTATATTTTTCCAATAAGCCTTTGCCTTCCCGCATGTCCACCAAATATGATAATACGTGCCTATATTATGTTTACATTTCCAACATCTATCTGACATATTTTTAAACATGTTTGCTAATCTTGCTGGTGGAAGGTGCCGTCTATAAAACATTTTATACAGATTTTCTTTGTATGAAGTTGACATTGTTAATTTATAGTTTCTCTCCCATAGCATTTGCCATTTTTCTAATTCTATGTTATAACCAAAAATTTTTGCCCATCTTATCATTGTTTCCTTCACTTGTTCACTTTCCATATCTAGAATTAACAAAAATTATACATTTTCTTAATTAATTTCTCATCTGAGGTTAACAAAATTTTATCAAACAGTTTGATCCTTGTAAAATCCATACATTTTTACATCTTTTTCATATCTATTTTGTATCTGTAAATGTGCCCACCAGGATAGATTAATTCCTAAATTTTCCAATTCTTGTTTATATTTTAATTTCCCATGAATATCTAAGATATCTTTATATGTCCATACTTTTTCAAAATCTACCAGATTCGGATGTATAAATGCCTCCATCGTTGACAACCACCCTGGAATTTTAAAATATATTTTAGCTTTAATTTTTTCCCATACTGTTAATAAGGCATTTCTTATAAAATGATTTTGAAAGTACTTATGGACTCTGTTTTTCCCATACCATAAAAAAGCATGCCACCCCAATTGTAAATCATGTCCTTCTAAATACAATTACCTTTTATTTCTAAGTGTTATCCACTCTTTCACCCATGTTTTCATCTTAATTCTAGCTTTTTTCCCCTGCCAAATAAAATTCAAAACCAATTAATTTAAATTTTGAAAAAATTTTCTCTCAAGTTTTATCGGAATCGTTTGAAATAAAAATAAAATCTTTGGCAACAAATTCATTTTGGATACACAATTGAATTAGATAGATGTCAGCAACTATGGGAAAGAAACTATAAATTGGCAACGGCGACTGCGTATAAAGAAAATATGTACAAAATGTTTTACAGATGGCACATGTCTCCAGAAAGATTAGCTAAAATGTTTAAGGACAGGTCTATGAAATGTTGGAAATGTCATCAGATACCAGGTTCCTTCTACCATATGTGGTGGACGTGTGTAGAAGCTAAAATTTATTGGAATAAAATTAGAACATGGATAGAAAAGATGATACAACAACATATAGAACTAAGACCAGAAATATTCCTGTTGGGTATTCTACCAGGGAAATACAATAAAGAGAAAACATACCGGTATTTAATTATTCATATAATTACGGCAGCTAGGATTGCGTTTGCACAAAATTGGAAAGCACTGAAAGCCCCCCCCCCGAGGGAGAGGTGATTGGGAAAATACTGAAATGTGCAGAAATGAATAGACTAACAATGACAGTTAAAGATAAGACAGAGTCAGACTACTATGAAATCTGGGGAACCTTTTATGATTGGCTGAAAAGAGAATATGGTTAAAAGATAGTTAACATCAATTTAGATGGAAGAAGGAGCAGATAAGGAGGAAGACCCAGGCGACACAGTATTGAATAACTGGAGGTTGTATAAATATTTATAGAAGTATATACCGAGAAGGTTAGATAAATAGAAGTACTAATGTAAGAGAAAATTAATCTTATTGTATATAATACACATAGGGAAATTTGGAGAGAGGAGTTGCTCGGACATTGCCCCTGAATTGTATCTGAAGAGGGATGAGAGGGAAGAAAGGAGAGGAGAGAGAAAAGAGTAAAGGAGGAGAGAAGGAAGTAGGAAGGTGGGAGGAGAAGAGAAGTGGGGAGAAAGGGGAGGAGAGTGGTGAAGGAAAGAGGAGAGGAAGAAGAGGAAAGTAGGGAAGAGAAGAAAGGGAGAAAGAAGGTAGAGAAGAAGGAGTATGGATACAGTGAAAGGGGAAATGGGCGAGCAACACCAAAAGTCATGTGTATGTATTTATTTCATTTTATTAAAAATATAAATGTAAAAAAGAATGTATGTTAACATCTGATAAATATCACGGTATATGTATGGGGGAGAGTTTGGAAAAATAAAAAATTATTTAAAAAAAAGAATAAAACAACCAAAAGAGTAGCTCGCTAACTAAAAACAGTTTTTTCATCTGTAAACACATGATAATTCTATATAATTTTAACCCACCACATAATTTTTTTTTTTGCCTTCCCAAATTATTCAAGGTAGGAAGATAACTGGATCATTATTTCCCAACTTGCCTGCCAACATTATCTTTTTAAGTTTGGTGAAGTGGTTAAGGCACCAGGCTAGAAAACGGTAGATTGTGAGTTCCAGTCCTGCATTAGCCATAAAAACTGGCTGGGTGACTTTGGACTAATCA
Source organism: Bothrops alternatus (assembly GCA_034064705.1). Taxonomy (NCBI): domain Eukaryota; kingdom Metazoa; phylum Chordata; class Lepidosauria; order Squamata; family Viperidae; genus Bothrops; species Bothrops alternatus. The sequence continues at coordinate 1,796,510 of JARGCV010000031.1, read as the reverse complement.
CTCACTCTCCGCCCACCTCTCAGGGGGTCACAGGGTTGCTGTCGTGAAGAAAATAGGAGCAGAAAGGTGTATTAGGTATGTTTGTTACCTTGAGTTATTTATAAAAATAGTAAAGGCAGGAGACAGACAGATAGGCAGACAGACCTTCTTTCACTGAAGCAATGTGTATTCAATTAGGGAGCTCACAAAAATTGGAATTTCATCCATAGTGCTCTCTTTTGTTCAAAGAAGACTCCAGAAGGAACCATGTGATGGGCACACTTAATTCTGAGCCTTCCCAGTACCCATTTTCATCTTTTAAAAAAGTCCTTTGTTGAAAAAGGTTCTCAAATGCCATAGTGGTATGGCCTATATACGGTAGTATAGAACAGGAATCTCAGATTCTCCAAGTCATTTTCTGCACCCCACAACCATTCATTGTAGGGGCTGAAAACACTGCCAAGCAAAGCCAACACAATATGTGCCATGTAAACAGGCATAGTGAGGGCTCCAGGAATGAAACAGGATGACAACGTGAGCCTAACAATATATTTTAACCCAATGTGACTAGTCTTCCTGCAGCAGTGAGATCCGGTCAGTTGGTCAAGGCAATTGGGCCCACTCTTCTGTTTTATAGTACAGTAGTGGCCAAAATTGTGGAAACCTTTTGGGAAAAGTGTACAGTAGAAATGCCACCTTTGGTTAAGTTTCCACCAATTTTTCTTCTAATTTCTTTATAACTGTAGCCTTGTTCACTTAATAATACTATTTTACATCGCTTTCTGGGCAACCATTCAACTCTTTGCACCATTACTTCAATTTTATTACATTTTTTTTAATATATAAAATTCTTTTATTAAAACAATCAACATTGAACATAAAAACATATTGTGCAGCAATCATCATGGCACCTGATATACAATACTAAGTATTAGTCATTGAAAACGTCTGAATTAGTAAGCCTTTTTCCACCCCTCGCGTCTAGCCTCAACTATACTCCTGTTACACTTTGTTTGATTGGTGCTTCTCTTATCTGGTTCCATATTAATGTGATCAACATTAAACCAAAGATCCTATTGCTAAACAATCATCCTAGAACATAGCATACAACATTAGGTATTTTACAAGCTCACTAAATGAAAGAACACAAAAAAACCCAACCAACTTGATAGCGATCACATAACACATTGACAAATTTCCTTTCACCTTCAGTACATGACATCAATAACTGAATCCTACTGTGATCTGATTGGCTCATCGCCAAAACAAGATGACACCTGATTGGCTCCCTAATTGGCTCTCTCATGCTCATTGGCTACAATCAGATGAAGGAAAGCTACCTGATATCAACCTAAGCAAGTTGTGCTTCCTTTTTCTGGTTATTTGGCTATAACTTTTCATAGAATACAGTACAGATAATTGAACAAACTCTGTTGCATTACATTCTTGATTAAATTATCTTTCCATTGATATATAGTTTTATGGCACTACTCCCCAAACAAAAGTGGTGTTATTAGCCATCAAACCTCAAAAATACACTTTCCTCAAAGGTTTCCACAATTTTGGCCACTACTGTACATGCTACCACATTACAAAAAAGATGTTGAAACTTTGGGAAAAGTGCAAAGAAGAGCAACTAAGGTGATTAAAGGCCTGGAGACTAAAACATAAGAAGAACGATTGCAGGATTTGGGTATGGCTAGTCTAGAGAAAGAAGGACTAGGGGTGGGAGGACATGTTAGCAGTATTCCAGTATTTGAGGGGCTGCCACAAAGAAGAGAGGGTCAGCTTATATTCCAAAGTACCAGACAAGACAAGACAAGAAACAATGGATGGAAACGAATCAAGGAGAGAAGCAACCTGGAATTAAGGAGAAACTTCCTAACAGGGAGATCAATTAACCAGCTGAACAGCTTTGCCTTCAGAAGTTGTAGATACTTCATCACTGGAGTTTTTTAAGAAGAGACTGGACAGTCACTTGTCTGAAATGGTATAGGGTCTGCGGTTTGACCTCCAAGGTCACTTCCAGCTCTATTCTGATTTGATTTGAAATGGTACCCGGAACTCCAGGCATAGGCAGCAGGCCAAGAAAGAAAGCCAGCAGATTGGGCTTCCCCAAGAAAGGGAAAGAAGAGGTCATCAAAGAGGTGGGGTGTGGGCTGATTGCCAGCTAAGAGACAGGAATGACAGTGCATGGCCCTTCAAGTTCTCCTTGCTGAGCAGAGGTGGGAAGGAATCTACTGGGCAAGGAGAAAGAAGAGAAAGAAAGCAAATGAGAAGAACAGATACCTCTGCTCAGCAAGGAAAGGAGGGGTTAAAACAAAAAAACAAAATTTGGATCACTGTTAAGACGGGTGGGTTTTCTGGATTGTATCATCCTAAATCCATCTTGATAAAATATATACTATCAACACAATAATAAAACCAAATATTGATGTTCTGGTTAATGCAAAACACTGCAAGTTATGTGACCAAATTCAAGCAGCAGTTTTGCAACTCTGTTTTTAAAGTATTTCTGTTTCCTAGTAACTTTTCTCAATGAAATAAACTGATGTGTGATAGCATTCCACAATACTCTTTCTTCATTTTTCGCTCATTGGAGACTTTAGTATCAATATGTGAAAAGGCTTCAGCTTTGCAGCCCTTTGGCTAATGAATGCTTCCTTATATGACACTGGGCTTGAGTGTGAAACCTATAATGTAGACTGTAGTTGTTAACCCTTAGTCAAGAATGGTGCTCTCGTTTCGAAACATTCCGCATTTTTTCTTCATAACTAAAGTTATGATCAGAGTGGGGTACTGGTACTTTTTTCTCTCTTAATTCTATTATTCATCTCAAGTTGTGCTTTTAATAAAATACTTAGCATCATGTGATTTACAAAAGCTGCCTCCAGAAGCGGTGAATGCTCCAACACTGGAAGTTTTTAAGAAGAGACTGGACAGCCATTTGTCTGAAATGGTATAGGGTTTCCTGACTGAGCAGTGGGTTGGATTAGATGACCTCCAAGATCCCTTCCAACTTTATTATTATTATTATTATTATTATTATCATCATTATTATTATTATCATCATCATCATTATCATTATTATCTGTATGAAAATAAATATGGTGTCCTCGAGGTACTATAAGATTTTTTAAAATTCTTGTTAGAACAGTAATTCATAGGATCCTTCAAAATTTAAGGAATATTACAGAGTTTTTAAAAAATGGCCATGCTCAGACAATTCATGATTTCCTCAGTCACGATTTATAAAGCCAGGACATAACATCAAGGCTAAGTAAGTCTCTGGCGTCGTCTTCTTCTTCTATTATAATCTGAAGTTTTTTCTGACCTATCCCAGAAAAAGATGCAGTAACTTGATGTGTTGTACGCAGATTACACAGGGTTTGTGCCTTCAAGTATCTTTTTTGGAGCCCAGAGTTTTCCACAGCCAGATCTGTACTCTCTATATTGGGCACTAATTATTCAGACATCAGTTATCCAGAATTCTTTAGCTCAACCTATTTTATCCCATGATAAGTACTGGGATGCCATATTGGGCAGATCTGAAAATTAATTAGGGGTATAATTTTTTTCCTGCAAGCTAAATAGCTGCCGTGAGGTATATAAACTCATGATGCTACTTAATTTTAGCCCCTACCACCTTGCGTGCAATGCTCCTTAACATCCTACTTGCCTTGTTCGTTTTCTAGACAAGGGCTGACATTTCCGAACAAAGCATATATACTGTTTATAAGTTGCACTTGGAGCCCAGAGACATTCTTGGGAATAAAGGCGATGTTTGCAATTCATCAGCTCATTAATTTCTCTATTTAGAAAAAAAAATAGCCAATTAGGGCAGGAAGTCTGGCAGAAGCCAAAGGAATTGTCTGCAGATACACAACACAACTGGGGGTCAAATAGTGCCCAGGCACATTTTGCATTCCTTACCTTAACCATGGTTTTTCTACAATTCAGTAGTGGGTAGATATCCCCAATACTTTGCTGGAGGTTCATGCAGCTAGTCAAAAAGAAGGGAGAAGATAAGTGAGGTTTACAGGAAGATCCTATAGGAAGAGTTGATGAGTTGCCCTTGGGTAGATCAATATATTGTAACTTGCTATAACATTCAGCAGAGCTATTTTGTGAGTTAGGACACTGTTGCTTGTAGCTCGTTTGTAAGAGTGTCCACTCCATAAATTTCACACATATTCTTTAGCTTCAAAAAACATGGACAGATGGCGTAATGTGTCAGGTAAATACGCTCAGTTGTGAAATGCAGTGTGATTTTTCTAACATTCTAATGTCACAAGTTATATTTTGTCCTGGGTTTGTGACTCTAGCTTGTTAGGACTGAAAGAAGACAAGGTTACTTAATTGCAGATGATGCTAACAAGCCACAAATTGTCCAAGTTTGTTCAGCTGCTCTTGGCAAGTGCCAAGCAAGAGCAGTCAGGCGGTGTGCATCCCTGCTTGTTCATGATAAGCTAAAAATTTTAAGAATTCTCGCTTACCTCGGTGTTCAAACATTGTAACAAATAATCCTCTTTACTGCCATCGCTTTGACTGGAAGCAAAATACAACTGCTCTTTCTAAGCTTTGGATCAGGGAAAAAATAAGTTGTTTCTTCTGGTGGCAGTGTTTGTGACTTTGAAGTATCCGTCATCTTTTTATTATGCAGATTGTTTTTAAGTTTTAAATATAAAATTCATGTTACTTCTGCTAAACATCTACTGAGTGCTTTCTGATTGAATAAATAGATGCTGAAAACTTCAAGTATTTATATTTATTATGATGTGAGTTTCCACACAGCTGAATTTTCAAGCACAGCTTACTGATTTACCTTTATGATTTAATTGATTAAAACAAATAGGAAAATAACTTGATTCCAGAGGGAAAAAGTAAAATAGCAATGCTACTTAGAGGCAATAGATCAGCGGTTCTCAACCTGTGGGTCGCGACCCCATTTGGGATCAAACGACCATTTCACGGGGGTCGCCAAACAACGCAGTTCGCCATTTTTTCCCCTTTTCCCCTCGGCCAATGCAGGGGGCAGCACTGCGCATGCACAATGCGGGCCATTGCGCCACGCATGCACGATGCGGGCCGCCACGCATGCGTGGTGCAGGTCGGGGTCGTGGCCTGAAAAAGGTTGAGAACCGCTGCAATAGATGGAATTATTTTGCGGTGCATATTCTTGATGGATTAAAAACTGATAACTATTTCTGAATGAACAGTCTCTGGCACTTCATAATAAATTATGTATCCTTTTACACCAGCAATCTTCTAATTGTAAATTGTGAGTCATGCCTGGCTTTGCTTCTTGCCTAATTATATAAGTAGCTTTGACAAATGACATCCTGCTTCCTACTGGCCAGCTTTAGTGACCTTGTCATTATTACTAATGGCTAGTTGTAGCTGCTTCAAGCAAAATAAGCAGCTTCAAGTTTTTAGCTGCTAAATTGTTACTTAGCCTATTCTTTCCCTTTCACTCCAGAGCACCAAAAACTGGAGAGCAGCAGTTGATCTCTGTGGACGACTTCTGACAGCCCATGGTCAAGGCTATGGTAAAAGCGGACTACCCACCAGTCACACAACAGACTCTCTTCAGGTATGTTTGCCTGCAGGTCAGGCAAAAGTTAGGATGCATGTTAAACATGCACATCTTAAACGTGTGGGAATGGGCACTTGGCTCCACATTAAGGATCTACCCAGAAATGTCGAACACACACTGTATACCTCCAATTTTTTCTCCAGTTATTCCCTGATCTTTCTTAAGATTCTTTCAGATGAGTGATACATAATTCTTGCAGTTATGAATGAAAAAACAAGGTCGACATTTCTTACTTAAACAGTTCACTTTACTATGGTGCTTAGGAAAAATAGATACTGCCTTCGCTTGTTCTAGCATAGAAACATAGGGGGTGACCATCATGAGAAAATAATTGACTTTTTGGTTAAATTTTAAGATGTATTAACAGTTAGCATATGTTTTTATTAGTGCTGCAAATTTAAAGTATTGCAAATATTTCTTTATAAGCAATTGCAACATCTAAATTAGAAATATTAAGGACCAAAAGATAGAAAAGTGTTTTGTTTGAAAGAGCCAGTAATGTATCTGCATTTTGAACCTCTTATGAGAGGCAGCTAAGGTGAATAATTGAGAATAGGAATGATCCATATATGTCTTCAATTAATGTCAACATATTAATTCTCCAGCACTAGGAGATGGAGAATCCACCAATGGGTTATGACTGTATTCCTGCCCAATCAGATCAAGTCAGCCAAAGCTGCCACACCCCTTCCTGGACCTTACCCAGTTTTTGACTTGATCTGGCCCAGGATGGACGTAAAACGTGGCTCCTAGGCAGATACAGTCATCTATTGGTGGATTCTTCAGAGTTTAGAGTAGATCTTTGAAAAAATTTCCTTGCAGTTTAAACAGGGGCTTGGGAACTTGGCTCCCAACCTCCCCTGGAAGAAAGGCAGTTGCAGCTGAATGGGGGGAAGGAGCTCCTTCTGCCCCCCCCCATCTTCTCCACTTGGATTCCCTCCCCCCAAGTCCTTGGAGGAATGGGACGACAGGAGACCCGGTAACTACTTGCCGGCCGGGGGGAGGAGGGTGGAAGGCAGGGGGGAGGCGAAGGGGAGGGGGGCCCCCTCACCCTTCGCCGTTCGCGTTCCCCCCTTCCAGAGACCGCTGGGGAAACGCCGATCGGCCGATCGGCGGCCCACGCGGCCTCACCCTGCTCCCGGACCGCAGGGATCACGCCGATCAGCTAATCGGCGGCCCACGCGGCCTCCCTTATTACCGGACCGCGGGGATCGCGCCGATCAGCTGATCGGCGGCCCGCACGGCCTCGCCAATTACCGGACCGTGGGGATCGCGCCGATCAGCTGATCGGCGGCCCACGCAGCCTTGCTTGCCCCGGGCCGCGGGGATCGCGCGACGCGGCCTGGCTCTGTTACGGACCACGGGGCCGCGTTTTGCACCACGTTCCAAGCGTGGAAGAATTTAAACGCGGCGCGCGCCAATCAGCTGATTGGCGGCTGAGGAAACCGGCGCCGATCAGATGACCGGTGGCCGGTGGGAGGCCTAGCGCATTGCACCCTTCCTCCCTTCTTCCCATCAGGGGGAAGCCTCAAGGGGCGAGGGGGAAGCGGGGAGGCCACAGCGGACGCCATTTGGGCCACGTGGCGCGGCCTTCCACAAAGGCACTAAGGCCGCGGGAGGCGATCAAGGACCTCCCTCCTCCTCCCCCCCCTTTCAGGCTTAAGCCTACAGCAGGGTGTCAGGCCCAGTAGCGGGCCTACCTAGGCCACTTCATACCAACAAAGACCCCCTTTCCAAGATCTGTGTCTCCCATTGCCTCCTTGTTCACTCCTTTGGCTCCGCTCGGATTCCAGGCACCCCCATTAGTGTGTCTGTCCTTATCTGAGCAACCTTACGTGGATTCCAGGTACCCCCCCCACAGTGGGCCTGTTCTTATCCACCGTATTTTCTAGCCGGATTCCAGGCGCCCCGTTTAGTGTGTCTGCTGTTATCCGTGCACAGCCGTAGTGGGTTTCCAGACGTCCCAGCAGTGCGCTCCTTACCCACACATAGGTTTCCCTGGGTTCCAGGCGCCCCCTCTTGTGCTCCTGTCCTTATCCAGTGGGCTATACTCTCTAGATATCCGGGGGCCCCTCTCGTGTCCCGGCGATATCGGAGAATGGAAGAGGCCACCCCACCTTCTTCACAAGCCCCTCCATCCTCATCAGGTCAACCTGGTCTGGAAGGCACCAACAGGTCGGCAGCCAAATCTAGCGTTAGATCTGCCACCATGACCTCTAGGAGAGCAGACAGGCAGGACAAGAGGAGACACCAGGCCTTGGAAAAGGAGTTCTCCAAGGCGCAGAAAAGAGCAAAATTGGCGCCGGAATCACCTCTAGGGCCGTCTACAGACGACCTTCAGCCCATGGACCGACTCCCAGGCCCTCAAGGGTCCCCTGAGGCCACGTTCACTCCCACAGCAGCGGGACTCCATACAAGCGAGCAAGCGGCCCTCCCCAACGAGGACCGCCTAGCCCTACTTATCGCCCAGGCAGTGGATCGAGCCCTGGAGGCCAGAGCGCAGGCATCCACCACTCGCAAACGCAGCCCACACCGGGAGACGAGGGCGTACGATAGCCCCACATCTTCCTCAGCATCTCAGGTATCGGAGGAATCGTACCTAGAAGAGGCAGGGACAGATCAGGGGGTACCAATGTCTGACGAGGAGGAGGATCCACCGGAATCCCCCGCCTCCAAAGGACTATTCAACCCATCCTCCTTCCTGACCTTGCTACGCAAGGCCGCATCAACCGCACACCTGGGGCCCGAAACCCCAGCGGCAACGCCCTCCGACCCACAGGATACGGATGCAGAGGCACACCCTAGCTTCGTTGAACCGGTCATGACCAAGCACCACATTCCCTGTCCCTCCATGTTCCTGAAAGCGATCAAAACACAGTGGACATCACCGGCCTCTCTTCCCATGCCGAGCAGTACCGACAAGAAGTTGTTTGGTGTGGCCCCGAAATTGGAAGAGACACTGGAAGTACCTACCGTGGACGAATCCCTAGCACCCCTAGTGTCGTCCACCACCTTTTCAGGAGACCTCGATGAAGCCCTCAAGGCGGAGGACCGCAGGGGCGAGGCCACGTTCCGCAGAACGCACCAAGCAACCGCTTGGGCGATCAGAGCTTCTACTTCCGCCTCATTCTTTATTAGGGCCGCCCATGGTTGGCTCCAGGAGCTTCAAGGAAAGATCCTGGCGGAGGACCTCCACACGCAACAAGATCTCAGCAAGGTAGTGGCGGCTGCAGAGTACGCAGCAGACGCGACTCTCCAGGCCGCCCGGTTTTCATCCAGAGCTATGGCTTCCAATGTCACCGCCAGACGTCTGCTCTGGCTGAAACACTGGCAGGCGGACACTAGGTCCAAGTGGAAACTCGCAGCGGCCCCCTACCAAGGGGGAAAGTTGTTCGGGGACGCCTTGAACCCCTACACAACGGAAAACAAGGACAAACGCAGGGTCCTTAAACACGTGTTTAGGAGACAAGACAGGCGCACCGGAGCCTACCCATGGCGACAGCCCTTTCGGGCGGGAGCCAGGTACAACCAGTCCCAGACATCCCAGTCCTTTCCGACCAGGCAGGACAGACAGGAGAGACAGGCTGACAGGCAAAGCCCCAGACCCAGACAACAGCCCCAGAGCAAGCGGCCCTTTCGAGGCGCCAACAGGCCTTTCCGGCGCTCCAAATGACACCTTATTAGGACCGCCCATCGGGGGCAGACTCTCCCTGTTTGCCCACCAGTGGGAGGTCACCACCACGGACGCATGGGTACTCAACACCATCCGTCACGGACTCTCCTTGGAATTTGTCTCCACCCCCGCAAATCGGTTCCTCCCTTGTCCAAGCCCTCGCAACCGAATAAGAAGGAGGCTGATGGACGAGGCAGTGAACCATCTACTTCACATACGGGCCATAGAACCGGTTCCGATGGACCAGAGAGACCAGGGATTCTACTCCATCCTCTTCGTAGTCCCAAAGGCATCAGGGGGATGGAGAGCCATCCTAGACCTCAAAGGGCTAAATTACCACCTGGCATATCACAAGTTCAAGATGCAAACGCTCCGATCCATCTTGGGAAGCGTCAGAAAGGGGGACCTCCTGACATCTATCGACCTCACGGAGGCGTACCTCCATATCCCGATCTCTCTGGCACACCGACGGTTTCTACGGTTCGCCTACAGGGGGTGCCACTTTCAGTACAGGGCGCTCCCATTCGGCCTATCCTCCGCCCCAAGGGTCTTCACCAAGATCCTGGCAGCCCTATCAGCCAGCCTACAGATGGTGCCAATCAGAGTCCAGTGCTACCTGGACGATATTTTAATCCAGTCTGCGTCCACCCAGGCCGCCGAGTCGGACCTACGGGTGGTGGTAGGGCTACTCCAAAGTCACGGGTTCTCCATAAACTTTCCCAAGAGTCACCTAGTTCCCTCAACAAGGTTACTCCACCTCGGCGCCATCATAGACACCGTAGAGTGCCGGGTTTACCTATCCCAAGAGTGCCGGGAAAGCATAAGAAGCGTGATCCTCCAGACTCGCAGGAGTCGATCAGTAACATTGGCCAGCCTATCCCAGTTGCTAGGAAAGATGATTTCGGCCATTGCAATCGTGCCCTGGTCCAGGCTCCATTCCAGGGAGCTGCAATGGTTCCTATTGCCCTTCCAGAGGCAAAACCTCAGCGCCTCTCCCCAAAGAGTTCGCCTCCCGCCAGAGGTAATTCATTCCCTCAGATGGTGGCTATCACCAGCCATAAGCAGAGGGTCAGACTTCAGGGAGCCGGACCGGATAATACTCACCACGGATGCCAGCCTCTTTGGCTGGGGAGCGCACCTCCATTCACAGTGGGCATAGGGCCGGTGGTCCAGGGCGGACCTCCATCACAGCATAAATTGGCTCGAATTACGGGCCATCCACCTCGCCCTCTGTCACTTCCAGAACCGAGTGGCGCGCCAACACGTCCTGGTCCTCACCGACAACGTGACAGCCAAGGCTCATGTAAACAGTCAGGGAGGCACTCGGTCCCGAAGCCTCATGGCAGAGGCTCTCCTTCTGGGAACCTGGGCAGAACACAACCTAGCTTCCATCAGGGCTGATCACATATCCGGGGAAGCGAACACTCAGGCCGACTTCCTGAGCAGAACAATAGTGGACCACTTGGAGTGGCAACTTCATCCGAGGATCTTCAAAGAGATCTGCCACCGCTTCGGCTTGCCACAGGTGGACCTCTTTGCTTCCTCACACAATGCTCAGCTGCCCCGATTCTTTTCCCGCTTTCCAGCCAGAGAGGCGGAACAGACGGACGCCCTCCGGAGTCCGTGGCCACAGGGTCTCCTTTACGCCTTCCCCCCTCTGCCCCTCCTCCTGGCAGTGATACGCAAGCTCATCAGGGAATGAGCAGTGGTACTCCTAGTGGCCCCCCACTGGCCAAGGAGACCATGGTTCTCCGACCTGATGAGTCTCTCCCTGGCGGAACCCTGGAGGATTCCCCGGAACTTGTGTCGCTCAGTCAGGGAGACATTCACCACCCAGATCCTCAGTGGCTCCAGTTAGCCGCCTGGCACTTGAGCGCTCGATCCTGATAGGGGAACTCTGCTCCCCGGGGGTCATCACCATAATCCAGGCCTCCCGTCGCCCCTCCACCAACCGCATCTATGATGCCTCGTGGAAAAACTTCCAATTGTGGTGCTCCAGGCGGCGGCTGCCGCTTACGGACCTCACAATTGCCCATATTCTGGACTACTTGCTAGCCGGACTCAACAGGGGACTAGCCCCAAACACACTGCGCAGACAGGTTGCAGCGCTGGCAACGGTGCTCACATGCGACTCAGCAGGTACCCTGAGTCGCCATCCCCTCATCCGGTCCTTCCTAAAAGGGGCCTCCAACTCTAGACCCCCTACTGTACACAGGTATCGCAGGACATAGTGCTACCAGATTTTTGCCCCAATCCGTCACACGATAGGGAGCATCAATGGCAGAGCCTGGACGTACGGAGGGCGCTGAAGTGCTACATAGCACGTACAGCGGAATTCCGTAGGTCCGAAGCCCTGTTCATATCGTTCCACCCTTCCTAGAAGGGTCGGAAGGCATCCTCCTCCACAATTGGCAGGTGGATCAGAGCGTGTATCACCGGAGCGTATCAGGTGGAAGCCCTGCCAGTCCCAAGAGGGATCACGGCACACTCCACACGAAGGGCAGCTACCTCCACGGCCTGGTCCACACAGGCATCCATCGAGGAGGTATGCAGGGCAGCCACATGGGCTACACCATCCCCTTTCATCAGGGACTACAAGATTGATAGGTTTGCCTCGGCCGAGGCTGCCTTTGGCCGGAGAGTTCTCCAACAGGTTATTCTCCAAAGTGCCACACCGGACCAGTCTGCTGCCCACCCTCAGGGACAGTAGGCTTTGGTATGTCCCATTGGTGGATTCTCCATCTCCTAGTGCTGGAGAAGGGGTGTTGTCTTACCTGAACGCCTTTTCTCAGCACAGAGATGGAGAATCCACTCCCACCCGGGCAGACCAGTTAGGCCTAGAATTAGCATTAGTGGAAGGAGCCACGACGTCACACGGTCAGTCAAGGGCTACGCTCACGTCAAACACTGGGTAAGGTCCAGGAAGGGGCGTGGCAGCTTTGGCTGACTTGATCTGATTGGGCAGGAATACAGTCATAACCCATTGGTGGATTCTCCATCTCCGTGCTGAGAAAAGGTGTTCAGGTAAGACAACGCCCCTTCTGTATAATCAGATTGTGTATAGCATACTACCCAACCATGTAAGGTAATTTATTTGCAAATGAGTTCAAAAATAAAGAAAAAAATGCAGCTCAAGAGGAAAATTTCTGGAAAAAATGAGTTTGCTGAACTTGCATGTGCACATGAAAAATAATCTTTAGATCTATTAGTATCACAGGTATTTGTTCTTCATAGCTGAAAAAAATCTGATAATACATTTTTGTATTACAGTAATAGCTGTAAACTTTTTTTTTCTTTTGTACTTTCAAGATTTGGTTTGTAAGACTAGCGCTTCTGGTAAAACTGGGTCTGTACCAAAACGCTGAAGTGGAATTTGAACCATTTGGAAACCTAGACCAGCCTGATTTATATTATGAATATTATCCCCATGTATATCCAGGACGCAGAGGTAAAACTGTTTATATATTTATTCCTATTAACTGTTTCTTTGGGGTCTTGTATCATTTTTTATCAATAGTCACTGGTTTAATAATGAATGCAATACCATAATATAAACATTACAACATGTTACTGAAAAATATCACAAAATCTTTGCAATACTAATATATGCTGCTGCATCTTTTGATTAGTAGAAAATATTTCCTTTTCCAAAACGGATAGATTACACATTTCCGACAGTCGTTCCTTGAAATCTGGGAAAATATCACATTTCCAGTTTCTCTTTTAGCAATCCCACATGCTCCATACAGCTATAATTCCTGATAAACAGTCAAATTCCAAAGCTTGGATATATAGTTAAACATTACATTAGCACCTTTAACATTTAAACATTTTCCCATAAATGTATTTACATTACACTCATCTGTGGGGCCAGAGGTCTGAGCATTATAAATAATCACAAATATTTTAGAATTGTTAAATAGCAATTCTGTGGTCAGCAATATATGAGCAGGCTTTAATAAAAAGCATAGCCTATGCAGAGGCAGGTATTGACTGTAGTTAATATAAATAATATAAATATCTGGCTCTGCATAGGCTGTGCTTTTTATTGGTTCATATTGTTCTTAATTCTTCTATTGTTCAGAATTATGTCTGAGTACATAAATCATGTTTAAAGATTGGCTGCGAATTAGCATATAAAAGAAGACTTTAACTAAATTTACAAATCCTATTTTTTTCTAAGTATTCACATCTTCATATTATGTGGAAGCCACTCAGAACCATTGAGAATCAGCAGCATACAAGTTCAGTGAATCATTATTATTGTTGGCCACACATTCTTCCAGAGCCTTGAATATAAATTTAACTATGGTTCTAAAGGCAATTTAACATAACATGGCTTGCTTAGTTATGGTTTATAGTATCTTGGGAAAACACTGTCATGGATGAAAATAATAAACCAGTGAAAGAAAGCAAGAAAGCACAGTTTGTAGCAGGTCGAGGTGAAATCTATTCACTTTTGAAAGTAAATTTATTTTAAGGTACAAAGAAAACGTTTGTGACTATCCTAGATAAGCTGTCTGAATTTCTGCGGTAACTTACTGGTATTATCTGGAGAGATGATAACTTTCAGTACCGCTATTTGTTATTTTTCTGGGCTAAAGGGATACAGCCAAATACTGTATGCCAATTTAAGACATGACTTCCTTTCTAGGTGACCTTACTATGCCATACAAATGTGATTTCTCCTAAGTCTTGATGCAGTTGCTTAATATAGGTCAGTGGTTCTCAACCTTGGGGTCGCGACCCCATTTGGGGTCACGAGACCATTTCGCAGGGGTCGCCGGGCACCGCCGGCCGCCATTTTGTTTTTTGTTTTTATTTTAATTTATTTTAATTTTTTTTAATTTTTTTTTATTTTTTTTATTTTTTTTATTTTTTTTGGCGCGCGTGTGCCGCGCACGCTCAGATCCGCCCGTCGCGCCAGAAAATTTTTTTAAAAAAATTAAAAAAAAATAAAATAAAATAAATAAAATAAAATAAAATAAAAACAAAATGGCGGACCACGACGGGCGGATGTGCGCATGCGTGGCCCATGCGATGGGTCGATCCGCGCATGCGCAGATCCGCCATTTTGTTTTTGTTTTGTTTTTTTATTTTTTTTTAAAAAAAATTTTTGCGCGCGCGCACACACACGCGCGCGCCCCCGGGTCGGGGTCACGGCACGCATGGGTGGGCCAAGTGGGGTCTCAACCTCAGAAAGGTTGAGAACCACTGATATAGGTAGTCTTCGCTTAACAGACATTTGTTTGGCAATTGTTCAAAATTAGGACAATGCTGAAAAAAGCGACTTATGAACAGCCCTCACACTTACAACCAACACAGTGCCTCCTCAGTCATGTGATTGTGATTTGGATGCTTGGCAACCTGTCAGACCTTTACAGCAGTCGCAGCATCCCATGTCCTGTGATCACCATTTGCAGCCTTCCCAGATGACCTCTGACAAACAAAGTCAATGGAGAAGCCAGTAGGGAAGATCACATGTTGTTGTGGTCACATAATGTCTCACTCAGTGACTATGGTGATTCGTTTCATGACCATGGCAAAAAAAAAAAAGATAATAAAATTGGGTGCACTGGTAAGGTGCCACACTTGATGATTGCACCTCTTAATGATGAATTTTCTGGCCCCTGTTGTGTTGTAAGTCGAGGACTATATGTAGGGAGGATGTCCTACCGAGCATGTAACTAGAGAGGTGTTAATGAATGGGTGCATTGCATTTGTAGGTCAAATGATGCTATATTGCATAGCAGTCTAGGTAAAACAATTAATATACACGTATTGAGAAAGTGTCAGGCATGGACCAGCCTTTGTGTATTTGTTCATTTGCAATTTGGAAAGTTACTTTTTTTTTTAAGTTAAGGTTTAGTCAGTAATCCATGATCAAACATACTGCAGCATCCATATTTATGGATTCCTGAACAATAGTAAATTAGCAAGTAGAATTGTAATCAAATCCAAGAGACAATATATACATCTGGTCTTTATGCAAAAGAGGGTGGCAGGTATGTTAGATCAAACAATTTATCTGTATTGTTGGACAAGAAACAATGTTTGGAAACTGAACAAAGAGAGAAGCAATCTAGAATTAAGGAGAAACTTCCTGACAGTGAGGACAATTAACCAGTGGAACAGCTTGCCTCCATCACTGGAGATTTTTAAGAAGAGGCTAGACAGTCACTTGTCCGAGATGGTATAGGTCAGTGGTGGCGAACCTATGGCACGGGTGCCAGAGGCGGCACTCAGAGCCCTCTCTGTGGGCAAATACGCCGTTGTCCCAGTCCTAGGCCTTCAGCTGGGTTTTATAAAATCTTTTTGCTTTAGGCCTCCGCTGCCGTGTACAAAAAAAAGAAGGTTCAATCAGTCAATTTCAACTTCTCGGGAAAAAAAAGATCTTGCAAAGTTGGAATTGATTGATTGAACTTTTTAGTCCCACCCAGTCTGCTGTTACCACCGTAGCCACGCCCACCCAATGGGCCACACCTACCCGGCACCCGATGATACATAAGTGGGTTTTGGGTTGCACTTTGGGCACTCGGTCTCTAAAAGGTTCGCCATCACTGGTATAGGTTCTCCTGCTTAAGCGGGGGGGCTGGACTAGAAGACCTCCATGGTCCCTTCCAGCTCTATTCTATTCCATTCTATTTTATCCTCATGACCTGAGAGATGGAAAGAGTGTATTTGAAAATATGCCTTAGAAAAAGAATAGCAAAAGACATCTGAACTGGTGTCATTAAGTAGCTAATTTTAATTTAAAAAACAAACATGAAGTATAAGGATACTTTAGCTACTGTGCAGTAATCATCATCCTTGATAATATGCTGATGGTTGCTTAATTTTCTTTTCATTTTTTCCATATAACAAGCATAAATGTAAAATCTTTGATTTATTTATCTCATTTTGATTCACAATAGATAAAGGAATTAGGCAATTAAAATGCACTTTGCAATCAAATATGTCAAGATGCAAATAAATAATGGTTATGAAAGTGATATAAAATATATTTCATTTAATTCATGTGTGCAATTTAGATCAATTCAAAATATTCATTGAATTAAATACGGTATATTTATTTTAGAACAGCATGTACATTCCAGCCTAGAATCTTATGAATATCCAGGGATTGTGTAGCTGTTGTTTAGCCTCCGTATAAGTAAATTTATTAAATATCTATCTTTTACTTCATTTTTCCCCTCTCTGATTTTTTTCTCCTTTTTATGTGCCAACTCTAAGAGCATCTCAATTACCCAACTATCCTATCAACTTTACTAACACATCAAATGTATTTTACCTTAGCTTCTCTTGAATCCTAATGTTCTTATATCTCCTTTCATTAACAAAGATTAAGTTAGTTTTCTTTATGTTGGCTGAATAAACCTGACTTCTTAGGAACTTGTTTTTTAATCTACATAGTAAAGCTTCAAAGTGTGTGCAAAAGCTTGCCGATGGGAGCAAATAGCTAATACGTGTATATAATCACCCGCAGGTAGGATGTTTAACGTGGTGGATCCATATGCATGTGCATTCTTACCTACTCATTTCTTTGTGACAAATGCCTTCATGCTGCTGATGTGAAAATGAATATGTGCTATGGAGAGTAAGGATTCACTGCTGCTCTATACCAAATTGCAGATATGCAAGTTTGGGAAATAAGGATTTTATATTAGTTTAGTTTTGTAGCCACCATTGCTCAGCACAAGTTTCTGTTGATTGCCTGGCCCAGTTTCAGACATGAAACTGGTTTTTTCAGGTTCAATGTTAGTAAATAGTTACCGCTCAGTGGCTACTCTATTGATCACTTCAGCAAAGAGTAGAAGTTAATTATGACAGTCAGTTGATGATTTTGCCAAAGGAAAAAAGTACTAATAGCACCTGATTTCCCTGTCTCCCCCTGTTCTCTTTTTCTGTCAAGAAATTGCTATGCCAAGATTTCAAAAAGCCCCAGGATTTTAAATTGACTAAGGTATGCATTATTCTATTTGATCACTGCATGACATGTGGCCTGATCTTTTAAAATCAGGCATCTGCTAATTCTTCCCTTAAAAACCGTATGTAAGGGCAAGGGGCAAGATGGCGAGGTCTATATCTTTACCGTTGTTTGAAGACATAGAACTCCACATAGTGATTTATTTGTTCTTTTGTGGTTGAAAAAAAAAAGGTGTGAATGGACCCCTTAGTTTTAAAATGCATGGCTTCAGAAATTGTGATCACAACTTACGTACTCAAGGTAGCATTAAATATATTTTTAAATGATGAGGAGCAGTAGAACATTTTTCTACTGTTCTGCTCTCAGAAATATCAAATTACGTATTTTCTTAACAAGGCCATGCTAATAAATAAAGGTAGAATTGTTGGGTTGGAAAGTTTACCTCTGTTCTCACCTAGTGGTGTTGCAGTATACATGGCAGAGAATCTAGCATCCAAGTGAATTGTTGATTTTCAAGTGAATTGAACAAAGACATCAGGCGTAAGCCTTCAGTCATGCCATAACATTGTCAGGCTGCTACATTTTGTTTTCCTTGCTATTCTTGGGTTGCTATAGGTAGCCCTAATCTGTTGTTGTTTTGTTTTTGTTTTTGTTTTTTTAAAAATCAGGTGTTGTGTCTCAGTTATTCCCATCAAGATACTCTCGTATCTTTTGGCAGTTGCCAAATCTATGTTTAGGAGACTTTGTGCCACCATCATTTTTGAGAACTGTTAATTTACAAACAGAGCTTGTGGGGATTATATGTAAATTACATCGAAATATAAGCCTGGATGACTATTACAGAACATTAAGATCTATCTCTTCATTTTGAAAAAAAAATTGCATCCTTAGTAATGCTGGAATTCCTTGAATCTCTGTTTTCCTTTGTTTGGTGCTGTCTTCTCAATTGTGAATGAATCGTACTGAATTTCTGAAAAAGTATCCACTGCATTTAAGGTATTATACATCAGCTCAGAGACCAAACCTGCAGCTAATAATAAAGAATGCAGAAGCAGTGATGCCAGTCTGCTTCTTTGATGTTCCAGCCTCTGTTTCTTTTTGACAGCCAAAGGGCCAGCCGGCCAGCCCTATCTACGTAGCTTAAGCAAGAGGTGACTGAAAAGGGATGTGTGCATTATTCACTTCTGAACAGCTAAACAAGTAAGGTAGACTCTCTTTATTCAAAGCTGAAATTCTGTGTGAATGTCAGCTGTATATTCTATGTCCAATCTTTATTTAGAAGAAAAAAGGGTGACACGGGGGAATGGAGTTATTTCTTTTCCTTAAAGAAAGTCTAAAGGGTAGGTGGGCGTGGGGATTATGAACAGCTGATTCTTTTAGTTTTGAGAAGTGCTTGCCTGCAGGATCTAGGAAATAGCAGCTAATTCACTGTTCTCTCTGACATCTGTTCGTAATTCAGTGAGATCATCCTTGGCTTTAGGCTTACAATTTGCTGCAAATATCGAAATAAATTTTAAAAGGAGGGGATTTTAAACAGCAGCCAGTTTTAAAATATGGCTCTTGTGAACTTGGAACATGATTGATGCCTTGATACATTCGATTTAAGAACTATGCAATCGCATGCTTGTCTTATCTGTTACAAAAGCTTGAAAAATCCTTTTTTGCTTCAAAATGCTTCTTGCTCGCCTCTTATTCTTGCCCCTTTTTACCTATTTTCTTCTATATGTGTTTCCAAAAATCTGAAAACTAGGAAGCTAACACTATTTTGGGAAAAAAATAGCAGATCAAAGACCAGATAAGGCAGCTTTTTTTTTTGTTCTCCCTGTTTACCGTAGGCACATTTCAAAAATGCATTGGGTTTCCCTCTAGTGGGAGCAGCAGCATCCTACCATCATATCTGCTGCTAAAAATCTTCTATGCAAAATTCTATACAAGGAAGGGGATGTTCCTAGGAGATCCTTGTAATTAAAGCGCTTTCTGGGATTACTTTGCCTTTTTTTTTCAGTTCTTCTAAACGAGAATGTTTCCCGCCAAGCTTCCAATTATTATCACTGATGTTCTTAAAAAATAATTATGCTAAACTAATCAACAAAATAAAAATACAAATAATGCAACCCAAATGCCTACCACACTGCTGGTGCTTTTGATTATTTTAATACTGGAAAATTGAATATTGTGAGCATTGTTGCTTGTATGTACGCTGAAAGCTTATGCACCAAAGACAAATTCCTTGTGTGTCCACTTGGCCAATAAAGATTCTATTCTATTCTATTCTAAATTCAAAACATTTTTTTATTTTCTTTTTGCTGTATAATCAGCATGGGATAGAGTAAAGTTTTTCTCCTGGTCAGTTTTTGTTTCCCAACACACATCTTGTTTCTAGTGCTCTAACAGCTGTTAATAGCTTGACTCATCTACTACAAAAGCAGAGGGCCACTGTTTATTGATGCTGGTGACTGTAACTGATGCAAGCAATTTTTTTTTTCCAGGATGGGGCAATATTTGTTATCTGAAGCCTTTCAGGACCGGAACTTAAGGGAAACTGGACAAGAACAGAAAGTAGAATAAAATATAAGGGTGCCCCACCCCTTTTTGTCTTCTTTTTTTCCTTTAGACTGTTGCGGTTTACATTATGCCAAGCATTCCACTTTTACCTATTCGATGCTCTTTTCCTGTTTCTTTGGGAGCATGTGTCAATCTTACCAGGAGCTGACTGGTTGGGTACTCATGCTTGATGAATGCTGCTACCGGTGCCATCATAATCGAGCATCAAGATGGGAAGGGAAATGGCACCAGTAATAACAGCTTCAGTTTCTGTGGTAAATGAGTAGATTCTCAAGATCGACTGATACCTTATTTGTATTTTGTATAAAAATGATAATAGTGCATGATAACCGAAGGAATGTCTTGCCTATATATGAGCATGTGAAAGTTTTCAGTACTCTTTTAATACAATGAGAAACTGCTAGTGATGCTTTATAGATATGAATGATTGTTTTTTTTTAAGTTACACCTGTATAATTCTCCAGTTAAACTCACTTTTGCTCTTGTATGTTTCACTTATGTGAAGAGGCGATGTTTGGACATGCAAATGAAGCAAAAGGTATAAAATCCTCCTGCTATTATGGATGGCTAATTCCACTTGAAAGAGACAGTAAGAACACTGGCAGTGATAAAGAAAATACACATTCTAGAAAATCCTTGTAGTACACTTTTGTGTATTGTGTATAGGGTGGTGCCTTTGAGTCAGTGTTGATTCCTGGAAACTGCCTGGACTAGTCACTACAGTTTTTTTGGAAAGATTTCAGAAGTGGCTTGCCATTGCTTTTCTTTCTAGGGCTCAGAGAGTGTGACTGGCCCAAGATCACCTGGCTGGCTTTGTGTTGACTCTCAGATTTTGTCCATTTATCCTTATTAACAGTAGATGACTGTGTTATAAAAATTTGCTTCTGTTTACTTTAAGATTCATAAAGAATAGAATGTTTAGGTACCACATTTGCAGTGTAGCGTTTGCCTTTGTTTTTATTTCTGGGTAAAAAGAATTCTTCTCTTCATTTAATGTTTAACTATTTTAAATGAATTAACTATTTTAAATTCTTCTATATATATTTAGAGCTACTCTGAATTTTTTCTATCACTCTATAGATTAAGATGCTCAAAAATAATAATTCTGTTGAAAGGACATATTTTAACCACTTGGGATCCAGAAAAAAACCTTTTCTATAGATTTTTGTTTCCTATAGGTATAACATGGTTTTCCCATGTTAACTGCTTTTTCTCTAGCTCCTTCGTTCTCAACCAGAGGAAGCTGAAAGAAACACCTTGGCAGAAGAATTGTGTGCTGTCGCAGAGAACAAATCAAAATCTTCCTGTTTCAACTGATATTCTGATTGAATGCTCTCTTAAATCTGTTAAAACTTCAGAGTCAGCACTTCCCGTGATTCTGTCACTTGATTGTTTTTTGTCAGTTGAGTTGATGAGTCTTTATTGATGATACAAGAGGAGGTATCCTATTACTGCATGGCCTTTCTGCCTCCTTAGCCTTGTGTTCTGTCCTTGAAACTTAGCTGACCCCCTTTCTGGAGGTCTTTGTGTTCTTAAACCTGACTAGACACCATCCTTCTCTCAGATTCACACACATGCAGCCAAGCACCTTGCAGACTCCATGACAGTAGTACACAACCATGTATCTTCCAAAACCTTTTACTAAACTGTCATTTACCCTTGTACTCCCAAAGCTTTACCTCATAGACTTCTATTTCTTTGTTTTAAAAGCCACCCAGAATGATTCTGGGCGGCTAACACTTTAAAAGTCTGGAGGAGGAGGAGGAGGAGGAGGAGGAGGAGGAGGAGGAGGAGGAGGAAGAGGAGGAGGAGGAGGAGGAAATATATGCAGACAAAACTGATCCCACAAAAAGCACCAACAACAGGAACTCCACCGCACCTTACTTGAAGGCCTTGGAGAACACCCAAGTTTTTAAAGATTTATAGAATCCCATCAGGGTGGGAGCCAAAGGGTCCTCTGCAGAGATATTATTCCAGAAGGCAAGCACTACAATAGCGAAGGCGTTGCAGTATTTTTATTATTGTTCTCACTTAAAATCTAAAAGATTGATACATGAGGTTTCACAATTATAAAATTGTTTGCAATTGCCAACTAATTTCTTTGGTTTTATAATCAGATTAGGATTCTGACAAACTGAAATAACAAACAAATAAATGTAAATATTTAAATGCAGTTATGTATGGACACGCTTTCAGTGATTTGTAAACATTAATTTTTAGTTGATAAAGGCATCTTCTCTGCAAATATGACTTTCATCTCTTCTCCGCCCTCAGGAAAAGTTTTTGAAAATGTGTGGAAGACAGCAGATTAAGGGGAATGGCTTCCTTTCTATTCTGCTGTTGGAGTCATTCTGTCATATTCTGTCCCTGTATTTAAATTTTGATAACCTTATTTGTGTTTTTTAATGTGAGAGACAGATATATATATTTAGTATGAAGTGGGCTTTTTAACAGAAAAATAATGATTGTCTATTATAATACAACTGACAAAGATGTCCCTTTTCTTATAAGATAATAATCTTCAGTATCTTCCAAATTTTAATTGTATTTTCCAAGAATGTTGAATATAAAGAGCCCTGATTATCATTTCACCTAATTAGGATGTAATTAGAGCAGCGGTTCTCAACCTGTGGGTCGCGCCCCCATTTGGGGTCAAACGACCATTTCACGGGAGTCGCCAAACAACGCAGTCCACCATTTTTTTCCCCTTTTCCCCTCGGCCGGCGCAGGGGGCAGCACCGCGCATGCGTGGGGTAGCACCGCACATGCGCGATGCGGGCCATCGCACATGCGCCATGCACGGCGCAGGTTGGGGTCGCGGCCTGAAAAAGGTTGAGAACCGCTGAATTAGAGTAAGAAATGATACATTTTCCAAACTCAAAAGTAGAGATGCTTAGGTCAGAGGTCCCCAACCTTTTGGGCACCAAAGACCGGTTTCGTGGAGAGAGGTTTTTCCGTGGACCGGGAGTGTGTGGTTTTGTGTGCTGCTTGCATCCTGTGGATGGGGCTTTGCTTGTTTGTGCAGACTGGTTGGTGGCATGCCGCGGCCCGGTACTGGTCCACAGACGGGGGGTTGGAGACCCCTGGCTTAGGTGCCTTTATTCTTTAGAACACATTCAGACTCCTCCCAGAGTTTGGATCCTTGGGTATTACTGATGTATATCACTGTTTTTCGGTGTCAGCCAGAGCTGCTGCTCTGCTTGCAATAGAGAATAGTATGCCTTACCTCAATCCTAAGAAGTGGAAATGGACTAAGTTAATAGCTTCATTTTGTCAGAGATTGACTGTGGTTTAGCTTGGCTGCCAACTTTTATTCACTGCTTTAAAATGAAGCTTTGGGGTTAGCTCTAGTGCTACATCTTTGTGATGGGGTTATGGATTTCCATTGCATAATAACCTCTGTACTAATGAGTTTGCCTGCCATGAAACAGCATATAGGATCATTAACTTTGTTTAATAACTAGTATCAGAATTAATACTGTCTTCTTGGTTTTGTTTTTTTTAAAATCTGTGGAATATCCATCTGTCTGTAGATTGAAACTTTTTATTCACTAATGGTTTAAAGAAAAGATGCTTGTGGGTAAAGAAGGCAACAAAGGAGTGGTTTAGGAACCAAGACCATGAGATAGAAATATGAAGTAAATTGACAAAGCAGATCTGATGGCATAGAAGCTCATTTTCTGTTTTGGAGAGAAAAGGCATTAGAGCAGGGGTTCTCAACCTTAGCAACTTTAAGACTTGTGGACTTCAACTCCCAGAATTCCTCAGCCAGCTTTGCTGGCTGAGGAATTCTGGGAGTTGAAGTCCACAAGTCTTAAAGTTGCCAAGGTTGAGAACCCCTGCATTAGAGAGATATGGTGGTCACTGGGAAAGAGAAAATCAGGCTGGTGGAATGCTACTGACTGCCTGTGCCTTCTCCTTACCCGACTTCTTGCACGGCAGATTTATCTGTAATGTTTTGTAAACAATAATTGCTTTGAATCATTTATTTTTACAACATAGCATGAATGTTTAGTCCAAATGAATTTCTTACAGAAGACCATCCGTTAGGAAGAGATAAATTTATTTAATATATTGAAAAGAATTTATAAGGCTGTCCATCTCTCACAGCGACTCTGGGTGTGTGCTGTCCCACTCATGCACATACACACTCCATGGGTGTGAGGAGTCTTTATTAAGGCTTCCGAGCCTGAATTGGTATTCCCCTGTAATTCCCTGGGCCTGCAGCAACTCAACTCCAATGAGTTTCACAGGCTTCTCAAATGAAGCCAACACTAGTCCTCAAGGTAAAGGCATGTCCAGTCCACTAGGCCAAAGCAAGTTTCCAAGGCAGGCAAATCCACAGGCCAAGGCAAGGCAACATAAGGCAAAGGAAACAGCTGAAGAGACACAATCTGAAATTCAAGGCAAGAACACATAGCAAGAAAACAAACACGTTGTTCCCAGCATCGTCTCCATCTGTCTGCTGTGCTAAATAGTCAGCTTCTGGTGCAGCCCATCAAAAGGGCAAGGGTGTCTCCTTGAGAACCTTTGCTGCTTCTGCCTTACATGTTCCTGGATCAGGTGCAGAAGGCAGTTCCTCTTCCTCATCGCTGACCGGCTGCAGCTGCATGCTTTCCCCACCTGAAGCCTCAGGGCTGTCCTGCTGCAGCTGTGCTTGAGCCAAATCACTCTCAGACATCTGCTTGGAGCCATTGACCAATTCCCCTCCTGATGTGCTTGGAACTGGTGCATCTTCCTCCAAGCTGACATCTGGAAAGGTATCTGGGGAAGCGTCCAGGGAAGTTATCACAGGATGACGTGCAGGATTAATGATAATAATAGTTTAACAAAACCCAACTTAACATGAGGCCACAAACACAATCCAATTCACAAAGAATAACATTAACCAATATTAACCAGCAGAGCTCCCCTAACCACATGGCCCAAATGCCTGAGGGAACAATCCGGTCTTTTATGCCTTATGAAAGGATAATAGGGCTGGGGCCATCCTAATCTCTGGAGGGATCCTATTCCATAGGGCCGGCACTGCCGCAGAAAAGGCAATATTCCAGAATGACATTGTTGAAAGGATAGGGAGCATGCTCTTGCTGCTAGATCTGGTAGGTCAAGCAGAGATCAGGGGAGAAAAGTAGCCCCACAAATAGGCTGGCTGTATGCTATGGAAATCTTTATAGGCGGCAAAGAGCATCTTGAATCTCACCCAAAAGCCTATAGGGAGCCAGTGCAGCTTGCAGAGCAGTGATAACCATAACAAGAAACATCTAAACTGTCTGTACTGCTGCATTGTAGACCAGCTGTAGCTTCCAAATGCTTTTCAAGGGCAGCCCCATGTAGTGCGCACCATCGTAAGCTAAATCGGAAATGACTAAGATATGTGGGTCAATATGAGCAAGGTCAACCAGTCTGGAAAGGAGTGTAATTAGTGTACAAGGTGAATCTTCATGTAGATGTTAAATAAGAGTGGGGAGAGAGTAGATCCCTTAGGAACCCCATACAGTGGGGACTCCAGCTCAGTCTTTCTGTGTCCTCCCTGGAAAGTAGGAGATTCATCATAATTCTGTGCCTCCCACTCGCATCTCCTAAGTAAGCCCAGAAAGATGTCATGAGTGATGCTATTGCAGGCCAATGAAAAATCAAGGAGGACTAAGATAGATTAGCCTGCCTGAGGTCATCAATCAGATCAGTGCTGTCTCAGTATCCCAGCCAGGATTGAATCTTGGCTGACTTGTTTCCAAAACATAATTATGGGAAATGTACTTCAAGTAATTCAAGAGATTTTTTTTAAAAAAAAATACAGTGCATTCACTTCAGTGTTACATTTGTATTTGATTATTAGATGGTTGATGTGGCCCATCACAAATCCGGTAGACACATTACAAACACTTGAGTTTAACAGAACTAAATAAAGAAATAAAAGGCAATAGAAAGTGGTAATAGTTTTCTGTTTATTATGAATTACCCTGAATGGTTGACAACTGTCTGTTAAAAATCATAATAAAAAAGTGAAATAAACACTGGGAAAAAACAGTTAATTAAAAAGAACGTGCCATGGGATGTTAAGAACTGGGAAAGGTCAACATTTAAAAAAAATTGAAAAGGATATGTGAACAATTGACACTGGAACCTGATGTGCCACAGAAGAGTGATTATTCCTCAGAATAAGGACCACTGTGGAGACACTTCATCTGCATGCTGCCACCAACATGCACCAACTGTACATAGAAAGTAGCATTACAACATAGGCACATACACACTCCTAATAAAAGAAAGAGGAGCAAAGACAGAAGCCATCATAGTAATAATAGGTAGATACTACTCTTGGAGCTAAAGTGTTCAAAGTGAAAATGCCTAGGAGAAAAATTATGTCTCTGTCCACCTTCTGTGTTTTCACAGTGAGCCAGTGTCATGCCTTCCTGAGGGAAATAATTGTTGAAAGAGGAGAAATCCTCTGGGGAACAGCATGACAGACATCAAACAACTGGACCTCTGTTTTAAAAAAGACTCTTCCATAAGTAAGAAGAGCCTCTATCTTGTAGTCACCTACCTAACCTCTTGGCAGGAGTACCCAGAGGAGAGCCTCTGAAGGTGACCTGCATTTTATCCTTCTGAAGGGATTTCAATTATACTTCGAGAAAGAGTGTAGCCAAAAACCATGCTCTTGCCAGAATAACATTGAATTGGTAAATAGTCAGCATTGATTAGAGGTCATTGGGTGATTAGATTTAGCCTAAATATCAAAGCTCCAGTACACTTTAAAATAGCTGTGGCATTTAGAATATTCCAAAATATACATACTTGTAAGTAAATCCGGTTAAGCTATGTTATAAATATTCTAAGGCTATATGTCACCAATTGCAAAGTTAATAATGTCTAGCTTATTACATGTGTGATATTAAAATCTTGATCTTTAGCTGGATGAAGGCTATTTTTTTTTTGCTTGCTTTTTTGCCCAGGGTTTGTATTTTGGTTACAAAAGCTTTCTGTAAGAAAAAAATAATGGAAGGATGTGAGGAAAAAATCGTAATTGCTGAATTTATCTTTGTTTCTAAAGAATTATAAACTTCTTTGGCAATGAATCTTATACATTTCAAAAGCTTAATAATTCTGGTGGATAATATAGATCAGGGGTCCCCAACTCCTGGACTGTAGCCCACTACTGGGCCATGTGAGCACTGAGCTGGCACATGCACACGCACAGCTCAACTTGCACAAGCAGCGGGTTGGTGCACAGGCGGAGCTTGACTTGTAAAAGTCAAGCTGTGTACACACGCACCAGCCCGCTGCTTACCCGAATCGAGCTGCATACTGTGCACCGGCCTGCTACTTGCATGGCCCAGTTCCCTCCTCCCCCCCCCGCCCACCAAGCTGTAAAGATTGGGGACCGCTGATATAAGTTACAAGAACTGGAAGCCCAAATTCCATATATATGTGAAATTTAAAACTATACTTTGGTTTGCATTCATAAGATCAGAATTGAACACGACTATCATGTCTTTGGAAAGCCTTCTCAAGGCATATCTTCAAGCCCTATATATACTACCATTTTTTGACCTTTTCTGAACCCTCTCACCCTGCCAGACTTGTATGTGCAATGTGTGGTTTCATCTGTACAGAATAGAAGCAATTGACATTGGGTGGCTTTGATACAACCTCTGCCTGCTAATTCAGCACCAAGTTGCAATAGCCCTTCTAGCAACTGTCTCACACTGCTGATTTATGTTCAGCTTGTCACTGACCACACCTATGCCCTTTTCAGATACAGAATTTCCAAGCCATGAGTATGTGTGTCCTGTACTTTTCTGAAGTGTGGTAGTTTACATTTCTCCCCATTGAAGGACATCTTATCCCTCTCAGTCCAGTCTTCCATCCTGTTAGATAAGACTACCATGCTGGGATGTCAGCCAGACCTCCCAATTTTATGTCTTCCAGAAAGCTAATAAGGAGCCCCTCATTGCCATCTTCTGGGCCATTAATACTGGGCTCAGAATTGATCCTTACAGAACCCCACTAGTTACAACTTTCCGACTCAACATGGTATCATTAATGCTGACTGTCTGTGTGCAGTTAGGTAGCTATTGTGAACCACCTTACTGTAGTGTCATGCAAATCACCCTGTAGTAGCTTGTTAGGAAGAATGACATGTGGAACCTTATCAAAAGCTTTGCTAAAATCAGATAGATTATATTCACAGCCTTTTCCTACTCCAGCATTCAATGTTAATATAATAATTCTTCCCTAACTCATGCTGATTAAAATAGAGATTCTCTCTAACTGCCATTATAAAGAAATTGTGATAGCTGGAAAGTAGTAACCGGCATATTTTGTTATTTTAGGGTCCATGGTTCCATTTTCAATGCGGATTTTGCACGCAGAACTTCAACAGTATCTTGGAAATCCTCAGGAGTCCCTTGATAGACTACACAATATGAAAACAATCTGCACAAAGGTAAACGTTCCTTTAGACAGCCCATGAAACATTTGAGGTAAAGCAGATGTATAAGACTCAGCTCTTAGAAATTTCAGTGGTGGAAGTGTTGGCTGAGCAATTCTGGAAATCAAATTCTACTCAGCTGAAGGGAGCCCAGACTGCAAAGAATGATTTATAACCTTGCTCGGAACAAACACCAAGTTTCAACTATCCATATGCAAATACGATGCAAAGGCACTTGAGCCTTTGGGGAGAGCCTAAAAGGAGGCTGTCATTTCTAGCTTCTTGTGATAATGTTTTCTCTTTGTAAACTGGCTGATAACCAGAATATGAATGCTGACGATTCTATTTTGCTTTCACCTGAGATTCTAATTTCAGGACCATCCCTAGAATGGCAAAAGTAGCAGTAAGTTTCACTGGGTGAATCTGAATACTAGGCCCCTCTTAATCTACATCAGGGGTTCTCAACCTTGGCAACTTTAAGACTTGTGGACTTCAACTCCCAGAATTCCTCAGCCAGCAAAGCTGGCTGAGGAATTCTGGGAGTTGAAGTCCACAAGTCTTAAAGTTGCCAAGGTTGAGAACCCCTGATCTACATCGTGCTATTTTTTTTATTCTTCAATTGATGTTTTAATATATTAAAAGATCCCTCAATATTTCATCTTTTTGTCATAGGAGAACCATTGGATAAAGTCATCCACTGATTTGGGTGACATTATCATCAATACGCAGATCAACCCCCATTATATATCTCTACCCCAAACCAAATGGGAGAAATCCTGGAGGCGGTTAGGGTATCTAGTGAGGAGACCTAGATTGAGACTCAACCCAAGATGGAATAGCTGTTAATTCAGAAACCTGTCATTTTCAGGATTATATCAACTTTGCCTTGGATGTGGTTATGCTCCTTTTTGAGGAGGAAGTCCTTAGGTCTGGGGTTCTCGTGGTCTCATGGGAGCAAGTGAAGGGCCTGTACAGCTAGTTCAGCACTAGGGGGGGGGGCCTTTCACAGTGAAGACAGTCACTTGTGTACATTGAGGCTGCCTTTAAAGGAACTTCAGCTGGAACAAAACGCAGCTGTACATACGCTTATGTATCAGATTCATTGCTGCTGTGTGTCACCATCGCTACGCCAATGGCACAGAATGCCAGTTAGTTACTGAGTACAGTTTACCTTGGAACTGGGGTAGCTTGGAGATTGTCCATTTTGGTTGAAATCTATGCCCCTTCGACGTGTGCAGGAAAACAATCCCCGCTGAAGACCCCCATTTATTAGCACATCTGACAAAAGAGGTCACAAAATCTGGTTCCCCCATTGACTTTGCTGATCAGAAGGTCACAAAAATGATCACATGACCTGGGACACTGCAACTGTCACAAATACATGCCAGTTGCCAAGAATCCGAATTTTGATTGCATGACCCACGGGGAATGCTGCGGTGGTTGTAAATGTGAAAAACGGTTATAGGTCACTTTTTTCAGCGCTGTTGTAACTTTGAACAGTCATTAAAGGAATGGTTGTAAGACGAGGACTACCTATACTTGCTGCTGGAGGCATGAATGGTCCTCCCCTTTCTGGCTGATAATTTTTATTGAAGCTATGGACTGTTTAGGGACTCAGAAGTTCAACGCAATCCTTTTATTCTAAGTCAGTCAGCTATTTCTTTGCTGCTTTGGGAGTCATTAATTCTAGGCTAAGTACTGGAGTGCTGCTATACTTCTTTCAGATTGGATTTCTGGAGGAGAAGGTTAGGAAGCTTTGCTGGTCTGTGTTTGTGTGTGTTTATGTGCTTATGTGCATGTAAGTATAGTTCAGTATAGCTTCCCCAACCAACAAACATGTTGAGGTGCTAACATAAAAACAATGATATCACCTCAGAAAGTGGAGGGGGCAGATTTTTGCTAGGACTTTTAAATTTATCAGAGTCTCAATGAAAGTCTCTGACAAACTACTCTCAGTTCCTCTAATCTGCTCTCTCCCTTATTATGTGACTGAATTTTTTTTAAAAAAAAAATAGTGTAAGGATCTGAGATGTGTTTTGTGGATTTGGGGGTTAGGCTGAGGGTGGAAATATGAGAGGCTTGCTTGCTTCCCCGAGGCCTCCTGTTTTCACTTCTTTCCTCTTCTGAGGAAAAGAAATTAAAATTGGATAACTGCAAATCAGCCATTTTCCCACCAAATTTCAAGAAACATAATATTAGGGTGCTGCAAATAAGGAGCTGGGGGACCTTCCTCTGAGCTCCCCCCCCCAGCTTTTCTCTGTTGGGAAGAAGACTGTTAAACTCAGCTGTGGAGGAAAACAGCCAAGGTTTTATTTTATTCAGGAGTTCAGGGACACATTCATTGGCCTTCAGAAATGCTTCTCTAATTATTAAGGTGTTGTTGGTAGAAGAATGCTGAATATTTACAGGGAAGCTTTGTTTATTGGTTTTATTTTCGAGTGAGAGAGAAATTTTTTTAATTGTGAGGAGCAAGCTTGCAAGAGAGTTCGGAGAGAGTGTTTAATTTTTAAAGAGTGACATGCTAGGCAGGGGAAGAAGAAAACATACTGTATTTCTGTATGTCCTTGTTGTTCTAGCTGATGTGGGGGTGGGCAGAGAGAGAGAAGAAGAGAAAATGAATCTGACCAAATGTGTTCTGTAAAAAATCAGACACAGGAGAATCAAGAGAGCAGTTCCCGAGGCCATGTTGGAGGACTTGCCTGAATCAGCAGCAGTTGCAACAGCCCTAGCAACAAATGCTGCTTAATGAGTCTGTTCGGACCCTGCTTTTGTGGGCTCCAGAACTATCAAAAGATCTGGATGCTACGGCTGTTGGCAGGTACATTCTTATAAATATCCAGCCTATTTTTTTCAGTTTCAGTTTTCCCCTCGTGGCAATTGGTTATGAAGGTCAGACTCTGTCCCTTTTGCCCAGACAGAGAGACCTTGCAAAGGCCTTCCCAATTAGCTTAATCTTGTGTTGGGCCTTTCTCTCTCCTCAAGCAGAGATACTAGGAAGACCATCACTGCAGTTAAATAACTCCACTCCCCCACTAGAATAAAGCAGAGGGGAAAGCATCGGTTACCCCCGCTTAAACATGAAGGCATGAACAGACCATCTGCCTATCCAGAATATGAGTCTGAAAGCTACTCTATTTCCCAGTGGTGCTTTTCAAAAGGCAACTGGACTTTCATTTTTTTTTCTTTGAAAACATTTCACTTCTCATCTAAGAAGCTTCTTCAGTTCTGACTGAATGGTGGGGAATGGAAGAATTTATATATATATAAATCACATTGCTCCTAGAAGCACCAAGTGTGTGTGTGTGTGTGTGTGTGTGTGTGTGTATGTGTGTGTGTATATATATATATATATACAGTGCAAATGGATGTGGAACCTTTGTGGGATTGCTGAAAGAACTGCATTGTAAACAGGAGATAGGTGGTGTCGTGTCCCTTCCTCTCTGTTAAGAGAGGACTGCTCAATTTTAACATAAATAGCCTCTTTGACCCCCTTTTTCAAGCCAGTGGTCCCCTCTGTCCAGAATGTGAACTCTTGGATGAGAAGCAAAATGTTTTCAAAGGAAAACAGACAAAGTCCAGTTGCCTTTTGAAAAGCGTCTTTGGGACAATGATAACATGGATGATTGAGAATCTCCATAGACATAATGTCTCTCTGGGCTTCTGTTTGGGGATGATGCATGGGATTGATGTGGTCTGAGAATGTGTCCTTGATGCCATTGTGTTATTAAGCCTGTTTTTTCTCATCCTGAAATAGAGTCAGACTTCACTCTCCAGCGTGAAAATAAATCCCAGCTCTCTGGAAATGCTTCTCCATATTTTGTAGCTCGCTAAGAGCAGGCACTTTACAGATTAATATGGCTAGATAAGTAATTTCAATGCAAGGAAGAATGAAGTCATATATACATGTGCCTATTGCTGTTCACAGCAGTCAAGGCTTATATATACAGTGAGGAGAAAAAGTATTTGATCCCCTGCTGATTTTGTACGTTTGCCCACTGATAAAAGAAATGATCAGTCTATAATTTTAATGGTGGGTTTATTTTAACAGTGAGAGACAGAATAACAACAACAAAAATCCAGAAAAATGCATTCCAAATAAGTTATAAATTGATTTGCACTTTAATGAGTGAAATAAGTATTTGACTCCTTCGCAAAACATGACTTAGTACTTGGTGGCAACACCCTTGTTGGCAACCACAGAGGTCAGATGTTTCTTGTAGTTGGCCACCAGATTTGTACAAATCTCAGGAGGGATTTTGTCCCACTCCTCTGCAGATCCTCTCCAAGTCATTAAGATTTTGAGGCTGAAGTTTGGCAGCTCAAACCTTCAGCTCTTCCACAGATTTTCTATGGGATTAAAGTCTGGAGACCGGCTAGGCCACTCCAGGACCTTAATGCAGGGGTCCCCAACCTCCAGTCCATGGACCAGTACCCGGCTGCAACATGCCAGCAACCGGTCCGCACAAACAAGGAAAGCCCCAGTCGTGGATTGCAGGCAGCACACAAAACCACACACTCTCCGACCCACAGAAAAACTTCTCTCCACGAAACCGGTTCCTGGTCACCAAAAGGTTGGGGACCTCTGCCTTAATGCACTCTTCTTGAGCCACTCCTTTGTTGCCTTGGCCGTGTGTTTTGAGTTATTGTCATGTTGGAATACCTATCCACAATCTATTTTTAATGCCCTGGTTGAGGGAAGAAGGTTCTCACCCAAGATTTGATGGTACATGGCCCTACCCATCGTCCCTTTGATGCGGTGAAGTTGTCCTGTTCCCAAAGCATAATGTTTCCACCTCCATGTTTGATGATGGGGATGGTGTTCTTGGGGTCACAGGCAGCATTCCTCCTCTTCCTAACACTGCGAGTTGAATTGATGCCAGAGAGCTCGATTTTGGTCTCATCTGACCACAACACTTTCACCCAGTTCTCCTCTGAATTATTCAGATTCAAACTTTTTATTTATTTTTATATATATATATATATATATATATATATATATATATATATATATATATATATATATATACACACACACACACACACACACACACACACACACACACATCTTCAGGCTGGTGCTTTCGGCTTCTGCTTCTAGGAGCAATGTGAGATTTTAGCTGTTTCTTCCTTTTAACTGCCAGTGGGGGTTTGAACTGATTGGCTGGGAGCTTGGCTGTGTTCTGATTGGGTGGAGGTGTGTTCTGATTGGTTAGGGGCTTGGCTGTGCTCTGATTGGATGGGGGGTTGGCTGTGTTCTGATTGGCTGGGGGAGTGTTCTGTTTGGGTGGAGGCTTTGTTATGCTCAGGTTAGTCAGTGTTACAAGGGGATTAGAGATGGTGAACTGTATAGCTGTTTGGCTTTGCGTTCGTGGTCGTGCCTCATCTTCAGGGTGGGTGTCAGTTTGCTTCGTGTATGGATTGGACGGGTTTAAGGTGGCTAATGATGCAGCTGTGGTCTGGCTTCTGGTTTGTGGTTGTGCCTCCTCATCAGTGTGGGTTTGGGTTTGCTTTTTGCCTGGATGTGTGGTGGTGACATCCTGTGTGGTTTTTGTGAGTGTAGGTCTGGTGTCATTCCCCGTGCTATGGACTCGTCTGTTAATAAGGGCGGGTTTCCAAATGGCTGGTAGGCGGGAGGTATCTTCTCGTTTGTTCATGCTGTGTGGGCGTTTTTCTATCTCGATGGCTTCTCTGATTATTCTGTTATTAAAGTGTTCAGTTTTGGCGATAGTTCTGGTCTTTTTGAAATCAATTTCATGTCCTGTGGCTTTGAGGTGTTGGACCAGGGAAGAAGCACAGCCAACCCCCCATCCAATCAGAGCACAGCCAAGCCCCTAACCAATCAGAACACACCTCCACCCAATCAGAACACAGCCGAGCTCCCAGCCAATCAGTTCAAACCCCCACTGGCAGTTAAAAGGAAGAAACAGCTAAAATCTCACATTGCTCCTAGAAGCAGAAGCCGAAAGCACCAGCCTGAAGATGACGAATGAGACTTTGTTGAAACGTCGCCAAGACACTTCAAATTCTACGTGGGAGAAAACCCGAAGAACCTCAGAAAACACACACACACACACACACACACACACACATATATATATATATATAGTGTATATTGCTCCAGTATTTAAATCCTAAGATTTTTCTTCCTGCTTACCCAAATTAACAAATATTTTGCATCTCTTTCTTTGCATGTTTATGTGCTGTCTGATTTGAGAATCATAGCTTCCTGCCTTCCAGAAGGTTTCAGCCTTTATTATTAGTAATCTTATTAGAAGACAGGGATGATTAGAAATGATGATAGAAAAGCCACATCATTTCTTCTCATCATCAGAGAATCAAGTAAGCAAATTTTGTCGGCTGAATCCTTGTAAAAGCTTATTATCCTCAGTTAGTCTTTGCAGATGATTTGCTGATGCTTATCTAGAAGCACTAGACATTTATCTTTGCTTTCCTTTTGTTGATTTCATATATCATCTCAGAGCAATAATTGTGCAAAGCATGAGTATTTAGCCTACATCGTTCACAAGAATAATGCTGTGTATATAAACATATTCACTCAATATGTTTAGTTTCTCTGCAATCTCTTTGTTCTAATTTATGCTGCTTTAGTTCCCATAGTGTCTTGTTGACTATTTTTTTTTTGTTTTGGGAGCCTTTGCAGAAAAAGTACTCTGTTGGCTTTAATGTTTTTACCAATTATACATTCTGTTTTTTCACTTGATATACTTTGTGCCAGTATATGTTAAAATGATTGCTTTCTGAAGAATATACTTTGCATTTTATATTTTAAATCTGTTTATATGCTAGTACAAAATTGTAGCATATCCTTCCTATTGTTGTTTTTTTTTAAGTTTTCTTAGCATCCATTTTTGTCTCATAAAATGTAAAGCTTTATCAGCAGCTTTAGGTGAAAAATGGTGCATCCTTTCTATTAAGCATTTAGCTATAGGCTTTACCTCAACAATTATTATTTCCAGGGGAGGAAAAAAGTATTGCATAGTAGAGCCACTTGGGGATTTGTATGTTTGGTTTTGTTGTTTATTTTTTCATTTGGACCACTGCTTTTCCTAACATAAATCAATATATTTTTGTCCTGGAAAGTCAGCTTAGTAGGGGATTGTCTTCTAGCTAACCAAAGTTGAAGCTTAAATGTTAATTTTTTTCTTCAGTTCACTTTTGTGAAAAATGTATTCCTAAATCTAGCTGGGATCACAAACACTGGTATTGGGCTGGAGTATAGTCCAGCAGGCATTCAGCTGGAGAGATGTTGGAGAGTGGAGGAAAGGAATGTAAAAGCAGAAACTATGAATTGATTTCAGCCTTCCAGGGATTATTGTGACACATGGTTCCTGCTTCCAAAAGAACCATCTTTAGGTGAATAACAGTTGGTTTAAAATAGTCTGTTGGTGGAAGCATTGATTAGATTGTCTTTTTCCCCCACCACACTCAAGAGACATAGTCAGCTTAATCATTTGAAGTATAATTGGTACTTTCTGTAAGATTATCAAGCCAATGGTGAGACAATCTTACACTTCTAGATTGCAAATACTTGAATTACAGCTGTAGTGTTTAGTCATTTAGTGAGTTGGTTAATTACCTTAAAAACACTTTAATCAGGAGCACCTTTTAGTTGCTTAATCAAGCAACAAATTGTAATGTTTGATTGTTAAAACAAATACTTTTAAAAGAAAGGAGACACTGCTTCTCTTCAAGGATTGGCAAAGGCCACCTCTAAAATGATACAAGGCTTATGTGCACCATGTTTAGGTGCCCATCTAAAGTTGATGCCAGTCTTTTAATTTCACTTTCAATTTTTTAATATTGGAATACCATTTTATAGTAATCAACTATGGTTCTATCACACAGCAAGAAAAGGTGTGCCTGGATCACTGATCTTGGAATTTGACTGGAATTTCAATGGAAAAGACATACTTTGTAATTCAGAGTACTTCTGGAAAGTGAAGAGAATTACTCCCAATGACATAATCACACAAGAATAACTCTTTTCATCCCATTCCTCAATTTTTCTAGGTGTTGTGGAAAAATATGTATCAGTCTGAGAACAGGATATAGAGCAGGAGTCTTCAAACTTGGCCCTTTTATGACTTGTGGACTTCAACTCCCAGAATTTCTCAGCCAGGCACGTTGGCTGAGTTCTGGGAGTTAAAGTCCACAAGTCATAAAAGGGGCAAGTTTGAAGACCCCTGATATAGAGGCTGTTGATGATATCATTGTTAAAAATAAGCCCCATCATCATAAAAGCCAGCTATACTCCAGACATAAAGATGAACAATCTGGCTTTATAGAAGCTATTTTAAAGCTATTTTATTCTTTTGGCCTTGTTCTCTTTATCTTTTCCAATCAAAACAATAGAAAATTTTAAAGTTCCCAAGTTTTTAAAGTAGATACCCTATTTGGAATACCTCAGCTAGTGACACTATTTAGTTGACCTTTGTGGATCTCAGAAGCTAAGAAAGTTTGGCATCATTAATTTTCAGATAGTAAACCATCAGAGAATACCAGGCAGAGAAATAAGAAACACATCCTGGAAGACAGCAGTGGCAAACCACTTACACGACACTTCTAAAAAAAATGCATGGATGCAGTTTCAAGAAATTGGGCTGAGCTCCATGGCATCTTTATGTTGAACATAATAATGATGATGATGATGATGATGATGGGGGGAGGGGGACCTTGGAGATCATCTAGACCAACCCCCCTGCTCAGGTAGTAAACCCTATACCATTTTAGATAAATGGTTGCTCAGTCTCTTCTTAAAAACTTCCCGTGTTGGAGCATTCACCGCTTCTGGAGATAGGTTGTTCCACTGATTAATTGTTCTAACTGTCAGGAAATTTCTCCTTTGAGATATTAAATCTATTAAAATATTAAATTATCAGACTTTCACTGGGCAGAGTCCACTGAGCCTATTATGTTGGTACTTATGAGGCTTTGATAATTTCATGCTCATGGCACAGTGTGGAACTTTGTTATCCAAGTTATTGTTGTCTTTTGTCCTTCAGAACCTTCATGTATCTTGTATAATCTTCATTGGCTTTTCATCTGGAGGTCTTGAGGAGTTTCCAAAACATAAATCTGAACACCTTTTCTTATCTCTTGATAAGTTTATACCTGAGCCTTTGCTTCTCCAGTTCTACTGCCACAACTGAGTCAAGCTCGCACTATCTCAAAAACATATGTCCCTCATTGGGACTCCCTCCGGAAAGACCTATATGGGACCATACCCTCCCTTCTTTCAAACATTGTCTCACATTGTTAAATTCTTTCCCAGTAAGGAACAAATGCCCTTGAATTTTAGACTGCATTCTCTGAACAAAGGCAAACCCTTTGCTCATGTTACTTTATCTAAAATAAAATAACATGAAGATGATTCTTTAATGGCACTATATACATAGTTAAGTTGAATGAACTTGCCTAGAAAGAAAGAACTATGCAGTGCTCTTGATTGGAAGCTGTAGTATCAGTAATCTTCTTGGCAATCAGATAGATTGGCACAGAAACTCGGTGCCTTGTATGTCCTGATCAGCAGACATTATTAGCTAATTAAATTATAAGCTGTATTTTAATAAATCCTATTCAGTTCTCTTTAGACAGAGTATTCCACAATGGTGATTTCAGATATGAGAATGTTTGAGGCAGCAGAGTAGAATGGACGTAACCTATCTTTTACTAGAGATAGGTGGCTTGGGCACCATCTTTGTTTTGCTGCATGTGGATTTCATTTTAATCAGAAGAGTTATAAAGCGAGCTTTGCAGTGTAGAAGGAATTGTGGTTTAGCTAAGAATGAACTCGCTAAATTTGCTAAATCCATAGTATTACTAGCTAGATAAACACATTTGAAGAAACTCACCTAAGGAATTAGTGTAAACGCTTTATTTCTTTCATTGATTTTAGTTCAGGTAACTCATGATTGGATTCTAATTCATGGGTAAGTAATAGGGACAGCCACATTAAATCCTCTTTCTTCTGACATTAAAATCTCTTCTAGAATTGTGGGGATATTCCAGAAGAATGGATACAATAGTATGGAAAAATTAGAAAACTTTTCTCTCTTTTTTATTTCCACCAGTTTGAAAACATTGTTAGACTGTATTTTTCCCCATAAAGAAAACAGTTTTGTACACAGAGCAACGGGTTGCACATTATTGTGGCAAGGGCCAGAATTCCTTGGTAAAATAAGTGCAATATGAACCAAAGACATTTTCAATTAATATCAGCTACCAGGAGCTGAGCAAAGTTCTGCCTATTAACCTTCAGAGCTCCTGCCTGCCACATGCAACTTCCTCTGTCTCTATTTTCTTCCTCTTTCGCCAAAGATTTTAGACAGTGGGGTAGCTAGGTAATTTTATTCCCTGCATTTAATAGTTTTATTAAGGTGACCAACTTTTTTACAATGCAAAGGAGGACACAAATAAATTGAAGAAAAAAATATCGTAAATAAAAGAAACATTTTATTCATTTCAACAATAATACAGAATACACTATAATATGATAAATGCATAATAAAAAGCATTTGTAACAACATTTTATATTGTAATTATGCTTACATGCCTATTAATTATTATTTAAATGAGTACTTTTCCATTGAATGAATATTTTTTGTCAATGTATCATCTAACAATATATTGGAAATATCTGAACAAGAAATATCCTTCATATTGAATTTTACAGAAGTGCTGCAGCTAGAATATCAACATTCCATCTCGATTTCTCACTTTTCCAAAAATCATTAGCAATTGAAAAAACCCTTTCAACTGCTGCATTAGTTCCAGGACAGCACAACATAACTTGAACAAGAATAAATAAATTTTCACATGGAATATGTTCATTTTTGAAATGGCTGAATAGTTCCACCCATCTTTTATCTATTTCAACGTGTTTATTTTCCCATTGTATTAATTTTTCAGAATTTAAAAATACATTCAGTCTTCTAATTTCTTCAAAGAGACAATTGTCGTCTATTTTAATGTCTGGCATTTCTTTAGATAAAAACTCAACACAAGATTCAATATCTGTCCAATATACTTGCGATGAAGTCAAAAAACACCATTGAAAACTGTTATTTCCTGTGATGTTTGTTTCAGACCATTCTTCGATATATTGAAAACATGTTTGGTAAAAATTGTGCACTTCTTTGATAGACTTCCTGTTATGCCCGGATTTGATTCCTCTAAGTCTGACAATTTTCTTTTTATAACTAAAGGAAGAAATTTTTCTTCAAATCGAGTTTTATATTGAAGGTTAAAGTCATTCAAAATAAAACTAACTTCTGTACCTTCAATCTTTTGAATCGTTTTGTGAAAAATAGATGCTTGATTATGTACAAAATACATTAATATCTCAGATATTTCATTATTGAAAAACGATTCCAGGATTTTAGGACATTTGTCTAAACTTAAAAAATATGAACAGAGAGGCTCAAATAATTGTAGAACATGCTCTATAGCAGGTGTTAGAGCAAACCATCTAACTTTTGAATATCCTAAAAGTTTTTTGTATTGAACATTCGCTTCTTCACAAAATTGTTTTAAAGTAGCCACACGAACGGTAAAACGACTAAAATACAAATAAATTGTAGTTATTATTCTACATCAATTGGCATGGCATATGACGCTGTGTTGATTCCATTTGACAAAATATGTGCATTACAACCTATTCCTAGTATTTTCTTTTGGAGTAAATCTTGTAATTTTACATATATGTTATTCACCCCTTTGCGTCTTCACCCACCAAAATTTGTGTTTGTATTATCAGCTGTTAGTGCAACAACTTTGGATTTCAAATTGTTTTCATTTATTACTCTGTATAGATGGTTTGACAAAATTTCAGCAGTTTCGCCCTCAATGGATTCTAAATTTAAAATTTTTATTTGAATGCATTAAAATATCTTACTAGTATTGGATACAATTTAGTTTCATTATGATTGGATGCATCAGATAAAACCGTTACAAATGCTGAAGTTTCTAAGTCTTCTGTAAATATTTTGTCACAGTAATTTTTAAATACTGATTTAATAATAGCCTCACATTTTGTCCTGGTGCATGAAAATTTAGCATCGTGAAACTTTTTCAATAATTTAGTTGTACAATCCATACTACGAAAACTTTGATTGTGAATTATGGTATGGTAAGGAATGCAAATGTTCCCTCCATTGCAGCTAACTGTTTTTTACCTTCAGAATACTTTGAAGTTTTAAAAAAACTTGTTACTTTACAACTGGAAGCAGATGCATCTGATGATTGCTTATGTTTCTTGGTGGTCAAGTGTTTCGTAATAGCTGGTCTGCCCCCAGCTGCAATACAAAATTCTCTGCTGCAAATATTGCAGAAAACATGTTATCCTTCTTTGATGTGATGAATGGAAATTCCTTATTCAATTTATCGTTGAAATGG
Organism: Bothrops alternatus; assembly: GCA_034064705.1. Lineage (NCBI taxonomy): Eukaryota > Metazoa > Chordata > Lepidosauria > Squamata > Viperidae > Bothrops > Bothrops alternatus. The sequence goes on along the minus strand of JARGCV010000031.1, from coordinate 1,755,922 downwards.
CATTTCCTCTTTTTTTATTTTTCCATCCCTAAATGGAAGTTAGTCTTCTCCAGGTATCTTCGGGACTAACTAGGATATGGTGTAGTTGGATAACAGGGAGGGGTGCAAAGTTCCTGCCAGTTTACCTTTGCTGCAGACAACTTACATGGGCAAAGTTTGCGAGCTGGGTGTTTTGGCACGCTCAGCAGCAATTCCTATTGGCTTTCGAAAGCCAATAGTGGGAGTAGCACAGCTCATGCAAAAGGTGAAAAAAAAACATCAAAAAAGGTGCTGGAACGCTGTTCTGAGCGTTCTATGAGGGAAAAAAAGCCCTGCAGATTAGTCTTCAAATATCGAAAAGGAGGACATGTAGGAGGACACTTTTCATGGGAGGACAGAACTTACAAAAGGAGGACTGTCCTCCCTAAAGGAGGATAGTTGGTCACCTTAGTTTTATGGATTATCCAGTCACTCAGCTTTGCAGTGGGCATGAGGAACACAGTAAATATTTCTTCTTCACTATGCCGTGCATTTACTCTGTTTGTCCATTACAATGTATTTGCACTTTTTAAATCAACCTTGAGTTTTAAGCATAAACAGAAGGAATACACTCTGTGCTCTTTTGCATTTAATTTGCTTTCTTATTACTGCATTTTTTAAAAAAAAATTATTATAGATGTAGATGTAGAAAAGACCAATCAAATAAAAAAACTAGACTTGGGGAAGTTCCCATTTGAGAAAAATAATGGATGGGGTTATATGGAAGAGGCATTTAAAATCATGTGTGGCATGGAAAAGTAGAGAAGATTTTTTTTTCCCTTTCACAGTGTTAGAAGTTCAGATTCTATATTGAAGTTAAACATGAGCAGATCCAGGATCAATGAACGAAAGCCTTGTTCTATGTAATGCATGACTTCAGAATTGATTTCTGTCAGATGTAGTGATGGCCACTGCAGTGAGGAGGTTGTAAACAAAAACCAGGCAGCACCAGGCCCAATTTGGCTGATCTCAAAAAACTAAGCAGCGTCACTTCTGGCTCAAAGTTGGGCATATTTAATTGTGGCTGTGTCCATGAAATCACTAAAAGTCAGACTTAGAGAAATTCACTGACAATAAGGCTGGTCATGATGACTGGCCTAGATGGCTCTATTATTATCTTCTAAGTTATGCCCATCATCCCTCAATATCATGATTGATGGGAAGCCTTAAGGGCAATATTCTCTCTTTCCAGATGTACTGGCTACCAATGGGCTTCTTACTGTTTTAAAAGTAGATAGATAATGCTATATAGACATATAGATATAGTTGCCTAGCTGGCAACTCCTGACTACATATAGAGTTTATGTCTGTCTGTCTATCATCTATCTATCTTTGAAAACAGATAAAGGAAAGAATGATGTTATAACAGCTGCATTTCCCTCTACCAAAGTAGAAGTTTTGGTTTCAGAATTGTTTGAACTGTACTCCAAAAATGAGCATTTTTTGATGAGAAGAATGTGGAGAAATAAGACAAGATTCTTTCCCTTTAGATGGAACTTCTCCCCTTTCTTAAATGTGTAACTGAAAAGCGGTCCTTTGTGTTTGTCCACAACCACACATTCCAAACATACTTAAAGGCAGAAGTACTAAACATTTTATATAACCAGCAAGAAGCTTGATTTATGGAGTAGTCGCTATTTACATTTCAAGACTTTCCAAACAGTTGTTCAATCGTTTATTTATATTTACATTCAAAAGATTGACAAGCCAGAAATGCCTTTGTCAAAGGAGTATGTCCCTAAGAGGAAGCTGCCCATTTCTTAATTTTTTTTATTTTTATTTTATTTTATTTTTAACCAACAAAACAAAACATAACACACATGCACACACAGTATATACTCCTTCCCTTTTTTTTTTAACAGCGATTATGTAACGGTAATCTTCTATTATTTACATTTCCCCCCTTATTCTTCTTTAGAATATTTGTCCTTATTGCCCCATTGTTTCTTATTTACATTTTTCTTCCTTCATATTCTACTTCTTACTAAGAATAATTCATATTATTATTATACATTATTATACACATATTTTCACTTTTGACCTTTCCATATTTATTCTCCTCTATTATTTCTAGTCTCCAACCAGTCATACCACTTGTTCCATGTTATATAGTACTCTATATAGTACTCTGTGTCTTCCTTTTCTTTTATGTCTTTTGCTAATTTGTCCATCTCAGCACAGTCCAGGATTTTTCTTATCACTTCTTCCTCTGACGGTATATTCTCATTTTTCCAGCACGGTGCATATGCTATTCTTGCTGCCGTTATTATATGTAAAATTAAGTACCATATTTCTTTACTATATTTTCTCTTTAAAATACCCAGCAAAAAGATCTCTGGTTTCCAGTCTACGGGTTGGTCTATTATTTTTTCGATCCATCTTCTTATTTTAGTCCAGTATTTTTTCACAACTGGGCATGTCCACCATAAATGATAATATGTTCCATGTACTTTTTTATATTTCCAGCATGTTGGCGAATTGTTCTGGAACATCTTGGCAAGCTTTGCTGGTGGAAGATGCCATCTGTAAAACATCTTCAACTGGTTTTCCTTGAATGCCGCCGACATAGTCAATTTTATATTTATTTCCCATATTTTTTCCCATTTCTCCAATTCTATATTATATCTAAAAAATTTTGCCCATCTAATCATTGTGTCTTTGACAACCTCGTCTTCCATTTTATATCTCAATAGGTATTTGTATAAATTGCTAATTAATTTTATTTCTGTTCCATGTATAATTTTATCCAATTCTTGTGGCTCTTTTTGTATTTCATATAATTTTTTGTCCTCTGTATATTTAGATTGAATTTGTGTAAATGTCCACCAGTCAATCTCTCTGCCAATCTCTTGTTCCAATTCTTGTTTTGTTTTCAGATTTCCCTGTTCATTTACTAATTCCTTGTATCTAATTATCTTATTTATACCCAGTAGATTTGGGTATTTCAGAGCTTCTGTTGGGGATAACCACATTGGAATTCTTATATAATGTTTTTGTTTTATTTTTTCCCAAGTCTGTAGCAATGCATTCCTAACTATGTGTCTTTGAAAGTATCTGTGTATTTTATGTTTTTCGTCCCATAGGAATACATGCCACCTGCTTGCAAGTCATGTCCTTCTATTGTTAAAACTCTAGTATTTTTCAAATCCATCCAATCTTTTAGCCAAGTTAAGCTCGATGCTTGGTAGTATATTTCCCACTCTAGTAATACCAATCCCCCTTTATCTTTCATATCTTGCAAGAGTTTTAATTTAATCCTGAGTTTTTTCCTTTGCCATATAAATTTAGTGACCAATTTATTTAATTCTTGAAAGAATGTTTTCCCTAATTTTATTGGAATAACCTGGAACAGAAATAATATTTAATCCTAATAATGCTGATAGATCCGTTCTGTAATATGCCCTTGTGACTCTTTTCCTTTTTATCTCCAGAATGTGATAAATGCAGCTGTTTGAGCTTAATGTGGGCATTGTTTCCTGACTAGAGATTTAAAACTAAACACGGGTTGTCTATTCCCTGCAGATTTTAGCCAACTTGGAACATGGCTTAGCAGAAGATGGAAGCATGACCAACATTACACAAGAGAACAGGCAAGGTAGGTATCATCTAAAACTTTTTTTTTTCCATAGACAGGGTATTTTTATCACTTGCTCAGAAACAGTCAGAAGCTCTTATAAGATTGCTCAGAAGCAGTGCTATTGTCTTTTCTGTAGCTTGTTCAGCCTTTGAAGCTATGCACTTGTACTTTGCTAAAATTCATTTCACAGATTTGCCTTTTAATTGTATTATTTTAATTATTATTTTAATTTTATTATAACGATGATTAAATCAGATCATCCCTTAATATTTCGGATAAAGAAAACGGGTGCTGTTTTAGAGTGACAATTTTATTATTAGAAAAAAAGTGACCGCCAAAAAAGTGTTCAGTCTTTTAAAAAGTCTAGTGTATTATCTCCCAAAAGTTCTTTCTGGGATTGGAGGATCTTGTTTGAACCAAAAGTGGCTTCTGATAAGTTTGTGCCTTTTTTTTTCCTGGTTTTATTTTTTGTTAATTAGTTAAAAACAAACAACAAAAATAGCAAAAACAAATGGAGACATAAACTTTATATTAGAGCAAAGGCTGAAGAGAAAATATGATTATGAAGAAATTAAAAAAGACAGAACAACCCCCCCAAAGGAAAAAAGAAAAAAAATAGGAAAAAGCATTCTAGTAGCCTCCTTCTCTTTTCTCTCCTTTTTTCTCCAGATATTTTTATTTTTATTTTTGTATTTGAAAATCTGCAGTTATTGCTCAGTTCATATTCTAAGAATCTTAGCTTCTCTTGCTGTGTGACATGCTTTATATAAGGGGCTCACTCTTAACATCTCACAATAGGTTAGCTATTTATATTTGCCAATAATTTCTCATCTATAAAATACTTCTTGTGCTGAGAGCTACCGAAGTGTTTTGGGACACAACCTGCACCTGTATCTATTCCAAATTCTCCATATGGTATGTCTAACATAATGATTTTTAAAATCCACATTAAATTTAACTTTATTAAACTACAGAAATCCATGCCTCCCAAATCTCAGGTTGTGTTCTAACTCCAACAGCCTTCTCTTTCTCAGCAATGCTCAGTGTTTCATCCAATCCAAACTGCAAGCTGCAAAATACAGTTTTGAATCACGTAAAGCCACTCCTCCTCTTTCCTTTGCATCTTATATAACACCTTATAATTAACTTGGGTTTTTTTGCCCTATCACACAAATTTCTGCCACTGTGTAAATGGTGCAGTTATCTGAACAGGTATTGTCTAAAACAAAAACATCATTCTAAGGAAGACATTCATTTTTATCACAGAAATTCTATCCGACAATGACAGTTGTATTTTCTTGCATCTTAACATGTGTTTTGAACTTCACTCCATTTAATAGTTATTTTGAAATAACATACAATTCATAATGATACCCAAATAGTTTACTTTCTTCTCAATTTTAAACCCATTTTATTCGTCAGTTCTGTTGATCTTCTGTCTTTCTGATTTTTCTTAACCAGTTTTCTTAGCCAGTTTGGTTTAGTGATTAAGGCACTAGGCTAGAAAGCAGGAGAATGTGAGTTCAAGTCCCACCTTAGCCATGAAAGCCAAATGAGTGACCTTGGGCTAGTCACACTCAGCCCAACCCACCTCACAGGGTTACTATGGGGAAAATAGGAGGGAAAAGCAGTATTGTGTATGTTTGCTGCCTTGAGTTATTATAAAAATAATAAAGGCAGGATACAGATTAGATAAATAATAATTTTTCTCTTCTGTTTGTTGATTTTAAAACCTGCTGGTGCACCAAATTCTATTAGTTTTTCCATTAATATTACAATTTTCTTTAAAGGAACCATAATAAACAAGAGAGGAGAGATTAAGCATCCCTACCTTTTTCCTTTTTTTTGTATCACAAGGCTTTCTTAGATTTCTATTAATAATTATTTGTGCTTTCTGTGAAGTATAAATTGATCTTACCATTTTATAAAATTCTCTCCAAAGTGCGTATCTTCCAAAACTTTGAACAAAAAAGCCCAGTTCAAATTGTCAGAAGCCTTTTCTGCATCTAAGAAAATCAGTGTGGTTTATTTTTCATTATGATTCAGTTGAAACCTCTGCTGTTTGAAAGTAAAAATCACACCTTCTATTTTGTCCTATTGAAATGGAATCCTTTTCTAATCTGTTAGTCAGAAAAGTTTACTCTTTTCTCACACAAAATTCTAACAGGAATTTCTTTAAGTACAATTACATATGTATTATCAGTCTTCAGTCTTGTATTAAAATGGTGCTTGAAAACTTGATCTTTTGTCTTCTTCCTGACAAAGGGCACCAAGACATCCTTTAGAACAGTGTTTCTCAACCTTGACAATCTTAAGGCATGTGGACTTCAACTCCCAGAATTCCACAGCCAGCAAGGTTGAGAAACACTGCTTTAGAACATTTCTTATTCTTGCAAATATTGTATTTATTTTATATATTTTATCAATTTCTGCCCCTGAATCCTCCTCATTCAGGTCCAAAAAGTTTGCTAAAGCTATAACTTTTTTTCTCTAATATCTTCACTAGAATTCTCTGGAAATGCTGTAAATCTCAAGTAAAGTTTCTTCATTCTTAATTCCAAAAGAGCCAAATTATCTAGCTTTCTTTCCAACTCCCTGTCTATAAATTCTGACTTCCTCTCCAGAATTTCCACTTTGTCATTAATTCATTTTACATCGCCAGACACTTGTTTTACGGAGCTTTCCATCTTCCTAACTTCTTTCATTTCCTCTTTCATCTTTACAGATCTTTCATCTGTTTTTTTTTAAACTGTCAATTTAATATCAAGTGATTTTGCTAAATGTATTGCCCAATTGTGCAATCATTTTGGCTTGTGCAGTCTTTCTGGATAAAGGAGTTATTGTGAGATTTCTCACTTGTATTCTGGATAGCTATTTCTCATAAGCAGCCTGCAAGAAGTGAGGGGTTTGTAAAACAATAAAAGGTTTGGGTAGATTTTTTTGCTCTTTGTGTTTATGTTTCATAAACAAATCACATGACCACAATGGATCATGTGATTAGGAGGGAGGAGAAGAGAGCAGGTAGTGATTTTCCAAATTGCTGCCCTTTCCCAGATTATTTGGTGGAATTTTTCTAGATTTTTTTTTTCTTTTCGGTCTACAGCTGAACCTGGCCCATTTTAGGGCTAGTTCTTCCATTTGCTATTTTAAAACTTGTTTTTTCTTCTCCTCCTGTACCAAATTGGGTCCAATTCTATTTTCAGAATAGAAAAGTCAGGATCAGAATAAGGAAAGGAGGTGAGGTTGTTATGCAGGAATACAAGCTAATTTGAGGCCTAATCCACATGGAGCTCCATTTCCATCTGTCCTGTTTGCCATCGTTTGCTTCCTAGAGACTATAATGGCAATCTGAAACTTGGGGTGGCCACAGACAAGGAGTGTATATCGGAGGTGGTGGCCCTTTGAGAGCTATTTGCAACGAAATTTCATTTTGATGTATGCCGATTGGTGTACATTCAAACTGACAATAAAGTTGTTGTTATTATTATTATTATTTTCAGAGACATGGTCTGTTGATGACTGATCAAGAGTATTAAACCCCATTACATATTTTTTTCCAACGTTTCAGTTGGCTGGCAAGATTCAAGCTTAAATTTATTGAAATACGATCAGTGACCCACCAAATTATTTTTAAAAATCCCTCAGAAACAGTGACCCTATTATAGTCATTGTCATGTTCATATAATGCCGAAAAATTAAGAATCCAAAATCAGAAAATGAGGAACTTTGATTAAAACACTAAAACAGCATGAAACATAAGATAAAAGAGAACTGCAATAAAAGAAAGGAGAAATGAAAGACTTCATACTGTAACTGCTCCACAATTAGAACATCTTATATCAGGGGTCTTCAAACTTGGCCCTTTTATGACTTGTGGATTTCAACTCCCAGAATTCCTTAGCCAGGCATGCTGGCTGAGGAATTCTGGGAGTTGAAGTCCACAAGTCATAAAAGGGCCAAGTTTGAAGACTCCTGTCTTATATTTTCTTATGAAAATCACTGTGGACAGAAACTAGTTGGAAAGAATAAAAAGTGTCACTTAACCAGCAACCTGGAATTGCTTTGGGATTAGCAGGCATTGGAAATATGCTTATTTTGTTTTACCAGCAGAGTGCAATAGCACTAATAAGGGAAAAAATGTAAAGGTGATGAATACACTGATGATGGGACTGTGATGACCAGAAATTTTGAAAGCTGCTTAAGACAGGGTGACCTTTGCTGACTGAGAGCTACAATCCTATAAAACCTTGCTAGGGAAATTGATCTCATCATCTCCAGTGAGGTTGATAGCACCATCCACTATAGCATGTCTATGCCAAAGAAAGTCTCAGTAAACTCTGTGGGGATTTACTCTTGGGTAAATATATGCATGATTGCAGTCTCTTTTTTTTTTATAAGCAAATATATCTTGCCACAATATACAATTATCTTGAGATTGTTATATGGAATAGACTTCTATAATAAGAGTTATATGGAATGACAGTTTTATTTCCACTTCGTAAGGTTTACAAAATAGCAATGCTGGAGCAGCCCTAAAGTAGAAATTACCCTCTTCTACCCTCCTAGAATATATGAGCCAATTATTAGGAGAGTGATTCTGACAATAGCCATATTCACCAAATAATTGCTATCCCTCTGAAATTGGAGAAGGAAACAAGGCTTCAAGATACAGAAGTTGAGGTAAAAACAGCAGTCGGCTAGATAAAGCTTGCTACCTTGAGAGATGCCCTTTTAAAGAGATTGTGAGCTACATACATTCTAAAATTCCCCACAAAGCTACCAAGTCTTCTTGGCACAAGGGAGATCATTAAATCTGGAGTCTCTCCCATCCCACCACTTCACTATCTCTACCCAAACTTGCTCGGAGTATTTTCTGACTGCTCCCTGAGCTTTAGACCGGCTTTTCCCTCTCTATAATAGTGGGTTGTGATTCCTGCAACATCCCATTGATTAGAGTTATGGATCATGGAGCCCAAGTCACCTAGAAGTCAACACCTGAAGGAGAACCCTTGTCCTTTGTCTGGGATGCTCCTGCTCTCTGTTCACGCTCTCCTTCGCCACAGCTGCTTTGCTAAGTTGAGCAGCGCTTGGCGTGGCCAGGGATGAAAGGCAGCCAGCGGAAGCCGGGCAGGGAGCGAGCTTCAAGCATCTGTGAGTGGCTGTTATGTGCTTGGAGTGCAGTGGCATTACAGCTGTCTGTCTGCCTAATGTTGCCCAGAGGACACTTGTAAGGACTGATGGCATCTCTTCCCGAGAAGGGCAATCAGATCTTCTCCCTGCAAGGGGCTCGGCTGCACTTCTAAGCTACAGGGAACTTTCTGCGTGTGTTTTTGTTTGGTTGTGAACTTCACTGAAGAAAGCCCTTTGTGTTTTTGTTTTGCGAACTATGACTGAAAACAGCCTCGGGTTTTTTATGGGATTAGATCTGCAGCATAATGTCCCTATTGCTGGTCTAAGTAAGTGTTGTTTGCGGAAGCCCGCTTGTGGCATTGCCTCTCCTCAGTAAAGGGGAACTGCATCTCATTCTCCGTTCAGTGGGAAGGAGAAGATTTAGCATTGCACCATTTTCTTGGCAGCTTTTCTCCCTTTCTTTCTCCATCTCCTTCCTTCTATCCTTCCTTCCTATCTCATACCCACATTTTTTTTTTTTACATACGGAAAAGAGGGTTGGACAAATACACAAAAATATGGCCTAAAATTAAGAACTGCAGATAGTATCTATTGTCCTTATATATAAGATGGCAGATTTTTTTTAGTTAGAACCGAATAATATATTCTTACTTCTTTTTATATTTTTAATCATACATTTTACTAACTTGTGAGGACATAGAGCTTTTCAGATTCTTACCACATCTTAAAGGTTTTGCTCCATTAAAAAAACCCCTGTTTTATACTGCCTTCATGCAACTCCCATCTTGGTGACTTCTGTAGAGGCTTGAGCCCAGGTCTGCATTTTTACTGGTTTGCAGTTTGTTTGTTTGTTTGTTTGTTTGTTTTGCAGTGTGATTGGACAAAAAATATTATTTGTTTTTTTTTTCATTGTTGCTTACCAATACATTGGAGAATATATTTTCAAAATTGTCCATATTTACATGAACTCTAACGGCAAAGTGTACTTTTGAATCAATCGGAATAAATATATTTCTGCTAGTCTTGGATAACGCATACAAAAAGGGTTTGTAAAGCAAGTAAAAAAATATTTCACAACAGGCAAAAGAAAAGTGAGGCTTATTTCACTGCAGTTCTAACCATTCTTTTCCACAGCCCTTTTTGCCATCCTATCCCATAGCAGACAAAACCAAGTATAGGGATGTCTGAAAGCAGTCAGATTTGTGACCTGATTCTATATGTTAATTTTTTTTTTAAAAAAAATTTTTTTTTCACTGAAATCGGTGGAATTTCCTAAGTGCACCTAGAATTGCTGGACGTGTTAAAATCCCCTTTGATCAGAGTGTTCATTTTGCAACATAATAAACACCTTTTCCTTGCAGGACAGCCTTTGATCCCTTTAAGCTCTTGCAAGATCTCCATGAGCCATGTGTTCTCTCACACGAGGAGCCAGCCTCTAAACCGAGGGAGTGAGAAATTGGCTGGTGCTACAGGCGGCAGCCTTTAAACCCCAGGAGCTGCTGTAGCGTAGGAGTGGCAGAGAAGCCTGGCAGGTTTTTCCAGTCTCCTAAGCCTAACACATAAGTGCAAGACCCCAGACCAAGATAGCCCTGAAATCCTCCTGCTCCTTGCCAAAAATGAAGTAGTGTTTTTTTGTTTTGGCTTTTAAGCATCAGTCAGTAAGAGAAGTGGAAGGGTGTACATTTAATGGCTTAAATCAGATGATTGCTCATCAGTAGTCCTAATTAATGACTTGGTGTATGCCTTTTCTGTCTCTCTCTCTCTCTCTCTCTTTGTCTTCCTCCCTGCCTTTTGTTCTATTAAACGATTGCTTCCTTGCAGAATTGCCAGAGCTCAAAGCGGAGAGGTTGTTTCCCAGCTTTGTATTATGCTTCATTTATTCAGACAGTCTGTTCCTCTCCCCAATCAAGCCTCTCTCTATTGAATGGGTGCAGGTTTTTCAGAGCAACATGGCAGAATGTTAGAAACACTGTGCTCAAAATGTGGTGATGTTAACGAGGGGAAATTGTTTCAGTTGGAATACATATGACCGATAATTGATGGCTAGGGAAAGAGCTTCTAATTTATTTGTGCACATTCACAAGCTGCTCTCATTTTACAGCCTCTGTTCAGCTGTGGAGGTCACGTCTGGGCCGGGTGATGTACTCCACGGCAAACTGCCTGCTAATGATGAAGGTAGGTGGGTGCTCTTGCTGCAGATTTACCATATATACTCGAGTAGAATGTCAAGAGAGGCTGAAGAGAAGGTAGATTGCCGTTTGCGGTCATGTGGGGCGTAGCTGGAGGTTCCTGCCGAAATCATTTTGGAGGTGAGAGAACTGGCAACACAAAAGGATTGGATTTACAGGCTGCCACAGTTTTGTTTGGCTTTTGTGTATTTGTTGGCAAGAGGCAGAAGCCAACTTGAAAGAATACATTTCGAATCAAGAACACATTGATTCAAACAGTAGCAGGGTCAACACATCCCTTGTGTCCGGATCACATCCTAAAACTAGTGCCACCTATTATTCAATTATTGTGTTCCAATATTGTTTGTTCTGCAGACATTTACACTATTATTGATCTGAGATTCAGATGTGGTGGAGCCTAGTATATACATATCGTGCAGCATCTCCATTTCCTTCTATTGCCGTTGGAAAAGAAACTGCAACAATACCTTTCCTGTTTTATAAATGCTCCCAAGCACAGAAATGTTTGGCTGCTAATAATACAACAACAGCAACAGACAATATCCATGAGGACTGTTTCACAAATCAGTTTCATCCCAAATCTCCAGAACTGTTTTCTTTTTACTTTACTTTTTTTTTTCCTTTTCACTTCTCTCTGTAGTAATACTAGCACTGGTCTCCATTTTTAAGTCCCAGGCTAAACGAGGTTGTTCTGCAATCTATAGGGACTCTATGAGGTTGAGTAAATTTCAGCTGAAATCTCTGTGAATGTTTGTAGTTTCTCTTGCAGGAGTAACATTAGTCTCCAAGTGAATTAGTGTCCCCTCATTTAATTTGTTCAGATGCCCTACTGAGGTCAATGTCTTAATTTAATAAAGGGCTACGGACTAGTTCAAAAATTCATAACAACACTTTTCCTGGAGGAGTAGCTGAAGAAAAAAAAGCTGCATTTGACCAGTGCTGCTATTCAGAATCTCCCTACTTTTCAGTTTCCCTTTGCATGGCTAGTGTCACTTTGGAAGAATAAACATGATTTGTTGTGAATTTCCTCCAAGATATAGATGAATGAGCATGCTGTCAGCCTTTACTTCCTTTTCTCAGCTGCATTTTGATTCTTGCCTGGAGGGAGTTGAGGCTTTCGAATCTGTCCAGAGAAGCATTTTTCTTCCCATCTGTCAATTTATGCAGATTTCCTTCAAAAAACAGTGGGAAGATGAAATTTGAGGACCGTTCAGCACTTCAGATTTGAGTCCAAAAAGCTGCTTGGAAGCACAGACATAGTCCCTTTCTACATCTCTTTCAAGCATCTGGATCTTTGTCTGGCTCACAATCTTGGGTAAAGATGCAGCTGCTTTAAAGAGAACTACGTGCAGATTCAGAATCTAAAATGTCATAGAGCTCTATTAGTTCTCTACAACCAGTTTATGCTGCCAGTAATCTCCCCAAGATCAGCAGCCATCACAAGAAGTATAAAAATACTATAGCCAGCTAATATATTTTTGCAAATCATATTGTTTGGTGTACTTCTTACATGTGTTTGAATTAGCAACTGGTAAGGTAGCTCACCTATACAAACACTAATATGATTACCAGATGAAATATACTCACTTAGAGCACTTACAGGTTACTCCTTGACTTACGACTACAATTGAGCCCAAAATTTATGTTGCTAAGCGAGACATTTATGAAGGGAATTTTGCCCCATTTTATGACCTTGTTGTGAAGTGAATCGCTGCAGTTGTTAAGTTAGTAACACGACTGTTAAGTGAATTGGGTTTTCCCATTGACTTTGCTTGTCAGAAGGTCACAAAAGGGGATCACGTGATCCTGGGACACTGCAGCCGTCATAAAAATGAGTCAGTTTGCCAGCTGTCCGAATTTTGATCATCTGGCCATGAGGATGCTGCAATAGTGTGGAAAAATGGTCATAAGTTACTTTTTTCAGTGATGCTGTAACTTTGGACTTTGGTCACTAAATGAACTGTTGTGAAGTCAAGGAGTAGTGATCTTTGGACTTAGCTGTGAACTATTTTGTATGTTCACAAAATAGTTCACAGTATAATAGCAGTATAACAAAGCAGTTGCAACTATAATACCGTGTTTCCCCCAAAATAAGACCCAAGTGGAAAATAAGCCCTAGCATGATTTTTCAGGACGCTCATCGTATAAGCCTCACCCCAAAAAGAAGCCCCAGTTAAGATGGTCAGCCAGATGGATGCATTTAGTACTGTATTTCCCTCCCAAAATAAGACCTAATGGGAAAATAAGCCCTTATGCGTCTTTTGGAGCAAAATTTAATACAAGATCCGATCTTATTTTCGGGGACATACGGTATGGAGCTTACACAGGGTAACAAATTATTTGTGAAGAGGATTTCTAGTGTACTTGAGTACACTATTGCAAAAAAAAAGAAAAAAATGGTAAGTTTGCCCTTCCGAACTTCTTTTGGAAGAATGAAAGTACATTTACAGCCACTTCCCGGGTCTAGGACAACTCGGTGCGGCCAACTCACCTCAGGACAACTCAACGTGGCCAACTCACTGCAGGACAAGAGTTACACTAACATCGAAGAAATGGTGGAATAGAATCATTAAAGAAAGGATGCCAGAGGAGGGACAAAATGAAATGTGAATAACAAAAATTAAAATGTTTTTTTAAACTATTTGAAAGAATTGAATTGTTGAATTGTCCCATGGCACGTTGTCCCACGGTAAGTTAGCCGTGGTGAGTTCGGCAAAAAGCCTACTGCATGGAATTGTTTCCTTTCAAACTAATGATTGATAGATCGAAAACTACTATTTTTCAGTAGCCATTGGTATGGCTAGTACTCTTGTGTTTCTATTTTAATGCAAATATTTGAGCATTTTCCTTGGAATGCACTACTGTTTCTAACAACCCTCATTAAACTATGAAAAGCAATTTTGATACTCTGGTAGCCACAATGTAGACTTTGCTCTCTTGAGCAAGTTGTCTAATCTGTGGTCTTCAAATCTACTATATCCATCACAGAGGAGTAGTTATTATCTACCTTTGGATGAAAATTCTATGATATTTGACAAACAGATAGGACCCTGGAATTTTCAGCGGCATAGGAATCCTGGAGGTATCATCCCAACGAATTTGGGGAATAGATAGTTGGAGAGATTAGATGGTATATATTAATAAAAGATGCTTTAGCAAAATAAGTCAGGAAGGGACAATAATTTTAAACAGAAAGGTTTCCTTGAAGAGTTGGAGTTAGGAGGTTTAAGGTGTGAAAAGAAAATGGCTCTGAAATGCACACATTTCGGAATCGGTTCATTTTCTTTGTATTTAATTTTCTCACAGCGTCTCTTTTTAGTAGAAGCTGGACATCTGGTTTTTCCTCCTTGTATATAGTTTTTTTTGTTTTTGTTTGTTTGCTTGTTCCTTCACACAGCTCAATCTTTGTATCCTAATGCAGTGTTTCTCAACCTTGACAATTTTAAGGCATGTGGACTTCAACTCCTAGAATTCCACAGCCAGCAATGCTGGCTGTGGAATTCTGGGAGTTGAAGTCCACATGCCTTAAAATTGTCAAGGTTGAGAAACACTGTCCTAATGCAATCTTGACTTTAATAAAAAGACATCTCTGAATGCAGATTTCTGAAACCATCTTATGAATCTAGCTTTCTGCTTGGTTTGCATAATGTTCAAGTGCTTACGCTCTTTCTTACTCTTTTCCCTACAACTTTCTTTAGACATTGCCAAATGCATGTCATAACGTGGAGTTACTTTCCATCCACTCATTCCACCAAGAGCAAAGTTCACATAATACATTCAAAAGAGTACAGGTAGTCCTCAAGTTACGACCACAATGGAGCCCAAATTTTGTTGCTAAGTGGAACATTTGTTGTGAGTTTTGCCTCATTTTACAACCTTTCTTGCCACGGTTATTAAGCAAATCACTGCAGCTGTTAAGTTAGTAACATGGTTGTTGAGTGAATCTGGCTTCCTCATTGACGTTGCTTCTCAGAAGGTCGCAGAGCTGATCACATGTCCCCAGGACACTGTAATGCCATGGTCATAAATATGAGCCAGTTGCTAAGCATCTGAATTTTGAACACCTGACTATGGGGATGCTTCAATGGTCATAAGTGTGAAAAACAGTCATGAGTCACTTTTTTCAAGTACATTGTAACTTTGAATGATCCCTAAATGAACTGTTGTAAAAATCGAGGACTACCTGTACGATAAACTGAAATTTGAGGCATTAATACAATTCAGGGAACTGTAGCCTTGTTGTTGGGTTTTGTTTTGTTTTGTATTTATTTAGGCCCTTCATACTCCCCTTCACAGCTCCCAAAACATCTCTTTAACTTCAGAAGAATAAATGTGATGGGCTGAGGGGGATGAGTGGGCAAATATTCCAACATCATCTGAAGTTGCAGCAAAGGTACTTTCAGTATTGTAGTTCTCTGCAAATGTACCTTCATCATGGTAGGAAGCAAAAGCCCAGTGGAAATATGATTTGTAGCTGTTGCACTGACGTTGGGTGAAATGGGACCTGCCGCAGTTGGTACTACTGATGCTGAGGCAGGCAGGATTCCCTTGAGTACCATTTGTTGGGGGTCAAGGGAAAGGGAGGGTTTTGCCTTCTCTTTCTGCTCAAGATCCCCATGTACAATTGGTGGGCCACTGTGTGACACAGAATGCTGGACTCGATGGGCTTTGGCCTGATTCAGCATGGCTCTTCTTATGTTCTTATGTTCTTATGAGTTCCTACTGGAATACATATATATCTAATGAGTAGACTTCTCCTTGCTGCCTTCCCATCAGTTCTGCTGCAATTGCAACTCTCTGGATCAAATTCAGATCACATCTGGAGGGTGGGCAAGGGAAGGAGTCTCCATTCCTTATTCTTAAGGAACCCACTCAATTGGTCAGAGAATTTTGTAATTTATAACTGTCTAATAATGTGATGTAGTTTGCAAAGTTACAATAATTACAAGAATGCACTTCTACAAAAATTAACATTTTCTGCATAAATCAGCCCAATATAATAGCGGAAAATATTTTCCTGCATTTCTTTTACATTTTAAAAATAGCTTGATAATAAAGTTAATTAACATTAACAGTGTCTAGAATTCCTATAAAACAGTATTTTCATGCCAATAAGACTTGAAATCAGACAAGTACAAATAATTAGGAGTGTATATTTACAAGAATTTGGTGCAGCTTTTATATTTTATATTTCTTCCAAAGAAGTCATTTAGTTGTCAGCTGTAATTTAATGTGTCATGAATAAATTAGGTTTCTCTTGGAATTGCTGTAAAATGCAGTGTGCTGCCATCTAGTGACAGCCCGCCCTCCCCTCCCCAAAAGGGAGTAGCATACATTGCATTCTTATGAATTGGGAAATCAATGTCTTTCTAATAAAAAGCACAAGTAGATTACTAAGAATAAAGAATAAGATGAGTGAGAAGTGCATATCTTATTAATTAGGCAGTGATCTGCATTGGAAGGAGTCATTTGGGCCATTGGTCCCTCAACCTTTGGGTTCAGCTGCCAAAATGCTCTTTACTCTTAGGACTTTTTTCTTTCTTTCTGTCGGTCAGAATCTGCCTTCCAGAATGCAAATGCATCACTCTGTGTCTTAAACTCTAGAAGACAAGAAAACAGGAGTTGGTCTCTTGCATGACGTCCTTTCACATATTTGAAGGATGTTATCATATCCTTCCTCAGATGTCTTTCCTCAAAGCAAAAGCTATCCGGCTGCTTTCATCTCCTGTCATCTTTCTTAGCCCTTCTCAAAACATGTTCCATGTTATTTGATGCCTCCATCACACGTGGTGACCAGAACTGGGCACGGTATTCGAGATAGAAGAAGAAAGCCGGGCAACTTCCCGCCACGATTTGAAAGTTATATTTTAGTTGATACCGCCTAAAATCGGGTGTTTTGCCACATCTCACAATTTTGATTCATCCCCTGCAATTAATTATTGTTCAAAAATATTTTTTCATATGTAATATTATCAAACCAAATATTCTCCCATTCCATGCCCATAAGTTTGCTTTTCCGTTTTTAAACGAACTACAGATTTGTCTGCTAGACTTCATTTGGTTGCTTTCAGCTCATTCCTCAAACCTACCAAGATTGTTTTCAATTTTATTTCTCTCCTCTAGTGTTTAGCTGTCTCACTCAATGAAATTTAATAATAATTTTTTCCACTTCTTTTTTTTTCAAATATATTTTATTAATTTTATAATTTTAACAATAAATACATAAAACCCCAGAATAATAACCTATTAAAGAAAAAGAAAAAACCTAGATATACAACTCAACATAATACATCCTCTTCCATCTTTCAACATACATAAGTTTAAATACCTACACTTATAGGTGTTGCCCGGACAGCATCCCCTACACCACATCCACCCTCTTTCTTCCTCCCTATCTTCTCCTACTTCCCCCTTCCTCCATCTCTCTCCTTCCTTTTCTCTCCACTTCACCTCTTCTCCCCCAACCTTCCTACTTCCCTCTCCCCTCTCTTACTACCTCTCACCCCCCTTCAGATGTAGTCCAGAGGTACCATCCGAGCAACTCCCCTCTCTCAGTAAGCATTTTTTATTATATGTTACAAGTATTACAGTTGAGTATAAAACAATCTAACAATCTAACACCCTCCCCAACATACCCCCCAGCTTCCCAAAGTGAATATAGGGTAAACAAAATTAATATATGAATCCTAATAAAATTTATTTTTTTCCACTTCTTAGCACCAAAAGGACTTGAGACTTGTGCCACCTTATTCAATATCTCTAGCCGATCTCTGGTGATACAAGCATTGATGGAGACACCATGAGTATGATTTTCAAGCTAGTTATATGTTCAGTTAATCAATATGCTACTCAGCCCACATTTAACTAATTACTCGATATTTGTGCTTAACCAGATATTTTGCTTGAATCAAGATATATTACCGGTACATTCCACATTCTGTTAAAAGAGATACCTGATAAACTGAGTAGTTATGAACTGTAATACAAGTAGTCCTCGTTTAGCAACTGCCTCAGATAGTGTCCATTGACAAATAAAACAGTAATAAATGGTAATAAAAAAATTAATTTTCCGATCAATGGACACATTTATGACAACAAAAGGCTTCAGTGTAAAACTGATTAAGATCTGGTCAGTTTTAGACAGTAGGTGTTAACTGGCAGGTTCTAATTTAAGGTCATAGAGCTGAGATTGTTAACTTGGAGTTAGCACTGCCCTGGGGAGCAGCTCAGGAAGAGTTAGCTTGTTTAAGTAATTTCTCTGTCCTGTAAGGGGACAGAACGGGGGGGGGAAATGGGACAGGCGCAGGGCACTGTATGAAAGGACTTTAATTGAATGAGATGGCAACAGTCAGCAATCTTTGAAGCATATCTTTCTCACACAGAGACACACAAACACAAACACACATACACACATACATAGAGACACACAGTTCACTTACTGACTATTTTTCCTGCACCAATTGCAGTCACTAAACAACGACTACCTGTATAACAGGAGCACATAATTGAGATGCAGAGAGCAAAGATTACAGCCTGGCTTCAGGAAATAAAGAAAGATGCAGAAATTAGATTATGCTTTCTTTACATGAAAGGGCTCACAGCTTAAAATGAGAAAAGCTATTAATTGCCTATCATCACATTCATAAATAAAAAAAATTATGTTCATCACACTACAAAAATATACTCCGTATTGATCATAATAATGTGGAGTGGAGTTGGAAAACAACTGTATGGGTTTGAATACTGAAACATGAGATCTCCACCAGAGCAAAAGATGCATTTTTGTAGTCATCTAACCTTTTTGTTCTCTTTCCACCTCTCTCTTGTCTTTGTTATCAACCAATTAAAACAGGAGACTCGGTCTCTTCTAGTAAAATGTAAGGCTGGTGCTTAACTACTTCCCTTTAATTTAGATCCACCTTTCTAATATAAAGGGGACATAGAACATAAATCTGTATACGATTATGTTACAGCAGAATTGCTTGGCTGCAGAATGGCTCTTGCCCCTGCTATATAAACAGGAAAAAGCAGGCTGCAAGGAAGGTGGGGGTGGGCAAATCCAAAAATTTTATGACTGCCTTGGCCTTAAAAATGGGAATCAATACTGTAACTGGATTTTAAAGAACGCTTTGGTGCTGCTGCCTTAATCCTTTTTTAAAAGAGGGACATTAGTCTGGATTTCTTTGGGCCAGGCACTCTCTTTCTCAGCCCAAACCACCTTATAGGATTGTTATTGTGGGAAAAATAAGAGGAGGAAGGAGTATTGTGTATGTTCATTACTGTGAGTCATTTATAAAATAAAGGTGGGATTAGATAAAATTTTCCGATTGTACTTGTAATTTTCATTAATTGACTTATCCAAATACTACTCATACTCCCCCTCCCTCCACCCCCAGTTGGAATATCCCTGTATGCCATGCCTCAGTGGAAAAGCTGGTGAGTCTGCCTGAAAGCAGAGTAGGTGTTAGGGCGTTGCATCTGGCAGCATCTCTGTTGGAGAAAGGCGGAGAGAGGAACAGATGGCAGGAAGCATCTTACTGCATATGGAGCTTCTGTGTCTGAAGAATGCATTTGAAGCCTCCCCTCCCCTCCCAGGCCTGTTATGACCGCAGCTAGCCAGAGATCCACACCTGAACTTAGACCTTCCAGAGAAGCATGTAATACAATGCTGGGAACAACTGAAGGGTGTGAGGGAGAGGGGCAAGAGGGAGGCAGGCAGGCAGGCAGGCAGGCACAGGATCCCTGCCAGGTATTTGCAGAATTGTTACCTCCAGGCCTGTGTGCAGAACTATGAAGCCCTTTCTATAATATAATCTCTCTGCATTTGCTCCCATTCAGGGTACTTAATTTTTAATCTCCGATCAGTGCCTGTTTTGTGGTGTTTTATTCTAACCCAGCCTGAGTTTAAGAACTTGTCAGATTAGAAACACAATAAATAAAAATAAAAGAATAGGAGCCCAATCATGCCGCTCCCTCATTGGTGTTCTTAACTATTGAAAATACGTTTGCAGAATTAATTTTCCAGCACTGAGGTGATTTTTGTTCTGTTGTTTTTTTTAAACTGAATTTTTGAAGACGCACATTGAAATGGAGACCAAGATATCTCCATCAGGAGGCTTACACGTGATGAACAGTTAGACATTCCTAATTGCCCCTTTTTAAAAAGGCGTTCTTCAGAAGCATTGAGCAGTAATCAAAAGAAGGAGGATGGGGGTTCATACTCCTTCACTGAGCCCTCCCCATCCCAGCTCAGCTGAGCTCATTTGAAATTCCCTTCATTTAGCTGTAGCAACAGCTCCCTCATGAAGCAACACATAAGCTGTGGCTATTTTCCCAGCATGAATAATTTTCAGAGTGTTGGAAATCTGGCCGACAGAGCACTTGGCACCATAGAAGAGGTTTGCTTCCCTTGCAGAACGATAAGGAACAATTTGTGTCTGTGTGCCTGTTTGTACACGTGTGTATGTCTTTGTGAGAGAGGGAGAGAGAGAAAGGAAAGAGCCAAAGGATGCTTATTGTGATCCTGGCAGATGTAAAACTGTTGCTTGTCGAAGCCTCCCTGAATTTGATTCAACTTTGGGGCTGCCTTATCCTATGTGCTGTGTGCCTGCAATAGAAGCAGTGAAACATCTCTCCCACATGGGGCTGTCTCTTCTTGTGTGTCCGCTCCCTCTGCTAGGTGCCAAGAAAATTGGAAATCTTGTCATTATATTTTCAGGCACGGTCTCCTTCCCATTTTGAAGATTTCTGCTTCCGTTTGTTTTATCATACACGTCTATAGCTTCACTCACTTTAAGGTATATGAAGTACAGAATAAATGTTGACTTTGCCTCCCTCCCCCTTTGTGCTTGCTTTTACCCCTTAGGACTATGTGCTTGCTGTGGAGACATATCACACCGTCATGAAATATTACCCAGAGCAAGAGTCTCAGCTGTTGAGTGGAATTGGACGGATTTTCCTGCAGGTATGTACCTGATTCTGAATAATGCCACATGAAAGCCCTGCTGAGCCCCATCACATTAGTATCAACATAGGAGAGGTTTTAAAGTGCCCTAATTTTAGATAGTTAGATGTGTGAATTCTGCCATTTCGTGAAACAAAAATAATGACAAAGTATTGCTGAAAGATGTAAAACAGATGGCTACCTCAGTACCAAATAAGTCTAGAAGAAAATATGAGGTGACTGTTCTTACAGATCAGGGAGAATTTCCTAGGCTTGCCCACCTAACTTCTTGCTATTCAGAATACCTACAATTTAAATGTAATGAGCACTCTGTCAGTTATTATTGAATGAAAATGTAGTAGTTGAAACAACAAACTCTGTCAATTCATTGAATTATCTGGTGAGCATTGTTTTGCAGACTAGCTGTTCCCTATTCAGTAAGAGTGCTGGGTATTTGACATTTTCCACTCTGTTATAAACACACAAACACTGAATGATGAATGGGGTGTAATAAATACGCCACATTTTTCTATGGAATTCATGAAAGTAACTTTTCATCCCCCAAATTGCAATGCCAAATTCTCTGTAGTGGTCCTCAAGAGAAAGAAAAGGACTCTTTTGCCCTCTTAGCAACAGGCAGCCCTAGCCACATCATCTAATCAAGGCAAGGTGTGTAGTTCACACAGCCAGCCAAATTATTTTCACATAAAGGAAGAAAATCCTTAACATTTCTCCCATTCCTGTACAGTAACAAGCAAATATTAACAATAAGTTGCCTGAGGTGCTGTCTCACTTTGCCTGCTTCCATTTCTGTCACAAACCTTTTTGATAGGAAAATTTATATTTTGGTTCCCTGTGGCACTGGTGCTTTTAAAAAGATCAATGCTACATTTGTCTTCAGCGTGAAATCTGTGCTTCTCTTCTTTTCTGCCCGTGTGACTTTACTACCAAAAGAAAAGTTCTGTTTTCTGCATAATAACAAACACAAGAAGGGATATTTAATTTCCCCTTGTTACTTCAGCCATATTTAGCTTGCTGCTGACAGTTCACTGAATCAGTCAGTTACAAATGGAGTAACACTGAATCAGACCATAAACCTTCAAGAAGGTTCAGCTGAAATTTAGTCACTTGTAAGATGGGATGCGACAATCCACTTTCTTCACAAGTAGAAACTCCCAAGAAGGCCCTGAGATATTTTTATAGTTTTATAATATTTCAGAGTTTCCTCATTTTTATAATTAAATTGAAGAGTTTAATATTTGATTATTGAATAATTTAATATTTGGTTTTGAACAATCTGTATTAGGCACTTTGTAATAAATTCTGGGAGGTGGCTGACAATTAGAAATTAACTCATTCAGAATACGGTAGTGATAAAACCTGTTGTAATTGGTAAAACCTGTTGTAGTTTATAAAATCGTTATGAAGGATAGCTTTGGGATGAAGCACTAAAGCTCTTGAAAAATAAAAAGGAACTTGGCCTGGCATCAGAATGACACTAAGATAAGGGATGGATATGACCTATGAGAAAGTCCCCCTTTGGAGGCTCTTGAGAAGGAAATTCAGAAAGAGATCTTGAGGCTGAGGAGTTCTAGACACGGGGGAGTCGTCTCCCAAGTGTCCTGTTCCCAAGCCATGAAGAATGAAATCCAACCTCTATAATTGGGTTAGATGGAAAGTACACCTAAGGAATCTGTAGCATTTGGATCAGGGCAATTGCAGGGTGTCAGCTGAAAGAAAAGACTCCTTTTTTAAAAAAAAAAACAGTCTTCTTTTGATTAAAAGAATATTATCATTAGGTGATTCACATTGAAAATAGCCTGTCGCATTTGTCAAATCATTCTTGGAAAAACTGCTTGTGTCCTCTTACGTTGACGAACAGTCGCAATCCATCAAGTAAAATAGACGAGGTTCCCTTTAGGAGACTGTTCTGAAGAGAGGAGCTGACTTCTCAACTCCGCTCTTCCTCTACTAAGAGCCATCAGAGGCTGGCTTGCTCAAAGGCAAGATTCCCAACCTTGGGTAGGATGCAAGGAGACTGCCTGATGTCTCCGAGGAACAATTTGTCTGTCCAATTCATAGAACAGTGTTAACAGGCTCTGAAGGGACTCCGGTCTTCCTCAATTCTTGCTCTTATCAGGGGCCTTGGGGGAAGAAAGATTATTGGACATTCTTGAATTAGTGGTTTTACTGTCATAGTGGGACCTTTTCCTTCCAGTGCAATAGAATTGGAGACAGAGCCCAAGAAACCCACTGGCTTGCTTACATAACCTTGAACAATAACGCTTGAAAAGCCTGTGGCTTTACAAAGGGGTCTGGAATCGGGGCATCACGGAAGCCGCCTCTCATTTGCCAGGAGGCACAAGAAAAGCTGCAAAATTGTGAAATTGGGAGGGAGAGAGAGGGAGTTGGTTGGCTGGTTAGATTTATATCTTGCCCTTCTAATCTGATGTGTACTTTTAATTTTCTTACCACAGAAGTCAATGCTAAAAGTTAAAAATGTAAATCAAACTAGCATGAATTCAAATAACTATTAAAAACCTGGTTGAAAAGAACTGTTTTTAATTGTTTTCTTAATTCTTTGAGAGTGGGAATCTACGTACATCCCCTCAGGGAACACATCCCATAGCTTGGGAGCAAGGGAAAGGAAGACTGTCTCCTTTGTGCCAGATAAAGGGCCATGCAAGAGCCTATCTTGCAGATCTTAACTGCCAAATAAGTTCTTGACAGTGATGACTCTCCAGGTATACCCCAAACAATTTGCCAACTTGTTTCTCTTATTTCATCCAATAAGTGATGTGCCAGTATAAAAAGGTCATCACCACGCCCCCCATATTCAGTTAAAGGAATAATTAGGGCTAGATGTGCACAGTAGGTACTTCATTAGATTAGACAACTGGAGTTGGCGTGGACCTCTTCTGCACCATGTCTCATATATTAGCTCTCATCATCACAGTGAAGTTCTCACAACACAGATGCTACAGGGATATATGTCCCATTGAAAAGATATTTCAAAGATCTTTCATACGAAGTAGTTGGTGCTTACTGTATCAGCCTGGAAAAGATTACAAAATCAGTTCTAAAATGTTGGGGCTCCACCAATTCATGTTCAGTAACTTAGGAAACAAAGATTTTGAACAATAAAAAATAGTTCAAAATTACTCCCAAGTGCACAGCATGAAATCGTCCAAGGAATCACAAGAACCCCAGAATAACTAATAGGGATATTCAGGCCATTCTTACCTTGGCTATTCCAACATCAAAAACAGGATAGATGGGAGAATAGAAGTCCAAAATCATGGCTTACAAGAAGAATACTGATGCTTATTCAGGTTTGCCAAAAAGTACCTGGTATCCTCTTACCTTCTTAAGGAATGTTCCATGGGCAGGTGAATCAAAAGTAGAACTATATCAGATAGAAACCAAATACTGCATTCCCTAATAAGATTCTCATTCCAGCTATTAAGCACTGAAGTGATAATGTCATGGTCTGGGGTTCTTTACCTTAGGATCTGGGTAACCTGCCATCACTAAAGGAAGCATAAATTCTGCCTTGTATCACAATGTTTTACAGGTGAATTATCAGGCCATATTCTCATCCGTTAAAAAAACTGCAAGTAGCAATAGCTCTTAGCAAGAGCTCTTAATCTTATATACTGCTCCATAGTGCAAGTAGGCATAGTAGGGAGAAAGTGATTTCAAATATACAGGCAAGTCTATACAGGTAGACTTCATTTAATGACTGTCTTGTTTAGCAACCATTCAATGTTATGACAGTGCTGAAAAAAAAGTAACTTTACAACCAGTCATTGCACTTATGACCATTAGAGCATTTCCGGCAGTCCTGTCTGTGATTTGTGCTTCAGGTGCCTCGCAACTAGCAGGCATTTATGACTGTCACAGCATCCCACAGTCACATGATCAATAGCTGCACACTTCACACTGTCAGCTTCCAACAAACAGAGTCAAGGGGAGAGCTGGCAGTAAAATCACAAGTTGTTGTGATTTCTCATTTAACAGCCGTGTTACACAGAGTTGCTGGTCCCTATTGTGGTTGTTAAGCAAGAAATGTAAGAGAATAGATGAAGAACAAACTCAGGATTTGGGATGGCCAGGTCAAAGTCTACATCTAAGTACCAATATGAGAATCTAAGGGGGAATGAGGCTTTTTTTAGATTGGCAAATTCTATGATAGATCACTATTTTTCATTCAGTCTCTTGTCACTAGGAGCCATAGTGAAAAAGAGTGGCAAAAAAATATTCAGAAAATTCAGAAGGATATAAGTGCATCTGCACAGAACTTTCCTCTGGAATCTGCAGAAGTTTATTCCAGTTTAGACTGTTATACAGTCTCCTCTTGTAATATTCCCAAAGCAATCAGATCTTGAGACCACGTACAAAATATAAAGTCTACAACTGACTGTTGCCCAACAATCATGCTTCTGGAAACTTGAAAAGACTCTTGAGTTTCCTGCCTGTTTGGGACTGCTCAAAGTCCTTGGCAGTCCATAATATATAACCAAGAAGCTGTTTTCCTTTGAGCAATAAGCTCCATCTTGCAGCAAGGATAAAATAATAATCAAATAAAACTGTAGCCCATAATGACCCACTTTTTATATCCTTTTTTTCCACTGCATGCAGTAAATTGGGCTGGAAATTGGAATTATTTTCCTGCTTGCTTTTTGACCCTCTATATAGGCCACTGAGCCAACAGTAATTAAAACCCCGCCTGCTTTCCTTTCAGAGAACTTGGTCCATCTAGATCTCAGCTACTGAGATGCAGATGTTTGAAGGAAGGAAAATCACCACTTCATTTAGTCTATGGAAAAGTTAGAATGGACGCAGATATACGCCATTTGAATAAGACATTTACTGTGGATTTGTTCTTGCTGCCTTTTGGGCAGACATCAAACCTTTCTTAAATTACTGAACTTTGAGAAGCAACTGATCTTCCCTGTGTCTAGTAGAAAATGTCTCTTGTAACAATCGCAGAACCGCTTTCAGTTCAGAGTAGTGTGTTCGTAAATGGAGGAATGTATTGGCTTTCAAAGGCCACTGATAAACATTGATATAAAATGCCTGGAATAAGAACTGGAAGGTTGTTTAACAAATTTGTGAACAAATTTATCTGGGTTTTGGTTCTCTGGAATATTTTATTAAATATTACTGAGCTATTTCTAAAGAATTTCTATTTAAGATTTGATGTAATTGGAGTGAGCCAAGGGCTAGATAGCTCTGAGAATCAGTATCTTCCACTGCTGCACATTGTCACACTTTGAGACCTAGAGTGTATGTGTGTGTGTGCGTGCGTGTATTAAAATCAATGTTGATCCAAACCACTAATTTTACCTATGTATTGATTGGGTTAGAGTTGGTGTTTATATTTGCTGTATGTTACATTTTTCTCTTCTTTTGCTCCATAGTGTTGAAAGTAATTTATTCATGAAGACCTACCTATTGATGAGTCTCTCTTGTGCTTTGTTAATAGAAGTAACTGTTATTTACCATTTATGTGCTATCCAGATTGGAGACATTAAAATGGCCGAAAAGTATTTTCAAGATGTTGAAAAAGTGGCTCAGAAATTGGATGGACTGAAGAACCAAATTATGGTTTTAATGAACAGGTGGGAGACATAAATGCCAAATTAATCTTAGACATGATTTTGCAAAGAATGCACTGTGAACATTAAGAGGCCCAAGAGAATACCCCTTTCCCTTCATTTATCTTTTATGTAACCTCAGCTGCCAGAAGAAAAGCTGATTGGCACCTACCAGCCTATGAGATTTGTATGATATAGTGTAACCCTGAAAAAAAGCAACACCTTATTACAAGTTGTCTTCCTTGCCGCGCGTGTGTGTGTGTGTGTGTGTTCTAGCCACTTTCACATGCAAATTTACTCATGTATCAGCTTTACAGATTAATGCTGCAGTGCAGACTTACCTATAGCTACTAAGAAGAACCATTTAACTCCATGGAACATTGAATGCATTGGATCTAGAGTTGTGCTTAGCAAAATGTCATGCATACTAGACGAATTTCATACATACTAGAGGAAGATGCCTTCCTCACTTTGAGTCTTCTCTCCTTCAGTTCCTAGTTTCTCAAAGTTGTACAGCATTATTGGGAGCACTTCCAAAAAGTATGCATGCTTGCTCTTGGAATAGAACATCAAAGAAACTAGCTAAAATCACTCATTGGAAGCTTCCGTGGCTCCCCTTTTTGTCTGTGAACAAAAAAAAATAGTTATTGAAGTGTACTCATTTAATATGTTTTAAGTGTTTATCTAAAATTGTGAAGGCCACAAATATATTTGCAAAAAATATATAGGAAACAGAATCTGCTGAAGAATTCCCTCGTAAGTTGGAACTCAGCTAATGGTCACCTCTTCATAATGTATGAATTAGCTACTTTATCAAGCCATAGCTTCATGTTGCATTGTTTAATCTGAACTCTAAATTATAATTTAGATCCAAGATTAATTTATGAAGATCAACTGAGAGAACGTTCATGTGTATGAAAAGACAAGAATGTAGTTTCTTTTATAACTGAGTCATTTTCTGAAAGAGTACACACATTCTTTCTCTTCTTCTTACTCTTGTTATGTTTTAGAGCATTTCTCTTTCTTGGTCAGAATAACTTTGCAGAAGCTCACAAATTCTTCACAGAAATTTTGAAGACTGATCCATCGAATGCTGTGGTAAGAAATCTTAATGTTAAATATATAGCAACGGCTCATAGGCTTTAAAAATATATTGTCCTTTAATGTCTGATTTATAATACCGTATGGATATACAGGTAGTCTTTCACCAACAACTATAATGAAGCCTGCCATGAGTCATGATAGCCGTTAAGTGAAGCGCCCACATGGATCACCTTACTTACAATGCCCCACTTCTGTTCTTCCTGATGTTGTTAAGTGAAGCATGGGGTGCCTCAGGGGCCCTAAGGCAGGCCTTGGGAGACCTAGTATTGGCCCTGCCTTGGACCTCCCAAGGCCTCCCCCATATCCTGAAGTACACCATGCTCCAGTTCCCACTCTTCTGGCCTCATTGAATTATAACTTCTCAAAGAAATGGTGGTCACTTCCAGAATTGCGCCATGTGGCCCAGCAATGGAACTGCTTGCTATGCTTCCCTAACATAAGCTCCAGGAGCACTGCAGAATGCTGCAGAGCTTGTGTTAGGGAAGAAAAGCCGGCTGCCCTCTTACTAGACAGTATGACATGATTCTGGAAGAAGCTGCAATTTTCAGGGCAGCCACTTTGAATTGTGGCTGCTCAGAAAATGGCAACCACTTTCAGAATCATGCCACGCAGCCTAGCAATGAAGCAGCTTGTCCTTCCCTAATCCAAGCTCTGGAGATCTTCTGAAGGTAAATATGATGGATGATGTGGGTGAGGAGAAGGGTGTGGAGCATGGTGGAGTGTGGACCAGGCTCAAGGCCTGCGGAGATCCTATGTGGGAGATGGCGGGGAGATAAGTAGATAAGGACAGTTGCAAAGGCACTGCAGCCATCGTAACTTTGGGACCACATCACAAGTAACATTTAGGGTGTCTGCCTTAACTTTGAACAGTCAGTAAGCATCCGGTTGTAAGTCGAGGAATAATTGTATACATTGAGGTAAGAAGTATCAGTATTTAGCACAATCAGAATTTGTTTAGTGAACTTCACTCGAATGATGCAGAGTAATATACAGTTCAACCTTCTCCAATCTGGAACCCTCCATATGGATTGAAATACAAACTCCCAAAATTCTCAGCAATGAAGACAGCATCCAAATCCCTTCCCAAAATCAAAGCTTGGATAAAAAAAGTATTTAAAATGTGCTAAATTTTCTCTAGAGTGATTCCTTTAGATTTTATAAAGAAATCTAATATATCTATTTTCTCTAGGCTAACAACAATGCTGCTGTTTGTCTTCTTTATCTGGGAAAACTGAAGGATTCCCTCCGTCAGCTGGAAGGGATTGTTCAACAGGATCCTAAACACTATCTCCATGAGAGTGTTCTCTTCAATTTGACAACCATGTACGAACTTGAGTCTTCTCGCAGCATGCAAAAGAAACAGGCTCTACTTGAAGCTGTAGCTGTCAAAGAGGGTGACAGCTTCAACACACAATGCCTCAAGTTAGGATAAGCCCATCCATTTCTTTTTTGCTAAAGCTCAGAAGCTGTATATACCTCAGCTGTATATACCTCCAGCAAGTGCAATAAAAAAGCTCTTTAATTATGAATATATGGTAAAATTGTTGTAATATAGGAATTTATACACTGGTCAGTATATCATCCTCGGGATTTCTTGTTAATCTACCATCAAATTCATCCCTGAAGTTACTGCCAGCTTATAGTGTATACCAACCATCAAAAGTATTCAGATGGAGTTTTTTCCTCTTAATAGTGACCTATAAAAGCTAATTTGTCTTGATGGCTTTTGTTCTAAAGACATTCAGGATGTAGTGATTGCGTGTATAGAATTGGAGGACAATGGAGTGATGAATGGAAAAGGTTGCAATAAAATAGGAAATTATAAAGACAGGCTCCTGTCTTAGGTTTTTTTTTTTCTCTCTCTAAAGCAGTGCACCCACTCAACCCCCACAAACTATCCCCAAATTGTTTTGAGAAGAATTATGGGACACATCCCACTTCACCTGTTTCAACCAGGCCTGCTCAATATGAAAACCTGCCATTTTGCCTTGTAACTTTACCCAATTAAGCAAGAAATTATGCCTAAATATTAATACTAGCTTTTCTTTGCTTTTGTGACCAAAATGCATCAGGATTTACCCAAGCATGTCAGAATAGAGGGCCCATTGTATTTATGGTAGAACAGACTCATCTAAAGAAAGAATCTGTTTATAATTCATTAATCTTCTCTCCAAATTCTTCCCTCAAAGATAAGGAATGTTGTCCATCAAATGAATAAACAGCATTTGCAAGCAAAAATAATTTTATCTCTGAACTTGCCCTCCCAGGCCCCCACTTGCCCCTGAAATTAGCTTTGAAGGTTGTTCCAGGACAAATTGGGAAACACAGAGAGGGAGAGAACAATACATTCTATTGGGTGAGCAGAAACCTATTCATTTCACCTGGGATGTGGTCCATTGATTTATTACCAAGCTCAAGAAGCTAATTATTTGAAGGTAAGGATAACTTGTTCAGATGAAAGAGGTAGATAGAAACTGGATTCACATATCACACCCAGTCACAGCTTTCCCAATTATGATTTGTTAAATAATGGGGGCCCACATCACTCTGGGTTTACAATCAGTGGCTGCATATCATAAGCTTCTGTTTTCATTTGTTTGTTAGCCACCTGGGATTATTTTATGTAATACACATGGCTGTATATATTTTTCAAATAGATAAATACAATTACAACACCCTAAGGAAAAAACAACAAACCAATCACAGGCCAAAGGCAATATGATTCATCCAGAATGTCAGTACAAGAATATAAGGTTAAGCTAAGCATCCTTTCACTTGAGAAGAATGGAGCAGAACTGAATGGTGTTCAAACACAGAAATCCTCTTCTGCACGCTTAAGAGGCAGAGGGATAACAGGCCTAATTATTGTGGCCATCAGACTGTACCAGTTGCCTTCCAATATGTTGCGGACTGCTTTATTTCCTCTCTTTTGCCAAGTTCTGTGCCACCCTATGTGCACATTCCCACATAGGTGCATCCACAGAAAAAGCCGCCTACAATGCTGGAGGGAGGCAGCAAGTATATTGTACAGATTTGTCTGCCTGGATGTATCTATAATGCATAAAGTGCTGGCAGAGCGTGTCAGCAGGTGCGCTGCTCTTATTGCTATGCTCCTCACACACTGCGCACCAGCGAGCCCTGGATAATTCCAAAGGTTACTGTGACGGGTGACTGAATAGGCGACGAATTGACCTGCTTTAGAGGTGAAAATGAGGAAGCCGCCACTCCGCCAGCATTAAAAGCCTGCTGCTGCTGCTGTTGCTGCTGCTTGAAAAGCCAAATTAAAATAAGGGACCTATTAAAACAAGAGAGCTGCCATTCAAACCAGACGGCGGGGAAGGAGGAAAGGGGGGGGGAGGCGGGTTGCCTGCCTGCCTGCCTGCCTGCCTGCCAGCCAGCCAGCCAGCCAGCCAGCCAGCCAGGCGCACTGCAAAGCTGTTGCCGGCCCAGCTGATATTCTGTTCCTGTTGTGCAGAGGCAGCCGGGCTAGCCGAGCGGGGAATAACGAGCTCGAGAGGATCCCGATACAAAAGGGGAGATGGCGATACGGCCCCGCTGGAGGACTAGTTCTTCTGCGGGCCGGATTGTTTGAGCTGTTGGGTTGCCGAGCCTATTCGGGGGGGTGGGGGAGAGAAACGAGCCATCTTCCAGCTGGGATGAAAGGAAAAAAGAAGAGGGAGCGAGCTCAGGTGTGATGGTATAAGCAGTAAAAAGGTGACTTATTGGGTGTCAGGAGTACTGCGGAAGGTGGGGGTGGGGAGCTCATTCCTTAGTCGGCTTCCCGCCAATTTGCACAGGCAGCCATTTGCATAGGCTTCCTTCCTCCCTCCTTGAACAGGCTTTCCTGAGCCCCTCCCGAAGGGGCTGGTCCGCCTCAGGGAAAGCGCGTGACCCAGGGCAGCCCCGCCTCGGCTCCTGCCTGCCTTTCCTGCTCCAGCTGCCTCCTACGCGTGTAGGTGTGATGATGGGTTTTCAAAGTGCCGGTGAATCTCGCCCTCGTGTATCTGGAGAGCGGAAGAGCGGTATTTTTTTTAAGCCGGGCCCTCGAGAAGTAAAATCCCTTCCCGTGTGACCCCCCAAGGCAAGCGGGGCTACGATGGGCCCTTGCAACCTGGGCCGAGAAAGCAGAGAGAAGCTGCTTCTGTTCATTTAGCTCCACGGCTGATCTCGAAAAGCTAAGCAGGATTGGACCTGCTCTTGGACGGATATCAATATTTTAGAACAGAATATTTTAGAATTTTTTAGAATAGAGCTGGAAGGGATCTTGGAGGCCTTCCAGTCCAACCCCCTGCTCAAGCAGGAGAACCTATACCATCTCAGACAAGTGACTGTCTAGCCCAGGGGTAGGCAACCTTGGCTCTTTTATGATTCTTGGCCTTCAACTCCCAGAATTGGCTCAGGAATTCTGGGAGTTGAAGTCCACAAGTCATAAAAGAGCCAAGGTTGCCTACCCCTGGGCTAGCCTCTTTTTTTAAAAATCTCCAGTGATGGAGCGCCCACGATTTCTGGAGGCAAGCTGTTCCACTGGTTAATTGTCTTCACTGTCAGAAAGTTTCTCCTTAATTCTAGGTTGCTTCTCTCTTTGATCAGTTT
Organism: Bothrops alternatus; assembly: GCA_034064705.1. NCBI lineage: Eukaryota > Metazoa > Chordata > Lepidosauria > Squamata > Viperidae > Bothrops > Bothrops alternatus. The sequence continues at coordinate 1,723,768 of JARGCV010000031.1, read as the reverse complement.
CCAACCATTGTTTCTTTTCCTTCCCTCTGGTGCTTTGGTGGATAATGTGACCCCCTCTTCTTTGTGGCAGCCCCTCAAAAAACTGGAATGCTGCTATCATGTCTCGCCTATTTCTTCTTTTCTTTAGACCAGCCAAACCCAAGTCCTGCAGCCGTTCTTCGTATGTTTTAGTCTCCAGGCCTTTGATCATCTTTGTTGCTCTTTGAAGTTTTTTTCCAAACTCTCAACATCTTTTTTGTGATATGGTGACCAAAATTGGCTGCAGTATTCTAGATGTGGTCTTACTACCGGTAGGGTTTTATAAAGCGGTACTAATACCTCGGTGATCTTGATTCTATTCCTCTGTTTATACAACCCAGGATTGTATTAGCTTTTTTGGCTGATGCTGCACACTGCTGGCTCATGGTCAAGTGATTGTTCACTAGGACTCCAAGGTCCCTCTTGCAGTTACAGTTTTTAAGCCAGGTCTCACCCAATCTGTACTTGTACCTTTGATGTTTTCTGCCTAAATGTAAAACTGCTTTTCTCCACATTGAAACTCATTTTGTTGGATAGGGCCCATTGTTCAAGTTTGTCAAGATCTTTTTGGATCCTGAGTTTGTTTTCTGCTACTCCTGCCAGCTTGGTGTTATCTGCATATTTGATGAGTTCCCCTTCAATTCCTTCATCTAGGTCATTTATGAAGCTATTGAAGAGTACTGGGCCTAAGACAGAACCTTGTAGTACCCCACTGCTTACTTCTCTCCATGTGGATGTAGTGCCATTGAGGACTACTCATTGAGTACGGTTTGCCAGCCAACTACGGATCCATCTGGTGGTGATCTTGTCTATTCCACCTTTTTCTAGCTTACCAAGGAGTAGGTTGTGGTCTACTTTATCAAATGCCTTACTGAAGTCTAAGTATACTATGTCCACAGTATTTCACTGGTCTATTAGTTTAGTCACTTTGTCAAAGAATGAAATAAGATTGGTTTGGCATGATGTTTTTAACAAATCTGCTGGCTACTGGTTATAACTTTGTTTGCTTCTAGTTGTTCGCAGATCTGCTTTTTTGATTATCTTTTCTAGGATCTTCCCAGGTAGTGATGTTAAACTGATTGGTCTGTAGTTTCCTGGGTCCATTTTTTCCCCCTTTCTTGAAGATGGGAACCACATCAGCCCTTTTCCAATCCTTAGGTACTTCCCTGGTGCTCCAAGATTTTTGAAAGATGTGGTGTAATGGTTCCAAGATAAACATCTGCCAGCTCCTTCAGAACTCTGGGATGTAATCTGTCAGGCCACGGTGATTTATATTCTTCAAGGTCAGATAGGTGCTCTCTTACCATTTTCTTGCCTATTTTAATTTTTATTTCTAATTTGTCTTTTGCAGTGTTTTTTTTTTGTATGTTAGGCTATAGTTTCTTTTTCTGTAAAGACTGATTAAAAGTATGAGTTAAGTAGCTCTGCTTTCTCTCTGTTGCCTGTTATTTCTGTGCCATCTTCTCTCTTTGGTAGACCTACAGTTTCCTTGACTTTTTTCTTCTTGTTAATATGTTGAAAAAAACTTTTTTTATTATCCATGATTTCTGTTGCAAGTCTTTGTTCGTTCTGAGTCTTTGCTTTCCTGACTGCATGTTTTGGCTGTCTGCTGATAATCAGTCTTAATTATGTGCCCCTCTTTCCATTTTTTTGTATTTGTCCTTTTTGTCTTTCAGTTTGTCAGAGATCTTTATGCAGCCATGCTGGTTTCTTCCTGAATTTCTTGTTTTTCTTTTTCAGTGGTATGTGTACATTAGAAAACAAGATTTTTTAAAAAATATATCCCAGAAGAAAACAATGGAAAGTTAAAATTTTGTTACCCAAAAAAACAATGAAGCTTATCTTAAGAGATTTCAAAGATAAGCTATGGCTTATTCACTGACATTGATTGAATATACTGTACCCCATTTGCCTTGGTTTATTGATGCTACATCAGGAATCATGACATTATGTAATATGCTGAATGATAAATAAGCACATGCTAAGCCAGAAAGCTGAGTGTAAAGTGCAAACATTAATCACATTTTTTACAAGCCTGGTTCACATAAGATGCTAAACTATTGATGGGTGAACCCTGGTCTACAAGCTTTATGCTGTACTCCATCCCATGTATATATCCTTCAGTGGTCATCCAAGTTCATACTACTGAAATTTAGCAGCAAAACTGTAGTCTTTGTGGCAGCACAATTTACCTTTTAGCAAAATTAAATCTTTGTCTTGCTTACTGTAATTGGTTTGAATTGAAAGACAAATTAGTATTATTTCCTCTGCCACACAGATCAGAAAGGGACCAAAAATCTCAGTTCTCCTGTGCTTTTTCCCCATCTGTATGAAGTCTTCCCAAATCTTTTAGCAATAAGGAAGTGGTGCCCATAAGAAAAAAGATTCCCAATTTTTACTAATTAGTCATTTATTCAATAAACCATGATTAAGCAAACCATTAATGTATTGTACAAATCCAGATAATTGAATCTTGGTTCTTTAAAGAAGGGATCCCATTCCAGTCCCGTGAGGGAGGCTGGTAGTTTCAAATTTAGAGAGAGATGATAGATGATGGGTGGATATATAGGTAATATAGAAGATAAGAGAGAGGGAGGGAGGGAGGGAGATGAGAGGAAGTGGGGGCTGGTATTTCAAAGGGCCTTAAAGACCTGGCTCTTCACCTGCCTTATTCTCTTTGCCATCATTGTTCTTTTGTGCTGTTTTTGTGGGTTTTGTATTGTTTATTTTTAAATGTTTTAATTGTAAACTTCTGAGTTGCTGGAAGTTGGATGGCATACATATTTAATAAATTATCAAGCTAGGTTTCTGCTGTAGTTCATGCTATGCTAAATTTCAATTTGTATTACCATGGTTTAGTGCAGTAAATTAGATAGTTAATCCATTTGCAGCCATAGGTTTTAGTAAAAATGCTTATAAAATTACAGTGATCCTTACAGGCTCAATTCATCACCCCTACAATTAATAGCAGTTATCCGTCAACATCTTCCTTGCAGTCACTGCAAGCAAAGCAACTTGTTTTATGACATGTTGCTGTACACTGGTCAGCAGGAAATGGATTGCAATAAACTATGATTAGGTGGGTTCACATAATATGCTATGCTGTAAACCATGATTTGAATCATTTAATGGCTAGAGTCACACTGTGCTCTAAATCAAAGCCACACAAATCACATTATGGTTGAATGTGATAATGTACAAACTCAGCAATCCTTATACTGGTTCTTGTATAAGTCACTTCATGATTTTGTAGAATTTCGTGGTGCTTATGCCAACATTTTCTTTTTTAAGTTCTTCCTTTTTGAAGTTGAAGCACATTCAGGTGCTGCAGGGAGATTTGGTAGGGACAGGGAATAGGAGTCAGAACTGACAGAGTTTGGACTCCAAGTTCCATCAGATTCAGCTAATCCAGTGACCAGTGGCAAGAAGTGGTGGGGGACATAGCCAAAATATCAAGTATATCAGCTTATCTATTCCATATGTTTTTTTTAATCCTCTAAAAACAGTGTTATAATTTGCCCAGTATATAGGAATGACAAGGGAGGCACCCCACCCCCAAACACATCTCTTGACCCGTTTCAGTTTCAACCTATCAGACACCTGTTCCTGTACAACCCCAAGTCTTACGATCAGCGAAAGAGGGCAACAATGGCAACCATCCACGAAAGAATGGCTGATTTTCATCCTGAGCACAAGGGTCTGGTACTGTGTTTTGCTCTCAGGGAAAAAAAAAAAGATTTCTGCATTGAAATCTCTGCCTGACAGCCAAGAGAGGATTTCTGTCGGACCAGACAGCATGTGCCAAGGGCTGGAACAGCAGGAACTTAGCAGATGGGCTTCACAGACAACTGGCACCACACCACCGCTCCATGCCCTAGTAGGCACCAGCCCTTTCGTGGATGCTAAATTTTTAATTCTGAAATTTAAAAGAACAAGCAAATGTCCTGGGGGTTTCAAGCTGCTTCTTGATTGAGAGCGGGCAGACGCAGCGGCTGTCAAGCCAAAGTAAACAGCGCCTCTTTGCTTGCCTAATTAAGAGCACCAATCTTTAGCTCTTCAAACCAGTCAGCAGTCTCGATTTCCCAAGGTCTTCAAGTGCTCTTCTGGTTTTTAAAGGGCTATTCATCATGGCCAGCCACTTTTTTTTTCCCCTCCCAAAAAGCAAGCAAAATGGGAAAAGAGCAAAAACATGGATGGAGGCTCAGTCGCAATGAAACAGCCCACACTCTGGATGTGCCAGTGTGATTGCAGAAGGACAGGACTTGAGTGCAATCCTTTCATCTGGATTTTTTTCCGCCAGCCAGCTGGTTTTTGTTTTTGAAAAGCCTTTTGCTGTCCACGATCTTGTATCTTTCAGTGACAAGTAAAAATTCACGAAGTAAAACATTCCCCAACATGTATTCTGCTGTTTTAGCCTTTTAATTCTGCTGTAATCTCCATGGAGAACTATGGTTCAATTAAGAGCATAACAGATATCTAAAGTCTAAAAGGATTCTGTTTTAAAATAAATTAGTGCAGGGGTGTCAAACTCGCAATGTCACCTGATGTGTCACGATGTATCGCGACTTTTTTGCCATTGCCAGCAATGGGATGGGCGCAGTTTCACTATGATGCATCTGGGCCACGGGCCGGCAGCTTGACACCCCTGAATTGGTGGATGCTTGTTTATATTCATATACAGTATTTTAACCCACAAAGGCCACAGTTAAGTTTAGAGACCAGGAATGGAGGTGCTACAAATCCAACAAAAGTCTTTTTCAAGAAGAAGCAAGTTCCTTTTCTGATTGCCATGGAAATCAAGGTGGAGGCAAGCTGGGTTCATTCCAGGGAAGAGGACACTGTTATTTTGAACATTTAAATGAGGCCTGGCTTGTTCCTGATTGCAGAATAGACACATTTTTTCTTTTTTTATGTCATAGCTTTTATGCAACATTTCAAGAGACTCTGGGTTTTTGATAGGAGCTTCCATACAATTGGGCTGTAAATTAATTAAAAGGGTGAAGCTGGATTTATGAGATCAGGGCTGTAAAACACCACTAGGTGGCAGTAAGGTAATAATACAAGTAACTCTTAGCTTTTTACTGCCATCTAGTAAGTATCTTGAGTTTTACAGTCCAATTCCAGCCATTTCAGATGTCATTCTTCACCAAGCTCAAGAATTCCCAATGTAGAACCTTAGCATTTTTCACAGACTGAAACAGAATCCTCAAGTCAGGCAGTTATTGCTCTTCCATAAAAGCAGAGAATATCAGAACTCTTTGAAGGAACTATATAATTGCAGGAAAAATGATGGTTGCTTTAAGTCATATCTAATTTTGAAGGAGCTGCAGTAATATATTTGGTAATATATTCGTGCTCTTTTTTTTTTAAATCAAATGCTGCTTTTTGCACAAACCTATCAGACGTGGAACTAATGGAACATACTGGCAGCCTTTTTAGAAGGTAGGCAAGCAGAAATATAGCTCCCACTTGTTGCTCTGCTGAAGCACCAATGATTCACTCATCTCTGTGGTTACTTGTGCATTTTCTCATTTAGTTCAGCAGCATCTCTCTGTCCATAGAGATGTATTGACTTTTAGAAACTACTGCAATAGGGAGAGTGAGAAGAATCTAAATCAGGGATTAGTCAATTGTGTAGAACTGGGCAATTAATGAATGCATCAATAAGAAAATAAATATCTGCATTTTGGTGGGCTTACAGGAAAGAAGCCTAGATCATTTGAAAATTAAAACAAAATACTGTTGATTTTCTGTACTCCTTGGTTATATTCCCACAATTCTAAACTGTAAAATAACTACAGTTTAGCCTAGCTATGTAAATCCAACCTGTATGGTTCAGAAGATTGTATAAATAAGCTGCCTAGAGTTGCCTTGGCAAGATAGGACAACGTAGATGTCTAATAATAAATAAAATAAGTCCAAGAAATGTGGTCAGGTAGATAAACTGGTTAGCCATAGGTAAGTATACTGTGTAAATGCAGCCACAATTTCAGGCTTGGTTACCACATTTTTACCCTGCCACAATCAAAAGAATCTCGGCATCTTGTACAGAACATAAAACAAGTTAAAACATCCATGAACTAAATCTAAAAGAAGCCATCCATAATGTAGAACAAAAAAAAATGATGTCATATATAAGCCTATGAGAATGCTCTCCAAAAAAAGTTCAGTCTTTTTAAGAATTTCTGAAAAACAGGAAGAGTTTCGATCTAATCCACTGTTTCCCATATCTCAGCAACTTTAAAGATGTATGGTCTTGAATCCATACATCTTAAAGTTCTTGAAATTAAGAAACACTGGTCTCCAGTAATCTCTACTAGAAAGTCTGCTTGAAAGCATCAGCCCTAGCACAGTAGGCCTGGCTATTCCACCGAAACTGCTTTGATCGCTCTGATGGATGATCTCCGGTGGGCCCGGGATAGAGGCCAGTCCTCTTTCCTGGTGCTTCTTGACCTCTCAGCGGCGTTCGATACCATTGACCATGGTATCCTTCTGCGCCGGCTGGAGGGATTGGGAGTGGGGGGCACCGTGTTACGGTGGTTCTATATCTCTGGTCGGTCACAGTTGGTGTTTGTGGGGGGTCAGAGGTCCACCTCTAGGTTACTCCCGTGTGGGGTACCTCAGGGGTCGGTTCTCTCCCCCCTACTTTTTAACATTTACATGAAGCCACTGGGTGAGATCATCCACCGGCATGGAGTGAGATACCATCAGTACGCTGATGATACTCAGCTGTACATCTCCACTCCTGGCCAAATCAGTGAAGCGGTTGAGGTGATGTGCTGGTGTCTGGAGGCTGTGAGGGTCTGGATGGGCGTTAACAAATTAAGGCTCAACCCCGACAAGACAGAGTGGCTGTGGGTGATGCCTCCCAAGGACACTTCAATCTGTCCTTTCATTACTCTGGGGGGTGAATCCATAAACCCCTCGGAGAAGGTCTGCAATTTGGGAGTTCTCGATCCACAGCTGACATTGGAACATTTATTGGCTGTGGCGAGGGGGGCATTTGCCCAGGTTCGCCTGGTGCACCAGTTGCGCCCTTATTTGGATCGGGAGTCTTTCCTCTCAATCACACATGCCCTTGTCACCTCGAGGATCGACTACTGCAACGCTCTCTACATGGGGCTACCCTTGAAGAGTGTTCGGAGACTACAATTAGTGCAAAATGCAGCTGTGTGAGCAATTGTGGGCCTTCCGTGTCGTGCCATTTCACCAACTCTCCGCATGCTGCATTGGTTGCCTATCGGTCTCTGAGCGCAATTCAAAGTGTTGGTCATTACCTATAAAGCCCTTTATGGCATTGGACCAGGATACTTACGGGACCATCTTCTGCCACATATTTCCCTACGACCAGTGAGAGTGCACAGGGTCGGCCTCCTCCGGGTCCCATCAGCAAAACAATGTCTGGCAGGCCCTAGGGGGAGGGCTTTCTCTGTTGTGGCGCCCGCCCTCTGGAACCAACTGCCTCCTGAAGTCCGCGTTTCTCCCACTCTCCTGGCCTTCCGAAAGAATCTTAAAACCTATCTTTGCCGGCAGGCCTGGGGATGATTGTTGATTGTGGTGTGACTGATGAGTATGTGTGGGGTTTTATTTTTTAATGTTTTTTGCTTGGACTTAGATTGTAATTGTTGTTTTATATATATGTTGTAAGCCGCTCCGAGTCTTCGGAGAGGAGCGGCATATAAGTGCAAACAAAATAGAAATAGAAATAGAAATAGAAAAGCAGCTTCATCCCCACCCCACACCAAACCTCTTAAGCCTAACAACTTTTTAAATATTTGAAAATGGAATTAGATTACATTTAATTCAATATAATTTTATTGAATTTTACCTTTAGTTAATGTTTTGATTAATTTTTATCATGATTCTTCTGCGGCATCAGAATTCCCCACAGCTGCTATGCATTTTGTAAAACAACATGGGATATCCTGGTTGCATATCAGCCAGGCTCACGTTAGGTTAAAACACGGTTGGCTAGTCGGTGGCTCATTTACAAACATAGCCAGCAAGATTACTTTATTCAGCCAGTTGGGCAGATTTCAGCAACTCAATTAATTCAGTAACTGTAGTTCACTTAAGCAAGAATTAATCTGTGTGCAAATATAGCCATATCCCATCATATCCAGTTTTGCCATTTATGTGGAATTAAGTTCGAGTGAATGCCACAGAATTTACTAATTGTGGCCCATTTGTTGTAGTTGATAAACCTATGTTTATCCAATCCTTTTGTAGAGCTGACTTTTAAAAGCAGAATTCACACTTCATACCTGGATTTTCATGACCCCTTGCATATCTTCCATTTACACAGTGATTGCAGACCCAAGCGTGTTGTGTCAGCATATGTGTGTGTGTGTGTTTTCTGAGGTTTTTGCGGGTGTTTGTATGTAGGTCTTTGGTTCGGGTTTTCTCCCACTTAGAATTTGAAGTGTCTTGGCGACGTTTCGACGAAGTCTCATTCGTCATCTTCAGGCTGGTGCTTTTGGCTTCTGCTTCTAGGAGCAATGTGTGATTGTAGCTGTTTCTTCCTTTTAACTGCCAGTGGGGGTTTGAACTGATTGGCTGGGAGCTCGGCTGTGTTCTGATTGGGTGGAGGTGTGTTCTGATTGGTTAGGGGGTTGGCTGTGCTCTGATTGGATGGGGGGTTGGCTGTCCTCTGATTGGATGGGGGAGTGTTCTGTTTGGGTGGAGGCCTTGCCGTGCCCAGGCTAGTCTGAGCCACAAGGGGACTAGAGATGGTGAACTGTATAGCTGTTTGGCTTCGTGGTCGTGCCTCATCTTCATGGTGGGTGTCAGTTTGCTTCGTGTATGGATTGGAGGGGTTTAAGGTGGCTAATGATGCAGCTGTGGTCTGGCTGCATCATTACCACAAACCAGAAGCCAGACCACAGCTGCATCATTAGCCACCTTAAATCCCTCCAATCCATACACGAAGCAAACTGACACCCACCATGAAGATGAGGCACGACCACGAACGCGAAGCCAAACAGCTAGCTATGCAGCTCACCATCTCTAATCCCCCTGTAACTCAGACTAACCTGAGCACAACTAAGCCCCCACCCAAACAGAACACTCCCCCAGCCAATCAGAGCACAGCCAACCCCTCATCCAATCAGAGCACAGCCAAGCCCCTAACGAATCAGAACACACCTCCACCCAATCAGAACACAGCCAAGCTCCCAGCCAATCAGTTCAAACCCCCATTGGCAGTTAAAAGGAAGAAACAGCTGCAATCACACATTGCTGCTAGAAGCACGAAGCTGAAAGCACCAGTCGCCAAGACACTTCAAATTCTACGTGGGAGAAAACCCGAAGAACCAAAGACCGATATATATATATTTCAAATATATATATATGTTTCCTGCTTGAGCAGGGGGTTGGACTAGATGACCTCCAAGGTACCTTCCAACTTTATTATTATTACTCTCTCTCTCAGCCCATCTCATCATCTCACAGGATTGTTGTTAAGGGGAAAATAGGAGGAGGAAGGTGTGTGGGATATGTTTGCCTCCTTCAGTTATCTGTTAAAATTATATATATATATTTGTGCTTGCAGGATGGCTCTGGGTTGAGCTGAAACAAGCAAAAGGAAAGAATGATTCCTTCCTCCCATATTTGGGTTTACAGGGTGCAATCTAAAAAATAAAAACACTTGACATATATGTGTGTGTGTGTGTGTGTGTGTGTGTGTGTGTGTGTGTGTGTGTGTGTGTGTGTGTAGGTCTTTGGTTCTTCGGGTTTTCTCCCGCGTAGAATTTGAAGTGTCTGGGCGACGTTTCGATGAAGTCTCATTCATCATCTTCTGGCTGGTGCTTTTGGCTTCTGCTTCTAGGAGCAATGTGTGGTCTAAGCTGTTTTTTTTTTCCTTTTAACTGCCAGTGGGGGTTTGAACTGATTGGCTGGGAGCTTGGCTATGTTCTGATTGGTTAGGGGCTTGGCTGTGCTCTGATTGGCTGGGGGGTTGGCTGTGTTCTGATTGGCTGGGGGAGTGTTCTGGTTGGGTGGGGGCTTTGTAGTGCTGGAGGGGTTCAAAGTGGCCAATGATGCAGCTCTGGTCTGGCTCCTGGTCTGTGGTCTTGCCTCATCATTGGTGTGGGTTTGGGTTTGCTTTTTGCGTGGATGTGTGGAGGTGGCATCCTGTGTGGTTCTGGTGTCAATCTTTGTGTTAGGAATTCGTTTGTCAATAAGGGCGGGTTTCCAAATGGCTGGTAGGCGGGAGGTATCATCTCGTTTGTTCATGCTGTGGGGGCGTTTTTCTATCACACCACCACCTAGCACAGATCAACTCCGTAGCCAAGACACTCATCTCAAGAACCAAATGCCTAGCTGACGAACAACACCTAAAAACCGAATTACACACTCTCACTAATGTACTTACATCCAACGGATTCCAAAGAAATAAGATTTCCAACTTAATCCAAAAAGAAACTCCTACTAAAATCCAAGACAGAGAACAAGAAAACGGCAAAGCCCTCCTCCCATACATAAAAGGCACCACAGACAGGATCAGCAAGATCCTTCACAAACATAATATCAAAACAGCATTCTGCACAAACAGAAAAATATCCACCATCCTAAGAAACCCTAAAGACAAAATTGAATTAGAAAATCAAGGAGTATATGAAATCCCATGTACTGCCTGCTCCATCACATACATTGGACAAACCAACAGAAGAATAAGTGCACGCATTGAAGAACACAAAAACTCAGTCAAAAAAGAGGAACCAACTTCTTCCCTGGTCCAACACCTCAAAGCCACAGGACATGAAATTGATTTCAAAAAGACCAGAACTATTGCCAAAACTGAACACTTTAATAACAGAATAATCAGAGAAGCCATCGAGATAGAAAAACGCCCACACAGCATGAACAAACGAGATGATACCTCCCGCCTACCAGCCATTTGGAAACCCGCCCTTATTGACAGACGAGTCCATAGCACGGGGAATGACACCAGACCTACACTCACAAAAACCACACAGGATGTCACCACCACACATCCAGGCAAAAAGCAAACCCAAACCCACACTGATGAGGAGGCACGACCACAAACCAGAAGCCAGACCACAGCTGCATCATTAGCCACCTTAAACCCCTCCAATCCATACACGAAGCAAACTGACACCCACCATGAAGATGAGGCATGACCACGAACGCAAAGCCAAACAGCTATACAGTTCACCATCTCTAATCCCCTTGTAACAATGACTAACCTGAGCACAACAAAGCCCCCACCCAAACAGAACACTCCCCCAGCCAATCAGAGCACAGCCAACCCCCCATCCAATCAGAGCACAGCCAAGCCCCTAACCAATCAGAACACACCTCCACCCAATCAGAACACAGCCGAGCTCCCAGCCAATCAGTTCAAACCCCCACTGGCAGTTAAAAGGAAGAAACAGCTAAAATCTCACATTGCTCCTAGAAGCAGAAGCCGAAAGCACCAGCCTGAAGATGACGAATGAGATTTCGTCGAAACGTCGCCAAGACACTTCAAATTCTACGTGGGAGAAAACCCGAAGAACCAAAGACCTACACACACACACACACACACACACACACACACACACACACACATATGCATCTTATACAGATGAATCCTTAAGTAGGTGATACAAGCACCCACCAATAACAAGCTTCCTTAAAAAGGCAGAAGACAATTAAAAGATAGAATATTATTTTATTAGTATTACAACATTAAAGTAACTATCAAATATAATGCTTTAGGTTAATGCAGGAATGAATCAGATTAAGTATTGCTTGCAAGAGGGACAAGAAAATATTGATATTCTCAACTGATCTGCTAACTACATAAATCACTATTGTAAGTAGAAATCTATCCAAGGACAAAATCTGGTATTAAAATTTTTTATTTGAGAGGGGAAATCAAAGATTTATCACCTGTAGATGCTGCTAACATAGCCCAGGGTGGTAGGCAACCTTGGCCCTTTTATGACTTGTGGACTTCAACTCCCAGAATTCCTGAGCCATATGAGCCAAGGTTGCCCACCCCTGACATAGCCGCCTTGCCATTTTAATGTTACAGATGTTGCAGGGTGTTCCATGCCTCATGTTGTCCTATTGGTTTATTGTACCATTTGTGACAAAAACTGTTGGTACTGTGCTCGAGCAGGAAAGTGGTCAGCTGGTCTGTTATGAGCGGTCCACACGGGTTCTCCAACAAACAGTCTCATTGCCTTGACATAATTCTGAGAGGAAAAACACAAGAATTCACACTCAGTAGAAGTATTCACTTTCATAAAAGATGTGGTTCAAAACTAGCAAAAAGGCTGAAAGAATTAAGGACAAAACTGTCTTTGGGTGGTTTTGCCACAAACACTATTAAAGAGATTTATTTTATTTTATTTTTTTTAAAAGAAACATTAGCAAATATAATACCTAAGAACAGAATCAAAGTGATTTTACTCAAGCCTTAGAAAATACCCAGACTTTTAAAAATATAACATAGTCTGATTTTCTTTGCCTAGTTTGCAATATTGACATTGTGGAAGAAATAATAGTGATATAAATCACTTCAACTCAGCCAGGTAACAGAGTCAATATATTCAAAGTCCCATAAGGGAAAGAAGTTCTTTGGACATTTGGCAGATTTAGAGTTCAATCATTTGATTGGCCTCATTCTTGAGTCTGGAAGAAACTGAATTTGAACAGCTGGTGCTTTTCACACACATAATCTCAAGGAAAAGTTGGTGTGATGTTCTTCAAAGCATGGGAGAGGAAAACTGTGGCCATTTAAGAGAAAATAATGCTTCATGTACGATATTTTCTATTCCTCAAGGTTAGAAAAGCACAGGCCAAACCTGGAAGCTGTGACTCAACAGCTGGATCCTGGAGGATCATAGAGCTACTACCCTGATGTAGAAAAGTGTCCATAGAATAGCTCACAAATTGATATTGAATATCCACTTATTAGGGTGTAAAACAAGACTACCAAATATGGACTGAAAAAAATCCAGGTAACCTACAGACGTCAGGAAAGAATTGCAGGGAGCTAGTTGTGCACTTTTTACAGCCCAAACCTGATAATCTTAGGTTTAAGTTGCAAAGAATTCAAGAGGCATAAATGTTGTTAAGTTTGAAATCTCAGTTCACAAGGGTAAGCATGCCGTTAATTGCATAAATGTTGAAAGTCTTTATGATTTCTTAAACTTTTATCTTTGTGACAATCCAGCCCAAGACTGGAATTCATACTCTTTTCTTTCTACAAATAATGATGCAAACAGGCTATTCTAAAACCAATTTGCTAGTTCAGCTATCAAGAGAATACAGGAAATAACTGGGCACATGATGGCTTAGTTCACACACTATACTGAACTGCAATCAAGCAGATTTGAAATTGGATTACTAGCGACAAAGTCCTAGGCCAGTCTGAACTTGTCTTTTAACAGCAGTTTCAACTTGAAGCAACAAGCAGAAGACCATTACCCCACTCAGTATCTCTAGCCTACTTAGCTAGAAAAAATGGAGAGCCTCATTTCAGAAAGGAAAGAAGCTTTCAGATGATAACCTTTTATCTGTCAGTGAAGAAAATAAATAATTCATTTTCTTTCTATTTTCTTTCTCATTCTTTCCTTTCTCAGCAGGAGTTGGGTAAGAAATAGCTCATTTCATCACATGCGTTAAAACGTAGTCTCTTGCTTGTGATCGACAGCTCATGCTATAACCATGTTAGCCTTTATATTACCACATAATTATTGGTTTATATTTTTAAATGTTAGCCCCATCGGTAGCAGCATTTTAGCAACAGCTGCTTAATATTTAAATTAAGACTTTAAAAATTTCAGTGGCTCATGCAGGTCAACATTCTGAGATTTAAAAAAATTCTTAATCCATTTAACTTGCTATTTCTAATGTCTCTGATATTACACTGTTTAATAACTCAAACACACAGTGTCTGAGTATTAAACAGTGTAAGATCACAGATATTAGAAATAGCAAGTTAAGTTGGACTAAGATTTTTGTTAAGTCAGAATTGGTCTGAGTTGTGTTATTTAGGAGGCATTGCGGAGGGAGGAGGCTTAAGGCTTTGAAATGAAATGGAATAGAATGCCTAGCAATCTTAATAAAATAAAACACATTTATTACAGCACAGTGGCTAGCACAAAACCTGGGATTCAGAAACACAGCCTATGCATATTTTTTTCCCTATGTAATAAAACCAACAAAAGGGTCCCACAAACTGATCTCCAATCCATGGCGACTGAGGATAGAGCCACAGCAAAATACTAGCTCCTTCAACCTTCTTCTGAATGCTTTGTATCCTACACAACAAGCCAAACAACAGAAAAAGCAGAGCAGATCTCCTGAGGCTCCAATGGATAGTTGCTATGGTAACACCAATCCCTTACTAAAGATGGATTTTATGACAAGGCTGGAGACACAAGTGCTCCATTTATCTATAAAGATAGCAGTTCAGAGCCGAGAAAGCATATGTGCTCTAACACTATCCTTCCCTGAACCTTAGGAATTGATTTCTAAGCCGAGAGCGTTGCTTGGAAGTCAAGGAAGTTTCCGATACTGTGCTATGATTTCAAGCAAGGTAATTCACCAATACCAAATCAATGATTTCCCATCAAGTTGTTAAAATTGTTACAATGCGGTATGAATTTGTACATGTTGCTTCTTCAAGATTCTAACCCCACATTTCTGCATTAGTGATTCATACCTGGGGTGTACCAGAGCTATGTTTATACGCTGGTCTGCATCTGCCTCAACTGTGGTTTTTATTTTATTTATTTATTTTATTTTTATTTTATTGTGGGTTTTTAAAAAAAAAAGCCTGTTTCATACAGATTCATCCAGTGTAAATCGGTGATAGATGCCAGCAGGAAGCATGATCATGTCGCCTTTCTCCATAGCAATCCGGATCCACTTATCATCTTTATCACGAACATCAAAATATCCACTTCCTTCCAGGATGTAGCGAATCTCATCATCCAGGTGTAAGTGCTCTTCGTAAAATTTTTTTATCTAGGACAGGGAAGGAACAGAATAGGAAGCATTTTTGTGGAGCAAGTCTATTACAAACACATAGCATATTGCATGCTACACAGATTGTAAGGTGCTACTTCCAAGTGCTCAAGCTTCTGTTAATAGGCAGCTGTTCAATGTTTATAAGGTAGAGTTTGAAGTTCTCTCAGAATTATCCTTATAGCAGTTATACAAAGTAGAACGGCACACTTACAGCAGATGAAGGACTTCTGATCTCTGAACATTTAGTTGGGAAATATTTTAAATGCACATTCCTAGTAATCTTTACATTCCATCAGCCTCAATTTGAGACCAGCTGTTTGCAACATTAAATCTATGTGTGCTATGTATTGAAATACCAAGCTAGTTGTTGCAGATAACAAGAATTACATAAAAGCAAATGAGCATGTTGGTTGTATTCTTTCCCTCCTCTATGCCCAGCATAGAATTTAAGCGCTTTGTTCCTCCTTGACCAGATGGCAGCACGCTCGTCAAAACTGTGCAAGCTGGCAACTTGGGAGGGCTTATTTCAATGAGTGAAGCACCCTTCTAAATTGTTTCAACGGTCCTACTAAATATGTTGTCATCTATGGAGAGAACGAAGTCGTATTTCTCGCTTTCTAGATCAGAGGTCCCCAACCTTTTGGGCATCAGAGACCAGTTACATGGAGAGAGGTTTTTCCGCGGACTGGAGGAGGCGGGGTTTTGTGTGCTGCCTGCATCCTGCAGATGGGGCTTTGCTTGTTTGTGTGGACCGGTTGCTGGCATGCTGCAGCCCGGTACTGGTCCACGGACCAGGGGTTGGAGACCCCTGCTCTAGATGGCACTGCTTTCCAAATATGCCCTTCATTAAAAAATCTCACATTTCATGAGGCCCCCAAAACAGATCATATTGTCAGCTACCTGGATTCAATTTAGTACTACCTAGATACATTAGGACTGGAGCATCCAAAATTTCCAGCTGAGTTTTGATTATACAGGTTGTGGATTCTAAATTGCAGATTCTAAAGGACTTAGAAGACACCAGACTAACAAATGGAAATCTAAAAATGATTGATATTTGAACGAAAACGTTCCTCTGCTACTGAAAGGTATTTATGGAGACTTCCTGTGGAGGATTTGTCCTTCCATTAGGATGGTGACTAGCTCAAGCAGTTGATTTGAAATGTCACAAAAGCTTAGCTACTCAGCACCTACTCCATATATTGTTTTTGGTTGTGTATTGGCATGTGAGAATGACCTTGAGGGACAAGGGGAAGAGATGCTTCCCAGGAAATGATCAGACAAGAGAAAGAAAGAGTCCTCAGTTGCTTAATGGTCAAAGAGAAAATTAAGGAAGACCCAATCTAATGGATTAGTTAAAAGTGTCGGCAGAAGATTTGCATTTTCAGACTCGCAAGATTCTGTTAATGTACCCTTACAATAAAGTAGATATAGCTCATCTAGTTGTGTTTCCTGTCTGGTTTACCGGGGAGGGCTGACAAGATGCATGCACTAACACAGGGGTCCCCAATCCCCGGTCCATGGACCAGTACCGGGCTGTGGCATACCAGCAACCAGTCCACACAAATAAGCAAAGCCCCATCCACGAGATGCAGGCAGCACACAAAACCACACACCCTCTGGTCCGCAGAAAAACCTCTCTCCACGGAACCGGTCCCTGGTGCCCAAAAGGTTGGGGAACTCTGCACTAATAGGCAAACAAGATTTTCTGCCTCAGGTACTAAAGTATTTTATAGACAGCCTTGAACACCATGTGTTTCAACTTTCCCAACCTAGATCTAAAAAAGTGCTTACCACCCTAAACAACTTTGTGATATGTGGACTTCTTCTCTCAGCATTCCCTAGCCAATACAGCCATTGCTAAGAATTCTGGGAGTTGAAATCAACACATCTTAAAGTTGGGAATTAGCAATAGCTAGGTTGGAAAATAGCAATAGCAATAACACTTAGACTTATATACCGCTTCACACTGCTTTACAGCCCTCTCTAAATGTTTTACAGAGACAGCCTGTTGCCCCCAACAATATGGGTCCTCATTTCATTGACCTGGGAAAGATGGAAGGCTGAGTCAACCTTGAGTTTGCTCTGGATCTACAGATTTCATTTCTCAGAAATTCATGCTGAACATCAGTAATCAGGCTGAACATTCCAGAACAGTGATGGCGAACCTTTTAGAGACCGAGTGCCCAAACTGCAACCCAAAACCCACTTATGCATCGTTGGGTGCCAGTGGGCGGTGTGGCCCATTGGCTGGGTGTGGCCCATTGGGTGGGCATGGCTGCGGTGGTAATAGCCGACTGGGTGGGGCTAAAAAGTTCAATCAATCAATTCCAACATTGCAAGATCTTTTTTTTTCCTACGAGAAGTTGAAATTGACTGATTGAACCTTTTTTTTTTTTGCACACGGCAGCGGAGGCCTAAAGCGAAAAGGTTTTATAAAAGACAGCTGAAGGCCTAGGACTGGGGCGACGGCGCGCATGCCCACAGAGAGGGCTCTGAGTGCCTCCTCTGGCACCTGTGCCATAGGTTCGCCACCACTGTTCTAGAAGTAGAAATCCACATAGAAAAGGTGTCGGGCTGAGAAGGATGACACACCTTGACAAGGGAGTAGGGTAGAAAGCCATCTAGATGTATTGCTGTACTGAGCAGAGGATCTGATTCCACGACCTTCCTTAGAGGATAGCTCTGACAGGGAGACCATTCTAGTTCTTGCTTCTCTTTCTCCTCAGGCATTCAAGACCCTTTTCACATGCAGCCGTCTCTTTTGGCACCTTCTACTTTTGAGATTTGCTACCTCTGAGATCTTACTCCATTCCTTCCATCAGGTGTTTATTCTGTCCTAGAATGTCTGGATGCACGTTGGCTTCAGACAATCAGACTCTGTTAGCAAGCCCCATCCTCTTTGGTTTTATTCTCTGGGAATCAGGGTGCCATTTTTTCTCTCTCTCCCCCCCCCCCTCATTTATCAGTTTGGATGGAACACGATTCTGATAAGAAATAAACCTAGTAATCTGACTGGCTAAAAAATTAAATGCCCAGCTGTTTCTCCTTATTATCAGATTCAGTGAAGCTGAGAAGCTGCTATGCCTAATCAATAATAAAACAGAGGGCCGGCAATAAACCAAAACTCAAGCCAGACAAAGCTGTGGTGCCATTATTAGGTACTTTGTTTGACCTAGAGAGTTGTTTGGGGCTTTAAATTCAATTAAAACAAAGAAGTAAAACCTCAAATCCTCCTCAGAAAAATCAAGTACTATTTTCACTTGTTTAAGATAAAAGTATGTTAATCTATTCAACTAAGTTTCCCTTAACAATATAGCTGCTGCTTTCTGTTAATTGACGCTTCAACAGTGTCTTCAAGGCCAGACCCATGTACAATGCATTATAGCACAGGGGTAGTCCTCAACTTATGACCATAATTGGGATCAGAATTTCCATTGCTAAGTAAAGCAGTTGTTAAGTGAGTTGCACCTGATTTTATGACCTTTTTGCTATAGTTGTTAACGAATCACTGCAGTTGTTAAGTGAATCATGCAGTCATTAAGTGAATCCAGCTTCTCCCATGGACTTCTCCCATGGACTATCAGAAACTGGCTGGGGAAATGGCCAGGATGCTGTAACCATCGTAAATAGATGTGAGTTACCGAGCACCTAATTTCAGATCATGTGACCATGAGGATGCTATGATGATCAGTTAATAAGGAGGATTGATCATAAGTCATTTCTTTCAGTGCCATTGTAACTTCAAGTGGTCATTAAATAAATGGTTGTAAGTCAAGGACTACCTATAGTCTAATGATAATTCTTCAGGAGCACTCGACAGATCTTTAAGGAGTTCAATGGCTAAATTACGTTGATTTACACTGAATTAAGCCATAATATAATGTTTGTTTTGGTTTAGTGTGATGCATAATTTCTATTAATCACTTATTCAAAAAAGCCATATTTAACAATACCATCATTTAACACAGAACATGAATCTATCCACTATGGCTTAGTCCACAAACCATGATTTTAACATGTTTTACACACACACACACACACACACACACACACACACACACACACACATACGTATATACATATGGATTTTTGGTTTGATCTCTGGGTTTGGTAATTAGGTTGCAAACGTTCCATCTCCATTCCGGGGGACATCTTCAGTGCGGTTTGAATTGTGTTCTGTTTGTTTGGAATGTTGCTTCCGGTATTTCAGTTGAAGTAGCTCTCTCACTCTCGGTGATTGGTAGGGTATAGGACGCCTGATCTTTGATTTGATTCTGTTGGCTCTTTAGGTTTTGATAGGGACTGTCTGAGAGTTGAGGCTAGATTGTGGGCTACTGTGAGATCGTGTTGGCAGAGCAGTCTTGCTGTCATCTCTGAAATGTTTTGTATGGAAGGAATTGTGATTCATTTGGTCGTTACTGTTTCTGTTGTTGTAGTTATTGTGTTGTTTTGGGTGTTTGTGTTGTTTGGATGTAAGGATCTCCGGTTGAAGCCTCATGGATATCTGTTTCTCTCAAAGACTCTGTATAAGTGTCTCTGTTTTGTTAATCTGTGTTGCAATAGGATTCTGCTCTTCTGAAAAGTGTTCTGACACAGCTTTGTTTATGGCATTTGGGGGTTTTGCTGTGGAAGTTGAGGATTTGGTCTCTGTGTGTTGTTTTTCTGTATATGGATGTTAGAAATTGGCTACTGGCGGTTCTGGTTACAAGGACGTCCAGGAATGGCAGTTCATTGTTCTCGGTTTCTATCATAAATTGGATGTCTGTGAAGATGTTATTTGTTTTTTGGTAGGTCTAGTCGATTTGGTTGTACTTGATTATCATAAAGGTGTCATCCACGTAGCGTACCCATAGTTTGGGGTTTATTGTGTGAGAGAACGATTTCTTCGATTCTTTGCATGATGACTTCTGCGACCAGGCCAGATATGGGGGATCCCATAGGTGATCCTTTCAATTGTTCATAGACCTCACCGTCAAATTTGAAATAGGTGGTTAGGCATAGTTGGAGGAGTTCGCATGTTTTTTCTAGTTGTGAGTGGTCCTCTTGGTGGATGTGTCTTGTCTAGAAGTTCTCTGATTAGGTCAACTGCTAGTTTCAGGTCTATTGATATGAATAATGCAGTAACATCGAATGATATCATAGTTTCGTCCTTGTCAATGTGAAGGAGTTTGAGTTTGTTCAGGAATTGCATTGCATTGTTTATGGAGTATTGGGAGGTGTTTTAGGCGTTTCCATATTTCTTTTGTGAGGTTATAAGTGGGTGTGCCAGGGAATGAGATGATCGGTCTGAGTGGGTTGTTTTCTTTGTTCACTTTTGGGAGACCATAGAAGTGTGCTGTGTTTGAATCAGTTGCTTTTATTCTCTGGTATTCCTCTTTGGTGATTTGGTTTAGTTTCTGTAGCTTTTTAAGGGTTCTGTTGATCATGTTGGTCAGTTTCGTCATTGGGTCTGTGTTGGTGCATCTGTAGGTGTTTGTGTCCTGTAGGAGTTGTTTGGCTTTTTGTATGTAGTCAGCCTTGTCTAGTATGACTATCATTCGGCCTTTCTCGGCTAGTAGGATGACAATGTTGCTGTCAGTTGAGAGACTTCATTGCCTGTAGTTCCTGTTTTGTAAAATACAAACAATACAAACGCCCAAAATAATACAACTACTACAGCAGGAATAGCAATGAGCAAACGAATCACAATTCCTTCCATACGAAACATTTCAGAGATGACAGCAAGATTACTCTGCCAACATGACCTCACAGTAGCCCATAACCCAGCCTCAACTCTCAGATGGACCCTATCAAAACTTAAAGAGCCAACAGAATCAAATCAAAGATCAGGAGTCATATACCCTACCAACCACCAAGAGTAAGAGAGCTACTTCAACTGAAATACCGGAAGCAACATTCCAAACAAAGAAGAACACAATTCAAACCGCACTGAAGATGTCCCCCGGAACGGAGATGGAACGTTTGCAACCTAATTACTAAGCCCAGAAATCAAACCAACAGCCCAGCTACCAAACCGAGCTACTAATATTCAAACACATCTCAACATATACATATATACATAAATTATAAAAAAAGTAGAACTGCAGTATAGCAGTCAAAATGCCAAGGTGTAATCAATCAGACCGGTCTGTCTGAAAAACTTTCTGTATATACTCCTTTGACTCAGCTGACAAAGAGGAGAGGAGAGCCTGTGGCCTGGTGGTTAATACAACTGCCTAACATGTAGACTGCCCAGGTTCGAATCCCATAAAGGGTGTGGCTAGCAAATGAGGATAAATGAATCCGAAATAGCTATACTAGTCTCCCACTTAAATCTTTAACTCTTGTCAACAAAAATATCTGAATACATATATATATACACACACACACACACACACACACACACACACACACACACACATGTCTTTGGTTATTCGGGTTTTCTCCTACGTAGAATTTGAAGTGTCTTGGCGACGTTTCAACGAAGTCTCATTCGTCATCTTCAGGCTGGTGCTTTCGGCTTCTGCTTCTAGGAGCAATGTGAGATTTTAGCTGTTTCTTCCTTTTAACTGCCAGTGGGGGTTTGAACTGATTGGCTGGGAGCTCAGCTGTGTTCTGATTGGGTGGAGGTGTGTTCTGATTGGTTGGGGCTTGGCTGTGCTCTGATTGGATGGGGGGTTGGCTGTGCTCTAATTGGCCACCTTAAACCCCTCCAATCCATACACGAAGCAAACTGACACCCACCATGAAGATGAGGCACGACCACGAACGCGAAGCCAAACAGCTATACAGTTTACCATCTCTATTCCCCTTGTAACACTGACTAACCTGAGCACAACAAAGCCCCCACCCAAACAGAACACTCCCTCAGCCAATCAGAGCACAGCCAACCCCCCATCCAATCAGAGCACAGCCAAGCCCCTAACCAATCAGAACACACCTCCACCCAATCAGAACACAGCTGAGCTCCCAGCCAATCAGTTCAAACCCCCACTGGCAGTTAAAAGGAAGAAACAGCTAAAATCTCACATTGCTCCTAGAAGCAGAAGCCGAAAGCACCAGCCTGAAGATGACGAATGAGACTTCGTCGAAACGTCGCCAACACACTTCAAATTCTACGTGGGAGAAAACCCGAAGAACCAAAGACCTACATATATATAGGTCCCTTATTCTTTGTTAGCAATTTAAATAAACACACACACACACACACACACACACATGTGTGTGTGTATGTGTGTGTGTGTGTGTAACGAGTGTTTCTTTTTTTAAATTGCACCCTGTAAACCCAAATATGGGAGAAAGAAATCTTTCTTTATTTTACCTGTTTCAGTTCAACCCAGAGCCATCCACAGGAACAAATATATATGTATGTTTTTATTTAAATTGCTAACAAAGAATAAGGGAGAACTGGTATAGCTATTTCGAGTTTCTTAACTCTCTTCAGCCAGAACTTACCCTTATGAGATTCGAACCTGGGCTGTCTGCATGTTAGGCAGTTGTATTAACCTCTAAGCCACAGGCTCTGTCTCACTTTGTTAGCAGTATCAGGGAGGGAATAGATGTGTAACGAGTGTTTCTTTTTTTAAATTGCACCCTGTAAACCCAAATATGGGAGAAAGAAATCTTTCTTTCTTTTACCTGTTTCAGCTCAACCCAGAGCCATCCACAGGAACAAATATATATGTATGTTTTTATTTAAATTGCTAACAAAGAATAAGGGAGAACTGGTATAGCTATTTCAAGTTTCTTAACTCGAATTATATAAATTATAAATTTATATAATTTATATAAATTATATAAAATAATATATATATTATTTTAACAGATAACTCAAGGAGGCAAACATATCCCACACACCTTCCCCCTCCTATTTTCCCCTCAACAACAATCCTGTGAGATGATGAGATGGGCTGAGAGAGAGAGTAATAATAATAAAGTTGGAAGGGACCTTGGAGGTCATCTAGTCCAACCCCCTGCTCAAGCAGGAAACCCTATACCATTTCGGACAAATGGCTGTCCAGTCTCTTCTTAAAAACTTCCAGTGTTGGAGCATTCACCATTTCTGGAGCCAGGTTGTTTCATTGGTTAATTGTTCTAACTGTCAGGAGTGACTGGGCCAAAATCAACCAGCTTAAGATGGGACTTGAATTCATGGTCTCTTGCTTTCTAACCTGGCATCTTAATCATTAGATCAGACTGGCTCTGTTGTTAATATGTTGAAGGTTAGTATGTTGTATAAACCCAGTCACTGGATCTACACTCAAAATGCAGTGTTCTCTGACTCGATGTTCTCCAGATGTGCTGGAAACACAACTCCTAGCCAGAATATTACTTCACAATCAAATAACACCAACCAATGTGGGGACAGCTGAACTCCTACTATAAATAAATCAGTAGATTCAGCGGTTATGGATACATCTCAAAGGAATACTATTGTTTTGTTTCTGCCTGCCTCCCTTCCTATTCAGGCTTTTTCTTTCTCCTAAGTGCCATTAATATAAACCAAGGAAAGGAACTACAAAAACAATTCTTACCCTTTAATTCTGCGTATGTGCAACATCTGGTTTTTAAACTTCACAGATAACCTTTTGCAATGCCAGTTCTGAAATGGCAGGCTCCATCTTTCATGAAATTTATCAACTCTCTGCCTAAGAACTAATTAATTTCTATATTTTCTATTCCGTACTCTGGTATCTGATAGTAAGAATAAATAAGTGACAGAATGAAATCTATCTCTGGGAAGATAGGACATTAGAAAGGGTCAGATTTCAGAAGTTGTAGCCAAATCAAAGCTTTAATAATTTATTTTGTTCTAGCTTCTTTTGACAGGTTTCTGACAATGAATCCTTCAGTGGCTTAACTATTTTTCAGAAGCCAGGTTATTATCATCCTTCCTGTTACTGTTAGAAGAAAGTCTAAATCTAGTAAATAAAAAAACTAACAATGACAGAAGTATTTTGTCTTTCTTAGGATAATTTTTAAAAATTAATGCTAACCACAACAAGTGATGATATCCATAAAATGAATCAAGAGAAATAGACCAGGTATGCATTCTTAATTTTCTCCAACGATCAACTAAAATATTCATAGCACTTCAAATGCATTGCCTTGACAACCAGCTAAGAAAATTAAAGAGAAGCCTCTCTTCCGGAATTATCACTCTAAAAATCTCACACTTGTTATTTCCATTTCCTGTGGAAGCTTGATATACTGTACACACTCTTATGTCAGGAAAACTATCCTGCTTAGTCCCCAACTCATTTGAACATTTCTATGCCATTCCCTATATTAAATAAACCACAGTAATATTCTAAGCCTAATAAACATATTTATGGCTTTGCCCCAGCATAATCTGTGAATTTAACACTATTTTGAGAGAGCAAAGGGATTTTGAGGACTACCTCAACTTTAACATGAGCAGCAGAAATTAAACGTGTCATTTCTCCAGGCACTTAAAAATATGTATTTATTTAAAAGTAATGTATTCTGTCATTAAATTCACATGACAGAATTTTCTGGCTCTTAAAATTATCAGAACATTGTTATAAAAATTAGAAAGCAGATAAAAGATAGCTACGCTTATACACTCACATATTCCTGTTACAGAAGCTATGAAGTGGGACTTACTTCTTAAACAAAGGGAATCCACTGCTCAGACATCAGAGTAGAAACTTTTAAAACTGGCACACACTCTAGTGGTAAATTCCAGTCTTTACAATCCTCCCAAAGCTGAAACAAAGCTGTAGTTGTTACCTTCTCTTCATAATTTGGCAGCATATCTTTGCTTATCGTTATTATATCCATCCAAGAATACTTCTTCTCCTTACGAATTTTTGCTAATTCTGGGTCAGTCTCGTAGTTGTCAGCATCCAGCTACAAAATGAAAAAAGGACTGCCTTAGTTCATTTATTCAAAACAAGGTAACTGGCATTCTGGTGTACAAGGAAATTAAGTTCTCTCTAAAGCATTTTTTTCATGCTGAATTGAAGAAGAAATAGGGCTAAAAAATGGCTTGTTTAAATATGATTATGCTTCACACACAATTAAAAATTGGGCCACCTAAGGCTCGGCACAACTAACAAGATTTTGCAATCATAATAGTTTACATCTATTTATTGCCAGGAGACTTTCCAAAGATTTAACATGCAACCTTGCAACTTTCTTCTCTTGAAAGCTCACCAGTGTGTCTTTAAGAAGGGATGAAACGTTTGTCAAAAAATAAAAAAAAAGTGGTCAAGAAAAAAGGTGGAATATTCAGTTTGTTTAGACAACCAAGTGTTTTTCATCCTTTTGTAACTCTTGAGGTTGATACAGCACAATACTAATTCAGTAAAATAAAACTGTCCTAATTATTTCCTTTGGATAAATAATTTTAACCACAGATGCATGCATGGACTCTTCCAAGTCATGCAGAGCATCATTTTTCCTGATTCAGTGAGTATTCATGTACTGATATATTATCCCACAATTCTGCAAATAACCCCATCCCATCAGCCTAATCATATGAATGGATACACCTTGGCTTCAGAAGAATCCCACAATTTAAACATTAATCTAAATAAGTACATGGATCAAGGATCATCAGAATTGCTTATTTAAAGGATAAAGCCTCTTCAGAGATTAGCAATAATATTCTTATTTTCTAGATCATTTTGATTCTTCAGAAATAAGATTATGACAAAGCCAGCTTTGTAATGTCATTATTAAGTTTTCCAGAGAAGGGAAAACAGCTACATCAAGTTTTAAATCCTTGCAGACTTCTGGTTTAATGTCACGGCGTGATGGATGCAGGAAGATGGGACTCCATCTTCCACATTCGATTTTGCCGCGCTGGGGACCCTAAAAAGGATCGAAAGTCACCCCGAAGAGGTGACGAAGGAGGGGACCCACTTTGATCATGGAGGGGTGGCATCCCTTCCATTTGATCTGAGGAAGCCCTCCAAACCAGCGGAGGTAAAGACTGGCTACAAGCTGCTGACAACTGAAGGAAATAAGCACTAACGAGCAACTTTTGAGTAACGTGGATGAAACTGGGTGAGACTCTATCCTCTCTTTATAACTTTAAGACTTTTTCCTGGAAAAAAGGAGGCTATTTAATTAATATAAATGGGCTGAGTGTTCTTCCAAAAATACTTTAATCAATTTGTATTTCTTACTTCAACCATATACACAAAAATAGGGGAAGAACTACTTGAGGACTCAAATGCATTGACTTGGAAAGTTAATTGGTAAAGGAAGAAAGCCAGAGTAAGACTGAAGAAAATATAGGTTTTTGACCCGTTAGAGGGGATATTATATTATTAAATAAATGTTTGAACATGGCTAGGAGAATAGATAATTGTTAGAAATAAAAGTATTACTATAACTAGAAAGATAGGATATGCAATTAGAATACTATATTTTGGTATGAGAAGGGAAACATGAAAACGCCAAGAGGGTCTGAATAAAGGAAAGTTTTGGTTACCCAAATATAATTTACTATGAGAAAATTATAAGCAATAGAGATGGGATATTATATTATTAAACAGGTGTTTGAATATGGTTCAGAAAATAGATAACTGTGAGAAATAAAAGTATTATTATAACTAGAAGGATAGGATTTCTAACAAGATTATATTTTGTTATGAGATGGGAAATATGAAAATTCTAAAAGGGTTTGAATAAGGAAAGCTTTTGGTTACCCAAATATATTATGAGAAAATTATAAGTGATAGAGATATTTTGAACATTTTTGAATTTTTTTTAAAAAAGCACCGAAAACAGGATATTGATGGAACAAATGGATTTTAAGTGCAAATGCAATTGCATTTTGGCTAGAAAAGATATTATAAACTGACATTATTGATATTATGTATAATACCAGAAAAATGTGATGAAGATGTCTATATTATGTTTGTATTAACAGTAACAAGAATTGTATTTGCCCAGTGTGGAAAAATGCCACCACAGGAAGAAGAGAGGATCAAAGAAGCACTGGATGGTGTAGTATTGGAACTAGACTGAGAAAGTTAATGTGTACCACTGAATTACCAATGGACCCAGACAACACGTTGTTTATTAAATATTTATGATTGTAAAATTAGAAAATAAAATGTTTAGCAAAAAAAAAAGAGAGTTTTAAATCCTTAAGTCCTTCCCTGGATTTCCCTCAAGGCAGCTTGCCATCACTAAGAGGGCAGATTTCCAAAACAACGAAATTAGCCTTAATAGGGAAAGCTGCATGAACCAAGCAAACAAATGAGATTAAGTTTAAATCCTGACAAGACTAATAGGACTTTCCTAGCATATTTATCAATTTTTGATACTGCTCAGGCCCATACTAACAGTACCTGTGTTTGCCCTCTAAAGGTAATAGCTCTGTTTCAAAGGAAGGAGTGGCAGTGTAAAACTGAGTACAAATGCATCTGTCTTGCCCAGGTCATCAACAGATTGCCCTGGCTTTTCTAATGCAGTTTTCTTGTTTTCTAGATGTGTTGGATTTCAATTCCCATAATCCTAAACCATAGTGACCTTCTATTACAGTAGCTGAAATCCAACACATCCAAAGGGAATTAGGCTGACAAAAGCTATTAGAAGGTAACAACCTTCCAATTTTTAAGGTGTATAATAAAGAAACAACCAGAACAAAGGTGCAGGAGATTTTGGATTTTTTTAAAATATATATATATATGGGTCTTTAAGGTTTACCTGTTAAATTAGCCAATTCTACCTAAATAAATACAAATGACTAATAAATGATTAGGAAAATAGTCCTTCACGGACTTCATACTTGGAGCCATAAAGGGCCTTGCATATCCCAAAGATACCAAAAATAATACTGCTGAGAGGCTACATATTCTCATGAAGGTCATCCATTGTAAATAGGCCATATCCAAAGGGTTGGATTACAGGAGGAACAACAGATCTCCTACTGTAGAAATCACAGGGAAAACATGAGTAGGTGTCCTTATTACTAAAACGGTACCAAAGTCAATGTAGTTAGTAAAGTTAGTGTAGTAATGTTAGTTTATTTTTAAGCATGACTAAAGGATAGAATGTTTTCAACTCCAAGACAAGCCATTCAACATTTCAGGGATCCGTGTCTATGCTTCAACCACAGATACAGTTGATATGATTAAGTCTAAGCCAATTTGCAACATCGACTTGACCCTACACCTAAAAAAGGTAAATTAAGTATACACTAAAGCACTATCATTACACTAACAATAATAATAACAGTTGGCACTGGGTACACAAAACCAAGCAGGAGACTGACTGACGGATTTTTGCCAAGAAAATTCAGCATTCATAACAAATACCTGTAATGTTCTATATAATTATGTGATGAACATAACGAATAAATGTCATGGGTTGGATTTGCTAAACACGCCTGAGGAACTGAGGACTGAAATTCATGACGTCATGAAGCACACAGATAGTCCTCACTAAATGACTAAATGACCACTCATTCCGCCATCTCCAGATGACCTTTGCCATCTTCTTCCTCCTGCTGCTGACCAGGTGTGATCAGCCTGGCCCTTCACAAGGCAGCTGCTGGCTGCAGAAGACCTTTTTCCAAAGGCCACAGAGGACCTTCTTGAATGCCTTCCAGGGTCAGCAACTGTTTAACCAAGGGCCAGGCTGGGTGCACCTCATCAGCAACAGCAGAAAAGGGCAAATGTCAGCTGGGAACAGCATAAACAGCAAAGTGGAGCTTTCATTCCCTCCTGGTTGTACTCACTGAGCCGCCACAACCATTTTCCCACCTGCCAGCCTACTTGTGAGTTGCTGACAACTCGCAACCTCCGAACAGCATCCCCAGTGACTTTGCTTATTGGAAGCCACAACTTGTGAGGAGATCCTTGCCTAACAACCTGCAATTCTCACTTAAACAAAGGCAATGGAGACTGTTGCCATTGCTACACAACGTGGTCATGTGACGTTCCCTTTCATGACAGCATCACTTAGAAACGAAAAGTCCGATTCCAGTTATCAATGGTATCAAAAGCTGCTGAGAGATCAAGGAGCAAAAGGATGGCTACACCACTCCAATCCCAGCTCCACCACAGGCCATCCACAAACATGAGCAAAATTGTCTCTGCATTAAACCCCAGTCTGAAAGCCAATCAAAATGAGTCCAAATAATCTGTTTTCTCCAGGCCCTCTGGAGCTAAAGACAAGATAGATCTGCATGTGGATTAGAGAACAAACAGAAGTATACGATATCCTCAAGCAGGTAAAAGAATTGAAATGGAAATGGGCCAGTCACATAGCAAGAAGAATTGATGGCAGATAGACTAAGGCAGTCATAGAATGGATCCCACTTGATAAAAAGAGAGACCTAAAACAAGATGGAGCAATGACATTAGCAAGTATTGTGGGCCCAACTGGCAAAAGAAAGCTCAGGAGCATATAGGTTGGAAACATACGGAAGAGACGTTCATCCTACAGTGGATAGACAATGGCCAAAAATGAATGAAATGAATACATGACATTCTTCTGGTCAACTAAACAGAACACAAAATGGACCTGCAAAGGTGAATTTTAATGTATGAAAGTTTACACCATGATAAATTTGTCAGCTGTTAAGGTATCAGCAGACATTATTAGTGATGCTAATGATTACTGTTATTAATAATTGTATTTGTTTTGTATATTTCCTTTCATAACCCACTAATGTCCCAGAGAACTAAAGCAATGATCCCATTGGATAAATTAGATCCAAAAAAGGCCAAGAGGCCCGACTCACACAAGAAGTTTCACCAGGTCAGCAAGTGACTGAACTGGCAATATTTGTACAGTGAACAATCATAAGTAGGTTGTGTTTTGTGTCGGGTGTTGTGAAACCCAGAAAACGGGGTAACTTCAGGCCCTAAACGTAGAGGCGGGGAGGGGCTTCCAAAGCATTATTTAAAATTTGAAGATGATTGGGTTTTTTCATTAAAACAAATGCCATCCGTTAAAGCAGAACTTGCAGGACCTATCGGTTTTTCAAGACGTGAGATTTCCCCTGTACGATCTCCATAACTGGATTGCTTATTTTTAATGAATTTTCTTCCCAGGGGATAGGGGGAAAAAGAAACGTTACACCAAAGGAAAAAACAAATCGCAGTGGGGGAGACCAGCGAGAAAACCAGCCCGGGTATGTGAGTGAGTGAGTGAGTGAGTGAGAGAGAGAGAGAGAGAGAGAGAGAGAGAGTGAAAGACTCTCTGTGTGTGTGTGTGTGTGTGTGTGTGTGTGTGTGTGTGTGTGTGTGTGTGTGTGTGTGTGAGAGAGAAAGACAGAGGTCCAAGAGGAACATTTTTTTCCCCACGGCCTCTCCAAGGTTTTAGCTCGCCCCCGTTAACTCAAGAACGAAGCGCGCTGCCTCAGGGCGGCTAGTGTGCTCAGTGGCTAAGGGGGGATTCGGGGCTCGGCTCTCCCAGGCAAGGCCTGAGAAGCCCTCCCCGCCACGGAGCACGAGTCGGTCGCGTTTGTCTCGGGCTGCCCCTGCCTGGTTTCGCACAAGGTCGCTGCAAACGGAGCCAGACCAGACCCCGGGCACCTTTTGCAAGTCTCGGACGCGGCCCGCCTCCCTCCTCCTCCTCCTCCTCGGCCTACTTTCCAGTAGAAGACGCCCAGCCGGCTCAGCTGCTCTAGTGTGACCGGCCGGTCCGGCTCTGGGCGATGCGGCTTCCGGGGGTCCTCCCGGGAATCGTCCATATACCAAGCCTCCACCATCGTCCCCTGCCACCGAGGCCCAGCTCCCGCCTCCCGTGCCGCCTCCGACCAGGGCCAAAGGGAAACGCCTCCCCGGCCCGCCCCTCGCCGCCCGCAAGGACGCCGGGCCGGTTTTCCTGGCCTAGAGCTGGCGCGCTGCATCCGCCTGGACTCCCTTGACCTAAACTCGGGACGACTTAACTTCCAAGGGCGGTAAAAAACGAAAGTCTGCCGTTTGCTACGGCAGTGAAGATTCCCCTCCAGGGCTTTTGCAGAAGGCGGCAGAGCCCAGGCATTTGCAACGGGGAAGCAGCGCAGGGCTTTCCGTCCGTGCCTAAAACACAAGTTGCAAAGTCCGGGTTTGAGCATTTCGGATCACTCCCCCTCCCCAACATCCCATCGCGAGTTGTGTTGTTTGGCCTTCGCTTTGTGAGGTGTGCTGCGGGAGGGGAGGGGTAGGAGGGGTTCACCTCATGAGGCGTGTTACCTCCTTGCAATTGCTTCTTTTGAGGGTTCCTTGAAAATAGGTAGTCCTCGACTTACGGCCACAATTGAACCCAAAATTTCTGTTGCTAAGTGAGACAATTCTTAAGTGAATGCCTGTGAGGATTCTCAATCATCCAGGTCATGGTTGTCTCAAAGGTGCTTTTTCAAGAGGCAACTGGACTTTCTCATTTTTCTTTGAAGATGTTTCGCTTCTCAGCCAAGAAGCTGCTTCTTCGGAAGAGCTGAAGAAGTTTCTTGGATGAAAAAACGAAATGCCTTCAAAGAAAAAACGAGAAAATCCAATTGCCTCTTGAAAAAGCACCTTTGGGACAATGGTTGAGTGAATTTTACAACCTCTCTTGTCATAGCTGGTAAATGAATCACTGCAGTTGTTAAGGTAGTTACGTGGTTGTGACCTGAATCTGCCTTCCCTGTTGACTGCTTGTCAGAAGGTCACAAAGGATGATCACAGGACCCCGGGGACACTGCAACCGTCATTATTATGAGTCAATTGCCAAGCATCTGAATTTTAATCACGTAACCAATGCGGATGTTGCAATGGTCGTAAGTGAAAAATGGTCAGAAGTGCTGTTGCAACTTTGGCCACTAAATGAACTGTTGTAACTCAAGGTCTACATGTAATTTTTTTAAAAAAATGAGTGAAGCAAGCAGAACTATGCACAGTTATATATGATTACCCAATCATATATGATACCTGGCCATGAGAGGTATCATTCCCCAGGTCTCTCCCAGCTAACAGGTTTCCCCATCTGGCAAAGCAAAATTCCAGTGGAAGCTCTCAGGCAAGGAGAGGGGAAAAAAGAAATACCTGGAAAAAGTTTTCTCTGATGCAAAAAGCGACAGCACCAGGCACTGGACAAGGGAGACTTCTAAACCCCAAGAAAAAGATTTTTCTTTCCCAGAAGATGGAGAGATATTTAATTCCTTTCTTCCTGGAAAGAACTGAATAGCAGAAGGTAAGGGATGCAGGAAGAATGTAGGCTATTTAAATTAGTGAAGGGCACAAAAGGAATTTTGAAAGTTGTCCACAACTGTTTGTTGAGGGCAATTCTTATAAAATTCTCCAGGGCAGAAAAGAGTTCCCTAATAATTTCTCAACAGCAGGATTCCCCCTTGAGTGCTAAGAGTACTATCTCTACTGAAAAAGCCTCTTGGGAAGCATTCCACATGGTGGCTTCCCTTGGGAATTCAGAGATGTGTGCACAACAATGGAGCTGCAAACCATTGGAAAGACAAATGGACAGTGGACTGTAGGATGATCAAACGTAGTCCTTGGCCGCCTTGGATGGACAACTTTTGAGCAGATGTGGATCCCAACCCAACCTCCCAACCTTTTGTTTTACTAAAGCAGTGGTTCTCAACCTTTTTCAGGTTGAGACCCCACTTGCCCCGCCCATGTGTGGCGCGACCCCAGTGCGCGCGCGAAAAAAAAACAAAAACAAAATGGCGGACCGTGTCGGGCCGATCCGCGTATGCGTGGTGCGTGCGCGTCGGGCCGATGCGCGGCGTGCATGACGAAAAAAACCCCAAAAACAAAATGGCGGACCGCAACGGGCCGATCTGTGCATGCGCGGCGCGCGCGCGACGGAAAAAAACAAAAACAAAACAAAATGGCGGACCGTGGTGTACGGCGACCCCCGCGAAACGGTCGTTCGACCCCAAATGGGGTCGCGACCCATAGGTTGACAACCGCTGTACTAAAGGAAGCAATAAGGGTGTGGCTGAAAATATTCAGCATGTTGGACAGCACCACTTGAGAATGGAGAATGGCTTTAAATGGGCAACCCTCTCCCATTTTTGTTCTTCAAACCATCCATCCCAGGAACTCAAAATCATACCTGGAAATTATGGCAAAATCACTGCACTTCAGCAAAGTCTTTTTTGACTGTTTGGGAAGGTTACAACTAGGTCATAGTTATCCCAAAGATGCTTTTTCATGAGGCAACTGAACTTTCTTGTTTTTCTTTGAAGATGTTTTGCTTCTCTTCCAAGAAGCTTCTTCAGCTCTGAGAAGCGAAATGTCTTCAGAGAAAAACAAGAAAGTTCAGTTGCCTCGTGAAAAAGCATCTTTGATTCAAGTGATATACTATACTCTCGGGATGCTGAGGGCTGCATGCCTTCTTCGGTTGCTCTTCCCTCCCATCACTACTGAGGATGTGCAGGAGAATTTCTTGCTGATACTATTTCAAGCCTTTTGGGTGACACACTTTTAACAAAAGAATAAATGGAGCAAACAGTTTCTAAGAAAAGCAACAAGAATAATCAGGGAACTGGACATTAAATCTCATACTGGGGGAACTGAGTCTTATTTAACCTTGAGAAAAAATGACTGAGCAAAAAGATGCAAAAATACTTTCAAGTACCTGAAGGGGCATTACACAGAAGAAAAGCAAGACCTGTGGGGGGGGAGGGTTGTTTTGTTTTGTTTCAGAATGAGAGTATGGAATAATGGATTTAAATTATAGGAAAGCCTTCTGACTAAATGTTAGGGAAAGATTAAGAAAGCAGTTCCACGGAGGGATCAATTACTCAGAGGGGATGAAAATCAAAATGCATCTGGTGAAATGAGCTGCAGTTCGTAAATGCTTCTGCTTTTTAATAAAATTAGTTAACATGAAAAGATGGCACCAGACTCTTGAGTCTTGGCTACCACAGAGTAACACAACTGTCTTCCTACCTGATGGTGTTGGGTTCTCCCTTATTAGATACCTTTAAGCATACGCATATGTAAAGACCTATCTCTCTGGAGAAGGTGGGAGGAAAGAGAAAAGGGTGACCAGGAGCAAGGTGGATGGACTCAGTTACCATGGCAAGGATGCACTTTTGGAAGACCTGAAGTGCCAGGTAAGGGACAAGGTTAGAAGCCCTTCTGGAAGGGACTGAAAACACAATGAAGCAGCACAGAAAATACTTTACCCATTATGCACTCCCACCCTATTTCTGTTCTTAGCCAACCTTGAACAAAACTTGGAAATCCTTGAATCTCCACAAGGCACATTTCCGTTACAATTAGGACTTCTCAAACATGTTCAGGGAAGGAGATTCATTTTGGGGCATCCATAGTAGGAAATAAACTCTGCTTCATTCTGTGAGGCTTTATTCTGATTGAGTTGACACACTATATTCCCTATTCCCCAATATTTACATACAATAGAAGCTAAGATCTGCAACCTTTAAGTGCTGCAGGCTTTCACAGTGAAAGCAAGGGTGGAGGCTAGAAGCAGGCCAAGAGACACAAGCCCGGTAGCTGTGATGCCAGAGGATGAGATCAGATTGCATCCCTTTGCCAAGGAGAATGGTGCATGTCAATGTTTGTGTCTGTTTGATTCCACTTCAGATAAGCAGCCAAGCAGAAAGATTGTTTTCATCTTGGGTCTCTTTCCAGAGGAAAATTTGGGTAGCATTATTGCCTTTTCATCTAGCAGGGAAGAAATGGAGCATGTTGCCAGTCTGTGTAGAACCCCAAGAATTTATTGTGCTTAAGGCTCAAGCCACAGATACACGCTTCGCCCTGAACATTAAATTCCAGACAGACACCGCTCACAGCTGGAGCCTAAGGAAACACCAAATGTTGCGTCTTCGTTGTGTTTGCTTCTTTCTCAATTATTTTTAATTTAGCTCCCCTCTTGCTTATGGATTTCCAAGCATATGCCAAGCACAGCTTGCCACGTATCAAATGGTTTTTAGTTTGCTGGTGCATCCAAAACTGACACAGGGCAGGATCAGAAGCAATCAGCAGGCTTTTTCTAAACTTGGCTGCTCTCACGGATGCCTCCAGGCCTGCATTTTCTCCAGCTCCCAGGACTGCAGGAAATGCACCTCACGGAAGTGCTCCAGCAAATCAATTCTGAGTCAGATGCTGCTCTCAATACCCCCTCAGTCCCTCTAGGCAAAACTGAAGGAATTTCTTCTAAGCTAAGCAGGCCAGTGGGCTGTCTGGAAAAGACAGGCAGGCAGAGAAAAAATGAATTCTAAAGGTGCAGGTAATGGAAGGCTTTGTTAAAGGGCTCAGCTCTTGCTGGAAGAGGGGATTTGAGTAGCTGAGCAACAGCTGTCAGCATTAGGCTTCTCTGATTTTTCTTCTAGTCTGGTAGCTCAAGCGATGAAAGTTAAATGGTGCAAGCAGTAAGACTTTTAGGCCAAGAGTTTTAGAAATATAAATATTATTTGAATTTTAGCTTTCACAAAATCCAGAATCTTACAGCTCTTGTGAAAATTGATGCACTTACCACAGCATCAGCTTTTGGGGTCTAAAGTCCGTGATATAATGTGCCCGAGAGTTAACAGGTAAATAGGTGATTGCCAATGATGCCTATTCTCGAATGAAATGGAGACTTTGGTGGAATGAATTTCCTTCTTTTCCCTACAGCTCCCATATATCTGTCCAAAAATGGCTCCAAACTATAAGGGAAATAGTCGGAACAGATACAGGTACAAGATCAAGAGAAGTAATCATTTATTTCTATTCTATATGATCAGATTTCACTTAGACTACAGGTAGTCCTGGACTTATTGGGACATAACTGAGCTGTGGGAATGGCTGGCGAGTGCATGCATTCTCCCCCCACTCACGCTAGTGCCGCCATGAGGGGCTAGCAGCCACGTGGGCACTAGTGATCCCATTTGTGCATGCACGTGGAGGATAGCATTGCCTCCTTTTCCCTCCTAGCTGCCAAACGGGAAAGATTGGGGACCTCTGTTCTAGAAGACAGAAACAATGGTCAGAGTTAAAATAGAATACATTTTGCTTGGGCATCAATAACAATTTCATACTGATAAATCCTATACAACAATGCAACAGGCTGTCTGAAGAGGTGATGAACCTTACTTGACTCAAGGCTCAAATAGGCTGAATGGCCATCCATTGGTGATTCCAAAGAAGTGGATCCCTGTCCTGAAATTGGAATAGATTGCATTCAAAATCCATCCCTGTCCTTATACGTTGTCATTTACATGCAAATGTTTACTCCAAAATAAGTTCTATGAGAATACAATTTACTCCCAGTTTGTTTTTCATTCATAGCATTAATATATAATTTATTTCAATTGCAACCTCTAGAGATGTGCACATAAAATAATAAAATTCTATCCTCAAATTTACAAAAGCAATCTGACTAAGTCCACTTATTGCCTCCTGCCCAGTCCCAATGGTGACAGTCCCAAATGCATTGGCTTTCCTAAATGATAACAAGATGGGCCCCAATACAATACCTTTCTTGCAGAACGTCCCATCATGTATCATTCAAAATAGGAGGAGAAAGGTGTGTTGGATATGTTCATTCATCTTGAGTTATTTGTGACAATAATAAAGGTGGGATTACAAATAAAAAATGAGTAAATAAATAATCTGTTCTTCTATTTGTAGAAGGCACACTTAGCATCCATGCTATTAATAACTTAGTTGTCGTAGGAACTTGACTAGACTAGTCTTGTGCAGATGATGTGTAAAATGTTGTAAATCTAAAGCCATTTCCATATGCATCCCCTGTTTCTTTCATACCTGTTGTAGTTACTTATGCTTGTTCCATGAGATACAGCCTCTCTTACTGACTACTTCATGGGTCCTTCAACCATTGGCAGTCAACATTAGTTGTTGTTAAAATAGACTGTGTTGGTGTTTTACAATTGGTTATATTTTTCCTGTGCAAGAAAACAAGAAATCACTCTAAAATCCTTTGGTCCTTTTAAAAAAATGTAAACCTTTGAATTAATCCCCTAAGAATGTAAACATGCACACTCTTTTTAGGACTTTTGGGGCTCCCTTTGCTGAGTTGTTCACAGATATGGAAGGTATGCGATAACAGCAAAATATTTTTTCTTTTATTGGCAAAAGATTTTACGCATGCTAAAAAAGTGAATGCTGTCTCATCTGAAAGATTAAAGAAGCTTTGGTTCTGCTAAAACACAACATTGAAGTATGCAGACATTTTCATCCATCCATCCTGATCATAACACACTGAGTTGGAAGTGAGTCCAAATATTTATTCATTTATTTAAAAGATTTGTATAGCTGCCTATCTTTTTTTTATATATATATAAAAATTCCTTTATTAAAACCATCAACATTGTACACAAAATCTTTGTATGCATCAAGCATCATAGCATCTGATATACAACACTACGTATTATTCTTTGTAAACGTCTGGTTTGATAAACATTTTTCACTCCTCACTTCAATCCTCTATTATACACTTGTTACATTTTTTATTCTCTACGATCCCTAACAATAGGTCCTGAGGTAGTAGTTAAACATTAAACATAAGATCACATTAATAATCAATCATCATAGAACACAACATATAACACCAGGTATTAATCTTTGTAAACGTCTGGTTTGGTAAATATTCTTTACTCCTCACTTCCAGCCTCAACTATATATCTGTTATATTTTATCTTTTATGATCCCTAGCAAAAGATTCTGAGGTAGAGATTCAGTAACCTGGGGTAGGAATTCAGTCTGCTTTTTCAATATTAAAGTGTTCAACCTTAAGCATAAGATCATATTAATAAGCAATCATAATAAGAAGCGATCATCGTAGAACATAACATACAACAATAGGTAGACATTCTTCACTTTTCACTTCAAGCTTCTACTATACTCCTGTTATGTTTTTTAAAACCTGTATGGTCCCTACCAATAGGTCCTGAGGTAGTAATTCAATAACCTGAGGTAGAAATTCAGTCTGCTTTTTCAATGTTAAAATGTTCAACTTTAACCATAAGATCATATTGTTAAGCAGTCATCATAGAACACCACAGATAACACTAAGTATTAATCTTTGTAAACGTCTGGTTCGGTAAATATTAGAACATATAGCTGCCTGTCTTAAACAACTCTGAGCGACGCACAAACAATAAAAACATTTTTTTTTATTTTGATCAATAGCCAGTCAAGCATGCAATGATTCTACCAAGCTTGGAAGTACATAAAGAATTCTTATTAAATTAGGAATAAAATAAACATGAAGTGCAAGTACTAGTTAGATCAGGGGGAGGGTCTTCAAACGTAGCCCTTTTATGACTTGTAGACTTCAACTCCCAGAATTCCTCAGCCACACGCGCTGGCTGAAAAGGGCCAAATTTGAAGAACCCTGAGTTAGATTATACAGTGTTACTATTATACAACTAAAATTGTATAAATTGAGGGAAAATTAGCATTTGGAGTGAAGCAAAGAGGACTAAATATGGTCAGCATATCTTATCTATAAAACCCTGGTCTTGTTTTTTTGTTTAGGGCTCCAGCATGCCAGAAGTGACACTAAAGCAACCATGCTCAAAAGGGAGTGGGTGGGGGAGGGGAGCTGTCAGTGTTTACACATGAAACCCACTTCAATCTTGTTGCTAAGGCAGCAGGCTAGAAAGCAGGAAACCGTGAGTTCTAGATCTGTCCTAGGCATGAAAACTGGCTGGGCCAGTCAGTCTCTCTCTCTCAGCCCAACTCACCTCACAGGGTTGTGGTGATGGTGAAAATAGGAGGAGGAAGGTGTGTTGGGTATGTTCACCACCTTGAACTGCATCTTGGAGGGCCAGGTGGATTTAATTTGGAAACAGAAGCCCTGGTGGCATGGATGGATCAAAGAAGGCAAATTATTGACTGCAAACTCCTCCTCCTTTAATGGCTATTAGGAATAGAAGGGGACTGAGCTTGAATCACACTGCTACATCTACCGTTTCATTTATTTATTTCTCCACTTATATGACTATCCATCTCAAAATCATGGCTTAGGGCAGGGGTAGGCAACCTTGGCTCTTTTATGACTTGTGGACTTCAACTCCCAGAATTCCTGAGCCAGCATGGCTGGCTCAGGAATTCTGGGAGTTGAAGTCCACGAGTCATAAAAGAGCCAAGGTTGCCTACCCCTGGCTTAGGGTTACTAACAATATTTTAAAATAGCATGAACCATTAAAAAAAAGGAAACAACACACATATAAACTCAGCTAGGGTAAAAACGATCTCACTGACAAATCAACATAAGCATTTTATGGACTCAACCACATCTTCTGAGACCCAGACCGGTGATGTTTTGCCTTTTCGGACATCCCCTTCCCCAAAGATGAAGGGACAGCAGAAGGAAGATTTCTAGACTAAGATAAGCAATAACATGACACAGGGCTGGATTATTTGAGAGACCGCCTCTCTCCAGGGACATCTACCCATCCCATCAAGTCCAGCAGAAGAGACTTGGTGCGAGTACAGCTAGAGAGTGTCATCTGAAGGGACCCAGAAGGACGGTCTTCTCTCCTGATACACCCACCTCTAGAACATATTTCTATAGAACATCATTCCCTCTGAGGTCAGACTCACCCTGATCCTACTGGCTTTCCAGAAGAACATGAAGACCTGCCTGTGATGGCTCCCTTGAGTGCTGGCTCAGACGATGAGGAAGAGGTGGTTCTGGGGACATCTGAGAGGGACTATGGGGAGCACTAGGGTGATATGGAAGACTCCATGGTAGTCAGATGGTTGAGGCAAAGCAGTCCAGCAAATGTTGGGGTAATCAGGAAAGAGCAGTCAAACAGCCTGCTATGCAGTCTGGAGAAAGGGAGCATCTGCAGCCGGTCAGCACAGACAACCAACCAGTTGCAAGGCCTGGAGAAGAGACATAACTGCAGCCAGTCAGCACAGATGACGAGGAGTTGCCACCGCACACACACCATTAAATCCAAGGTCGCGCAGAGCTGAGGACGGCGCAATGAAGGTTGGCAAAGCTACTTGTGAGGAGGCACTCTCCCCTCCTAACGAAGCACACCAGTTGACCCCTATTTACCTCGGTGTTTGAATCTGGCCGTTGTCAGAGACAGCTGTCCATAATCCAACTAATTTGGGAATACTCTTGACTCGTTGCCTTGAACTTGTGGAGATTGTGTTGCTTTTGTCATAACTTGGAACCGCTGGAGTTAGGCTGCCTCAACCCTGGCAAGGATAGCCAGGTGGCATTGGGAAGTGGCTATGGGCCAGCAAGAGTAGCCATCAGGTGCTTGGAAGTGCAAACAGTCAGAGAATGCTATGGAATATGAGATACCTGTGACCTCATATTCTGACAGAAAAAGTTGTGGGGGCAACTTACTGGAATGACTTGCAACATCCCTGCTGGCTTTCCCATTGACTTTACTTGTGGGAAGCTGGCAAGGAAAGTTGCAAATGGTGATCATGTGAGCCAGGCACCTGGGATTCAATCATTGACCAGGGAGGTGCTGCAATGGCACAAGTCCTCCTTATTTGCTGCCTTCATAATTTTGAGCAATAGCTGAACTGTTCAAAACTGTATTGATAGTCCCCATTTAACCACCATTGGGACCAGCAACTCCATTTGTAATGTGGTCATTAAGCGAGATCGGTGACTGGTATGTGAGTCACAATCTGAATTCTGCTAGGGCCACTGAGCCCTTTGCCCACAGTTGTTAAAGGAAGACATCACATGGCTTTGACTTGCGATTTTACAGCCAGTTCATCCACTGATCCTGCTTGTTAGAAGCTTGCTGTGAAGTGTGTAAATGGTGATCACATGAGGGATGCCACAAGTCATAAACACCCACCGGTTTTACGTACTATTTAAATCTCCACCATGTGACTTCAAGGACACTGATCTTATTGTATGAGGACCTGTAGTAAAGTTACTTTTTCAGCACCATCATAACTTTGAGCAATGCTACATAAGGCAGTTAAGTGAGGACTACTCGTACTGTTCTTGAATAAATGTGCTCTCCTGGTGACTGTGTTGTATAGTTTTTAAAAATAGTTTAAATTGTCTTTAACCTTGGGATCGTTGGTATGGTTACTTTATTTTCTTGTTTGTTTTGGTGGTGTTGATGCTTCTTTGTGATTGTAAGACTCTATAACCAGAGTCATGAAGGTGAGATGAGTGGTTATAGGAATGGAATACCAACGTAACTTGCAACAACTGAAGCTAGATTTCTAAGTTTTTTTCACTATTTGCACCCCCATCTGACCAATTGTCTTGCTCAAGTTTTCAATGTATGATGAAATGCTTATTAGGCACTTGACTTTTCTCAATGTTAAACTTGTGTGATATTACCTGAAATAAGAACAGGGGCCAATACTGCATTCCTACCCTTTCCAGCTCCTAAGAAAATAAAGGGTATTAGGCAAGCAAGTGAAAAGAAGCGTTTTGCAACTGCTTGAAGAAAATAATCCCTGCAACCTATCACAACTTATCTACTTAAGACTAATCCATTAATGGCTGTATTTCTCCTGCTCCCAATTTGAAACCCACCCCCCTCAAAAAACAAGCCCTATCCTCAGCAGAAGGAACTAGGAGTGAGGGCAGCCATGCCTGAAACCATCTGTTGTAAATTCTGTACTATGCCTTCTCAGGGAGATCAGCAAATGACCTTTGGCCTTTCAAGTTCAAGGAGAGGCCCATCAGCAGAAGTACACTCTGATTGATGAAGGGGATATGAAAGGGGTCTGGTTGTGAGAGGCCATTAATAACCTTAAGAGAACCAGTTCACCATCAAAGTCAAATTGCAAGGCATTTTACAAGAGTATACTGCTTCAACCTACTTCCAGTCTAGCTCTGCTCTTATTTCCATATAAAATCTGCCTATTGCTCAGTTAGCTATGTGTAACAGGTTTCTAAATTCACTTTCTAATCATTTACCCAATATGTAACCAAGTGAAACCAGAAAACGTGTCTCCGTCACTTTCCAGAATAAAATGGCTGTTTGCTATCACAGGGATATGACATTTCAGCTTGTATTTTTGCACTCCTTTCAGCGCAAAATCAAGGGAATCGATCAAATTTTGACAAATCTGTCTCATAATGGGGTCTATAACTTCTTTTTAAAAGCTGTAATCTGCTAAAATGGCTCTGATTAAATTATATTGCCATACAGTCTACAGTATATGATGATCTGTTTTGTACAAGCATATAGAGTACAGCAACCTTGTTTTATAATCCTGGAGAATCAATACGTATTTAATTTAGAAATGTTGGCTTATTAAAGCCACAAACATACCCCAGACAAAACTCTAGAGCAGGGGTGTCAAACTGCCACAGGCCAGATGCGTCACGAGGAAACAGCGCCCACTCCATTGCCGGCAATGGGGGAAAAGTTCCGATACGTTGCGCAACATCACGTGACGTCGTGAGTTTGACATGTCTGCTCTACAGTATCTTACACCAAAAAATGGGTTATGGCTTTCAAAAGGACATGCATTCATGCAGTGATAGGCTGAAGCATTTCTCAAATGGATCATTCTCCTTCTGAAATAAATACATTTTGATGTAACTATTTCATATTTTTACATATAAGTACAAAATTTGAATCTCCCTGGGCAGATCATCAAGAGTCTCCATTATAAGAGCTTAAATATGTGCATTAATTGAAGGCAGATGGGTGAAAAGTGACCATTCTAGTTTTCTGGAATGGTGTAAGGCAGCTCAACTAGAGCACCAAATCTTGTCTTACCTATCCCATCTCCTTAGAAGGCCTAACAGGCACACGTTCAAACTCTACAGGCTATAATAATTGATCATTATACGAATAGATGCTATCTTCCTATGCAGATTGCTTCCTGTCAAGAGTGTGAATGGAACAGTCTGAACTTTGTGGAGGAAAAGGATATGAGTAGAGTGAATAAGTAATAAAACACACCCAATGTGTTTTCAGGCTCTGGACCTGGACCTATTTGATCTAAATTCAAATCCATCCTCAAGTTACTGAAAATCATAGTGTGATTGGAGGCCAATCATCTCCATTTACCTCACTAAGTAGAGTTTTTGAGGGGTGGGTATGAAAAGTAGAAATGTTCATGTTAAGTCACTTTAAACTCCTTGATAAATAGTGGAATATGCATGTAAAAAAGAAAACCACAAGTAGCAAACAGGTTTATTGTGCCAGCATTACCTATTAGGTATGCCAGCACCAAAGATCATTTTATTTATATAAGTAACAAAGCAATTTCCTCCAAAATTACAAACACCTGAATATACTGTGAACATTGGTCTTACATACAGAGTTTGCACCATCTTAGGTAAGGTATGATTTAGTAATTTTCATTTTGTACTGTGCTGTACTTTCCTTTCTGTATTGTATTGCAGAGAATTGTAAAATATCGTATTGTATATTTGTATAGACAATAAAATCAAGATAAAAAAAACCTTTAAGAACATATTGTTGTCCAAGCAAGTAGTTATTTTACATATATATATTCCCAATTTGCTGTTTTACATAACTACTAAGATGCAAACATTCAACTCTTGGACACAGTTTGAGAAATGGAGGTGATGCTCTGACAACATATAGGGTACGTAAAAAGCATTTACATTCTTCACCATTTAAGCCAAACATCGGTCTCATTTATTCTAAATCTAAAGCATATTGAGACTCAACAAAAATTAACTTGAAACAAGCTTAATCTTTATTCTTATCACTAAGTGTTTGGGTTATAAAATGCTAAAATTATGATTTTCCAGCTCCTTCTTTTGCTAATCGATCAGCTGCTTCATTTCCAGGAAAGCCAGCATGACCGGGAACATGCATCTGTTGATAATAAGAGTCCAAATTAATTACTCCATACATATAACAATGTGTGTTCTACAACTATCTGCAATATTCACTTATCTTCCTCTATGCCTTACGGTGCAGCATTCATATCAGAAGATCCAAAGGAATATACTGTATAGCTTGGTACAGTACAGGAACCCAGCTGCAGATTTCAAATAAATCTCTTTCCTTTGGGTTGACATAACCCATTTTACACGTTGCTATTCATCAGAGCTACGTTAAATTCACACAATCTGTGAATTTCTTTAAAACTTCAGTCAGTTTTTAAAAGAACATCACTTACCCACTGGATGTCCATGCCTTCTGAAAGCTTAGCAAGCCTTTCAAAATCTTCTTTGTTTGTTACTTCTTTTCCTGCACTGGTTTTCCAACCGTTAATCTTCCAGTTTGGGATCCAGCTTGTCACACCTATCAAAAAAGTGATTGCTGATGGATTAGATATGTATAGGATAGATTAATATTTTATTCTAAATAAGGGATATTTGTATAAGATATAAATAAGTTCTATGATAAAATTAAGGAATTAGAATACTCGAACTGAAAAGGTTGAATAAATTTAAGTTAGAATCGGATTAAAGAGATTGTTTTTAGCATATAGTTCAAAATTTTTGTTAGG
This sequence comes from Bothrops alternatus, assembly GCA_034064705.1. Lineage (NCBI taxonomy): Eukaryota > Metazoa > Chordata > Lepidosauria > Squamata > Viperidae > Bothrops > Bothrops alternatus. Next base: position 1,679,447 of record JARGCV010000031.1, on the reverse strand, counting down.
ATTATATAATAACTTTGTTTGATGTACTGGGTTTTCTTTGTTTTACCCTGTATTCATTTTGGGAACTCCGGGGGGGGGGGCGCTAGGATAGGGGAAATTTTCTTTTCTTTTCTTTGTTTTTTAAATTTTAAATTATAAAATTAATTAAATATTTTGGAATAAGGTATGTTATCTAAGGGATTAAGAGAGGGAATACTAGATGTATTGATTGAAATATGTATAAATGTATTGGTTTTGGATATTTGTTTACCCTAATACCACGGTGTGCCTTGAGTTTTTTTTCCTGTAAAAATTAAAAAACCAATAAAATTTATTTTAAAAAAAAAGTGATTGCTACCGTAAGACTAATTTGGATGACTGCTTCAGAACCTCTGGGGCTATCCGCTGAAATTCTCCTCTGCCTCTCCATCTGAAACAATCCCATGTGACTGAGCTGATCCAAGAGGCGAACCATTTGATAAACCAAGTTGCTCGGTAGATAGTCCCTAATATTGGCTCAAGCTAGTTTGTAACTGCAATCCAGACAAATCATATACATTCTACTTCACTTGTGAACTTCTATCATTTAGTTTGGGATCAACTGCTTTTGCGAGTCAGAACAGCACTGCTAATATCAAATCTGACATCTGGATATCTCACTGCAGTTATCCAATCCTGATTCCAAATAAAAGTTTATTCAGACAGTTTCTTTATCAACTCATCACTACCCTCTGCTTCCAAAAGCTGAAGCAATTTATTGATTTACTTAGTTACCATTAGCTACATTTTCATCACTTTTCTAAGGCTCCAGTGATAATCTGATCTCTACCTTGAGCAATTCAGTATATCACTGAATGTCAGACCACACAGAGTAGGACTGAATGAAGGCAAATTGAAACGTGATGAATCCTGACAGATGATAATGGCTGGCAAATCTCATGCCAGGGTGGTGGTGATGGTGGGAAGTGGGGCAGGAGGCAGGAGGCAGAGAGAGAGAGAGAGAGAAAAGAGAAACAATAGCAGCAGCCCCCAATCATCCCAATTCTACTGTCAACAACGTATATCTTGAGAAAAGACTATTTGCTGCTTTTAACTAAAGGGAAAAACAAAATACAAACCGTATCTTTAGGAAATGGCAAAAGAATATACAGGTAGTCCTCAACTTGCAACAGTTCGCTTAGTGATCATTCAAAATTACAACAGCACAGAAAAATGTGACTTAAGACAGTTCCTCACAGTTACGACCACGATCACGTGATCAAAATTCAGATGCTTGGCATCTGGTTCATAGTGAAGATCGTTTGCTGTGTCCCAAGGTCACGTGATCCCCTTTTGCGATCTTCTGAGAAGCACTCAGCGGGGGATCCAGATTCACTTAACAACTGTGGCAAGAAAGATTGTAAAATGGGGCAAAACTCACAACAAACGTCTCACTTAACAATAGAAAGTTTGGGCTCAATTGTGGTCACAGGTCGAGAACTACCTGTATACAGTTGAAGATAAAAGTAAAAAAGATAAAAACTTCCTCAGGTCCAGCTTAACATCTGGTGGCTAGATAGAGAAGTCCATCAGAAGCTGTTAGGATAGAAATATAATTTTTACCTTTATCCATGCAATAAACTTAAACTTAAGTGTAACTCCAGTCTGGAAACTATAAATCAATCAATATCTCTGTTCTGAACTCAAGGACTAATATGAGCAGTAATACTGCCAATCAAATTCTTGAATAATCTGAACTATTGCAAAAGGAATTGGACTGTCTAAAGTTGCAAAATGGCAGTATACGCCATCAAAACCTCTTGATTTTACCATTTGGACTAAGTGCATCAGCAGCCACCGATTCCTAAATTACAAACCGCATTGAGTTTGGTTTTGTTTAATGATGTTAACAATAATAAATGCTTTTTTACAATATTAAGATAATTCAACAAAGGATTTTTTTTCTGTAATTATTGGACATCCCAAAGAATGGTTTAAAACAATTGTCTGTCAAATCCACTGTGCTAAAAAGACAAAGGAGATGCTTGCTCATATGATATAGGCTTGTTCCATTTTGGTGTAATATTCAGAAATCTATTAATACAGTTTTGGATACAGCAATGGGTATGTTTAAAAGCATGGGTATGTTTCTTATATTATATATATATAGGAATACAACTGCCTAACATGCAGACAGCCCAGGTTCTAATCTCAGAAGGGTAAGTCTGGCTGATGAGAGTTAAGAGCCACAAGTTCTCTCCCGCTTTGTCAGTAGTCAGGGAGTAAGGATATGTGTCAAGTGTTTATTTTTTAGATTGCACCCTGTAAACCCTGGGCAGTCTGCATGCTAGGCAGAAGCTTTAGTCTCAAGCCACAGGCTCTCTCCCGCTTTGTTAATATTCAGGGAGTGAATATGTGTGTCAAGTGGTTATTTTTTAGATTGCACCCTGTAAACCCAAATATGGGAGGAAGAAATCATTCTTTCCTTTGCTTGTTTCAGCTCAACCCAGAGCCATCTGCAAGCACAAATATATATATATATATATGTTTTTAAAATTGTTAACAAAGAAATAAGGGATTTCTGAGATAGCTATTTCGAGTTATTTAACTCTCTTCAGTCAGAACTCACCCTTTCTGGGATTCGAACCTGGGCAGTCTGCATGCTAGGCAGAAGCTTTAGTCTCAAGCCACAGGCTCTCTCCCGCTTTGTTAATATTCAGGGAGTGAATATGTGTGTCAAGTGGTTATGTTTTAGATTGCACCCTGTAAACCCAAATATGGGAGGAAGAAATCATTCTTTCCTTTGCTTGTTTCAGCTCAACCCAGAGCCATCTGCAAGCACAAATATATATATGTTTTTAAAATTGTTAACAAAGAAATAAGGGATTTCTGAGATAGCTATTTCGAGTTATTTAACTCTCTTCAGTCAGAACTCACCCTTTCCGGGATTCGAACCTGGGCAGTCCGCATGCTAGGCAGAAGCTTTAGTCTCAAGCCACAGGCTCTCTCCCGCTTTGTTAATATTCAGGGAGTGAATATGTGTGTCAAGTGGTTATATGTATATAAAAATATATAAATATATAAATAAATTTGGTATTTAACATTACATGAATAAACAAATAATGGAGACTAGCCAAAAACAATTAATTATTCTTTTACAGTTCTTTTACAATATTGATATTTGTTTTCTGTTGATGAACTAGCTCTCTGATCACACAATGAAAAGACTGATTAATACTACTTTGCACAGTCAAGATTTAATGCTTATATTTACATGCAGAGCCCTACACTTGCTTACAGCAATATTCAATTACTTGCATAACTATACATTCTTTTTCATTGTATTTTACTAGTATCTGCAATCTCACTTTGCTGGAGTTTTTTTGTACAAGAAGAGCTGTGTGTTTAAATACATGCAAAGGAGGCCCTAGGTCTGCTTGAGGAAGCAACACAGGTCATTAGAATCTGCTTCTCAAAAGATTGCAGGTTTTGTACATAGGCTACCATCTTTGTCCAAATATAAAAAGACTGTACAGCAAGTGCTCTCTAAGTATGACAACACCATACAGAAAGCTTCATCAAGGGCAGTCAACCATAGCATATTTCATTTCAGACCCCATCTCCTTGCAGGAATATTATATATTCTTTCTTTTTGGATTTATGTTGATGTGCTTTAAAAAAAAAGATAAAAAAACAAGGAGAAAAATAATTTCAAACATTTTTAATTGCAGAAAAAAATAAGTTTAATGGATGTTGATCCTGTTTGGCAGGACAAGAGAATGCATGCCTTCTGTAATCTGTTATCATTTTAGGAGGCGACTTCACCTTACATCCATTTCTCAGCAACTAAAATGCTTACCGTTAATGGTGAATTTGCTGTCAGTATAGATTGCCAGTTTTCTGATATTTTGACTCTTTGCTTGTTCTATTGCTTTGCAAGCTGCCTGAAGAAAACATTTAGAGAACATACTTCAGGAGTGAAGAAGCTGAATAAATATTGATTTTAGTTTTAGGACTGTAACCCACAAACTGTAACCCATCCCTGATACACACAATCCTTAGTATCGACTAAGTTTCCTTCTCAGGAGCTTGGTAAAAGATAAACAGGGAACAAGTAATACCTATCAAATGGTTTCTACATAAAGCATCAGTCAAATAATATCTGTTGGTGAAGGAGCCTTGCCTGAAGGGAAGCCTTGATCATGTTAACAAGACCTCAAAGTGTTAGACAATCTTTGCTTATTTCTATATTATTTTTAATGCAGTGAATAAGTGTAGTTAGTTTCCATAAATGTTCCCGAAGCCAATATATCACAGTAGTTCAATTTGCTACTATGTGATTTCCCACATACCCTCCATCACATGGCCATTTCATGTTTCTAAACTGTTGCTAATCCTTCTGCTTCACACCATGCTAATTCTGAATGTGGGGTGATATGAGCTTTCTAACTCTGAATTCTGACAAAGAGTTTGGAGACAAATCCTGTCTCAAATCTTTCTATGAACTTTGGTTCCCTGATTGCCTTTTAAGGAACTTCAGAGGCAGGGCAGTTTGAAGGGCAAGAAAAATAAGGGGAAAGTTACCGAGTGGGAAGAACTCAAATAAAAATTACTGCGATTCAATTGCAGTACAGGACACTTTATCCCAAGTTCCCTCTGAAGGATGTAAACCATACTGATACCAGAGAAAGTTTGTACCTCAGGGTTGAACTGCGGACGTAAGCCATGTTTGACTATTTACCGTGACATTTACTTCATATAAATATTTCATCGGCTCTTACATCTTAAGTGTGACTAGACAGGAATTTTCTTGCTGGAGACGGATGAAATGAATGTTTGTGTGTGACTATTAGAATTCAAATTCAAGAAACTGTAGTTTTATTTCAACGACAACAAACACATCAGTGGACGAGATCACACTCAAAACATTAATAACGATCCACTCCTGTGGTAAAACTCCCACCCCAGGGCCTCCCTGAATAAAATCATTTATTTTTTTTACACCTGTGGGAAAATGAAGATAACATTTTAGATCTGAAGTGAAAAGGGGCCTTGGAGCATTTGTTTGCAACACTTTTAAACAATGTGCATCTTGTTTTAGGAATTGTGCAGCAGCTGTGAAAGGCCATGTGATCCCAGGAAAAGACTGCACTGAGTTAAGATGTTGAAAACAAGTGCTGTATTTGTATATCCACATCCTTTTCCCCCCTCCGACTTTAAAGCACTGCACAGTCATAATAAGGCAGAATCATTGAAACCTCTCTAGCCTCAAAATGTCTGAGAGAAGCCAGTAAGAGTTAAGTGGCAGGACAGAAGGATTTCCAGGACCCTTAAAAGCCTGGAATGTGTTCTTTCAAACAGCCCAATTCCATGTTGCTTGATTTTGATAGGAGAAAACCCACCCTCTGAATTGTGCCTATTAAGAAACCTTGTGCTATTTGGCACTGAGCCTCAGACAATAGCCTTGGCATGATATTCTCAACCAGATGAAATGGATGGTTACCTTTCAACAGTAGCTGCCCACAGAAAATATTTCATTAATCCAATTAAAGTTCGCGTGGCCAGCTCTAACATCTCCAAAGACAACTTCACTGGGCACATTCGTGTATAACCACAACCAAGCTAACACCACACTGAACTTTTAGAATAAAAATCAGTAGCTGTAAAACACAGCATGGATTGGGAATATACCTGGGCAGTAACATCAGGTGCAGAGATACTGAGGAGTTCACAGGAAAGGCCTTCCACAGGCTGATGCTAGTTTCTTAGTTTTAATTGAGTCTGTTTAATATCCATGATTCATGCTGTGTTGGGTATAAAAGCTTTTCAAAGCTATCCCATGACATGCACATGCCATGGCAGAACACTGCAGACATATTTACTGGTGTCTATCCCGGGGAGCCTTGCCTGCTTACTCTTCTAAATATTTGCTTTTCATAAAGCTTACCACAATCACACTAGCTTTCAGCTCTGCTTTCTTGGAAACCTCTCATAGATATTAAATAAAGGAATGAAAGTTTAAGAAATATACTGAGACTATGAGCTGGAGCTTTTAGCATAATCGGTAAAAGACTGGATACATATCTCCTGTTCTGCCTTCAGACATGACTGCAACGTTTGAAGAACTGCAAGTCAGTGGAACATTTAATACTGGGTATCTTCCATAAAAGCTGCATCATATTGCAAAACCCTATAAATAATTTTATCCGGCAATAGTAGATATAAGTTTGAGAGCAAAATTAACACTCTGAATAAGAATCCTTCCCCAAACTTGGATTTCAGCCAAATAACCCACAATTAATGCTCCTGAAAGTTAAACAGAAATCTAAACCTAAGAGGAGCACATCCACTTTGAGATTTAGTTCTTGGCAAAAACTGCCCCCAATGAGAGTAAATGGACCAAGATTATCTGCCTCATTCAGATCCCTTGGAGCTGACTATACCCTTCTGATTAGCATAAAAGTGAAATACTGAGGCTTGGCAGGAAATGCTCCAGTAATAACTAGACAGTCCTCACTTAATGAATCTAAATGAGATCAGAACTTGTACTGCTGAACAATGTAGTCATTAAAGTGAGGACCTGAGGTGACCATGATTTATGATGGCATTTTCACAGCAGGACTCTTTGGGTGGCTAAGCAGGAACTTTTCTGTTATCATGTCTTGTGACTTCCCGCCAGCTTCCCCATTGACTTTGTTAAGAGGCCTACAGGGAAGGTCTCAAATAGTGATCATGTGACCACAGGACACCCCAATGGTCAGAAATGTAGCCTAATTGCCAAGTGCCCAAATTCTGATCACGACCAGAGACAATGTGACAATGGCAACCTGCAAGGAAAGGTCACAAGTACACTCATTCAGTACCATCATTAATTTTGAACAGTTACTGAATGAGTGTAGTCTTAAATAAAGACTACATGTACAGTAGACATTAATAGTGAGCATTTCCATTTTACAGCAGGGCAGATCAATCCATTGTAGATGAACAAATCTCAGACTACATTCCTAGCAAAATTAAATAATTAGAATGGCCTGGTTGCAGACGTTTAACGTTAATTCACTCATTGCTTACATGTATTTCAGCCCTTTGATTTGTTTGCCGTCCATGAAGTCTTTCACTATTATTTCTGCCGAGGACAATATACAGCAAAATTATTGAAAATAGCATTAAGTCAAAAAATATGATTTCATACAAAAATGGGTGCAGTATAAATGGTGTCTTAGACTAATGTATATAATTATTTCAATACAGATAGTCCATGCTTAATGATGGCTTAACTATGGCTAACTGGGACTGTCAACTTCCTAAGAGATACAGTCATAAATCGAAAAATCATGTGACTGTGCCAACTTATGATGGCAGTTCCAGTTGCCACTGTTAAGTGAATCGCACACAGTCATTAAGTGAAATGTCACGTGACCATGGCTTACAACTTCCCGAGGCCTTCCGCATTTACTTTGGTAAATGACTACCAAAGCTGAAAGGGAAGATTGGAAATGGCAACCAGACAATAACAGAACAACAGAATATCAGAGTTGGAAGGGACCTTGGAGGTCTTCAACCTCCTCCTCAGGCAGGAAACCCTACACCAGGGGTAGGCAACCTTGGCTCTTTATTTATTTATTTGGGTTTGTATGCCGCTCCTCTCCGGGGACTCGGAGCGGCTAACAACATATATATAACAATGAATTACAATTTAAAAAACCAAACAAAGATATCTAAAAAAATCAATAAAAATGACTTGTGGACTTCAACTCCCAGAATTCCTGAGCCAGCCATGCTGAAGGGAAAGGGAGAGGTTTCCAAGCTGAGCCATGCTGGCTCAGGAATTCTGGGAGTTGCAGTCCGCGAGTCATAAAAGAGCCAAGGTTGCCTATCCCTGCCCTACACCATTTCAGACAAACCAAAAGACCGCACGACACTGTGACCAATCATAAATACAATCAAATGATTGCAGGGGAACTGTGATGGCTGCAAACTCAAGAATTGGCTATTAAGTCCTGTTGGAATATTCATGAGCAGGAAGAGTCATGTGGTAACTCAGTCAGCCAATGTGAAGAAAGTGCTACTGAGTCTGTGAAAAAGGTATTGTGCAAAAGGTTTGTCTCTGTATCTCTCTGTAAGAAGTCTTCATTTAAGCTATGTTGCTGTAAAGAAGAATGTATGGTATTGTAAATATTTTGATATGAATATAAAGTTATTTTGAATCAGCTAAATGCAGTCAACTGCGAGAGTTTCTGATTTATTTTTCACCAACAGAGAAATTAAAATTCTCCAACAAGTCCCCTAATTCACCGCTGTTGTAATTTCAAAATGAACCGAGCAGTCATTAAATGAGAACTACCTGTACTCACTTGATTTACATACTAATAATTTGGGCATAGGTAAAATGGTTGTACACATGGACGGTTTGCAGCCAATAGTTCCCACTTGTTAAATGTATGGCAACTGCCAAGAGCAGGTATGCAGAATTTCTATTGGTTTGACAGATACATGTTGTGCTTTGCATGACAAAAGTTTGCATTTCAAAAGTAGGTGTGACCAGGGTCTGCTTTGGACAGGTGTCACTTTATTTACTTCTTTGCTCTGAAAATGCCCTGACAATTTGACTCAAGGTTTCACGATGACCAGCTATGAATCAAATGATAGTAAAAAGGTTGTCCAAATATCTTCTTAGCCCCCTCCATCTAAACATCACATCCACTCCTCTTTAGAGTTTATCATGCACGGTATGTTTGTAAAGCTATAGTGGAGATCACAGGATGCCTGCCAAAACTTCTCCTAGCAGATATAAAGAAAAACAGCTTACTCACAGAGGGTGATTAGGTCCCCAATATACACCTGTTCCAGCACGTGCTGCCTGGCGTCCATTACTAGAACAACATCCATCCGTATAAACAGCTACATAATCTCCTAAAAAGGCAGATTTGCATTAAAACAGCACAAGACAATGTCAAATTCCTAAACAATTTAAACAAATTGTTTCTGGTTTTGGAAACTGCATTTAAATACAGATAATAAAACTAATTCAAAGTACGATATACAATATTTAGCCCATTTTAGCAAAACTCTTAACTCTTGTATTATCTAAGCATACTATACAATGGAAACCAAAATTGAAAACTGTAGCTGATAAATTGCCAATACTAAAATAAATAATTCTGGAGGAACAGGCCTATTGGAATTATCATGAATATTCTTTTATACGTGGAAGAAAGTATCTAAGGCTGGAGTCTCCTCACAACAGCAGGCAAGATCAAATACATCTCCCTATCGTTACAAAACAGAGAAAAAGGAAAAAGTTTCATCAAGAAAACACAGATCCACCCTCTATCCATAGAAAGAAAAGTATCTCCATACTTCCATTTCAAACAGTGGAAGATGGTAACTGCAGCTAGGACTAAACAACATGGTTTCAATCAAGTAGGAACTTATACCCAGGACATCACACACTATTGAAAACTTCCTGCTGAAGATATCATTAGCCAAAGCTTGCAATGCAAAAAGGAAGAGAAAATGGATCATGTAGCTAAATGGTTAGAGGAACATTATTAGCAATGGCTGCACTCCAGTGGAATGGACTATGATTTTGCTGTAACAAGAGCAAACTCAGGAAGGTGGATCGATTCCAGGATGATTATAGTAGACATTCTGTGCCCCAACAATGAACTTGAAACAATGGCAAAAACTCTTCATAGAATATGCCAAACATTTTTCCAGTCGCCTAGAAAAGGAAGCCACAACTGCCACTAATGAAACAATTGCCTTCAACCATAGATGAGGGATTAATTTAAATTCCTATAGAATTAAGAAGAAAGCAAATAGCCTGCTTCAAGATGACAAGGCTACTAGTTCCAGAATATATCAGACTGAAGCAATAAGAAATTTCTATTCTATTTTGTAGGATAGAAACTGAAGAGCACTTTAGAAAGTGTCTTATATGGAGTAGTAACCAATGCCTTAGAAGCAACATGAAGATTTCAGGAGTGAAACCTATGAATGCTAGAAGTAGGAAAGTCAGTGAAAGATCACTAATAATTCTTGGCAAGATCACATCTATAGTGAAAACGTATTAGGCCATGGTCTGGCAAGCATGCTCAGAAACTAGGAGAGAAGAGGGAGGGATAAGACATAAAAAATAATGATATCTGCCTAAACCCAGTAGCAGAACTCCATGGGTAAGAGGATCAAAATTCCATCTGTAATGGAAGAGAAATCAGAAGCTCTTCATTCCAGAGGACCATTCACTCTTATCCTCAAATCCCCACAAATTGGGTTGTGATACCATGCAGAATGGCATCGCACGGCAGACATCTATCAAATTCAGGCATTCCACAAATGTTAAGCTGAATCTGGGGCATTATAGAGGGAAATCCATCTAGGAAGATGGCCATAGCTCCTGCAAAAGTAGTTTGATTGCAGGACAAAGCCCCAGGGCTGGTGATCCCAGCCTCTGGAACGCTTGCCTGATTCCAGAGTGGAAACTGTCCCCTTTGATGCCTTAGAAACTGTATTCTGCAAGAAGGAAAATGGAAAGCAGGAATGTCTTAATCTGTAAAAGGCAGGCCTGGAGTGAAACGGGACATTTCGGTGCTGCCATCTTGCCAGAGCCACTTTGGCATGGACAAATCGCCCTGGGAAACTCACAGTGGGACAAATTGCCACGCCCCTCACAGCACCTCCCTTCGCGAGGGAGGCGATCAACCAGTGTCTCAGTGGGCCACATCTCTGAATCTGGCATCATACTGCTGTGACTGGCTGGTTGGGTCAGAGTGTGTCCACTACACACAGCTGTCTATCAGAGGGGGAAAGGGTGTGCTGAAAAGTGAGGCAAGAAAGCCTTCAAGAGAAGGGAGGCAACTCCTCTCCATGAAAGGCAGGCTAAGTGGGAGTCACTGACAGTTGCTAGATGGCTGTCACTGTCCCTGCTTGCCCATCTTCCCATCCTGGAACAGTCACTGTCCAATGCAGTACACTGAAGAAGAGGTCTGCAACATGAGACTGGAACAGATGCTGCCCTCTTCCAAGGGCCCGCGGGGAAAAAGGAATAGCTGAATGCAGCTCAGGCAGAATGCTTCCCCGGCAGGCAGGACATGCCTCTCACACGTGGGTAGTAACTGCAAATAGCCCACAAAGCAGACACACTCCGACCTGACTGACCAGCCACACCCACAGGAGGCTGGACCTGGATCCGAAGACATGGCCCATTGCAATGACATAGCTGACCGCTGCCTCCTGCGAAGGGAAGTGCTGCAAGTTGTTGCATGGCAAGTTTCCTGTGGCGTTGTCCCATGAGGAGATGGCTCTGGCAAGACCGCAGAACCGAGATGTCATAGACCTGGCCTGGAAAAATAGCTCAGACAGTTCCGCTCCCCTATGGTTTTTGTCATGCCTGCTAAAGTAGAAGAAATGCATAATTCAGCTTTGGATAACTTCCCTCCATTACTGGAAAACAATAGATAAATTTATAATTGGATAAAATTCCTTCCCCTCAAATCCATTTTCAAAGCCTATTCCTGCCTCCCCTTCTCCCAAGCTTTTCATTTTGCTCCAATTCTGTAGTCTGAATTGCCTGGTGGGAGGGGCTACATTCCAGAGGGTCAACAGTTTGATGGGAGAGAGGATCAAGAAAGCTCTTCCCTAGAACTTCTGTCTATGGCAGGGGTCTTCAAACTTGGCCCTTTTACGACTTGTGGACTTCAGCTCCCAGAATTCCTCAGCCAGGCATGCTGCCTGAGGAATTCTGGGAGTTGAAGTCCACAAGTCATAAAAGGGCCAAGTTTGAAGACCCCTGGTCTATGGTGAGGAGCAATAAAGGAACTGCTTAGAAATAATTGACATCAATATTGCCAAACTAAAGCAACCACTTACATAATTAAAGCATACTCTGAGAAGTTCAACCAAACTATTTAAACTTCATTGCCTCTTGGCTCTCTGGAACGTAGCCTCTTCCTCCTGGGAATCCAGACTACATTCTATCACACATACCCAACAGTTAAGCAAATGTTGCCCCTTATCTGCTTGTTTGATCCATTGCTAGCTTTGTTTCCCCCCCCATCTTCCCCAGTATTCATTTTAGATACTTATAGAACTTGCAATATTCAAACCCCAAATTCTTATTAACTTTACAGCTACTAGGCATAGAAGCAATACTCTAGGGCCAAATTTCTGTAAGAGTAAAGACATACAGTTTTTCATCAAGAGAAGAAATATCATACAAAACAGATTCAAAGGCATTATAAGTTGCAGAAAGAGAGGAGTTACCCTTGTATGAGAATTCATTCTTATTTTGCGGAGGAGTATAAGGAACATCTGTGTATTTCACACGCTTATATGTACGTTTGTTCCCTGAAAGCTCTTCGTATCGTCTTTTGTGTGATCTCGCATAATATGGCTCAGATGTAGTCTTGTTACTGTAACAGCTAGGATAATTCTGCTTTTCACCAAAGCCTTAGAAAAAAAGAAAAGAAAATGATACCACTATCAAATTGATACTGCAATGTTCATATTGAAGATATCACTGGAGCTCCTCACATTTTAATCAGTTTAATTCACACATCCAAAGGTCTTTTCACACGAAATTTTCCTTATTTACAATTTTTTTTAAAAAAAATCTTTTTAAAATACAGAATAACTTTAGGAAAAATAATTCACACACACGGCATTAAAAGATGATCTTTTCTCTTTTATGAATTTATTCACCCAAAGGTGAAAGGTAACACAGATGGTATTTATATCTAATAGAAAAAAATATGCAGGATTTTGTAACTAAAAGAGAGGATTTGATTATCAGCAATGGTTTGAGCATTAACATCAAAAAGTAGCATTGCACATAGTGCAAGCAACTTCATCACCAGAACCATACTTAATTTTGATGCTGAACTGATACCACCTGTATTGCAATTTTCTGGTAAAAAGAGAACAGATTTTATTTATTACCAGGGGTGTTTTGGGGTATTTTACATTTTTCAGACCACTTTGGCTATTAGAAAGCATAGCATGACTGAACAACTTATTCTTTCAGCTGTAACTTTGTTATAAAGCTTTACCCATCAATTCTATTTTAAAAAGCAAGGTAACTGTAAGACTCATTAATGATCGCAATAATTTTGATTTAAAATAACAACCAGAGGGGCTACATTTCAGAGGGCCAAGAGGCAGCAAGGTTTAGATAGTTTGATGGGAGAAAGAGGATCAAGAAAGCTCTTCCCTAGAACTTCTGTCTATGGCAGGGGTCTTCAAACTTGGCCCTTTTATGACTTGTGGACTTCAGATCCCAGAATTCCTCAGCCAGGCACGCTGGCTGAGGAATTCTGGGAGTTGAAGTCCACAAGTCATAAAAGGGCCAAGTGTGAAGACCCCTGGTCTATGGTGAGGAGCAATAAAGGAACTGCTTAGAAATAATTGACATCAATATTGCCAACTAAAGCAACCACTTACATAATTAAAGCATACTCTGAGAAGTTCAACCAAACTATTTAAACTTCATTGCCTCTTGGCTCTCTGGAACGTAGCCTCTTCTTCCTGGGAATCCAGACTATATTCTATCACACATACCCAACAGTCATGGTTAAGCAAATATTGCCCCTTATTTCCTTGTTTGATCTGTTGCTAGTTTTATTTTTTTTCTCCATCTTCCCCAGTATTCATTTTAGATACTTATAGAACTTGCAATATTCAAACCCCAAATTCTTATTAACTCTTTACAGCTACTAAGCATAGAAGTAATACTCTAGTGCCAAATTTCTGTAAGAGTAAAGACAGTGTTTTTCATCAAGAGAAGAAATATCATACAAGACAGATTCAAAGGCATTATGATAAGTTGCAGAAAGAGAGGAGTTACCCTTGTATGAGAATTCATTCTTATTTGCTGGAGGAGTATAAGGAACATCTGTGTATTTTACATGCTTACTTGTATATATGTCCTCTGAAAGCTCTTCGTATTGTCTTTTGTGTGATCTTGCATAATATGACTCAGATGTAGTCTTGTTACTGTAATAGCCATGATTGTTCCACTTTTCACCAAAGCCTTAGGGGGAAAAAATGATACCACTATCAAATTGATAATGTAATGTTCATATTGAAGATCATCACTGGAGCTCCTCACGTTTTAATCAGTTTAATTCACACATCCAAAGGTCTTTTCACACGAAATTTTCCTTATTTAATATTTGTGCAAATCTCCTCAAATTTACAAATTAAAAAAAATCTTTTTAAAATACGGAATAACTTTAGGAAAAATAATTCACATACACGGCATTAAGAGATGATCTTTTCTCTTTATCAATTTATTCACCCAAAGGTGAAAGGTAACACAGATGGTATTTATATCTAATAGAAAAAATATGCAGGATTTTGTGACTAAAAGAGAGGATTTGATTACCAGCAATAGTTTGAGCATTAACATCAAAAAGTAGCATTGCACATAGTGCAAGCAACTTCATCACTAGAACCATACTTAATTTTGATGCTGAACTGATACCACCTGTATTGCAATTTTCTGGTAAAAAGAGAACAGATTTTATTTATTACCCAAGGGTGTTTTGGGGTATTTTACATCGGCTAAACAGAACATACTGTACAGATGGCTGGAAATGCCAATGATTGTGAAAGCTAAAAAGCACTGATGCCTTTAAGGATTATTTATATAAGATTAAATGATTTTTGCTGCTCATACAGCCTGGACTCCCTTGGTTTTTGGAGGAGCTTTGAGAGATGAAATGGTGGTAGAGATGCTAAGAGTGTTACTGATGGAAGACAAACAGTGAAGGGCTACCTCATGGTAATCCACTCTCTGCATCAATAGATTACTAGCCAGTGTCTTACCAATTCAATCACTGCTGTGTAAGCAGGGACTAAGAATATCTGTAAGGCCATTCTAAGGATTATTCTATGCTCTGTTGGAAAAAGTAGTTTGGAATCACCCTGAGATGAATGGCAGCTGTGTAGATCCCAGGGAGGTGTCTGACACATTGTCTAGCCCAGGGGTAGGCAACCTTGACTCTTTTATGACTCGTGGACTTCAACTTCCAGAATTCCTAAGCCAGCCAGAAATTCTGGGAGTTGAAGTCCACAAGTCATAAAAGAGCCAAGGTTGCCTACCCCTGGGCTCGCCCTATTATCATCTGGGAAGAATTGGAACCTGCCAGTCCTGAAAGAGTAGACATGTCCTTGGGGCCATGTGATCGCTTGTGTTTTTGGCCTATGCCTCCTGATTGGACCAACTTCCCCCACCAAAGATGACACATGGTTGGTTTTTTTTGTGTCCAAGTTTTTTATTAATTTTCCAATATTGCATTTACATATTTGAAAAGTAGCGTGGCGGTTGAGCATCGTGATTCCATTACATTTAAATATCATCAGTACAAATCTCAAAGTATTTCAACAACAAAATTCCCTCTTTCCCCCATAAGATCTACTGTCATATTCAGATCAATACAGTTCTTATTCTATCAATCAAACAAAAAATACCTTTCTAATATTCATTAATAATCTTCAGTCTATACATATCTTGATTAATTTGACATTCCATCTTTTAGACAATAACTTAATAAGTTTTTCTTAAGTTTAATTTTGCATTAATATTTAAATTTAACGTTTAATCTTTATCATTTCCAGATTTTAAATGATCCCAGATTCTCAGTCTTCTCTCATATTTATGGCTAATAATTTTCTTTTCCTTTTTTCTACTTCTTTCCTTTCTTCCTTTCCAGAAAAAGAGAAAGCTAATATACAACTCATGACAATATCTTAAATTCAAATCTTAATTATCTATAAACATTCAAACTTTTAGCAAATCAGTAACCTGGTAATTGATTTTCCCTTAATATTTTAATTTAACATTTAATATTTATCTTTTTTCCAAATTTTAATTAAACACGATTCCTTTGTCAAATTCCACATATGATCTAATATTTAAAATACAGACCTTATATGTAAAATCTATCATATATCTTAACAAACTAATAAGACAATATAATATTCCTATTTCGGTATTTATATTTCTAAATTTTATGAAACCCAATTTTTTTTATCTCAAATCATTACAATATCTTATATTCAAAATACATATTCTATCCATTTAAATATATTCTATTTCAGATCTCATATATAGATTAAAACCCCAATCCCTTTCAGTCTAATTCTAGCTTTTCCTCTGCCAAATCATTTTTCGTATCTTCGCTTTTAAATCATCAAAAAGATCTCCTTGTATTGTTGTAACTATTGTTTGATATTGATAAAGGTGTTCAGTTGCTGTTTTCTTAAGAGGGCTCGCTGGTTTGACAGGTCGTCTCTTTACGATGCAGTTGTCCCAAAGTACTTATCTTATCTTTCATCTGTTTTTCTTTTTTGTCTTCAAATTCCTTCTGGTTTATAAGAAAAGTCTTTTCCTTGTTCTCTATTATCAGTTTCCTTCCTATGTTTTCCACAGTTTGTATTTGTTGAGTATCTAAGTCTTCTGACATAACATTTGTTTCCCCTTTTCTATAGAATTCTGTATAGATGATTCTTTAGTTGAAGTCATAGTTTGAGCTTGCATACGGAGTTTGGATAATTGCTTTTAACATATAAAGAGTTTGTTCCTGTACCTCCTCTGTGTGAGAAATCCATTCCTGTTCTTCCATTGTCATATATTAGACTAAACAAAGAACTTACAATCAGAAAGTCCACCAAGTAAAAAGCTGAGCTGAGTTTTTTGCAGCTGGTGCTTCAAGGTTACTTTGAATCTTATGTTTTTAAGGTAATCAACAAAGCTTTATTTAAGAATAGCAGGCTACAGTCTCAAATTTAGCCAGCAAATGTCATTCAGAGTTAGTTGAATCTTTTCAGTTCCCCCCCCTCTATTGTAAGGGGGAGAAAAAGAACCCAAATCTTCAATAATAGAGTAAAAATCAGAGAAGAAGAAAAAATAGATAACATAAAGTTACAAATCTTATAATCCACCAGTTTTAAAAAATAGAATTCCAATTAGGATCCCAGTATTTTTCCCAATGTTTTAAACTCCCAAGTGGTTGAAAATCCCCCTTCCCTCATCACAGGGGGAAAAGTACTTTAGCAGCTTATGCAGGTAATTAAGTAATTAGGGTGTAAGAGAGGCAGATCTCACCCAATCCTTTCCACACTGCTTTGAAGTTGCCAGATGTTAATGTGACTTCGGCTGTTAGCAGCCTAGGGGAGCCATATTTCTATGGCCTGTCCCTTTTGTCCTCAGGTTTGGAGGGAAAATGCCAGGTTTTCAGGAAAGTTGCTTTGGCCCTTTTCAGGGCCCCTCAGCTATGCAAAACTGAACAGGGAGAAAGAGCAGATCTCCCAACCCTCCATGGCGGCTGCATGACGAAAGTCCAAAGATGACACATGCTGAGTCCATAAAAGATTGCACTAGTAATGGGATGAAGTCAACTCAGAAGCGCAAAGGTACAATATGCGATAGACTAGATACAGTAGATAGACCATACATAGGAGAAACACCAATCAAACGAAATGTATTCGGAGTATACTTGAAGATGTAAGGGAGGAGGGAAGAACGTTTACTAAAACAGATGTTTACAAAGATTAATACCTAATGTTGTATGCTATGTTCTAGGATGATTGCTTAGCAATAGGATTTTATGTTTAATGTTGATCACATTAATATTGAAACGGATAAGGGAAACACCAATCAAAATAAAATGTAACAGGAGTATAGTTGAGGCTAGACACGAGGAGTGGGGGAAAAGGCTTACTAACTCAGACGTTTTCAAAGACTAATACTTAGTATTGTATACCAGGGATCATGATGATTGCTGCATAACATGTTTTTATGTTCAATGTTAATTGTTTCAATAAAAGAAAAGGAAAAAAAAAAAAAAAAAAGAGTGATCCATGTGAGGGACTGGTTCTACCAGCTTTGAAGGAGGTAGTGGTGTAGCCTTTCCTCAAGAAACTATTGCTCAATTTAGCAGAGTCCAGCACCCATTTGTTTTCATCCAATCTTCTTAGAGAGGGCTGCAGATAGGTCAGTGCAAGATCTTTCTTGCTATGGTTATTTCTTAGCTTCTTTTATTTTGTTCAGATTTTGCATTTTACTAACAACAACTATAATATAAATGTCATTAGAAAAGCTGCAGATTTTAAAGTAATGGGATGTTAGCTCAATACTTGGCACATGGACTATCAAAGTTCAAAGGCAAAAACCTAGAAGAGGAAGAATTACCCCACTCTTATTGCCACTGCCATACTTGTTTATTTCTATTCTAACTTCTCCAGCTACTGTGTTTTCTCATTAAGCAGAGGAAAATTATCACTGCAGCATTACATTTTTCAGACCACTTTGGCTATTAGAAAGCATAGCATGACTGAACAACTCTTATTCTTTCAGCTGTAACTTTGTTATAAAGCTTTACCCATCAATTCTATTTTAAAAAGTAAGGTAACTGTAAGACTCATTAATGATTGCAATAATTTTGATTTAAAATAACAACCAGACTGCCTCTACCAAGAAATAAATACAGCTGAAATTATTTTCTGGAGGTACAACCAGTTCATTGGAGTTGTGAATTTCATTTGAATACACAGTTCATCTTATTTACTTTTCATTACATCTAGTATATTATCTTTAATTATCAGAAAGCTATTTCTATATTTCTGCTATTCAAATTTAGAAAGTTGCATAGTATACCTGTTGAAGAAATGGATGATTCTGCTGACTCTTCATTTATAAAAGCCCAAGCTTGTTTCTTTGTTGCAAACTTCTTGAAGCTGGCACACTGATATCTATGAACTTGTTCATTACATTCATCCCTGTCAAAATACAGTGGAAAAAAGAGCAGCATATTGTTTAGATTACAGTATCACAAATTCCCTAAATAGAAAATGTTAGCTTCTTTTAAGGTTTTGTTTGAAAACCTGTGTGAAATAAAAACAGAATTGGAGAAATTTCTTCTGTAGATTTGCTTAATTTATTTACAATTCTAGTTACCTTGCATACCACAAAGCAACATGTTATTCAGTTGAACAAAGAAATATGAGAGATAGGGGAAGCCCTAGAAGATAATTTCTTACTTTTAAAGCTGCATATCAGCCCAGATTTCTTCTCCTTCCACAAATGTGTTTTCACAAATAGTCAATATAAATCTATTTATGAGTGTTTTATTTTCTTAAATTTTTATACTGCCCATTTCACTAAGTGACTTGGGTCTTGCAACCTATCTACACATATGGTGTATTCATGAAGTCACCTTCACTATTTTTCATCTATAGGATGAAAGTTCTCATCTATAGGATGAGATTTTCAGAGTCGCAAAACATATTCCCTTGAAACTGAATCTCAGTAAACTTAGTTACTGTAATTTTCATGTAAATCTTTATATTCCCTTTTAGAAGCACAAAGTTGGAAACGCAATCTTCTCTTGTTAATTAGTATAATGTCTTTGTATGGTTACTTAAGATTGAAGGATATGACTGACTCCAAACTATCTGGTGAACTTAATAGCTCAGTATTGAATATGGCACTAAATGACTTCACTGTTTTTAAAGTTTAAGTGTTAACAGTAACTAATGCCTATTTAACAGCCTATCATCTTCCTCAAGAAATCTATTGTCTTTATATAATTGAGTGGACAAATTAAGCATGGATGTCTTAATAGGCTTGGGGATCTCAAGAAACTGGTGAATTAGTGAAATAGCTGTATTGCCTATAATAACTCTCTGCTACTGTTATTAGTAGTCCTGATAGGTACTTTCAATTGCAGAGTGTTTATTTTTTTAATTGTTCACAGCCAGAATTATGTTGGGTGAGATAGGCAACTGTATAAATATATAATAAGTTGCAGCTGTAATTATTTGATTGACACAATGACATTTTGGGGAACAGAATCAAAGAGTATGAAATAATGCATTCAATTTAGCAGCTACTAAGATTGTTGGCCCAGCAGGGACAAAAATAGCCAAAGAAATAATTAAAGCCTGGGAAATGAGCCCTGATCAGTCAACAGGAGTGCTGATTTACCACCAGCTTACCAGGTACTTAGGAACGAGTGACACAAGAAAACAACACTCAAGGACAACTTAATAGCTGGACATCAACATCCCCATCAACTATTAAAAGCCACACATAATCAGGCACCATATAAATACTATGCATAGAATAGCCCAGTGCACATATTCTGGAGACAAGAGAAATTTCCTTAGGATGTGCTCCATTATGAGTCTGAAAGAAGAATAAACCTCTGGTCCCGGTGACTGACTTAGATGATTGGATCCTGCAACATTTATTCTGGGACACGTATATTTGCCTTCATTTGCGACTATAAAATAAATCTTATATATAGTTTAAGAAGCTTTTAAGGGAAGATCCAGAGCCAAGGCTATCTCCTCTCCTCTCTCAACTGGCTGAACTTTACTTCTCAGATTATCCTACATACAAGTGTTGGAAGAAAAGTCTTCATCCTGGTTCATCCAAGCTGGGAATAAACATGGCAACTGCTTTGGGAAGGTTGTAGTTTATTGGAGAGGAGAGCCAGACAGGAATAGTTTCCTGTTCCTATGGCATGAACTTTGAGGCTATTTCCTGTGTCACATATTCTGACCTGAGTTTAGGTTTGGCTCTCTGGTATTCTTTCTGGTAATGGGGCTAACGATGAGGCTATTTCCTGTGTCACATATTCTGACCTGAGTTTAGGTTTGGCTCTCTGGTATTCTTTCTGGTAATGGGGCTAACGACTCCTAGAGTTTGGGTGGGGTATGCAGATTTTAGGTGCCTTTGTCTTCTTGATCTCCTAGCTGGGGCCTTTCTAATGGTTTACATCTGCATTTGTATACGGCTGGCTTCTGCTTTTCTGTCTCTTTAAGATCCTTGAAAGAAATATATTTTTTCCTGCCCTTTTAACATTTCCTTCTCTGGGGGGGGGGGATGTGACTTCCCACACAAGGCTGTTCAAAAGGTAAAAAGAAGCGGGAAAGTAAAGGCTTCAAAAGGTGTCGCAACTAAGGGATTCTTGCTTTAAAGGGAAGAGAGAGAGAGCGACTCCTAGAGTTTGGGTGGGGTATGCAGATTTTAGGTGCCTTTGTCTTCTTGATCTCCTAGCTGGGGCCTTTCTGATGGTTTACATCTGCATTTGTATACGGCTGGCTTCTGCTTCTCTGTCTCTTTAAGATCCTTGAAAGAAATATATTTTTCCTGCCCTTTTAATATTTCCTTCTGGGGTGTGTGTGACTTCCCACACAAGGCTGTTCAAAAGGTAAAAAGAAGCGGGAAAGTAAAGGCTTCAAAAGGTGTCGCAACTAAGGGATTCTTGCTTTAAAGGGAAGAGGGAGGGAGGGAGGGAGAACACGAAACATTACGGGGCAGGAGAAAGATGCGCAGCTACTCACCAGGTGCCATACACTCCTATTTTCCTGCCTCTCCGCACCGCGTAGAACATGCCGCCGCTGCCGAGGGCTTCGGAACTGGTGGGAAAAAATGGATGAACGAGCAGATCTAGAATCCGGCGCCACATAATAACTAGCCCTGCCGCCTCCTCCTCCCGCTCCCTCCCATCTGCGCCGCCGCCGCCGCCTCCCCGTCTCAATCTCGAGAGTCGACCGAACTCAGAATCCACGCTTCCGGATGACGAGTTAATCGAGAGCCGTCGAGGAGGTACGTCGGCGCTGTGGGACCGAGAACCGGAGACACAAATAGGGGAGCAACACTTCCGGTTTTCAAGAGAGTTGATGTCGCGCCTCGCTACCTACAGCAGCCTTCCAGTGGAAACCAGAAACGCGCGCTCTCCCGTCTCTATGACCTCGCCTAAAAGTTTTTCCAAGCACGAAAGTAGTTTGTGCACATGCGCCACCGCGGTTCTCCCCCCCCCCCGGTCTTCCAATTTCTGCCTCGGGAAACCGAAAGCCTCACGCGAGCTTTCCGTGGCGCATGCGCGAATTTTGGGCGTTTGTTTTGAAGACGGGAAAGCGACTCAGCCTTTTAATGCTCGTAGACTGAATGATCGCCATTTAATCCCTATTACATTCAGAGGGCCCACTTCTGAGCTGCAGTAGGAATGGTTGACCTCGACCTGATTTTTTTAAAAAAACGTAATCGCTTTAAATTGAAACTACAAGAATTAAGCGATTTCAATTTTAAGCAGGATTTATTTACAACGCTTACGCTGCACTATTCTGTTTAGTTCTTAAGTTCTCGAGTAGCATGACTGATCGAGTTGGTATCTTCTATAATTTGTGACAGAAATTTTGTAAGCCACTTGTTACAAATTGACTAAATTAAAACTCCCTACTATACTTTTTTCCCAAAAAAACCCCAAGTAAAGATAATGATCCTCCTGTGAATTGTGAACCTACGGTACTTATAAGGTAATTAGTTGTGCAATCTTTCACATGGGGAAGTTTTAAGAAATTCGTTTCTAAAGTAATTTAAGGAGAAATTCGTTTCTAAAATTAATACATAAAGACATTTACTGGGACAGAGAAATGCAAGACACCCAAAAATTACGTAGGACTCCAAATAGTGTCCTAAAATACTGGATAGTGCTATTTGATGATCTGGGTTGGCATAACTTTTTCTTTTACATAATCCCTATTGTTTCCTAGGCAAGTTGATTTATTTGGTCTTTCCTGTCCATGGTGCTTAGCAAATGGATGGAAAAGAATTACAAAACCTAGAAATCAATTTTTGAACTAAAATAGATTACTTGAATTCAAATTCACCACCTCTGAAAGCTGAGAGGCAAACTAATGTTTCCATACAAGAGGAACTTATAGCAATATTGGATTTCTTTGTTCAATTTATATAGCTGCTCATCTCATGTTTAAAGCAATATAAGTATCTTTAAAAAAGCATAGACCACATAATCAAAATAGGTTAAGATAGCATCCAAAAAACAACTATCAGAATAAAGCCAGGGTATTCGGAGCTTGGTTCTTGCAGACATTTGTGTTTTGCCTGTGGGAAGTGGGATTTATTGGATATTTTGTTTGTCCTATCAGATGTTACCAACTTGTAATAAAATGTTTGCAAAAGGAAAACCTAGCAATTTAATCCTATTAGTACCATCTTTACTGTTGCAAAATTTGATTTTCCTACTCATTCGTCTTATTCTCAAGATAAACACATTTGAAAATACTTAGAAAAAAGCCACTTATAAAAGTGCATTTTTAAATTTCAAAAATGGCTGGGTTCCCCCCCCCTCCAGTGTTAAGAATACAATGCAAAAGGAAAAGGCTAAGTAAGGCTTGTTCTCACATTCTATTTTAGCCTTCCAGTTCCAAACAAATACTCCCAATTTCCCTCTCCTTCAATTTCTTTTTGTCCGGCCTAATAAAGAACACAGATGAATAACTTATGTTAGCATGCTATTTCGTGACTTTAAAGGGACTAATAAAGGCACGGTTGCCATATAAAATATTTTAAAAGGGAATATACACGAAATGTATTTGTGTTATATGACAAGCAGCTTAAAACGGATCCTCGCTCCCCCCCTTTTTTTTTTTTAAAAGCGGCCGCAGCCGGACTTTTCCCCACGAGGCTTGCCGAAGCCCCTCAGCGCGCAAGATTACCTTCTGCTCCGAGTTTACTCCCGGCTCCTAAACTTCACGAAGGCGGGAATCTTCTGCGCTCCAGGCTTCCCATTGACCCTCTCGGAGAGTAAGAAGGCGGAGTCAAGCCTCCCCACACCGGGGGATGAGCGGTGTTCTCGCGAGAACTCTTCCTTTTTCTAGGCCGGCGCTGAAAGTGGTGGGTATGAGCGACCGGGGCCTGGCGGGAGGTGATGGTGTGTTTTTTTCCTCGGAGGGTCTGGCGATATGGTGTCGAATTGGGGGAAATCTGCTTTTCTAGGCCGAGCGTCTCGGGATGCAGCCGATTCGCCCTTCCTTAGTTCTCGATGGCTGCTTGCACCAGGAAAAGAGCTTGATCTTCTGGGGTGGGGGGACGCTATGGGAAAAAAATCCGGCAAGAAGGAAGGAAGGACTATAAAACACCCGATTTTGCATTTTAATGATACTTTTGGGGTCAGTAGATCTCAAATTGGCCAAGGCTTCCGGGTTCGTGCGCTTGTTAACACTCGTGAGGTTGTGAATGCAGCCTTCGGTGGGATCCCGGCAGATTTACGCAGGAGGCAAGATTGCCTCTTCTGCGGCGTACAGTTTTCTGCAAAATAGGCTGTTTTCACCCCACCTCCGTTTTTTCAGTAGCAAATGGCTCTTCTTGCTCCCACGGATGGCACATGGTGGATGAACTTGTAAGCTTCGGCATACGTCTTCTGGTGAGATGCTGGTGCAAAATCAGCCAAGGTTGCTAAAGGCCTTTGAATTTAACACGAGGTTAATTGCCATTTTCCCTATCTTGCACTTCCTATATACCAGGGGTTCTCAACCTTGGTAACTTTAAGACTTGTGGACTTCAATTCCCAGAATTCCTCAGCCAGCAAGTCTTAAAGTTGCCAAGGTTGAGAACCTCTGCTATATACTGAATAACAACCGGATCACTGTTTGAAGTTGATTTTTTTTCTATACGGCAAATTCTATTCCAAGCGGTAGAAAGCTGCTGTAGTATTTATGTGTGTTAATACTTAAGAGTCTGGCTATAGAGATTCTCGGTCATCCAAGTTTATGGTTGTCCCAAAGTTGCTTTTTCTAAAG
Source organism: Bothrops alternatus (assembly GCA_034064705.1). NCBI lineage: Eukaryota > Metazoa > Chordata > Lepidosauria > Squamata > Viperidae > Bothrops > Bothrops alternatus. Next base: position 1,654,877 of record JARGCV010000031.1, on the reverse strand, counting down.
GCAACTGGACTTTTGTTTTTTTTCTTAAAGACGTTTCACTTCAGTTCACGTTCTGAACTGAAGGAGCTTCTGGGATGGGAAGAAAAACTTGTCCACTTGCCTTTTTAAAAAACATCTTTGAGATCATCTAGAGCAGGGGTTCTCAACCTTGGCAACTTTAAGGCTTGTGGACTTCAACTCCCAGAATTCCTCAGCCAGCTTTGCTGGCTGAGGAATTCTGGGAGTTGAAGTCCACAAGCCTTAAAGTTGCCAAGGTTGAGAACCCCTGATCTAGAGTCAAATCAAAATACTTTGTTCTTTGTTCATTGACCAGGGTAGCATTATACAATCTGATTTTTAGAGGGTATTTGGAAAGGATGCAATTGAACCACCTCATAGGCGTGGAATGTTTCATAGTAACTGCTCTGAGAAGATGCTATTAATCCAGGCATTGTGCTTTATATGGGTGTGTGAGGGGCTGTGTACTTTGAAATTTGTATTGGCCGTGTACAATACCCTTATGAGGTAGGCTACTCTTGTAAGCTTTTACTTGTATGAAAACTGCAGTTTAGAAATAATCGTTGAGCAGATGGTTTAACTTAGATTTTCTTTTACTAAATCCTGTATCCTTAAATACTTAACTGCTGTGTATAGTATTCCTACACATTCATTTATGTTGTAGATTACAGTCTGCAGGTTTAGTTAAATCACACAGAACTATCATGTGCTTTTCCATAACTTTTGGGAGGGACATTTTTTATTCTGTACTATTTTTATTTTTGAATGCAGGAAGGCCATGTTCAGTTCGAGTGCAAAGATTGTGAAGCCCAATGGCGAAAAGCCAGATGAATTTGAATCCGGCATCTCCCAGGTATGTGTCCTTTTTGTTTGATAACAGTTGGAAAATTTAGGTTGAAAGAAATAAGAGCGGTGTTAAAATATGACTAATGTGGTTAGTGTTATGGATTTGTAATATTTGGTGATAAATACTTGTAGCCTAAATGAACATGCTGTTGGAAAATTTAGTAAGGATTTTGTGGTTGAAATATTTTAAATAGAAATGGAAGTCGCCTTGTGTATTTTAGTGTATTTCAGAGGAATCTCTGCTGATTGCTTCTGGAATAGGTTCCAGACCTTTCAACTACCAGTAAATGTGTAGCTCATCTAAGTATTTTAATCAAAATGCCATGGTTATATAATTATTTGTGAAAAGTAAAACATCCAAAGCAGAAAAAACAAGTGATTAATAATAATTTTCTCTTAAGGCTCTCTTGGAGTTGGAGATGAATTCTGACTTAAAGGCTCAGCTGAGAGAACTGAACATCACAGCAGCAAAGGTAATATATAAACTTTGGTTGGGATTATATGTTTTGTATGCATCTAGTATTTTATCTGATATAATTCATGTAACATTTAGGTTTAATCCAAGAACCTCCTTTGCCCTTTGGACCCCAAATATCCCAGACAGTTGAGCAGGATGCAGGAGATTTAGTATGTCCAGATATAATGCCTAGTGTTTGATTTTATAGTTTCCCCTTCTGTACCGTACCATTGATTTACTTTTATCATTGAAATCTGGAAATTGCTGTAGTCTTGAATAAACTCCAATATAGGCATTCTGGGAAGTAATTCTCACATGAGTTAGCCTCAATAGAATATGGAATTTTGTTGATACAGAAATTCCTTTGTTCAAAATAAAACTTCTTACAGAAGAGTCTTCTGTATGTTCCTAAAACTCCTTGGGTATAGTAACTGCAATCACAAAATTGTAGAAGGTACTTATGTTTTGACTGGCAGACAGTATATTTGTTTACATGCCTACATTTTTAAAAAAAAATCTTGTGTGGAAATCAGATATGCTAGCTGAATCAGCCTATTTTCTTATTGTGTGTAATTTTTATATCAACAATTTGACAATTTTGTACGTTTCAGGTGCAATTTAAATGCTTTAAAAAACCAAAACTAATTATTTTATACTAGATATTGATACAATTGGTAGATGTTTCCCTTTTAGGGAAGGGAAAAAAATCTGCAAACTCCATGTGGTGTTAGGAAGGGCATCAAGTACGCCCAGCTCTATCCAGTTGCCCTGATTTTCTACCCTGAATTACGGGATTACAGATTCATAAAAAGGGAGTTACTAGGTATTGATAAACATAATTCCCTTGCTATAAAACCAGGATGTAAAATGATTGTTTTCATTATGTTGGATTTGATCAGTGATGCATTCACAATTTCTATCCAGATCTTTCCATAGGAGTTTCTCAGAATTTAGTGCCCAAGAAGAGATGACTGCCAGATTAACTTTTGCCTGTAGAAATTCCAAAAATTAAGATACCTTTGGATCTTTTGTGCTTACGGAAATAAAATGCTAGTTTTGTACTTTTAAAATGTAATTCATGTTCATCCCCAGTTCTGTTTTTTTTCCTTAGGAGATTGAAGTGGGTGGTGGTAGAAAAGCAATCATCATTTTTGTACCAGTTCCCCAGCTGAAATCTTTTCAGAAGATTCAGGTGCGGCTAGTTCGTGAGCTGGAGAAAAAATTCAGTGGAAAACATGTGGTCTTCATTGCCCAGGTAGGTGTTTGTCAATTGGATTTTAAAAACTGAAAGTGTGGTTTGTGAAGACAGTCAGTTCACTTATGAAATTTGTAATCTACCGCATATGGTTACTCGGCTAGTGCTAGAACTGGGTCTTGCTTTCAATTATTTATGCTTTATATTGTACTGAAAGTCTGTTTTAGGCTCACAAAAAGACTGTAAAAGCCTGTTGTAAAAGTGCCTGTCTACAATGTATAAGAAACATGCTTATAGATATGCTGTTATTTTAACAGAGAAGAATTTTACCCAAGCCAACAAGAAAAAGCCGCACAAAAAACAAGCAGAAGCGTCCCAGGAGGTAATGTTATGTTTTGAAAAGAAACACAAATATTTTGGTACAGCTGTGTTCAAATCCTTCCAAGCTATTTATAAGTTAATGTGATTTAATGCTTGGAAATTTGAGACAGATTTAATGGCAACAGTATGATTTTATTTGGTTATTTACTGGGTCTCAGTGTGAATGGTCTGTAATGTAGCACATGGTTTGCATGCAGAGAAATGTTAGGGCTAATCTACAATAATTTGCATAGGGATCCTAAATTATAATAAAGGCATCTGCCTAAGCCAGTAAAAATCTCTTGTCATTTGGAGCAAATGGTATTGGATTATAGGTATTCTCAACTTACTAGCAGTCATGTGATTGCTTTTGGATGCTTAGCAACTAGGTCACATAACTATTTGTAGTATCCCATGGTCATGTGACTGATTTATTGGGGGGGTTGCTGGAAACTGAAATTTACTTACATTTCCAGCAAAAAATGTCCATTGCAGATAACGGGTTTGCTTAATGGTGGTGGCATTTGCTTAGTGACTGTTGCAAAAAAGTAATAAAATTAGGTTAGTCACATGGGTGCCTCAACTTACAACTATCAATTCCCATTATAGTTGTAAGTTGAGGACTATAGATGAATGTGTCTAGCTGAGCATAAAATTATTTTGAAAATGTATCAGTTTTTATTGGTCTATTGACGGAATGGAAACTGCTATCAGAAGCTGCTCTTTTATGTGATTGAATAGCCCTCTAGAGCAGTGGTTCTCAACCTTTTTCAGGTTGAGACCTCACTTGCGCCGCCCATGCGCGGCACGACCCCAACCCACGTGCGCGATGGGGGAAAAAACAAAATGGCGGACCACGACGGGCCGATTCGCGCATGCGCGGCGGGGAAAAAACAAAATGGCGGGCCGATATGCGCGGTGCGCGCGCAACGGCCCGAACTGCGCATGCGCGGTGCGCGCAACGGAAAAAAAGGTGGACCGCGACGGGCCGATCCGCGCATGCGCGGCGCGCGCGACAGCGAAAAAAACAAAATGGTGGACCGCGGTGTCCGGCGACCCCCGCGAAACGGTCATTCGACCCCAAATGGGGTCGCGACCCATAGGTTGAGAAACGCTGCTCTAGAGCAAATTGGTATATAAGCAGAAATGAACAAAAGCAGTTTATTGTGTGCTTATAGTTTTTTAAGTTATACCTTTGGCAAGCATTATTTGGCAGTCTCCCCAAATATTTTTTTAAATAATGGTTGAAGCTATCTGAAAACTTGGTAGGTCTTAGTTGAGAAACACTTAAAATCTTGCAGAATTTAGTACTTTGATAATATTTGATCAGTTTAAAAAACAAGGCTTTTTTATAGTTGGCTTAGAATGCTGTTTGCTAACTGTTACTTTAAAATTATTAGATGCAACATTCTTTTCTCCTACTCTATGCCAGTGTTTCTCAATTGTAGCAACTTAAAGATGTGTGGATTTCAAGTCCCAGAATTCCCTAGTCAGTATAATTTTTATATAATTTGGAGTAATGCTGAAATGGAGAGGGTATTATGCCTTTTCTCTCCACCCATCCTGACAAGCTGTAGCTGAGCTTCTGGAATCAAATATTCTCAGCCTAACTGCATTCTGGTTGGGGACAATAAGAGTACTAATCAAGTAACCTCTGTAATTTTGTTGAATACTGCCCAGAGTCACTTTCTTATGAAATGGCCAGCTACATAAATTAGATGGACAGACCTGGAAATTGCAAGATTATATAAAGATGTTCAGTTCATTGGCTGTTCTGGGAACTTGTTGTTTTGAGTTATACGTAGCATTTCTGCATTTTATATTATTAACACTATGGATACTATAGAAGGCTGCAAACTTTCCAAGTATATTGTACTGAAAAGGCTGACTTGAACATTATGTCCAACCAGACAAGGATGTGTTATCATTTTGCTCTTAGGGTCTTCTGTTTGGTAACAATGCAAATATATCTATTCTCCTTCTGATTCTACAAAGCACTGATTATCCAACTGCAGGCTGAAGCAACTTTAGAAAGTAATAATAGTCTTGTCTGAACTAAGGCTAATTTAATGGCTTGTTGCATTGTTTATAAGCCAGGATTATTAGTAAGCTATTTAGTCTTGAGCCATAAGCTCAGTTTTAGCAACATAATACTTTAGCTTTTAGGCCAGTGTTTCTCAACCTTGACAATTTTAAGGCATGCGGACTTCAACTCCCAGAATTCCACAGCCAGCAATGCTGGCTGTGGAATTCTGGGAGTTGAAGTCCGCATGCCTTAAAATTGTCAAGGTTGAGAAACACTGTTTTAGGCACTCCAGATGGAAATAGTTCCATTTGATCCAAGAGTCTTCATGCATTTTAAGCTAATATTTTGCAGGGTTATAGTTTATTGTTTTATGTAAATTTATCCATTTGGATTCTGATCCTGAATATTTCATTTGTAATTTCATTGTGTTCTTTGAAAGCACATATCAGGGCAAGGCTATAGCTGGGAGAAATATATAATTGTCTTTTGTTCTGTGCTCAGTACAGTTTACCTTGTTAGTGGTAAATGGGCAAGAATAGCCAATTGTTTCACTAAAATGTATTTGCTACTTAAAAAATATTTAAATTTAATCTTAACTGTTTAGGTAATGCAGTATCTCTCTGGAAGCAGAATGTCTGATTTAAAACATTCCACATAACCAGTTTTTATTTGTAAACTGAATGATTCCGTAGTAGAAGTTGTATAAAATTGAAGGCAGTGTAGCAAATGTTTGATTCTCTTCTGTTTAGCCGTACGCTTACTGCAGTGCACGATGCCATTCTTGAAGACTTGGTTTTCCCCAGTGAAATTGTGGGCAAGAGAATCCGTGTAAAACTGGATGGCAGCCGGCTTATAAAGGTCCATTTAGACAAAGCGCAACAGAACAATGTTGAACACAAGGTAAGAAAAAGAAGGAGTTTGCCTTTATTCAGATAAACTTTAGATAAACGGATAAAGCAGACTGGGGTAGATCATTTGATGAGGTTGATACACTTGAAAATGAAAAGTTGGAAATGATCAAAGGACAGAGATTGATGTACTGTGATTGAACGTTCTCGGAATTGCTGAAATATGGTGCCTGCAGGACTTGCAAATGTTGGGTTTTTTGTTTTTTCTTTTTGATCAAAAAAATGGACACAAAACATTATTTAGACTATGTAAGTAATAGAGGTACATTATGGCCTATGTCAGGGGTAGGCAACCCAAAACACTCAAAGAGCCACTTGGACCTGTTTCCCACCAAAAACAAAACACTGGGAGCCGCAAAACCTTTTGATATCTAAAATGAAAATAACACTGCATATATCCTTTTTTTACCTTTATTTTATGTATGTGTGTGTGTATATTAAAGATAAAAAAGGATATATGCAGTGTTATCTTCATTTTAGATGTCAAAAGAGTCCCTCTCTCTTTCTGCCCTTGGTCTGCCAGTTCCCTTCCCCCACTCTCTTTCCTCTCTCTCTCCCTCCCTCCCTCTCTCCGATCTTCTGCTCACCTGGCAAGCTGGCTTCAAGCTGTTATCCAACAAGCTCAGGGGTAGGCAATCTCGGCTGTTTTATGACTCATGGACTTTGTTAGAGAATTTGAATTTCTCTGTTGCTGAAAAAATAAATCAGAAGCTCTCACAGTTGACTGCATTTAGCTGATTCAAATAAATTTATATTCATATCAAAATATTTACAATACTATTCATTCTTCTTTACAGCAACATAGCTCAATGAAGATTTCTTACAGAGAGATACAGAGACAAACCTAAGACTGAAAATTCAGCTCCTAACTCAATACCCTTTTGCACAGACTCAGTAGCACTTTCTTCACATTGGCTGAGTTACCACATGACTCTTTCATGAATATTCCAACACTCCTCCCTTCATGACAGGAAGAGACAACACTCCTTCCTTCATGACAGGAAGAGACAACAGACCTATTGACTTAATACATTCTCCATGGTGAACACTACCCAGTGTTCCTTTTGACCCTGGCTCATAGCCCACAAACCTGAGCTTTCTTGCCTTTTGCTGTCCCTTTCTTCTGATTGCTTTCGGAATATGTACCCATGCAGTACTTCCAAAAATTCTCAGATGTGTCAGTGATGGCTTTCTCCCATATAGAATGGCATATGGAGTATTATTAATGGAGGAACTCCATAGCCTGTTAACTATAATTGGCGGTCAATATGGTTTCTTCCCAATATGACCTGCTCATGCAAGAATCCTCTAATAATGAATCTTTCATTGTTTGCAAAACACCATTCCTCCTTTCAGCTACACTGTTCTCTGCTGCTGTGTAAGGATTTGTACGTCTGTGTCTTATCTCCAACTGCCCCAACCATTGTTGGAATTTAGTTGACATAAATTCAATACCTCTGTCAGTTTGCAACTGACACATGTGTTGTCTGTACCTTCTCTCTACAAAACTTACACTTTTTGAATTTTTGTAGCACCTCTGTCTTTCCTCTAAGCAAGTAGCAAAACAAATACCTGCTATAATCATCAACACTTACCAGTGCATATTTTGCTCCTCCCAAACTGGCTTGCATAGGTCCCACCAGATCTGCATGGACCAGCTCTAGAGCTCTTTTTGTTTGACTTGTGCTATATTTACTAACTGGGAATGCCTTTGACTTCAATGCTTTGCATACTGCACAGTCCAATTATGTTTTGCATCCCTTCAAATTTAGCCCTTCTGCAAACTCTTGCATTTGCTGCAAAACTTTAAAGCTTGCATGGCCAAGTCTTCTATGTAGAAGATGAACACACGAATCATGTTCTGCAACATTCTTAAATATATGGGAACATTGAACCTTTTATCCCTGCAATACATAATAGATTATCTTCCTTTATGCCTTCTGCACAAATATTCCCATTCTTTTTGATGAGACACTTCCCATTTACAAAAATGATCTCAAAACCTTGTTTGTCTAAATTAGACACACTTAACAAATTATGTTCCATCTCAGGTACACAAAGCACATTGTTAAACTTTGATTCCAAATATGGAATTTTTATATCGCCTCTTCCAATGACTTTTGCTTTCTGGCCATTTGCCAAAGCCACAGCTTGTACTACTGGAACAAACCTGCAAAATAGCTCAGAGTCATTAACAATTGTTTGACTTGCCCCACTATCTACCGGTATTAGCCACTTGTCTCTGTTGTTGCTATAACAAACTTTTGCAACACCAAAATGTTCCTTTTGCAAATCAAGTCGTTTTTGCTTGCACAAATGTCCTTCGCTGCAAATTCGGTGTTCCTTTGCAAACAGTTCCTTTTCAGATGTGTGTTTACTCCACAAATGTAGCAATTCTTTTCTTGCTGAGCCCTCTGCTTGTAAAATCTCTCTTTTGATGCAACTTGGTCCCATCTGCTCCTTTTTTCTTCTCCGGAGACTGGCAGTCTGGACCCCCTCCTCAGGAATTTCACCTCCTGTGGCTGTTCCTAAAACTTTTCTTCTTCATTAAGCAAACATGCCTTTAAAGCAGGGCTTCTCAACCTTGGCAACTTTAAGACTTGTGGACTTCAACTCCCAGAAGCTGGCTGAGGAATTCTGGGAGTTGAAGTCCACAAGTCTTAAAGTTGCCAAGGTTGAGAAGCCCTGCTTTAAAGCCTCAAAAATTAAGTCTTGCTGTTCTTTACACTCAAATATCGCAGAAACTCTGTCCCAGGTTTTATCTAAACTGTTCAACACCAATAAAACCTTCTGGGGCTCAGGGAATTTAATCCCACGTTGTTCTAAGTCCAGAAATAAACTTTGCATTTTATTTAAATGCTGTTCCACAGATTCACCTGGTTGCAAACAGGCCATGTAAAGTTTTCTTGGCAATTGCACTATATTGCATGCAGAAACATTCACGTGCACAGCTCTTAACTTCAACCAAATCTCCTTTGCAGTCTTTAAATTTGCAACATTTAGAAATTGTTCATCATTTAAATTCAAGATGAGATAAGCCATTGCTTGATCATGATTTTTCTGATCAGCACCTGCAAACACTTGTGGATTTTCTACGATATACCACAGCTCTTTAGCCTTGAGCAAACATTCCATTTTAGCAGCCCACACAATGTAATTCTTCTGGCCCAAATGAGGTACAGAGCTTTCCTTAAATTCCATTGCAGCCATTCTGGTAATTCTGCCTTGTTCTTATACTTTCTAAACACAGGCAATTTCTTCCAGGTTTAAATTACAATGCAGTCCTTAATAAGCTATGAGCCCATAATCTGTTAGAGAACTTTAATTTCTCTGTTGGTGAAAAAATAAATCAGAAGCTCTCACAGTTGACTGCATTTAGCTGATTCAAATAAATTTCTTTATATTCATATCAAAATATTTACAATACTATACATTCTTCTTTACAGCAACATAGCTTAAATGAAGACTTCTTACAGAGAGATACAGAGACAAACCTGAGACTGAAAATTCAGCTCCTAACTCAATACCCTTTTGCACAGACTCAGTAGCACTTTCTTCACATTGGCTGACTGAGTTACCACATGACTCTTTTCTGCTCATGAATATTCCAACAGACTTTAACTGCCAGAATTCCTGAGTCAGCATAGCTGGACTAGCTAGCTCTCTCCTGCCCTTCCTGCTTCCTGCAGAGACGCAGCAAAGGGAGGAGCCCCGCCCCAAAAGCTTTTCAGCTTGTTGGAGAACACCGTGAGTCCACTCTCTTGTACACAGAGAGAGAGAGACAGAGAGACAGAGAGAGAAGCAGGGAAGTGCAAGTGTCTGTCTCTCTGCAAATGGCAGAGGAAGCTGGGAGCCACAGGGGAAGGCTTAAAGAGCCGCAGCTTGCTGACCTGTGGCCTATGTTATAGGGATATGTGCAATCTGATATGAGAACATAAAATGCTGAAATGTTTAATTTTCTGCCAGACATCTTCCAAACAATGCCATTAGTTTAGCCTAAAACAGGCCTACCAGTAGTCTTCAACTTATTCCAATTGGACCTGGAATTTCTGTTGTAAGCCAAGTTGGACCCAATTTTACAAAATTGTTACGATGATTGTTAAGCAAATCATGTAGTCCTTAACCAAATTCAAAGTCATTGACCAATGGGCATGTTGCAAATTGTGATCAGATGACTGCTACAGCCAGTCATAAATGGGAGCCTGTTGACAAGTGTTTGAAATTGCAATCACATCAGTATTGGGGTAGTGCCACAGTCACAAGAACAGGTTGCAAATCACCACAAATAATAAAAATCCTCTGCATAATCAATCATATTTGTGTAATGAGGTCTCAGAGTAGTCTCTATTTAATGGATACTGATAGTACACATTACCCCAGTTCACAGATAGTCTACAACAGCGGCTCCCAACCTTTCCTATACCCTGCACCCCTAGAACACCTCTGATATATTCTCTCACCCCTTACAAAAATTCAAAATAACAAATTGTGCATATACCCCTGGAATATCGTCTCGCACCCCTGGTTGGGAACCCCTGCTCTACAAGTTACACATAGGATGAAACTTGAATTGATAGAAACAAAAGGAGGGAAATTCTGCTTTGTCCTGTCTTCAGATCGTGACTTTGTGTATAAGATTATTGTTAATTGTCTGAGATACAGTAAATGGTTTTGGTTATCAGCTTGAATTGTCAACTCTCATTGGCTTTTTTATTTGAATATATTAACATTGTTTAGAGGTAGAGATAATTTCAAGCTTGATTCTTAGTGAATACCTGGACACATTTCATTTTCTTGGCAAGTTACAGAAGTGTCTTGTAATATATGTTTTGTATTTTTTGGCTATTTTATTTCATGGTATATCTGACATCCCTGAGTCTTCCTGGTGGGTTTTATCATTTTAAATACCAACCAGGTTCCACTATGTGATTTATATAGTCAATATTGATTCTGTGCTGCTACCTCTCATGGCTTAGTTTTTTACCTAGTGCCAAATGTATTGTTCCTATAAATGTTCAGTGGTGTATAGTGTATAAATTAATCTTAGAGTATAAGCTTTTAAAAAATGTATACGGTAATACCATATATATTTCTTTAATTTCAGAATTGATGCATTCTTTCCAGTATAGTTTTCCTTTAATGTCAAGTATCATTTTTGCTGATGTTTGGTTATTCTGTTTGCAGGTTGAAACATTTTCTGGTGTATACAAGAAGCTGACGGGCAAAGATGTTGTGTTTGAGTTTCCAGAATTTCAGCTGTAAAGTGCAAAAACTATATGTCAATTAATAAAAGTTAATTCTTCATATTTTTTAATGTGATGCTTTTTTAAAAGTATGAAACTAAAATTTCTATACATTTGGTTTGTTGATGAAAAGATGACATAAGTAACAAATTTATAGCTGTTCAAAGTACATAACTGAAAATCATGATTACAATTAGTTCTACTGTGACATCAATATATTGTGGCACCTATTGAATAATAAAACTCTGTCCTATTGAGTGACAAGAGAGCTAAAGAACTTCTGTAATACTGCCCTTAAAACTTCAAAAACCTATCTTTTAATTTTAAGTATCCCAAAAGCGGAGGTAAGAGAGTTAAATTATACTGAAAATTAAAGCATACATCTAAATGCTGAAGCCTGAAAATTAATATTCCAGGATTCTGTAATGAAAGGACCTGAAACATTCGGTTTAGTGTAAAACCTAACAAATTCGTTATGTCTTGGTTTGCCACCAATAAATGTCACCGAGACATATTACTAAATTATTTGGCTATGCCAAATGTTTTTAATGTCCTCATTAGAAGAATACTAAAGCAACTTGGACTAAAACAACCTGTTACATTTAATGCTTCAATAATCTTTTTGGGTTGTAGAACAGGTATTTTTTCACAGATTAATCACATGCGAACATTTTTAGAGATGTGAAGGAATGGTTGGAGTTAAGTAGGGTGTCATTAAACAGTTTTTGAATTGATTTTTCTAAAATGAGTAAAACTTCAATCCTACATCCATTTGCCTGCTGAGTTTGGGACTTCTGAATGGATACCTGCATGGCTATAATGTAAAGCATTTAAGGCAGCAATCCAAACTTTCCAGCTTGGACCAGTGGGAAGGGATGGTTCCGTGCAAGTGGTGGCATGCACACAACTCCATTTGCGCGAATGGTGCTTGCATGTGCCCACCGCTTGCACAAATGGAGCTGTGTGCTCGCCTGCTGTTTGCATGGCCCGGTTCCAAACAGGCTGAAGCCCAGGACTTGCAGACCCCTGACTTGCAGAAAAAGTTTCTCAAATCTTTTTTTGTGTTTGAAAATACCTAAAAGTTGACTTACAGGTTATGTTATATATTCTACACTTGGTGGCAACAGAGCACCTAATGTATGCATTCCATAAACTAACAGTAATGTTAGTGAAAGTGACACCCTGCTTTGCTCTTATTTCCTTGAAACGAAACATGTTTGGAAGAATGTGAACTAAGCAAACTGCATTTGAATTCTCATAATTGCAGATTATTTTGGTCTATTTTTTTATCCATTTGCCCTCACTGAGTGATCAAAGGACTACATTTGTGTATGTGTGCATATGGAGGTTTAAGATGGGAAAGGGAAAGATATATTGCAAAATGAATTTGTCCTCGTTCCCAGAACCATTGCCAAAAGAAACTCTGCAAGCTCAGTCGGCTGATATGTTTTTAGACTTGATGGGAACTGCTGGAGATGGTGTGAGCAACATATAAAAAGCGTAACTTGCAACTTTTCCCCCCCATTAAAATGATTGTTTTGAAACAACAAAATTATAAAATGGGCAAAATTTTGCCATTTCGTTGGATCATTAACTGTTACTGTGACTACAGTAGCAGAGTCTTAATGCACTACAAAATTCTTGATGGCATTGTGGGAAGTCTTATTTTCTGCCTAACGTTTTAATTATTCTTCTGGGAACAGCATAGAACCCAAGAGTCTGCTGCATAGTATTCACTTGACCTTGCCATTTTTATAAAAACCTCAAGGCATGAAATCAAGAATCTACATTAAAAAAAAAAGAATTCTTGACCCATGGAAGATTTGAGTAATTTTATACTCTATGCCTTCATTTGGCTCAGTGTACGAAACAAAAATACTCTGAGATCCAGTTCTATCTTGACTATGTTTTTCTTCTGAAACCTGTATTTTGTCAAATCCTTTGCTATATAGTTGCATATTAAAAGTTTTTCTCTACATAGGAGTGGGTTTGAATGCAATGCCTAGTTGCTTTTATACTTTACGGAGATAGTTGTGGAATTTTTCAGAAATGGTACAATTTCATTTTCATTTAGTAGATTTTAAGTCATGGAGATTTCAACATTCTGGACAATTGTTCTAAAAAAAGAAAAAGCTGTAGTGCTTTTTTCAATTTGCCCAAGTTACCATTTATATATTTTTTTATCATTGGCCAATATATGCCATAAATCTTAATTTTAATTTGAAGGCTGCAGAGTATTTTGCAGTGGAAAATAAAAATGCTAGGTTGAACTTGTTCATGTTCTGGGTATCAAATTCTCTAACCTGTGGCAACTTTTTAATTCGTAGAGAGTGCCCTGTGCTCTATGGCTGAAGTAATTTCTATTTATTAGAAAACCCAAATAATTGCCAAAGTGGATTCTTGAATAGTTCATGTGCAAAAGACATTTGACATTCATATTCTGTCATTTCCAATGGAGAACCATCTGCAGTTATCAAAATCTGTAGACAAAGCAGCTTCTACCTGGTTTGGCTGCAGTCTTTTCCTTAGTCTTCAGAGATAATAGCCCAGATAGCTGCTGACAAGGGAAAAGTGAGATGTCATTCCTTCATTTCCAGTAGTAGCTTTTCATAGATGTTGCTTCATGAAGAGAAAACTGAGCATTCATTTGTTCTGGGAATAGATACCCCTTAGAAAAAACAATCCCACTTATTCTGTTTTTTAAAACATGCACTAAGGGAAATGACAAAGCTACATGAATTTTTTAAGTTCATATTTGGAAACTGAGCTTGAAACAATAGCTATTGACTGACTTAATCTGTCTGTACTGGAATAGATGAAATGATTAAATGCCAAGATTCCCTTGAGTGGAACACAAGTCTAGGTGAATACATGGACACAATTGTCAATTTTCTTCAGCATGAAGAAAATTCCCAATGTTTTCTTCTACAATGTTTTATCAATTTCTCGGAGTAGGTTGTAGCTCTGAAATTCCCTAGTGGCCTCCCGTATCGTCTCTGCTTTTTCAAAATCAGCCAAGGTCAATTAGGTGCTACAAGTCTGCTGTGGCATGTCATTCATTGTACACAAGTGTAGAAATTGTTAAGAAAGTTTTGCCACATGGGTTTAAGATAAAGACAGGGATGAACAAGGATGTCTAATTTAGATTTTTAATTCAAACATCTTTATAGATTTTAGATAGGAGTTTTGCAGCTTATCAGTAAATTTAGAGGACACTTGTTTGGGGTAAGCTATATTAACGTAGACTGGCAATCTTTTGGTGGATGTACCCATAAACAGTTGGGTTTGCAGGATCCACAGTGGAGACAAGGGATATTGCTATAATGTGGATTCGAGGCAGAATTCTGGAGTGATCTTAGTGGGCTTTGACAATTTAAAAAAAAACTTTTAAGGCTATTTTAGGACAGATAATAGTTGTTGAAATTTTCCTATTGGAAGAAAGCACGCCACCATTTTTCAGTAATGTTAGGGAATCAAGAAAATAAATGGAAACTTCAAATTGCCTACCCTGGGGAAGCATAAAATAAAAGGAAAGTGTCTTTCTATCCAAGGCTGATGTTGAAGAGGGAATAATGCGATTCTTCTGTTTTCTAATGTAGTCTGGGCCAGACTAGGGCACTTTACTGAGGCTTTGTACTGCAGGCTGTCGAGGGACAATGAGGTTTTCTGAAATAGTCCATGAAACCATCCACATTTCTTGCAGAAGGAGGTCCTGGTATCCAGGGCTGTGCCAATTTAGAATATGTTACTGGATTAAACATACCAGCATATGATGAGCTAATATGTTAAAAGAAGCTGTGCAGAATCTTTCTGTCCATGAGGTTATTCTTGACTCTAGCCAAAGCTGCACCAGCTAGAATTCACCCACTCCTTACGTGTAACACTAATGTTTCTGGCATTTCTTAGCTCTGGAACCTTATGCTCTTTCTGAATATTCATGCTCAAAACCCAAGCAAGGCACTTAGGAAGACCTTTGCTCTACTAGGATCCTATTCACATGGCCGCTATCAGAGACTAGACATGAAACAGTTAACAAAGGGGCTTCTTTTCATGGGAAGGCGAGAGGAGCAAAAAGAGAAGTGTCCTACATTCCCAAAAATGTGCCCTGCCAAAAGCAGTCATTTATATCATGGGTCGTTGCCGTGTTCCCACACATTTTGCTCCTAATTAACGTCCTGCTGGACAGCTGAGCTGTTTCAAACAGGAAGCTGTTTATAGATAACGCTTGCAAACAGTTGGGCCTGATTTGCTGAATGTCGAAGAGCAGGAGTTGAGCCCGCTTCAAATTAAAACCTATCTGGACTTTTGTAAATAGTAGCAATGAGGTCCATCTGTGGTGCCGTGCCCTTTCAGTCAGCAGCTCAGCTACAACGCCTCTTCTCTCAGCAAATCTAAGGTAGGTGATGCTAAGATGGTTGTGCCAGCCAAAAAGAATAGGCAGAATAACATTTCTTTTTCATGGAAGCTGGATAAAGAGGAGACTACTGACTTTCAGATCAGGACTGAATTGGGATCGGTCTGGAATTGTTGCAATGTAGGTCATCTAATATAGAATACAGACCAGCTCATGCCTTTACATTTAAAAAGTTATTAAACATTTGAAATTGATTTATATGGTGTTCAAGATTGCATAGGAGTATATTTTTATTTTACGCTGTGCTATTATAAATGAGTTTCTTTGTACAGAGTGTGTAGCAGAAAACAAAAAAAACAGCAAGGGTGGGGGTTTTTTGAGGAGCTATTTAAGAGACAGATAAAATGCTACAAAAGCGCAAAGCAACTTGTACAATATCTGGAATTGAAAAGCTCAGTTCTGGTTCTTCCCTCTCATGTGTCCCCACATTACTAAGAAATATAGAATATGAACTATATTGAAGAATATGGAATATAGTAGTCCAAATTTATTTTTTCCTCTCAAGCAGCTACTAGAGCTCTGGAGCATCCTTCCCTAAACCAGTCCTCTTCAAGTAGGCAAACCATAAAATTATCACTTCCAACTAGGCTATAATTTATAGTCTTTAACTTTTAACCCTGACCTCAAATATGTGACTGTACTTTGTGATCACTCAGGATTGAATGTGAGATACACATTCTCACAAAAAAGTTTATTGTACTATATTACTATTGCTAACCAATTTTTGGAATAGTTCCCCCTGCTTTAGAAAAAAATGTGGACCAATATTTTGGTGCAGTTAGCTAAAATTAAGTGCTACTTTTTAAATAAGTCTATTTCAGGAAAAGGAACAAAACAGGAAGGCTAAATCTAAAAGAAACAAGGTGGAAAAGCTTTGAAAATAGTGAAAAATGCAAATAGATGGGTTGGCAGAGTAGGAAAATGTTATGGGGATAAAAAAAAGCAAAAGAATCAGAAAACAGAAGATCACAGAAAAGGATGAATCCAAAATATTGCAACTATTTCTGTAGGCATTGAGAATTGTCTGTTTTCCCTCTAAGGCAAACAAATTTGCACAATGGATTATGTATTTCCCACCTTCTGAACTCTTTTCAGTCCACAAAAGAGCAAATAGTATGGAGAGGAATAAGTTACAGAGAAAATAGAATTATTTGTTTCTTCCCATATCCTCTTTATTCTATCCTCCTACAGATTTATTTATTAAATTTATTAAATACATAAATTTATTAAAGCAAAATTCCAATAATTACATTAAACATTTCAAGACACTGTCCAAAACACAGGTAGATTCTGATTTCCTGATTATATGGAGCTGTACGTCTATAAACATCTGTTTATGCTTGGAGACTTGCTGAATTGGTCAGTTCTGACAGGCACAACCATGTATTTTCACAACCCTCCTGACATGTTGCATACAATATGATGGCTAGTTCAATACATATGAAAGGCTGATATCAGGAAAGATCCAGCTGCTCTGAAAGTCTATTACAATTGATAAAATTCACTAACCTGAGAAAAGAATGAAGAGATTAAGCAGTAGCTAATTTAAAAAAAACAAAATTCAAAAAGAAGGAAGAGTTGCTTCTTATCTTTGTAAGCTACCCCATGCTGGTTTATTTTATTTTTAATATCAAAGGCTGTTGAGTTCTTGCACCATGAAAGTTAGCTTGCTGAATAATGTGTGATACACAGCAGCTTAATCCATGCTGATCCTTATTTAACATTGTTTTCTTGGTTTGCAAGACAGACATTCAACCATAAATTAATGATATGCACTCAATGATACATTAATTACAAGGTTCAGTTAATCTACTAGCTAAACTAAAATGTGGTTAGTTTGTACTTCAGCATATTGTACAAATCAAGTTATTATTGGAATGATATATTTATACTATTCTATACACCCTATGAAATACTTGGCCACCTAATGAGAAGGAAGGACTCACTGGAGAAGAGCCTAATGGGTCGGACACGACTTTGCAACTAACAACAATACACCCTAACCCACACATAAAATATCTGAACAGAAATTAAAGTCAGTAATAGGTCAAAGTTTAGCTTTGATACTAGTTTAGCAGTGCCAGAATGTAGGTAGTATATCATTTAGAGCAGCGGTTCTCAACCTTTTGCAGGCCGCGACCCCGACCTGCACCACGCATGCGCGGTGTGACGACCCGCATTGCACATGCGCGGCGCGATGGCCCTCACGTGACGGCCCGCATCGCGCATGCGCGGTGCGATGCCCCGCATCGTGCATGCGCGGTGCGTGCATGACGGCCCACATCGCGCAGGCGTGGCACGACGGCCCGCATCGCGCATGAGCGGTGCTACCCCACGCATGCACGGTGCTGCCCCCTGCGCCAGCCGAGGGGAAAAGGGAAAAAAATGACGGATTGCGGTGTTTGGCGACCCCCGTGAAATGGTCGTTCGACCCCAAATGGGGTCGCGACCCATAGGTTGAGAACCGCTGATTTAGAGCTTTACTAAGAAGAAATTGTATTGCCCACAAGTTTATATGCCATCCTTGAAAATCCCAAACTAATCTCTTGATGTCCTGTTCCTAGAAGAAGATAGTTCAGTAATATTACAAAATTACAAGTGTGTTATAGAATTAGAGAACAGAGAACAGAAAGGAGAGTTCTTATCCTTTTCCCCAGTGCCTACAGTGCTCCTATCTTTGTGGCATTCTATGTGAACTAATCAAGATTAGTAGAAGTAACTGAAAACTGAGGAGTGTGTTGGCATTTTTTTCTTGCACAACTCTAGACACAGGTGCTTTTGCTTCAGCTGAAACCAAGAAAGATCTTAGTGCTTATTTTTCTCTTAGCCTTTTCCTTCAATTTTTTAGTCAACTATTTTATACGTTTTCCCATCTAATCATCTGGACTTGGGATTTTTCCCAAAGATGCTTGTTTTCCTTTCAACTGAATTTTTTCAGCAGTGTGGAAATATGTTCATGACTTCCCCAGGGAACCTTTATGTAGATCATTCTCACCATGCACTAAATTAGGTTTTTCTTTCCAATATTTTTTTTGTGAGTATATATGAAGGACCGTTCCTGTTTTTTTCTTGGGGATTTTGAACAAGTATACCAAACCAAACTCTTTTTCATTGGTTTAAATATGGATTATGAGATCTAGGGGAAAATATATTTATATTACAAAGACTCTCACTCTGCTGAAACTTGAGTGTCCCTTCCCAATAAAATATATTATCAAAAAATAGCAATGATCTTTGCAACTTAGCTAGCAGGCTATCATATATTAAACATATATTTTAATATGCTGTAAAGATTATTGTGTCCTTAGACGATAGTAAACACATTAGAATTCTCCAGTCTTTAGAATCCCTATTAATGGTTTATTCATTTTTCCTCCCTTTAGGAGTAAGGGACAAGCTCATTATGAAGAGTGATCTGGTTTTCTTTGTCTCTGTAATTAGCCTTGCATTCCTGTCTCTGCCAAGATCTGGATATGCTCAGCATATTGCAGAAGAATCCTGCTCTGTTCAGATTCTGGTTCCAGGCCTCAAAGGTAATATGTGTATCTTTTCCCATAAAGTCAGACATTCCTTCTTCATTTTTACTGTTCTGATGGCATTCTAGTAATTATTACCGGGCTTGTATTCTCTTAATGAAATAGGCCAACTTTCCTCTTAAGCTTTTCCTAGTTTGTGGCAATTGGCCTATAATAATGAAACAGTCATTTGAGCTGCAGCTTAAGCAAACAATCATAGAGGGCTTTGAATGGTTATAATCAGTCCTTCCACAGAATTCCCAATAAACAACCACACAAATCTTATTTGCTATACTAAGTATATCTAATTTTCTTGGATACTGGCCCTGGAGATATTTTCTGCTTCTCTATTTTTAGTTCCTCACTTATAAAATTTCATTTTTTTAGAACATACCTGCACACCATCAAAAAACTAACAAATATTTTATAAGTGAATGGGTTTAATTTGCATAAACAAAATGTAGAATTTGGAGGAGAGTAACCGGCCTTATTTCTCTTATTTTTTATATTCTTATTTTATAAATGTTGGCTGGTCTGTTGCCATTCTTGACTTTTTATTTATGAAAATAGGAATCACCAACAGTGTAAACAAATGGTAGTTTAATTTCAATGAAGTTGGGAAGCCTTATGATACAAAATAAAAATGAAAGACAACATGACACTTTCATACATTTGATGGTCAATTCTAGGAGAAATAGAAACCATTTGGGAATAAAGCTTTTTATTCTTGTTCTTTTTACCAAAGATCTTAGAAAAAGCTGTCATGTATGGTATACTGCCTCTGATTTTGAGATAATTGTTGAAATATTAAAGGGACTACCGGAATTAGTAAAATCATCAGATCTCTTATCAATACAAATATATCTGAATGATTGCTACAACAGTTGCCTCAAGTTGGTGTTAGCAGCTTCTGTTAATTTTTTATTTCACAGTATTCTAATAATGTAGATTTGGGGGTATTTAGTGTGGTTCCTATTTTCTTTTGACTATAATCTTTGTATTCTTGTTAACTGTTTAGTGAGCTTATTTATTCTCCATTGTGCTGCTTATTACTTTACTTAATGAATTGGATGAAATAAATTAATTTTCTGAAGAAACTCATGCCACAGTAAAACTTTGTTTAAAATGCTATGGTGCCTCTTACTGCTTTACGTTTACAAAGAATAATACGTAGTGTTGTATACCAGAGGCTATGATGTTTGATGCATACAAAGATTTTATGTACAATGCTGAATGTTTTAATAAAGGAATTTTTATATAAAAAAAAACAAAAAAACATCTTCATGAATTCATCCTAAAAGATGGAATGATAGTTGGGTCACTTTTGCTAGAAATAGCTCCCTGTCTCCAAAATGTATTCTTGAATTGAATCCAAGCAGTGTAATTATAATACATATCTAAAACATTTCAAGTCAAAATGTCCATGCCTGTTTCTTGTATTTTGTTGTTTTAGAATTATTCGTGCAATTAAAAATTACCAGCATTTTTTTGCACTCATAAAAAACAATTGATTGACCTAGAGTTTATTTAAACTAACTGAAAAGACGTCTGCTTGTTTTATGCTTGGGAAGGGGGATGGGATGCTTGCTTTTGATTTAAATGTTTCAGTGAGTAAGAAAAGTGCTGTGTCTCCTATGGATACTGTACTTATTTTTTTAATTTTTTAAAAGTATCCTCTATATCAGATCTTTGCAATTTGGATATTATGTAGTAATTACCATGGTCTCCCCATCCAACTTATTCAGGACCCCTAGGATAAAAGATAAAGGAAGGGTAGCTTCCCATAGTCCTTTTATTTCCAATGGCCAGAATACTCTATATCAGACATGTCAAACTCGTGATGTCATGTGACGTTGTGTGACGTATCGGAACTTTTTCCCCATTTCTGGCAATGGGGTGGGCATGGTTTCGTCATGACGCATCCGGCCTGTGGGCCGGCAGGTTGACACTCCTGCTCTATATATACATTCTGCTCAAAAATATTCTGCTCAAGATATTTCGAGTTTTTATTTCCAGAACACAGCCTATTTGAAACATTCTAATGGAACAATTTGTGGAGAATTCTTTTGTGCTCGGGTTAAACACAATATTTTCATGTACATCTCTATTATTAAATCATTGTAGATCTCTAATATACAATCATATATATATATGTAGGTCTTTGGTTATTTGGGTTTTCTCCCGCGTAAAATTGGAAGTGTCTTGGTGACGTTTCGACGAAGTCCCATTCATCATTTTCAGGCTGGTGTTTTCGGCTTCGTGCTTCTAGGAGCAATGTGTGGTCATAGCTGTTTCTTCCTTTTAACTGCCAGTGGGGATATGAACTGATTGGGTGGGAGCTTGGCTGTGTTCTGATTGGGTGGAGGTGTGTTCTGATTGGTTAGGGGCTTGGCTGTGCTCTGATTGGATGGGGGGTTGTCTGTGCTCTGATTGGCTGGGGAAGTGTTCTGTTTGGGTGGGGGCTTTGTTGTGCTCAGGTTAGTCTGAGTTGTAGGGGGATTTGAGATGGTGAGCTGCATTGCTGTTGTTTGGCTTCGCGTTCATGGTCGTGCCTCATCTTCATGGTGGATGTCTGTTTGCTTCATGTATGGATTGGAGGGACTTAAAGTGGCTAATGATGCAGCTGTGGTCTGGCTTCTGGTTTGTGGTCGTGCCTCATTATCGGTGTGGGTTTGGGTTTTCTTTTTGCGTGGATGTGTGGTGATGACATCCTGTGTGGTTTTCCTGAATGTGGGTCTGGTGTCATTCTTTGTGTTAGGGACTTGTTTGTCAATAAGGGCAGGTTTCCAAATGGCTGGTAGGCAGGAGGTATCATCTCGTTTATTCATGCTGTGTGGGCGCTTTTCTATCTCAATAGCTTCTCTGATTATTCTGTTATAAAAGTGTTCAGTTTTGGCGATAGTTCTGGTCTTTTTAAAGTCAATTTCATGTCCTGTGGCTTTAAGGTGTTGGACCAGGGAAGGAGTTGGTTCCTCTTTTTTGTCTGAGTTCTTGTGTTCTTCAATTCGTGCACTTATTCTTCTGTTGGTTTGTCCGATGTATGTGGTGGGGCAAGCGGTGCATGGGATTTCATATACTCCTTGATTTTCTAACTCAATTTTGTCTTTGGGGTTTCTTAGGATGGTGGATATTTTTCTGTTTGTGCAGAATGCTGTCTTGATGTTGTGTTTGTGGAGGATCTTGCTGATTCTGTCTGTGGTGCCTTTTATGTATGGGAGGAGGGCTTTGCCGTTTTCTTGTTCTCTGTCTTGGATTTTAGTGGGGGTTTCTTTTTGGATTAGGTTGGTAATCTTATTTCTTTGGAATCCGTTGGATGTTAGTACATTAGTGAGAGTGTGTAGTTCGGTTTTTAGGTGTTGTTTGTCAGCTAAGCATTTTGTTCTGGAGATGAGTGTCTTGGCTACAGAGTTGATCTGTGCTGGGTGGTGGTGTGAGAGTGCGTGCAGATAGCGGTTTGTGTGTGTTTTCTTCTGGTAGATGGTGTGTCCTAGGGAGCCATTGGATTTCTTGTAGACTAAGACTTCCCTTCCTGGATGTGACGTTGGGCCAGCCACTCTCTCTCAGCTCAACCCACCTCACAGGGTTGTTGGGAAAAATAGAAGGAACAAATATTGGGTATGTTCACTGCCTTGAGTTACTAAAAAAGATGAGACATAATAAATTTTAAAAATAATCTGGGTGTTTTTCCCACAATACTTTGTGAACCAGGGTCTAAGCAATTATGCTGAAGAAAAAAGCTTGTAAACATGAAGAATTAAGGCTGAGGAAGTTATATGAGTGATAATTTTGTGGGAAAATAAAGAAAGCATTGGTATGATTTGCAAATAAACAAAGTTAGGATTTATTTTCCTAATTTTCTCATACGGCTATCTTAAGGATACAATAACCTTAAATCTGAACTGAACAAGCAGTCTTTTATTATTGTGAGGAAGCTTGGAATACTGAAAAAAGGAAATAAAACAGAAATTAACCAATGGAAGATAATTGCTTTTTTCAGTTGTAAGCCATGTTGTGCTTATTTGTAATCTGAACCCAAGAAGAGACTGGACAGTCACTTGTCTGAAATGGTATAGGTTCTCCTGCTTGAGCAGGGGTCTGGATTAGAAGACCTCCAAGGTCATTCTATTCTATTCTATTCTATTCTATTCTATTCTATTCTATTCTATTCTATTCTATTCTATTCTATTCTATTCTATTCTATTCTATTCTATTCTATTCTACTCTACTCTACTCTATTCTTCTATAAGGCCTGGGCTAGAACAAGACATGAATATAGCCATTGTTTTCTTCACTCCTTTCCATTGAAGTGTTGTATGTATGATGGGAAAGCATGGACACATTTTTTTAAAAAATCAGCAATAGCTAGATTAACAAAGTCCCAATAGATAAGAAGTGCTAGCAACTTGGACAATTGATTGGTTTTTGTATCCCTTTACTAACTTGGGGCAGAGACTTAGTCTTCAAAAGGAAAGCTTAAAAATGCTCATATCTTTCTATATCTCCAATATCTTTATTGCTAACCTCTCTATTTCTGTGTCTGGATCCTTCTATGCAGTATCTTTATCTCACTCTCTTTAGAACTATACTTGTTTTCTACAGTTGTCTTTTTTTTTAATTTCTGCTTTCTATCTCTGATCCGTTGAAGTATTTTTTTTTCCCCCTGGTGGGGCTTCTTCATTCTTTTCCTTATCTTTCCAAATATTTGCTCCATCTCACAGAGTGTTTACCTCATGCCAGTATGAGGGAAGGAAAGAAACATATCTCTCCCCAGCTTTCTCAGCTGCTGCCTACTTTCCTGTTATGTCTTCTCATGTGTGTTGTTTAACTTTTAGTTTCCCCTTTTACTTTGACTCCTGGGCTTTGGTTCCATTTATTCAGCCTATGGCTTCAGAGCTTTCCCTCTTTTTTGCCTCCTCCCAATGCTGCTGTTTGATTGGCAGCTGGATTGCCCTGATGATGGGGGAGGGCCATGAAGGGAAAGGAGGAAGGAGTACAGGTGCTTCATCTGCTTCAGCAGTCTGTCCTTGGCTTTCTGGAATGCCTCCTCCTTAGTGAAAAACACTGATTTCTACACACTCCCATTGTGTCTTGATCTTTCTGAAAGATAATATCAAAGAAAGAATATGGCTTCTTATAGAAGAAAAAAATGGACAATATTAAATTGGGGTGTTTTATGTGTTTGCTTAATAATGCAATTTCATATGCTATTTCTTATTGGCCCAGTCTTTGCATCTTGACCCCTTCTTTGGAAATCATATTGGAAGTGGTGTACCTTCATTTCCCCATTGATCTGCAAAATTAAGACTTTAATTAGAAAAGCTGCACTGCTTTGCTCAGTCTGCCCGAACAACTGGCAGTGTTTTGCAAAAAAAAAAAAAAAAAAAAAGTCTGCTAAAATATACCACATCAGTGTTAAGAATTATGCATGATTCTTGAGTTCTAACAATAATTGCTCTTTGATCAAGGAAATGGGAACACTGACATATAAAACTAAAAAAAAATGAAAGCCTGAAGGAAAAAAACAACCCCAAATTTGTTCATGCTTCAGCATAGTCTCTAATTAGAAGCTGTAATAATGGTGAGGGTGATTGATGAAGAAATGAAGTGAAGCACAAAATGGCCTACCTACGAAGACTGCAGCTAATGTAAAATCTCTAAAAAGTCATCAGTGTCTGAGCTGTCAGGGCAGATATTTCCCTGGCTTAGCTGTACACTAATGAGATATAGAGTCTTTCATCTGTTGGCTGAAATCCAATGTGTCCTTGACTTCTGTGTAGTTTGAATCTTAGTACTGCAGACCAATCATATTTCTTCTGGGAGGTGTTAGGAGCAGTTTCTGAGAGGACTAAGAAGTTGAACCAAGGAGCCACCACATCTGGAATAGCCATGTGTCTGAGATGCTATTATCAAAATTTAGATAGCATGATAGATATTGCTATTCCTGGCAATAAATCTGTAGTGTTGGGAAAGAGAGCAGCTGTACCCTACTATTCCTTCCTTACTTTTACCTACACAGTTAACTTGCTATGGCTGCCAGCTATCCTCAGTAAGGTGAAGGAGGCACTCACATTAACAGTGTTGATCTTTTTGTTGAAGGATAATTCATCCTTACCTCAGACAATAACCTTGGACAGACTCTGGTTACTTGCTAAAAGTGACCTTGACTACTGCACTCCAGTCTTAACATTTTTAAAGAAAAAATTAAAAGAAGGGGCTCTGAGTAAATGCAGAGGATCTGATCAGTAATAATCAGCTATGATTAATTGCAATAGCCTTGCTTAGTTAAATGATAGTCTGATGGTCATTCTGTGATCATACAGTGATGTTGCTTACCCCTGAAAAGAGACATTTGGAAAGAGTGGCTTATTATCTGAAACAAAATAATAGCTACTAGCTCAGTAATGGTGTAGGTCCTTGAAGTATCTTCAGATACTCTTAACTAAATCTAATCTTCTCCTCAGAGGAGAAAATAGAAAATATAAGGAATGATATGGCTATGGAGTGCAACAGCAGGTCACTTTTAGCAAGTAACCAGGATCTATCCAAGGTTATTATCTGAAGTAAGGATGAATGAGTTCTTCACCCTAAAGTTTAACACTGTTAATATGATTGCATCTTTTATGTGAAAAACTTGGACAATCACAAGGTAGCAGGAAAGAGGAAGAGAGAAGTTTTTTTTTTTGCAATCTAATTTCTTCAGACCAAACCAAAACTACTTCCCCCCTTCTATTAGTTATTTGCATATCACTTTCTCTTAGACTTGCTTTTTGAAACCCCTGTTGTTTCCATTGTCTATAAAGTTTGAAGTTCTGTAGCAAAAAAACTATTTTTTCTGTTTTTCCTCTTTTTTAAAAAAAAATTCAAAATGTAAACATTGATAGAGATCAAGTGCTGAAACAATGAGAAGAACACCACATACAGCGAAGACAATATGAATGATGCTGTCATTTTCATTGCAAAAATTGAATTCTGAACATAATACCATTGAATTTTGAATAATTTGTTTGGTTTTATCTTATGTTTTATTACATAATAGGGGAAAATGGAGAAAAGGGGGAAAAAGGTGCTCCAGGCCGCCCTGGACGAGTTGGACCTCCAGGGGAAAAAGGTAAATCTTATTTTAAAAATTGATTAAGCATTGGATTAACATTACATAATAATAAATGGAGAATATACTTTTTGTATATATTTTCTTAATGTCATACTTGCATCTATAGGTTTGTACCTAATTAAACTCAATCTTAAGCTTTTGATTTATTAAAACTAGCATTCAGGTGGAATGGTTTATTTGAGAATTATTGTATATTGTGTTGATTGAGTTTTGTAGTGGCAAATACAAACTATTGAAGCATTTAAATCTGCTCCTCTTCTTTTGGTGCCTAGAATTGGGAAAATGTACCCAACAATGGGAGGGGGAGGGAGCGGACAAGCTAATAGCAGCCCCAAATGACCCAAAATTGCTGATCAGACCTCACCCTGATTGCAACAGAACTTCATTACTTTGAAAGATGCCAGATTCTACCCCAAATAATAATTGTCTCTGGAGAAGAGGAAAAAATACTGCTTGAAAGAGTGAAAGAGTTAAGAATCACACTGTCATCTGGAAATACTCTTTGTTTTTTTGTAAATTACAATTCCATATTTATCCTTATCTCCAGAGGGAAAATGTTCCATGGCTCAGGTGCTATAGCAGAAAAGGCATATCTTCTGGGCCCAGCTAGCATTCTTTAGGCAATGGTACCGAAGCATGCCCATCAGATTGGATGAATAGAAAAGACTGGAGAGAAACATCTCTCAAGTAAAATATTCCAAAGTCAGCATTGTAATTCTAATTTGTTGTCTCTGAAGCTTTAAGCCAGTGGTTCTCAACCTATGGGTCGCGACCCTATTTGGGGTCGAACGACCGTTTTGCGGGGGTCGCCGGACACCGCGGTCCGCCATTTTGTTTTTGTTGTTTTGTTTTTTTTGTCACGCACGCGCCGCGCATGCGCGGTTCGGGCCGTCGCACGCGCGCTGCGCTTGCGCAGATCGGCCCGTCGCGGTCCACCATTTTTTTGTCGCGCACGCGCCGTGCATGCACAGATCTGCCCGACGCACGCACATGGCGCATGCGCGGATTGGCCCATCGCGGTCCGCCATTTTGGTTTTTTTTCGTCGCGCGCGCGCCGCGCATGCACAGATCGGCCCGACGCGCGCGCCGTGCATGCGCGGATCGGCCTGGTGCATGCACCGCGCATGCGCGGATCGGCCCGTGCAGTCTGCCATTTTGGTTTTTTTGTCACGCACGCGCCGCACATGCACGGATCGCCCCGACGTGTGCGTGCATGCACGCACGCGCCGGGGTCGCGCCGCGCATGGGCAGGGCAAGTGGGGTCTCAACCTGAAAAAGGTTTAGAACCACTGCTTTAAGCTCTGAGAAAATGACACAAGCCAATAATAAAGATGGATTTATTTTATCTGGAGCTTTTTTTGTTTATAAACACATGCTGGTATGCAGTATTTTCTTCCTTGAATTACTATTACTGTGTTAACATTTTCTCTTTAGCATGTATATGCCAAGCAAATATGATGCACTCTCCCTATGGACCATGATAACTGGAAGTAATTCTTTCAACACACATTCTTCCATTTCTTTTTATCCTCCCTTTGCTCTTGTACATTCTGTTCCTTTCAGCTTTAACTAGAGTTAGCTTTAATTAAGACATATTATAAAATAGATACGGTGTTAGAAATTCATAAAAACAGAAGGTCTTTTAATTTGTCTTTGATTTTTTTATATTATAGGAGAAGTGGGAGACAAAGGGGAGAAAGGTAGCATGGGGCGACATGGAAAAGTTGGTCCCATAGGCTCAAAAGGTATATTTTTCTTCATTCTGTGTTAAGCTTTGAACAATATATTAAGTTTAATTTTTACTAATGATATATATTTAGATATTTTTGCAGAATAAATTTTAAAAACTAACCTAAAAGTCACATTTAAGGCTTAGAAGTACGATAAATGTATGCATTTGAGTTTCTTGATACAGGTCAGAGAAAATTATAAATATTATTTCTTCCCAATTAACTAATTTATTAACCATGTTAGCCAGTATATTTTAAATCAGTATCAGGAAAAATTTAATACATTGATTAAGGCTTATTGTCATATCCTTCAGCACTTATTTTTATGATGTGTCATCTCATGTGCAGTTCCAGATTCGTGTGCTATCATACAACATTTTAATTAAGCCCACAAAGTACCTTATCTGCACCCAATGCAGATAATAAATTACTGGAGTCCTCCCAGCTACACTCCACTTGGGTTTACCCAGCACTATGCTCTGTAATGAGATGGGAGCCAAGTCCTTTTTGGCTTCCAGCTCATTATTACAATCCTGGTACAGCTAGGGAAATATATGAGATAATGCAAGGGTGAGATTGATTGCCACTCCAGGCCTATCCTTGTATTCTCACATATGTTAATACAATACTTAGAACAGCCCATTTCTCTCTTTTCTTTTTCCTTGTGAGCAAGTGTGAAAGGGTGATGGGACTGGCACTTTTAAGAACACTATCACCAAGACACTTACACATTGGCAGGTAATATGATAGGGTAAAGGTATTGGAACTCCCATCCCCATCTGCCGAAATAAGCTGGAGGGAGCCTAGCTTTCTCAGTAGCGTCTTCTGCCAGATCTTATTCACTCTTTCATCCAGGAAGAGATGAAGAGCCCCCATTTCCCATTTCCTCTAGTATGGAGAAAGATGTTTGGAGAGGAAAACCCTCATGAACTGGAGGATGAAGGAAACCAGGGAGAATATCTCCAGAGATTTTCTGAGTTGCCAATGATATTTGGATTTGAATTCTCGCTGCACTTAGACAGTTCCAGGTTGCCATTTAAGATATCCATTCATATTCTTCCAAAAATTATTTCTCTCTCTCTTTCGTGTGTGTGTGTGTGTGTGTGTGTGTGTGTGTGTGTTATTCAGTACTTCTAGTATGCTTGCATCACATATGCCACTGCCAGTGGCATTTTGATAGGATACTTGAAAAGACCACAGAGATAGCAAGTTTAAAGAGTAAATAAACAGTATTATTAATAGTATTATTAAACAGTTATTAATCATTAATGGTATCGATGCTAGGGACACACTAAAAAGTTCTGAAGCATCTTAAATTTTATTCCTTAGTTGCAGGAATGTATTTTCTTCAAGAAATTGTCAGATGTCATTCAATAAAACTACTTTATTTATTTATTTATTTATTTTATTTATTTGTTTCAATTTCTATGCCGCCCTATTCCGAAAACTCAGGATTATTATGTTTATTTTGATTTTGAAACACATTAATGTATAAATTACATTTGATTTCAATAGGCATTACTTTCCCAGTTATGTATTGTAAAGATAATATCCAAGCTTGATAATGTATTGATACTGAATAAAATCTCATTTGCTGAGAAGCTGAATTGTCTTTTTTCTTAGGACAAAAAGGAGATAATGGAGATATAGGTCCACCTGGTCCTAATGGAGAGCCAGGTAAATTATATTGGAAATGGCTGTACTATCTCTCAAAGTCCATTTTGCAATTTAGTAACTCTTAAGTTATATAAATAATGCTAGTGTCTTACAGGTAGGCATAAGAAAATATGACAAGGCGTATTAGGACTGTGTAATTTCTATACATGTGCAAGTCCTCCTCCCATGTTCACTAATACAGGTAGTCCTCAACTTAAGACCACAACTGAGCCTAAAATTTATGTTGCTAAGTGAGACATTTCTTGAGTTTTACCCCATTTTACAACCGTTCTTGCCACAGTTGTTAAGTGAATCACTGCAGTTCTTACGTTAGTAATACGGTTGTTAAGTGAATCTGGCTTCCCCATTGACTTTGCTTATCAGAAAGTTACAAAAGGGGATCTCAGGACACTGGAAAACTACGACCGTGATAAATATGAACCAGTTGCCAAGCATCTGAATTTTGATCGCGTGACCATGGGGATGCTGAAACAGTTGTGTGAAAAATGTTCGTAAGTCACTTTTATCAGTACCTTTGTAACTTTGAATAGTCACTAAGCAAACTGTTGTAAGTTGAGGACTACCTGTACACTTGAACTAGTCTCTTGTTTTCACCATAGATTCCTATTATACAGGAAATCACAGGAAGGAATCTAAGTGAGAATGAGCTAGCTTAAATGTGGTCACCTTGCATCAGAATAGGAAAGCCCAGTTAACTGAGTTCTCTGTTCAGAAAAAAAAAAGTTATTCCTCTGGTTCTTCTCCATGGGGAAGCCTGTGTGGAGAAGATGAGCATTTGAAGCCAAAATAGTGCGATCTAAATATGAATTTATATGACTTTCAGGACTGGTTGTTGGTGAACACAGAGGAAAGAGTATTATAGTAACGCACTTTATATCTCATTTATGGGCTTTTTTGTCAACTTTGGTTGGGCTTGATGGAAAAAGAGTGTTCCATTAAGTAGGCCTTTGGACTGCTCTTACACTTTTTTTTAGGTATTCCTTGTGAATGTGGCCAACTACGAACAGCCATTGGTAAAATGGATAATCAAGTGACCCTGCTGACAACAGAGCTGAAGTTCATTAAAAAAGGTAGGGATGTTTATGGAAACATATCCCCCCTCCTAAATATAAGCAATGGTTTTCTGAAGGATCTGGCTTGCTTTTTAGTTGGTCAGCTGTGTCTGTCTTATATGGAATGCATTAAGTAAGTTTATAGAAATGCAAGTGGTCACTTTTCAGCCCTGCCCTCCTCCGCAGCTGTTGCTGGTGTGCGTGAGACAGATAATAAGACATACCTGCTGGTGAAAGAACAGAAGCGATATGTGGACGCCCAGCTCTACTGCCAAGGAAGAGGAGGGATCCTGAGCATGCCCAAGGATGAAGCCACCAATAATCTCATTGCTTCCTACATCAATCAAGCTGGCCTCAGCCGAGTTTTCATTGGCATTAATGACCTTGAGAAGGAAGGCAGCTTTGTCTACTCTGACCGATCTCCTATGCAGACCTTCAACAAGTGGAGCACTGGTGAACCAAATAATGCTTATGATGAGGAGGACTGTGTGGAAATGATCACCTCTGGGGGCTGGAATGATGTGGCTTGTCACATTACAATGAATTTTGTATGCGAATTTGACAAAGAAAATGTTTAATAAAGTTTCCCCCTGCCAGGCTCTCTATATCAATTTCTTCGGGGGAAGGTGAATAATTTGGGCAGTCCAACTATTATTGTAACCAGTACTTCAATTTCTAGATTGATTTTATAT
This sequence comes from Bothrops alternatus, assembly GCA_034064705.1. Classification (NCBI taxonomy): domain Eukaryota; kingdom Metazoa; phylum Chordata; class Lepidosauria; order Squamata; family Viperidae; genus Bothrops; species Bothrops alternatus. The sequence goes on along the minus strand of JARGCV010000031.1, from coordinate 1,623,654 downwards.
GGTTTTTTGTTTTGTTTATGAGATCCTTTGTATTAGAGTGTAAAACTATCCCAAGATAGTTTTATCCTCATCCCTTCTTTGTATTCACATTTTTTTCAAGCAATCCCACCATCAACACACACACACACACACACACAATTAAAAAGTTTTGTAAAAATTCTCTTTCTTTTGTACAGGTCTTGAGTATGGACCTTTCCCTCTATACTTGTGAGTATAGTGGGGTACAGGTAAGAGAAAAGTAATGCAGGAAATAAACCTTATTTATTAGATATGGCTATTTATAGTTACCCACTATGGAGAAGGGAAGTAATATTTCTCATGTGTTTACTTCACTCTTATTTGGCATTAGAGCTTGTTTTTTTATTAATTAAACCATTTTTGGTATTTTGATCTTAGAAAAATCATTTTTTTCAGGATGACTTATAAGTAACTTCTCTTTTATCATTTTACCTGCAGATAACATGAACCCACAATAAGTTCAATGCTTTTGCCTCTCTCTCTCTCCCTCTCCCTCTCTCTATATATATTTGTGTGTGCATGTCATTATATACAATGCAGGGAATCGCATTGTTTAGCTGTCCATGCAACAGGTAAAAGTGCGAAACATCTCTTGCATAGCTGAAGATATGTGGCTGACTAGGTAGGCTCATTCCTGTACAATACACAAAGAAGTATCTAACCATGTAGTAAACAGAAATCCACTAATTTTTGAAATGAAGACTCTTATCTTTTTTAATAGGACTTTGATTACCGCTGCTGTGGATAGAGTGTGATCTGGATAAAAGTTGGCACATAGGAACATGACATACTTTTAAGAGCAGTGTTGAGAAGTTATTGAACAATGGTAGTAAAAATGTAAATATCAGGAAAAGCAACAAAGAATGTTAATTTGTAAACTGGCCCTAATCCTAATTACTCCTAAAGTGATGGATTAGAATATGTTTAGAAATACCGGTACATGATGTTAGTATTGTACAGCTGTAAATATAATCTAGTTATTTCAAAAATCAATGTTTACCCTTTAGAAGAAAAGAACAGAGATGACACAATTTGCATTCCTGAAATAAATACAGCCCACATTTAGGCAGTGCTTAGCTGTTTGAAATTACTGAGCTTTAAACTTTGTTCTGTCCAGAAATCTATAAACTCTTGAGTTAAAAATCTCAATTTCTTCACTTTTGAGATGAATAAAAGATGTACAACTCTTTTAGGATATTTTAAATAATATGTTTGTGATTTCCTTTTTTAAACAAAACACTTATTCTTTAAATAAGAATTCATGTTGATGTGGTTTCATAAATATATCTTCAGGAGAATAGTAATTTCTGAAAGTTAGTACACTACTTCCTCATATTCTCTATTAGGTTAAATATTTAATAGTTAAAATATTTGCAGCTGTAGATTTCCTGGACTGAATTAATTTAAGTGAACAGTCCAAGTAGCATCTAATGGTTTATAACTTGACAATAGGAAATTAAAAGAAGATTATAGAAAGTATAAAACTATTTTCATAGGTTTAGGATAGCTGGCATGCTTATGTCTATGTACGAATGGTTGAGGTTAAAGAAATGAATTTAAGCAGATCTGTTATCCATGCAGTTTTATGATGATCAGGCTTGGGCCGCAAAGTCTTGATGAGCAGCAGATGGCAGCAAGGATTTAATGTTTTTTAAAAATCTATAGGTTATTATGCACTACAATAGTTGTTGTAATTTTTGCATCCAAGGTCTGATAATATGAAATTTTTTAAATGGTTTTGCTTTATTCCTGCCATTGTAAGCAAGGAGAAGCTGAGTATCACCCATCCTGGTACTAAATCCTGAATTAATTTACCTAATGTTAACCATTATTTCACCTAAGACTAAGATTAGTTACAACTGTAAATTAACTCTGTGAAGTTCTGTATCTGTAATTAGGATGACTGAGTTCTTAATCCCATGACAGAAGAACATTCAATTGAAAGCAACATGCTTCTACCTGGACTACAACTGAGGAGGTGCATATGAAAAGACTGAAATTAAAATTAAATTTAGCATGTTTTTATTTCATCAGCACAAATAAATCCATATGAAGTCTGAGACAAATCCCAGCTGTAAGAACTGGATATTAATTTAATTGGCTTCTCAAGGTTGCTAGTATTGGAAGTAAACTGGGATATGTTTATTAATATGAATGAGCTACAAAATTAACTCCAGCATGCAAACAAAACTTAAAACTGATCAACTGTCTCTGCCTGACTTTGGGGGAATCTAGAACCCTACAGCTTCTTTACCACAAACAGTATCAGTGGCTTATAGTTTCACAGCAGCACAAAGGAACAAGTCAGTTAATAATTGTTTAGACCTGTGTATGGATAACCAACTGCATATGTTTAAATATAATTAATAAAAATGTTCAATTTGAATATTTGCTATGATTGATTATAGATTTAGGTTTACTTTATTATGCTATATTAAACTTACCTACATTGAGGTACATTGTTATACATAACCTACATTATTATGGCATTTTTAAATAAGTCATTGAAATCAGCTGCAGGGTACATTAGGTGAACAAAACCTTTTCAGTTAGCCTGAGTTTTCCTTGCCTTCCACTCCACTATGCCAATGAGCCCTCACAGACCGTTTCAGTGTGTTGTTTATAGCTACCGTAGTAGTAGTAAAGGTGTTAAATAAGGACTTGGGGGATGACAAAAGCAGATTTGGTGAATGGGTGGATCTTTAGTTCTCAACTTATCTCACAAAGTGATTGTGAAAATTGAAGTTCTATGTACCAGTGCTCTTTAGTGCTTCAAATTCACTTCCCAAAAGGTGCTTCTGGGGATGTGAACATAATTAAAGGGGTTATATTTTTCCCTGGCTCATATGACAGTTGCAGAAGACAAAGTCCCAAAAAAGATTAAATTTCTTTAAAGAATTGCAGACAAGATGCTCAATTGGCACTTCAATGTGCTCCAAGCTACTTTTTTGGAACTAAATCTGAAATGCTTTACGGCCCACCCATGTATGCCATCTTGATTTCATATAGAGGAGGAAAGATATAAAGGACCAAAACATTTTTTTTTTTAAAATGGAATACTGATCTCAAAAAAAATCAAAATTTAAATGGCTAAAATATAATATTCACTTACTTAGCATAATATACACAAACCGGCAAGAGATTCTACTACATGATAATTAAGAAACTTTCAAATCCTTACAATCTATGATGTTAAGACGGAACATGTTTCTGAAAAACTTGTTAGCAACTAGCACATGAGCATACAACAATAATTTTATTTCTTGTATGTTTGCTTTCAAAATAATTATTAAAATAATTAATCACTTTATGCACAAGAGAATAAAAAGTTTTATCTTATTTTGCTGAGTTTTTCTTTTGCTCCCATTTATCTTTCTGAAAAAGGTAAAATCTGATAGTGTACCAATAATACATTTTTAAGAGAATTTACCTGTTAATTTATTTAGTAACAAAAAGTTTGACTTTTTCTTCTATGACAGATGGTCCTATTTCCATACGTATATTATACTTTCCAAGTAACAATTTCCTTTTTGTTCATATTAAACATTACAGTTTGGCAGCAAATCCAATCTTTAAATGCAACGCTAGAATAAGAACTTGTGAATTGTTCTAATTTTGTAATTATCCTTTTGGATCCACAGGGATGCAGAATGAATCTATGGAGACCTGAAAGCCCATGAATTACAAGAATTCCAATACTGTTGCAGAAAAAAAGCATAGTCCAGACTATGACCACAAAAGACTGTGCCACTTTTAAGTCTACAAATGGTGGGCAGTCAAAGGGCTGAGAAGTTCCAAAGTGCAAGAAAAGGCTCTTTTACAGTCCAGGTCCACTTGGGAACCTGCATTACTCTCACATATATTGTTCTCTGGGTGCAGTTCTATAATCCAGCTGTCTGAAGATAGTTTGCACTATAATATTGAATTGTGATTGTTTTGAACATGAGACAATCATCAGAAGGGGATGCTGCTGCTTTTATCAGATTGATGAGACACCGTTCCCAGGCAGCTGATACCTGTTTAAGAGAGAGGAGAGCCACTGCTTTCAAAGGGGCCAGGTCAAAAATTTCTAGGATTCAAATGTCCTGGGGAATCCTCACAAGTGAAAACCAATTTCTCTCTCTTTACTGACACTTTTCCAAACATGACAATCAGATATTTGATCTGAGCGGTAGGGAAAATGGAAGATTTTAACCCACAAATCAGCTGATCCTCAGCATTGGAGAAACAGTGGTTAAGATAATAAAGTTTGGTTTGAAAGAAATGGACTTTTCCATTGTCTAAATCAGAATGATTCTGGGCCTGGAGAAGCAGCAGCATAACCTACCAATTTTTCAATAGGTGCTCAGCTGATTCTAGTCTCTCTGAAAGGTGTTCTAACACAGGTATCAGGAATTGGCAGCTAACTATAGTTCTCTGGCGCATCAGCATTAGATCCCCTTGTGTACAATTCTCCTCACTTCAGATTGCACTATTTTTCTCAGTCATCTGAAGGATCTGCCACTAATACCTCTCCAGGTTGAATCAGCCCTGAATATGGAAATCAGTGCATGCCATCCAACTTGAGCAATGTGCAATATAATCATTTATGTTGCCACACTGCCCTCTAGTGCCCTTGGGTGTGGAAACCAAGAATTTTGGATTTGCTTTATCACAAGCAGTAGTGTGTAAAAAGCTTTGAAATGTGTCAAGGAACTTTTTGCCATATCATGGGAATGCTGATTGGGCAACTGCTGACTTATTACCGTCTCTGGTGTAGACGAGACTCTGCCCTCATGCCCCATCGCGCAGTTGATGCTGCGGGGCGTGGGCAGAGAGCGTGGCCAGCATGGCGCTGCTGGGCTGCCTGGACGATCTGCGGTGGGCCCTGGGGGCGGTGAGTGGCCCTGCGGGCAGGCCGGGTTGGAGCGGGGTAGGGGGTGGAACGGGGACGGGGCCAGCTTTTGGGCACTCAGTCTCTAAAAGGTTCACCTTCACTGTCATAGTCTAAGACAGGCGTGTCAAACTTGCAACGTCGTGCGATGTATCATGACTTTTTCCCCATTGCCAGCAATAGGGTCGGGCACGGTTTTGGAGTGACGCATCCAGCTCATGGGCCGGCAATTTAACATGCCTGGTATAAGGTATAGAAATTGTCCATAACTTTACTGAATATGAAAAATAAGGAACTAACTTGGTTTTTAACAGAGTTACGATTGGAGGAATTTGTTGACTATCACTTGTATGCCAGAAGTTTATTATTCCTGCCAAAGCTTTCTCATTTTTCCCAGTGATGTTGGGAAAGTGCCAACTATCTGGAGCTTAAATGCTGCCCAAATATCTATAAGACAAAACTTGCTCTATAATATATTGTTCAATCCTTCATTTGTATCTTTTTTTTCCTTCCCAGTATAAGGTATAGAAATTGTCCATAACTTTACTGAATATGAAAAATAAGGAACTAACTTGGTTTTTAACAGAGTTACGATTGGAGGAATTTGTTGACTATCACTTGTATGCCAGAAGTTTATTATTCCTGCCAAAGCTTTCTCATTTTTCCCAGTGATGTTGGGAAAGTGCCAACTATCTGGAGCTTAAATGCTGCCCAAATATCTATAAGACAAAACTTGCTCTATAATATATTGTTCAATCCTTCATTTGTATCTTTTTTTTTCCTTCCCAAATTCTATCACCACTGATTTTTTTGCATTCGCAGTTAGATAATTTAAGGAGCAATAATTGTCCAAAGCTTTTAAGTTTCTGTGCAAGACTGAGAATGTGATATAAGCAATAAATAATCTACATAATGATTTGTCTGCATTATGATTACCTAGACAAAAAGATTAGCCCATTCCTTTTTATGTTTCAGAATAGGGCTGGTTATGCCTGCTGACAAATCTCTTTGACAAATCACAGAATGACCAGTGTGTAATCTGAAAAGGGACATCTAAAAGTCTACAGCTATGTACATTAGAGTCTTATCTTACTCCTATTATATAAATGCAAATCTGATCATAAGATTGCTGAAGCGTGCACATTCTGAAATCATTGATTATTTTAAAATGGCAACGAAATATTAGGACTCAGGTAGACTGCACATTTTAACTGCAGCAAATATTATACAATTAGCATATAAAATCACAGTACCAAGATTACAGCAAGTCATAGTTAATGGCAGTTTCAAGAAGAGCAATTATTCAGAGCTGTTTGTTTTTTTGACTATTTATCAATTTAATTTTTAAATACAATAGACATTATCTTAATATATATGAAAACAGAACTTTTATATAAAGACCATACCAGTTATATTTAAATATTATCATGATTTCATAATGTGGTTCATATTGTGACCATGATAACGTGCTTAGATTTCATGGGTGGAAAGATCTCAACAGTTAAAATTTTATTTATTGTGAAATATATGGTAGCAAATATTTCAATAAATTATTGAATTTATTGAATTTATTTCTAGTAAGTCAAGGATATATGAGACTTGATGACTATAAAAAAATTCTATATATTTCAGGGTCTTTTCAAATAATGCATTGATTCTGGATTAATGCTCTAAATTTAATTAATGGGATGAGCATTAAACTCTATAACACTTGTATTTTAATGACATAAATTTCAAATTTGCTAAAGTTGCTTTGCTTTTTTCCAGTAGGATGGTAGAATATAGAATACTTACACATTAATCAAAAGCAGTCTAATTTATATTAACAAATTGACCCAAAAAATAGGCAAATTTATTGAATATTTTGAATGAGAAAAAAACATAAAAATATTTACTTTTTGTTTCTAGATTCAGATAGATTGACATTGGTGTCATGGATCATTTTACTATTACATGCAAACATGCACAATATTACTCTGAATAAAGCAAAACTGCATTTTAATAGCTAGTAACCCTCTGTACTTTTTTTCCTCTTAAATACAGTATCAAGAATGAGCATAAACTCAATTGTTATTAAATTATTATTATTGTACATCACAAGTCAGCCAAGTATTCTGACTTGATTTGGCATTTTTATCTACCTATCAAGTTTTTTTCAAAACCAGGGATAGGCAGATGTGAATGTCTGAAGGTGTACTGTTGTTGTTTTTATTTAATCTTCAATTTGATTCACAGTCTGGGACAGGTAAAAACTGAACAGTTCAGGACCTAACCAAGGACCTAAGAGCTGTTAAGATAACATCTAAGTATATAGGCAGTTCCAAGTAGAGTGGTTTTTTGCAGTCAGAATATTCAGGTCTAATAAGTTCAGGATTTCCATGGATCTATGCATTTCTTTGGGTATCTTCAATGATTCTTATTACTATTGGTACACAATTGCTCAAGTTCAATTTGCAGATTGCAATATTTCATTATTTTTTCTAGCTGTTTCTCTTCAATTCCTGCATGGTATTTCAATATCAATGAAATAGACTTTTCTCTTCTACAATAATGATGTCAAGTGTGATGTGGGCCAGGTGTCTGTTTGGATTTAAAAATTCCACAAGATCTTGACTTGTTCATTTTCAAGAACTTTGTCAACTTGGTGTTCCCAGTCATTTTTGCTGCATTCGAACTCAAACTTCTGGCAAGCTTCTAATGTATAATTTTGGCAACTCAATCATGATATTGTAAATAATCAAGTCTGTGATATTTTGCTGCAGCCACTGATAAGATGATTCACTGTTTCATCTTTTTCATTGAATAAGCGACATTTGCTGTTGTTCTTGATGTGCTGAATTTTTGCTTTCATGGAATTAGTCTGCAAGGTTTATTCTTGAGCAGCCGAAATGAAGCCTTGACTTTCTTCAGAACCCTTTAAGAACTGTAGTTCTTAACCTTCTTTGCTTGTTTTTGCACCATTTCTGTTGTTTTCCCACAAGTTCTTCCACAAATTTAGGGCATTTTATTAGGTTTTTCACTTATGGTAGCCCCATGTCCACTTTCAAGGGTGCAGGATCCTAATCTGGATTGGTCACTGGGACCAAAGGTTTTGTCTTCCAAACTTTCAGACTTGTGCTGGAGCCCATTTTCAGGGAACTTTTCTCTAGAAGAATGTGCTGTTCTGTGCGTGGTATTTATAGTGCCTGTTGTAAGTGGCTTTTTAGATGTTGATTGGGGTGTGTCGATGGCTGGCTTTTAAGTCATAATGACAGGGAAGTGCAACCCCATCCAGAAGCAAATCCGAGGCTCCATGCACCAAAGCCACTCAGTCTTGCCAGGGTTCAGTCAAAATCCATTGTTCCCCCCCTCAGGACTCCACAGCCTCCAGGCATTGTGAGAGGACAGAGATAGTATCATTTGGGTCACCATGTGTAAAAACTAGAGTTGAGTATCACTTGCATATTGATGATACTTCCACCCATGGTGACGGATGATCTCATCCAGCAGTTTCATGTAGATGTTAAATAGGAGAGAGTACCGAGCCTTGCAGGATGCCCTGAGTAATGGGGGGGGGGGTTGGATCTTTCACCATCTACTCCAATTGGCAGTGACCTCGAAGAAAGGAGCTGATCCAATTTAAAACTATACTGCCCAGCCCCAAAGGGCCCAAAAGGATACCATGACTGATGGTATCGAAGGCTGATGAGAGGTCAAGTTCTCTGCACCAAGGACTCCCCCCACTGCAATCATCCCCTAACAATCATACTCTCTTCCCTCCTGGGCTGGTCTCACTCAGCGACTGAATCAGGACTGATTCATTCAAAACCCTCCACTTGACTCCCATTCAGGGTGAGGGTTACATCAGTCACTCAGATGCACCAGTTGTTCCTAGGCTGTTACCCTAGGAGCAATTCACAGATGCTTCGGGCCCCAATCCTCCCCCTTTAAGAGAATAAAATTAATTTAAGGGATTCACAACTGGTAAAACAAGACTTGGAACTGCTTGTTAGGTAATAACTGAGTACATACCTGGGACTTTTCATTAAATTATTGAATAGAGCTATGCTGAATAAACTAATATGAATGGTATAAATGTCTACATTATGGCTTTATACAAATACATAATTGCAACTATATTAATGACAGAAGATAATATGTATAAAAATTAAATGGAAAAAATAATTCTTTGCAGCATTACAATACAATGTATTTAAACACCAAAATATATACAACACACGGTATAATGATCATCTTTTAAGATGCTGTCTTTGATATGACTCTCTCACTGATTGCTTTCTTTTGTCAAAGTTGCTGGTAGCGTTCTCTGCAAAAAGTTGAGCAAGGATAGATTATTCATGACTCCCCATCATTTTGATCTTTGTTGTGAGCCTTTGTGGAACAAAAAGTCAAGAGATTTTTTCCCCTCAGTTTTTAAATAGATTTTATTTCAAGAGATATGCAAGTCAGATATCCCTGTTCTAGAGTTATTTTGTTGTTTTGGCTTCAGACCAGAAGTGTTCATCAGAAGGAGCTGGATTTCACATACAAAGATGATAGGACATGTTAGAGAAATGAATAAGCCATGACCCTTCCTTATTTATAATATTTCAGAGGTAACTGTAGTCACTTTCTCATAACCTCATTTCTATGTTACAAGTGTTTTTTTTCATAAGCCAGCTGTTTCTCATATTGAGGCTTTAGCAATTCAGTACCATTCTTCTCTTTATTCAGATGGGAAAGCTCTGTTAATAAATAACAAAATAATTAAAACAAGGCACCTCTTCTTCCCAGTAGCAGAGTATCTGCCTTGTATATGTGTCTTAAGGCTCATACAGAGTGTAGAAATTATATACTAGTCCTTGAATCTAATGATAGATGGATTGATAAACTTATAATGGCAGAACTAAAATGTTCTGCAAAACAGTTGGTCCTGGATAAAGCTTTAACTGTGTGTTGTATCTTATTTATCTTTTCATCCTTCTACAATTTTTATTTCTATAAGCCACACAGAGTTACCCTTAGGTAAAATAGGCAGGCAATAACTTTTTTAAATGTAGCACTGCTCCTGTAAGGGTCACTGGAATCTGGATTCTCCTGGCCCTCTTTTCTAACCAACCAGGTGCCTTCCCGTTAGTCCATTGTTACAGCTGCCAGTCCATACTAGTCCCATGCTCAGGCACCTCTACTTGCCTGAGTCAGCTGGATTATTGTCGAGCCCTGCGAGGCCGAGTCGGTGTGAGGCGGGGATGCCACCGGCCAACCCTGCCGCCCATCAGCAAGCCCACCTGAAGGGAACTGGTCGCAGCGTTGCTGGCCTCCCCCCGTTTGTCCATTGGTGCTGCTGCGCGGCCGATGCCTGCTCCTCGCGTGTGACGCCATCTCCCGGCGCTTCGTTCCGCACGTGTGACATCATCCTTCGGCACCTCGCAGGGCCAACATTGGACTGGGGGAGAGGCTGATTGCTGGGCCTATTGATGGACGTGTCTGGATGGCCTGCTGGTCTGGGAAGGACGCGGGGAGGGGCTAGGTCTGGGGTTTATGCTTTCCAGGCCAGATGGTAGTTCGATGGATGGGGTTAGATCCAGTGTGGGTGGGGCAAGCATGCTCCCTATGTAAAGGCACTGGGAGCAAGCCACTCTCAGTGTCAACTTTATTCCTGTACGGAATGCATTAAATTTCCGTTTGTCACTCGTTCCTGCTTGCCGGCTATTTTGTGGAGTTCCAAGATAGGATGACCTGACAATTATGCTGTCTTGTCATTCCAGCCTGTCCCTCGTGCAGCCTCCTCCCAATAGGCAGGTCGCCCCTCTCATGTGGCCACCCGCTGCCTGGCTGGCCATTGCATACAGCGCAAATCAGTTGGAGACACCTGGGCTGATCCTGGGGCCTTAGCAGAGCTCCAGCAGCACCATAATTCCAGCTGACTCCCCTGAAGGCCTGTGCACTGCTGCTGGCAACAGCTGAGGCTGCCAGAGCTCCAGACTTGCACGTCCTGTTGCCGGTGACAGCAGAGGCCACTGGAGTCCAGATTTGCACCTGCTACATCTGCAGAGCTCCAGCGTCGCCACTGCAGCTTCAACTCGCCCCCCACTACATAATTTTTTTTTAAAAAACCCTTTAAATCCAAGCTACCAGTCCTTCATTATAAAGGAGAGGTACATTCAGCACAACCAGAGATAAACTCTGTGTGAGGAGCTTTTATTCAGTCAAGCAACCAGTTTTCTTTCCTTTCCCTTTGTGAGGTCATGCACCCATCAGCATTATTATGAAGCATGACCTCAAAGGAAAACTGATTAGCTGAATTAATGTTACTCAGTTTTATCTAATTTTCAATTATTGGTAGAAATGTAAGCACACATTGAGGGCGGAGATGACAGACTAAGGATCTGAGGAACTTTGTGGTGAGGTAGATAGAGAGCTGTTGCTAAAAGATCTGTGAGGGACACAACTTTCCTTATATAGGGACAGTGTGACCCTGATTTGCCAGGGAGGGATGTTTCCTGGCTGAGCACCTTTGTTGAGCCTTCCTCTTTTTGCAGTGTGCCCTTGCATTGTTGGGGGAGGTGTTAGGTTTGCCTCCATGACTTCTGAGGACAGCCATAGCTGCCTCTTCTGGTTGCTAGGCAACACTGCTTTCATTGACGCCATTTTTTTTAGCTGAATCCCCTCAGGCTAAGGATGCTTCTGTAACTCCTCTCCATCCTCCAAGAATCTGAGCTGGCCATGACAAAGTCATTTGGCTGAGACTGTGATGGAGCCCTTGAAGTCTCAGAAGAACATAAACTTTGTAATTAAAGAATTTGCTTTGTGGGAGCCAGCTGCCATGTCTATCCTTAATCCTGCAAGTTACACAAACCCATCTTTTAACACTTCTTCATAGAAATATGGCAGAGGGAGATGTAATGAGAGAGCTTTATTTCTGGCTGGAGTCATATCCAATTTAATGTGCTTGCTGCAGTCTGCCTATTTGCTCTAAAGTACTTAACAGTAGTTGTGGCAAAATGTTTTGACTATACATTTTGAAAAAGAAGTTAACTATATCAAACTATTATCTATCTTACATTATAGCAGCTTCATGTATTAGTTTTCTATTGAATCTGTACACGCCTTAAGTAAATAATATTTTGAGTTCAGACAAATTATAGTGAATTTAGATTTTTAGCCACGATCCTTAAACAGGCTGATTACAAATGAATCTGTTGATAGTAGTTACTTTGCTACCTTTTCCTCTATTTGTAAAAAATCTGGAAAGAATAAAAATTTAATCATATGCTCTAAACAGATTTTTAAATAATATTAACCTTTTACATAATGCATATAATTGTACAAAACTATGATATCCCAAAACTATAATCTGGAAGAACTATATTAAATGTTTATTTAACTTATAAATACTAAATTTCTGGATAGGTTGGTATTTGAAAATAGTTACAGTTCAGGTCAATAAAAATTGCTTGAATGTAAATTACAGAAAAGAATTCATTTTTACCTGCTTTGTCTCTGTAGCAAACAGCACATAATGGATTGGGTGTTTTTTTTGGTAAACTTTAAATCAGGCTGATAAAACAGGAGCTAAATCTGGATTTACTTGGGATATTTATTTATTCATTTAATGCTGGTGTCTGGGAGTCAGAGAAAAATAACAGATTTTCATAGACTATACAATTTTGCCAGATTGTATCTATCTTTTTAAAGAAAATATCAGCGTGCTGATCCATACACAATTACTGAGCTGAGGAAACTATTCCAAATTTTTATTCTCAAAATATAATTTAATTTCTTCATAGCACTCCACAAAACTTTTGAGGACTTTCCCCCTAGCTCAATCACATCACATTGTTGTGCAGCAGCAATCTGCTGTAAATTGATTCAACCTCCTGCAATAATGCAAAAAATTCTCTCTTGTGAGGGGGTCAAGAAGCTGTTATAAATTCACTGTTTTTGTAACAATTGTCATTTCATCTTTGTCATTTTGTGAATCCTGCCCCGGCACACAACACCCCCCCCCCGGTTGATAATGGATTATGCAGTGAAGTGGCATAACTGGATATCCAAATACTTTCCAGAAACAATTTCACAAATCTGACCTCCCCCCCTGCATTGGGTGTGCCACCTGTCACAGACACAACTTTAGACATATCAACACTTAAGATCATTTTTAGAGTAATGTTGCATATTTCATTCCCTGATGTACACATTAGCACCCTTCCTAGCTTTACCAGCTCTTCTAAAAAGTTGTGGTGTGTCACCTTTGACACGTGTCACAGGTTCGCCATCACTGGCTACAGTCTAACATCCTCCAGCTTGCCTGTAGTTCTGAAGAAATACAAAGCATGTACAGACAGCCTGGTTTTTAAAACATGCTATGAGAAGATTGGCTTTGCAGTCACTGTAAGTACTTTCTCAATCCTCTTTGTTTAAAAACATCCACACTGCTACCAAAAGATATATTACAAACATGCTTAAAAAGAAAGGACAATAGCATAGATACATAATAAAACCTTTTTTACCCAATAGGATTGCACATTTCTATGGCAGAAAACCTAGCATTGTTCAAACATTTTTTTTAATGAAAACCTAGCTCCTAATGAAGAGGTTTTAAGAATGATTCCTGAATTATGCTCACATCTTCAAAGGTGTATTTAATTCACTTAGCTCGCTTTCCTTTCTATTATTTTCCCCATCTGTCCTTCCAAAAGCTGCATTTATTTTTAGCCATAATTTGGTTATGGTGTAAAGGACAGTAGGACTTTACAAACTATGTTTAGCAGCACCCTTGCAAACTCTTTCTAATAGTCAATTTCATGATCTAGCTAGCTGGATAGAAAGATACATTCAGACATTCCCTCAAGCAGCAAAATGTCTTCAATTGGTAAAGCAAGCCCGTATTGCATTCTTACATTTTCCATGTGAGATGGTTAATCCTGTTTTGAATCATTACAAAAAAGTACGGGAGCAAGAAAAAATTAGCCCAAATACATAGACTGCTTTGGAATGCCTTAGGCATTTCTGAAGTTAGAGTTGAGATTTTACACTTGTTATTTTGGCACTACTATATTTGAAGATTTTTTTTTAAAGATATGGATTAGTATACCACTGTGCTAAAACAGAAGCAGAAGAGGCTGATCTGCAGATGTGCAGAAAGAGAAGAGCAAAAGTCTTTAGGGATATCAGGAGGGCATTCTTAATAGAGGTTCTGGTCTGTGGATAGTTTTTTTCTGGATGTATGACGTATGTGGCTCTTTCAAGGCATAATGATTTGTCTTAGGCACTTTTAAAAAAAATAATTTCTGCCAATACTTCTAAAATGTTTAGAATGGAATTATAGTCTATTGGCTTCCTGTATGACTTTCAGCAAGTCAGGTGGTAAAATTGTGTAAAGAACATGAAAGCTAGAGGCAAGTGCATTAATCTTTAATGTATTAATTGGTTGGAACATCTATCAAGCCTACTAATTAAATTTCAAAGTGCATTTGCTTTTGGAGTTTTATCTATTAGACGGATGGCAATTTAATTAATGTGTTTTGGTGCTTGATCAAATTCCACTCACAAAAGAATCAGGTGGATATACATATAAAACAGGCCCTCTGGTGATCAGATGGATGCATGGTTCCATTAGTTTTATGACAACACATGTCAGTGACTGACAAATGTTTTTTCAAATGTTTTTTGACTCCCTAACTCAGTCCAAAGCCCTAGTATTCCTAGTATTCTATTTGGATGGAGATTCCCATCCAAATAGAAATGCAATGACCATTGTACAGCTGAAAGCCTGAAAATGATTTTAGGTGTTAGAAGGTTTTTTTCCTCCTCTTACCCTAGCTCAAGACCTCCTGTTCAGACAATTTATGGCAATTGGAGGAAAAGGCATGTGGCAACATGGTTGGGGACAATTACTGCTTGGCTCCAGTTGGTGAGACAGTATACTGTGGGTCTATCCCTTCTGTCTGGTCCCATGTTCTGCAAGACATGTTAGCTGCAGCCATCTTGTTCTTTTTAACTGTTGTTTGACTCCTTCACAGGTGACCTAGAAAAGGACTGGTCCATCCCTAATTTAGAAATTGTAATTAAAAAGAATTGAAAGGAATCAGCTCTTGTATTTTCATGCATAGTGGGCAATTCTCTTCACAGAGGGCATACACTCTATTCTATGTGCAATCAGCCAAAAACCAAATAAGATCAGAACAAAAATTAAATTTTGATTTAATTTAAATTAAACTCAATAGTGTTAATAGGACTCCCAATAGGTTTTAATACTTTGTACTGACCTGGTCAGGGGATGTAATGGCTCAGTGGTTAAAGACTCTGAACTTGTCAGCTTTTTAGCTGACAACTTGGGTTCGAGACACAAGTGCTACATAACAGGATGAGCTCCCATTGCTTGTGCTAGCTCCTGGTCAGCTAGCAGTTCGAAAGCATGCGAATGCGAGTAGATGAATAGATACTATTTTGATGTGAAGGTAACAGTGCTCTGTGCATCTCTGCGTATAGTTATATTGGCCACATGACCATGGGAAATGTCTTTGGACAATGCTGGGTCCCTCGGCTAAGAAACAGAGATGAGCATCGCCTCCTAGAGTTGGACTCAACTGGAAATGAGAAACATTTACCTTTACTGATCTGATATTAAAAATTATAGTTGCTGATACAATTTATCGCTCTATGTAAAATGTAATTTTTAATTGCAATAGTGCAGAAGTGGCAATGAAGCAAAGCAGAAATTCTACAATTTTATCACTAACTGATAGAAGCCATATGCATATATATATACACATATACATACGTACATATATATATATATATATATATATATATATGTGTGTGTGTGTGTGTGTGTGTGTGTGTGTGTGTCAAGTGTTTATTTTTTAGATTGCACCCTGTAAACCCAAATATGGGAGGAAGGAATCATTCTTTCCTTTTGCTTGTTTCAGCTCAACCCAGAGCCATCCTGCAAGCACAAATATATATATATATGTTGTTTAAAATTGTTGACAAAGAAATAAGGGATTTGTGAGTTAAGAAACTCGAAATGGCTATATCAGAAATCCCTTATTTCTTTGTCAACAATTTTAAACATATATATATATATATATATATATATATATATATATATATATATATATATATATATATATATATATATATATATATATATATATATATATATATATATATATATATATATATATATATACACACACACACACACATACATACATACATATATATATGTCATTAAAAATGCGAATCCTGGGCATATCAATAAAAATATAAGAAAAACGAACACCCGGATAAAAATAAACAGGACCGTTTAATATAAATAAGCCTGTAAGTAAAAGAGTTACTGAGCTTTCATCAGCCAAACTACTGACATCATCAGAGTTAGAATGCTAGGTGATTAGGGAACTTGCCTATATACAGCTGCCTGTCCCTGTGCCCGGCTTCTCAAGCGTGTCATCGGCCCATTAGTTATGTTAATCTGCAATGTGTTAAGTTGATTCTCAACTGGCAGCCTGTTGGTGGACCTGATGATTGCATTCCGATCCTCCATCGCTTTTCTGGCGCGTGTGCAGATGCCTGGGGGATAGCTGTCAAGCCATCTCTGCTCCTTATCTCTCCTCCCTCTCATTTTGGAGTGATCTCTCAATCTGCATTTCAAATGCCCTGTGGGGCTGTTATCCTCTCCTAAGGCTGCCGTTGTTTCATCCGTAGCTCCCACTCCCTGATCCTGCGAAGAACAACTATTTGGATGTTCCTGCTTCATATTCCCCCCTTTTTTTGTCTCTCCTTCCGAGCCGTTCGTCGCTCTTGCCGCCTTACCTGCAGCCCTGTCACTCCAGTACTGCCAGTTGCTATATCGTTGTGGTGTCACCTGCCTCCCCTCCTCTTTTGCTAATTCGCTGTCCTCCCTAGGGATCGCAGCTTCCCCATTTGTAAAGCCATGGTCTTGCTTTTGCACCGTGTGGGGTGGCCATCTACTCCGTGGATTACCACATTGTTTCTCCCACCTTCTGAGAGTCTGGTATGCTGGTAGGAGGTCATATAGACTGCATATATTGTGACCATGAAAACCACTTGCCTAGTTCAGCTCCCTGGGCCTTGACATTTTATATGTATTACTGTATCCTGATTCATTTAAGTCACGACCTTTTGACTCCATGGGCTACATCTGTTGTGAGATTAGGAGCCAGACTGCATATGCAGATGCATATATCCATGCTATATAATATGTACATTAACCTCCCGAGGGGAAACACTGGGAGGAAAGAAGGAACTGAATGAGTGATGAATCCAACTTTCCCACCCTATCAACAATTCTGCCGCCAGACCAGATTTCCCATAATGGTGATCTTGATATTGTTATGCCAAGAACAAGCTTTACAGGCAGATGTTTCTAGATCGGTCCTTTCTGGAGGATATAAACGAAACAATGTCCAATGAGCAATTCCTCAGCCAATGCATACAATATTCAGGAAAGTAATAAATACTGAAATATAAAGCTATAAGATTGATAACTATTTGTTTTCATAGAAAAAAAATACAGACTATCCCAAGAAGTGTTAGATGAGCTCAGGAATGCAAAACCTAAGGCCATATCACTAACTATAGCAAATCGGTAGATAATAGGTCATTGATATACTATATAACGGAATAGTGATTATTTAACCTTCTAGGATGGAGTGGATTGCTTACCACCACATTCAATCTAAATGCGCATATTCAAGTACTTTTTTTTTCTAGATCTGGATTTATTATTTTGTTTAATTTCACATGTGCCACCCCAAGAATGATCTCATCCCAACAATTATCTCCTGCACAAAAAAAGAACATTTGGAAGTCTGAGGGAAAAACAGCACAAGTCTGCCACCTGGAGTGAGTCTTCTATAAGATCAATAAATGACTTTGAATAATGATTTTATATACTGTAATACAATTGATGTACATCAGGGGTTCTCAACCTTGGCAACTTTAAGACTTGTGGACTTCAACTCCCAGAATTCCTCAGCCAGCAAAGCTGGGAGTTGAAGTCCACAAGTCTTAAAGTTGCCAAGGTTGAGAACCCCTGATGTACATCATACTTTGCTAAGTGTAAAAATCCTATGTATATTCTACAGGCAAATCACAGGGAGGCCAATGCATCTTTCCCTGAAGTACAGGTAGTTCTCGACTTTCAACAGTTCGTTTAGTGACTGTTCAAAGTTACAACAGCACTGAAAAAAGTGACTTATAACCATTTTTCACACTTGCAACCATTGTAGCATCCCCGTGGTCATGTGATCAAAATTTGGATGCTTGGCAACCGACTCATATTTATGATGGTTGCAGTGTTCCAGGGTCATATGATCACCTTCTGCAACCTTCTGACAAGCAAAGTCAATGGGGAAGCTAGGTTCACTTAACAACCAGGTTACTAACTTAACTGCACTTAACAACTATGAGAAGATTAGGCAAAACTCACTTAACAAAGTCTCACTTAGTAACATAAATTTTGGGCTCAATTGTCGTAAGTCGAGGACTACCTCTATGTGGCTTAATTTTGCAGTGTAACAGAAGAAAATGTGGAGAACCTTTCTTTCCAAAAGAGATTACATTTTGACTTTGAATAATGATTTTATATACTGTAATACAATTGATGTACATCATACTTTGCTAAGTATAACATCCTATGTATATCCTATAGGCCAGTGATGGCGAACCTTTTACAGACCGAGTGCCCAAACTGCAACCCAAAACCCAGTTATTTATCGCCGGGTGCCAGGTGGGCGTGGCCCACTGGGTGGACGTGGCTGTGGTGGTCATGGTAGATTAGGTGGGCGTGGCCAAGGTGGGCGTGATCACCTCAATGTTGCTTGTGGGGAGGGACACCTATGGGGGCCGGGTAGGGTTGTGGGAGATCCAGGGGGTCTCTGGCAGGTGGGGCGGTGGGCAGGAGGCTCGTCCTGTGGGGTGAGGCAAGGCAAGGCAAAGCGAGGCAGGGCAGGGGTGCCATTGTCACAGGGCAAGATGAGGCAGGGGCCAGGGTGGCTGCTGCCTGATACTATCAGCCCCTGCACACAGAGGCCAGTGAGCACATGGGTGCTGGGATACATTCAGTCATGTGGGACCTCGGCAAGTTAGTGGGCAGCTGGTTGAAGTGGGACGGTTGCCATTTCCAGGGCATGGCGCGCGTGCCCACAGAGAGGGCTCTGAGTGCCGCCTCTGGCATGCGTGCCATAGGTTCGCCACCACTGCTATAGGCAAATCACAGGGAGGATGGATGAAATAACAAAAAAAAAACCCACTTAATCTTTGTTCCATTTTTAGAGGAGAACTAGTTCACCTTAACAATGTATTTGGCATTGATGCTGTTCAGTTACTTTTCTAAGAAGGTAAATGGGATTCTGCTTTAATGTTGTCAAAGGATCTCTCTATCAAAAGCTTCCTTATAAATTAAGTATCTTTGAAGCCCCCACCTGTCCTTGTATTAATTTGTTGGGCTGCCCTGAACTCATGCAAATTCCAGGGCTGACTTGAAATCTGTCAGTGCATTCCCAGGATGTTATGAAGCTCCTGTGAGTTTGGGGAAGATGGGCTAATTAACTAGCAGCACTTTGTTTTTTTCCAGGATCTACAAAACAGGCAGTTTTACACAGAAAGGAACGCCTCTTCATCTCACACCTCCTGAATTTTCTCCTGGTTTTTGTACAGGAAAAACCAGAGAACGCCATCACTCCTCCTCCTCCTCCTCCTCCTCCTCCTCCTCCTCCATTACTTTAAGAAGCATCTATGCTGCTTCCTTTGCACAGTGGTTATAGGAAGGAAACTGGTGCAGGGAGAATGAGGGCAGAGAGGTACCAGCTTGTAGCTGCTTTTTACAGGCTCATTTCCTCAGCCTCAGAGTTCTAATCCTGCTTTAGGCATGGTATGAAAGCCAACTGGGTGGCTTTGGACCAAGCACTCTCTCAACCCCAATCCACCTCACAGGGTAATTGTGGGAAAATAGGAGGAATCTTCATTTAGTATTAAGTATGTTCACCACCTTGAGCTATTTACAAAAATAATAAAGACAGCTACAAATAAATAAATCTTCAATTAACACTGCCTGAAAAAATAACCGAAGTTACAATGATTGTCCTTTCTAAAGTCCTGTTTTTAAATCAAGCACTTCCAAATATTGTACCATTACTTATTCCCTTGGTTTTCTGTAGAGCAAATGGTTTTCATTTTTACATAATTATAACAAATAAAAACATGGTAAACCACACAATGTAAACCAAAGCTTGATGAGGGCTTACGCATACCAAATATTTAAAAAGTACTTTGATGCCGTTTAGTTAAGGCAATTCATATAATGAGGAAGTCAAATAATATTTTTTTTGAAAAATAAAATTCTTTTATTAAAACAATCAACATTGAACATGAAAACATATTATGCAGCAATCATCATGGCACCTGATATACAATACTAAGTATTAGTCTTTGAAAACGTCTGAATTAGTAAGCCTTTTTCCACTCCTCGCGTCTAGCCTCAACTATACTCCTGTTACACTTTGTTTGATTGGTGTTTCTCTTATCTGGTTCCATATTAATGTGATCAACATTAAACATAAGATCCTATTGCTAAGCAGTCATCCTAGAACATAGCATACAACATTAGGTATTAATCTTTGTAAACATCTGTTTTAGTAAACGTTCTTCCCTCCTCCCTTCCATCTTCAAGTATACTCCGAATACATTTTGTTTGATTGGTGTTTCTCTTATATATGGTCTATCTACTGTATCTAGTCTATCACCTATTGTTTGTTTGCGCTTCTGAATTGACTTCATCCCATTACTAGTGCAATCTTTTATAGTCCCTAACCAGAGGTCCTGAGGTAAAAGTTTCATATCCTGAGGTATAGATTCAGTCCGCTTTAACACTATTAAAGCAAACAACATTAGTTATAAGGTTATGTTAAGAGGCATTAGCTATAGAACATATACTATAGAACATATACATTCAACTATCAATTCTAAATTGAAGCACAAGAGATTTTTAAAAAAATATTCAGGAAGAGAATTTTGGAGATGAACTGAAATATTCTCTTTGAAGTTTTCTGAGACATAGGATTTGCTTTAAATCTATTTTAGTAAGTCATCATTTACAGTAGCTGATTAACAAAATAATTCATAGATGGCTTACACTAAAATTGCATCATGTAAACGAAGTTTTCTAGATTGCGTAGTAGGGGAATTGAAAAGGATGATCTAAGGATCTGTTGAAAGTTTTGTTCTTTTCAACATCTATTTCTTGTCTGCCAAGGCATGAAAACAAAAAAGCAAGATACATACACGTGTACATAATTTTTTAAAAAAAAATTTAAAAAGCAAAACAAAAAGGATCTTTGTAAAAGAATTAAAAGGGAGTTCTGGCAGCTCTCTCCCCCCCCCTTTCTCCGCCAGCTACTAATTACTTGCACATTTTTAATCTCCTACCTGTTTGGGTCATTTTAACCATTATTACAAGTAAAACAGTTTCTTCAGTTCTTCTATTGGGAGTTTCTCTTTTTTCCTAAACAATCCCCCGTAATCTAAGCTTGCCTTGCAAGGGTGGCACGCTGTACTATAAGGCCACAAGTCTTAAAGTTGCCAAGGTTGAGAACCCCTGCTATAAGGGAACCCTTCCTGACCGAATAGTCGTCATTCTCCCGTCGTTGTTGCAAATCCTTCAATTCCCTCGTCTTCCATCCTGGACTGAGGAGCCAAGTTTCTCTTTTCCAAGGCTGTGTGTGCCTGAGCTTTGCCTGAACAGCGAAGAACCAACCATTGCCAACTCAGCACCGTTTCAAAAATCTTTCTCGGAGACTCCCGCGGGCGAAAGGCGACAGCAGACCCTGGGCCTCAGTTGTCTGGCCGATCTGCAGAGTCCTCTCCTGCTCCTTGACGCAGCCTGAGCAAAAGCTCAGGGCTGGAAGAAGTTCCTTCTCGTCCCGCCGCCCCCCCGCCCCCCCCGCCCAACAAGGTTTCGAGGCAACCGCACCACCTTCTCCCTTGCAGGATACTTGGTATAATCTGTGAGTCACAATCCTCCCCCTTGGCGTGACGCCCAGCCCGGTGGGTTGAGGTTAAGGGGGAGGGGGGGGAGACAAAGCTGCCCATCGGAGGATTTGTCGGGGAGGGGAGGGCTTGGGGGTGGGGGTGGGAGGAAATCAGTGTTGATGACACTATGAGGTAGGAGGTTGCTGAAGCAGGATCGTTTACACGAGGGGCTTAGGCAATCTCTGAAGCTCTTTTTTGCCCCACTTAACTTCGCTTTGGGGGTAGATAGGCGTCTCGTGTAGTTGTTGTCCTTTAGGTGTCCCGTGGTATTTTTTTATCTTCCCCAACCCTCTGTCTAAAGTAGTAGTAGATTCAGTATGGTTGGGACAGCTCAGCCTCGGCCCACGTACAGCTTAACAGATTCCACTCCTGCCCGGACAATTTGGGTCTACCGTAACGGGGATCCGTTCTACTTGGGGAGGAAATTTATCATCAGCCCTCGATACGTGCCCACCTTTGAAGCCTTCATGATCCAGCTGAATGAAGGTGTGCCAACACCCTTCGGGGTGCGGAAGCTCTATACACCCAGTCAAGGGCATATTATTACAGACTTACCGGAATTGCAGCAGGGAGGTAGATATGTGGTTGCTGGCAGGGAGAAGTTTAGGAAGCTAAAGTAAGTATGACGACCGGACCATTGCAGTCCTTTTGGATCTTACAGGTTTTGCTCAGGTTATCCCAAGGTGCAAAGTTTCATTGTCTCTCCTTCCTCTTCAGTTTTACTAGATAACAATCCAGCGGGTACAAATTTCAAAAGAAAATCTGCACGGTGCTAATTTTAAACCTTTATCCAGTACTGCCAAAGGGGAAAAAAAAGATGCTGGTAGCAGAGTTTAGCATAAAACTGAAAATATTAGTGGAAAATTCAAAAGTCTTTGTTGCAAAGTTTTTTTTTTCCCTGCACCCTTGTGCTAGGTCAGGGGTAGGCAACCTCGGCTCTTTTATGACTCATGGACTTCAACGCCCAGAATTCCTGAGTCAGCATAGCTGAATTCTGGGAGTTGAAGTACATGAGTCATAAAAGAGCCGAGGTTGCCTACCCCTGTGCTAGGTGAATGCATTTTGCAGTTAATGCAAAGTTGCCTTTGCAGTATTCATAATCTGCATTAGAAACTGATATTAAATCAGTGGATTTATAGCTTGCCTGATAAATACTAGGGATTAAAAGCGGCAAATAATGGTTTTAAAATCCCATAAAATAGAAAATGTCTCAAATTGTTAGATAATCTAGAATTCTTATGTAAGAAATATTAACTTCTTTATATTTTGCTTTTTGCACTGTGTTTTCATAGGCGGTCCATTTTTGGAAGTATATAATAGTCCTGCACCAACACAACCCAATTTGCTAATTTGATACTCCTTATTCCTTTCTCTGCCTTGGTTTTATTTAATTATTTAAGGCTCAAGTGCAATATGAAATTCAGTCTGCTCTCTTCCCCTTGCCAAAGAGCAACAAAGACCCTTCAATTTGATCTTTGGCCAGAGTTTTTGCCATTGATTGTTGTGTGATCCCAAGCTATTGATTAGTTCAGAAAAAAACGGGTAATTCGCTAACCAAGCGATGTGTTTGGGAATATAGCCAATGAGTAGAGAGCTTTTACATGCTTTTTTCTGGAGCAAGGAAATTAAGAACAGAGGCACTACAGTATAGGCCAATAAGTGGATCTCTACCTTGGGTCACTTACTTTCTGCTTGTTCTTAAAACAGCGGAGAGTGATTAAAAACTCTGATTTGGCTTAAATAACAGCTAATTTTAGGGGGAGTTGTAGTGATTGGATTGCCTGTAAACTAGTGGCCAGCTGGTAAAATCACTTGCTTACATCAATTTAACAACTGCCTACATTGTATTGAAAGAAGTAAGATTCATTTTTATGATAATATTTCATTGTTCACTTAGTTAAAATATGTTATTACTATTAAAAAACTGGAAATGACTTCCGATATATTATACACAGTATTCTAAACCTGTTCTCAAAGTCTTTTGTCTATATACAAAATTATTCATAATTAAGACTCATTAGAATCATTGAGACTCACACATTATTGACCATTCAAAGTTACAACAGCACTGAAGGATGACTTATGACTGTTTTTCACAGTCACAACCTTTTCAGTATCCCCAGGATCATGTGATCAAATTCAGACCCTTGGCAACTGGTTCATATTTATGACCGCTTCAGTGAATTTTTGATTTAAAAAAAATGGTAAGATTTTGGCATTAGCATTTTAAAGCTTAATTAACAAAAAACAAGGTCTTGGTAAAAATATGACTACCCAAGTTCAAGATGATCTGATGAAAAATACCTGGTTTTAAAATTGAGAAAATGGTTAGATATTGTCTTGACTAATATGA
This sequence comes from Bothrops alternatus, assembly GCA_034064705.1. Taxonomy (NCBI): domain Eukaryota; kingdom Metazoa; phylum Chordata; class Lepidosauria; order Squamata; family Viperidae; genus Bothrops; species Bothrops alternatus. The sequence goes on along the minus strand of JARGCV010000031.1, from coordinate 1,599,370 downwards.
ATTGTATGTTGTCAAAATTAACTATGTCAAAGTATGGAATGAAGTTGAAAAGGATATGTTTAGATAGAAAAAATTTGCAGTTGGGAACTGTGATTAAGATAAATATTTTACCTAGAATGTTATTTTTATTCCAGACTACCTTGACTGATGTAGCATTTAAGCAGTGGCAAAAAAGATATTTCCAAATTTGTTTCGCAAGGCAAGAAAACAAGAATTAAATACCAAGTGCTGCAAGATACTAAGGAAAGAAGAGGGTTAGGACTATCGAATTTGAAACTGTATTTTGCAGCTTGTTTTTTTTTTTTTTAGTATGGATGAAAGAGTGGGTGTCTCTAGGAAATAGGCCGTTATTGGAATTGGAAGGACATAATTTAATATTTGGTTGATACAGCTATTTGTGGTACAATAAAGTTAAGGTGAATATAGATTTTAAAAATCATTTTATTAGATATGCCATATTGAGAATTTGGAACAGATATAAAGCAAAATTGTCTCCTAAAATCCATTGTTACTCCAAGGACACTTTTGAGAAGGGAAATGATATTTAAACAAAAATGGTTAACTTATGTTGATCTGCTGAGTTGGAAGGTTTTACATGCCATTGGTTTCCCTATGCTCAGTTAATGAGAAGATTTAAGCTTGATAAGAATTAAGAATTTGAATATGGTAAGACTAAATTTGATGTGTAGTTGTGTACAAATGATCGTATTATTTCTGTGTACGCTTTTATTGAAAAGGAAATAGGATGAACAAATTAAAATCTGTATGATAAAATGGGCATCAAACTGAGGGTACATTTTTCATTTTTGGTGGACATGCAAGAAAGTTAGGAAATATTGGGATCAAGCATATATTCTGATGCAGAAGATTTCAAAAGTTAATGTACAATTGAAACCAGAGATTTTTCTTTTGGATTTAATTGACATGCAAATGGAAATTGTCTTATGGAACTTTGCTTTTATATACACTATGATAACAGCAGTGAGACTTTTACATGCACAAAGGTGGAAAGACTTACAAATACCTATAAGGGAAGAATGAATGGTGAAGCTGATGGAATTGATGGAGATGGTGAAATTGACAGCTTTGACTAAAGAAAACACTGACTTAATTCTACTTGGAAACCACTTTTGGGATTTTTGTGAGAAATTGAAAGAAATGAAATGTTAATTTTGGGATCTGATGATTAGAATTATGCAGTATGATATGAATAATATGGATGGATGGATGGATGGATGGAAGGAAGGAAGGAAGGAAGGAAGGAAGGAAGGAAGGAAGGAAGGAAGGAAGGAAGGAAAAAGTGATCAATCTCTATTGCTCAATACTGTTAAATAGAGCTCTAAACAGAGCCACAAAAATATATAGTGGCCCAATTCCCACGACATGTTTAACTTGAAAAGTGAGTTGAAGGTTTTGTGTGTCCTAAGAATAACAAAGGGTCTCTTGACAAGTAGGAAGTTGGATTTAATAAAAAAATTAGCTCAGTTGTACAAAAACTAATTTCTCATAGTCATCTAACTCCCTTCAAGTCATACAAACTATTTATCTGAGAGTTTATTTCTGAGCTTCTGTTGTTGGGACTTCAATTCTTGAGTTGTTTGTTTCTCTGTGTACCTTCTATCTCCTCCACAGAGGGTCACCAAAAGTAAAAAGCTTTGTTAGAAATGTATACAAAGAATGATTAATAATAAAAACTGATCCTGTAAAATAGACATAAATGGGAGTTAATCATCTCTTTAGCCTTTAGATCAAAACCATTTCTCATGCTTATATTGTTCATCCTTTTGGGGATAAATTATATTGAAATTCAATGGCTTATAAATTTCTCAATTGTATATAAAGATATGAACAGTGAAATTATTTTTCTTGAACTAACATTTGTAAATAATGACATTTGAAGTAAACCAACACTTCAGCCCAAATTGTTTATTAATGTATTGTTACTTTAGCTTTTTTGTTGTTGTTGTTGCAGAGTTATTTTCTATGAAATATCTATGGTGAGAACCCTAGTAGTATGGAACGTGGATTTTAGTGGACTAGTAAATAGCAAAATCTGTGCATACTGTAGTGAGTCAGAAACCGATATAGATTTAGGGTTAGGATTAGATAATGATATATATTAAGATTTATAAACTAAGTCAGACCTATGTATCTCCCTATTATTCCTGTTCTTCTAGCGTTTATTACTACATACATTTTTTTCTCTAGTAGCGGCATAACTTAGTTCTGGCATTTGATTGAAGAGAATCTGAGTACATTGAGCTTCTACGTAAGGCAAGATTGCTCTATTGGACCAGATTTCTCTTTTGGATCCTATTTACAAGTTGATTGACAAATTAATGAAAATGTGATGTGTTATACTTTTCCGCAGTTACTCTGATATAGGGACAAAGAAACCTCAAAGAAAGAAGAGGGATGAGGTGGTGAGTATCTCATCAGTGCCATGTTCAATAATTTTCTGAAGGAAACAGTGACTTCATTTTATCAATTTGTCATGTACCAACTTAATTTAATTCACTATGTTGTGGTTTAGTAAAATGTAGAAATCCTGAATTTATTTTACCACTTTATATGCCATAGAGAGTTCACATATTTAACCTACATTTGATTACAATGCAGCACAGTAAAAATAAGTGCTATAATTGGTTTGTAAACCATAAATATGAATGAATACACAAACAATAAGTTGCAGTCTTTGGAAGAAGAAAACAATTTGATCCTTGAACTACAGAGCCCATGTATATAATCTGGTGATTTGTATAATTATGAAAATACCTTCATGCTTCACAGGAATTGCAGGCCTATTGATAGTTTAAAACTATGCTATATAATGGAAAAACACTCCTCCTCCTCCTCCATCAGCATCTCTGAGGGCCAAAGAAAGAACATGACAGTGACCTCTCTAGAGGTGCACATTAAGCTGTAATGTGACACAATCTGTTGTAAGATCCTAAACACTGCATTTTATTCAACAATCCAAGGATAGTCAATCTGTGGCTTGGTGTAATATACAACACCAATCATAGAATTGTGGAATTGGAAATATCCATATCAGCACCTTAGATGAAGCTAGAGAATGTACAAAACTTACTCAGAAACTTCCAGTGGAGCAAACGTTGCAATGGATTCAACATTCCCTGCACAGCACAATTCAAAATATTTCTAACCTTTTAAAATAAAAACAGTAGGGAAAAACATGTCCCTTGCTTGCTCCCTTGTTTTTCACCACAAAAGTAGATAAGATGAGGTTCATGCTGACTGTTACCTATGATATGTACAGAAAAATGGTCATAGGAAAGACTTTGTGCTTATACAGACAGTCACGAAACCTAGAACAGCATAGAGAAAGAACAATAGTAAATGAGGTTCATTTTGACACAGCTTGCAAACAGAAGCTACAAAAATAGACTTCTCTCCCAACTTGATTTCCCCCCCCCTTTCCCTACACCAGTGATGGCAAACCTTTTAGAGACTGAGTGCCCAAACTGCAACCCAAAACCCACTTATGCATCGTCGAGTGCTGGGTGGGTGTGGCCCATTGGGTGGGCGTGGCTGTGGTAATGGCAGACTGGGTGGGACTAAAAAGTTCAATCAATCAATTCCAACTTTGCAAAATCTTTTTTTTCCCCGTGAGAAGTTGATTTTTTTTTTTTGCACACGGTGGCGGAGGCCTAAAGCGAAAAGGTTTTACAAAACCCAGCTGAAGGCCTAGGACTGGGCCAACGGCACGTGTGCCTACAGAGAGGGCTCTGAGTGCCGCCTCTGGCACCCGTGCCATAGGTTCGCCACCACTGCCCTACTCATAGTCTACACATAATGAATGTTCCTGCATTTAGTAACTATCAGTATCCGGAATTGTTTCTGAATGCAAATAACAGTATCCTATCTGATTGAATCAGTGACTGTCCGTAACAGCATTTATTATTATTATTATTATTATTATTATTATTTATTAAATTTCTATACCGCCCCTCTCCCGAAGGACTCGGGGCGGTTTACAGCCTTAAAATTTAAAAAACATATAAATGTACAAAATTAAAATATTTAAAAATAAATTAAACAAATTAGGCCATAAAATCTATAAAACCCAATATATACAAATCCTAAAATCCTAAAAATTACAAAAATCCTAAAAATTAGACAATCCCCCTAAAACATTTTCACCCGGTTGGAGCCGGAGCTTCTATGCCAGGCCAGCCTGTTGAAAAAGGAAAGTTTTCAGTTCCCGACGGAAGGTGCGTAAGTCCGTCATCGTACGGAGTTCGGGGGGGAGCTCGTTCCAGAACGTTGGAGCTCCCACAGAGAAGGCTCTCCCCCTGGGGGTCGCCAGTCGACATTGTCTGGCCGACGGCACCCTGAGGAGGCCCTCTCTGTGGGAGCGTACCGGACGGCGGGAGGTATTTGCTAGCAGTAAGCGGTCCTGTAAGTATCCAGGTCCGATGCCATGGAGCGCTTTAAAGGTGGTCACTAACACCTTGAACCGCACCCGGAAGACCACCGGCAACCAGTGCAGCTCGCGCAGGAGCGGTGTTACATGGGAGCGCCACGACGCTCCTGTCACTACCCGCGCGGCCGCATTCTGGGCCAGCTGAAGCCTCCGGGTGCACCTCAAGGGGAGCCCCATGTAGAGAGCATTACAATAGTCCAGCCTGGAAGTGACGAAGGCATGAGTAACTGTGCATAGCGAGTCCCGGTCTAGGCAGGGACGCAACTGGCGTACCAGGCGAACCTGATAGAACATCCTCCCGGCTACGGCCGCCAAATGGTCCTCTAAAGATAGCCGTGAATCCAGGAGGACTCCCAAATTGCGAACCCTTTCTGCGGGGGCCACTGTTTCACCCCCAACAGACAACAAAGGAGTCAATTGACTAAACCGGGACGACGGTAGCCACAGCCACTCGGTCTTGGAAGGGTTGAGCTTGAGCCCGTTCTTCCCCATCCAGACCCGCACGGCCTCCAGGCATTGGGTCAGCACGGCAAGAGCATCGTTGGGGTGGTTCGGCGTGGAAATGTACAGCTGAGTATCATCAGCGTACTGATGGTACTCCACACCAAAACCACGGATGATCTCACCCAGCGGTTTTGTCACTGAGTGTCCTCCATACAACAAATAGCTCTTTTTTTCTTAGCAGCATTCCCCCTCCACCCCAATTCTGTCTTCAGCTAATCACTGCTGCCAGTAATAGCAAGAATGGAACCCTGGTTTCCAATGGAAAAGAATGTTTTAAAAATGGAAGGTAATTGCAATTTGTAAAACAACAAAACAGGGACCTTTATGTGTAAGAACTATGAGTGTCATTCAGTCTGGATAATCAAAATAAATTCTTGGATAAGATTTCTTAAATTCTAAGGGAATGTTTTTTGCAATACATTCTGGTCAGAATTTGAATAATTAGAAAGGCACTTGGATTTCAAATCTGGCTCTGTCTACAGATGTGTGGGTCAAACATGAGCTGGCTTTTAAGATTCTGGAGTCTTTCTGTCTCTTGCAGATTCGACCGGTAGTCCATAGTAATATAAAAGTTCCTTCCAAATGGCAATCAATTTATAATAAACCAAGAAATATTAAGTGAGTATTTACTTTTGCATTTGTTAAGACTATAAGTTTGTAAGAGTTCTTACATTGCCATTTATGTCCAACTGAAAAAGCATATATGAAGATGGCTTGAGGGTTGGGATAGAATTTAAATCCTGTTCAGTATAGAATAATAAGATGGATAAAAATGCCAAATTCATTATAAACATCTGGATGACTATATGACCCAACCATAATAACTTTTTAAACTTTTGGGCCACCAGACTCTAAAATGACTCTGGGTAGCTCACAACAATCAAAGAAGTAAGTTTGGGCCTAATTGTGCTTCTTTCTTACGTGCCTCACAGGGCTTTTCTGGGCATAGGGGAAAACAATTTTGCATGCTGCTCTGGACCCTTTGGAGCAGGTGTAGGATCAAACAAACAAACAAAAAATCATAAGTCAGTTTTCTCCAATCTGGTATCTTCCAGGCATATTTGTTTATCTGATGGGCAAAAGGCTTGCAAGCAAATAAAAGAGGTCAGTTTGGTTTATGCAGGAGCATGCAGATAGTAATTTTTCTTGTTGTGTTGCAACTGGAACACTTTAGCAGACAACAAATTCTTTTTTATATAGAAGATCCTGAGGAACTCATGTTTTCAGTACTGACTTTTGAGTAATTTATCCATCTCACTTTCCTGGAATTACAAGAATGATGCTACGTTGATAAAGTTAGCACTGATATCAATCTTACTTTTTCAGACTTCTGGGATATATAAAAAAGAAAAGGAAGGGACGACGTTTTATAATGTTTACAAGTGGGCTTGACTATGCCTTTATTATGATTGGAGATGGATCTTTCCTTAAATGTATTATACTGTATAAGTGCCACTGAAATTTATTTCAACAAAGAAACTTTAATATGTGTATAATGAGAGTTCCACTAGATGGCCCCAAATATCTTATAACTGCAACTTCCATTGCTTTAGAATCCTGTTTTAAAGAATCAGTTGGACACAAATATTTGGCCTGAAACCAGATTTACATAATTGATTTAGATGGTTATTGAATACATTGTAATTTTGGTATGTTGCTGTACTAAGAACGATATTGGAATGTTTTTCCTAGATAATATGCAACAGTTTTAATAATACTTAAAGCAACAATCTACAATTGCTGCAAATAGTTTCAATGATATATTGTTATAGATAAAGAAGTAGGATGTGAAACTGAGAAGTAGATGAATTTTCCAGAGCTATATAGTGGTATCACAGTATTCTTTAACCCTTGAAGTTAGATGTATTTTATATTTTTCATGTAATGGAACAGATACACACTTAAGTAAAATGTTTAAGGGAGTTAACAGCAGTATTGAGAACAATCCTTTGCATACCAGTAGCAAAGCTTGTTAGAAATTCCCTTTCCTTACATGTATGTTTGAAAAGAAAAAGTGACTATACTTAATATTTATCATCTCTCTCTTTCTCTCTTGTCTGTCTGTCTGTCTGTCTGTCTGTCTGTCTGTCTGTCTGTCTATCTATCTATCTATCTATCTATCTATCTATCTATCTATCTGATAAATTATCCAAATTCACTCATTTTAAACAAAGATTTTTGTATCTACATCTTAAACATAGTTGCTTAGAAGCATACTGTAAGTCCCACTGATTTCATTTTAACAATATCTGGATCAGTATACTATAGTCCCATAGTAATTCTATATATCATTACAGTTTGAGGAAGAAACATTTTCTAATAAAGGCCTCAGTTAGAAAAATCAATTGATTTTATTAGCTTTTTAAAAGGAGTGTACTTTATTTCCTCTGGGAATTGTTGAGGGCATCTTCAGTTGGTATAGACAGAAAATAATTAAATTTTCAAAGGCCAAATCTTTCTTGAGTTCTTCAACTAGATACATTTATATATTTGAAATATGAACATTAACAACCTAAGGAGTTTAGAATGTATCCAGTAAATTAAGATTTAAAACTTATTGCTGAAGCTGGGTGGATCCTTAATGAAATCATCAATGTGATTTGCTAATGTGTCTTATTAAAATTAGATTTATATGTGTTTGTTTTTGACAGTGTTTTCACAAATGGAGATATCCTGGTACCACCCATGAAAATCCTTATACCTAGATTTACGCTAAATAATTGGAATGGTGTCCTTACACTTGTAAATGAAAAAGTAGTTCCTTGCTGTGGGGGTATTCATAGGTAAGATCATTTTATAGTTACCTTCTATAAGAAGAATGAAGAATGGCGATTAAGATTGGCGACTTTTAATAACGAGAACAAAACAGATCACACAGATCCAACAAAACCACTTCCGAGAATGCAGTTCCCCCCCTCCCGCAAATATGGAGCCGCTTGAATACAATCAGCACAGATTATGCCAGAACTAAGGCAAAACCCTTTAAGTGGGTAATGACTGAGGAACCCACAATGTAATTGCTACAACACATATAGCTCAAAAATGCTTCCTCGGGAAATTTCAAAGCACCTGGGTTGATTTCATTGCAATCACATCAGAAGCAGTTAGATGGTTAGCTTCCTTAGATATCGGATTATAACATCTATCCCATTGGAATTTTATGGCTCCGTATTATGGTAATTTTATCTTAATTTAACGTTTTATCTCCTATATTGTATTGTTCACATATCTTTTATATGCATGTGTATGTGTATGCTGATGCTTTATTTAAAGTAAATTTGTATATCAGGGATTGCATGAACTCTGATGCCATATGCTAAATCAGCGGTTCTCAACCTGTGGGTCGTGACCCCATTTGGGGTCGAACGACCATTTCACGGGGGTCGCCAAGCACCGCAGTCCGCCATTTTTTTTTGGTCAGCCATTTTTTTGGGTCGGCCATTTTTTCCCCTATCACGATGTGGGCCGTCGTGCCGCGCATGCGCGATGCGCCCCGTCACACCGCGCATGCGCGGTGCAGGCCCGCCATTTTTTTTTGGTCAGCCATTTTTTTTGGTCGGCCATTTTTTTCCCTATCGCGATGTGGGCCGTCGTGCCGCGCATGCACGATGCGCCCCATCGTGCCACGCATGCGCAATGCATCCCATCATGTCGCGCAAGCGCGGCGCGGGCCGGGATCGAGCCCCGGAAAAGGTTGAGAACCGCTGTGCTAAATAATAATAAATAATAAATATTAACCTTTTATAAGAGTGGACTTAATATATTAATTTTTGCCCTTCCTAAAAGTACAGTTAAATTAGAACTTTAAGGCAACTGTAATAATCAAAATATTAGCTTGCAGAAATTAAAGACTGCTGTCCGTCTGTTATTCATTAAAGTGGATCTGCTTTTTTGCAGGCTTCATATGAGCTTAAAAAGAAAGATAAAGTTGCATGATTAATGAAACTCTTAAAACAGAATTATCTTTTTCTCAGGCTTGCACACAATCTGTGCTTGTGCTTACACAAGTTCTGAAGTAGTTTTGAATTGATTTTGAAGCCCTACTCTCTACCACCAAATTCACTAATACATCAGAAGAACCTTACTGCTGAATCAAATGTGTAAAAAGTGCTTTGCAGAGTGGCTAAATACTAAACACTCTATCAGGATATGAGGACAATAATTTTTAGACCCTATTGTTGGTACTAGTGGTGGCTGACTGCCCTAGTACAAATACCACATTTCTTAAATTTTCATTTTTTGCTCAGATTACTGTTTTCCAGAGAGGCAAATAACTGATATCCACTGCTGGGAATCCCTTCTCTCCTAAACTATACTTTAATTTAGAACTTATAAAATTAAACATGCTTTATAGTGAAACTTGTATTGTTGAGTTAAGGAATTATTGTTGACAAAGAAAGAAAGAAAAAGTAAGGTTCTACACTTAGGCAAGAAAAACCAAATGTACCGGTATAGGATAGGTAGTACCTGGGTTCAATGGTAGTAATTGTGAGAAGGATCTTCAAGTCCTAGTGGACAATCACTTAAATATGAGCCAGCAGTGTGCTACAGCTGCCAAAAAAGCCAATGCAGTCCTAGGATGCATTAACAGAGGGATAGAATCAAGATCATGTGAAGTGTTAATACCACTTTATAATGCTTTGGTAAGAGCATACGTGGAATACTGCATCCAATTTTGGTTGCTACAATGTAAAAATGATTTTGGGACTCTAGGATGAAGAGAAAAGCAACAATGATGATTATGGGACCAGAGGCTAAAACATATGTAGTAAAGAACGGTTGCTGGAATTGGGTATGTCTAGTTTAATGAAAAGAAGGACTAGGAGTCCTTCATCTGTGTTCCAGTATCTCGGGTTGCCACAAAGAAGAGGGAGTCAAGATATTCTACAAAGCACTCGAGGGCAGGACAAGAAGCAATGGATGGAAACTAAGTAAAGAGAGAAGCAACCTAGAACTCAGAAGAAATTTCCTGACAGTTAGAACAATTAATCAATGGAACAACTTGTGGATGCTATAACACTGGAAGTTTTTAAGAAGAGATTGGACAGCCATTTGTCTGAAATGGTATAGGGTTTTCTGCCTGAGCAGGGGATTGGATTAGAATAACTATTCTGTTATTCTGCGGACCCTTTCAGATCTGTAAACCATAGTTTGGAAGAATCCATTGTTCAATTTGTTTTTGCTCTTGAATATTTAAAACCCCTGTCAGTCTGCATGCAAACTGAAGGAACATGAGATTTCTACATGCATCCGGGGTGCATGATTTGGCTTACAACTTAAGTAACCACATTTCTTTGCAGCATTGCCAGTGGATATAACTGCAGGCTTCAGGTAAGCTCTTTTATTCTGTACTTGCCTGTAACTTGCAGTAAAGATCTAATCCTCGTTTACACTGAAAGGTATTTTAATGTGTATTGCTTTTTTCTACCCAGCCTAAAATTTGGAATTAAATGCAGTGATTACTAATTTTCTCAATATTAGAACCAGAAAATTATCTCTCCATTGGTCATTGTTTCTGTATATTTTCATAGTTATCTTAATTCTCCTTTTATAGTAATTTCATTATTGTACTGTTGCTTGTACCGGTACTTCTCTCTGTTTTGGTTTTACATATTTGAATATCTAAGATAGAATTCAAAATATAAAAATAAACGTTTCACGGTGAGTAAAGTTTATAATGTCATTTAGGTATACCTATACCCATATTAATTTCCTCTCCTTTGTAGATTGTTTACTTTAAATGGTCAGCCTGTACATGGACCTGATAAATTAGAAGATAACCAATTTTATATTGCATGTGGCAAAGAAAAATTTCAGCGTTTGCCATACTGGCAACATCCTAAGGTTCCAGAAAATATTCGTCGGTAAGTGTGGTCTTATCTAAACTGATCTTATGTCGCTAGTTGCTGAAAACTAGCTGAACCAAAAACCTTATTTTTCCTAGAGTTAAGATAAAGATTAATGATTATTTGGATTGCATGTATTTTGCAGGAGTTATTTTTTTTCTGAAATGAAAAATATGAAGTTGATCTGCAGATTTAAATCCTCCTTTAATCCAAAGCTTTTTAAATACACTCATTTGTCTCTATTATTTCTAATTTGTTTAATATTAGTTTGCTAGAATAATAAACTACCTATTTAATATATGATAGCTTAATTGTTAATAGTCAACAATATTGAGTTTAAACATTCAAATATTTTTAAAACAATGGTATCTAGCTCATGGTTGCTGTTCCTTTATTTTTTAATTATTGAAGGCATGCTTCTAATTAATATATTAGTCACTGATTTTATTATTTTGTTCCATATATGAGATATGTAAAATATTATAAAGTAACGTATTATTCCCCTGCCATTCCATAATGTACAGCATAAACCATTTTTAATGTTCATACATTCCACAATGTATAGGTTTGGAGATGATTACTATAGGGAAATAAAAAAACCCCACTCTATATCTATTGTATTCTAAAGAATATATTTCTGTTAAGTGGGTAGCAGGGAGTCCTTCTATCATCTTTAAAATGTTCTTTGTCCTCCATGAAAAAACTAGATTGAACCCACTGGGTTACAATAGAGAGAATACTCTTAATAGAATTGAGCAGCTTTTAAAAATATGGAAATTCAAACTAAGTAAGGCTTGTTTTCGTCATATTTTCTGTAATATTTCTTCTGGTGTCTCTTTTTTAAAAACCCTCTGTTTTCATCTCATGGGATTGAACCATCCCTGCTGCATTCTTCCTTTCTAGGATCAAGATAAGCTGTAGTAAAGCAAATGTGTTCAGATCTAGTGAGAAAAAAACACACTTTATAATCCACTAAAAATTAGCCAGAGATTCACAGCTAACTATTTTCAGTGCATTCAGTTCAATTCCTTGCTGGAGATTCAGGTTCAAAAACATCTATTCTTTATCATGGTCTTTATGATTCACAGAGCTGCATTAGGAACTCTCCAGAGCTTGGTGATGGCATGTTAGTCCTTGAGCTCTTTCTTTTGTTAATAGTTATTGTTGTGGGTGTTTCTAGACCAGCTGGGGACATATCAGAGGATGACGAAGCAGAACCAGGCCCCTCTGGGTATTTTCCCCTCCCGGCAGCCGAGCTAGACAATGAGGAGCTTTGTATGCATTCTGAGTCAGACTCTCAAAGTGATGAGTCAGATTTGGAACAAGAAGTTAGATGGCTTGATCCGAGATTCAGAAGGTTTGATAAGCGAAGGTGTCAGTTAAGTGGGAAAAGGAAGTAATGGGGGAAATGACGTATCGGAAACTATATTAGAAGGGGAAAGAGAGACTACGCCTTTGTCACGAGCAACGTTAATCAAGGAGTAGCCTGATACCTTGAGCAGCCCGTTTAAACTCAGTTTTCTGGTGTTTTTTGAAATCTACGGAAGAATAATGAGGTCTTGGACAATGTGATTGATAAAGAGTGAGTTAATTGGAAGGTGGGAGGAGAGCATGTTTAATCTAAATGTAAATAACTCAGAATTGGCCGCTCCGGCCAGCAAAATGCCAGCAGCTTGCTTTGAAGTGAATCCTTTTGAAATGTGTTAAATAAAACTCTTAAAGACATATTTATGTGGATTTTACTGAGCTGAGAGGGGCTAGATACAACAGTTATTATACAGTTTATTGCCTTACAGAACCTGTTTTGCTAAGTGGCAGCATTACAAAAGTAAACTTAGGAGAAACACAAACTGGGTTTCTTTGCCTCAATAAAGATCATGCAGTACATTTTTTTTAAATAATATTTTATTAGTTTTATAGTTATAATATAACAAAAAATAGTTACTACAATATAATTGTGTATAGTATACATATATCATAAGGCACCTCACCAACCACATCCCCCCTCTACCTCCTCCCGTTCAACTTCTATCCCCCCACTTTCTCTACCTCCCTCACTCTTCTCATTCCTCCTACAACTCCCTACTTCCCTTCTCCTTCACTCCTCAAACTCCTCCTCCTCCTCAAATGTGGTTCTGAGGTGCCGCTAAAACAATCCATATCTAAACTTATATAACACAATTAAATATTAGATAATACAAATAATAAAATTATGAATCCCCCCCAACCACCCCCCCCGACTTCCCAGAGTGAATACAGGGTAAGAACACAAGAAAACCCGCTAAATTACCCCAAAATATTATTTAAAACCTATTGAAAATACTATATTTTACAACCTAACAGATAAATATTTAATTATATGCTAAGTACAATTTCTTAAAATGATATCTCCCTTGTATATAGTCTATCCATCTTTTCCAATCCATCATATATTTTTCATTTGAATGGTCCTTCAAATATGCAGAGATTTTGGCCATTTCTGCCATATTTATTACTTTCAAAATCCGTTCTTCAATAGATGGTAGTTCTGGCTTCTTCCAATATTGTCCCACCAACAATCTTGCTGCTGTAATCAAATTCAAGATTAAATTTGTCTCTCTGGTGGTACAGTCTTTTATAATACCAAGCAAAAACATCTGTGGTAAAAATTCAATACGTTTTTTCAAGATATTTTGAAGAATCCACCATATTTTTATCCAAAAAGCCTTAATTTTTTTACAAGTCCACCATACATGAAAATAAGTAGCATCCGTACTATCACACCTCCAGCACTTAGCTTGTAAATTAGGATACATACATGATAATTTTTTTGGATCCAGATGCCACCTGTAGAACATTTTATAAAAATTTTCTCTTAAATGAGTCGCTCGTGTAAATTTTACATTTTTCACCCAGATCCTTTCCCAGGTATCCATCATGATTGGTTGTCCAAAATTTTGTCCCCATTTTATCATACAATCCTTAACCAACTCAGTTTCAGAATCAATTTCTATCAATACATTATACAATCTTTTAATATGCATGGGCCTTTGATCTATAACTTGTTTAATTAAATTTTCATCTGTAGAAGATAGGCCCGTCTTAAAGTCTTTTTTCCATCTAGACTCCAATTGTGCATATGGAAACCAAGTATAAACAATTCCTTCGTCCCTTAACATATTCAAAGACTTCAGTACTAACAAATTCCCTTCTTTAATTAGGAGTTTCTCATAAGGCACCACATCTAAAACTTGTGATCTATTTATATTCTCTACTGCGTGTCTGGGAACTGTCCAAAAAGGAATCTTTGCATTTAATTTATACTGATACTTTTTCCAGACACGCAGCAGAGCGCTTCTCAATATGTGCTCTTTGAAGCTCCTATCCACCTTTTTATCATAAACCAAATATGCATGCCAACCATATAATAAACCGTACCCTTCAATATTCAATATTCTGTCATTGGTTAAATTAATCCAATCACTTATCGCTACTAAAGCAGCAGCATGATAGTACAACTTAAAATTGGGCATTTTCAAACCACCTCTTTCCCTTATATCCTGAATAATTTTTAATTTAATCCTCGGTTTCTTGCCATTCCAGACAAATCTATTAATACCCTTCTGCCACTCCTCCAAATTCGCATCTTTTTTAAGTATAGGTAGCATTTGAAAAAGAAATAAAAATTTTGGCAATACATTCATTTTAACTGCTGCTATCCTACCCAACAAAGATAATTGTAATTTAGCCCATTTATCCAATTCTATTTGTATCTTATTCCACAAAACTTGGTAATTGTTTTTATATAACTTCCCATTAGAAGCTTCAATATCAATCCCTAAATATTTAACTTTCTTAACTATTTCACAACCCGTTATTCTTTCCAAATCTTGTTTGGAAAGATCATGCAGTACATTCATGTAATTATTCTTCACACTTGTTCTTCCCACTTTTGGGGGGAGTAAATTAAAAAGCAATAGACTTGAAAACCATTGTAGCATTCTGATTTAACCGCCAATGAACTCCCCCCCTTCAGTACATAATCTTTGACTTTTGCAGAAAACTAAAAACCACCCAAATTGTTCCCTATTATCCCTACATACCATATTTAGTATGCTCCCATCTATTAAGCTTTGAAATGCAAGTAATAAGAAGCAGAAGAGATTACATAGCAGGCAACAATTTAAAAAAAAAAACAGTGCAGCAAAGTTGATTCATTTTGGAGGGAAAAAATTCATAGATTTGTCATTTGTAACTCTGCTGCAGTTGGTAAAATGTATCTGCAATAGGAAACCACCATAAAATATGGAGTTGAATAAGATGATCCTTATAAAGTAAAAGCCCATGAAATGTAAGTGTATTGTTTTATGATGCTACAAATGCTTTGTTGTTTAGATATTACCTGAATGTCATCCTAAAATTTCTTTTCTTCAGATGAAGAATATTTGCCCACTAAAAAAAATACAGGATGAAAAGTATGCAAGTGTGTTTCCTTCTAGATTCTTAACATCACTATACAGATAATACTAGGAAATAGTGGAAATTGTTTAAGAAAATAGCAATTTATATAAATGACCATTTGAATATCAAGTGACGTTTGTAACTTGAGGAAAGAATGTGGCAAGTGGGTATTTCTCTATAAGCTGGTGATCATACAGATATTTTCATGCTTCTCAGTATCATCATATCATATTTTCCCAAGAAGAATGAAGTTGATAAAAGTAGCCAAACAAATACAAATTTTAAATGTCAGTTTATCACCTCTAGAAATGTGTGCACATTAATCAATTGAAATCAAGAGGGGTGGAGATAAGGCTGTAGTTACTTAATGAGATAGAAATCTGTTAGGAAGACTAAATTACAAGTATATCCAGCCTAAAATATTTTAATTGGTTTGGCTCAGTATTTTTCAGGTATAGACTAGGATTCCTAGGCATGATAAACATAAAATATCAATAAGATGAACTAATTCCGCAAGATTGATTTATGCATTCTCACCGAAAATTTTATGGGGCTGAAATACTTAGCTGTAAGTAAACACGAGATTAGCAAATGATAATTTTACTTCACAGCATGCCAGTTTGTGTATTTATTAAAAAAAACTTTAAAAAAACCAGGTGAGATAACAGAGGGGTAACAAAGGAAGTGTCTAGGGAAAATGGTGCCTAAAGGTCATATGAAGAGAACTTCCAGAAATCAAATTATGGATGAACTGTAATAATAGTAACTAGGGTGTGTTAAATTTAGTAATTCAGCAATGAACTGCTTCAGAATATTCCAGAATGTTCCCTTCCCTTCCAGACATTGCCAGACTTCTCTAAAACATGATGTTTTATGGACAACTTGCCAATTTCTCGAAGTAATTGCCAAATTACAATCTGAAGCTGGTTTGCAAGGTCCTGGGAGTGGTCTGGCTCTGAAGCAGGCCTGTTTTATTCAGAACTTTATGGGATCTGAAATGTTCTATTCCAGTGATGGCGAACCTTTTAGAGACCGAGTGCCCAAACTGCAACCCAAAACCCACTTATTTATCGCAAAGTACCAGGGCCGCATCAGCATTGTGGTGTCCTCGGGGGGGCAGCAGGGTGAGCGTGGCCCACTGGGTGCGCATGGATGTGGTCACAGCAGACTGGGTGGGCGTGGCCAGGATGGGCATGGCCACCTTGATGTTGCTCGTGCGAGGGATACCTGTGGGGACCGGGCAGGACTGGGGGAGATCCAGGGGATCTCTGGTGGGGGGGGCGATGAGCAGGAGGCAGGGGCCAAGGTGAGGGTGCCATTGCCGTGGAGCAAGGCAAGGCAAGAGCCGGGGCGGCTGCTGCCTGACACTATCGCCCCCCCCACAGGCCAGTGACTGCATGGGGGTCGACAAGTTCTGCCAAAATATGTCAGCATATTGAAAGTTTGAGTGTGACCTAGTGATAAATGTCTAGCGCACAGGTGTCAAACTTGCAACGTCACATGACGTGTCGCGACATATCACAACTTTTTTCCATTGCTGGCAATGGGGTGGGTGCGGTTTTGGCGTGACGCATCCAGCCCATGGGCTGAAAGTTTAACACCCCTGGTCTAGGGAATATGATGAATAATTATTATATTAATTAAATTTAATTAAACTAAATTTGAACAAATTTAGTTTTTATCCTGACTTTATTTTTTTTTGTCCTTATCCCAGGCTCATAAAAGATTGCATACTGCTGCAAATTCTTAAATCCTCTATTCTCTCACCTTTCTACTTCTTTAAAAAATGTTCTCATGCTCACTACTGAGATTATAGTACTATACTCTGTGACCAACTAATCTGAAAGTTATTTATGAATCTGAATGGTAGTTCTGACTCCATTAAATAAAGATAATTACAATAATATTATTTACAGTTACATTTATAAATAATTATTTAGGTAAATTGTCCTTTGTATTTTAGAAATTTTTTGAATTCACCAGAAACTCCAGAAAAGCCCCCTTTGAAACAGGTAAGAGTTTGTTTTAAAATGCTATGAAATATGCAGTGCATATATAACATTAATTCTTAATACTTCTTGAGCTCTAAGTCTAATGGAGCTAAATTTATATGGGGAAATTCTCAGTCTAAATGATTTTTAATTAGTATCTACTATTTTTGCATATCATGTATTGCAAAATAGAATACTATAACATCACGGCACAAATGTTATTCTTCCCTTAAGGCAGTGCAAAAAGCAAAATCTTGGTAAATCCCCAAATTTGTTATATAATGCAGCTTATACAAGAAAGAGTCTCATTCCTGGAATTGGCTGCTTGTCCAAATCTAATGGCACTAATTCTTCAACATCATATGACCAATTGACTACCATGGACAGTAGGGTCTAGATACAGAGTTAAGGATTTACTCTATGTCCCCTCTTAGTTTTACTTTGCTGATCTAACATCCTATCTTTCTTCCTTATCATATGTACAGCATACAGGGTGTTGGGCTCTCCTCGTTACTGCATTAAGCTAGGTGCTGGTAGAAGGCAGGATAGTAGGGGCTGCAGAGTGCAGGGAAACAGAACAGAATAACACAGTTGGAAGGGAAACGGGACCTTGGGGGTCTTCTAGTCCAAACCCTTGCTCAAGTAGGAAACCCAATACCATTTCAGACAAATGGTTGTTCATTCTCTTCTTGAAAATTTCCAGTGTTGGAGCACCTGCAACCTCTGGAGCAAGTTGTTCCATTGATTAATTGTTCTCACTGTCAGGAAATTTCTCCTTAGTTCTAGCTTGGTTCTCTCCTTGATTAGTTTCCATCCGTTGCTTCTTGTCCTGCCTTCAGGCACTTTGGAGAATAGATTGACCTCTCTTCTTTGTGGCAGCCCCTTAGACGGGGTTGGAAATCATGTGACCTCTGAGCTACACTAACAGCCCAAAGTTTGAGGGCGGGGCATAAAAATCATTCAGTCCCTTGTACCTTTGAACAATTGCTGAAGAAAAGGTCATTAGAAATAGATACTTTCTAACAAAGGAAAGAGCTGTGCCATACGTTCTGATTCTCCAGTCCACTTCTCTTTATCACCACTGGACTGGGAGCTGATGTAGTATATGGTTTTACTTTACTTTTTACTTATTTTATTTTTTATTTTACGTATTTTGCCTTCAGGTCAGTGTTGACTCTTGGCGATTGGCTTGACTCCCTGTGTTTTCTTGGCAAGGTTTTGGAAGTGGTTTGCCCTTTTCTCCTTTGTAGGGCAAGAGTGATTGGCCCAATGTCCTCCAGTTGGCTTTGTACCCAAGGCAGGACTTCTGTGTGTAAGAGAGAACTAATGCTGGGTCTTCCCACTTGCAAATCAACACCATAACCTCTACACCAGGGGTCCCCAACTGGTCCGCACAAACAAGCAAAGCCCCATCCATGGGATGCAGGCGGCACACAAAGCCATGCACCCTCCAGTCCATGGAAAAGCCTCTCTCCACGGAACCGATCCCTGGTGCCCAAAAGGTTGGGGACCTCTGCTCTATACCACACTGGCATTCCAGTGCAGAGAGAGAGAGAGAGTTCTGAACACCAAAGAAGTAAATCCATCATTTTGGGATTTGTTGTATCTGTTGCAGCCTCCTATAGAAACACCTAAGCAAAGAAATCGTATTGTGACTCCCATAGAAGTATCAAGACAAGGAGGAGGAGATAGGATCTCTGTTTATTATGCCAAACCTGAGAAAGCAAGTCAAGAAAGACAGGCTCCTAGACCTGTGTCTCCCAATGATGGTAACATGACATAATGTAGCTAGTGCCTAAGATTTCAGAATGACATTGGGTCTTTTCCTACTTGCACATAATTGTGGCACAGATTTGATTTGGCAGTGTCATTTTTTGCTGTGTCTCCATGCTGTTTTGTTAATCATGCTTCTATCCCACAAATAAGACAGAGTGAAGTCATCTTTCACTATACTAGCATTAAAATCATGTTTTTTTTCCTTACTCAGCTTGAAGATGTATACAATCTATTAAGCTTTGTCATCTTTATTTTGGAGCAGTGTTTGTCAACCAGAGTAGCTTTAAGCTGTGTGGACTCAGCTCACAGAATCCCTTAGCCAGCATGGTTGGCTGGGGAATTCTGGGTATTGGTCCAGAGTAGTCCAGCCCTCGGCTGCTATTTTGTGGTGTGCTGCAGAGCTCAGTACTCTCTCCTCTCCTTTTCAACAGCTGTATGAAATCACTGGGCAAGATCATCCGTCACCACAGGTTAAGGTATCTACAATATGCTGATGACACACAACTCTATATCTCTATTCTTGGTGACCCAAGTGATGCTATAGTTGCCCTTTCGCAGTGCCTGGAGCCTGTGGGAACCTGGATGGGGGAAAACAGGCTTCGACTGAATCTTGGCAAGACCGAATGGCTTTGGGTACCTGAAACTCCAGGATCTGGGACTTGGTCATCTTTGACTCTGGATGGGGTGGCACTGCCTCAGTCAGATCTGGTCTGCAACGTGGGGGGTTATCCTGGACTTGTGACTCCTGCTCAAGGAGCAGGTGGCTGTCGCAGTGAGGAAAACCTTTGTACAACTTTGTATTGTGCGCTAGTTGCGGCCTTTCCTGGATCAGGATTCCCTGTGCTCAGTCGTTCAGTTCCTAGTCATCCCATGGTTGGACTATTGTAATGTGCTCTACATGGGGCTACCCTTGAAGAGCATTTGAAGGCTACAACTGGTACAGAGTGCAATGGCACAGGCAGTTTTTGGGGGGGCAAGAATGGCTCATATAACACCACTGCTCCATAAGCTGCATTGATTGCTGGTCTGCTTCTGAGTGTAATTCAAGGTATTGGTGATCACCTTTAAAGCCCTTTATGGTATAGATCCAGATTGTTTGAGGGACCATCTCACCCCACTGGAATTTGCCCATCCCACTCATGCCAGCAGAGAAGGCATGCTGCGGGTTCCATTGGTCTGATTATTCCAGCTGGCAGGGTCCAGGAGGAGGGCCTTCTCTGCTGTTCCTTCTGCCCTCTGGAACATCTCCCGCCCCCGTGTGAGGTTGGCCCTAACAGTCCTATCCTTTCATAAGGGCCTAAAGACCTGGCTCTGCCAGTTGGCCTGGGGCCCCAATGGGGGAACAGCACAGTGGAGGTGGTTGATCAAGTAACAACAGATTCCACCTCTCCCCATTCCACCTCAGCCCTCCCCACATGTCCTTGATTTGAATCTTGGTTTTAATTTATTCTTGTTTAATGCAGACATTTTTTTTATGTCTGTAAGCCATCCAGAATTACCTTATGGTAAGCTGGGTGGCCAATACATTTTATAAATAAATAAAATATAAATAAACTGAAGTCCACACACCTTAACAGTGCTGAAGTTGAGAAACACTGCTTTGGAGAAAAGTCAGATGTCAGCAATGATTAGGAACAGAGACAATAGATATAAGATAAGGACTGCCAGTGAAAACAGCAACTGTCACACGATATTCTTTCTGAAGGGATGGATGGACAGCAGTGGGAAAAGGCCCTTTGTAATTATACTTGTATATTCTTCTTGTGCTTGAGAAATGAACATAATTGGTGCTTACATCAAACAATTTTGGTTAAATTATATATGACAGTAATTGCAAAACAATTGTCTCCAAATGCAAATTTCTTTTTAAATACTTCACTTCACAGTTAGCTCTATAAGCTCAGCAGAAGAATTTGCTCTTCAAGAAGTGTAGTTGGTTTATAGTTAAACTTGGATACGCGGAGTGAAGAAGGTCTACAAATTTAAAATGATTGTATTAAGTTGAATGGCATTTAACTTGAATTTTTTCTTTGTTTACATGTACAAATGTTTATCTAATTAAAAAAAGAATATTAATTCTTGTTCATTCCTCTTTAAATTATTTGCCTTAAAATCAGTTGTGCAAAGAAAATTTACACTTAGCATAGGCACCTCTCGAAGAGCTTAAGCAGCTACTTAGAGCTACAGACTGGGTTGATTTAATTATACTTTAATCCCCAAAATATGTAATATAATCACTCTTTAAGAATTGTGTAGCAAAACATTCTTATATTTTGCACAACATTGGTAAACAGTCCTTCAGATCCTTTTCATTTGCCATTGACATTTGGCAGTAAAACCCATTGCCAAATTTCACTGGTCAATGGCTTACCGTAGATCCCATGTTCATTTACTTCAGAGCTCAGGTTAGGAACAGGAAGTTGACAAATGAAAAATATCCATTTTAAGATTCAAGGATGAATTACATTAAAATTTCAGTTACATTTTGGAATTGCTTGTATTTTAAAATGCTTCCATTTCTTCTCTGGGATAACCCTATCTGATGATTATGTATTTGTGTTTAAACTACAATTGCGTGGAAAAGCATATATTCTTTTCTGGATTTTCTGAATTTTTTATATCTCTGCTGCTGATTGTATCAAAATTATACATGAAAAGGGATTTTGAGGGAAGAAATCACCCAAAGGTTTCAAATTTGTTTAATTTTTTAAAATAAATGGTCATCTGACATGTAATTTGTCAGAGCGAAATAATTAATTCCTCTCCTTCCAATTTGGTTGATGTAGTTAAAGAATTAATTAGGACCAACAAGTATATCAGTAAATTGTCAGCTGATTTGATCCAGCTTTACTCTATATATCTTACACAAACTTTTTTCTTAGTGGCACATTGTGCCCTCCTCAAAAGAAATATCTGAAGACCTCCAGAGAAATCACATTGATATCTGTCTCTCTGGAAGAAATTACAAAATCTTATATGAAGCTTTGGAATCCACCAATCTATAGTTGGAGACATGATTTTAAAATGAAAAGTTTTGGAACAATAGGGAACAGCTATCTTGCCAAAATATCTCCAAGAGCACATCATAAAATTGTCCAGAAAGTCACAAAGGACCCCAGAACAATATCCAGAGACATACAGGTTTCTCTAACCTTTGTTAAAATAAGTTTATAGGACTCCAACATCAAGAAAAGAAAACAAACTGAGCAAACATGAAATTCATGGGAGAATAGCAAGACAGAAGTCATGGCTCATAAAAGAATATTAATGCTCATCTCAAGTTTGGAAGAAAAATATCTGGATGACTCTACGGACTTGTGAAGGAATGTTCAGTGTACATTGACTGAATCAAAAGTGCAACTTTTCAAGCTGCATTGAGGTTATGGCTGTTAGAAACCAAGAATCTCATACCACCTGTCAAACATAGAGATGATAGTGTCACAGTTTAGGGACACTTTGCTGCTTCAGAATCTGGATGTGCCATTATTTAAAGGAAGGGGAATTCTGTTTGTTTTAGAGGATTTTTACAGAAGACTATTAGATCTTCTGTCTCCTAAATGAAGTAGAAACCATGAGGTAGTGATCCATAACATACAAGGTAGTGATCCCAAACATACAAGTAAGTCTCCAAGAACATGGATAAAGAAAAACAAATGAATTGTTTTGGAATGAAAAATATAAAAGTGATAAACACCACACAAATGTTATATCAGGCGCTGAAGTATAGGGGTCAGGCTAGGAAACATTCAAATGCTACTGAAATGAAGTAGTTTGCCATGGAGAGTTGGCTAACATTCCTACTTAGCGATGTGAGGGACTGAACATTGGGTTGCAGTTATTGAAGCTGAAAATGGTACAACTAATAACGAAAACTAAGGGGGCAGTGACTCTCACACTGGTATATCACATGCTAGATGACTTTGTTTATGCATTCATTCCTTTTATGTCTCAGTAGATCCACATGAAGAGAGCCAATTTGGTTAAGGGAATCAGGCTAGAATTCGGGAGACCATGAGTTCTTCTGGGTGGCTTTGGGCCCTGTCTCTCTCAGACCTGGGAAAGAGGCAGTGGCAAACCACTTCTGAAAAAAACCTTGCCAGGAAAACTGCAGGGATCACGCTTCACATTTAAAGACACCAAAAAAATAAATGTAGTTGTAATGGAACAGCAAAGTGAATAATGCTGAAGTATTTTTATCCTTAAAAGTGTACGATGATGCCCCCTAAAATACTGTATTCCACTAATATTATAGTATAATCACAATATTAAAAAATTAATAACCATTTAAAAGAAAGTATGTACTTTTCTAATAGGAGCATTTTTATTGCAATGAAGAAATGCACTTTCACCTTTGTTGCCATTATATTATACTCATTTTGGTTTTTTGTTTTTAGAAAACAGTTACAAAAATTCAAGGTTTACAGTAGTTCCCTTTTTGTGCATTTGAGTTTACACAGCCCATATTGGATCAATTTGCCTTTGAAATACTAATTGAGCCCACACATATAAAATAAAGCTGAACAGTTTGTAGCAGAAGGCTAAACATTTAGGAATTTAATTATTTCTATTATTTATCAACTCACGCTTGCAAAGCTGAATAATATCTCCTTTTGCTTATTCATTTACTAATAAGGATGATTCTTAATGTAAACAATACTACTAATTATTATTAGACAACTGTTGCTCAAAATTCTGTTAGCTATAAATAACGCTTAGCAAAAATAATGTAGCTGTAGTTTTCATCTATAAATATGTGTGTGTAGAATGATTATGTTAGTAGTTCCATAGAGTAAGATAAACAGGTTTTTTAATTATTTATTTTCAGGGCATAGTGTCTATATAGCTCATAAATCCCCAACAGAAATTGAAGGGGCTCGTGAGATTCAAGAAGACAAAGATGTTAAAGTGGAAATACCCATTGATCAGGTAAGTTTAAAATATATTTTTCCTGAAAGAATTTATTAGAGCTTTGATTCCCAACTGCCCATGTTTGTTTTTCTTTCAGGACTACTAAGAAAGTCAAAACATTTCTGTAAACTGTAAAGGACCTAACATCTTGCCAACTAGTTCTCCATTTCAGATTTTAAGTAGCAGACAACTTTTTTTTTTGAATGAGGGAGTGTTCTTTTTAAGTGAAAATAAATGAAGGAAAAATACAGCCACCAGTATTAATATGTGTTGTGAGTGTCCCTAGACCAGCTTGGGAAGTATCAGAGGATGAGGATCAGCAGCCAGGCCCCTCTGGGTGTTTTCCCCTCCCGGCAGCCGAGGAAGAGCAGCCAGGCCCCTCTGGGTATTTTCCCCTCCCGGCAGCTGAGACAGACAGGGAGGAGATTTACAGGCAGTCTGGGTCAGATTCGTAAAGTGAGGGGTCAGATTTGGAGCAAGAAGATAGATGGCTTGATCCGAGATTCCGAAGGTTTGATAAACGAAGGTGTCAGTTAAGTGGGAAAAGGAAGTAATGGGGGGAAGTGACGTATCGGAAACTATATTAGAAGGGCACAGAGAGACTACGCCTTTGTCACGAGCAACGTTAATCAAGGAGTAGCCTGATATCTGGAGCCGTGCGTTTGAATTCAGTCTTCTGATGTTTTGGAAATCTACGGGAGAATAATGAGGCCTTGGACAATGTGATAAAGAAAGAGTGAGTTAATTGGAAGGGGTGGAAGGAGCATGTTTTAATCTAAATGTAAATAAATGAGACTTGGCTGTTTCTGCCAGCAAAATGCCAGCAGCGTGCTTTGAAGTGAATTCTTTTGAACTGTGTTAAATAAACCTCTTAAAGACATATTTATGTGGATTTTAATGAGCTGAGAGGGGCCAGACAGAACAATATGTATACTCAAAAAAATAGTCTACGCTATATTTTCAGAAATAAAATACTACAGATGTGAAAATTTTTAGAAGTTTCTGGTTTTGTAGATTCATCTCTGTTTTTGGCATTATTGCATACCTATTGGAATGTTGGCTTAGTTTCAGTTCAAGACTCTTGAACACTGACTTATATAATAAGACAGTACTCAAAGTCATGCCTTATTTAGTTAAGATGATTTCCAGATGAATGACTTTCCTTACTAGTCTAAAGATGCTATGTAACTATTCCATCTTCAAAGAAGGTTGTTCACAGTTTTGCTGCCCTCTACTGACCAGGTATGGTTATGCCCCCTATTTCAAAGAGGCAGCAGCAGACAATGTATTTTCTAATCATTTTTAAACATTTCTACTAGTTGTCTGTTCTTTGGATTTTGATTTTCCATTGTTAGAGGGATAGAATTAGAACAAAAAAACTTTTTTCTGACCAAACACAATCATTAGTAAGAACTGGATATTTGATTTACTTGGTCAAAGTATAGAAATCAGTTTTTAAAAAGGTGAATAAAACGTGGCTTATTTTCTGATTGTGAGAAAGTTATGCCAGAAAGCTTATATTTTGTTTTTTTTTCTGCAGATCATAACTGGATTTTATTCTAATAAAGTCTATAGCTGAGGTTTTCCAGAACAAGAAAATTTATTCATATCCTGGATTACAATAAAACATACTAGTTTTCTTAACTGTTTTTGCAACACTGGAGAGTAATATAAGGAATTTAAACTCCAGTGCTTTTAATGGAAATAAATCACTGTTTGTCTTTTTTACCTTATTTGTGATAAAATAATGTAGGGTGAATTTCATTTGACTGAACTGTGTATATGCAAATCTTAAATAGACTTTATTTCTAACCAAGGCTGTAGCTGAAAGTGAAAGTTAGAAAGATATTTGCATCCTGGAATTAGAAAAGAACAGGTTAGTTTTTGTTAATTGTTTTTACAGCATTTGAATGGTATTGTTTGTTTCAAATGAAATCTCAGGTGTAAATCCTTGTTTGTCAGTTTGTTAAAAAAAATATCGTGATGTTTGCAACAGTTTTTGTGTTTATATTGTTAATCAAAAGAAGTGAGTCATAGGTTTGCTACGTAGAAAGTTTATTCCTCAATAAGGAAAATAGCTGGCTATTTCCCCCCCACAATCTGTAGTTTTAAAAAGCTGAAAGTTGTTTACTTTTATTTATATAACATTGAATTGGAATTTATGTTATCCAAGGTTCCAGCTGAAATCATCCAGGATGAGGAGATTTATGCAGATCCTGGGAGTTTAAAAGTGCAGGTTTGTTTTGTTTTGTTTTTTAAAGGAATGGGGAATAATATTAGATATGTAAAAAGAAATCCTGATGATGATTTAAAGCTTTTTTTCATTTTAAAACCAAAAATAATCTTAGCAATTAAAATCATTTCGGACATTTGTCATTTGCATTTGCTGTTCATGAGAAGCGGCCTTCAGGGTTGCTAATGAAGGGCAAAAGGTAATGGGTTTTTATAAAAAATAACAGAACAAAGTTACCTTTTTAAATTCATGATAATATAGGAAAACTTTTATTTATTTCCATCTTTTATGCAAATATAACTAGAATTTATCTTACCAAGGCTCCAGCTGAGATTGTTCAGGATGAGACAATTGATGCTAAGAATATAGAGGAACAGGTCAGTTTGACTTTTGTGTTTTTATAATACCAGAAAGCAAACTTTGATATTTAACATGAAATCTCAGTTTTGAGTGCTTGCTTCCTACTTTGTTAAAAAGAGAAATGAATGTAAAATAACCAGAACTTTTGATATGTGATAATTGATCTGATTAACAGCTGAAAAAAAAATCAGCACAGACATTTTGCCAATCACTTCAGCTGAAGGGTGTAGCATAGCTTTCAGGAAGATTGAGTTCTATGTGCTTAATAATTCACTGTTCGATGGTTTAGGCATATGTTTATGTTGCTAGTGGCCACAATTATATGATTTCTAATTAATTTCTTTCAGTTTTTAACATAAAAATATATAGTATACATTATGTATAATTTCAGTTTCATTTCTACCTTACTCAACATATTCGCAGCTTTAAATATGTACATATATTCAACAGCTTTTTTTAAAAAAAACACAGAATAGCTCAGCCTGGTCTAAGCAAAAAGCTGTTGAATCTATAGAGATTCTCAATCATCCAGGTCAAGGTTGTCCCAAAGGTGTTTTCCCAAAAGGCAAGTGGGCTTTCTTGTTTTTGTTTTTTTTCCCTTTGTAAACGTTTTATTTCTCGTCCAAAAACTGAAGAAGCTTCTTGGATGAGAAGCGAAACGTTTTCAGAGAAAAAAAACCCAAGAAGGTCCAAGTGCCCTTTGGAAAAGTATTTTTGGGACAAGCTGTTGAATCACAATGACAAAAATAGTGTAGCCCCCTCCCTCAGGTTTCAGCCATTTGGGACATGCATGCAACATTGCATGGAATAGGGATAGGGCTTGCATCATAACATTATAACACGTCTTTGATCAGTCTGACTCTCCTTATATGGGGGCACAAGGCTACATAATTCAGCCCTGGGAGATGGTCATCCACTGAGGACAGAAGTAGTCTCTTATGGAGAGCGAAAACATGATTTTATCCATAACAATTTTGACTATTGTCTCTCTGACCTTCCTCAAGTATCATGGAAGATAGGGGAGAGCGGACACTCTTTCTTGCCACAGTTGTTAAGTGAACCATTGCAGTTGTTAAATTAGTAACACGGTTGTTAAGTGAATCTGGCTTCTCCATTGACTTTGTTTGTCAGATGGTCGCAAAAGGTGATCACATGACCTTGGGACACTGCAATAGTCATAAATAGAGGCCAGTTGCCAAGCATCCAAATTTTGATCACGTGACCATGGGGATGCTGCTGTAAAGGTCATAAATGTGAAAAACGTATGGTCATAAGTTTGAAATGAGTCATAAGTGTGAAAAACTTTTTTCAGTGGCCATTGCAACTTCGAACGGTCACTGAATGAATGGTTATAAATCAAGGACTACCTTTGTTTGGAGCAAGTGGTTGCAGGCTCCAAGCTACGTGAGACTTTCAAGGTTATAACCAGCGCACAGTAATAAACAGCAACCAATACACCATCCATAGGATTGAGGATACCTGACTGCTTTGGGCCATAAAGCATGAGCACTAATGCTTAAGACACAAGATTGTTTCAATTTTTACACAGGCTTCATCTAGTCTGTTATTATTCTAACATACATCTAGGTACTATTCATTTTTACTGCAATATATTTTTTAAACAACAGTGACCCAGAATGTAGTGAAGAAGCTAGGTATTGTTTGTTATAGAACCTACAATAAAATAAAAAGCTCTACTCAACTATAATGGATGTGGATAAGATGTAGCAAATGTACTCCTTAGTTTTAAAGACTAAAAAGTGGAAAGGTTAATTCTTACTGTTTTTTTTTCATGTAGGCAAAAGAAGGTGAGCAACTGCAGGTCAGTGTTAAATATTTTTTTCCAGTTGTTAAAACTTAACGAAATAGCAAAATCTGAAATTCTTGGGTTGGGAAATTATTGACTTCCTTTTGCTTTCTTGTCTCTTTATAGTGGCCAAATTGACATGGAAGCTAATTAGGGTCACTTCTGATTACTGCGTGGATAGGAGAAATCCCTAGCTATCTGTCTAGGTTGGAAGTAAAAATAAATCTTAGAAGAAAGCTATTAACTAATTATTCCCCTTCAAATTACATGGATATGTCAATAGGGGTCTAGTTCAACTTCAAGGAGATATTATTATTTTTTGTTTACAGTAAGCATTTCTTCAGGTGAGTTAGTTTATTAAATCAGAAAATAAAACACCATCTTTCATATTGCTTCCACCACAGAACAGAGAGAATCGACTCTTATGTATCTCACTTTTCCATATATTCAGTTGTGATCTCAGATTAATTTCATAGGGAAAAAGTGACTATAGAAGAGATAAATTACAATCTTGCTTGGTCAATCACAACTGATATATCAGATTAGGGGAAGCATTGACAGGATATTGAGGAAGTAGTCTACCAATTTTAGCTTCTACAGTACGGTGCAATCTTTGTTTTTCTTAGCAAATATTTATAATATATCGAATTGAAGCTAGTACTGTGTTACAAATAAAGGAAAGCCTTTTCCATGGTTCTTTAAAAAATATAATTTTTACATAGCCTCAAGTTTGATATTCCTTTAGGGTATTTGGAATAAACAAAAACATATTTTTCATAATTTTGAATAAACAGAAGGTTTCTTTTAAAATCCTAACTCAATGATACTGTCTAAAAGATAACTAATGATTTCATTCTCTGGTAAAATTATTTTCCTTCTATTAAGATTCAGTTTTAAAATAAGAAACCTTATAGATATATAGATCTTTTCGGTGGGTCTAAGTGCCTAAATTTTCCTATATTATCTATAGCATTATATATCTGTAAAATATTTGCTTTGGCAACAGTTAACAAAACATTTGCTTCTATTGGATTAAGCAAGGAATGTGGTTTAAATACTTGATAAAATCCATAGGAATAATTTATTACTATTGATTACTTCAGTAATCCACTATCAGCGAAAGAGTATCTTTTAATTAATAATGCCAAATCTGCCAATAAAGTGCATATTGCTTGATGAAGCATTTTGTCTCCCATTGAAATTCTGTGACTTTAAAAAATTAAATCTATATTGATTTTCTAATTGGTTTTCCATGCACTACCCACAAATCCTTTTAAGTGAATATTGCTGCTTATTTTCAGGACACAGCTTAGTCCTGCTGTTATATATTTTAGAATTGCTACCAAAGATTATCTGATATTAATTCACTGGAGCTGTTATGCATCAGCTGAAATCTGAAAGACGTGTAGAAATAACTTGCAATTAAAGTTTTTAATCTAGGCTGCATACAGTAAGAATTTTGGCACAATTCTACACATACCCATTACTGTAACAATTGTATGTAGAATATTATAATGTCATGAATAGCTAATATGCTTGAGAAATATGTATGCTGAATATAAACTATGTCTAGATATAAATATTCCCAAAGATTTTCGAGTAAGATTTTTAGTGTACACGATCAAAAGAAAATTGGTTGAATCCTACATTTAATTCTGCTGATGAAGAAAAATGTAATTAATACATTTTTTAAAGTTTCTATTTCCTTGGTTTTAAAGAATGTCATGCATTCTTTTATTCTGCATTTAATGTACAACTTATTATTGTTCTCAAACAATCCCATCCTGCATCCCTAGTCAGTCTTTGCAATCCTACTCGATATATTTCAATTTTTTGCATTCGTAATTTGATTTTGAAGAATACAGACTATTATATAATAAGTCTCTGCTGTGTGACATAAGGCGGCCTTGGCAAAGTTAGCATTACTATAAATCAAAATTATTTTTCACTTAAATTTCTGTCTCAAAACTTTTGAGTTCAAAATGGTGCAAATTCAAAATATTTTCTACATTATTGGGAAGACTGGGATCTATGTGAAGTGAAAGAAAAATCATATGTTTATTACCAGTTGACCCAGCACTCCTTACTGTATTCTTCTGGAAAATCTGCCACTTCTCAGGAGCAGTGGCTGCAGAAGTTTCAGCAGGAAAGAAAAGAGGAAAGAGCCAGGAAAGCCATTTCCAACTGTGTCTGTTTTTTTAAGTGTGTGTATTGGTGTATGTATATGAATATTTACATATTTAATATGGCATTATATAATATTAATGACACATATTTTATATAATATATCACATTAATACCTAATCTTAATATAATTATATTGTAATATATTTCCATAATATTTTAATAGTGTGTGTGTGTATACCTATGTACGTGTAGAGGGGCGGGATAGCTCAGTGGTTAAAGATGCTGAACTTGTCAGTTGGAAAGCTGACTGTCTGGGTTCAAGACCTGAGCACTGTGTGATGGGTTGAAATCTCATACTTGCCCCAACTCCTGCCCACTAGCAGTTTGAAAGCAAGCAGATTGGGAGCAGATAAATAGGTACACACTTCAGTGCGAAGGTAACAGTGTACTGTGCTGCTCGGCATATAATCATGCTGGCCACATGACCACGGAAAATGTTTTTCGACAAAGCTGGGTCCCTTAGCTAAGAAATGGAAATGTGCATCATGCCCTAGAGTCAGACACGATTGGACTGGGAAACCTTTACCTTTACCTTTATATGTATATGTATGTATGTATGTATGTATGTATGTATGTATGTATGTATATACTATATATGTGTGTGTACACACACGCACATACACTTCATTCATTCGTTCATTCATTCATTCGTTCATTCATTCATTCATTCATTTATAAAATTTGTATCCTGCCCATCTCACTAATAAAGTGATTCTTGGCTACTTACAATATATGGAAAAGATACAGAAGATAATATAAAGTGATTAAAATTAAGAGGATTAAATAGAATTAAATAAGATTATGCATATATATATATTTTCATGATCTCTAATGACTGATTTCTGTTACAGGTGAAAAAAGGTGCTTTCAAAAGAATGTTTGGATTGTTTTTCAGTAGATCAAGGAGAAAAGGTATGTCGTATTTATTGTTTCAGCATCGTAAATGCCTTCAGATATACAACTTCACATACAACTGATCAAGTATTATTACTGCATTCATAACATCAACAATGGACAGTATGATAGATCCTTAGGAAAATTTCACAGATAGGAAAGAAGTTATTTTCTCTTGGCTAATTTCAAAGTTTAGTATTTTGAGATTCAGGACAGATTCAGTGCTTTCTGATATAGCACAGTTTGTGGAATTTGCTGCTTAAAAATTTAGTGATGGCCAAAAGTCTGTGTGGACTTAACTTAAGTAGACATACTGAAAGAGTGTAAGGCTGTCAGTCACTGATACTCCTTCCTTCCTACTCTCTTCTTTTGTGGGACAGTGTATTTTTTGTACCACTTGCAGTATGTGAGATGCCTGATTTTATCCAGTTCATAGGCTATTCAACAGGTAGAACAGAATTGTGGATTAGCTGGGCAAGCTTTTCACATCTTAGCTCTTGGCTGTTATAATTAGTAAGAGGTTTATACCTGTAGTCATCTCGGCATTCTTTGATCAGTCCTTACTTGTGGATATTTTGTAAGATGAGGTAGAACAGTGTGGCCTTCAATGTACCATCTGAGCCTTTCTTTGAAAGTATTTTTTTCTTTTTATGAAATATATTTTTCTTGTTCCCTTTTAATATTTAGCTATGTCACATCTTCCTTAGAGCACTGGCATGCCTTAGCAGTCAGTTTAAGATCTTTGACATGTTTACATAAGTATTTATTACATTAATTCTTTATATTTTTGTGGATGCATTTAACATTTTCTTAGGTTTGCATCGAAAAGTGAATAGTATAAAATGGAGAGGAGTTGTCTACTGCCCCCTCTGGTAGCTTGCACAAATGCTTATTTGACCCATAGGTTAAAAAAAGTCACACAAAAAATGGCCTCTTGGTCATCCGGTTGCGGAAGATGGGGTGAACCTTGTGTCTTTGAAAATACAGTTGGGAAAAAACAGTTAAAAAAATCCCAGAATGTAAATATACCATAGAGAACAACAGAGTGACCATATAGATGCTAGCAGTCATTGCTGTGTGGGTTATGCAAAACATTCCATGTATGAATCTTTTGACATGTGCAGCAAATAGTTTGGGGTTCTAAAACATGTGAGTTTAGATGTTTTGCTGCGGATGGGAATCAAAGTTCAATTCTGGGTAGAAAAGTTCCACTTTTGCTTTAGCTGTTGTTGTGATTGGAAGTAGTAGCCTTACTTCTCTTGTCTAGTAAAGAGTGTAGCAAAGCCATAGTAAAGAGACCATTCGTGTTTCTCCTACTATACACATAGGTTGGTGGGGGAGGGGTGATCCGAGTTGAGTTTTGGGGCAAGGCATTTGGTGGGAAGCTATTGTGGCTCTGTCTCTGGAGACTGATTGGAGAATGAGCCACACAGAGGAAGAAATTACTGCGAGGGACCATTGGATCCAGCACTGGAATGGCACTTGTGCCCAAGGGGTAATGAGTGGCGGTAAGTACCTGATTGCTCGCCGGCCTGCCTCTAAGATGACCTCCACCACCTTAACTTAATTTACAGGTAAATTAAATTAAATCGACTTATGACCAGAATTTGAGCCCCGATTTCCATTGCTAAGCAAGGTAGATGTTAAGTGAGTTTTGCCCCATGTTGCGACCTTTCTTGCTACAGTTGTGAAGTGAATCCCTGCAGTTGTTAAGTTAGTAACACAGTTATTAATTGGATCTCGTTTCCCCATTGACTTTGCTTGTCAGAAGGTCACAAAAGGTGATCACATGACCCCGGTACACTGCAACCGTCATAAATATGAGTCAGTTGCCTAGTGTCTAAATTTTGATCATGTGACTGCGGGGATGCTGCAGTGGTTGTAAATGTGAAAAATAGCCGTGATATATATATATATATATATATATATATATATATATATATATATATATATATATATATATGTATGTATGTATGTATGTATGTATGTATGTATGTATGTATGTATGTATGTATGTATGTATGTATGTATGTATGTATGTATATGTATATGTATATATACATATAATAATACTACAGTCTGGATAAATCTGAAAATTATGAAAACTGTTAAGATTTCACATCTGAAAGAGTATTGATGAAAATACAAGAACATAATTATTTGTTTTAAAAGCTGGAAAATGAATAGCTACTGACATCTAGTGGAGGATTAGAGTATAGAACAGCAGCTGCATTGACTCAGAAATTGGCAAGATGCCCAGAAATAAAGAATAACTTGTTCCTTTGAACCTCAGTGACTTCTAGCTAAATAGAGAACAGCTGGGAACAGAGGAAAGAAAATACATTGGGTCACTTACTATAGAGTGAGAACTATATTTGTTTTAAAAAAACTGCTGACCTTCTGGGATTATAAACACTTACTGAGCTGTGATCTCTAAGCTCAAGAATTGCTTGCAGAGAAAGAAAAAACTTGACTTTTGGCTAATCTTCTGGGGGAAATTTACTGGAAAGCTATTAGGTGGTTAAACATTCTGGACTGCAATTTTAGCAGGCTGCTAATTGTAAGACCCCCGAATAGAAGAACTGTTATAAAATACTGCTTTTAGTGGTGCTTTGGCAATTGGAAACACATTGGATTATAAAAACCATATATAAAGATAAGAACTATACAAGATTTGGTTGTTTGGACTTTAAGATTGGCTGGTTTGACAAGGCTAATCACAGAGAATATGGTACCGGTGAAAGATTATCTTGAGGGGGGAAACAAAATGGATGTTGCACACCTATCTAAAAGTGGCAGGAAACCACACCTAATATCTCCTTCTGAATGCCCCAGCCTGGAACATCAGAGATCTGCAGGAGCAATACTCCAAGACAAGGCAAATAGTTTCAAGGAGGAAATGTATGCAATGCTGTGATAGATTCAAATGACAATGGTTTCAAACCATGATGAGATTAAAAACAACTCTGACAACATAAATGAGGACATCTTTAACCTAAACTTACAATTAAAAATCTCCCAGAAAACAACAACAAAGAAAGAACACAAACCAGAGGACAGTAACCCAAAGAGGGAAGCTACAAATGAAGAGAACCACAGCTTAATACAGACAAAAGAAAACTTGCAAGATTTTGCCACAACAATGGAAATGGAAAAAATATTTTATTTTTCAGGGCTTCAAAATAAACTTGAAGATAGGAAAGAAGTTCTAACAAAATGGATTATAGAGAAGCCAAGAGTATCATTAGAGTTTGGGAGACAAAAATGCACATCCTACCTAACTTGTCTTTCCTATTCCCAACAACAACAACTCACAAAAATACAGGAAAAATCTCCTGGCAAGCTGAACACATTGACTTGGAAAGCTACTTGGCAAAAAAAAAGAAAGCTAGTTGGATTCAAAAGATTTGATTCGACTTACCAGATGGAGCACTATATGATTAAACACTTGTTTGAATATGGTTAAAAGAATAAATAAATTATGGATATAAAGAGGCCCTACAGTAAGAGGGATAAGATATGCAAGCAGTATAGTACTTTTTATAATATATGAAATGTAAGAATATTGGGATGATGTATGTGAATGAAAAGTTTGGATATTTAAAGATAATTAACTTTGAGAAAATTATGATTGATAAGAATGGTTTGAATATAGAGGGGAAATTAAGCTTAAATAAGAATCTTGAAAACAGGACATATAGTGACTTAATAAGATGACTTTTATAAATACAGTTGAAACAGGCTGATTAGAAAAGATATTATATGCTAATGTTACTGTTATTTGTACAAATACAAGAAAAATGTTTATATCCAACCTTGTATGTATTGAAAGTATTAAGAATTATATTTGCTTAATGTTGACAAAAGGAGAATATTACTGGAAGAATAGAAGATCAAGGAAATTATCATTAATATATTGATTATGGAATTATAGAAATTAATTATTATTGATTGTTTTTTAAATATATGAACCCAGACAACACGCTGTTTACTAAGCACTAAAAATTGTTGTTGCAAAAAAATCAATAAAATATATTAAAAAAGAAAAAAATAAGAATATAGTAAAGCAAAATAAAATTTACTTTTCTCCCCAGTATAATTTTTTTAGTAACTCATCACCTTCTCTTAAAATACAGCAAATGAACTATATATCTATAGCACGGGTGTCAAACATGATCACGTCATGTGACGTATCATGACATTTTTTGCCTTTGTGGAACCGGAGTGGGTGTGGCCTGCACGTGACGCATCTGGCCCATGGGCCGCCAGTTTGACACCCCTGATCTATAGTCACCTACAACCAAATCCATACAGCCCCTTTTAACAAAGCTGTGTTCAGTTAGCATTTCTTCCCTGGAAGTCCTTATGCTTCATTTTGTACAATGAAAACAAATTCTCAGTTTATTTCATATATTGTTTTACCTTCAACTTTAGCATTTTTGGTGTTGTATTGAAAAAAAATTGAACTTTCAGTATCAATTTATCCTGAATTTGTGCTTGGAGCGTATTCGTGGAGCGTCCCCAGTCTGAAAGATTTAATTCAAATTGAGATCATTCTATTATTTTTGGGTTGCATCTGAACACTAATATTGCTGATTGCTCAATTTCATCTATGATTTTCTTGTTTGAGATAGAAGGTGCTCCTCTAATATTATTCATTTATACAATGTATAGGGCCCAATTCCCAATGACTCTGGGTGGCTTACAGTTAAAAAGTAAGAAAAAAGTAGAAAAAAATGATAGACCAAAAGCAACATATAACTAGAACCCCTTTCCAGCAGGAGCTCAAGCTTCAATCTGCCCGAAAGCCAAGGAGAATAGTCTGGTCTTTAATAGCTTCCTGAACTTCATCAGGGTGGGAGGCCTCCAAATCTCTAATATGATCAATTAGATCAATTAATTTGCTAATTTCCAGAATATCGATATTTAATTAATATCGACATTTCAGGTCTGCCATCAAGCTTGCCTTTGTTGATGATTATGACATGTTCCGTTGATTGTATGTGTATGTATGCAGTAGAAGCCACAGATTTGCTCCCTTGCATTGAATTCAGAGCTTATGATCATTCCAAAGTTATAGCAAAGAGAAAACTAGGCATGAACATTAAGTAGTAAAGAGTCTTAAATAATTCAGTTAATGATTCAAAGAAGTTTTTCTTCACAGTGAAAGAGGCAAAAACCCCTTGCAGCATCAATCCTCCCGTTCTGTAATTTAAGAACTTCAAAGCTTTTTTCCCCCCAAATGGATGTGGCTTTATGAACCAATTTCTGTCATGAATGAGGCTCTGTTGTTTTAGACCAGACCAGGGTGTCAAACTGCCAGCCCGCGGGCTAGTTGCATCATGTGGCACCCACACCCACCTCAGCTCTGGAAATGTGAAAAAAGTCACGATACGTTGCGACTAGGCACAAGACGCGGCGAATTTGGCACCCGTGTTTTAGACAGTATTGTTTGTTATTTCTTCTGAAATTGTTTCAAATATTAAGTGGATATTAAACTTGCAACTTAATCCACCTATTGCTTACATCAGCTGTTTCATTTCTTTTTGAGAATTATTATCTTTGTTCCTATTATGGCTATTAAAATTTGAATAAGCAATATGGTAGGAGGCATCTGTGGTCTTCCAAGAGCATTTAGCTTGAGAAGCAGGAAAACTTTTCCAGCTTGAGAAGCAGGCCTTCATCCCTCAGAGGGACAACTGCATCCAGTAAACCAGCATCCAGTAAACCAAGAGCAGTAAAGCAGCAGCAACAACTTACAACTTGCAGCAAAGAATACAGAACTTTTCCAGCTTGAGAAGCAGGCCTTCATCCCTCGGAGGGACAACTGCATCCAGTAAACCAAGAGCAGTAAAGCAGCAGCAACAACTTACAACTTGCAGCCAAAGAGCAGCAGAGCAACTTACAGCTGAAAGGCAGCAGCAGCAGCCGGACCGGTGAACCAGCATCCAGTAAACCAGCATCCAGTAAACCAACAGCCAGCAACCAGCAGCCTGCAACCTGCAACCAGCAGCCTGCAACCTGCAACCTGCAACCGGCAGTCTGCAGCTAGCAACTGGCGACCAGCGGCCAGTGACTGGCGACTGGCGACTGGTGACCAGCAAGTCCAGGGGGGCTTGGAGCCTGCTCACCTGTTGGAGGTGTCCATCTTGTCCTTCGCTGGCTCGCCCTGCTTCTGCCATTGCTGTCTGGTTTTATGTGGCTTTTGGGGGATTTTCAAACAGGAGAGCTTTTTGGTTTCCCTGCTTTTTGCCACCAATTGTTTCTCGGCCTCTACTTTGCCGAGTTCTGGTCCCGATGCTGGCTTGTCCTTCATTTTCATTGTACTGGCTTGCCGCCTCCCCTTTCAAGGCAGGCTGCC
This sequence comes from Bothrops alternatus, assembly GCA_034064705.1. Lineage (NCBI taxonomy): Eukaryota > Metazoa > Chordata > Lepidosauria > Squamata > Viperidae > Bothrops > Bothrops alternatus. The sequence continues at coordinate 1,561,616 of JARGCV010000031.1, read as the reverse complement.
AGAGATCTTGGAATAGGCTAGCTTCGGCTTTGACGGCGCTTTTCTCCTCCTTCTCCCGGCGACTAGAACGGAGGGAAATTTGGAGGAGACTTTTGCTGGCCTTGACCCTTTACTATTGGAAAGGACTGCAATTGTGGAAGTGGTTATCGTGACTAGTAGGCCTGCTCTGTCGGCTGGGTGCTTCCTGCTAAATTTTTAAGACCTGTGGGTGAGGCCTTTGTTGCTGCCGCCATTATGTTGGATTTTTTCGAAGGCCTTATCTTTGGGACGTTGGGTTCCATAATTACTGTTAGTATAATTATTCCTCCTGTGGGTTCTGTTTTGGACTCTACTACAAGTTTTATCTTAGGAGGGACTAATACAGGCACAGCTATAGTTATTGCGGCAGGATTAACATCTGGCATGCCTGTTTTTATTTTTTTATTACTATGTTTTTAAATTGTTTTAATTACTATTTGTTTAAATTTTTAAATAATTCAAGTTGTTTAATACTGTTTTAACTTATTTTTGTTGGATGTTATGAATGATGTGGGGGGGGATTGACTGATTGTGGAGTGAATCGGGTTGAATGGATGGTTAGTTTATTGTTTTTAATGTGTTTAGTTTAAAGAGTGGGAGAGATAAATTAATGATATGGATGGAGTTGTGGTTGAGTGGAATGAATGTGATGAACTGGCTAGCCTGCCTGGCATGGCAGAGGCGGAGGGGAGGGGAGACGCTGGCTCTGGGGTGATAGAGGGCCAAAGTATACCGGTCTTGCTGGGGAGAGGCAGATATGGTGGGAGCCATAGGGTAGGCCATTCCCGGGGAACAAGAGCTCGCTGTCTAAAAGCGATCCCTTGCTCCGACCCTGTGAGTTCAACCCGAAGTACTGGTAATGGGCGAAATCCGGACCCTGGGCTCAGGCTGCTGCTGCTCAATGCCAGGTCGGTTGTAAATAAAGCTCCCCTCATCCATGATCTTCTCCTGGATGAGGAGGCCGACCTCGCATGTGTGACCGAGACCTGGCTGGGCCCGGAGGGAGGAGTTCCTCTCTCTGAGATGTGTCCAGCCGGGTTTCAGGTATGGCACCAGCCACGACCCCAGGGAAGGGGGGGAGGAGTGGCTATTATAGCCAAGAAGACTTTTAGCCTACGCAGGCTCGCTGTTTCTGAGATTGCGGGTTGTGAGTTGCTCCTTGTGAAGTTGGACCTAGGGGTTCAGGTGGGCTTGTTGCTCACGTACCTGCCTCCCAGCTGCGTGTCAACAGCCCTGCCTGCGCTACTTGAGGGGGTTGCTGGGCTGGCGGTTGAGTTCCCCAGGCTTATTGTCTTGGGGGACTTAAATCTTCCATCGCTCGGCGAATCCTCTGGGTTGGCGCAGGAGTTCATGGCCACCATGGCAACCATGAACCTGACTCAGGTAGTTCAGGGTCCGACTCACGAGAGGGGACACACTCCCGACATGGTATTCCTCTCAGAACAGTTGAGCAATGATCTGAATTTAAGGGGCTTAGATATTTTGCCTATGTCATGGTCAGACCATTTTCTGTTGCGGCTTGTTTTCAAGGCTCCAATCCTCCCCCGCAGGGAGGCGAAACCGATTAGGTGGTTCCGCCCCAGACGTCTGATGGATCCAGAGAGTTTTCAGAGGACGCTTGGGGAAATACCGGATTCTCTCATTCACAGTTCGGCAGAGTCCCTGGTTACGGCCTGGAATATGGCTGCGAAGGGGGCTCTTGACCGGATTGCGCCGCTGCGACCTCTCTGTGGTAGCAGACCCAGGAGATCTCCTTGGTTTACTGAGGAACTCAGGGGGATGAAGCGCCAGAAGAGACGCCTAGAGAAGCGATGGAGGAAAAGCAAATCCGTATCTGACCGAACACTTGTAAGATCTTATATCAAGACTTATCAGGTGGCGCTCAAGGCGGCAAGATGCGCGTATCATTCCGCCTTGATTGCATCTGCGGAATCCCGCCCAGCCGCCCTGTTCAGGGTAACTCGCTCCCTCCTTAATCAGGGGGGGTTGATGCACCCTTGCAGGGTAGTGCTGAGGACTTTAATAAGTTTTTCGCGGATAAAATCGCCCAGATTCGGATGGACCTTGACTCCAATTGGAATGCAGTATCGGCTGATAATGATTCAGTCGAGATGACAGGGACTCGTCTTGATCCTGTTGTGTGGGAGGAGTTTGACCCGGTGGCACCTGATGAAGTCGACAAGGCCATTGGAGCTGTGAGCTCCGCCACCTGTTTATTGGACCCGTGCCCCTCCTGGCTGGTTTCGGCCAGCAGGGAGGTGACGCGGGGCTGGGTTCAGGAGATTGTCAACGCTTCTTTGAGGGAGGGGTCCTTTCCGGCTCCCTGCAAGGAGGCAATTGTGCGCCCCCTCCTCAAGAAGCCTTCCCTGGACCCAGCTGTTTTAAACAACTACCATCCTGTCTCCAATCTTCCCTTTATAGGGAAGGTTGTTGAGAAGGTGGTGTCACTCCAGCTCCAACGGTCCTTGGATGAGGCCGATTATCTGGGCCCTCAACAGTCAGGATTCAGGCTCGGCTACTCCACGGAAACTGCTTTGGTCGCGCTGACGGATGATCTCTGGCGGGCCCGGGATAGGGGATTATCCACTATCCTGGTGCTACTTGACCTCTCAGCGGCTTTCGATACCATTGACCATGGTATCCTTCTGCACCGACTGGAGGGGTTGGGGGTTGGAGGCACTGTTTTGCGGTGGTTCACCTCCTACCTCACTGGTCGGTCGCAGTCGGTGTTGGCAGGGGGTCAGAGGTCAACCCCTAGGTTCCTCCCTTGTGGGGTCCCTCAGGGATCGGTCCTCTCCCCTCTGCTGTTTAATATCTACATGAAACCACTGGGCGAGATCATCCGACAACACGGGGTGAGATATCATCAGTATGCTGATGATACCCAGCTTTACATCTCCACCCCGTGTCATTTCAGTGAAGCAGCGGAAGTGATGTGCCGATGTCTGGAGGCTGTTAGGGTTTGGATGGGTGCCAACAGGCTCAAACTCAACCCCGACAAGACGGAGTGGCTATGGGTTCTGCCTCCCAAGGATATTTCAATCTATCCGTCCATTAGCCTGGGGGGGGGAGCTTTTGACCCCCTCGGAGAAGGTCCGCAACTTGGGCGTCCTCCTCGATCCACAGCTAAATTTGGAACATCATCTTTCGGCTGTGGCGAGGAGGACATTTGCCCAGGTTCGCCTGGTGCACCAGTTGCGGCCCTATTTGGACCGGGAGTCTCTTCTCACAGTCACTCATGCCCTTATCACCTCGAGGTTCGACTACTGCAATGCTCTCTACATGGGGCTACTTTTGAAAAATGTTCGGAGACTTCAGGTAATGCAGAATGCAGCCGCGCGAGCAGTGTTGGGCTTGCCTAGAAATGCCCACATTTCGGCATCACTCCGCGAGCTGCATTGGCTGCCAATTGGTCTCCGAACCCAATTCAAAGTGTTGGTTATGACCTATAAAGCCCTACATGGCATTGGACCAGGTTATTTACGGGACCGTCTGCTGCCCCATGAATCCCAGCGGCCGGTTAGGGCCCACAGAGTGGGCCTTCTCCAGGTCCCGTCAGCCAGACAGTGTCGCCTGGCGGGGCCTAGGGGAAGGGCCTTCTCTGTTGCGGCCCCGGCCCTCTGGAACCAACTTCCCCCGGAGATCCGTGTCTCCCCCACCCTCTTCGCCTTTCGTAGATTGCTTAAAACATACTTTTGCCGGCAGGCCTGGGGCAGCTAACACCTTGCCCCTAGCCAGTGTATGTTTCTGTGTATGTTTGTGGAGTGATTGGTTTCTTTTAGCTCAAGGGTTTTTTATAGATATGTGTTTATTGTAATTTCTATCATGCTGTGAGCCGCCCTGAGTTCTTTGGAATAGGGCGGCATAGAAATTAAATAAATAATAATAATAATAATAATAATAATAATAATAATATTTTTGTCATTGGAGAGGCTAAATAGGTTTCTCTTTTTTTAAAAAAAGTCATACATGTCTTACTGTTAAATTCAATAACTAGTATTATGAATATGCAGCTGCAGATTTCCAATTGCAAAAGATTAATTGGCTGAAGTTGAGAAAATATAGATTTTACAAGCGCATAGTTTTTATCCATAGAATCTAGTACAGGAGTGTTTTTATCATAGGGCTTAATTCCCTCTGGTATGTAAGTTTATGTGTAACTTATATACCAAAGGCAAAGCTCTTAAAGCAAAAATGTCAGAGGAAGATGACATATGTAAGAGACTAAAATGCTAACAATAAAAAAGAGATCACAAAATTAAATAAACTTAATAACAAAAGGAAAAAAAGGAAACATTTTCCCTATACATATGATTTTTAGTAGCTGTGTTAGTAACTTAAAAGTATGGAAAATTACTTTTGATCTGTACAAGTATTGTTCTATGTACAAATTTTGCATATGGTTGAATATAAAGTTTCATTTTTTTCATTTCTTTCCCCTTTCATTTACATATTCATTTTATATTTTACTTTCTTCAATAAGAAATAAGATATTAGTTTTGCATATCAAGTTCATGAAGTTGGCAAGTATTACTAAGCATATAATATTTACTTTGCATTATATCTATTTTCAATTTTTATTCTGCCTTTGAGAAGAATTTCTTTACAATTCAGTTGATTGTAAAATAATTAGTGTACTTGATCAAACTCAATGATACAGTTAATATTGCTTATTTCTAGAATACTGGCGACAGTAATAACTCACCTGACAGCATATTTATTAAATATATCTAATTTTCCCATTTGTCTACTATATTTAATTGGATGAAAGTAAAATAATTATACCAGTTTCATGTACACCATATATGTTTTTCCTGCTTTCCATATAATGTTTTCTAACCCTCTTTCCTCCATAATTAATTCTTTGAAATGTCTCTGCATTAGATCCCTATATACAGAGGCATAGATATTAAATACCCTAAAGTTAATGCTATGATATTCAGGAGGACTTTATGTTAAAATTCATATAGTAACAACAACAGCCTATTTACTCTTTCTTTCACATAAGGTTTCATTTCTTGGTTGATTAGGTTTAGGTAAATAACTGATTATCATAAATGTAATGAGAAAAATATTTTGTACTCTCAATTACTTTTCTTGGTGAAAAGATATAATTATACGTGCTAAGTCCAAAGTATTATTATTTCATTTCTATTGCAGATGTAGTAGTACATTGTGTCAATATAATTGCCTAACACATCATTTCCATTGCCATATTGTGGAAACATTTCAGATTTGCCTCAGGCTGCAAATATTCAGCGATTAATGGGCATGCTATTTCCAGGGAAGTGATAATATGCGAAATCCCATTTGTCTTGATAGGCAAATGCCTTCTTTTATGTAGATTTAAGACTTCTGTATACCAGATCAGAGTCGTTAATTGATTTCATTTAATTTCCTGTTCTGTGCAATCAATCTATAGGATGAGGGTTTCTGCCTTTTTATAAAGAGGATTTTATTATATCCTGCTTCTTGTGCCAATGTTTACAAAAGGTGCATACTTACTGCACAATAAACGCTAAATTCTAAACTGTGCAGTATTTAGCTATAAGGAAATCCTTTTTAGAAATCAGAATATCTATTTGTAAGCATAACTTGGTACTAGAAATGCATGCCGTCTTCGAGGGGTTACATATGTTCTTGCTCTATGTATGGTAAAAATGTATTTAATTATAGTATCACATGTTTGCCTGTGCTATATGGAGCACTGAGATATTCAGCAAAATATGGAAACGAGAGCCTGGGAATAAAATAGAGTTTTATCATGAGCTGTCAAATGTAGGATTCTGCCTCATTTGCTTATTTTGGTAGAAAGTTTGTAGGAAATGAAGAAGGAGACTGCGGTCAGAAAAACTTCTACTACATGTAAGTCAGTGATAATGCAATCATGCAGAGCTGTATTAAAATGTTTCTTCTAAAGCTATTTTGGTAGTCAGTCTAGAAAACTGGAGACAGAAATCCAGGCTTAAAGGCCTTAAAAATGCAGTGGGTTGCCACTGACAATTTTGGGGTGTGTGTGTTATCTTGCAGTTCAGCTTAGCCAGTACCTCAGTATTCGTATATAGATAGTCCTCAACTTACAATAGTTCGCTTAGTGACCATTCGAAGTTACAACGGCCCTGGAAAAAAGTAACTTATGACCATTTTTCACACTTAACGACCATTGCAGGATCCCAGTGATCACATGATTTATATTTGGATGCTTGACAACTGACTCATATGTATGACTGTTGCAGTGTCCTGGATGTCATGTGATCACTTTTTGCAACTTTCTGACAAGCAAAGTCAATGGGGAACCCAGATTCACTTAATAACTGTGTTACTAATTTAACAACTGCGGTGATTCACTTAACAACTGTGGCAAAAGTCGTACAGTGGGGAAAAACTCACTTAACAAATGACTCATTTTGCAACAGAAATTGTGGTCGTATGTTGAGGATTACCTGTAGCGTTTTTTTTCTCATTTCCTAACATTAGGTAATAAGCAGAGAAGGGGCAGGAATCTTGTGATGTCATAGCAGAAAGTAGGTAGTATTAGACATTAAAGAGAGAACCAGACAGGCAGCTGACATTTCTGGCAGAAGTCTCTCTCTCACAAAACCTGATCATTCTGCTTGAAACATTAATTCTAATCTTAGTGATGATTTTTAACCTAGAAATGTTTCTAGACTACTGTTCACATCATAGTTTAAAGGCTAAAATGGGATAATTCCACATTCAATTCCATTAACTTTCTTGGAAGAAGGGCATGTGGTCTTGAGATTATCGGCTAAATAAACATTTCAGAGCATGTATACAATATAGGAGGCTTATATTTCTAGTTTTTCTCTGGATGTTTTGGCTTCCTGTAGGCTCGATTCTCTTGCAACATTGAATATTCCTAAATCTAGATGTTGACATCATATTGATTATCTATTATTGCCTATTAAATACTCCCAGCATTTTTTCCACTACCCCCCATAGCTTTCTACAATAGTTAAGTAAATGGGAGTGATAATACTTACTTCCAGTGATTCAGTCACAAAAAATTGAAAAAAATCCCAGAATTCTGTGTACATCCAACAGACAGTGTTGAATGTGTGTTGGCCATGCTACGGTATTTCATGAAATTATAATGCGCTTTTATTGAGAGGTATTGTGTTGTGCCATATTTTACTTTTCATTCTTACTGATAAATGTAAAACGTGGATACATTTTGAGAGCAGTGAACAATTTCAAAATTGTGCTGATTGTTTCTTCACATAAGAGAAACAGTGTCTTGCCATAGAAATGAATAGAATTTGCTTTACTATTGAAATAACGTGCACACAATTTTTAGATATAAAGGAAAATGATGAAGAACAAGATAGAAAGAAAGAAATGAAGGATTACCCTCTAGAAAATGAATACTGGGATGCCTATGGTTATGACTGAAGAAACTGTTTTAAACATCTTGCCATTATAAAGGTATTCTTTTATGTGTCAAGATACTTGACACATATTTTCTTGTGTACTAAGTCTGCCAGAAGTCCTGATTATTAACAGAAGATAGCAATGAGAGGTGGAAAACTCTACTGCTATGATCTAGTCAACAGACTTTTTGCAACTCAAATCTGGTACTCCTTTCATACATGCTTAGCAGATACTTAAGAAAATGATCTAGATCAGTGGTGGTGAACCTATGGCACGGGTGCCAGAGGTGGCACTCAGAGCCCTCTCTGTGGGCACGCATGCCGTTGCCCCAGTCCTAGGCCTTCAGCTGGGTTTTATAAAATCTTTTTGCTTTAGGCCTTCGCCGCTGTGTGTAAAAAAAAAAAAAAAAGTTCAATCAGTCAATTTCGACTTCTTGCGGGAAAAAAAGATCTTGCAAAATTGGAATTGATTGATTGAACTTTTTAGTCCTACCCAGTCTGCTGTTACCACTGCAGCCACGCCTACCCAATTGGCCATGCCCACCCAATTGGCCACACCCACCCAATAGGCCATACCCACCCGGCACTCGACGATGCATAAGTGAGTTTTGGGTTGCAGTTTGGGCACTCAATCTCTAAAAGGTTTGCCATCACGGATCTAGATAAAACTTTAATCTTTAATAAAAATAGAAATTAGGTTTGATATTAGTAATAGGCAGTACATTCCCATATATGTTATGTTATGTTATATTTTTAAAAGTTTCATGGGACTCACTGTAAGTTAAATAGCTGTAGAATTAGAGAGCTATAATAATAAGCCAGAATAAGCACATTTCATTAATGAGGACTTATTCTGAAATAATAGCATATAAGATTGCCCTGTTGGTATTAAAGGATAGAGCAATATTTTTAATGTTGATTAGTTTGCACTTGCATATTCTTTTAGGTTAAAATTATTAGTGCATTATTCAGAATTAACCTGATCATTCTTGGCGCTGAAGCATATTCATTAGGCTGTAAGTAATAAATATGACAGGAAATATTACATGACAGTTAACTTTGTATTTACTATCACAATATTATGAGCTAATAATTCATTCTTTTCTTTTTTAGGTTTCTACTCTTACAACCCTTGAAAATCATGTTTATTGATGATATATTCTACGCCTTCATTTAAAAGTTTTAACTACCGGTATTTCATCTTTCAAGCACAATTAAAGATGTAAATTTAGCAATGGGTTTATATTTTTGGGTGCATTTCTCCATAAAGGTTTGGTAAGAATCGGATGTAAAATACTTAAACAAAACTGCAACATACAGTGATTTTCACTATCCAAGTTGTTGATGATTAATTCTTTTGTAATTTCCTGATGAACTATCTTTCTATGTTTCCATAATCAGCAAGCCTGCTGTGTAATATAATTGCACTTGAAAGAGAATTACCACTTCATGAAATGAATAAACTCCATTATTAAATCTGATAGATTGAAGAAAAAACATTCAAATATCCAAACAGAATAGCATGCTGTTCTTTTTCCTGTGATTTGAGGATTTTTCTAAAGAAAACACCAATGTTTTAGGAGTACTCTAGTTTGATGCAATTTATAACATCTGAATTTTCAAAAACTATATTCTTAGAAGAATAAATAAATTTCACATCACTTAAAATAATAATACCAGTCTTGATAGGGGGCTAAAAAAATATTC